>OW443330.2:31375700-32699000 GCA_937001555.2 Hypsopygia costalis
ATCAAATAGCTCATCCGAGCATTCCCCGTGGTACAATTTATATAGAACGCAAAGAGATGCAACATCTCTGCGTGTAGAGAGAGACTCCAGCCGTGGTGAGTTAGTAATATGCTAATAAATTCCGCAGATAATAAGTACGCGTCAAAACACATAATACACTTTACTCTTCCCCAGTGGGACGATCACTAAACTAACCGGCGGTAATTACAGTTTAAAAGTCATTGTTATTGATTTGCTTCGGTTAGTTTATGTAATAAAAAACTTTACGTAATTTTACAAACTAGTATTTTCGGTCGGTCATTACCTACATGTTACTAGACGGTATTATATTACTCAGGTATTACTACGCGAATTATTACGTACAAATTCATCATCATCAAAAGTGGAAATTATAGGTAAACAAACATTGGATTAAAAATGGCGGCGTGTAGATAACCAGATAGCCAATTCTCGTAATTATTTTACGATTTTAGAATGATTTTAGCCGAATCGAGATTGTATTATGAATTGACTAAAAATAGTATACTTGTGTTCATTCATTGATTATTATCAATTCTTATTGCTAACAAAGTACCATTGTTAATTTGTTTAATTTTGGTCATATATTCATTAAACTTTGAAATTTCATATTGTGATACAAGAGTACCAAAATTGACATTTGTGAGATCCAGTCTCAAAACTGGATCGGAACTGAATTTTAACTAATTACATTTTAATTAGGAGAATTGCTCCTCAGGCTTGCAAGACTACGGACCGGGGTAAACTAAAGAAATGTTTGTAATACAGAGCATTTTGTTATATTTTGGCATGGCATTACTAGTAATGTTTTCCACATGAGTTTGTTAATTTTACCTTCATAAATTAATTACTCATCATGAGAACTTCGAAATTATATTACAGATAATTGCCATGGGCATAGTTCTGTAATATTCCTTTATTTTACATCCATTACGCACATAAAATACCCATAAATAAACGTATTCTTTTCGTTTCTTTACGATTAGCTACTATAACCGACTGAAACTCCGTGACCTCCCTCCGGTGCTACATGACGCCGCCGAAGCCACTGGAAATAGGTGCGACTTCCGCCATTCGACCTCGTAAGGACGGCCACCCTTCGCCTGAAGAACCCGATTTATCATGCAAGCATTTCGACAATGAGGCGCTAGGTAATTCACGCTAAACACAGGGTTATAAAATATAAATTCAAATATCTTTATCTTACTAGAAATGTATACATACACAAGGCTTTAAAAATGTCAAAATATCAACGATTTCTTAAATTTCATCAAATTTTCACACTGCCATGCAAAGATTATAGGTACAGAACACAGGTATAGATATAAGACTACAGGACGAATATCAATAGCTAATCATAGAAAAAAATTAAAGCATTCTTAATTAAAATAATGTCATGTAATATCAAAATGACATTTTGACTATCAAAATATTTACAAAATTTTTGCTTATCCAACTTAGACAAAGTTATTTTAATAACTATATTAAGTTCAAAAACTGTTTCAATTATAAGCAGTACAGTACAGTTTAAAATTTAATTACGAAGTTTTTTATAACTTACAAACCTAAAATACCCCACACCGTCCCGGCAGATACCTTTTTCTCCTAGAGCAGCCATGCCAGGGTGCTTCCTCATCATCATCATTATTAGCCTGTATCTACGTACTACTGGATATAGGCCTTCCCCAATGCTTTTCACCATAGGCGACCCACCGCTTTTCGCATCCAACCGCTACCTGTCACGTTTTTGAGGTCGTCGGTCCATCATGTCATGGCCCTACGCTGCGTCGCCCCATACGTGACCTCCACTCTAGGACACTTTAGGTGCTTCCTAAGCCCTTACAAACATATTAGTATATCGGAATTGACCATTGGTGAAAAACATAGGGGTGTAAGTGGTTCATTGACATCTTTGAACCAAAGCCAACTTCACCTGCACGCGGTGCACCCTGCTGCTGACTGACAAACGAAGCTCTGGCGAAAAGAGAGGTAGAGAGCGTAATTGTAAGCTACCCGACTGGGGAATGTACCTCCACCCCACAAATACCGCAGCCAAATAACGGTTCCCTTGAGGGCTGTTGTGTTCCTGCGAGTGAGTGAGGTCACCAGAAAGGAAGGAGATGCTGCGATAGCAGCGGGGGTGGCGGCGCGCGAGCGACATTTTATGTTGCGAGCGTTAATATGGCTATGGTAACTGCTTCACATCAGGCGGGCCGTATGCTTGTCTGCCACCCGAAGTAGTATAAAAAAAAAACTTTGGTATTTGCAGACTACGAGTATGAATGCTTGCAGCACCACAATACAGCTCTCTTGCGTCGTCGATTTTGCAAATACTATTATATTATCTGTGAACATATTATTTTTATCTTACTAATTTGTAACATAAATGTGAAGTTTTTGAGGATGTAGATACATGGATATGTGTATGTTTGTTACTCTATTACAGGTAAATGTCAGAACGGATTGGAATGAATTTTCGCATACATGCAGAGTATATTCTGGATTGACATAGGATACTTCTTGTCCATGTACCTACTGTGTTAACCCGGGGCGAAACTGCAGGTAAAAGCTAGCCGTTTTAGATATGATCTAATAAAGTATGTAGCAAGAACAATAAAATATTTCTTATTTATCTAACGCCAATGAATCGCCGTCTTTAATACACCAAAACCAAACACGATTGTTTAGACACAAACGCTATAAAAACAGACACCAGAAGGTCATCCTCCGGAACTATGATACTTCTAATAGGTGGAGAGCACTCGTCCTTACTGGATTGCTCAATGATAGGAAGCCGAGGTAGCATCAGATGGACATCGGCAGTAGCCGATGGCCGCCGAGGACCCGCTGCACTCAGTAACAAGTCGGCAATCGGTCGCGGCGCGCGCTTGCCATGCTACCTACCTGACACCAACCATCAATATGGCTACGCGCAACTTCAGGTGAGCGCGAAAGTGATTTTTTTAATTGTCAATAATTACCTACGATGTCACAGTGTTAGTGTTATGTTGACATAACTCCTAGCTTCGTTATTTGGAGTAGTGGTTCGTGATAATTAGGTTTGCTTACCTATCCAAAGTTTTCTATGACCCAGAATTTGGTCAAAAATGCAGTTAAACCTAGTGTCGGTTTGGCTGCATTACTGACCTAATTTTCGGTCCAAATGTTATCTTACCTTAATTATAATTAATATATCTCCTATTATATTATCCTAATAATTACAAAGGCATTAAAATAGTCCTCCCTTTTTATTTCTGGGTCTTTTGATATTAATTTTGTTTCACGTATTCGGTTTAAGTTATTATTATATACGAGTCAGCAGTGAATTTTTCAGTTTTGTAGAAAACGATACGCATGGTTAGATAAACAATTAAGTGCAAAATGATGTATTACAAAACTAGATGCTAATTTCTTAGGTATTCTAAATAAAAAAAAATAGAGAATAGGGTTTTAAACATATAAAAAGTATTTATATAGGTACATATTACTAATTATGCCGATACTTTAATCATTTCACATTATCAACGGATCGATGACCGCAATATTGCACATTTCCATTATGTAAATTCCATAAAACACGACACTTTTTTATCTCTATAGTAGATGTTACATCTACGCATAAGACATCAGGTACTTAATCACATAATCGTGCGAAAGTTCATATCTCCATTGAATCGTGATTATTATCGATTTAATTGCGTGACGATTCAAAAGGCCCATCATTTTTATTACACCAATTAATTTACCTATTAATCATATTTTGTAAATTATAATTCGCTATATAATTCGAAACTATTTGATGATCTAACGAATCGATAATACGTAAGGTTCGCGTAAACGATTAGCATATTTATCAGGTGTTATATGAGACAATATAGACCTACACTATAGAAAGTCTCATAACAAATCGTCTTGTTTTGATGCAATTAAGTCGGCACGGGTTGCAATCGAGTATCGATTGTAGTGTCTTCGATTGTAGCGAGGCGAGTGCATTGGTAAATCACTAGTTTAGCTACAGTTGCATGAACGCTAAGTATGTGTAATATCACGAAATGTAGGTACTGTAAAAATGTAATCATATAATGAATCGATATATTTAAGAGTGTCCACAAAAAATCGAATGGAACTGGTTGTTATTGCGATTGTAAGACAACTTAATAACGTGTAATCAGACGCGCGTTTTGATTAATCGACGAGAAATATTATAAATCAGTTTTTCGCGTGTTGTTCTCTCTGTAACTTGTTTTGTTATGTATAATGATAATAAATTTTGTGGTAATTATATTGTTTGATATAATTACTACATTTGATTGATCTTTACAAATGTTGCCTACTACTACTTCTACGATCCTGCTCCGCTGTCCCGGCACAAGCCTATATAATAATAGGTCTATATAATACCTATGAAATTGCCGTTCTGAAGTACTGGCCATTTCAAATCAAAATAATTTTTATTTGGCTAAGAATTCTAATTTCAATATAATTTTATTTTAAAAACATGGAATTCTTTTTCCAAAAGTAGTCATTTGTTTATTGCTTAGTGTTACATTTTCATTTCATTAAAAATTCGAGTAATTATGGAATATGAGTACCGTCGTGGCAGCAACGCGGCACAAGCGGAACGCAACATCAACGACGTTTACGGAGTGTTAGCTCCGTAAACACTACAAACCAACGACGGTTGTGGAAGCTGATGATACACAATCTAAGGCTGAATTAGCAGCAGCTTTCGACGTTAGCGTCAAAACAATATTGGTCCATTTGCGTCAAATTGGCAAGGTAAAAAAGCTTGACAAATGGGTGCCCCACGAACTCAATGATCGCCAGCGCGAAGTACGCGTCGAGACGTGCCTTACACTGCTCAACAGACACACAAATGAAGGAATTTTGAGCCGCATTGTTACCTGCGATTAAAAATGGATTCTGTTAGATAACCGCAAGCGCTCAGCAACTTGGTTGGATCCTGGTTCAGCACCTAAACAATGCCCTAAACGAAAACTTACCCCTAGAAAAGTGATGGTCACTGTTTGGTGGTCTAGCGCCGGTGTGATTCATCACAGCTTCTTACCAAACGGGGTGAGCATTACTGCAGATGTGTACTGTGAAGAACTGAACACAATGATGGAGAAGCTGGCACGTCTCCAACTAGCATTGGTCAATCGCTCGTCTCCGCTGCTCCTGCACGACAACACGCGACCGCATACTGCACAGCAGACGGTCTCCAAGTTGCAAGAACTGGGGTTGGGAGCTCTCCGTCATCCGCCCTACTCGCCAGACCTTGCACCTACAGACTACTACTTTTTCCAGAATTTGGATAACTTCTTGGCGGGAAAAAAAATCAATACCCGAGAGGCAGTACAAAATGCCTTTGAAGAATTTGTTGCCACCCGTCCAGCTGATTTCTTTAAGAAGGGCATCAATAAACTGCCACTGCGTTGGCAAAGATGCATTGATTGCATGGGTGATTACTTCAATTAATACAAATAAAAAATACATAAAAAAAAATAGTTTAATTTTTTTCATACAAAACGGCAATTTCATAGGTAAAGACCTAATATAAATCAACGATCAGATGTCGGTCATCGATCGATGATTGAGTGACATTTTATCCACCGTGATTTTTAAGTGACTGTTTTTTTTTTCATTTAGTTACCTATGTGTAAGTACATTATTCGTCACCTGCCATTGTCATGTATTTTGTAAACTTCTTACAATCGACGGTACTATACACGTCTCTACATTTGTATTAAGCCCGAGTAAGTTATGTTCGGAGTGATAAACTCAGTAATTAACTGTGAGTACCTATATACTCAGTACTACTGTGAGTGTATAGGTACTCAGTTTGAGTCTGAGTATATATTCAGTAGTAGAACTAGAATTACTAACATAGTTATAAAGTCCAACAGACTAAAATAACAGTGTGAAGACTACATAGTACATACACAAAATAATGTACATAGCGCGAAATGAAGGTTTCGGAATGGCGACCATGAACCGGAAAACGAAGTGATGGACAACCCTCCCATTAGTTGGACTGACGTTCAGCCCATTAGTTGGAGGACTTTAGATATATCAGGGAGCCAATGGATGCAAACTATGTTCTGCTGAGGACGTCCTTCCGCTGACATGATGCAATGCCAAATTGACAACCCTGGCAACTGAGAGGCTATTTTCAATTCACATTGTTGTCATTCCCTGACAAGTCATAGCATCAGGTCTGTACATCAGGACAAAATATTTTCTGAGGTCAAGGGCAGAACCAAAAATATTTGTTTAGAGTTTGGCGTTAGTCGTTGTGTTTAATAGCAGTATCACAAGAGGAAATTTCAGTTTTAAGACAGCTCGACCGATACTTGACCTTGCACATCAAAATTTCATCACACAACAAAAATTAAGCTAATGATGATCGATTGGTCTGACACCAATCGATCATCATTAGCTTAATTTTTGTTTTCTTTCTATTTTTTTCTCTCTTCTCTAGTAAAATGTTATGCAGACATCAACAGGGGTGAACACTGGAGCACTGAGATACAAGCTCTGGCCTAGTTTAGAAGGCCTAGTCTTACAGAATATTTGTATTTCTACGTCAATATTCTGTAACTAGAAAAAAATGTTGTGATGAGAAATAATATATATTCTTGGACGAATTACTCACTGCCATCTAGTCCCAAACTAAGCAAAGCCTGTACTATGGGTCCTAGATAACTGATATTATACTTAAATACATTTTTATGTAAATATATATAATACATAGAAAACACCCAGATCAAGACAAACAGACATGTTCATGCACACAAATAGGTATTTGTCTTGTGCGGGGATCGAACCTGCGAAAAAAATAAAATAAATCATTCTTATTATCCAAGTTAACAACGGTGACTGTAACTTGTTTATGGATGAGTTTGTTATCTCGAGCTCCTGTGTACTTCGGAGTGCACGTTAAACCGTTTGTTACCTTCCGCAAAATAACACATGGATCAATTAACTATTTCCTGATAGTTTACATTTTCCTCTACCATAACGTTGCTTAAAAGAGATCGTATAGTCATAAGACCGCTTGTTGGTATGTACTTTAACTGTTTTATGTGTTTTTATATTTTATTTTGGCGCAATAAAGAATATTATATTGCATCCATTGCGTGGCTAGAGGCATAGTACACACAAGGTTACTTATGTTAGGCAAAGCAGTTAAGCGAGCTTCCGCCATTATAAGTACACATTATCATTTGAGCTTTCAGAAACCTTAACAAAAGTACTTAGGTCTGAATCAAAATCCAAAAGTTTTTTTTTATCGACAACAATCAAAGTAGTGACTATAGTCCTTTTAGTCCAACAAAATGTCTGTAAACATAGTGCTTTAGAACTCATCTTTTTGTTGGTAATTTCCTTACTTACTAATGAAAGGTACAACATTATCAAAATTTATTACAACATTCCGTTGCATTTACAACAAAATATTCTATTTATATCTTACCTACATTCACTAAACACTCAAAGATGGTTCGACTGGTTTTAAATTCGAATTTACTTACTTTAGCTTAGATTGGTATGACGAGCGGTAGTTGTGTTTAGCTTAGGTGGTAGAAACGATGGAGCTCTACCGAGTAAGATGAAGATGTTTGTCATTAGCTTAAACCTGAGATCTATTTTGGCGATCAAAAAATCCGATGGTAATCGGCTTTAGCTTCGGCGGTAGTGCCCCTGGTTGCTAATCAGTGGTGATTTGTACACGGTACTCGTAGTAGTAGTTATTGTTGACAGTAGAAGTATTAGATTATCATCACGGATTATCTTTCATGGCAAACCTTTGTCTGGAATTCAAAGGAATTATCACTTTGAAATGCCCTTCTCCAAACGTTTTAATAACACTATTTAATAACGTTAGTAGTTCGCCTAAAGAAAAATCAGCGTCTGGTATCACCCTTTAGGTATGAGGGCGCGAGGGCACGAGGTGTTAGAAAAGCGAAGTTTTCAACACTACAAACAAAACAGTTAATATATAATTAATTCATATTAGATGACCGTCAAAGAGGCTCCATGAAGGTTAGCCAAGGGTGCTGTCGACAGTTAGGCCAACACTGGGCGCGCTCCTAAGTCTATTGTTGCTTTAATGATAGGATCACAATTACAAGAAGTTTCTGGATTCTTTTCTTATTATTAAGCTATACTGAAAAGCAAGAAAACCATAGGGAGAACTTCGTGGTATTTTCTAAAATTTCCCGTATCCGTCTGCCGTCATTGGCCCTGACCCTGAGGCCAGCCCACTGTCCTTGCTGATTCTGAAAGTTATTCAAAACTCGAATATCCTGGTTTCTTAGAGATTGTAGAATCGTTTATATAATAGTTTTGCATGCACGCTCGGCTGTTTACCAGATCGTTCGTTGGTTGTGCCCTCCCACTCGCAACTTCCACTTTAATACTTTCCTCCCCCATCTGCCACGATGGACTCGGCAGATATGGCTGGACCATTACATGTAGCGACAATACTTCTTGTAATTATTGGATACGATAACCTCCTCAGATCAGTCAGCATGTCTGTGATAAGATAAGGATCTCTTTCGGCTTTTAACGCTTTATTTGTGCCACATTATTGTCTCTCACATTGCCAAGAGGCCTCCGTTAAATTCCAAAAGCTTTCAGTTCCAGAAATTTCTTCTGATTAAATCAGTTGAGAGTTACAATGTAGCCGTAGTTTTACAAAGTCAAAGTCAAAATTCTTTATTCTGTCGGCCCTCGCGGGCACTTAGACACGTCTTTTACAATTAAGTATATTTTTTATCTACCAGCATTTCGGAATGACCATTGACGAGAAGAAATGCCGAAAGAAACTCTGTCAATATAGGTCTTTTACCACCGGGACTGTAGTGGACTTCACTATTCATTGCCTTTTTTGTGGTCGCCGATGTTAATATATATAGGGATATTCGGTGGACAGTATAAATGTGTTTAGAGCGCAGAAAAAATGCATACGTGCGCTTTGCGGTGCTGGGTTTCTGGATAGCTGTAAACCGTTGTTTAAATGCAACAGAATACTGCCATTGCCATGCATATACATATATGAAATATGTGTTTTTGTTAAAAGTCACCCAGAATTATTTGAAAAATATGCTGACGCGGTGGGTCGCTGCTCGAGAGTTAAAAATAAATTATGTGTGCCAACGCAGCGACTAACTGTATTTTGTAAGAATGCATACTCTATGGCAATACGACTATATAATCATCTTCCAGATACAGTGAAAGAAAATAGTCTTTCATGGATGAAAAGATATCTTTTTAGGTTACTACTGGACAAATGTTATTATACGGTCGATGAATTTTTAAGTGACAAAATTTAATGTATGACAATTGTTTGTTATATCTTGACATATTTTTTAATGTAACAATGTTCTATATTTCAGTTGACATAATTATAATTAATATTTAATTCAGCTTAACATCATAATATAATCTGACATTTAATTATCTTGTGATACTGATGATTTATTTATCAGTGATTTATTCAGTTCAATTACTATGATTTTAATATTTGCACGCCATTGTCGATGGCAGAATAATATGGAACATAATGACAAAATAACAACTGTAAAAAAAACCTTATTCTGGCAAATAAATATTCATTCATTCATTCATTCATTCATTAATCCTGGCTACACAGGAGACACAGTGGTGGGAATGTGTGGTGGGCGTGTCCCGAACCCGACGATAAATAAGGATAGTACTATGTACACGCAAAGGGCTATAAATTCAACATTGTTTGCAAGCATTTAAGATATGCATCTCGGTCACTTCCCCCTCCCGCGCCTGTGCGAGACGGTCGAACTAATCTGTCTGTGCGATTTAATATTGCAAATTAAATAATTATCATAATTTGTGTCGTAAAGTGTGTGGGCATTTCGGTGAATTTTGTTCATCTGATCAGAATTTATAATTTTCGCTGTAAATTTCGATCTTATTAAGGTTTTATTTGTAAATAAGTAGATACAGTGATTATTGTTTTCAAACTAGTAGGTATACAAAAAAAAAATTGTGCTTCTTAAATACAGCTGCATCAATCGTTGTAAAACAGGTTTGGCCCGTAAAAGGTACGTAATAATTTCATTTTTTGTTATTCTATTAGTGTTTTATTGGTGTTAATAAAAATTAGTACAACAAATACGTTAATCTCTCAGTGTTGTCCCTTTATAAATTTACCCCTGAATCGGGGAAAAAATTATTTTGATAGGTAATTTTATTTTTATTCCTATTAACTGGTTACATAAACAAAATGTCAAGTAATACCGATGATCCTGGTGGCACGACACCAATTTTTGGCCGTAGTAATTTGACACCGCGTTCACCGCCGGCAACTAATGCTAAGCGAACATTTGGTGATATATCACCAAGTCATTTATCACCCGATGAAAAGCGATTGCAGCGGTCAGCAAGCACAGAGAATATAGACAATTTACACAACTTAAGTCTTAGCACCTCAGCTGAAATTGTTGATCCAAATATTGATTATATAGAATTTGTTCGCGAATCCTCTGAATGTTTGGCAAAAATTAATGAAATAATAATTGGGCAGACCTCGCGAATTGGCGTTGCAAATAAATCAACGATAATGGGCATGACCCAACGAGTTACCTCATTGATATCTATGCTAGCCATAAAGTCAGCCACGGCGGAAAAACATCTCGCTATCTCGGAAAAAAAGCTCGCGATTGTCGAACGAGATTTATTAGCCTTAAAATTAGATTCAAAAAATAATCCCGTTGCGCCTGTAACTAAGGCTAGCGAGTCGTACGCCGATAAATTGAAACTTCGTTTGCCGAAGCAAATTAAGCCGGTTCAAACTCGCGAGCCAGTACCTTGCATCGTAGCCTATCCAACTGAAGAACGATCCGCGGAATTAACAACATCCGAAGCAACCAAAGAGGCACTTATGAAAGCAATTAAGCCATCCGATGATGGATTTCAAATTGTAGGGGTCAAGAAAACTGCGAAATCCGGTGTAGTAGTACGCGTTTCTAATGACGTTCAAATTAAAAAGCTGCAGTCAATTGAAAGCATAAAAGCGGCTGGACTTAAGCTCGAAAAGCCTAAAGGACGCCGCCCGCGTATTATTATAAAAGACATTCCAGATACAATGGACGACACTAAATTTTTAGCCGCGTTATATAATCAAAATATAAAAGACGAATTAAAAATTACATTTTCGGAATATCTAAAAGACATAAAAATCGTACGTCGTCGCCCTACAGCCTACGGCAGGAAGTGGATGGGAGTCGAAATCTCCCCGGAAATACGTAAACACCTTATTTTGACAAAAGATAAGATTTTTATAGATTTTGCCACATGTAGATTCGTGGACGATATAGAAGTCGTGCGTTGCTTGAAATGTCAGCAGTATGGGCATGTCAGCAAATACTGCTCGGCAAATAACCCCACCTGTGCCCACTGTGCCGAAGCACACGACTCCCGGGAATGTCTGAAGAAGTCTGAAGCAGACTTTAAACCTACATGCGCAGCATGTAGGCGTCAAAAAAAGACTGCTGACCACAAGATCGGGTCAGAGTCTTGCCCCACATACGCAGCACGGTTAGAGTTTAATATTTTAAACACCACCTATGGATAACGTCGTAATTGCACAACTAAATCTACACAACGATAAAATTGCAACATCTGAGTTGGATAAGCTCGTTGCGGACTATAAGCTCGACCTTGTTTTAGTTCAGGAGCAGTATCAAAGATCTCAATTAAACAGTAAATTTATACAACTTAATAACAAGTCGCGCGCGGGTATATATGCGCCAAGGGGCGGATTTACTATAACATCAATCAATCACCTAATGTCCACTCACTGTGCGGTAGCTGAAGTAACATCTCCATATTTAAGAGTATTTGTAGTCAGTTGTTATTTTCAATTTTCTGACCCTGTGGGTTCGCATTTGTATCATCTACGAAGAGTATTGCATGCTCTTACTGGTCATAAGGTTATTATAGGAGCAGACGTAAATGCATCATCACCATTATGGCACGGCAAGTTGAGAGCGACCGACGCCGACAGACGCTCTGCTGTTGAAGAGTTCATTGCTGAAATGCATCTTCATATTCACAATACCCCTGAAGCACCACCTACTTTTAGTAGCCCAATGGGCGAGTCTTTTATTGACGTCACACTTTCTAGTGCAGACGTCCGAATACAAAACTGGCGCGTTCTTCCTGAAGCTTCTTGTAGTGATCACCGCCTGATTGTGTGTGAGTTCTCCCCAGTTGTTGATAACTTACATCCGCAACAGTTAATAGGTTTTCAATATAAAACTAGGAACGCTGACTGGGCAAGCTTTGCTTCACTTTTCGCTTCCCGCGCCAAAGATTTTACTCGTAGTGAACTTACAGTCACGGAAAGTGTTGAAATTATGTCTGACACATTCGTATATTGCGCTGACGTTGCATTAGGTCGAAAACCTATAGTTAATAACAGACGATGCGACTGGTGGAATGATACCCTTGTTAGGTTGCGTAGGCATTTCCGTGCCGCTAGACGTAAAATCTCAAAGTTAAAGAAACGTAACGTCGAAGGCGAAATCTATCAAACCGCTTTAAGTGACTTGCGTATTGCTAGATCTCACTATCGCGCTGCTGTTGAAAAATCGAAAGGTAATTTACTAAAACGTATTGTAGAAAGATTAAATAGTGAGGGCCCGTGGTCTCCCCTATATCACGAATTTAAATCAAATAGGCGGATTGATCAGGCGTACGTATCCAATATAAAATTTAATAATTCACATACCCTTGGTGTAGAAGAGACTGCTGAGACCATTCTGCACGCGTTAATTCCTGATGATTGCGCCGATAGTGACAGTGACTACCATCGTGAGGTTAGGATCGCGGCGGATTTGTGCCCTTCCACTCCAATATCAACTGTACCGTCGATGGACGAGTTTATGTCTATTGTTAAAGCTTTGCCTATAAATAAAGCCTCCGGTGATGATAGGATTACGAATAGAATGATTAAAGAAGCTTGTAAAGTAGCTGCTGAACCTATCCTAACAATACTTACTCGGTGTATTGTAGAAGGTCATTTCCCTGGCATTTTGCGAAGTGGCGTTATAAAAATAATACCAAAAGGCGGTGATAAACCACCGGACGATCCGAAGTCCTACCGTCCTATTACTCTGCTACCGTCGTTGGGTAAGCTGCTTGAGCGCTTGGTTGTGCCACGGTTGCTGCCCGGTGGCCCGCAATTTCATAAAAATCAGTACGGCTTCACCATTGGCAAGTCCACTGTTGATGCTGCGCTCGCAGTGCGCAAAGTTGTTGAGCTCTCGGAGAGCAAGTATGTTGTAGCTATTTTCTTAGATATCTCAGGTGCCTTTGATAATGCTTGGTGGCCAATGTTGTTGCTGAAACTTAAGGTGAGAGGTTGTCCTAGCAATATCTACTCTCTCATTCGATCGTACTTTTTGAATGGTACAACTAAATTAAAACTTGGCCATTATGTTGCTTCAAAGGTGCTCACGCAGGGCTGCCCCCAGGGTTCAGTGTTGGGACCGTATCTCTGGAATATCGGTTTTGATGATTTTTTAGCCTACCCTTACCGGAAGGGTGCTCGTTAACTGGTTACGCTGACGATGGTCTTTTATTAATCAATGCTAATTCAAGATCTAGCATAGAGAAACTAGCCAACACTAGCCTAGGCTTAATTTCAGATTGGGGTTATCGTAATCGTCTCGATTTTGCGCCACATAAAACATATCAACTCTTGCTTAAGGGAAATTTACAGGTTTCACCGCGATTTCATTTTAATGGAGTATCAATTGCTAATAGAAGTTCGGTTTGTTACTTGGGTTTGCTTTTGGATAGAAATTTTAATTATATCGAGCACATGAAGCAAGTAGGTGAAAAAGCGAAAAAGAATTTCTATGCCTTAACACGAATTTCTACCTCTACGTGGGGATTAACTTTCAAAACTTTAAAAATTATTTATACCGCCACATACTTAGGATGTGTTACGTACGGTTCACCTGCGTGGGCAGATAGGGCTACTATAGGTGCAGCACGTCGTAAATTGCTTCAAAGCCAGCGCCTTGCTCTGATATTTTTATGTAAGTCGTATAGAACTGTAAGCACCGAGGCACTACCCGTGCTAGCAGGTGTGTTACCAGTAGACTTAGAAGTACAACGCCGCGCTTCAATGTACTATACATCTAAAAATATGGTTCCTGATTTCTTGAAAACTCGTGATCGTGAAAAAATAGTTAGACTGTTTAAACCTATTAATGAAGTATTTGAAACATTGCTGTCTGAATGGCAGGAAAGGTGGGAAACTTCTACCAAAGGACGCCACTTGTATCTGTTCTTTCAATCGGTAAGAGATAGATTAAAGAAAAAGTGGTTAGAAGTTGACCACCCCGTTGCGCAATTTTTAACTGGACATGGCAATTTTAAGGCAAAACTCTTTTCGTTTAAATTAGTGCCGTCGCCCTTATGCGAGTGTTCTACTGCTAATTCTGAATTCGATCAAACAGCACACCATGTTCTCTGGGAGTGTGATCTTTGGCGGCGGGAGCGGGATGACATGTTGAATTCATTGCAAGTTGCATCCGGGGTAGTATACTATTCAGATTTGGTAGCAACAAGGGAGAATTACCAAGCGTTCAGACGATTTTGCAATTCATATTATTGGAATCGATGTGTTAGGTAACAACTCAATGTTTTAGGTCCCCAATAGTGTTAGAAACTTAAAATCCGTGGTGCACGGCAGTTGAGCTTCACTTGACTAGCCATCTCTTTAGGCTTTTAATGCCTTATTTGCCATATTGCTGTCTCTCACATTGCTAAGAGGGGAAGTCAAATTCCAAAAGCTTCCTACTCCTACTAATTTCTTCTGATTAAATTCGTTGTGAGTTCCAAGACAGCCGTAGTTTTACCCCCGGGACTGCAATGGACTTCATTGTTCATTGCCTTTTTTGGCGGTCGCCGCTGTTAATCCTGGCTACACAGGAGACACAGTGGTGGGAATGTGTGGTGGGCCCCCGTCCCTCAATATGCATCTCGGTCTCACGCGGTTAACGAGCCGGGTCTAATGTATTGGCAGGGGTTATGAGTACGTTTACTTTACTAATGACGAAAATAATGAAACCTTCAAGGGCATATGTCATTGAAATATGTGCTGTTGCTTGCTTTACCGGTAATACCGGTATTGCGGTAGTGTTTGTGTTGTATTGTTTCATACAAGCGCATATACTTAGGTCTTCAAGTCAAATGTAAACGAGGAACTAGATGGCGTTGTTGCGCGTACTAGGTAATCGATCATGCAAACTAACACCGTCTACCGTAGCCTGTCTATCATCATCAGGTCATTTTCGTCTCCACTACAGGAGCACGACCCTCTCTCGTCCGTCCTAGACAGAAGGAGGATTTGGCCTACACTCCCCACGCTGGCCAGACGGGTTGGGGAGGCCTGATCGATGTTTTATAATGTTAGTCGCGTTGTACGACATCCACGGGAAGAGACGGAGTGATTCTATTCTAGTCTGCCGGAAACCACACGGCCAGTAGCCTGTCTATGGACGGGTTTATTTATTTCGAGCTCGTCCATGCTTTGAAAGGTACCTTAAGCCATCATCAGCTGTAGTCACTAACACCATTAAGCCAAGTCAGTGGAAGCGAAGCTTGAAAACACTGCCCTTCGCCAGCACGCAGTTGAACAACGTGGGAAAGAACGCCCTGAACTCCTGATTGAGGGGAAATTCGTATCCCAGCAGTGGAATGATGGATCAGGCAGTGGATTGATGTAGAAACACATTATGTTGAAGATACGTTACGAAAATTTGGCGTGATCTCGTCTGCAATTATTCTACACGCTTTTAGTTTAGTTTCTCGGCGGTGTGTGTGTTCAAATCGTGCAAGTTAAATATTGATCCACTTCCCAGTATCCGATTGAGATGGAATTTGGCACATTCCTTTGGATCTCATGACAATGTACAATTACCTAATTGCAAAATGTTGACGCAAAAAGGTTTTGGAGTAGCGACCAAGGGAAGCGCAGCGTTGGATGGCCTCGACTAGACGGTGGACGATGTAGTAAAAATCACAGGGAGCTGACATAAAAAAAAACATAAATACTTAAGGCCACCATTTTTAATTTACGCTGCTAACTAGCGCCAGAACTGAATAAAGATTAAGTTTAGTTCGCATACAATTAAAGGAAAATTATAGAACACTATTATTTACAAAAAGACCATGAAGGGGTGTAAGTGGATCATCACGACCTGTAGAGCCAAAGTCAACCTCGCTGGCAAAAGAGAGGTAGGGTACAGAGTATTTGTAAGTTGCCCGATTGGGGAAGTACCTCCACCTCACAGAATACCGCAGCCAAATAACAATTCCCTTGAGGATGTTCCTTGCGAGTGAGGTTACCAGAAACGTAGGAGTAGCGACGGCAGATTATAACTCTTTTCAGACTTGATGAATAATATGATGAACAATATCTATAATTTTAAAATAATAGTATTACGCGGTACAATGTTATTACTAATGGTATTACGCGGTACAATTAATAAATGATCATCTATATATATAAAAGAAAGTCGTGTTTGTTACAACACTTATAACTCGAGAACGGCTGGACCGATTGCCATGGTTTTTGATTTGTTGGATTTGTTTCCGTCCCGAATAGCACAATAACTCTTAAAAACATTGGAAAATTCTCGAAAAAATAAAATAAAAGAAAAAACATTTTCCCATACAAATGAAAGTGTCAGTTGAAAAAGGGATTACGATATTTATTGGTTGTCAAATATCAAAACGTCAAATCGATTGGTGTCACTTTTATGTCGCGAAAGTTGTCTGTGATTTGTTATGAAAATTTTAAAATGTCAAATCGATAGGGGTGAAAACGCTTTTCCCATGGGGTTCGAGCGCAAGAATCAAATCAGAGTAAACATCAAAAGAAATGACAATTACAAAGCACCAAAATGATAAAACCTATTTCAAAACTAAAAAAAATAAAACAAAACGTTTTTTTTAAAAAAAAATTACAATAAGGAAATCTTTATTTTTATGAAATCTTTAGTTTTTATGGATACGGGTCTTCCTTCAACCGAAGGGGTTTAGAGCGTACTCCAACACGCTGCTCAACTGCGGGTTGGCGGAGGCCAGTGTTTTCGAACCGCCTAAAGGCCACTGACTTCACTTAACGACTGTCATTAAATGATAACAACCGGGACCGACAGCTTAACGTGCCTTCCGAAGCACGGAGGAGCTCAAGATGAGCTAATGATAACAACCGGGACCGACGGCTTAACGTGCCTTCCGAAGCACGGAGGAGCTCAAGATGAGCTAATGATAACAACCGGGACCGACGGCTTAACGTGCCTTCCGAAGCACGGAGGAGCTCAAGATGAGCTAATGATAACAACCGGGACCGATGGCTTAACGTGCCTTCCGAAGCACGGAGGAGCTCAAGATGAGCTAATGATAGCAACCGGGACCGACAGCTTAACGTGCCTTCCGAAGCACGGAGGAGCTCAAGATGAGCTAATGATAACAACCGGGACCGACGGCTTAACGTGCCTTCCGAAGCACGGAGGAGCTCAAGATGAGCTAATGATAACAACCGGGACCGACGGCTTAACGTGCCTTCCGAAGCACGGAGGAGCTCAAGATGAGCTAATGATAACAACCGGGACCGATGGCTTAACGTGCCTTCCGAAGCACGGAGGAGCTCAAGATGAGCTAATGATAGCAACCGGGACCGACAGCTTAACGTGCCTTCCGAAGCACGGAGGAGCTCAAGATGAGCTAATGATAACAACCGGGACCGACGGCTTAACGTGCCTTCCGAAGCACGGAGGAGCTCAAGATGAGCTAATGATAACAACCGGGACCGACGGCTTAACGTGCCTTCCGAAGCACGGAGGAGCTCAAGTTGAGCTAATGATAACAACCGGGACCGACGGCTTAACGTGCCTTCCGAAGCACGGAGGAGCTCAAGATGAGCTAATGATAACAACCGGGACCGATGGCTTAACGTGCCTTCCGAAACACGGAGGAGCTCAAGATAAGCTAATGATAACAACCGGGACCGACGGCTTAACGTGCCTTCCGAAGCACGGAGGAGCTCAAGATGAGCTAATGATAACAACCGGGACCGACGGCTTAACGTGTCTTTCGAATCACGGAGGAGCTCGAGGTAATATAAACCCATCCGTGTACAGGCTACGGTCGACGTTGCTTAACTTGCGTGTTCAATTAGACTGACACGCGCAATGACGCCATCGAGCTTCTCTATTATTTTCTACTATTCATTGTTTTAATTCCATAAAATCATAAATTTAGTTCAGCTAATATGTACCACGACATTCATTGATTGTTAGGCGGTACGAAGTTCGCCGGGACAGCTAGTTATTATTAAAAAAAAATGTTTACATGGCTAGTGTTGCCAGTTAGATTAGCTAAGTACGTACTTCAAAATGCCTGTTGGTTTTTTAAAAATAGGTTAAAGACCTTTTTATGACGAAAAAAACCAGGAGCAGCGCGCGTTTTCGTATGATGCAATAGTACGTCTGGGACGGACGAGAGAGGGTCGTGCTCCTGTAGACTAAAATAACCCGATGATGATGATTTAATGTACAGAAGTGGTTAGTTTACAATTTTATTACACTTATGTTTTGTACTAATTTAAAACACCAAAATCCGTATTGCGCATTCCACGAGTTAGCAAAACTGCGAAATCAGAACAATATGCAAATTCATTGAACTTTACGCTCAGTTGACGCGGCGAGTGCAAAAACTGGATTAGCATAATTATATATATGACGACAAAGAGGTGGCTGCCTCTTTGTCGTCATTAATTTAAATAAATATTGCTAGTTCTCGGATTTATTGTAAATCTATAATTTCTCTTTAAAAGGTTTTCTCTAAAGAGTATAAAATGCGTTTTTCAATAGTATAAGCACACCCCGGCCACTCCATACAAATGACGCGTCGTTCGCTATTACATAAATAATGACATCTGTACAGAGCGAGAAAAGGCGTGTGTGCGTGCGGCGCCATACAAACTGTTCCAGATTTGTCTCAGAGGGGAGGTGAGGTCGACACGAGAGAGCGGCAGGGAGAGGCCATACTGTACGTAGTACTATTACTTATACTGTGGTATAAGTTTGATTGAGCGAAGCAAGGGACGGGGGCCCACCACACATTCCCACCACTGTGTCTCCTGTGTAGCCAGGATTAACAGCGGCGACCGCCAAAAAAGGCAATGAACATTGAAGTCCATTGCAGTCCCGGGGGTAAAAACTACGCTGCCTTGGAACTCACAACGAATTTAATCAGAAGAAATTAGTAGGAGCTTTTGGAATTTGACTTCCCCTCTTAGCAATGTGAGAGACAGCAATATGGCAAATAAGGCATTAAAAGCCTAAAGAGATGGCTACTCAAGTGAAGCTCAACTGCCGTGATTTTAAGTTTCTAACACTAACGAAGCAAGGGACGTTTAAAAATCGAGTTGGAAGTGTGGTGCTCTACCTCAGAGCCACTATCGCATACAGCGATCATTCAGGTATATCTTCAAATGAACGTCGAACGTACAAGATGTACGTAGATCATTTATACGTACGCATTCAAAAAAACGAAATTATTAGTATCTGAAGTATGACGAGCTCAGTTGTCGAATGTCTAGCAATTACCACTTTCCGAGATCGCGCGGGTTCGATTCACACACAAGACAAACATTTGTGTGCATGACCATGTCTGTTTGATAACTGATATAATATATAATTATATATATATCAGTTATCAAGATTTGCTTAGTTTGGGACTAGATGGTGCTGTGTAATTTGTCCAGGGATATTTATTTAAATAAAGTGGCTGTGCTGGGGGGTGGGGTGGGGGGGGGGGGGCATGCTCTCTGGCAGAGTCACAAGAACCAAACGACTGTACTAAATTTAAGCTACGATTAAGCTTTGATTACAGACACAGCGGTGAAATTAAATAATAGCTTTTAAAAAAGCTATGCTCAGTTAGTTGCAAAGACAATAAAGTATTTTTAAGTTATTAGTTATTATAGTTATTAGTTATTATACCCGCCCTCCAAATATTATTACTAGTGAAAAATTCTAAAATGACCGATTTTGGTCATTACTACTTCTATATGATCAGTGATTGGCCGAATACCTTGAAAGAAACGCAACAGTCTAACAAACGACATCAACGGGTTCGTATTCCGAGAATGCATACAGAATTTTATTTACTTATTTAATTTTAAATTAATTATATATTAGAGTATATACGTTATGTTAAAAATTATATATGTTATTGTGAATTGTTTCTGTCCCAGAAATTACCTGAATTAAGTAATGCTTATCTCTTTAAATGTATCTTATCTTTTGCATGACCTAAAGTAGAAGTATTCTTTATACAGTACTCAATTACGCAACTAGGCTAAAAAACACTTTTTAAATTTTTTAGAGAAGCTACTTACAATTGGTGTAACTTAAGTAAGATGGACAATTTACAAAATGCCAGATACGGCAAGCGTCTTGGTAATTTCAGACACTTGCAAAATATTTATCTACATATCAGCCTGTCAGAAATGTATCAGGCAATGTTCTTAAATTTGTAATAGTACTGAGTCCCACCACTCTACGGGCCGGATGCGCATTAATAAATCGTTACTTAACTATTGGTTAACTAAAATTTACATAATTATATAAACATTAAACAATACTATACTGGCGATTTAAAAATAGTCAACCTTCTTCAAGAAAGGCGGAAAGGGGCCTTTACAAGGTCGTTAATACGTGAATGATGCCTCTAGTGTTGCATCTATAGGATAGGCTGTGTAATTGCATACAATTAGGTAGGACGTATAATTGTTGTCCTAGACAGTGTTATAAAAAAACGAGTGTGTTTTACTACTACACGACTGAAGTAAAACATCTATTTATATCTCCCTCTCAACTTCCGTTCGCCTCGCCCGATCACACTTTCCGTAACGCTCTCGTCACTCATTCACCAGCTTACTCCCTAAGTTAAGTTTAACTTCAAAAATAACACTCGCAGGATAACTTCAAGAATCGCATAACCTTTACACACACATTATTATCATTATTTTAGAGTATTTCTGTCCACTTCAGAACAAAAGCTTTCTTTTCTCAATCAATTTCCAGGCATTCTCTTGACTGGCAATCTTTGTAGGGTTCTAGTGCCTTATTTGCCATATTGTTCTCACATTAGTCATCATTAGTTATTAGTTGTGTCGGAAACTAAAATCTAATTACATTGTTAAAATCAAAAAATAAAAAATATAATCATTACTAAATAAACACCACTTAAAATTACAATCAAAATAAAAATCAAAATAGAATTAAAAGCAGAATTCAATTACATTATTAAAATCAAAATATATAATCGACATTGCCAAGAAGGGAAGTTAAATGTCGAAACCTTCCTAATCGTACTAATGTCTTCTAAGTAACTTCGTTGTGAAGTCAAAGGTAGCCGTAGTTTTACCCTCGGGACTGCAGTGACTTCATTGTTCATTGTTTTTTTTGGTGATCGCCGCTGTTAATCCTGGCTATACTAACTAACACTAACTGGCTAACCATGAATTACGCTTCGGAACAACACCAGTTAAAGTTATTATGACACAATCATGCATACAAACTTGTTAGTCATAGAGCCCTGGTGGGATTTGGGCCTAATTGGATAAGATAAGCTAATTGAACTCTAGGTGGAAAGCGCACTTTAAAATACTAATTTATCCTCGGTCTTATGATCCAGATGGGTCACTGAATCTTTTGTCACTGAAACTGTCAGAAAATATCGAAAATATGGCGTCTGGGCCATAAACATATAAGATGCAAGATAAAGGCATTTTGTGAAAGACCGCTTTTAGGAGAACACCAGACATATATTATTTTTCCTCAAATCGGTCACCGTACAAAATTAGACCAGGGTTGAAAATCGGAAAAATCGGTCGCGGGCCTAAACATATAAGATGGCTGAAACCAACGTATGTAACATTACACCTGTCACGAAAAACTCGATCTTATGAAGTGGAGCAGTCACCATAACAGAATCTAACCATTTTTACACAACACCAAAATACATGAATTTATTTTTTTATTACGTTTTTGACGTGAAAACGTCTTATAATTCGATGGAGCCGGCTGCACGCACGAAAAAACATTACGTATGCGGCGTTACCTCGCTCTGAGGCGTTCCATTAAAATTTTCTTTTGAAAAATGCAAACATTCCATCAGTATTTTCTTATGACGTTGTCACGTTCAACTATCGTCAGTAAACCGACTTTACATACAACCGATTTTTTGGACACATTTTGGATTGTTAGTGGTTCATCATGGTCTAAGACCTAAAGTGATCTCACCTGCACGCGGTGCATCCTGCTGTCTGACACATGAGGCTCTGGTAAAATTTCATACTTGAAATTCCTTTAAAATATGATTACTTCGGATAGAACCAATGTGTCACAGCAAAAATGATTTTCATATTTTGTCAGCATGCTTTAAAAGTGTGACCTTAACTTGTTCAGTACAACGAGAAAAACTGCGAGCCAGCATGTTACCTCCAACCGCCAGAGCCCTACGTTCTCTTTCGACATCGGCATCGTCCCTAAGGTCCTCGGTAATGATATCCTCAAGATAGGCTCGGAAATTGTTTCACTTGGTTTATGTCCTTGCCATAAATGGTAATATTATTCGTGTTATCAGGGCATTTACCGGCGGCCTTACTACTAGGTACTGTACTAAACTACGTTTTCTCTCGTTTTTACATTATATACGAGCCCATGTTCAGAGGCATAGGTCTCACAATATTTTAACATCTCTCTGATTCCTCCCACCGTTGCGCTCAGCAGCACCATATTATCTGCGTAGCTTATATTATTAATACTCACACCATCTAACTGACAACTGACGCGCATTTTGTTCAGCCCTTCGATGAGATCATTCACATATATGATGAAGAGCGTGGGAGACGTCAAACCACCCTGTGTTACCCCACTCTCCAACCTATATGCTTCAGAGAGAGCATCAGTCCATCTAACATAATTAGTTTGGTTAACATACGAAAACTTATAATTATTATTAATAATTTAAGCAGTTTGACCGGCATATGTGTGCTGTATTTGACGGAGAACCAAGTTGTCGATATTGATTTAGGAGATAGCAAGCTGAAGTGACACGGGCCGGTCATTTTTGGTGAGTAAGTGATGGCAGATGGGGTAGGAAAGTTTTAAAATGGAGGCTATGTATGGGTTGATGAAAAGTGAGACTGGTGATCGATGACGAGTTGGATTGGTGACCGATGACCTTAAAGATGCGGCCGGCATGGCTCTGTATGGGGCGATGAAGAGTTGGCCTGGTAACCCATGACCTTAAAGATGCGGCCGGAACTGACTGGATTCGGAAAGCGGTGGATCGCATATTGTGTAATCGCATAACGATAGTCGCCACGAGACTGAGATGATGATGATGGGTTGGAATTAGATAATGTATTGTCAGCAAAAGATAACTTGGGTATATAAATAGAATGAAGTAGTTAATATTTGGTTTTAATAGATAAGGTGCAGTTAATAAAGGAAAGACATTTATTTCCTTTATTCATCATTAATGAAAATAATAAATAAAATATAGGAAAAAATTACAACAAGAAATTATTAACCAAACGAAAAAACTCTTCTGAAAATGTTAGTAATTTTTTTAGTTATTATCATGTAATTTTTTTCGCGGGTTGCCATATTTAAATAAAGTCACTCTCACAGCTGAGACGAATCAAATGACACCTCATATGTTGAAATCCATTAAGCAGTTTAGGCTAATATACATATACACTGAAAACTGTAACCTTTCTTTCTTCTTTAGTCGGCTAATAATACTTATAAACAAAATACTACAGCACTGTACTAGAAAAAAAAAATTATTCGCAAAAAAATTAACTAAAGTAATTTAACACGCCCTTTTTAAGTGTTATTGTCGATAACATAGAAAGTTCTTAATAAATACTACGTAATTTTTAGCGATTTTCTAGATTAGGTTTGCCTTTAGTTTATTTAAATTAGTTTTAATTTAGATGTATTTATTTAATTTTATCTATTTTAAGTTTACTTTAAGTTTATTTTAATTATACTATGTAACTATTGTAATTGACAAATAAAGTTATAATAATTTAGTTTTACCCTTGTATTAAGAAGGTACCTACTAAATTACGGGCTGTCGTATCTTTCATGAGACGCTCGGTGACCGTACAAGTAATAGTACTACCAAAGATTACTTAATAGCTACTTGGTGTACTACGTAACATAGTTTACGAGCGGAGTCAGCCCTGTGGAGCCAACAGTGTATGTAGTTGGATATAGACGACCCGACCTAGCAAAAGGCTCTAACGATTTCGATGAAACGATTTTTTTTTATACTACGTCGGGCGGCCGCCTGATGCGAAGTGGTTAAAAGAGCTTGAACGCTTGCAACATGAAACATCGCTGGCGCACTGTCACACCCGCTGCCAACGTAGCACGTTCTTTACTGTGACCTCATTTACTCGCAGAAACAACCCCCAATGGAATTGTTATTTGGCTGCTGTATTCTGTGAGGTGAAGGTACTTCCCCAGTCTGGCAACCTACAAAATACGCTATAATAATAATAATAAATATTTCTGGACAACTTACACAGCGCCATCTAGTCCCAAATTAAGCGCAAAGCTTGTGCTATGGGTACTAGACAACTGATAAATGTAGGTACTTAAATACATATTTTTTTGTAAATACATACTTATCATACATAGAAAACACCCAGACCAAGGCAAACAGACATTACACAAATGGCAATGACAAGGCATGCACACAAATGTTTGTCCTGTGCGGGGATCGAACCAGCGACTTCGGAGTCAAAGTGGCCATTGCTAAACCATTCGACCAACGAACTCGCTACGCCCTATCTCTCTACTCACCAGAGCCTCATTTGTCAGCAGCAGGCTGCACTGTGCAGGTGATGTTGACTTTGGTGCAAACATATTGATGAACCACTCACGCTCCAAAATTTTGGGAAAACTCGTTTTCTCATAAAAAACACAATCAGGTACTTTACCTCAATCACCTTGATTATTCTTTCGGTCATCGAATTGAATTAGCATTGGTATCGATTGCCCCATAGGCCACTTCTCGTTTGGACCAGTGGGGGTCGCTCTGTTAATCCGTTGACTTTTGATTGTGCTCCAGTTTCCGCAGTTTTCGTAATTTTCGCCGCGCCGTGGGACATTCGCAGAAACAGCGTTTTACTTCGTTATTTACCATTTTGCCATATTGTGTCATGTCGGCTGTTTCGCTTCGGTGCGTTTCGCACACCGCTATGGACTTTACATCTTTCATTTGCAACAAAAAATTGGTTGTCTGTAGTGTCGGTTTATGGACGATAATTTTACGTGATAACGTCATAAGAAATATAGGCCGATCACGCCTCTCTAGTTCGCTTGTACCGCGCTCTCGCTTCCACGCTCGGCTCAGGCGGAACGTGACAATGAGGTATGCTTTTTCGTGCGTGCAGTTGGCGTTCATCAATTTATAAGACATTATCACGTCACAAATGTTTGACAGAGACATGTAAAGAAAGTCGAGACCGACTGAGGAAGTACTCTTGAGGAATACAGTGTTCCTGTGAGTGAGTGAAGTCACCACTTCACCAGATGTTTGGAGATGCTGTAATAGCAGCAAGGGTACCAGTGCCCGAGCAATACTTCTTGTAAGGCAAACGTGTAATATGTAACCGCTTAACACCGGGCAGAGCATATTATAGGCTTATTAAAAAATAAATATTTTTGTAATACGGTCTAACCAAGTTGTCATAAATATCACACTTCGGTTAGACCGTACATGGCATGTAATACAGAAATATGGACAGAATAAATGGAAATAATAATATAATAATATTTGTCAGACAAATTACACAGCGCCATCTAGCCCCAAAGTAAGCGAAGCTTGTGTTATGGGTACTAGGCAACTGATAAACATACGTAAATATTTTTTTTTTTTGTAAATACATACTTATGATACATAGAAAACACCCAGACCAAGACAAACAGACATGTTCATGCACACAAATGTTTGTCCTGTGTGGGAATCGAACCCACGAGCGTTGGTGTCGAAGCCGCGTCATTGACCGCTACGCCACCGAGCTCGTCATAAGGAAATAATGTGTGATATTCGTGAGACCTCGGTTAAACCGTATTAAATGCCATATCGTCTTCTCACCTCCGATCATTATTCATGATCGAAGCTCCTCACATTGTCAAGAGCAGAAAAACAAATTACAAAAAAGGTTCCAGCTCCTACTAATTTCTTTTGATTAAATTTGTTGTGAATCCCAAGGCAGCTGCAGTTTTATCCCCAGGACTGCAGTGGACTTCACTGTCATTTGTGTTCATTTCACTGTCTGTTGTTCACTGCCATTTTGGTGGTCGCCGCTGTTAATCCTGGCTAAGGAAACTGGGGGGCTTGATGATATTCGTCAACGTGATTAATATTTTTCTAGAGAGCTACAATTAGAAGGTTTGGGTGATGAGGTCGCTCCGGCAAACGCAGTTAATTGTTTTGATAGTCATTGCATCAGACACATTCCGTTCTTGTTAGACGCCACAAAAAACAATCACTATTGATGTCTAATTGCGCAATACCACAGAATAAGTAATTGTTCATCCTGGCAAACCGGAATGATATTTTTGTATGAATAGCCGAAAAAAGTTGGTGCTCACTATGTAGTAGTAATGTTGTGTACGCATCTGGGGTTCCGTATTATTGGGAGTTATAAAAATATTTCTAAATAACTTGAACCTTAACATCATACACTTAGTAAGAAACAATAGGTCTAGTCTATCAAGAATCATAAATTCTTGGTTGGTAGGAATTTATGTCGTTCTACCGTATAACCTGAAACACAGAATAAGTAACAGCACTGACTGCTGAAGCACACTTCGAACAGATTGTTTGATTACGAAAATCAAACCTTAGATTAGTGGTAATCGTGTTTAGCATAACCGGTAGAAACCCTGGAGGCTTAAACAGAGGGCCGATTTTCTGACTTCAAAAATAAATTCTTGGTTGGTAGGACTTTTCCTACCAACCAACCGAGAACTTATGATTTTTGATACAATGTTATTGAAATTGTATATTGTTTCGATTTCTATCATATAGGATTCCTATATTGACGAGCTCGGTGTTCGAATGGCTAGCAATGGCTACACAGACACCGAGGTCACGGGTTCGAACCCCGCACACGACAAACATCTGTGTGAATGAAAATGTCTATTTGTCATGGTCTGGGTGATTTCTGTGTATCATCTGTATGTAGGTATATAAAAATATATATTTAAGTATTATTATAAGCATTTAGTACCGCACAGATTGATGTTAGTATTGGGGTGGCCCTACACATAGTTTCGATTTTGGCGCTGTGACCTTACACGTATCCTGGTAATTACACTGTCGGTGTTAACTAGGTAACGCCGATTTCCTAAAGCCATTTCCCATTTTAATAGTTTTACTTCCGAAATAGATTTTTTGTCTTGTGAGATCGTGTCCATTTGTTTACTAAGTAACTCTATACTAAGTGGGGACATGTATTTCTTTAGAAATATGTAGTACAATAGTAAAATAAAATCTCAGGTGAGTATCAGAAACAATTTAAATTCACTAATGCAATATAATAGTACTTACAACGTCAAATAATAAAATATAGGAACCTATGAGCTTTATGGATATCTGTGATAATAATTCATAATACTTTAATTCCTTAATCCGTTTGCGTCATAAAGTTATATTTAGGGTGTACGCACGTACGAATAAATTTGTTGCGTTTATCATATGCGTACTGCCACGAACACCTAATATTGTGCTCGTCAAAAATGTTCGTTTGCGTTCCAATTTCGTACTTCGTTATACGATAATTGACAAATGTTACGTAACAACAAATTTTAGGTTCGTACGTACAAACCAAGTGTTCGTTTTCGCGATGTTCCCGTTCGATCGTATAAACGTACACAGCTTATGCTTGCAGCCTCAAATAATGATAGCCTGTAACGGTTTTATTACTACTTACGTTTAGATTCAACGCGAATATTTTGCCAATTCTTCTCGTGGCCACATGAAGACAAGCTAACAAACGTTTTTGATAAGCAGGCAGTTAATATGCAAAGATTTTAGGACCACCAAGTCGGTCAACATAAACTCTAAACAGTTGCGTAGGTACTTGTTTATGTAAGTTGCCGTTTCATCTTTTCCCTATTTACATATATTTGTTTAAAGAATCCCATTCGATTAGGTTAATTCGAACTCGAAAAAGTTAGCTAATAATTTTATGCATCATTCATAGTAAGTACATGGTCGAAGGTGGTTTTTATTTCTACATTTTATATAATATTGTCAAGTAGAAATTCTGCATTACCATAATGAACCTCAATCGATCTATAATTATTTACTAGTGGTCGCCCAGTGATCGAAATACGACCCTTGTAATAACGTGATGAGAGAGTGTAGCTGGTGGAGGGTGCTCCGAGGAGCACCAATGATGTAGACACTTGTTGTTGAATATGAATAGAGCCCTTATTGTAATGTCTGAATGGTATTTATACCAGGGATGTAACGGAGCTTCGGTTTCGATTCCGATACGTCGGAACTTCCGATTGCTTTTGCATCCTCGGTTCCGACTTCGGTTCCGATAAATTTTAAACCGAAGTCAGAAGTCATATCGGAGGTCGGCGGCCGGCGCGGCGGGCGAGGGTGGGTAGACGGGCCGGGCAGCGCGAAGCCGCGGCGGAGTCGCGATCTATCGATTTTAGCAATTGTTTCATTGTTACACTGTTAAAGTATTGATAATAAAGATAACACTAAGTTAGTGTCACTAACGAATAATGATGTGTAATTATTTCATTGAAAATGATATCTACACATATCTCTGACTGACTTCATATTTTATTCCGATTCCGGTTCCGATTCCGGTTTCGACTCCGATAAACCAAATTCAAAAATTCCGATTCTGGTTCCGGTTCCGATATAACCACATCTGTTACATCCCTGATTTATACTATTGAGTTGCCGCTGACCAAGCAATATGCGTCTATGTCGCAGTAAACTATTAAGTTACGGTAAAACATACAAATTAGCCATTGTGCTCTACATACATACTACACCATAATAATTATTTTTCTCCTTTTCATCTGCGATCAGTTCTTAAAATATGAGCAGATCTATTGAAAGTCCATTTGACTTGCATGAGGAGTGGTCCATTGACCTCTGCTTGTCTTTAAAAATTAAATTAATTTAAATTATAAATTTGAACATTATTAAGGTTTTATTGTCAAAAACTGTCTTATAAAATCACTTCAATAAGACTATAAACAAATAGTATTAAAGACAAACAATATTAGTCTATTCTCAATTTGAGCATAGACTTTAACAATAACTAAAAGAGTGTATACCTATGCGTGTCTGTGTCAAATACATGGTAGTGTGTGTAATGATTTGTTTTTGTTGATTTAATGTATTTTTGTGCATTTGCACTCCATCTCTATATAAACTATAAGTGTGCGAAATTTCATACTCCTCCGTCCACGGAATTTTCATAAAAAGGGGTACAAAGTTTTTCTTCTTCTTTTTCACTTATTAATATATAGATAAAAGAAATGACTGACAGTTCCCGTTAACGAATTCAACACAGCTAAATTCTTGGGTATAATGTTGGATTCCAAGTTGACATGAAAAGAGCAAGTAGATTCCGTATGCAAAAAAATTAACAGATTTGTCTATGCACTATATCGTTAAACTAAAATATGCAGTCAACAAATTGCGCTGATGGCTTATCATGGCTTCATATGCTCTATCTTAAGATATGGTCTCATTATGTGGGCAAACTCAGCCGACATAAATCGAGCTTTTCATGAACAAAAAAAAAATGCATAAGAGCGATGTGTGGTGTGGGCCCTTTAGAATCCTGCCGACCGCTATTTAAAAAAGTTAAAACTACTAACACTACCGGCGATGTATATTTTTGACATGTGCATTTTCGTTAGGAAGAACCTAAATTTATATACAAAAAAACATGATGTGGTAAACTTTCTAACGAGATATCCAAATCGCCTTGCCGGTCCCTCCCATATTACCACTTGTTTTGCTAAAAAATGTTACAATATGTCAATTTTCTTGTATAACTTGTTACCTGAGACTATTAAAGACTTGCCTATAAACACTTTTAAGTCCCGTTTGTTTCGTTTGCTTTGTGACAACTGTGCGTACAATATTGGCGAATTTAAAAGAATGAAATATTACATAATTAAATCAGTTTACTATTTACTAAATTTGACATAACTTGACATAAATATCAATAAATTTTATTTTCGAAATTATATTATTATATCGATATTATGAATAATTATTATGTGTATTTGAATTTTCAATTATTTTTACCACTGGAATTAATTGAATTGATATTGAAATTATGATTACGATATTTTGACATTTGACATTATAATAACATTATTCTAAATCTCAAAAAATCGTAGGATTTTTTGAGATTTAGAATAAAAATGTAACTATTTCTCCTGATTTTGCATGCCAATTTTTGGTGCGGCACGCTTGTACTTTTGTTATTTATACCACATGCTATGTACCGTGTTTGCTAGCAAATAAATTATTTGTATTTGTATTCAACGCACAACCCAAACTGTTGAGTTTAGAGATTCCAAATTTGGCACGTAGGTTCCCTATAAGATCTAGCGGTGCACTAAGGTTTTGCAAGGATACTGGGACACGCGGGTACGAATTCGCGAGCGCAAGTTTATTTTACACTTGTAGTTTATTATACAGCTGATCAAAAGTTTTAGTTCTTTAGACAGACGGCACTCCGAATTAATACATATGACCGGCACACGCACTTTTGTTTAATAATAAATCCATTGTCTGTCGCTCCGGCGCCATTCAACCTTTATTGTAACAAGATGATCGAACACGTCCATATATGCATTGTTAAATGTCATGTTACTACTACCATTTCAATAAGCCTGTCGTTATGTTTCTGCCGAAGGAAACGAACCCACGGTAATCATCCATATTGATTAATTAAAATCATGAAACAGTGTTAATGTTTGATTCATTTGTTACAGGTTGTTCGTAATTTGTGTAATGATCGTTACATCAATTATTGAACCACCGGTAAGCGCATTCACGATTCGCCGAAACGCTGGACCAGTTGAGAGAGTTGACGATTTAGTCGCAGAAGAAAGTTCCATGTATGAAGCTAGAACAGACAAGGCGAGAGCTAATAAAATAAGAGTAACTACTAATCGAGGTAGTAGATTAGAAAAAGCCTTACCCGCTCTTAGGTCTGCCAAGGTCATTGAAATTAAAGGTGATCCAACTATTGAAGATAATGTGGAATTAACAACTGCCTTTCTACTTTTAAAAACTGATCATGGACTTTTCAAAATAACTGGCTTACCCATATACACAAGTGATGCTACATCGCTTCCTAGTCAAACACCTACGGATTTGCCGTTTGATACATCAGAATTTTTGAGAGACCGAAGAGAAAAGGGAACACGGAATGATACCACAACAACTAACACTAATGATAGTATAACTACAACGCTATATGCTTTGAAATTAAGTAGCCCAGAAACTACAACCAGTGAAAGTAGTAATACTAAATTTATACCATATGATGACACTACAATTGAAGGTCCAACGGCAGAAGGTGATATAAAAATAGATGCAGCCACTTTCACAACTACTGATATATCTCCGACTACAACAGACATAGATAATACAAAGATTGGAGGATCTGCTACATCAAAGACTAAAACACCAGGAGAAATATCTGCAACCGCAAGTGAAGCAATTAGTGTTGCTTCTGCGTCCCCACCATGGAAAAAGTATACAACCATCGATAGAAAACGTTTAGGGTCTGCCGCTCAAAGTACTATAAGTAGTGAAATTACCAGGGAAATAGACACTGAACCTACTCGCATTAATTTAGGAAAGTTATTAAGTGAATCTCCAATACAATCTCTGGAAAAATTGGGAGCAGACCTCCTTTCAGATTTAAATACAACAAAGACGCCTATTCAAAGTGAACTAGAAACGTCTAGTTTACCTGTTGTTAAGGAAAGCGTCGAGAATACACCTGAAATTACTTCGTCTGTGTATACTTCGTCTCCTATAACGAAACCTTCGTCATTAAGAACATTGCACTTGACGTCCATGAGGGCTGGTTTTCTAGATTACTCAGCGAAACCAATAGCAGAAGAGGCAACAACTATAATCGAGAATTTTGACACCGTGAGCAAGATCAACGAATCTGAGTTGTTAGCGGCGTCGTTTGTAACTGAAAGTAGGGAACCTGATACTTCACCAGAAAGCAAAAACGATACTGGCGTGGAATCGCAAAGTCAACTGGTAAGTTATTGTTGTATTTCATCCTAACCCAAGTTTTTGAAGCATACCTAACAACAACAGTTGCTATTTGTATTGCTTGCGTTTTCTATGAGATTCTTTCAATTCATGTCAGTGTAGTATTGATAATCACACATACAAGAGTACCTAATGAATATATAGTTTTGTGGGACAATGTCTTACAATTATAACTCAGTCAGTAATAGTCCTAATATGAGCGGCATAGAAATGGTGACCCGCAGTCACTCCACAGTATAAAATGCTGTAAGTAACGGTTTGAGGTACGAACATTAACTTTTGTTATTATTTTTGACTCAATTTCACAACATTCAAATGTTATTTTATACTACTAATTCACTGCTAAACGCGACCTCGGGATTTGTTTAAAAAAAAATCGATATACTTAAAACTAATTTGTAATGACCATGGAACATGTTAATTCTGTGTAAATTATCTACGTATCCATCAAATTTCATGAAATTCCAACCAATATTTCGACGGTCCCTACGTATAAAGCGACATGTCAAAAATGGCAATTTTTTTAATTGCATAATTTGCAATAGAATTGTCCGTAAAAAAAAATTTTTCTTTTTTTTATTGATTGTATATATAATTAAAAAATAAGAAATTAACTCATTTGTCCAATAATAATATTCTTTAATTACTATATCGTAGTATAAGCAGACATGTCTGAAATGACATGTCGCTTTATACGTAGGGACCGTCGATTTTTTGGTATCACCCTTATCACCGCCAATATTTCAAATTATTCAATATACTAATAAAATTTTGATGCCCAATGAACTTCAAAATTGTGTATTATTTACTACTCCGAGTACCTACGTAAAAAATAATTAAAATCAAACCTGCTGTTCGAGAGTTATCGCTCACGTAGGTGCATACTAACACTCATAAACATAACAAACCGTGGACTTGTATGAATAGGATATTAACGCCAATTCCTTTAAAACGTAGTCATCACCAAAAATTGCAAACTTTCTAATAAATAACGTCGTTAAACGAACCGAGAAATGGAACGGGAGGGTATATCTGTCCTTTTCATAGTCTCAATTTTAATTGGACGACCAATGCGAGTTTTTAGATTTTTCCAGGCGTTGGTTTAAACAACAAAAAGATTTCTTGAGTTGAAAAATGAGAGTTTTTGAGATAATTGTTCATCTAAACCGACGTTAAATGGGACAGAGGCCCACCACTGTGTCTCCTGTGTAGCCAGGATTAACAGCGGCGACCACCATAAAAGGTAATGAACAGTGAAGTCCATTGCAATCCCAGGGGTTGTCATTGGCAGTTGGTTGGGCAGGCATTGGAAAACTACGGCTGCCTTGGAACTCACAATGAATTTAATCAGAAGAAATTAGTAGGAGTAGGAAGCTTTTGGAATTTGACTTAGACTAAACCGACGTTAGTGAACATGTGGGTGAAGCTTATAGAAACCCTAGTTTTTATTTGTTCATTGATTTGAAGATCTCGTGATCTCATTATGTTGCTTCAAAGGTGCTCACGCAGGGCTGCCCCCAGGGTTCAGTGTTGGGACCGTATCTCTGGAATATCGGTTTTGATGATTTTTTTAGCCTACCCTTACCGGAAGGGTGCTCGTTAACTGGTTACGCTGACGATGGTCTCTTATTAATCAATGCTAATTCAAGAGCTAGCATAGAGAAACTAGCTAACACTAGCCTAGGCTTAATTTCAGATTGGGGTTATCGTAATCGTCTCGATTTTGCGCCACATAAAACATATCAACTCTTGCTTAAGGGAAATTTACAGGTTTCACCGCGATTTCATTTTAATGGAGTATCTGTTGCTAATAGGGTTTCGGTTTGTTACTTAGGTTTGCTTTTGGATAGAAATTTTAATTATATTGAGCACATGAAGCAAGTAGGTGAAAAAGCAAAAAAGAATTTCTATGCCTTAACACGAATTTCTACCTCTACGTGGGGATTAACTTTCAAAACGTTAAAAACTATTTATACCGCCACATACTTAGGTTGTGTTACGTACGGTTCACCTGCGTGGGCAGATAGGGCTACTATAGGTGCAGCACGTCGTAAATTGCTTCAAAGCCAGCGCCTTGCTCTGATATTTTTATGTAAGTCGTATAGAACTGTAAGCACCGAGGCACTACCCGTGCTAGCAGGTGTGTTACCGGTAGACTTAGAAGTACAACGCCGCGCTTCAATGTACTATACATCTAAAAATATGGTCCCTGATTTCTTGAAAACGCGTGATCGTGAAAAAATAGTTAGACTGTTCAAACCTTTTAATGAAGTATTTGAAACATTGCTGTCTGAATGGCAGGAAAGGTGGGAAACTTCTACCAAAGGACGCCACTTGTATCTGTTCTTTCAATCGGTAAGAGATAGATTAAAGAAAAAGTGGTTAGAAGTCGACCACCCTGTTGCGCAATTTTTAACTGGACATGGCAATTTTAAAGCTAAACTCTTTTCGTTTAAATTAGTGCCGTCGCCCTTATGCGAATGTTCTACTGCTAATTCTGAATTCGATCAAACAGCACACCATGTTCTCTGGGAGTGTGATCTTTGGCAGCGGGAGCGGGATGACATGTTGAATTCATTGCAAGTTGCATCCGGGGTAGTATACTATTCAGATTTGGTAGCAACAAGGGAGAATTACCAAGCGTTCAGACGATTTTGCAATTCATATTATTGGAATCGATGTGTTAGGTAACAACTCAATGTTTTAGGTCCCTAATAGTGTTAGAAACTTAAAATCCGTGGTGCACGGCAGTTGAGCTTCACTTGACTAGCCATCTCTTTAGGCTTTTAATGCCTTATTTGCCATATTGCTGTCTCTCACATTGCTAAGAGGGGAAGTCAAATTCCAAAAGCTTCCTACTCCTACTAATTTCTTCTGATTAAATTCGTTGTGAGTTCCAAGGCAGCCGTAGTTTTACCCCTGGGACTGCAATGGACTTCATTGTTCATTGCCTTTTTTGGCGGTCGCCGCTGTTAATCCTGGCTACACAGGAGATACAGTGGTGGGAATGTGTGGTGGGCCCCCGTCCCAAAATCTCGTGATCTCGTATGCATGTTCAGTAGATATATATTAGGTTGGGGAAAAAGTCTTTTCGTATTTTATATGAAAATTCAAAACATTTTTTAATAAAGTTTATTTACATTTAACTAAAGTATGTAGGTGCCATTTTGTTCGATAACTTTTTGCCATTTTGTAGGTAGAGACATGATCCCATTACTATAGAAATTTTGGGACTTCTGTTCAAAAATCCACGACAAGTGGTTTTGGCAGTCTTCTCGTGATGTGACCCTGACATTGCCTAAAGAATTCTGAAGAGACCGAAACAGGTGGAAATCAGAAGGTGCAAGGTCAGGACTATACGGCGGATGCATTAACACCTCCCAGTCAAACTCTCTTAATTTTTGCTGAGTGGCTAAAGATGTGTGAGGTCTAGCGTTTTCATGATGAAAAATCACACCCCTTCAATAATTAATTCCGGCTGCTTTCTCTCAACTTTTTGCTTTAATCTCATCAGTTGTTCACAGTAGAGTTCAGAATCGATAGTCCTGCCTGGCGGTAACAGCTCATAATGAATAATGCCCTTCCAATCCCACCATACACACAGCATCACCTTGTTGCGGGTTAACCCGGGTTTTGCCAGAGTCTGTGAAGCCTGACCGGCCTTTGACCACGACCTTTTTCGCACGTTCTTGTCGTACGTGATCCACTTTTCATCACCAGTTATAAGCTTCTTAAAAAACGGTTCGCTTTCATTACGTCGTAGTAAAGAATCGCAAATGAGTACACGGTTCATTAGGTTTCTTTCAGTGAGATCGTGCGGCACCCAAATATCGAGCTTTTTAGTGTACCCAGCTTTTTTCAAATGCGCCAAAACTGTTTTGTGGTCAACTCCTAATTCTTCAGCTACGTCGTAACTACTGATATGCCGATCTTGCTCCACTTTTTCAAAAATGGCATCCATTTTATCCGTAACAGGGCGACCAGAGCGACGTGCATCTTTCACATCAAAATTTCCTGATTGATAACGCTTAAACCAAATTTGTGCTACTCTCACAGACACTGCACTAGGTCCATAAACGTCACAAATTTTTTTCGCAGCTTGCGTTGCATTTTTACCTTTTTTGTAGTAAAATTTTAAAATGAATCGAATTTCTTCATTAGATTCACTCATCTTGACAGTAAAAAAAAACAAATGAAAATCACACATTTACCTAATTTGAATTTGGAATTATCTTTTTTAAAATTTAAACTTTTTATAGATATCAAAACCTGCCAGATACAAATGGTATAACCAAAGAGATTTTACTAGAAGTTCATACATACTCGTACTATAATGCGAAAAGACTTTTTCCCCTACCTATTATATAATATAGTTTTAAAATCTTAAAAAGAATTATATTAACATTCGTAAGTATAAATATCAATGTATACCCACATATCTACGTAAATAAATTAGTCGTTCATGGCATACAAAGATCTCGCGATTGTTTTTCAAATAATGTTCAATGTCTCAAAAACTGCTGGTTCAATTGCATTATCCAACGAACATAAAAAATTCTACATACCTACAAAATAAATTAAATATTATATTTAATTAATTGGCCGTGTGGTTTCCGGCAGACTAGAATAGAATCACTCCGTCTCTTCCCGTGGTTGTCGTGCAAGGCTACTAAGGGAAATACATTATAAAACATCGATCAGGCCTCCCCAACCCGACTGGCCAGCGTGGGGAGTGTAGGCCAAACCCTTCTTCTGTCTGGGACGGACGAGAGAGGGTCGTGCTCCTCTAGTGGAGACTAAAATGACCTGATGATGATGATGATGATTTAATTAATGAAAGACAATAAAATTTATATATATTAAATAAATTTAGTATACTGGACGAATAACACACTGCTATCTAGTCCCAAACCAAACGAACCTTATACTATGGGAACTATATAACTGATATTTAAAACTGAAACTTTTTTTTGTTTGTAAATACATACTTAAAATACATAGAAAACATCTAGTTCAAAACAAACAGATATGTTCATGCACACAAATGTTTTTCTAGTGCGGGGATCGAACCCGGGGAGCGAACACGAAGCCAAAATGGTCTTTCTTAGCTATTCGACGATTTTTTGGAACTCTCGCTCGCTCGAGAAATGTTTTTTTTATAAGACGTCGGGTGGCAGACCAGCATACGGCAAGCCTGATGTTAAGCGATTACCGTAGCCATATTAACGTTCGCAACATCAAATAACGCTCACGCGCTTGTAATTTGCTTTCACATATTCTTTGTATGACTAGTCTGTATTGATTTTAATAATTAACAAATACGGCTTGCTTAATTTCAGGCGGAGGATGCGATAAACGAAGAATTGATGCGAGAGGAGATGCTTAGTAACAACGCAGAGAACAGTCGATATCGAAAAGAAGGCGACAGCAAACTGACGAAAACTGAAGTCGTAAGTGACAAAACTACTGTTTCAGATTTTGGTCAAGATACTCCAGGTGAAGATTTAAGTGTAAAACCAATAGAAAAGAATTCTGCTCTATACACAGTAAGCTCTAACAATTATAAACCACTAAAGAAAATAGAAATTCAGCCGCTTAAACCATTTGTAAGAGATCCAGATGACAACAGTTGGAGAAACGAAAGTCTTAGTTCGTTGGGAATTGTTTTTAAAGCAAAATCTCCTTCCAAAAATTACACTCAAGTCTTGAAAAATAAGACAGTCATATTATTTAATAATTCTCTTGAGAAAGACAATAAAAGCGGAGTACCAGACCTTAGAGAACGTTTAGAAAAAATAGCAGAAGTAAGAAAATCCAAGAAAAAGAAGGTGATAGACAAATTTGGCGACACAGTGTACAGTGATTATGAGGAAGCTGTTAACTCCGCTGAGACGACAAGCGCTAGTTCACCTACTCTTGAGACTACGTCAGCAGTTATTCCACAGGTAAAAATTATTACCAAGTATGTACATGATCCCGAAGTAACCACATACGTATCTTTATTAGATCAACTTTATGAGCAAAAGATTAAGAATTTGGAATCCGTTACAACCCCAAAACCTAAGAAATACAACGGTATCCTCGAATACTATGATACTACAGATGAATATGATGCAGAATATGTTAATTTACCCAAAATAGACTTGAAAAAGTATACATCTCATGTACCGCCAACTCAAACAAAAGACACTCCCGTCACCACTGCACCGATACCTACGTCACAGTTCACAAAACCTATCACAAATTACTGGCCGGATCGAAAACCCACGCTTCAATACTTCCCGCCGCTAAGTACACAGAAAGTAAATGTTAACGGTTATGATAATGACTTTGTAAGAAAAGTAAACTACTATGCCCACAAAGATAATAAAAATACCAACCCCGCTGTACATGCCACCTTACCTACGCCACCTGCATCGCCGAAATATGAACTTTATAAAGAAAATACCATAAAGCCAGCAGATTTCACGCGACTGTACAGGCCCGCCAATGTGGAAAACAACGGTTACGTGGCTCATCACCAGCGGCCTGCCATAGATACACAGCAAAACGGATATGTGGATGCCAACGACGGAAATTACAACAGGGCCACCTACGTTATTAAACATTACAAAGACTTTATAGACGCGGCGGCTAAAGACGTAGATTACGACAAAAATATCGAATACGAAACGGACGCATACACCCGACAACCACTCAGGGGAGTTACGCTAGACGAATTAGCGAGAGCCAAGAATCAAAACAAACAAACTATTAACGGAGACTACGATCATGATGCGCAGTTTCGCAAGGATATTCTTCATAGGTTCGTCGATAATTTCAATCAGAATAGCGAACGGTTCAAGGTTGATTTTCCAATTTTATACAATAACAGTGTGGTGCACAGGACGCCGGAGGAAAGCGGCAAGGTCGTAGCTACGTCGAGTACGTTTGTGAAGAGGCTATACGACGAGCAGTCAAATGCAAACACCGCGACTAGAACTAACGATTACTTGATCCGGAGGCCATGCGACCATTGCGACAACTACACGGTGGAGCTAGCGCCCGCTTATGAGTTGCATTACTACGTGCCTGACCAGGAAGAAAAAGAGGAGGCCGATCCGCGAGCTACCATACCATACCGATATAGGTTATGAAATTAAATATCACCGAATTAGCCAATTTGTAGTTTGACATTCAGAATTCGGCGTTAATAATTAAAATAGACTTATTTAAATGAATTTCGTTATGATAAATATTGATCGCTATCGATTCATAATTGAATTCATTAAATGTGGAATACGCTAATGAATTGGATGTCACAATATTGTAAATACATTTTTGTAAATTTAAATTTTAGTATAATAAGTAACTTGCGCCACAGTTGCAAGTTTCAAAATGGGTATTCTAGATTAGCATATATTTAAGATACAGATATGCTTAGATCATATTATTATTGTCTTGTGGTGTCTTCTTGCTGTTGAAAGGATATTTAATAGTTATATATTCAGTAACACAATGTACTGATTCTGACATTCAGTCAACGTTTATATATATTTATTTGGTTTATTTATAGTAGTTTCTAAAGCTCTGTGGTGTCCATAAGGACTGAATATTAATTTAAGTAATAGGACCTATGAATAACGCAAATATTCGTGTAAGTTAATTTGCCAAAGATTATGACCTCTGACATCGCATTGACAAACTATACCTATTTATCGGATGATTTCCAAGACATGTATTTTATTGTTAACTAAAAGTAATCCACAATAACGGTTGTATAATTTATTTTGGAATATAATTTATTTAGACGGAATGAATTAGGAGCCTTCGCAAGGACACAAAAAAAGCCATTTTAAAAATAAAAAAGATAAATCGACCAAAATGTCCGTCAACCCGCATTTGAGCAGCATGATAGAGTATTCTCTAAACCCCTTCAATTGAGAGGAGCTCCATATCTCAGTAGTGGGATGAATAAGGTTTGATGTGGACCAAAATGTACGTAACAATTGTTTTCTGGATTTAAGAATATATTATATTAAGTTGTTTATAAATAAATAATCAAGAGATACATAGGTTAACTCGCAGTATATACGTGCTTTACTCGTACTAATCTACTAGGTATAATATTTGTTTGTTAAAAATAATGTCAAATTAGAAAAGAAATAAAACAGTAAAATGATACTTACGTAGTTATTTGCTTGTGTTTGTCGATGCGTGTCGGTGGTCGTCCTCGTTGGGTCTATCTCTTTTTGTACACACAATAAGCGATTTACTCATAGTAATATATCGGTTTTTTAGATGTTGTAGTCCAAGATAATTTATCGCGTATCGTAATAGGTGACAAAGTGTTGTGAATGTGTGATATTATTAAATGTTTTTATAACGAACATTTGTCTTCTAATTTGTTTTTAACCGCTGATGGAGAAGGTTATGGTTGTCTAGATTAGTGATTAGTTCAGCCTAAACCGCTTGACGAATTTCAACATCAAGGTGTCATTAGATGAGTCGTTTCAATTTTGACAGTGACATAATTATATTATTAGAATAAGGCGTCAGCGCAAAAAAAGAAGGAAAATAATTTATATACTAGAGGTCACCAGAAAGATAAGGAGTATAGGCTAGCAAGGGATGAGCTCCACAGTTCAAATTAGCGATCGCTACGCTTTTCTACTTCGCAAACTGCCATTTGGCTAGCCCCCCAGGGCTGTTAGTGGAAACTTTAAAATAATTTAGATACATTTTTTTTTTTTTTATATACTACTTCGGGTGGTTGACAAGCATACGGCCCGCCTGATGTGAAGCGGTTACCGTAGCCATATTAACGCTCGCGACATAAAATATTGCTCGCGCGCCGCCACCCCCGCTGCCAACGCAGCATCTCCTTCTTTCTGGTGACCTCACTCACTCGCAGGAACACAACAACCCTCAAGGGAATTGTTATTTGGCTGCGGTATTCTGTGAGGTGGAGGTACATTCCCCAGTCGGGTAGCTTACAAATTACGCTCCCTACCTCTCTTTTCGCCAGAGCTTCGTTTGTCAGTCAGCAGGGTGCACCGCGAGCAGGTGAAGTTGGCTTTGGTTCAAAGATGTTGATGAACCACTTACACCCCATAATTTACCAATATATTACCAATACGAAAAGTACAATCAGTTGTGATTCAGAATAAAAATAAAAAAAATATATGTTAAGCAAACTAGAGACTGCTACGTATACGACAACTACTCTATAGATTTATAAACTGTGTTTGATTTCTAGATTTTGGATTCCGAATGACCGAACGAAAGAAAATAACGAAACCCATTTAGGATTAAGTATTTATGTATCTGGCTGTCCATTGACTACAAGTTAGAGCCATTTTTGTTTAATCGGAAAGTCGAGGGCTGAAGCTAGTAGGTAAGTAGGTATATATTTGCGACTTATTCTCTCTTTAACCCGATTACACAATTAGATACTGGAGACATTTGTATGTCTTCGAAGGAGCACAATGTAGGTAATAGCATACTTTCTTCAACATTGCAATGCAGCTCTCATTTACTGTTATCTAATCATTATGTACGTTGTACATGCCGTGGGTCAGTCATACATCGCCAACTTGCGGCTCGGCTGGCAGGTTTTCTGTGGAAACAGGATATTGAATTGGTTAAAATATCCGACAGCCTTAAAGAATACTATCTAAAACATACATACATACTAAAATATACGTGTTTGACACGATATAAGTGTAATCTTTAAATTAAAGAACTGTAGAAAATTCAGTGTGAAGCTTTGCTCTTACTTAGTGCACTGGCTCAACGCCCCTTAGATTAATCTTTGCCACGGTCCTCTATCCTACGCTATCCATCCGATAGCCACCGGCCAAGACATCATGTCATTTGATGGCTTCAAGCTTCTGCAGTTCTGCACTCACAGCATTTTTGTTCCAAGGAATATCATCATCATCATTATCAGCCTATCTCTACCCACTGCTTGATATAGGCCTTCCCCAATGCTTTCCACCACACGCGATCCTCCGCTTTCCGCATCCAACCGCTACCAGCCACTTTTTAGGTCGTCCGTCCATATTGAGAGGGGGTTGCGCATCGTCGCCCCATACGTGGCCTCCAGGACTTTCCTCCCCCATCTGCCATCGCTGACTCGGCAGATGTGGCCTGCCCATTGCCACTTAACTTGCAGACTCTGTGAGCTCTGTGGACCACTTTAATTTTTTCGTTCCGGATTCGATCCCTTAGAGAAACTCCAAGCATTGCTCTCTCCATCGTTCGCTGTGCGACTTTAGCGTAGGTATCTGTAAGCTGCCCGACTGGGGAAGTACCTCCACCTCACGAAATACGGCAGCCAAATAACAATTCCCATGAAGAGTGTTCCAGCTTGAGTGAGGTCACTAGAAAGAAAGGAAGATGTTGCTGCGTTGACAGGCGGGGTGGTGCACGCGAGCGATTTTTCATGTACCCACATTAACGCCCGCAGCGTTAATGTGGATACGGTAACAGCTTCAAATCAGGCGGGCCGTATGCTATGTCTGTCACCCGACGTAGTATAAAGAATAAATGTTTATCATTATTTTAAATTATTATAAATTTAATGTCTAGCGATATTGCTGTTTTATATTTAAGGCCTAAAAAAAGGTTGAGTAGGCCTGCCTTATGTGGTCGCCAGTCGTAGACAGATGTTTACTGTTGACGAACCGCCTTGCTCTATTCAGAATTTCAAATCAGAGGCTGATGCAATGTCCATCTTAATGTAATCTTTTATTTTTTTAAACGTTTGATAGGTACTAAAACACACATATGGCCTGCCTGATGCGTTTACCGTAAGCATACAGACGTTCGCAATACAAGGCATCCACGGCGATAATATATTCTTTTTACTTCTGGTGCCCTCTAACGGCAGGCTACACCACGTGCGGGTGAGATTGGTTTTTGCTCGGTCGGTTAGAACATCGTCTTCTATAGAGAATGAAATTGAAGAAATGAAGCGATTTTCGCTGTATTCCGCATACTGTATTGTTATTTCAACATTCAGTTTTGGCGCTGTAACTCCGGATTTTAAACCCATTAGGTTTTAAATCCATCCAAGAAATCCAAGTACCTAATTAAGGATTTACAAAATAAATAAAAATACGTCGGTTATCCTTTTTAAAATACAACTTTATTGACATTTTCATTTTAGATAAGTATGGGAACATCACTCGATCGTTCGATCATTTCAAAAGGTTATACGTACGTCATTTTGAGCATGAATACATTAGGTACAGTAAATACAATACGGTTACAGCTAAATTATATTCCATTCACTTTCGTATTGGCGATACAGAGGACGAAATGAAATCGAGTGGAAAATGCAACTCTGGATTCAAATAAATACAATTAAAATCCATTAAAAAATAAAATTAAAATCGTCAATTTTTCAAAATGAACACATTTCTTCTTTGGATAGATAGACACCAGAACACCCGTTAAAGGTTAATTAGTTAATTATATACAAATCGACATTTTAAAACAAGGCTCTAATTGTAATGTGTCCATTTTTATTATAAAACAAAAACGAGAATATGAGAATTAAATAACAAATAGGAACAAGGCATTTTGTATATGTAGATAGTCTTGTAGGTAAAATGTGTTTATGAAAACATTTTATATATAAAAGTAAAACGCTACCTTATGCTCCATAATATAATGTCGCAAATGAACATTTAGATTGCCTGAACTTAAAAGTGAACACCATATTGGCGTAGATTCCTTGCCAGCCTTTAAGAAAAGAGTTGCCACATTCAGTTATATAGAAAAACTTTTTTGTGGCGTAAATGGAAACATTGAGAAAGGCCTTTAAATCAATTTAGTTTCATTTGCGATAATATATGACTGAGTTAGGTTCTTTTGGCGGTGACAACTAGAAAATGTCGACAACATTACGGGCAAAGTAGAACAAATCAACGCTCTTAGTAAAATATATGAATATATCAGAATAATTCATGACAATTTCAGACTATCTACTAAGTCGTTGTGATTAAATAAAATAATTAATATGAAATTGCATGTTCATAAACAAAAAAACACTAACATAATGTAAACAAACACGTTAACTAATCATACAGCACCATCTGTGATAGTATAAGGTAGCATTTTACTTTAACATTTTACAGTAATCACATTTTAAATAATAATATAAAACATTTCTGTCGAAACACTTTAACAGAATAATAATGTATCTCTCCAATTATATTTATTTTCTAGATTGTTAAATACCATTTATATCGTAAGACTACGTTACAACGCACTGCCAAAGCAAAAAAAAAAGTATGTTAAAATGGTATTCTTCGTGTACATAACCAATGAAGCGTAAGTCAGCAAGAAATGATAAATAAAATCTTCAACTTCGGCGTAAACACCCGTCTCTTGCGGTGCACTGTTGAATATTCATATTTTTGTAACATCTAATTATCGAATTATGTTCTGTTGTAAGTATGTATTAGATTAACCTCTTCGTGTTTACAAATTAATTTGTTTAATTACTCTATTCCTTGATCACGCGCCGTAGCTGTTTAAAAATCAAATGAAATTCATTTTGAGATTTTTTTGTATGTACATGATTAAATCTAATCAGTCCTAATAGAAACGAAATTGTATGACGCCACTCGCTTGCACATTATTGTAGATGACAGCATGAATATTAGTGTGCAAGTGAGACGGTATAACTGTCGCCGCCATTTTGGATTAGTTTCTTTATTGATACGAATTATAGTGTTGTTTGTACATAATTTCAAATTACCGGTAAAAAACCGGTAATTTGAAATTCCAAGTATATTTCATACGAATATTGTATTTTAAATTGAAGTTGATACAATACAGTAAAACGAAGAGGTTATACGGTTATACAGGACGGTATTTATTTTGCAATCTCGTGTTTTTTTATACTAACAAGCCACAGGATAAATAAATTTTATTCCTATTTATGCTAATATGGGTTATGAATAACATATAAAAATGTAATAAATAAAGCAATATCGCAAAGTGACTCGGGTCAATGTTTAAAATACTATGGTGTTCGTTATAATACGCTGTAAAATGTAAAGGTACATAGGATCGTTATAACCGTATTAATAATTTATAAGTATAGTTATACTAAAAGCGAATATTTACAAGAACACGCCGCTTAACTAGCTAGATACCTGCCTCCCGAAGTTGCTCTCTTGACCTAGGATACCGGTAAGTAGATAGTATCTATCTATTTTAGGTATTTATGTAAGAAACATTTGCCTTTTCTATCAAATAGTCGGGTAGTGAAAGCTACTTACTATATTTATTAGAACTAATTCTTGACTAGGCGCCTTTGTTGATCGTAAAGCGAACTCACTCTGAATTGTAATTAAGGGGTGAAAATAAAATTGTAGACGTTCTTATATATTTATGATCGCCGTATTTTTTTTGTATTGTTAGAAGCTAATAATAAATTTAATTTCTTTCAAGAAAAATCAACATAGTCACGCAATTGAAAGTAAACTCTATCATCTCATTATTTTCAAAAAGATTGATACTTAGAGCTTTAAAATTTGGCATGCAGGCCATTAGACATATACATATACATGCCATTACGGAATTCACTTGGTCAACCAAAGTTGTATTAGAAACCAAACAACTAGATGGTTTAACATTTGTATTCAGAATAAGCTAAAATCGGTTACGAGTTGTCACAATTTCGACATGTGCCTTAACCGGTACTTTTGGTTGTAATGGTTGTATCATATAGTTTTACCGGTACCCTGGTCGACGATAGCGCACCCTCCTTAACGTGCCTATATACCGTTATGTATAGCCAGTCTTTCGTTTACTACAACTATGGCGCTACTGCCTAGCTCTAGCCGCCCCACGCGTCGCACACAATCACACCTATTTCCCTTACACAAGGGCTCTTCCTAATTTGTCGGTACATTATCGAATCGGCGACAAGAGCAGGCGATTAATGCAAAATGAGTATGTCTCTGACCTACAGATAAAGCGATACGTTGAGTTTTTCTCCGAGTTTCCGATATCGAACCGACCAATCAGGCACCGCCCTAACTATTGCAATTTCCTCGCATGACACAGACGGATGACAAAATGTAGTGTGATAGTAAAATTACGTAATAATTATGAGTTTCGGACCATATTTTCGAAATAGGCGATAAACTTCAAGCATCATTTGGTCTCACCTTAATTTTTAAACTAAAATATTTTAAAAAAAACTTCGGATTATTAATCATTATGTCTCAGTATGAGTGACCAATTGGGATTCACGAAGCAACTAAAAAACTACATAGAAAGAAGACTAAACTATTAGTTGGAAAAGATTGTCAGTTCATAAATGATAAGAGAGGATATGTGCACACTACAAATTACAAGTCGTATTGACACAATATCAATAGAAGTTACAATACAAGTCATGTTGACGCACATTTCACCCGCCACATTGACAGTTATATGTGTGATTTCTTGCGGCAACTGATCTTCAAATAACCGGTAATTTTATTTTCTTTACCTTATTTAATTTTCTTTACATTAAAAATCATTGAAGATGTCACGAATTTATTTATATTTCGTGTTTTCATCAAAGAACCATTTTGTCATCCCACCGTGTCATATCGAAGCTTATTTGAGAAGCTGTTTGCGATGTCATACATTTTTTCTACTATACGCGACATTTTGATCCTATACAAAAGAAAATAATTGTGAGGCGTGGAGAAAACGTATTTGAAACAAATGGTATTGGCACGCAATAAATATACCAACGACGCAAACAGTATCAAAAATAAAAAGTAATAAAGATGGAACGAATGTTAGTTGATCATGATTGGTATAGATATGTCAAGTTACGTATAAGAAAAAAAAAAAAAAAACTAGAGCATCATGTCCTATATTAGAACTACCGTAGACTCATAGAGCAATAGAGAGGGTCGAAATCGACATTCTTACAAAGTCACACGTTGTTTGTTATAGAACCTTGAACGAGCATTGCCCTAGGCAGCATAAACGTTAGCGCTTAAAATCGTGTAGCGAGCGACATGTGTGTCTCAGATTATATACCCTGGATAGATTCCGCATAAAGGATAATTTACGGTTACCACGTATCAATGAAAATTTATCGATGTAACTCGAGGCCCATATCGGCGTATTCAAAGTTGACCAGACTTTAGACCCGTGAACATCGCAAACAAAATGTGATGGGTCAAGTTTTACTGGATAGACAGGAAACAAATGAGTGCTGGTTGATGTCTCTTTTTTTTAAATGAGAATATCCGTGAAGTTTCTAATATCCTTCAAGTTTCTCATACATAACTTGATCATACCAAGATTTTTTTATCTGCGCACAATTTCTCATGAGGGAAGTTGAAAGTTAAGCGACCATCAACTAAACGATCATTGGCACCTCGCGTTTGGCACCTCTGACGTGAACCGAACCTACATAATCGAAACAAATTCGGCATGAGCACCAAAAAAAATTAATTTAGGAACAAGGTGGCGCGGCTCACTACTCAATACCAGTATGCACGTATTAGCACCACTATGCTTTATAAAATAAACTGTTAATAGTCTAATCTAGTAAGATATAGATATGAACATTTACTTGGAGAAATTAAATTTTATCGCACGAATATTTCTTAAATAATTCTTAAAGATCTGATTGCCATAACCTCGATACCGCACACATACTTCTGATATTTTAAAAAGAGGATTTTTGAGTTAGCTGTCCATTTATTCTTAATCCCCAATATAAGAAAAATATTAAAAAAAAAAAAAAAAAACAAATACCTGCTGATGTATTTTTTTAAATTAGTTTTAACTTTTATTGTTTTACATAACAACATCCCACCAATGATGCGCCGCCGACTTCAACGACAAGCGCAGAAAATGGAACTAAATTATACTAGAAATATTGTACAGACACAAACTTCATTTCTAACGAGCAAAAATAAACCATAACTTTATTAGTTTGGGTTTAAATTGCAAAAAAATAATATTAACCAGTGAATGTTCATATCTACAAGCGCTGAAGGATATATGAGCGGAGAATTTATCACCAATAGAACAAGCAAAGCAGCGCGAAATCGTCGAAATCTTATGGATTTACCCCATTCTACTCTCTTTTGCATTTGATAATGGACTTTAGAAATGTAAACATAAACCATAATTTGCCTTAAAGGTCTTCACACTATGCCTGCGTGTCAAATATTATCTGTAATTGAAATCTAAGGCTTTAATTATGAATGTTACTTTATTTATACATTAATATTTAAAAATACACACAATGATGATATGGTTTAGTGGCAAATAAGGTCTACGTCTATAATGATCGTAAACTTCCCAGCAATCGAATTAAGGGGTCCACATTTAGGCCGGCTCCAACCAAGCGGAAATGAGCAGATGGAAAGAGATAAAACCATCTGTGGAGAGTAAAGTGATGTCATATTTATAGGAATAGCTTCTGCTGTTCATAAACTTCACTTGATATAGCGAAAAAGCTAACAACAGAACTGTCCCGCACGACAAAATCGCCAATACGAAAATTTTATAATCTTTTTCTCGCATTAGCAACTGGCGTTCCTGAACGATAGAAAAGGACAGAGCATGATAAAAGAAGATTCCATGCTGACAGATGGGTTCAAATCTAAAGCTGGCCGTACATTAGCTATTAGTAGCTTTGCTGGCTGATTGCGCGATCAGTAAAGGCGATCAACAGTTTCTCGAAATTTGATGAGATTGTATACCGCTCGACAGCAGCTTATACAATAGTTTACAGGTATTGTATCGTTATAAGCTATCGTTCACGCGATAATAGACCATGTACGCGAAAACTTAGAGAAACAACTTGCATGACGACGATAAGCCTTGCGGATCTTACGATATATATGTGGATAATAGAATTACCCTTACTTCGACTGCTACAATTTTACATATGCCGAGTTTATAAATAGTCGGTAAGACTATGACAAGTTACAATAATATAAAAATAACTATAACAATCTCATCATGACGGAATATGTGACGGAATGAATCTCATCATGAATTCAATGGCGAAAATTCTATTAATGTTTTCTCCTTTTTGTTAGACATCGTACATTTTTCATAATTTATTTATTCATAATTTAACATAATTTATTAATTTTTTATCGCAATGAGTGAAGAGAATTTAGGTATAATTAATTCAATTTAGCATAAACTTTATCACAGGCTTACTCCTACATAAACCCGACCAAGTCCATTACCAAATATCACCAAAATTAAATTACTAAAATAATGATGGATACATATTAGGACTGAAGTTCAGGCAACGATTACAGTTTCTTACGTGAAAAGTGAAAGCGTTTACTAGCCCGTATTTAATTTGTGTATCTAAAAAAATTCGTAACGGTATGAAAAATGAACTAACTTCATGAAGGTTTTACCGATTTGATTCGTAACGAATACAAATAATGATAGTGTATAAAATGTCCTTAGTATTAGGGTCGGACCCTACAGCACGGAATTGCAATTTTTGATGCCCTGTATTTTGCTAGAGCAAGAAAGCCAGTGTGAGTGCTTCGTATCGCCGATACCGCCATGCGTGACAGTACTGGGGCTATCTCTCTCGCTCTAGAAAGTAACATTCATAAGCAATAGAAGAGGACAGAGCATAAAAAAATGCGATTTCGTATTAACAGACGAGGTTTAACCCTTAAAAATAATACATAGGATATTGTCCAAATAATGTGAAATTCAAGTAACAAGTGAGTCTAACTAAAGGCTAATTCACATTGGCTAATATGTACCCATTTTTTCGTCACGACCGCTTGTTCCTACGGATTACAACAATCAGCTTACAACACAACTGTGATATACAAACAAACAATAGAACCCACCAATACCGCCGTCCCGAATAAACCAACAACGCGTACAATACAAAACCAACCTTATTTTAAAACTGAGTATGTTCAATTTTCCGTATACTTAATAACCACATCATAAAGCTCTAACAGGAAGCCTCACTATACATATATTATAATTAAATCGTTCAATTAAATATTTTTAAATATCTTTTGTAACATTTAGACATTCATACATTACAATATAACTATAACGTACACACGAGCAAACGGAATCATGACCCACCAAAGACAAAGGATTGCAACAGAACAGACAGAACTCAGAGCAAAATTAGATTAGCGCTATTGAAAGATATGATAGATAGTGTATGAAGATAAATCGATTGAACAAGGGCGAGGGCTTTAATTTTGAGTATGTTTCAACACTCTGCAGCAGAGATCAATTTGTGCCGCCACTGAAAGTGTAAACAAGCCTTTATTTAGAACAAAGATCATAAATAATATGTATTTTACGATTAACTGCAAAATAATAAAGTTATTTGAGTAATGACTAATTGTTAACTTATTAAAATATACGTTACTGGCCGTAAGATGGGCATGATTCCGTATTGCCGACTGTAGTTTGCAATCTCGATGATGAAACTAACCGCTACGAACGTTACCGAACCATTTGTTTACTATACAATTTATACCCTAACTCGTTTTTTTTTACAATTTCACTCCCGATTCGGCAGCTCGGATTTAAGATTCAATCGACTAGCACGCGATTTTTGGAGGTCAAATGCAACGTTTAATGTAACTTGGACGTAATGCCAATCGCTCAAGAATCAAAATCGTACACAAACACAGCTATCATTGTTGTACTTGGCAGACAAAGTCACTATTTAGCCGACTTCATCATAACAGCAAATAAATTTTATACTTTATGCAAGTGAACATAAAACTCTAATTTGTATATCAAAAAGTATGCTTCGATCAACTATAAAATATGTAATCGAAGATTGAATCTATATAAAATTAAAGCGGTAGATATTGAATACAAATATATTTGCTAAGTGAGGTGGAGGAAGTAAAACACATGGATTACCAAGTAAAAAAAAATGTTTCTACGCCTCAATAAGAAAATCTATAGAACCGACATCGAAATAAAAAAAAAACAATTTCCTATGTAAAGGTCATCAGCCTATCGCACGAGTATAATGACGTCAATTATTTTCTTAGTTTTGAAGTAAGGTACATCGGCTGGATGCACTCATTCTGGAAGTCCGCTGAATGTACTGTATATTCCATGGACATAATAACTTTTGGACTAAGCAATTGACATCAACCAATGTACAGACGGACAACGGCACGACTCCAAGTTACACGCATACCTCCGCAAATGACACTACGACCCTGTCTAGTGGTATTAATGATTATATAAACTAAGATCCCATTGCTATATTTTGCCTTCATTCGACAACTTCGCTAAATGTGAATGAATTCTATGGCGCAAGTTTACATTTTTGCCATACATATATAGAAGTAACAAAATTAACTCTACAAACTTCAAGAACAAGTTTAGTTACATGATCTAAAAAGATAGTCAAAATCGTCATTTCGTAGCCATTTAGGCGTGACGATAATAAAAATCAAAGAGTTATATTTTTTAGAGCTGTCATAATGAAGTCAAATTTCGCAACGGTATCTTGGACTATAAGACCACCAACTCCAGAACAGCAAATACGATCCTAACTAGAGTAACAAAATATTCGGTCCAGTCGTAGTCAATGCAAAAATATTAACCGCCAATACAAAATCTCTTCATAAGACCATTACTAAGTATAAATATGCATAATCTAGACTATTCTACAGTGCGGTTTTGACCCCAACCTTTTTAGTAATGAAATGCGTTGTGGTTCAGGTCAAAATCGAACTTTATTTTGACTACAATAAAGTCGCTTATTGACTCAAATCCTGAAACGGTTGTAATACGTCTTAAAACATTTATCATATTTGTGAAAGCCATACATCATACAGAACTGGAGTCAAAGAGTACTTAAGAACTGTTAGTACATGACCATTATGCATAATTGGCATTAGAACTACTGTCAAAATTTATATAAATGTTAGTCAGATAATTTATATGTACTCAATATTATTTGTTTAGCTGCATTTTAATAATGTTTTTATAACAAATACAAAGGCAAAGTCATTTGTGGGATATTCTCCAGAAATAAGTCATTACTGTTCAAACACATAATACCGAATAAAATGATAATACTACTTTCCACTTGCGCAACATTTTAAGACGTATTAACAATTTTCAGTCGGTGAAGGAAGTAAAATAGGGGACGATTAGTGCCAAGGCCGTTTCCCACTATAAGCAACGAGGCGCGCATGTCGCCTCCGCCGGTCGCTAGCGCTGATCGAACGACAACCACACCCCACATTCATAATGAAAGCTAAACATGCGGCAATATACACCGATTGCTTATTTGATGTGTCGCTTCTACATGCTCAATGCCATTATGTCACTATAGTATCGATCAATATTTTATTGTTAATTTCATTAAAGACCAAACAACAATAATGGAAATTATTGTAATGACATATTAAGTTATTTATTATTAATAAATTTTTATTATTAATCTTATTAAAAAAGATCGGTCAATATAAAAAATAAAATAAAGGCAATATTATTTTATTTTTTATATTGACCGATTTTTACGAAAAATTAAATACATTTACACAATAATATAAGAAAAAAAAATAGAATTTAACATATTTATGGTACGGTTACACTCTTGCGACACGTAGCAAAAATGTGATTTGACACATTTCAAAATATTTATTACTAACTAGTAACGTAACGTTACCAAATTAGTTGAAATGAAGAATTAAATTTTTTTCATTACCTTTTACACTATCGAATAAGCAATCTGTGAATGTTTATACATTTTAAAGTATCACGATGATCTAACGAGGGACAAAGTTGGACCTCTGTAGCTAAAAGCTAAACGATGCTACGTCTAACGTGACTGTTTATATGACATTAATATTATTAAATTCCAATGTTTTCAATAATTACGTTTACAATAGCGTTGCGTTTCCACTTGAACAAAAGATGCGACTTTTATGCTCACGTGAAGTCTATTATTAAATTAGTATCTTTATGAGTAGTAATTTTCTATTTCGAGAAGTAGTAAATATTTCGTTTAATGCGAAATTTGAAGCGCCAAAAATCTTTCGCATAAAAAGCAAATATGACACCATTGGTAAAATCACTAAATAATTTGCGTGTTTGAACTCAATCTGACGCATCAAACTTCGCATTAGGTGCAATAATTACGTATAATTCTGTCAACACCGAGGAAATATATAATGTTTCTTGAGCCAATCGTAGATGTTAAAATAAATAATTGATGACTATAGTGATAACGCTAAATATTTCATCAATTTAAACGTCATATAAATACATTTCCTCGATTTACATTTTGATGTTTCAACGACAATTGCATCAAGTGTTCGTACACGAACAAAGTAAACGTACAAGAAGTGTTTTAAACGTCGACAAAAATCATACGATGATATCGTAGACGGCGAGACGATACAATTTTTATAAACGAACCCATAGTATCATTTCGTTCAGTTATAAAATCGTTTCAGAGAACGTTTACTTCGACGTCGGATAGGACATTTCGTTCCTTAAGCGTTACGGGTACGAAAGAGCCGTACCGTATACTATCGCTATCGTCATAATAGGTATCGAGTTCGCGAGTCGATTATCTTTCGTTTCGAATATAGTTTTAAGTCTCGAGCGCTAATAGTCTCTCGCGCGATCAAAACACGGTAGACAATGTCAACAATAAATCAACGAGGCTTCGAATTTAAAGCCTCGTTGATTTATTGTTGACATTGTCTACCGTGTTTCGTTCAGAATCGTGAAGAACGGTTCGTTTGACAAAAACGGTATCGGTCCTTGCGGCGGTCGTCTCGGAGAGGTGCGGTACTCACGCCCGGAGGGTGGCGCGCGGCGGGCGGGCAGGCGGCGGGCGGGCCCACTAGCTGGCCACGTGCTGCGGCGCGCGGTGCGGCAGCGGCGCGGGCGCGGGCGCGGGCGCGGCCGGCGCGCCGAAGCTGCTGCGCAGGGACTCCTCCATGAGCCGGCAGATCTTGTCGCGGTCCGCCTGCACGGGGAACACATGCTTGTAGCGATACCCTACATATATATACAATACCGTGCCCGTCTCCGTTAAACTGTTACAATAACGACCGTGTCGAACGATATATAAACGAAGTGAACTCGACAGCCCGACAGAAATGAAAACTTCAACTCTCGCTTCGGCCTAAAAGAGTTTTCACTTCAAAAATAAAAATCATAAATTTAGATCACACTGGCCCGATAGATCTTATAGGAATACTAAATGTAAAATATGGACATTCGCAGGATTTCCAATTTCATATACTAACGAATTCTTAGACGACTTTGTTAAAATTGTCAGAACTGTCAGTGTTGTAACGATTTTGTTCAAATATGTATTTACACGCATTTCGACACGTACTTATTACGATTGACTATAAGAAAATAAATTTATAGAGGGTCACGATTCAATTTAGTCGAATGTAAAATGTGATATAGAGCCTCCTTCTACAACCGCACTATTCACCATAGGCAGAGGGGATTCATTATCAAGTCATTACAATTGAAATGGTTGCATATTTTGCAATTTTAAGAACGCCGTATGCCGGAGATAACCTCCAGCGTACGGTCAGCCTTGAAATTTGTCTATTAATTTTGACAAAATTTCCGAAACGTAAATATTGCTAGAGTCGAAAATGAGTGCCAAAATAACAAATAAATTTAAAGTACAAATGCGTGTCAATATAGTGGTACTGGAAGGGCAGCGCACCTCGTGTATGAAGCCCAGCTGCACGAGGTCGTGGGCGAGGGCGGGCGCGGAGTCCCGGCGCGAGACGGCGCACGTCAGCTGCCGGTTCATCTTGTCGTCCATGCGCAGCAGGATCGTCATCTGGAACACCGCGCGGACCTCACTACCGGGCACTCGTGGCCGCACTCACAATATACGGATTCTTTCTACATTACACTGATTGCAATAAAAATTAGCATCAGTGGATTTTGCTTTCATAAATATCTTCTTATATAATATATATAAGACAAATATTAAAATTTGTCTTATGATTGACGGAGGTACGAAAAGGGAAATAGTATAGATAAACGTTGATAAAAATTTATGAAAGAAAAAGATATACTTCGCCGAACATCAATAATGGGAAAAGAGACGATGATTGTTATATAATTGCCGACACAATTTTAGGACTAATAAGCGTACTCCAGGGGGCCCTACCGCTGAATTCGAAGACGATTGCCATCTGCCCCCTTACCACCATCTCTTATTGCGATTCAATAATTGAATAGATTGCTTATTCATACCAATGAATTATCTAAAATACTCTATTCCATTTGAAATAGAGTCGCTTATTCATTGGTATGAATAAGCATTCTATTCAGTTATTGCATCGCAATAAGAGGTGGTGGTAAGGGGGCTGATGTTTTAACTGTGAGAAAATTAAACTTCAGCTTAGTTGAATATGATAGGTGATAGGTGGTAATCGTGTTTAATTCGGCCGGTAGAAGAAACCCTCCAGGATTATATATATTTAAATAGTTGTCTTGGCCAACATTCCAGAATACTATAAATTTACTAGGGGAAAGCCCCCCTAGGTGGATTTTTCCATTTTTTAAAATATTTATAATAAAAAAATTGAAAAATTCATCTTCGCCCTAGGTAGAATCCCACCTAGGGGGGAGGTGAATTTTTCCATTTTAAAAAATATAACTGTCTAGGATTTTTACCGATTATGCTGAAGAAGATATTCGTCATCAATCGAAGACCTAAGTAAGAGCTATTTTTGTCATCAAAACATTCAATCGGAATCGGCTCGACATAAGACGGCGGGGCCCCAGGTAAAGGCGAAGCGGCAAAGAGTAAGACAACGATTCTCACGAGCAGGTCGTGTTGCGCGGCGTGGGCGTGGTTGTTGGCGGCGGGAGGGGGCGGCTTGAGGCTGCACATCATGTTGACGACGCGGCGCGTCTCCAGGTCGCGCGGCTCGGGCGAGCGCGCGGCGCTGGGCGCGGCCTCCACGCGCTCGCACGGGGACGCCGCGCGCCCCGCGCCCCACGCGCGCCCGTACGCCGTCAGCGGGTAGATGCCGTACCTGCACCCACACGAACACATACACACTACACATACACACTACACACTCACACCCCGCCCGGGACGAATACTCGTAAACGAGAATATGTCTATTAGTCTCGGTCTAGGTTATATGACTTATATGTATAAAAAAATGCAAGTTTAAGTATAATATCAGTGATCCCAGTACTAGCTTTGCTTAGTTTGGGACGAAATGGCAGGGTATAATTTGGCCAGAAATATTTATTTATTATAGATTCGATATCCGAGAGAAGCCACTGAAGAATAAATAGGCGACGTGTTATGGGTACGATAGCCACTTTCAATCGGACAGAGAATGTGTGATTGTTATTCGACGTATACAAAGAAATCTGAAGGTATAGCTCATAAACTACATACATTTACCAAAAAATATATATTATATAAAGTATAAACTATTCATATACAACAAATTTGTTAATAGCTCAACACGGAACCCTGCTTCATTTCTTCGATGTTGACCTGACTTTCCTGGGATACTATTATAGAGCTGCTATGATTTTATTATTATTAAATGGTTTTACAGCTTTAGAAATCAAGAATTTTAAAACCCTGGTCTTGTATTATTTCTTTCAACAATTCTCAGCTTCAGAGCCATGACGAAAAATATCGTCAACAGTCTTCTTGTTCCTCGAAGAATATTGTAACAACTCAACAGTAAATTTTACCGCTGTTTTGCACGAATTATATACTCTCTAATGACCACTTGCACCACAATATTTCTAATATCAAACAATATACATTAAATTATGAAAATTTTGAAACACAATTAAATTTAATAAGTTCCTGCCTAAATCTCCAAATCTACAATGAATTGAATGGGAAGTGTTGGAGGTGCTCATAACCCCACACACTCACTTGACATCCTCGACGAACTTCTCCAGTTTCTCGGCATGCGGCTGCAAGTCCTTCGCCGAGATCTCTGTCCGCTCGCCGTCTTTGATGCACCAGGCGAGCGCTTCCCCGCTCGAGCCGCCCGTCACTTCATCAGTTATCGTCTCTGATATGTTCGCTGAAAATGACAACAATGACGTACATTAGTATTGACGCATAACTTTATAAGATAATAGGTAAATTTAAAAAGGCAATAACCTGAGACACAACCTGGGGTTCTACCAGCTAAGCTGATTCAAATCGTTTTTTTTTATTGTAAAAATCTAACTTCAACTTAGATTTGTGGAACTTGTGTTTACATTAGTTGGTTGAGCTAAAGTCTTATTATTGTTTGTCAATAATTTAAACTGAAAACTTATTTTTCGAATCAAAATATTCGATGATAATCGGCTTCAGCTGCCGTGGGACCCCTCCCACGGCAGCTGGCCTGGCCCTGGCCTGGTAACTACGAGTATGATCGCTATTAAGGAAAGCAAACTAATGGCCACTACGATTAGACCCCGTTCCTCCAAGGTAAAAGGCTGGTAATTTATTAGGGAAAATTGCCAATTGATACAGTGACAAAAAGTTTGATAGATGAAGGATTTTACCAACCCTATCAAGGTTTATTGAGCTCTCGGGCATGTCATTTTTGTCCACTCAATTTCCATTGAAAAAATTGATATTGCCATCACACCTTACTATCGACCTGATATTGCATCAAAATCACATAGTGCAATAACGACAAATACAAGGAAATTAAGAAAAAATAAAACCTCACCGGTGGTGTTAACTAGAATATGCGCCGCTAATAGCTTCAGGGAATGCACCTCGAACAGTAGCGGATGAAACAGCAGCTCCCTTGCCGTTGGCCTCTTCGCAGGGTCCTTATTTATACACCTGCAAACACAAGTTCAAACCGATGAGCCCCATGCCATAACAGTAACGCCACAGACAAAAACACAGGAGAGACCCAACATAGTCATACTTACCAGCATTAAAGCTAGAACCTAAAAGGAGACCTGCCAAGACACAGTACCTGTAAATGAAGTCCTTCTGCCTCGGCTCCTCCAAAGACTCAACTGTACGAACGATGTGTTCCTCGGTGACGTGGCTGCCAGAGTCGCCATTGCCCTGTATCTCAAGAGCTGCGGTCTCCAGAGCGCACATTCCGAACGAGTAGATATCCATTGCTGGCGTCACCATTTGCGATGCTGATTCGAGGGAAATAAAATTGGAATAAATACAAATAACAAAGTTTCTCCCACTAAGATCCTGGAACACCTCAAATGCTTTTTCCGTACACACCAATACTATTAAACGCATATACAGTTCATGCAATTCTTATAAGTAACCTTAGGGCTATAAAGTTATGTACAGAATAAGCGAGAGGTTGTGCTAGGATCCAAGCGGAAGAAAACAGTCTTGTCTTGGTGTAACGCTGTGCTGTGAAGGTTTGTACTTACATCCGTATTCGGGCGCAATGAGATGCATATTCCTCATGTTCTCCCGGCAGGTCTTGACGTGGTGATGGATGGCGTCGGGCGCCACCGACCCGATCTTCACCAGCCCGTTGTGTTGAATGAAGATGGTGTCGCAGGTCAGGTTACCGTGGACGATCGGCGGAACGCAGCCGTGGAGATAGCTGGATAGATCCAATATTGTTGTAAATTTAACGTAGTGACGAAGAAGCGAATCAGGCAAGGTTCTAGATAGCCTTTTGGATAGTTCAATTTCTAAAATTTACCTGAGCGCAGACAATATCTGGGTACACCATCGCTTCCACGCTTGCAGCGGCAGCCTCTTCACGTTGCGTTTGGTGCGCTTCAGGAACTGCTTCAGTGAGCCGCACGACATGTACTCCGTTATGAAAATCACCTGAATAAATCAATATTCACCTGATCACCTGAATAATTATACTAGCAAAATTTGAACAATAGGTATAACCACGACTCAGGATTTGCTATCTTTCCTATTAAATTCCAATGGAGCAGTATAATATGGTCATTACGTTGTTGTTTCAATGGGATATGTGGCGTAGAAATACTGTATATATTATGTAACGATTTTAGTCAGCAACTAGGAAATCTTGTAGTTAATTTTTGAACTCAACCATGTTGGAAACACGTATGTTATGGCAAGATATGTTACCGATGTTACAATTACTAGAATATTGGAGTGCTTTAAACTCTTGCTACACTAAGAGAATCTCTTGCACATTACCAAGCCCTGTAGCTTATCTTCATGAGCTTCATTGTCGTATAGACTATAAAGCCGTAGTATTGCTGTTCTTAATTATCATTGTGCCCCAAGTTTATTTCGCCTGAGCCTCGTCAGCTAATCCCTAGGGGACACCATGTATAGCTGAAGGACGGTTTTTCTCCATAGATAAAGGCGACCCCTTACTATTTCTATCAAATACCATACTGCTCATTGGTCTTTCTCAAGTTCTTAGAGAGAATTCCTGTCACGTGGTACCTGTATCAGTTTATTTGACAACTCACCCGTGGCTTGTCATTGTGCGTGTCCGTCCAGTACCGATGGAACTTGACGATGTTGGGGTGCTCCAGCCTGGTGAGGTTGTCGAACACCATCTGTATCTTGTCCTCTTGTGCCTTGAAGTTCTTCCGCTCGGAGAACTGCACCTCGTTCCAGACAACTTCGACGCCCTCCTCGGTGTCCATGGCGAGGTGGGCGCAGTCGATGCCTGGCACATCGCGCTGTTCCACCTGGAACAATATATTTTACAGTTAGGTTTATTTTTCGATGAATCCTCGACTTTTCATGATTTTTCTATTAGTCTCATTCGCTCACAATTTTTTTCTTATAGTTGCGCAGTGGCAACCTGTTTGATGTATTAAAGGTTGTAAGTTGCTCACCACCATCTATAGTGCCAAAACCAACTTCACCTGCACATGATACACCGTGTCTACTAGCAAATGAGACATCCACCACACAGAAGACCGCAGTTAAATAGAAATACCCTTAAGGAGTGTAGGATTAGTAGTGAATGAGGTCATTCACACGCAGAAATGCAAAGAAACCAAAGGGGATGCTGCGTTAGCAGCTGGTGTAGTGTCAGCTCGCAAGCTATATATCTTGATTTTAGTTTATAGGCTAGGTAAGTACGAATAATCCAATGTGTGAAATATTGAAAATAAGCCTGAGCGATGGAGGAGATGGACAAGTCGAGTGCGACGAGAATTGCAGAGTTACGAGCGCGTGTCGACGTGTCGCCACGCTAGCAGCCGGTGACAGGGAAAGGCCGGCTGTATTAGATGTTTTATATTATAGATTAAATGTTTCACATTAAAAATAATAAACATGGCAACAACAGATTGCTGGCTGGAAGAGATTCCTAGAATACGCCCGCCTTTGCAAACCATATTCTAATCTATACTGTATTATGTGTACATGTTTATGATTACGCAATAAATAAACTTTTACAAACATTTTATTGTCGTACCATTATTAAACAACTACAATATAAGTTAAGTTAATTGCCAATCACATGGGTATTGTATTTAATTTCATCAGAGAAAGTAGTGACAGACAATAATTTACAAAATATAATTGCTTGTAATTTAAAGTGAAAGTGACTGTAATGGTCTAAGACTTCAGAGACCGCTGGCCTATTAAATATGACCGAGCTAGACAATATTCACTATTATTGTTGTATTAGTGGGTTATATAATTAATATTTATCTATCTTTACCTTTTGGTAAAGCTAGATAAATTTATCTATCTATCTTTATTTATCTATCTTTACCTTTTGGTAAAGGCCGTGTGGTTTCCGGCAGAGTAGAATAGAATCACTCCGTTTCTTCCCGTGGATGTCGTACAAGGCGACTAAAGCAAATACATTATCAAATATCGATCAGGCCTCCCCAACCCGTTTGGCCAGCGTGGGGAGTATAGACCAAATCCTCCTTCCGTCTAGGACGGACGAGAGAGGGTCGTGCTCCTGTAGTGGAGACTAAAATGGACCTGATGATGATGATTTATCTATACTAATATTATAAAGAGGTAAAGTTTGTTTGGTTATAGGGGTAATCTCTAGATCTACAGGTAAGTTATTTGTGAGTGACATAGGCTATACATATAAATATTCGAAAAATTAAGAGACTTTCGTAAAAATATTTACCGCCCAATGAAGTGGTCACGGGTCAGCTAGTTGTTAAATAAAGCCAAAGACATGGTAAATATGACAGTGTACGTGCGAACGTTATATGATGCTTATTTTTTTAATTTATCATCATCATTATCAACCTGTATCTTCCCACTGCTGGATATAGGCCTTTTCCAATGCTTTCCACCGTATGCAATCATCCGCTTTTTGCCTCCACCGCTCCTTTACCTCCAGCCGCTTTTTTGAGGTCATCGACCTAGGAGGAGGCAGTGGCGTAACTATATCATCAGGGGCCCGTGGCAAATTCATCAGATGGGCCCTCAGAGGATGGGGCCCTCTCTAAATAAATCATCCAAGTAACTCTAAAGAAGTATTTTGAACATTTTTGGTTAATAATCTATAATTTTATTTTCAAGAAAAATGATAATATAACTACGTATTACAATTTAGTATGTTGTATATTGATAGTGTACCTTTAAAAAAATACTCTTTTTGTACTAAGCTCTCGGGCCTGGGGCCCCCTTGGTCCGGGGGCCCGTGGCATTTTGCCCGCTCTGCCACCCTGTAGTTACGCTACTGGGAGGAGGGCACCCAATACGCGACCTCTACTTCCAAGTTTTCCTATCATCTACCATCGCTGACTCGGTAGATGCGACTCATTGCTAGCATGCTGCTTTAGAGGGATGCTGACAATTTTCCTCGTCGAATTTCATTAAAATGAGTTTGAGTTTTCAAATGTGAGAAATTTTAATTAAAATGTTGACTTTGTCAATGATATCTCATATTCTAAACTGCAGTCTAACAAATGATTGGTCGCGTACTGTCCGTCGGTGAATTGTATGTATGATTAGTTGATTACGTCCACAGACGATAGCGGTTATTTTATCATCAAGTGTTTTATATAATCACTTATGTAAATCAACATCATCAAGTGATTATCAGGTATCGCATAAGTGATTATGTAAAACAGATTCAAGATGAGAAAACTCGTATCGCTTTACCATCATATCGTTAGAATTAGACAAGTAAACAGGATATAAGTCATCATCATCATTATCAGCTTGTATCTACCCACTGCTGGATTGCTGGCTGATTGGCAGTTGGATGCTTTCCGCATCCAACCGCTACCGATACTTTTTTGACGTCGTCGGTCTATCTAGGGAGGGGGCGCCTTTGCTTCGTCGCCACATACGTGATTACTAATTATATACAATATAAGTAATAATAAGTAAATGAAATAAATAAATAAAATTCGTGGGCAAAGGACACAGCGCCATCTAGTTTGTATTTTTGACTTTTTGAAGCAAGTGTTTGGGGTGTAGTGGTTCATCAACATCTTTGCACCAAAGCCAACTTCACCTGCACGCGGTGCACCCTACTGACTGACAAACGAAGATCTGGCGAAAAGAGACGTAGGGAGCGTAATTGTAAGCTACCCGACTACCCGGGGAAGTACCTCCATCTCACAGAATACGGCAGCCAAATAACAATTCCCTTGAGGGTTGTTGTGTTCCTGTGAGTGAATGAGGTCACCAGAAAGAAAGGAAGGAGTATAGGCTGGCAACGGATCGGCGACGCCTTGGTGTTACTGATCTCCATGGGCGGTGGAGATTGCTATCCATCAGGTGACCCACATGCTCGTTTGCCCCATCTCATATAAAAGGAAAAAAAGCTATTTAAAAAATCTTTCACCTATAGAATGCTACATGATCAGCGAGTAATATAGGGTATACTTTATAGCACCCGTGCAAAGTCGGGATGGATCGCTAGTTACGAGTAAGTTACTGTGACATGGGACACAGCGGTGGGAATATGTGCGGTGGGTCTGCGCAGTTGAATACTCCACACATAGGTACATATTTGCATTCATAAACAGGCAATCATTCAATTGAGAGACGTAATAGTTATTCTCGAGTTGGGGCCGCTCGGTGCTTCTGGACACTCGACCTTGGAGTTGAAGACGGTATAAGTGTCACTTGACCTAAAATTCTGATATTTTAGAAGTGTTACTTTAGACCTAAAGAAATGAGACGTTCATATCATCACAATTCACAAACAGGAGTTAGTAAAATCGTTTGGACTCGGGTAGAGTAAAATCGGTAGAGTAACGTTAGATTGACGACTGGTTTCACTGTGACTATTCTGACAGTGCTGGGCGCTCCGCAATGTACCTCTTCTTCTCACTCGATTTAACTTAACCCGTGTACTTGACTTTTAGAGCTAGCTTATCACTAAACGTTACACTAAACATTTTATACCATTTACGGTGAAATTGTATAACAACTTCCCTCGGCGGTATTTCCGAACGATTACGACATGGGAGCCTTCAAGAACAGAGTCTTTATTTCCCTGAAAAGGCTGGCAACGGATCGGCGACTCCTTGGTGTTGCTGATATCCACAAGCGGTGGTGATTGCTTTCAAATACAAATGATTTATTTGCAATAAATAGGTTGTATCCAACAATAAATGCGGTTGGATCTTAAACATAAAGTTGCTTATGGCTATTTAGCCTTTATATAATTTTAAGGAATTACTCCATGCATCGTCAAAACCCGAGTTAACTTATTTTTTAAAATAATTTAAGAATTCATCAATTGTATAAAACGTTGTTTCCAGTAGCCATTTACTAAATGATTTTTTTAAATTTGTTAAATGGTAGCACTTTCATTTGGTATGTCATTGTAAATTTTTTGACACATCGTGTAAGGATCGCATATGGTAGAAGGCATTAGGCAAAACCTATATCCAGCAGTGGATAGATACAAGTTGATGTTGATGACAGAGATAGGAAGGCTAAGTCTGTCCACATGGACGTGGAGAAAGTGCGGCAAGTTGGTGCTCATATTAATTCATGACATATTATGTCTGTCATATTATTACTACATTAGCGAAAGGCAATGGGCATTTATAATGCATTTATCAATGTCGCTGTGCATAATAATGATGCTCTTCATATGTAAACAGACACACAAATAGAAAATGTTATTAATAGTCAGGTTGTTGTCCGATAGTAGGATGCAGAGCAATTAGTCATAATAAATGTCAATATATTCATGTTTAATATATTTTTGTAAGTAGCTTCTGCCGGCGACTTCGCACCCTGAGAACAGACTTGGTTACAATAGTTTAAATTATCCAATGCGTCAATCCATCATATACCATATAACCATTCGACCACCGGGTTCGTCATGACGAACCCGGTGGTCGAATGGTTAGCAATGGCCACTTTGACTTTGACTTTCGATTCCCGCACAAGACAAATATTTGTGAACATGAACATGTCTGTTTGTCTTGGCCTGGGTGTTTTCTATGTATTATATGTATGTATTTACAAAAAAAAAGTTTAAGTATAATATAAGATACCTAGTACCAATAGTACAAGCTTTGCTTAGTTTGGGACTAGATAGTCGTGTGTAATTTGTCCGGGAATATTTATTTATTAATATATATATATATATATATTTATATATATACTAGCTGTCCCGGCGAACTTCGTACCGCCTAACAATCAATGAATGTCGTGGTACATATTAGCTGAACTAAATTTATGATTTTATGGAATTAAAACAATGAATAGTAGAAAATAATAGAGAAGCTCGATGGCGTCATTTCGCGTGTCAGTCTAATTGAACACGCAAGTTAAGCAACGTCGACCGTAGCCTGTACACGGATGGGTTTATATTACCTCGAGCTCCTCCGTGATTCGAAAGACACGTTAAGCCGTCGGTCCCGGTTGTTATCATTATCTCATCTTGAGCTCCTCCGTGCTTCGGAAGGCACGTTAAGCCGTCGGTCCCGGTTGTTATCATTAGCTCATCTTGAGCTCCTCCGTGCTTCGGAAGGCACGTTAAGCCATCGGTCCCGGTTGTTATCATTAGCTCATCTTGAGCTCCTCCGTGCTTCGGAAGGCACGTTAAGCCGTCGGTCCCGGTTGTTATCATTAGCTCATCTTGAGCTCCTCCGTGCTTTGGAAGGCACGTTAAACCGTCGGTCCCGGTTGTTATCATTAGCTCATCTTGAGCTCCTCCGTGCTTCGGAAGGCACGTTAAGCGTCGGTCCCGGTTGTTATCATTAGCTCACCTTGAGTTCCCCCGTGCTTCGGAAGGCACGTTAAGCCGTCGGTCCCGGTTGTTATCATTTAATGACAGTCGTTAAGTTAAGTCAGTGGCCTTTAGGCGGTTCGAAAACACTGGCCTCGGCCAACCCGCAGTTGAGCAGCGTGTTGGAGTACGCTCTAAACCCCTTCGGTTGAGGGAAGACCCGTATCCATAAAAACTGAAGATTTCATAAAAATAAAGATTTCCTTATTGTTAATTTTTTTTTAAAAAAACGTTTTGTTTTATTTTTTTTAGTTTTGAAATAGGTTTTATCATTTTGGTGATTTGTAATTGTCATTTCTTTTGATGTTTACTCCGATTTGATTCTTGCGCTCGAACCCCATGGGAAAAGCGTTTTCACCCCTATCGATTTGACATTTTTAAATTTTCATAACAAATCACAGACAAATTTCGCGACATAAAAGTGACACCAATCGATTTGACGTTTTGATATTTGACAACCAATAAATATCGTAATCCCTTTTTCAACTGACACTTTCATTTGTATGGGAAAATGTTTTTTTCTTATATTTTATTTTTTCGAGAATTTTCCAATGTTTTTAAGAGTTATTCTGCTATTCGGGACGGAAACAAATCCAACAAATAAAAAACCATGGCAATCGGTCCAGCCGTTCTCGAGTTATAAGTGTTGTAACAAACACGACTTTCTTTTATATATATAGATATATATATATATATATATATATATATATATATATATATATATATATATATATATATATATATATATATATATATATATATATATATATAATTCAGATTATTTTCATAGTGCAATTTAACTGCTGCTGCGTAGTATTTCTTGGAACAATTGGACAGCGGCGAACTTCTATTAATTTATTCCTCTAAGTTTATGCATTATCATGTGCGTATGTAGAGTGGGTCATTTTGAGAATGCGGCATTTTGTTAATGTGGCATTAGTTTTACGGTGACTTTTTTCCAATGGCACATTATGCGTCGAATTCCTATTTTGAAGTAATACCAATAAACAATAAATTATGAAAATTTTATTAGAAACACAAGCGCTCTCAACGAATTACTGCCAAAAAGTCCGGAAACTCGTTTTTATAACGCATGTTGCCATTATAAGGCTTATGTTTTTCCAGTCTCCAATGTGATATTCCATTCAAAACAGTAGACAATAATTAATTATCATGGCTGCCATAATGTGTGAACTAGACTTGACGATGACTGCCGTTTGCAAAACGTATTTATTGATCGAATTAGATGTTTTATTACGAATTTTAAATTAGGTTTGTTTGCGTGTCGTGCGTAGTGTGGTAGTGTTATGCCATTCTCGTTCGCGAAAAGAAAAAAATACAGTTTCTATAGGGCTGGCCCATCACGCACTCTCGCCAGCTGTGTATCTTGTGTAGCCAGGAATATCAGCGGATATTGCCTTATTTATTAGTTTTAGGGATTGCCATTTACAAGCATTTCCTGGACATACGTTACTAATTAAGTATCCACAAGGGCTTAATCTACTATATAAAAATAAGTCGGGTTTTCCTTCCTGACGCTATAACTCCAGAACGCACGAACCGATTTCCACGGTTTTGCATTCGTTGGAAAGGTCTCGGGCTCCGTGAGGTTTATAGCAAAGAAAATTCTGGAAAAAATTGAAAAGAAAAGCGGGAAAATCTTTTTTCACATACAGCGCCATCTCTAAGGAAATGGATGGAAACGAAAAGATTGAGCCACAGCGAAGCGTGGTCGGGCCGCTAGTGACAAATAAAAATTTTGTATTTTGATTTTGTTATGTATGGTTACGGTCAGAGATTCACATCAGTCGCAGCCAAATAACAATTCCCTTGAGTTGTTTTCCTGCGAGTGAGTGAGGTCATCAGAAAGGAAGGAGATGCTGCGTTGGGAGCGGGGGTGGCGGCGCGCGAACGATACTTTATGTTGCGAGCGTTAACATGGCTACGGTGACCGCTTCACATCCGGCGGGCCGTATGCTTGTCTGCCACCCGTCGTAGTATAAAAAATAATAATAACATTCACTAGAAACATATCTCATCAATATTAAATGATCATGAATTCTAAATGATCCATTATTAATTTGTCTGCCCATGTGTAGTCTCATCCAATGTGCTTATAAGGGGCCATTGTGGGCTAAATATAAATGGTGTGGGCGTCCAACAATGCGCTTTGTGACCACCCTGGCTGTCCATTATGTACTGATATTGATTATTGCAAGTAATTAGGTCATTGGAAGAATATTTTTGTGATAAATGGAATGATTATGTACAGGTTTTATAATAACAGAACTGTTATAGTAATTTTTAACCGACTTCAAAAAAGGAGGAGGTTGTCAATTCGGTCGTAAAAAAATTTTTTCATATTATAAAATTCAGTTCTGATAGTGGTTTTAACTTTTCAGTGGTGCTTACGATTGAAGAGTAATTTGTAGTCTGTTATTTTTGTTAAAATTATTTACTAAATGGTCGTTTAGCTTGTAATAGGCAGGGAATTCATCCTTATCTCATTGGAACAAAAATGTGCGGTTCTAGAGGAATTTTCCACCTCGAGCTCTCAAGTCCTGGAATGTACTTTACGCCGAGGTTTTCCTTAGAGTCCAGGGGCCTACCGCTTAAAGCTGAATCCGATTCCCATGGGATTTTTTTGCTTGCGAAAATCGGACTTCTGTTTAGATTTGTGACAAACATCTTCAGTTTAATCGGCAAAGGGCCTCTGTCCGTACCGGCTAAGCTTATTACTATTATCACTAATTTAAATTAAAGTTAGATTTTTGCAATCAAAAAGTCCAATTGCAATCCGGCTACAGCTTAAGCGGTAAGGTATCACGCACCGATATGATAACTCTGGTGTCGCATGCAACGACTGCTTACCATCAGGCAGATCCATACGCTTGTATGCCAATTCCATGTCCTATTAGATTTACAGACGCATTTGCTGCTCACTTATAGGTACATAATTAATGCACACTAATAGGTTCTATTTGCAAATCCAGATTGCTAATAAATCATTATACGTTTATGTCATACAAACGGGATGGACTTTCTGAGTGCTTAGTATGAATTTTTTGTTCGCGATCGATCATATCAACATAAACAAACCTACCAAATAGAGAAGAACTCTTATGCTGTGAATTTATAAGACGCGTGTTACGTATTAAAATTATGTGGCTTACTTGCTCACATTTTGAAGAGAGCAACCCGGCTAATTTGGATATGTAACACGCTGGGTTGCTGGTTGGCTGGTTTGGGGTGTAAGAGGTTCATCAACATCTTTGAACCAAAGCCAACTTCACCTGCACGCGGTGCACCCTGCTGACTGACAAACGAAGCTCTGGCGAAAAGAGAGGTAGGGAGCGTAATTGTAAGCTACCCGACTGGGGAATGTACCTCCACCTCACAGAATACCGCAGCCAAATAACAATTGCCTTTAGGGTTGTTGTGTTCCTGCGAGTGAGTGAGGTCACCAGAAAGGAAGGAGATGCTGCATCGGCAGCGGGGGTGGCGGCGCGCGAGCGATATTTTATGTTGCGAGCGTTAATATTGCTACGGTAACCACTTCACATCAGGTGGGCCGTATGCTTGTCTGCCACCCGTCGTAGTATAAAAAAAAAAAAAAAAAAAAACGCGTCTAGTAAATTCACAATATGAAACTTTTTCTCAATTTTGTCGGCTTGAAAAACTATGGTTCCATACCGAAATAAATGTTTATTTATTATTATTAATTATTATAAAAGTTAGAAGGTAGGTTCGTGTGTAAGGCCGCTTTCCCTAACACCGACACTTCAATGTCCAACTATGGAGTTTCACTCGGATCGACTTTCCTCCGCGATTTATGGCGTTGTCTGCACGCACTAAATCGGTACTTGACAACAACGTGCGATTAATAGTCGTTTATCTATACTAGTTTAGTGCATAAAGCCCGAGGGCTAACGTATGTTATCCAATGTCACCGAGCATTATGAACATTACGCATTTTTTGACGTGACAACGTCTTATAACTCGATGGAGCCGGCTGCACGCACGAAAAAACATGACGTATGCGGCGTTACCTCGCTCTGAGGCGTTCCATTAAAATTTTCTTTTGAAAAATGCAAACATTCCATCAGTATTTTCTTATGACGTTGTCACGTTCAACTATCGTTAGTAAACCGACTTTACAGACAACCGATTTTTTTACATTATTTTGTTCACGTAGGCCCATAAAAAAAACTAATTTGTAAAGAGATATTTGGGATGGACTGTACACACTGTATGATCAGCCGCACAAAACATCCGGACGAGTTAATGTCCTCACTTTATTACTTGTCCAAGGTTTGAGTAAACTCTCGTACTCTTTATATTATTATAAAGATAACTACACATTGATTCCACATTGAGTTGGACTACACAAATCGCAGAGGTAAGTCGTGCGGTCATATCTTCTTTGCGATATCTTAATCGGTTTCGAAATTTTCTCCCCATCAATATTAAGGTCACTCTTGTCACATCTCTCATATTTCCAATCATTGATTATGCTGATGTCTGCTACCCTGATCTAAATGAAGATCTTCTTAATAAGCTGGACCGGCTTATCAACAATGCTATTCGTTTTATCTTCTGTCTTCGTAAATTTGATCATGTCTCTTCCTACCGGTCACAGCTCAAATGGCTTCCTATTCGTCAGCGCAGGCAAAAGAGATTGCTCTGTTCACTTCACTCTATTCTGTATAATCCTCTCTCCCCTGAATATTTAAAATGTAAGTTTCAATATCTTTGCGACTCTCACGAAAGGCAGCTTCGATCTGACAACTCCCTTGCGCTTTCTATCCCACTTTTTCGTACTGGCTTTATGTCTGACTCCTTCACTTTACAAGCTTCACGACTCTGGAATGCGCTACCCGATAGCATCAGAAGAATTGCGAATAAACTTAACTTCAAAAATAAAGTTCATGCATATCTCTTGGACAATTTTCCAAAACTGTGAATCATCCTCCTATTCATATGTAGGTATATGTATGTTTATATTATTTTATATGTATTAAATATTCTGTATTTAAGTAATGTGTACGTATGTATATTTTCTGTTATACTATACCATAATAATATTGTTGTTAATTTATTTTGTATGCCGCATTCGTGCATATCTGTTCTTCCCAAAGGTTGTCTGGTAGAGAATGCTTTTAGCATTAAGACCGCCTATGTACCCTTAATTTGTGGTAAATAAAGTTTAAATAAATAAATAAATAAATAACGTTTTGGAACGAATAGACATACGAGTCGCCTGATGCGAAGCGATTACCGTTACCTATCGATGCTTGCCTCACACCATCGAGGAGCTCCATTACGTAAGTTAAGCAACGTCAACCGTAGCGTGTCTATGGATGGATTTATTTATCTCGAGCTCCACCGTGCTACGAAGGGTACGTTAAGCCATTGGTCCCGGGTGTTGTCACCAGATAACAGTCGTTAAGCCAAGTCAATGGCCTTTTGGCGGCTTGAAAACATGGTTGAGCAACATGGTGGAGTATGCTGGAAACCCCTTCGATTGAGAGGAGACCCGTATTCCAACAGTGAGATGATTATGGGTACCCTCACTCTCGACGAAGAAATTCCTTTATTGTGATCTCTTTCTAATATTATGTATGTAATGGTGTGGATTTTCAATTTGAGCAGTGTAGTACGATTAAAATGGACAGACCTGCGAATCAGCGAGGATAACACGATCGGAATATTAATAAAGAAATAATTTCCTTTTCTTTATAAGTTACGCATTGGTATTCATATTATAATGTTGTTTTGTTCTCGCTATTCGATGAGGTAGGATAACATACAGTCGCCAGAACGACTAATAATGTAAATTACATAAAATCCGTGTTACGCCATGGTTTTTTTTTTTTTTACGCTACATCGGGTGGCAGATGAGCAAACCCGCTCGATGTGAAGCGGTTACAGTGGCTTACAGAAATAACGCTCGCGCGCCGCCACCCGCACTGTCAACGCAGCAACTCCTTCCTTTCTAGTGACCTCACTCACTTGCAGGAACCCAACAATCAACAAGAGGACCGCACTATTTAGCTGTGGTATTCTGTGAGGTGGAGGTACTTCTCCAGACAGGCAGTTTACAAAAAGGCTGTGCCCTACCTTACCCTACCTACTCTTTCGCTAGTCGGCAGGCTGCACTAAGTGCGAGGCGAGGTTGGCTTTGGCTTTAAAGATCACGGTGAGCCAAACTATGGTATGGCAAGGTATAGCTATATATAATATTTGACGAGCTCGGTGGCGTAGCGGTCAATGACGCGGCTTCGACACCAACGCTCGTGGGTTCGATTCCCACATAGGACAAACATTTTGTGTGCATGAACATGTCTGTTTGTCTTAGTCTGGGTGTTTTCTATGTATCATAAGTATGTATTTACAAAAAAAAATGTATTTACGTATGTTTATCAGTTGTCTAGTACCCATAACACAAGCTTCGCTTACTTTGGGGCTAGATGGCGCTGTGTAATTTGTCTGGCAATATTTATTATTATTATTCATTAATATAGCTGGAAACATCATCTAAGCAAATTAGTTATTTTTTTAATAATATTTTATACATATTGGTCACAAGTTAAAAAAATATACGAGTACTTATGTTAAAATTCTCGCACCTGAAACAGAATTTCACCGAAACTATTTTGGAAAGAAAATATGACTCTGCAAGAGGGGAGTTCGCTGACTCTGATCGGGAGAGTCGCAGAGTTACAAGCAAGCGCGTGGCGACGCGTTAACCCTCCATCAGCCGGTCCCAACTGCTTCGTTACACATTCCGCATCAAAAATACTAAGGAGATTTTATACGGTTGGCAATCAATTTGAGCGTTTTTACCCCCCTAGCTACCTACTTCAGACTCAAATCCAGTTTCATCCTCCCTTGCCACCCATCCACCCATGGATATCCTGTAGACTGATTTGCGGTTTTCAATCATAAACGGCTTTGCACAGTGTACCCACTCTATATGAATAGTTTCATATAGCATAGTATCTCAGTGAGCTGCGCTAAAATGCCGCTTATCAGTTAGATACCGCATCGAGATATTGCATGCACCGTTATCGATTATATCTTGAATTCTAATCGATACTATGCAAATGCTTGTCCTTGATTGTAGCGATACGTTCTTCCAGATATGTATCCAGTTCAGTATTTTGTATGAAATAATAACCACAGTATAGTCCTTTCACAGTATTGAAACTCCGCCATTCTCTTGATCCGAGATTATCCCCTTTCTGAGACAAGTCTAGATCGTTTATTCAATGCTGCACAGATATACGGATACAGAAATCCATTCATGCTACATTATCTATATTATTACGTGAAGCAAAAAACTTTGTACCCCTTTTTACGAAAATTGCGCAGACGGTGAAGTATGAAACTTGGCACACTTATAGTTTATATAGAGAAGGACTGCAGAATGCTAATATTTTTTTTTAATTATGCTTAAAATAGGTTTAAAACATCGGACGCGCAGCATGCGCCACCATAGCGAAATTTATTTATTTATTTATTTTGGCCACTTTCCCGAATTGATATCGGAAAACCAAGGTCACTTTACATACTACTTTTTGATGCTCTACACGAATCCGAAGTCAGAATTTCGAAATTTTGAGTTTCAGGACGGACAGACAGAACGACCGGACGATTTTATAAGCTCAATAAATTTCGCTGAAAATAAAATCATCACACACAGTACCATATATTTGAAATACACACGCATACACACTCCTTTGTTTATTGTTATAGTCATAATTTAAATTAATTTTGGTCGAATTTCGACTAATGGGCGATCAGTAAGTAGTTCATAGTAATTATACATAGACGTTAATTTGTTCATGTAATAGAAGAATAGACTATACATGACGTATGCATGAAGTCGCCGCGTGGCAAAATGAGTCATAGAGAATCCTACCTCCCTTTCGACAGAGCCTCATTTGCTAGTCGGCAGGGTGGACCACGTGCAGGTGACCTTAGCCATTCAATGAGCCACATAATCTCCTTTTTTAACAAACCCTGTTATTGTAGAAGATCTCTATAGGTATTTATATTTACTGTTATGTATTCCATGACCTTATCGCACGCTATATGCAACGTGCAACTATTATCACACGCGCAGAGTTCGTTCACTCCACCGCTCGTGGAGCGTGTCGAATACCACAATACTGGCGATATCACGACTGCAAATATTTACTGGACTTGCTGTTTTATGGGTACAACATTGTTGATGCTGCCGTGTACTACTACAGTAGTAGTAATAACTTACGTCCAGTATGACCACTTCCTAATGCTCTCTCGTATCGACCTCACCTTTCTAAAGGCCCCTCTATAGTCATGCATTCCCCGCAAGCGGATCTGTCATAGTGAATTACCTGCGCACTTGTTTGTTACTATAAAAAATCCGCATACGGGGCGAAAAACGCATGACTAAATTTTTTTTTTGCGTTTTTCGCCCCGTATGCGGATTTTTAATGTAGGGACTATTTAATAGTCCCTACATCTGGGTCTATGGATGTGGACTTTTGACCCAGCAACGCATACTTCCTTGTCTAAATACAATAATTCTGAAACATTGATAAATTGTTTTCTCAGACTCTACGAAATCCTCATTAAGGCACACACTAATTTTAACCCGACTATCCCCGTCCGAAGTCCCCGCTACCCCGTGCTATTACTGTTTTTACACCTAAAACCATGAACCAAACAGACGAACTACAATTAAGATTTTAGGGTTTACAAATCTTCGGTGTAGTATCCCATAAATCGACGGTCCCTACGTATAAAGCGACATGTCATTTCAGACATGTCTGCTTATACTACGATATAGTAATTAAAGAATATTATTATTGGACAAATGAGTTAATTTCTTACTTTTTAATTATATATACAATCAATAAAAAAAAAGAAAATATTTTTTTTTCGGACAATTCTATAGCAATTTATGCAATAAAAAAATTGCCATTTTTGACATGTCGCTTTATACGTAGGGACCGTCGAAATATGCCAATAGATTTTAGTACATTTAATAATAGGGGCTATACAATTAAAGCTTTCGATTTTTAGATCAAACTATAATAGCGCGATAACATTAGTTAAGCTAAAGTGATTAGAAGTTAAAACCAATGATTTTCGAGCAACTAAAAGTAGGACTACGGATTTTCGGCGAAGACACTCGTCCTGAATTAACAAAATTATATATATTTTTTTTATACTACGTCGGGTGGTAGACAAGCATACGGTCCGCCTGATGTGAAGCGGTTACGCTAGCCATATTAACGCTCGCGACGTAAAATATCGCTGGCGTGCCGCCACCCCCGCTGTCTTCATACAAGAGAAATACCGCAAACTTCAGCGGATCTGGTCGTGACGTTATATCAAATGCGAAGCCTGGGGGAATGTCTGGAACTTTGGGACCGAAATAGAAACTATCAAGTAGGGAGTAGATGTTAAATTAATACAACATTCGACTACGTAGGACAATAGTTATGAACGATTTCATATTAGTTTTAATACAAATCTATTTGTAATGAAATTAGTCATGAATTGCTTACGGTGTCGCACTTTAATCTCAGGTTTCGGAAGGCTATATATATTCCTTATGAATTACGATATTTGTAGGTAAGGTAAGGTTAATATAGGGTTGCCATACGTCCGGGTTTCCCCGGATTTGTTCTAGTTTGGTGGGCGTCCGGGGAGTGTCCGGGCGGGCTTTCATTTGTTGTCCAGGGTTGAAATTATAAAAATCTACCGCCCTGCTCCATGCTGCGAATAACCGTCTTGTCATAGATAGTACTAGTACTAAAAACACTGATGACATATCCGGGGTTTTAAGATTAGAAATCTGGAGTTTTCAACAACTTGTCCTGGTTGCTAGAGTTATGAGATGGCAGTCCTAGGAAAATAGCATGTGTCGAAGATAGCAATGTGGTTTTTCTTTTATAAAATAAGTTTATTAATCTCCTGCATGACAGATACTTTATTTTATACTACGTCGGCTGATAACCATACGGTACGCCTGATGTAAAGCGGTTACCGTAGCTTATGCACGTTTTAACTTTTACCTTGCTGGTAACCTAATTCATACATACGCAGAAAAACATCAACACTAGAGGCTTCTACAAAATTAGTATTTGGAAAAGGAAGGAACACTTATTCATACCAATGAATAAGCGACTCTATTTAATTTGAAATAGAGTTGCTTATTCATTGGTATGAATTAGCATTCTATTCAGTTATTGAATCGCAATAAGAGTTGGTGGTAAGGGGGCAGGTCTTTTGTGAGATGAAGCTATTTTCCTTGTCGAACAGCTTCTAATTACCCTTTTGCCAGACCACTTACAACCTAAAAGATACTTTAAAATAAAACTTGTACATTCCATATAATTGTATAATTTAATGTCCGAGGTATTCTGAATTAAATTAAGCAACCTGTGCAGAATTGCTCCATGTAATAAAAACGGTAATTTAAAAAACAAAAAATCCCGACTGCTTTTCTGTGTAATTAGGAAATGAAAAACCCCTAAAACAAGACAACATGTAGCAGTCGGGACCCATTCTGGAAATGGAGGCTTAGTGAATTTAAAGCACATATAGGGTCCCGACTGCTACATGTTTTCTTGCTTTAGGGGTTTTTCATTTCCAAATTACACAGAAAAGCAGTCGGGATTTTTTGTTTTTTAAATTACCGTTTTTATTTTATGTTTTTTAGTTTTATTTATTTTGATATATGCAATGTTACTCTCACAGTAAATACATATCTAATGACACCCCTCAAGCTAAAATCCATCGAGCCGTCCAGACTGCGGCGCGCATTTGCATTTGAACTTGGCGCCAAAAATCCGCCATTTTGATTTTTTTTTTATTTTGACGTACCCAGTGTCACTCTCACAGCAAATACAATCTAACACCTCTCAAGCTAAAATCCATTCAGTTGCCGTTCAGGCTACAGAGCGTGCCAAACAATTATACATACATACATACTCTCGGAAAACATAACCCTCCTTCTGTCGCAGTCGGGTAAAAAAAGAAGCCCTTTTCCATTCTCAAAAATTACTCAGACTGTCACTATGTTGAATTCGATGTACGACTTAAATATATCAGAAAAAAATAGTGATGGGGGAAAAATGTATATTATCTACCCACTTACAGCCGAAATACTCCCATTACATCACAAACGACCGCATAAGGCCCGTCCACTAATTGAATTGGTTTCGCGTTGGGAGCAACTGGAAGGGCGAAGTCCTTACTAAAATAATATAGTATGTGGGACACCGACCATTATTACACCACAATAACTGGGCCAGCAACAATGTCATTACTTCAACGAGAAACAGGTTCGGATGGAAACCTTTCTGTATGGTCAGTGGGAGGTTAGGATTTTTCATACAAATGTAACGAAAATAAAATATACTATTAGATTGTTTACATTATTATCTGACTTTAAAGAAGGTGAAACGTTTTGCTCCATATTAAATTTGTATTATTTTTCTAACAATGGAATAATACTTTTAATAACTTTACGGCTTATTCCGTTTATCTACCCTTACATAGCCATCCAAAGGTGGATATTTGGAAATGCGTGCCCGTCCATCAACCCTGATAAATAAGATCGATTTTAGGAATACACACTATGAGAACTCTACCCTCTTATTAGAGTCACGGAAAAGAAAATTCTTCCATGACACTACTGTTAGTGCCACGCAGTAGTGCTTAGGTGAATAAAGGTGAATTTCGATTATCAACCTCGTTCAGGGTGGATAGACGGCCACAAGTTTCCGAGTATCCACCTTAGGGTGGCAATTTATGGGTGGATAAACGGAATAAGCCGCAGCTGCAATTCTATGTATCTAAAGTAGTATTTTTTTTATTTACATAAAAACTTATTAATAGTGGGAGCTTGTCCACAGCGGCATCACCCGCGTTTACGAAAAAAAAAAAATTTTTTTTTCGGGTTAACATATACCTACCTAGTCTATGAAATAACGTGGCTTTTTATTGGTAAAAGAATTTTCAAAATCGGTTCAGTAGATCCAGAGATTACCCCCTATAACCTCACAAACTATCCCTCTTTATAAAATTAGTATAGATTATAACTTTATATTCTGGCTCATCATAATAGACTACAAGCCCATGGAAAAAATTTACCTACCGAGACGGCCACAAGTTTCCGAGTATCCACCTTAGGGTGGCAATTTATGGGTGGATAAACGGAATAAGCCGCAGCTGCAATTCTATGTATCTAAAGTAGTATTTTTTTTATTTACATAAAAACTTATTAATAGTGGGAGCTTGTCCACAGCGGCATCACCCGCGTTTACGAAAAAAAAAAAAAATTTTTTTCGGGTTAACATATACCTACCTAGTCTATGAAATAACGTGGCTTTTTATTGGTAAAAGAATTTTCAAAATCGGTTCAGTAGATCCAGAGATTACCCCCTATAACCTCACAAACTATCCCTCTTTGTAAAATTAGTATAGATTATAACTTTATATTCTGGCTCATCATAATAGACTACAAGCCCATGGAAAAAATTTACCTGTGAAATGAACCATCGTGAATAACGCTTAGAAGGCTGTTACTATATCAGAAAATAACTCTGAGCACTATGCCGTCATTTCTGAGCGGTACAGGTGAGTACATGAGTAAATGGAATTTCCCAGGTACAAGTGAGGAATTACGATTAATTATTAATGTACGGCTTTTTTATAGTTTATAGATGATTAAAAATAAATGTCAAAAAACCTAGTGCCGTACTAAAGCGGTGGTGCAGGAAGTCAGTGCAAATTTTTAATTCGCCGATAATTGTAGAAGCAATATTCCGGACATTTATTACTGTACGTAATATTTTTATTTGTTACCATTTATAATGAACGGCTATAAGGTACAAGGATAATATTTAGTAACATTATATATAAAAAAAAGTTGCCGTACATTAGTTTATGATCTTACAGCAGTAATAACTCGGTAAATACAAAAATTTTGATAATTATGTAGTTACACAAATCTATCTATAACAGCCCTTGTTGCGTTCGTCTTCGAACGTAGGCCTCCTCTCCCATCCTCCATGAGTCTCTGTACTTTGCCACCTTCATCCAGTTTATGCCGGCCTGTTGGCGGATGTCATCCGTCCATCTCCTAGGAGGTCTTCCTCTACCGCGGGTGTTGGCGCGTGGTCTCCACTCCAATATTCTCCTCGCCCAGCGGCTGTGATCCATTCTAGCTATGTGTCCTGCCCATCTCCATTTCCGGCGCTCGACTTCTTCCACTACATCTATCACTTTCGTCTTTTCTCTGATCCACTCGTTTCTTTTCCTGTGCAACAGAGTTATGCCAAGCATTATCCTCTCCATAGCCCTCTGTGCGACACAAAGCTTCTCAGCAGACTTTTCTGTTAAGGTCGTCGTCTCCATTCCATATGTGAAGACCGGCAGGACACACTGGTTGAACACTCTGGTTTTCAAGTGTTGGGAGATTTTTTTCGAACGGAAAATGGATCTATTTGCTCTGAAGGCTGCCCATGCTTGTGTTATCCTTCTTTCGACCTCTGCAACCCGGTCCTCCAATCCAAGAGTAATTTTGTGACCCAAATAGATGTAGTGATCAACCGTATCTACGGGCAGCTGTAGATTTTTCGCCTCTAGAATGTTTGTCATGATCTTAGTTTTTGACTTGTTCATTTTCAATCCTATTTTGGCTGATTCCCGCTGTAGATCTTCTATCATTTGGACCATGTCTTCAATGCTATCCGCGATCAAAGCAATATCGTCCGCGAATCGCAAATTGTTTAGTCTCTCTCCGTCGATCATAATGCCTTTGGTGTTCCAATCTAAATTTCTAAATATGTTCTCAAGAGCGGCATTGAACAGTTTTGGTGATATCGTGTCTCCTTGACGCACTCCTCGTTCCAGTTTGAGCGGCTTTGTTAGCTTATGAAGACTGACCGAGGACGTGCCATGTTGTTGTAGATGTTTAATGAGCTGGATGTACCTTTCGTCTACTCTACAGTCCACAAGTGCTTTCTCAACCGCCCAACTTTCTACGGAGTCAAAGGCCTTTTCATAATCGACGAAGGTAACGATGATCGGCTTTCGATACTCGTGACACTTTTCTATAGTTGTCTTCAACGCTTGCAGGTGATCGTTAGTGCTGAAACCAGGTCGGAAACCGGCCTGCTCCCTTGGCTGGTATTCATCAAGTTTTTTATTCAATCTATTCATGATAACTCTGGTGAATAGCTTGTATACGTGTGACAAGAGACTTATGGGGCGATAGTTATCCAATTTTCGAATGTCTCCTTTCTTATGGAGCAGGACGATCACTGCATTATGCCAATCAGTAGGCACTGTTACACAAATATTAACAATAATTTTTGGACGGCATATTTATTAAACATTATTGTCTGTGTTAAATAATATTTTGAACAAGATGCCGTACATTTTACAATGACCTTATATCATATGGGTGTAGAGAAAGGGTTGCGATCCTTGGCTTTCGACCCCAGCGCTGGAAATATGTATGGCGTTCATTGGTAAAGTATCTGTATATGTATACAAAAGGAATTACACAAATGCCGTACAGTAATAAATGACCGGAATATTGCTTCTAAAAATAAAAAAAATGCACTGACTTCCTGCACCACCGCTTTAGTACGGCACTAGGTTTTTTGACATTTATTTTTAATCCTCTATAAACTATAAAAAAAGCCGTACATTAATAATTAATCATAATTCCTCACTTGTACCTGGGAAATTCCATTTGCTCATGTACTCACCTGTACCGCTCAGAAATGACGGCATAGTACTCAGAGTTATTTTCTGATATAGTAACAGCCTTCTAAGCGTTATTCACGATGGTTCATTTCACAGGTATTTTTTTAAACGGTTTTATTTATTTCCATGGGCTTGTAGTCTATAAGAAGGAATCTTATATTCTGGTTCTAATGAGCTCATTAGAGCTAGAATACAAGATTCCTTCATTGCAACATGCAATACACTAATAATTACATTGATTGATTCTAGTAATTATCTAGATATTACAGAAGATTATATCAATCCCATGAGTTCATTAAAAGATACATTAGTGATGCCATAAACCTTACTGATTACTTTAATAAAGTTCGATCTGAATTCCCAGCCGCGGAGCGTCGTCGATATCGTGCCAAACGTCCGTATACAAGACAATGCGCCATTACTTGCATGTTCCTTTAACGAGCTAGTGATTGGATTGCAAATGCCATTCGCTAAACTAGCATCTCGTTTTAACATTATTGAATACTAATTCACAGTTCTAGCACGGAATTAACGAAATGTTGTACGGTTAGAATTTGAAGCTATTTATGTAGCTAATCGAAATATTGTGCAAGATAAAAATCATTTGAAAAATGAACATACAACATACTCGTACACCGCCGACTGAAGTTAGAAACTAATCATTTACTCCATAAAAATTGTAAATTATTCGTAAAACGTATTTCCTACTAAAAAAAAAAACAACGGGTTGCACTCCGGGAGTGCAGGCAGAAGTGAACGTTGTGCATTTTTGAATATTTGGGAATGTTTAGGAAATAATTTCGCACGAATTGCTTTATTTAACGTTGACGTTCAAATGTTATCAATGACGAGAATGTGATTTTGTATAACTACGTTATCAATATAAGTTATAATTCCTAACAGTAGATTTTGCTACCAAATAACTAGCATCAGCGACCACTATCAGCTCATCAGTAATCTTTCTCCCCAGTTTTTATTCCTTCAAGTGTAAACATCCTCCCGTAAGATTTCCATTTATAGTTTTATTCGTATCAGTAATAATTATAGATCGTAATTGCACAATTAGATCCCCTAATATCATATTTCCAATTAAGATTACGCCAAAAGAGAGAGGCGTTCACACTATATTTCTTGATCATCACTAAATTAACCACTGAACGCGATTGTTATTGATGTTTTCTAAAGCGTATTACTAAGAATTCTTTGCCAAGCATGAAGAACAATTCGTGACTAAAATAATATTTGAGACGTCAAAGCCAATTGACAAAGCACTAATTTTGTAGACGTGCATTTACCATAAAAATAGCATGTCAGTGCAAAACTGAATAACACGCGAGATAATCTGTCAATTGCAAATGACGCCGTTTTCCTGAGTTGAGGTGACTTTTAAAATATAATTTTCCATCCACTAAAGCTGTGATGGCACTGAATTAAAATTGGCGTAGACTTAGCATCAAGTTCAAACGATCAAAATCTTGGCAGACGAGATAGCACTTAATCCCAAAGCTGATCCCTAATAAATCTTGCATTAATAATACGCGAAGATTTACAGTTACGAGCAGATTAAGTGGAAGATATCTTGAAAACTTAAATAAATTTATCGTCCAAATAAATAAACGCTTTGAAATTGTTGAATTTGTAGAAGAATACGGTCATGTATTGATAATAAACACAGCCCATCTTTTTGTAGACGTTAGAAGTTACAATAAAAATATGAGTCAAACGGATAAATTCATATAGATCGCTTCTTGTTACTACAAAAGTAGTCTTATATCGGAGAACAGAAAATTGATATGGCACATTTTTGTCTCCTGGAACAGGATTATTGACTGGGTTTTTCGTGGTTGATACTGCGAACTCTGGAGGAGGTAAATCGGAATTACTTTCCAAGTAGTATGACGTGTCATCACCTTCATCAGTCTGTATCTACTCACTGCTGTATATGCCTTCCCCAATGCTTTGCACCAAATACCATCCTCCACCTTCATCGGACCATCTAGAAGAGTATAATGTGTATTTATACAATAATAATCCTGTTCAAATGTGATCCACGGCACCAATAATGATTCGTCTAACATAAGAAAGAAATCCGTAGCTACAATTTTTTTTCATGTATTTTTTATTTGTATTAATCGAAGTAATCACCCATGCAATCAATGCATCTTTGCCAACGCAGTGGCAGTTTATTGATGCCCTTCTTAAAGAAATCAGCTGGACGGGAGGCAACAAATTCTTCAAAGGCATTTTGTAGTGCCTCTCGGGTATTGAATTTTTTTCCCGCCAAGAAGTTATCCAAATTCTGGAAAAACTAGTAGTCTGTAGGCGCAAGGTCTGACGAGTAGGGCGGATGACGGAGAGCTTCCAACCCCAGTTCTTGCAACTTAGAGACCGTCTGCTGTGCAGTATGAGGTCGCGCTTTGTCGTGCAGGAGCAGCGGTGACGAGCGATTGACCAATGCTAGTTGGAGACGTGCCAGCTTCTCCATCATTATGTTCAGTTCTTCACAGTACACATCTGCAGTAATGCTCACCCCGTTTGGTAAGAAGCTGTGATAAATCACACCGGCGCTAGACCACCAAACAGTGACCATCACTTTTCTAGGGGAAGTTTTCGTTTAGGGCATTGTTTAGGTGCTAAACCATAATCCAACCAACTTGCTGAGCGCTTGCGGTTATCAAACAGAATCCATTTTTCATCGCAGGTAACAATGCGGTTCAAAATTCCTTCATTTGTGTGTCTGTTGAGCAGTGCAAGGCACGTCTCGACGCGTATTTCGCGCTGGCGATCATTGAGTTGGTGGGGCACCCATTTGTCGAGCTTTTTTACCTTGCCAATTTGACGCAAATGGACCAATATTGTTTTGATGCTAACGTCGAAAGCTGCTGCTAATTCAGCCGCAGATTGTGTATCATCAGCTTCCACAATCGCCTTTAATTCGTCATTGTCGACCAAAGTCTTCGGACGACCGCGAGGTTCTTTTTTCAGGTCGAAATTTCCAGAACGGAAGCGAGCAAACCAATAACAGGTGGTGCGTTGGTTTGTAGTGTTAACTCCGTAAACGTCGTTGATGCGTGCCGCTTGTGCCCCGTTGCTGCCACGACGGTACTCATATTCCATTATTACTCGAATTTTTAACGTATCCATGATGACGAAAAAGATTGAAATGCGATGAAAATGTAACACTAATCATTAAACAAATGACTACTTTTGGAAAAATAATTCCATGTTTTTAAAATTAAATTTATTCGAAATTAAAATTCTTAGCCAAACAAAAAATATTTTGATTTGAAATGGCCAGTACTGCAGAACGGCAATTTCATAGGTAAATACCTATATATTTTCATTATATTTCCATCAAAAGATGAGCAGTTGGAACACGCGCAGAGCTCCGCTAAGGTTAAAGAGCAATTATTCTATATAAAGCACAGGGTCACGACATTGAACTCGAAATTCCGGCAACGATCAACCCCCGAAAGAGGCACGCACTGTACCCGAGTGAATGTCAAGAGCGCGTCGCAGCATGCGAGTCTATTCTTAGGCGCTGGCGTCGATAGCTTGGCCCGCCAACCCTTCTATGTTTATTAATCGTGTGATGCGTACTGCATCTAGAGCCGCACGACTCGGCTGGCCAAGCTTTTCAAAATTTCTGCACATAACGTCTTTTACTGAATGACAGTTCTACGTGTTTTATCGCTTTACTACGTGTTTTATCGCGATCCTTCTGCATCCAAAGGCATTTTGATAGGTTCCTGACGAAGGGTTTCCCTGGTCATATTTTCAATTTCACTTTTATCAATCCTAAATGGTTGAAAGAAGTCGTTCTAATTTATTATCTATCACATACCACAGACTCATCTACAAAAATATTTCTATAACAAAACGCAATAAAGCAAACTCGGTATTTTTCAAGCTCGGTTTATTGGAAGAAAACTCATACAATTCACCTTCTACATAGATTTGTTAATTAATAGTCCATTTTGTATATTGTGTAGTTGTATAATAAAGAGTATATTTAAGTAAAATGACTAGAATAAAAGCAACGAAACGATATTACAAGACAGTTTTATTTCGTTTCCGTTGGCAATAAACAATTTATTTTCTTTTGAACAAATAAAAACTTATAATTTCCTTTGAACGCTGGAAATCAGGAGGAAAGAAAAAATTATATTATAATTTAGTAAATTTCAGTAAAAAATTAATTGAATGCCGTCGAGAAAGTTGTTGTTTGATGTCCTACAAAAATATACTGACGTTTAAACGTTTAGGGAGATATTCTCTCGCATTTTTAATAATTGGCCACCCTACTCAAAACGCGGTTGAGTAGAGTTAACTTTATAAATACTGATTACACGTAGTGGTGATGTAGGTGGTGACGACGATGACGTCATAGTTGATTAATGGCTGATTATGTTTATCCATGTCCTGGCTATTTCTGAACGTGATGAAAGTTATCACAAGACTGTTACGTATTCGTCAAAACAGTCTTGCCTACCTGAAAATAGACTTTCGCTGATAATAAACATAGAAGGTCATACAGCGAACGATGCAACGTACTATATTTGGATTTTCTATGAGATTGCAATTGTAATCAGGCAATTCGACAACAAACCCAAGTTGTGGACATAGCTATAAAGTCAGCAAGCGAAAATGACAGTGAGCGAGCGAAAATCTGCCGAGTTAGTGATAAGAGCAGAAAAGTCCCAAAATGGAGGTTGCATATATGATGAAGCTTTGAGTGACTAAGATTCTAAGAAAGATTAGATTTTGGAGTTGTGTGAGAGTAACTTAAAAATATCTTTTACTTTTTGTTCTATACATGAGGGGGCAATGGAGCCTGAGCAAGTGGGGCTATTTATTGGAAAGTACTCACCATCGGCAACAGAAAATGCTGGCCGTTTCAGGGAACTATAGTTTAGACTTTGTCATTTAAGGCTCTCATGTTTTATTTTGTGGAAAAACCGCAGAAGAGGAAAATAAAAAATATTTTATTAATTCTTTCTACTTAGTACTTCAAATCAAGCAAACAGTTATTTTCAAAAAGTAAGGCTGTTTTTAAATACTTTACTATACCACTAAAGTGGCAAACACGCGTACGGCCTGCCTGATGGAAAACAGTTACCGTAGCCAATAAACGCCTGTAACACCAGGAGCACCACACGCACGTTTTTATTTACCCGGTTTTAAAGGGATTCTACGGTTCCTCATTACAAGGACTCATCTTCTCGAAAACCGATTTATAAATTATAATCGCATTCAACATAAAGATGGGTGACATAGCAATAGTAGTTTTCTAGGCCAAAATCGACGTAAGCTATTTCACGCTCCGATTGCCTTCTGAATTATTGCCCATTGGTGTCCTAAAAATGAAATTCGTACGGTTGTCAATATGAAGGACTTAGAGAAGATTATAATTGTTTTATAAACTATCTGCGACAGCAATCCTGTACCTTACAATTGAAAGGTAGTCGTATTAGAAGATCACCTCCGCCAACCCGCATTTGAGCAGCGTGGTGGAGTATGCCCTTAACCCTTTAGATTGGAGGAAGACCCGTATCCCAGTAGTGGGATGAACAATATTTTCTGGGTAATTTATAAACCACCGACTGGTTCCCAAATTAAACGCGCTCGTAATATGGGTACTAGACAACTGATAAATGTACTTATTAACATTTTTTTTTGTAAATACATACTTATACATAAATACATACATAGAAAACACCCAGGACGCAACAAACAGACATGTATATGTACGAGAAGATCATAGGAGATGTTTATAGTGGGCTAGTCTGTGTGGGAATCTGCCGCTATTTTATTGCCATTGATTGCTCTTTAAAAAATATATGGAACTAAATTAGACCAACTCTATTTACGACTTTTTATTGAACACAAAACTGGGGTTTACTTTTCAGCCGATAATTAACGTTGGAAATCCAATTGTTTTATTTGCATTAAATGGGGCAGAATTCAGTTGGATTTTAATGGTAGGGTCGCTCATGCCTATTTATTTAGCCATTTGTAATTGCACGCAAAAGTCGATACTATAGTTATTATTTCCTGCTATTTATGAGGTTTTGTATAAATTTTCCAAGGAGGCTACAGCATGAGGTTCTTCTAAAAGGGTGTGAAGAGGTTTGTACAGGGTCACCAACGCGCAATTGATGCCCTTGGAGTTGCAGGCGTCCATAGGCTACAAGAACCTGCCTTCCACAGACGGGCCGTATGCTTATTGACTTTGGTCAGTCTGGTAGTTTCGGCATAGATTTTTCTGTTAGATATACGTAACATCATGGAAGTAACAAGCGTTCCGTTGATTTTTCAAAGAAACCCCTGCTTCAGTGTCACCAGCGGCTGGATACTGAAACCAGGTTAGGGAATGTTCGAAGACGATTCAAGTCAAGTATTCATCGTTGGAGTCGTTAATTAACTAACCACGCACGGGACAATTCAAGAGGACTGTTAGTAACACTGGCTGACGCAAACTGTCTCTATCTTCTACACGACACTATTGCTACAGCTTTGTAACTTTGTGCGAATCAAGCATTCACTTCTTTACATAAAAACTTTTTAACAAAAAAATTAAACCGCCGAAAAAAAATGAAAAGCAAAAAAGTAATAAACTTTGATTTTATAGACCTTAATAACTAAGTTCTTAAACTAATTTAAGTACACCTAAGTAATTTTGAGACGGCGCCAAACACACATTTTTTGGAATATTTTTGTTTATCGTTGGAGATTTCACGTTGTATTGTTAATTTGATTTGGTTATTTTTATTTCTTTAAATTTGAGGTAATTTAGTGATCTTTGTTCATTGATTGTTTGGCGCCGACTCAAAATTACTTAGGTGTACTTAAATTAGTTTAAGAACTTAGTTATTAAGGTCAATAAAAACAAAGTTTATTATTTTTTGCTTTTCATTTTTTTCGGCGGTTTAATTTTTTTGATAAAAAGTTTTTATTTTTATTTTTTTGTGTCTGAAGCTCATTCTTGGTGAGGTTTTTTTTTATACTACGTCGGGTGGCAGACAAGCATACGGCCCGCCTGATGTAAAGCAGTTACCATAGCCATATTAACGCTCGCAACATAACATATTGCTCGTGCGTCGCCACCCTCGCTGCCACCGCAGCAACTCCTTTCTGGTGACCTCACTCACTCGCAGGAACACAACTACAAGGAAATTGTTATTTGGCTGCGGTATTCTGTGAGGTGGAGGTACATATCCCAGTCCGGTAGCTTACAATTACGCTCGCTACCTCTCTTTTCGCCAGATCTTCGTTTGTCAGTCAGCAGGGTGCACCGCGTGCAGGTGAAGTTGGCTTTGGTTCAAAGATGTTGATGAACCACTTGCACCCCAAACTTGTTTTTTTTTTGTAATACAGCAATAAAATCTGTGAATGAACTATAAATCATCTCCTGTTTTCCTACCCTTAGGGTTGAATTTTTTTTTCCAAATTTATTTGGGACTAATTTACTTTCCAATAAAAAAATAATTATCAAAATCGGACTACTCTGTGAAAAGTTATGCGTGGTCATACATCACAATCAGTGAGTGAACAATCAATCATCCCCTGTTTTCCTACCCTTAAGATTGTTTTTTTTTCCATATTTATTTGGGACTAACTTCGGGGTATACCCTTTCCAATAAAAAAAGAATTATCAAAATCGGACTACTCTGTGAAAAGTTATGCGTCATATACATCACAATCAGTGAGTGAACAATCAATCATCCTCTGTTTTCCTACCCTTAGGGTAAATTTTTTTTTCCAAATGTATTCTATGTATCATAAGTATGTATTTACAAAAAAAAATGTATTTACGTATGTTTATCAGTTGTCTAGTACCCATAACACAAGCTTCGCTTACTTTGGGGCTAGATGGCGCTGTGTAATTTGTCTGACAATTATTATTTATATGGGATCAACTTTGGGGTATACCCTTTCCAATAAAAAAAGAATTATCAAAATCGGTCTATTCTATAAAAAGTTGTGCATGATCATACATAAAAAAAAATATATATATACGCGTCGAATTGAGAACCTCCTCCGTTTTTTCGTCGGTTAAAAAACAGTTTCTTGCTTCATTATCATCTCATCATCAGAATTCAAAAATGGTAACTTAATATTGGTGATCCACTGATTGTTTATGTCTTATGATGATAGGCTAGATGATAGCATCTAGATGCATCTGCATAGGATACCTAAATCATTTCAATTGTATGCTCTATTCTAAAGATGATGTCGTCGACCTGGCGGCCCAGTGGTACCCACTATTCACGACAATACCCTGGCATAACTCCAAGCGCCGGATGACGTCGATCGCTTGCACATGTAACTGCCGGTGCATCTTTATGTGCAACCGTACAAATGTTAGTTTCAACACAAACTTCATCTCTATAGTCTACATGATAGGATCCATTAGAATATTTTAGAACGGTAAAATTAAGTTGGTTTACGAATTGCGAAAACGCCTATGCATTTTACTTACGCTTTGAAGTTAGTTGAGGAAGTAATTCGGTGAATGGTAGTACATTACGTCGCTCAATATAATACCACAATTTTAACTCGGGGCTATAAAACGATCGAGTATTCCGAGTCCCGAGTGTAAATTTTATAAAGATTTACGTTTATTACGCTTTCCCGTATACTGTCTTGTTCAGCTTGTACCACACGCTACTCCATACAAATGTTGCGTCATTACCTACTACATAAAAGGTAATGTCTGTGTAGAGCGTTAATAACCACGTTTGCGTGCGGCACCCTACAAACTGTTCCAGGTTTGTCTCAGAGGGGAGGTGAGGTCGACACGAGAGAGCGGCAGGGAGTGGCCATACTGTTCGTAGTACTATTACTTATACTGTGCTTGTACTTAAGCATACCGCAAGTGATATTTGTCACATTGTTATGTAAAAAATATCTTTTGTGACACATTCTAAAATGTACCTACTCTAATTTTAAGACATTTTAAGGTATATCTCCTCACCACATCGAACAAAACGACCAAAGCAAACTACAACTGTACATTTTGCCGACCAGCAAACAAGACACTGGCGAGAGAGAGGTAGGCCATGTCGAACTCTTAAATTTTGTTGTGTTCCAAAGAGTGAGCGAGGTTACCACACGCGAGATGTCATGTTAGCAGCGCCAGTGTCTGGCCACGATCAATACTTTTAGTGTTGTCTATAAGACTACGGTAACCGCTTTTTCTCCAACCCGCAGTTGAGCAGCGTGGTGGAGTACGCTTTAAAGCCCCTTCAGTTGAGGGGAGACCCGTATTGCAGTAGTGGATGAGTAACGACAAATAGCTTTTTATGTCATTCGAGACGTATGCTTGATTGGCTCCCGATTTAGTAGGAAAAACAATTTTTCCGGGTTAGAGCAATCTCGACCACCCGCCTGATAAGTACAACTATCACTACCGGGCTCATAGATTCTTAATACTCATTTACGCTGATTAGTTAGTGACTCAAGAGTTAAAAAAAAAAACAGCTCGCTCGAGTGACGAAGGGAAATGACGTGGTGTCGGAACAGTTGGTTCATTCTACGCTGGGTTAGCGTTTGCCAAGTTATTTACGATCGGATAGCTCATGTCCAAGAATTTTAAAGCGTAGTCATCGACTTGCATCACTCATGTGGAGGGTTACCAGATCTAAATATTAAACATCCTCACAATGTTACTGTTGTAAAATATTACACGCGTATGTGTAGAAATAAACGGTAGGCGGGACACTTGGAAGTAATGGACAACACCAAAGCATTTAAAAATCATCTCCTATTAAGTCTCAGGACAGAGAAAGAGCCAGGAAGCGCTGGGAAGATTGCATTGAGAAAGATCTGAAGAGTATACGCAAGAAAACATCTTCGAGAAGAGAAGCCAGAGGCCGAGCGAAATGGAAGGAGATAATTGAGCAGGTCAAAACTCACAAAATGTAAGTTATAGTCCTGTAGTAAGTAAGTAAGAAGTGTAGAAATAAAAAAAAGTAGAAATATCATACTCCAATTCAATAACTCCGGACAATTTCTAATTTCCTCTAACTCCCTAATAGAGGATCAATCTTACATTATGTGTGAAAACAGCTTTAATGCGATTTTTTTACTCATCATTGTTTAATTTCATCATTGTCCATATCATACGTAATAAGCGTTTAATATAATAATGATGGGGCAGCGTACTCGTATTTTCGAGTTATTTAACTCGGGAAGTACCTCCAACTCATAGAATACGGCAGCCAAATAACATTTCCCTTGACGGTTGCTGTCTTACGATTGAGTGAGGTCACCAGAAAGGAAGAAATTGCTGCATCGCCAGCGGAGGTAGCAGTGCGCAAGCAAGGTATATCAATAGAAATATAACACCATTGCTTATAGATAGTTTAATTTTAAAGATATTAGAATCTTTTAACGAAAATTGGACGCGGACGGAGGTGCATGCAATTTTGTTCACTTATCACTACATAGTATAAAACAAAGTCGCTTTCTCTGTCCCTATGTCCCTTTGTATGCTTAAATCTTTGAAACTACGCAACGGATTATGATGCGGTTTTTTTTAATAGATAGAGTGATTCAACTGGAAAGTTTATATGTATAATATATGCATAACATAGTAGAAAAACACTGATAATTTCGAGGTTTCTAATGTGATGTCGTAAATAAACACATTTTTTTGCTCTTTCATTGCAAACGCTGGCTGAACCCAACGAGATAGATCAAAATAATGTAGTACAGTATTGTTCACCTTAAAATGGTCTACAAAAAAGTTCGCGATGGTATATGTCTATCTCTTAGTGGTAACACACAATAACCGTTATTTTATCCTTTGCTTTTTACAAGAAATAATGCCTTATTTACGAAGCGATTTTAAGCAATACAGAATTAATCCTTATCCAATTAAGTACCTTAAATACATTGCGCATTTAATATAGATCAATATGGCCCTTCACAGCATGTAATTTAAATGAATAGTTTAGAAGATATTACACATTTAAAATGCAGGGACATAACGGCTGTGGCGGTACCGGCCGCGGAGCCGGCGGCGTGTGCCTATAACTGGGGAAGGACTGGATAGGACAAAGTGCAAATACCTTCTGTAGTACATTTAGTATCAGCTTTGCACCCGTGCGAAGCCGGGGCGGGTCGCTAGTCTATATATATAAAAATCAATGCCACTTTTCGTTGTAATTTTATAACTTAAGAACGGGCTCACCTATCCAAACCAAATGTTTAGGCTTTGTTCGGACTATTTAGTAGATGGTTTATGTGAAGTTTGCACAAAATCGGTAGAGCGGTTTTTCATTTATCACATTTTTTGTAACAAATTAATTCAATAAATGGCGGATCATTTTGTTAATGGGGATTTTCCTGTCAAATTTAAACTTTTTTCAGATGGGGATTGTGCTGTCAAATTGAAACTTTTTTCAGTGTTGACAGTACGAATTATTTCACTTTATACGTAGCGAAGCACGTACCGGGCCGCTAGTAGTTTATATAGAGAAGGAATGCAGGAGGCAAATATCTTTTTTTAATTATACATAAAAATAAGTATGTACATTAAAACATGAAAAAAACACACCATCATGTATTTGACACACACACGCATATATACTTTTTTGTTAATTGTTAAAGTCATCATCATCATCAGGTCATTTTAGTCTCCACTACAGGAGCACGACCCTCTCTCGTCCGTCACAGACAGGAGGATTTGGCCTACACTCCCCACACTGGCCAGACGGGTTGGGGAGGCCTGATCGATGTTTGATAATGTATTTCCCTTAGTCGCCTTGTACGACATCCACGGGAAGAGACGGAGTGATTCTATTCTAGTCTGCCGGAAACCACACCGCCAAATAAAATAAGTTCTTTCAAATCAAATAAAATTAAAAAAATATTTATTCCTTGGACTTAATAAAGCACTTAGAAACATCATACAAATTAAATATAAGAACATGTATAAATCATTACTACTCTAAATCCGCAGAGCTTAGATTCACTTTCATCACACTATCTTGAATGTGAAAGTGAATTTAAGTTACTTTAACTTATCTTCTTCTTTTTCTAGAAAGTTCTTTAACTAGAAAGTCATAATTTAAATTAATTATGGTCGAATTTCGACCACTGGGTGAACACTAGTTTTCATGAATCTAAGACTATCATGTTTTATAATAGCAATTTGTGTTTCATTGTTAATACAAATTGCAATTTGCAAGCAATTGACGGTGGTAACTTTACTCCGATGGTACGTCAGCACAACAGTGTTCCTAAATTGGTTAATTTCTTCCGCCATGCTGTCATTTTTGTCATACCTGTCAAGGTCCAAGGTCAACTGCGGCAGGCAGCCCGGAGACGTCACGCTCACGTCAGCACTCACGTAAAACAATTACTTATATCTTTGAGATTTGAGATGTTAGTGGCACATTACGATCTTTAGAAAAAAAGCCAACCTCATCTGCACGTGGTGCACCTTGCCGAATGAGGCTCTGACAATAGAGAGGTAGGGTACAGCGTATTTGTAAGCTGCCCGACTGGGGACCTCCATCTCACAGAATACCGCAGCCAAATAACAATTCCTTTGAGGGCTGTTCTATTTCTGGGAGTGAGTTAGGACACCAGAAAGGAAGGAATGGCTGTGTTGGCAGAGGAGTGGCGGCTTGTTGCGAGCGCTACAGTAACCGCTTCACATCAGGCGGGCCGTATGCTTGTTTGCCACTCGACGTAGTATTAAAACAAAAACTTTGCCACAGTATTAGTCATAGTACTGTATGTCATTAGTAACTGTGCCCTGGATCGGGTCTGGATCTGTTTATATGCTAATCATGTCTACTGTCCACCTTGAATATCTCTCTGAAAGGTCTTAAATAACTTGTATTCCTTGCGGATAAAGGACTGGTGACTTGTTTTACAAGTGGATACACATCCACCTAGCTCAGGCACCAGTTCTCTCCATTATTTAATTTTGTACCTGTTTAATTTTATTTTTTTTGGCCGTGAGGTTTCCGCCAGACTAGAATAGAATCACTCCGTCTCTTCCCGTGGATGTCGTACAAGGCGACTAAGGGAAATGCATGTAATGAGTACATTATAAAACATCGATCAGGCCTCCCCAACCCGTCTGGCCAGCGTGGGGAGTGTAGGCCAAATCCTCCTTCTGTTTGGGACGGATGAGTGGGTCGTGCTCCTGTAGTGGAGACTAAAATGACCTGATGATGATGATGATGATTAATTTTAATAATGTAAAATTGTATTTGTATTGTATGTGACATTATTTTGCAAATGGTACTTGGGGCGAGCGAAATAAAGACAAATTGACTACATCCTCCGCCTGTCCGTCTGTCCTGTACGTCATCCGTCTACCAGAGAGCTATTGTTTGCCGCTTTGTCGTAAGATCTAGAATAGACTCAATTTCACTGATGAAATGCAACGAGAAACGCAAGAACTGCACGTGCAATGCAAGCTTCATTACGGTCTGGCGCATACTGTGACGTGGCGGGAGTGTGTAGCCACATATTTACATTTTCTTGGGACGTCTCATTTTTTTTATATTACGTCGCGTCGAAAACAAGCATACGGTCCGCCACCGTAGCCATATGAACGCTCGCAACATAAAATATCGCTCGTGCGCCGCCACCCCCGCTGCCATCGCAGCATCTCCTTCCTTTCTTGTGACCTCACTCACTGGCAGGAGCACAACAACCCTCAAGGAATTGTTATTTGCCTGCGGTATTCTGTGAGGTGGATACATTCCCCAGTCGGGTAGCTTACAATTACGCTCCCTACCTCTTTTTTCGCCAGCTTCGTTTGTCAGTCAGCAGGGTATACCGCGTGCAGGTGAAGTTGGCTTTGGTTCAAAGATGTTGATGAACTACTTACACCCAAAAATGGATGACGATGAAGGATGGATGTCTGTTATATCTCTTTTCCGGATAAACTGCTGATAGATTCTATTGAAATTTGGTATACATAAAGAATATGTTCTAGATTAACACCTAAGACTTAACACTTTTTATCCAAGTAGCTTTTTTTTCCTAGAAGCTAGTCATCGATTATGATGACAGTTTGTCCGTCCGCGTTCTCTACAGCGCTGTGGAGTCACTTGCGTCGAATTCTCTTTTTGCTGAAATAGTGTTCGCTTTAGTCTGTCTAGATTTATTGCACTAGGGCTCCCAGCGGACATGACATCCAACAGTTTATTTTCCAAACGAGTGTATAGCTGGTATGTTGCCAATATTTTTTGCAAGGCAGGGTAATAAGATTGGCTGTTACTGTATAGGTAAAATATGGTCCGTGATACATACTTATAATGTAAGAGATTGAGCACTATTATGCACAATACTCAAATCTCGAGTTATAGAATATATTTTTTTAATAATAATAATTTTAATAATAATTCAGTTCACCCAGATCTCATCTCCATAGCCCATTTATTTTCCATCACACTTCGCAATAGTCTCGACGCCTGCCGAGACCTGCTCATGGGCATATCGTTCCATTGACATATCCTGGAGCGGGTCACGGCGGGCGTACAACATTACATCAAACTTCTCAAAGGGGCATCTACGCGTTGGATCCATATCCCCGCGCACGCCTATCAAATGACCGGGCTTGACCCGTAATTTAAGAGAGATACATAATAATGGATTTATATGACAGTTGCGGACCCTACACGCAACAAAAACCACGTAGTGGTCCGCGAACAAAAAAAGGTTGGGAACCACTACTATACACAAATAAGTATAAACGAAACTGACACACTTCAGTAATACTGAATATGAGACTAATTACGTCGAGTTAAATGCACTTTCAGTCCTTATGGCGTTAAAATTAAAGATCACAATGCAATTAGCACCGCCTCAGAAGTTCATATTTCAACAAAGATTTATGAGTCACGCGCGCTATAGGTCGTAATCTGACACGAAGTCACTATGATTGAGAGAGACAGAATTGTATAAATCAGTGAGTGGGGAACGTTTGTGAACATTGTACAATGGAAAGTTAATTTATTGAAATCGATTAAGATAAAATTCCGGAAAAAACAGACAAAAATATTATTTAAAACATTGAAAACGAAAGATAATGTAGATCGTGGTCGTATTTAAAAAAGAAAGGAATTTAAGTACATTTATCAGTTGTCTAGTACCCATAGTTCAAGCTTTGCGCTTAATTTGGGACTAGATGGCGCTGTTTAAATTGTCTAGAAATAATTTATATATATATCGATATCAAGTGTACATGTATATTAAAAAAAACATATAATCTACATGTAATATTCACACGTGTACTCTCGGTTGTCTTAGCAAAGCAGCGAAACTAATTAGTAATTTTAATTAAACCCAGATGAGTGAGTCTGGTCCCGTATTTTCCATTGCTAATAAGCCTTACAAATCAGAAATCTGATCTGTCCTAATATAATTATTTCCCAACGGATATACAATAAACAGAAATTGTCAAATGCGTCGTACTTGCGCCAATATTTAAATAAGTAATGGAACAAGAACGTTTATCGTGTGGTGTTGTGGATCCGGCCTTAGGAAGTCGGAATGGACAAATTTGTCGATTTTTTTCTATCAATGTGTAATTTAAATTATACGGCAGCATTTCAGGAAAAGTCCACGGTATCCCTAGATAAAAGCGATCCTTTTACGTGTTATCTACGATGTCATAATGCTGTAGATGTAGGAGCGAGAAGTATACCAGCAAAATCTCTCTATAACCTGCTGAAAGACCTTGGCTTGTCCAGAAGTGCAGTAACTTCTATACTAGAACGAGTATCTAAAGCTGCATTAGCAGGTTCATACCAGATTTGGCAGGGCAGGGAGAGAAACACAAGTAGTGAAGGTTGATGTACGTCGGAAAGGGGCCCCTTAAACCTACACCCGTGTCACAAGTCTCGGGATCTACTTGGGGTTTCTCTCTCTGCCACACGATGGACCCGGCACCCGCACGGTGAATCCATGGAAGCTAAGAAGTTCGTCTCTACCACAGATATGGCATAGTAGTCAACCCTCAATTGAAGGGGTTTATGGCATACTCCACCACGCAGCGCTACTGCGGGTTGGTTAAAGATAGATATGACATACCCATACTAAATTGCGTCATAAAACGGTTCCCGTCGCATCGGAGATCTATGACTATTGTTATCCTTCTCTTCTCGGCGCTTTATTATACTTGCTATCTAATTTTCTCGCTGAGTAGGTACGTAATCATTGCAACGGCGTCTTTATTCTTGCCAAAATATGAAATTAACCTAAAATACGCATTAACATCAAAATTTACTTTATAGTGACTGTTTAGTGTGCGACACTGTTTACTTTATAAACCTAAATTGTGCATTTTCGAAATACACAAGACGGCATTTTTACTTAATTCAAACAATTGTCACAAACGTCAGTTTCGTTGGCTTGCTTGCCCGAACTAATTGCGAGGTGAGACAGTTGGCTCACTTTTCGGGTGTACGTTTTTGTAGGTGCCTGTGGCATATCTACTTATAGTATTTATACATCATTGCGTGTTATGATTCAATACCTCCGAATGCAATGGTCTCATCCCAGATCTTCCCTTATTTGCTCGTGTTGTCGCGGCAATGCGGCGGTTCTAAATATAACAATGTGCCTCGGATACAGTCGACAGGAAGAAATGTAATAAGGCGAGATGAATCATTAAGGAGACATGTTGAACTTACTAATGTACAGAGTATACGAGGATTTGACGTCATTTGCCTGAGTCATTTTGCGGAATAACTTGGGATGTGAATCTACATTAGATCTGAAGTATTAGCATAATACAGATATAAACAAAGTCGGGTTAGTTACACCATTTAAAACTCCAGAGCGGGTGAACAGATAGGCTATTTGACTAAAATTTATTTCGGTTTGATATGTAGGGACGTCTCCATAATATAACCATAGGTGACAGAATTACTACGATAGCACAAAAATCTCTCGAGATATGATAAATTGAAAATCTCAATTTTTAAACTGTCCCGAAAACGCTCCATATTCCAAAATGCAGGTTTGTATCCATCAAATCAGAAATTTCTACGATAGCTATGTTAAATATTACGTTTATGTGATTAGTATCATAATAAAAGTTATAGTATTTTTTATAGCTTCTCCAATGGGAATATTATTTTTTTAATAATTTCATACTTTTAAAATGGACTTTCCTGCCAAACTTTGATCGACACTAAAAAAAAGTCTGGCTGAAGATATTAGAATGAAAGTTTGCAGATCTTTATAGTTTTGAGTATTTTACGATATTGTTAAATAATTTATAAAATTTTTAACGATTGGAAAATAGCCTATTGTTATGATTTTTGATTCGTTGTATTTTGCCTCCGTTCCGAATAGCAGAATAACTATTAATAGCTGTGGAATTAACTGTCTGTCGAGGTTTTCTCAGGAAACTGCAGCATGGGGTTCTTCAAAAAGGGCCTGAAGAGGTTTTTACAGCGTCAGCAACGCGCGTGTACCCCTAGTGTTACAGGCCTCCGTATGCTACGGTAACTGTTTTCCATCAGGCGGGCCGTATGCATATAAAAAAACATCGAAACAAGTAACGAAAAAAAATATAAGGAAAAATCATTTCCCATGGGAAAGAGATATTTGCGGCACAGCGAATTACTAGTGTTGTATATAACTAATGGTACTCTCAGCAGTATAATTGCTCCGAGTCGCATTTTCGATGAAACTAGACCTTTTCAGACTGATCGATGCGAAGCTTTTGAATTGGATGCCGCTCAAAAAAGACGATGGAAAATAGCCTATTGTTATGATTTTTGATTCGTTGTATTTGGCCTCCGTTCCGAATAGCAGAATAACTATTAATAGCTGTGGAATTAACTGTCTGTCGAGGTTTTCTCAGGAAACTGCAGCATGGGGTTCTTCAAAAAGGGCCTGAAGAGGTTTTTACAGCGTCAGCAACGCGCGTGTACCTCTAGTGTTACAGGCCTCCGTATGCTACGGTAACTGTTTTCCATCAGGCGGGCCGTATGCATATAAAAAAACATCGAAACAAGTAACGAAAAAAAATATAAGGAAAAATCATTTCCCATGGGAAAGAGATATTTGCGGCACAGCGAATTACTAGTGTTGTATATAACTAATGGTACTCTCAACAGTATAATTGCTCCGAGTCGCATTTTCGATGAAACTAGACCTTTTCAGACTGATCGATACGAAGCTTTTGAATTGGATGCCGCTCAAAAAAGACGATCCCATGCGCTGGGTTTAGCAATGTACGGGAAGCTCATGTGGTATATATGTTGTGACGTCTGCGGCTAAGGTATCAAGATAATACATATGTTTATAGAACTGGATAAGGAAGTGGCATTTACAGAGTTTGCAAGGAACTGTGTTTTTACAAAAGAGGTTTTACTTCCTTCAGACACTCGCAGGAAGATAACAACCCTCAAGGGAATAGTTATTTGGCTGCGGTATTCTGTGAGGAGGAGGTACTTCCCGAGTTGGGCAGCTTAAAAATACGCTATGCCCTATCTATTTTCGCCAGAGCCTCGTCTGTTAGTCAGGACCACGTGCAGGTGAGGTTGGCTGTGATTCAATGATGTTGATGGACCACTTACACACCAAATTCTGCCGGTCAGTGTCCTGAACCTTAACCTTGACAGTGTCTGTTGACTTTGGACTTTGTCTTTTGGTAAATCTATATCTATATCACGTGAAAATAATAAGAAATGCTGAGTATACACCATGTTTACAGTGCGTCAAAACGATCGAGTCAGATCATCAAAGTTTTCTCGCTCACGTCCGCCGGTCTGTTTACATTGCGCTACATTTTTATAAATAACTGTTAAATTTGCACTATTAACACAAATTGTCTTGTTTGTGTAGACGTAACCTTCGATATATTTGTCTCATGTGTCTATTGTAAATTTAGAGTTCCCACGATCGTAATTATCAACTGCGATTTGACAGAATATTATAGATCAGGGGGCTTACCACCAACTTATTGCGATTCAATAACTCAATAGAATACTTATTCATACCAATGAATAAGCAACTCCATTCAATAACAGAATAGAGTCGCTTATTCATTAGTATGAATAAGTATTCTATTCAGTTATTGAATCGCAATAAGAGTTGGTGGTAAGCCCTCAGTGTTTTACAATCTTTTTCAATACGGGACCCCTTTATAACTAAAAAACTTCAGGCGACCCCTTCCCCTCCCCTTCTCCCTCCATGAAGAATCGTCAATGAATTCAGCTGGCTATGAAAGCTTTAAAATTGTTAGTGCCAGCTGCAACGACTTTGAGCTTAGGTGAACCGATTAGGTCTTTAATAGTTGAACATAAAGTTTAAGAAGAGAAACAGCCCCCTTACCACCTTCTCTTATCGCGATTCAATAATTGAATAGATTGCTTATTCATACCAATGAATAAGCGACTCTATTCCATTTGAAATAGAGTCGCTTATTCATTGGTATGAAAAAGCATTCTATTCAGTTATTGAATCGCAATAAGAGATGGTGGTAAGGGGGCAGGCTTCAATTGTAAAAAGATTTACTTGAAATATTTTAGTTGATGAGTTATTGAATAATAATTAGGTCAGTTTATTTTTTATTTTATTGTAGCGTATGACTTATAAGCATTTGCGTTTTTCCCCCGCACCCTCCGAATGTAACTTCGCGACCTACAGTTTGAAAATCACTGTTGTAGATACTTTGGGAATTATTAAAATCATATAGTTCGTGTAAAAATCATGATGAGGAACGGACTCATGATAGAACCTACCATCCCTAAAGAACAAAAGACATGAAAATACACGACAAAATTGGCAAAACGGTATTCCTTTGTAATATCGCGAGATTTATCTAAACAACTACAATATAAAAGTTGGGTAAGTGACGTAAAAACATTTTATTGTCCCTCCGTGCAATAAAGCGGTAGGAAGATAATTCCAGTTTTATATTCGTTCACGAGCTACGACCATTATTGCAAAGTAGTGCTAGTCTGGAATAAGTGCCCCCATAACACACCAATAGGTTTAATCCAATTTGTCTGAAATTTTCTCTGTAATACATGGTGTATTTAGATATTTCCCAACGTGTTTTGTTCAACAAATAGAATAGCTATCGTTAGAGATCGGGACGGGGGCCCACCACACATTCCCACCATTGTGTCTCTTGTGTAATCAGGATTAAAAGCGGCGACAACCAATGAACATTAAGTCCATTGCAGTCCCGGGGTAAAACTACGGCTGCCTTGAAAATCACAACGAATTTAATCAGAAGAAATTACTAGCAGTAACAAGTATTGGAGTTTGGCTTACTCGAATGTGAGAGACAGCCACATGACAAATAAAACATTAAAAGTCTTGAATTGAAAGTGACAGCCAGTCAAGTGAAGCTCAACTGCCTTGCACCATGGATCATTAAATGTACACTATTGAGGACCTAAATTAGTGAGTAATCACCTAACGCATTGATTCCAGTAAAATGAAATCGCCTAAACGCTTGGTAATTCTACCTTGTTGCAACCAGATCTAAATAGTATACAACCCCGGATACCACGTATATGGAATTTAACATATCGACTCGCTCCCGACGCCAACAACTGCACTCCCAAAGAATGCGATGTGCTGTTTGCTCGAATTCATGATTAGCAATTGAACATTCGCACAAAAGTGACGGTACAAGTTTGAAAGAAAATAGTTTGGCTTTAAAGTTTACATGCCTGGTTAAATATTGCTCGACGGGATGATCAACTTCCAACCACTGTTTATTTAATCTATCTGTCACCGGTGGGAAGAACAGAAGTAAATGGCGATCCTTCGTAAAAGTTTCCCATCTTTACTGCCATTCCGATAGCAGCATTTCAAGTACTTCGTCAATAGGATATAGTCTTAGAATTTTGTCATGATCGCGAATTTTCAGAAAATCAGGATACTCTTAGTTAGTTAGATGCATATATCGATGTGCGGCGTTGTATTTCTTAAGAGTTAGAGATGTTGGACCATTTGTTCGTCATGTTATGTCAAATAAAAACACTTTCGTCAGTATGTTTACATCAAGATAATCACAGTCTGATGCCTCTCCATGGCGAGCGACGGGAACGGCTATTAATTTGATTTATAGTCCCTTTAAGTGCTTATTCAAATGGGGTTTTACTGGATCTTTTAGTGGCCCTGGAAACGTCAAGAGTCAATTTCTGTAATCGAATGTATAGGATCGCCTGATGTAAAGCAATGCAACACTGGAATGTACAATAAATAATAATACTATTAATAATAGTGGTACTATCAACTCATCACTTCGTTAGGAGTTCTTTGGTGATTGTATTCACTGAACATTTGGGGTGTAATTGGTTCATCAACATCTTTGAATCTAATTCAACTTCACTTGCACGCGGTGCACCCTGCTGACTTACAAACGAAGCTCTGGCGAAAACAGAGGTAGGGAGCGTAATTGTAAGCTACCCGACTGGGGAATGTACCTCCACTTCACAGAATACCGCAGCCAAATAACGGTTCCCTTGAGGGCTGTCGTGTTCCTGCGAGTGAGTGAGGTCACCAAAAAAGAAAGAAGGAGATGCTGCGATGGCAGCGGGGTGGCGGCGCGCGAGCGATATTTTATGTTGCGACCGTTAATATGGCTATGGTAACCGCTTCACACCAGGCGGGCCGTATGCTTGTCTGTCACCCGATGTAGTATATAAAAAAAAACATACAAAACACTAAGGATTTTTTTTGCGTCTCATGTAAGTTGGAAGTAAATAGGTGGTGATAGAAAGGGTCATAAATCTGAACTGTTATTTCTATATTGTTATATCAAAATTGGTTTACATGGTTCTATATAGTTTATTGTTTCAAAATGGTTACTATAGCTTATAATATTAGGTTGGGGAAAAAGTCTTTTCGTATTTTATATGAAAATTCAAAACATTTTTTAATAAAGTTTATTTACATTTAACTAAAGTATGTAGGTGCCATTTTGTTCGATAACTTTTTGCCATCTTGTAGGTATAGACATGATCCCATTACTATAGAAATTTTGGGACTTCTGTTCAAAAAACCGCGATAAGTGGTTTTGGCAGTCTTCTCGTGATGTTAACCTGACATTACCTAAAGAATGCTGAAGAGACTGAAACAGGTGGAAATCGGAAGGTGCAAGGTCAGGACTATACGGCGGATGCATTAACACCTCCCAGTCAAACTCTTAATTTTTGCTGAGTGGCTAAAGATGTGTGAGGTCTAGCGTTATCATGATGAAAAATCACACCCCTTCTGTTAATTAATTCCGGCAGCTTTCTCTCAAGTTTTTGCTTTAATCTCATCAGTTGTTCACAGTAGAGTTCAGAATCGATAGTCCTGCCTGGCGGTAACAGCTCATAATGAATAATGTCCTTCCAATCCCACCATACACACAGCATCACCTTGTTGCGGGTTAACCCGGGTTTCGCCAGAGTCTGTGAAGCCTGGCCGGCCTTTGACCACGACCTTTTTATGCGCCAAAACTGTTTTGTGGTCAATTCCTAGTTCTTCAGCTACGTCGTAACTACTGATATGCCGATCTTGCTCCACTTTTTCAAAAATGGCATCCATTTTATCCGTAACAGGGCGACCAGAGCGACGTGCATCTTTGACATCAAAATTTCCGGATTGAAAACGCCTAAACCAAATTTGTGCTACTCTCACAGACACTGCACTAGGTCCATAAACGTCACAAATTTTTTCGCAGCTTGCGTTGCATTTTTACCTTTTTTGTAGTAAAATTTTAAAATGTATCGAATTTTTTCATTAAATTCACTCATCTTGACAGTAAAAAAAAACAAATGAAAATCACACATTTATCTAATTTGAATTTGGAATTATCTTATTTAAAATTTAAACTTTTTAAAGATATCTAAACCTTTCAGATACAAATGGTATAACCAAAGAGATTTTATTACAAGTTCATACATACTATAATCCGAAAAGACTTTTTCCCCTACCTATTATATTTCATCCATCAGTATTATTAATTACCTGATGTTGATTTGCTTCCATCACTGGAGTCATCTGCTCCGAAATCTCGAATCAAGCTTCGAATATAGTTTTATTTACGTCAACCTTTCTTTACGTCAAACTTTCCATTATCAACAACTATATCTCCATCCGGTTGTTTATTTCCCTAAGCTATCATATAAATAGAATTGTCAAAACAGAATGCTTCAGTTGAATATGTTATATTTAAATCAAGATAATCATAGCCTGGTGCTTTTTCATGGTCAACGGCGAGAGTGGCTATAAAATTGATTTACGGCTGTAGTTTATACTCTGTGGCCTCATTTAATGCGTCTACGTTAATCTCTTGCACACTTTGCTTCCCGTTCAATGCCTAAACGCCAAATTTTACTCTGCTGAATTTTCCTACATAACTTTCAAAAGTTATAAAGTTCGATTTGTAACATAGTTCTTGTTATGATGTATGGATATGGGCTTAAACGGTTGAAATTTTGATAGACCATTATTGTCTTTAGTATTTTAATGTACCATTAAAGCCTATACCTACACAGTGATATTATATTTCTATAGATATGCCACTAAACGTCCAAAACGAACACCCGAAAAATGAGCCAACTGTCTTACCTCGCAATTAGTTCGTACAAGCAAGCCGACGAGTCTGACATTTGTGCCAACTTAGGAAAATAGATAAAAATGACATTCTATATGCATAATTTATGCGCGAGCATACATATAGGTTACAGTAACCGCTTCACATCAGGCAGATCGATTCTTGTTGGCATCTTGCGTAATATTAAAAAAATCCTTAATTTTGGCAATAAATCTGTGAATAATAGTGTCACCCCGTTACATGCTGTGCTTCTCTTTGCGCTAAATTATTGTTAATATAATTAATCAAATATTGTATATTAAGCAATGGGTAACCGGAAGTGAGCCAGGTGTGCGTGACGGGGCGGTATGATCGATCACGTTATGCTTATGCAGTTCGTTGTGAACGTGTCGTGTAAACAACGCTGATAATAATAACAAAACATCGTTGTTTATACCATCGATAATCTACTATTCAGTAGTCTATAATGCCAATAATTTTAGGCGAAGTATCATCATCATCAGCCTGTAGTGGTCAGCCGACTGCTTTCCATCTAATGCGATTCTCCGTGCTTTCCACATTCCGCCTTCCGCTCCGCGGCTTCGTCCCGAATCCTCCCCCATGTCATCACTAACTTGGTAGATATGGCCTCCCCACTTGCTTGCACTTGCTTGCTAACTCTAAAAACTATGTCCACAAGCTTTGCTTCTTCCTCGATTTTTTTCGTTACGGATTCAAAGTCTTATATATCGACGCTTCCTTTTACGACCTTTGTATTCGGAAGCCATTTTGGCTTTTTGGCCAATGGCTTTTACGACATTTGTATCCGGTTATAGTTAATAACTGAAATGTAGGCGCTCCTAGGATATACTAGTTAATCTGATAAAGATTGTAGAGTGAAAAGAAAGAAGGAAGGGAAAGGAAGGAAGGAAGAAAAAAAGAAGGAGTCTAGGCTGGCAACGGATCGGCGACCCCTTGGTGTTGCTGGTCTCCATGATTGCTTTCCATCAGGTGACCCACATGCTCGTTCGCCCGCCTCTCATAAAAGAAAAGTGCCGAAGGGTGTAAGCGTCACAAAACCGATCATTGCGACAGCACATGCAGGAGTCCTATATTCGGCAGATGTCGTCATTTGGCTTAAATAATGATGATGATGATGTGTTGTTCGTTGTTACGTATCTTTACTCGTGTGGTTTTAACGAGGAAAACACAAATAAACAACACCGTATTTACAGTAACTATACGAAATTGAACAGGCAGACGAAGCAACAAAAATAATTGAAATGTTGATTTTGTGATGTTCAGGGAGGCAAATAACAATTATAATAAAGTTTGCTTTCCTTTTATTTTTATATACGTAACAACAAGTGTACGTCCGACTTCGGTCGCGTGAATTGTTCGCAATGCCCAGACAATCATGAGCATCGATTTTTTTATCCTTCTTCTACTTCGTCGGGTGGCCGACGAGCATACGGCCCGCCTCATGTGTAGCAGGTACGTAACCATACTAACGCTCGCAACGCTCTATTATGAAATATGGCTCGCGCGCCGCCACATCCTCTGCCAACGCAACAAACTCCTTAGGTATAGGTAGTATTGTAGAGTATACTCTAAATCCCTTCCATTAAGGGGAGACCCGTATCCTAGCAGTAGGATGTATAAGGGTTGACGATAGGTAGGTATTTTGCCGTAGGCAACCCCTTAAGACAGGATTTTCGAAAATTCCCGCGGGATATCGGGATAAGCGAGTACGAAGTGGCAGGCGCAAACTATTTGAACAATATAACTTGACGAGCGCTATCTCCAGGCACTGGACGAGCGTGCATCGAAACGCAAATAGCAAGTGACGTTAGGAACTTTTGTTTTTATGTTTTTAAATTTATTTAGGAGATAAATCCTACAATTGTATATTTTTATATTATTGAATTTGGAAATTTATTTTGACTTTTATTAATATTTTGTATTATTATTGCTATTTTTTTTTTTTTTTTTTTTTGTACTATGGGTGTTTTGCCTGCAATAAAGATTTATTATTATTATTATTATTATTATTAATATACATAGTACATATGTCGATGCCGTCGACAGCAGACGAAACCCTATCCTCGGTTTCCGAGCTCGCAGACATTAACGACGGCAAGTAATCGTGGAACGCCATTACTTACACCGTGGTGAAGGCGTATTTTTCAGTTGCTGGGCTAACGGGGGCTGATCACGAACGTCTGGCCAAGTCTAGACACAGAATTAGGTATAGAATGTTAATTACTATTTGCTATTTAGTGTAAGTAATTAAAGATGCCACAAATATTCGGCTACTGTTCGGTATTTGGCCAATTCAGGCATTTTTTAAAATATTCAGTATTCGGCTGAATGAAGGGATGCGCGCGTGCGGGGGTGTATTTTTTCTTTAATAAAAATAACAATGACGAACTAATTATGATTTCAAAATTAATTAGCAACAATTGGATAGATTCTCCAAGCCAATGCCTGACTGATAGACACCTGCCGACTGATAATCGAGGCTCTCGCTAAAGAGGCACTGCGTATTTTGCTGTCCCGTTTGGGAAGTACACACAGAATACCGCAGTCAAACCTTTGGTATCCTGGGAGTGAGCGAGGTCACTAGGAGTCACTGCGTTGGCAGCGGTGCTGGAAGCGCACAAGTAATATTTCATGTTCCGAACGTTTCGGCTCATACGTAGAATAAAGTCCAAAAACGCACCAAAGTGAACTAAGTACCAACAATACAGATTATTCATCATCATCCAAGCGTTAAGTCCCGGTTGCATCCTAAGCTTGCGCTTCGGAGCCCAGGGTCCGCTTTCTTACTTTTTCTCCTCCACTTCGCCCGGTCTTCGGCATCCCTTTGTGTGAGACCATTGGCCCGCATGTCATCCACTACGACATCAAGCCAGTATTTCTTTGGCCTTCCCCTTCTGCCGGGTCCCGGCGGGGGCGGCATAGCTAGACATTTGTTACCCACATAGCCTGTCGGTTTTCGTAAAATGTGGCCATACCAACGTAGGCGACTTTCTTGCAGTTTGTCTGCACTGTCACGGACATGAACGCTGCCGCGAATGCGTGAGTTCCCGACGCGGTCTTTGCGGAGTGACGCACTCCACACATCCAGCGCAGCATGTTCATTTCCGTGACACGCAGCTCTTGCTTGTGTCGCTCAAGTACAGGCCACGTTTCACTGCCATATAGAAGGACAGGTCTGATAATAGTTTTATAGATCTGTCCTTTCAGCTTAACCGGCATTTTTGGGTCACAAATGACACCAGTCACCTCCCGCCACTTAGCCCACGCTGCTGAAATGCGTGCCTTGATGTCGCAGGCAATGTCACCAGACGCGTGGAGTACCGACCCCAGGTATCGGAATTGATCCGTGCGCTCGACCACTTCTTCGCCTATGCGGACGGATATGGGGTCAGTAGTATTGCAAGCCACGTACTCAGTCTTCGCCACATTTAGTTTTAGACCGCCGTTCTCAAGCGTCTGTTTCCACTCATTCACACGCCGCACCAACCGCCCTCCGTCCGAGTCCGCCAACGCAACGTCGTCGGCATACATTAACAACCACGGGGGTTGTTGTTTATTAGATTATTTAGTTTAGGAGATTATTGTTGGTAGTTTAATGTCGTGCGTTTTTGTGCAGAGATGATGAATGTTGTCTGTAATATTGAACGATATTTGATTCTAAATATTGGTAGATAAAAGAGATAAGATAATTCTACGAATTGAAATTCCTTATCTAGTCTAACTAGTTTAACTCATTTTCGTTTCTGTTCTAAGGATGAGTCGGTTCATTAGGCTATGTCATCGCTTCACATCAGGCAACGTAGTAAAAAAATAGGTAACACCCATGGGCACAGTATATTGTAATACTGCGTGCGGTTGTAGATAATGTAGGTCTGCGAACTTTGCCAACTTGTTAGGGAATATATTTTCGTGTTCCAGCGACGTAGCTGTGTGAACATTTACATATAGATTGTGAACGACACAGTACATCTGGGGTTTGCTGAATTTTTTAAATGTTTCAATTTTTCAGGACAACTTTAGTATCAGAATAAATTTTACGCAAATTTTTTTTATAAAAAAAATATCTTTTTAGCGGGATCACTCATGTGATTTCTAGACAATCAGCCTCTTTTATTTATAACACTAAGCTGGAAAAGAAGAACATGACCTGCCTAATGGATGCCTAACAGATATGCTTGAGTGTTACATAAATACCCCTGTGTCTATCAAATGTCTATTCAACTATGACAAAAAAACATAGGCCTTATTCCGGATCTTAAAAAATATCACGCGTATTATATACGTATCATTGCGGGTGATGAAGACTGATTGGAATTTATCGATAGGATAATAAAAACTATGTTTAGTCTAGCCTAATGAACATCCTAGGCGCAGTAAGTGCACCAGGCCAAGATCGCAAAAAATCCGGTCGCCTTGTTTTACTTATTTGTTTTCCTGGACAAATGGTCTAGTCTCAACTTAAGCATAGCACTATGGGTACTAGATGACTGATACATGCACTTATTTTTTTTTTGTACATACATACTTATAATATTATTTTACTTATAATATATTGGCCGTGTGGTTTCCGGTATTAATATTATATACTTATAATATATTGGCCGCGTGGTTTCCAGCAGACTAGAATAGAATCACTCCGTCTCTTCCCGTGGATGTCGTACAAGGCGACTAAGGTAAATACATTCTAAACCATCGATCAGGCCTCCCCAACCCGTCAGGCCAGCATGGGGAGTGTAGGCCAAATCCTCCTTCTGTCTAGGACGGAAGAGAGAGGGTCGTGCTCCTGTAGTGGAGACTAAAATGACCTAATGATGATCATGACAATGATGACATACTTATAATACACAGATAACACCCAGATCAAGACAAACAGACATGTTCATGCATACAAATTTAGGGATCTCGGCGTAAGTACGCCTGCACTAAAATGGTCGCGTATTAGCCGGTTCCAGAGTAATTCTCCCCAATATCAAGTGGTGGAATGAACTGAATGAGTCTACAGCATAAGTTTCTTATAAAAAGTTAGTGAAGAAGTTTTTAGTGTCGGTATTGCGCAACCGATATGGGTAAAAAATGTTGGGCATTTACGATAAATTGCTAATAAGTAAGTACATATAAATGCTCAGTTCTTTTGGCATGTATAAGGAATTTATATGTACTTATTGGATCTTTACAGCAAATGCCCGGCATTTTGCCCATTTCTTTTGCAAGCGTCCATAGGTTCGAATTCCAACTATATGGCGTTACGTGCTTGTTTGTCACCGACGCAGATGATGATAGTGGCAATAAGAAACGAAAGACCTAAATTGGAAGCCGTGTGTACGAAACGTCGGTTAGGAATATCCCTTCTTAAATGTCGGCTAGAAATGATTGCATGCGGAAAACGTAGGATAGCATTTGATGGAAAGCACTTTATTCATATTATACAGCTTGATATCATTATCATCATAACCCTATCCCACAGTGAATAGATTGTACTATCTTCACCAGACAATAGTCTAATCAAGATAATATATAATGTCTGTGAGAATTTGGCCTTCTTTTTACTAGAGTGTGTTGGATAAAACTTACAATGTACACTAACGTACCGATCACTGTTATTTCTGGCGATGCGATGTACGAAGTCTGTGTTTGTTTATTACCGCAAATATCAATAAAGTCGGGGTGAAACTATTTTATAATCAATCTATCGCTATTAGAGCATTTGACGAGCTCGGTGGCGTAGCGGTCAATGACGCGGCTTCGACACCAACGCTCGTGGGTTCGATTCCCACATAGGACAAACATTTGTGTGCATGAACATGTCTGTTTGTCTTGATCTGGGTGTTTTCTATGTATCATAAGTATGTATTTACAAAAAAAATGTATTTACGTATGTTTATCTGTTGTCTAGTACCCATAACACAAGCTTCGCTTACTTTGGGGCTAGATGGCGCTGTGTAATTAGTCTGACAATATTTATTTATATATTTGGGTAGGTATATTCGCATGGTACTTGGTAATGTGAGAACAGTTTTTAAGAACAGGTCAGAAATGTTTTTCATCACATGATCCCATTTTCGGGGTGTAAGTGGTGCATCAACATCTTTGAACCAAATCCAACCTCACCTGCATGTGGTGTACCTTGTTGACTGACAAACGAGGCTCTGGCGAAAAGAAAGGTATCTTTGAATCAAAGCCAACCTCGCCTGCATGTGGTGTACCCTGTTGACTGACAAACGAGGCTCTGGCGAAAAGAAAGGTAGGGCATAATGTATTTTTTAAGCTACTCGACTTGCCCTTATCCCTTGAGGGTTGTTGTGTTCCTACGAGTGAGTGAGGTTACCAGAAAGAAAGGAGGAAGGTCTATACTCCTAGAATGGCAACGGATCGGCGACTCCTTGGTGTTGCTGATCTTCATGGGCGGTGGACATTGCTATCCATCAGGTGACCCACATGCTCGTTTGCTCCGCTCATTTAAAAAGAAAAGAATGTGGTCTTTGGGCGTTTTGGAACACTCGACCTCCGCTCGCAGTTGAGCAGCGTACGATCTAAACTCCTTCCATTGAATGTAGATCATGTCCCAGCTAAGGGACGAATATGTGCTAACGCAGACAATTATAAAATTATTCTTCATATTTAGTGGGTCTTATATAGTGGGTTTATATAGTGGGTCAGGTCAGAACCCACATTTGTTTATCGCAAGGACGCACCACATACAGGTGAGGTAGGTCCATAGCTCAAGAACCGTCGCGTGACGTTGCGTCATTAATACCGTTATCGTGCTGTTATCAATCACTTATCAATATCTGTGATGTGATGACATTCCTACACTGTTACGCAATTGTGATATTATTTGATAGCGATAACCGAGGCCTTGGCGCCTTTTTATTATGTACGATTCTTATATCGCATTATGGCCACGTACTATCAAGCAGTGAGGATTGTTGACGATCCCAAACTGACAGACGGTTTAGAACCTTTAAGTCTGAGGATTTTGCGTCCCTTTGTGTGTTCTACCGATTTTACAATGGGGTGTGTTCAGAGGAGTTGTTTGACATGATGCCCTCCTGACGGCCTCCTTCTACAGTCGCACCGCTCGCCATCGACAGGGAATTCATCCTCACACATTGGAGTCTAAGTGGTCGCGTACCGTGCGGTTCCAGAGAAATTATCTTCCGCGTACGGTCAAGCTGTGGAATGAACTGCCTGTCGAGGTTTTCCCAGGAGAAGTTCCCACGGGGTTCTTTAAAACGGGCGTGAAGAGGATTTTACAGCGTCCGGCACGCCTTTTACAAAGCAGTTACTTTATTTTGGGGTGTAAGGGGTTCATCAACATCTTTGAATCAAAGCCAACTTCACCTGCACGCGGTGTACCCTACTGACTGACCAACGAAGCTCTGGTGGAAAGAGAGGTAGGGAGCGTAATTGTAAGCTACCCGACTGGGGAATGTACCTCCACCTCACAGAATACCGCAGCCAAATAACAATTCCCTTGAGGGTTGTGTCCCTGCTAGTAAGTGAGGTCACCAGAAGGAAGGAGATCATACGTTGGCAGCTGGGGTGGCGGCTTGGCAGCTGGGGTGGCGGCGCGCCAGCTATATTTTATGTTGCGAGCGTTAATATGGCTACGGTAACCGCTTCACATCAGGCGGGCCGTATGTTTGTCTGCCATCCGAAGTAGTATAAAAAAACGGGCGTGAAGAGGATTTTACGGCACGCCTTTTACAAAGCAGTTACCATAGTCATATAGACTTAATACAGAGTAGATACCGAAAATGTAATTAAATTGGTTAGCAGCAACAATTAATCAAACAGTTTCACACATCATTAGTAAGCAATTACTGGAGTGCCAAATGCAGGATGGAAACATTTGATAACGGACGAGCGGTTACTGAAATTGGACGAAATGCAAGCACAACTGGAACGGAACGGCCAGAAAACTTAATGCTCCTAATTATATATTTCTGGACAATTTACACAGCGCCATCTAGACTCAAATTCACGATACGACCACGTAGCTGAAACGGTGAGTGAAACTGTAGGGTTATATATACTAAATTAATTAAACGGGTCACTTACGTCTTTTTGTCGGGAAAGCCGACTAGTTTCGATCTCAAAAGGAGACCTTCATCAGGGCGAATGTCCAGACACGTCCACCGTTTGTCTCTCGCGCCGGACACTGCGCGTCAATGCGCGCGCCGCCCGACTGGAAAGGATGGTGGGGGGTTGGTGCGTTGATTGGTGGAGCGCTGTCCTCGACGATGACGTAGAGGTAGCCGGTGGATCCAATTCTTCTATCTCTTCGGGCGTGTGGTCATCAAAGGTCTCCTTTTGAGATCGAAACTAGTCGGCTTTCCCGACAAAAAGACGTGAGTGACCCGTTGAATATATTTAATTAATTTAGTATAATGTCTCACGTGAGTTTTAATAATATTAGTTAGATATATTTTGAACAATGTGAATATTGTAGTCCAAGAAAGCAGCGGATAGTGTCCATGTTGTTGTACTGTACGGAATACCACTACACTGTGGCATCATATTGATAAAATCCATTTGTCATAGACTGTGTTATCTTTGGCCCGCTTTACTATTTCCGTTATGTTTGTGGACGGATATTGGTCTACAATTAACAAATTAATTTGTGTAAATATGAAAAGTTATCTTCTGCCCACGGCCCCGCGAGAACAAAGTACTAGGGGGGGCGCCCCCAAGTACAGTCACGCTGAGCCGATTCCCGTCGGATTTTTTTAATGCAAAAGTTAAATTTCAGCATAGATACTAATCTATGCTGAAGTTAGCTTACCACTAGGTAGTTGTGTTTAGTGCAAAAGTTAAACTTCAGCATAGATACTAATCTAAGTTAGCTTACCACTAGGTAGTTGTGTTTAGCTTCAGAATGACTACCAGCTAAGCTAAAAATACAGTCACTTGGCGTGTAATTATTATGGTATATACTCGTACAACAGCGACAAGACATGCGAGTTGATTGAAATTTGGCATACCGGTAGCTATAAAAAGATTTTTGTAATTTCTTACCGGACACCGGGATACGCACGTACGAATTTGCGGGCACAAACTAGTTGATTATAAATTCCGTAGTCCAAAGATTCAATATCCACGTCACGGCTAATCACGTGTTCTAATAACGCATGCGCACATATACCGCGCCACTAATTAAACAATTAACATGTGTTTGATAGATAATGTCGTTGTGATAGGGTATGGTCCCAGTGATGGCGGGAATATAGCCATCGGCAGAGGTAATGTGAATTGTATAAACGTTAAGCTTAATTTCAACAAAGAGATTAATAGACGCATTCGACTAGGCTGGGCAGTTTTAGAAAAGCTTTAGCAGATCCTCACTGCAGATATACTTCACTGCTTAAAGCTAAAGTCTTCAATCAGTGCGTCTTATCCGCTGTGCTCTACGGTGCAGAGAAATGGACGCTGACCTGGTTCACCTGGTTCTAGATGCACAGCGAGCGATAGACTGAGCTATGCTCGGTGTCTCTTTAAGAGATCGAATCCAAAACGAAGAAATTCGTGTAGAACCAAAGTGACAGATATAGCTCTCAGAGTCAGCGAGCTGAATTAGCAGTGGACTGACCGCATAGGCCGAGTCAGTGATGGCAGATAGAGGAGGAAATTTCTAGAATGAAGCCAATAATACTTGCCTTGCCAAGATGTATTTGGCCCGTAATAAAAGTTCCGTATTGCCCCCAACACCTACCTGCAGAGCCCGCTAGCAGTAAAGCCACCAAATTACCATATTATCTAGTAGCAATGCTCCATAAACATTATCGGGGCGCTATAAAATTCTAATTACATTAAATAGTACTATAAACCGTGCCCTCCTTAGCTTCTGCGTGCCGCGGAATATAAAGTACTCGAGCTATGTACACAGGGCGTTGGCTTTACTGATACTGATAGGCGGATCATGGATTTTTTACAAGCTTCTATTTAGTTTCACCCCGGCGTCTGTAATAAAATCTTGCTAGTTAAATTTGACCCACTTTCCAGTGGACGATTGAGGAGGGTATATTTATTTATTACCTCCGCCAACTAGCAGTTGAGCAGCGTGGTGGAGTACGCTCTAAACCCCTTCGATTGAGGTTAGACCAGCAGTGCGATGAGTAAGGGTTGAGGATGAAATTTATTTATTTATATAAACTACATATACACTATAAACATACCAGGCGGACTTAATGCTATGCAAGTATTAACTACCAGTCAATCTCAGGGTGATGTAGATACAATGAACAGTGAAGTCCACTGCAGTACCGGGGGTAAAAACTACGACTGCCTTGGTACTCACAAAGAATTTAATCAAAAGAAATTTGTAAGAGTAAGAAGTTTTGGAAATTGCCTTCTCATCTTGGAATAGTGAAATGGCAAATAAGGCATTAAAGGCCTAAAGATATTGCTAGTCAAGAATGACGTAGATATAAGATATGGCAGCTGCACAAGGAGAAAGGAAGTAAATAAAGGAGTAAATGGCTGGGTAGTATTCCAATGTATTAATAATAATTGTGACTGGGACTATCTAATTCAAATATGTATAGGTATATAAAAAAAACAAATATATCTTGTAGTTCCTCTTCAGTTTTATATACTACTAATATATTATATAAATATTCCTAATTAAATTACTCATCGTTATTGAGATGGGACTAGCTAGTCTCAGACTCATGATAGGTAGCTATGGGTACTAAATCTAACTAACTAACATAGAAAACATTCAGACTAAGTAAACATTACTATGCACACAAATGTTAGCCTTGTGCGGGAATCGAATCCGCGACTCTTAGTGTCAAAGTAGTAGTCATTATCAGGAAACTCGTAAAACTGTTTCGAGAAAATTAATAAAGTCAATTATTTTACCTCGCGTTTCGAGGAAAAAAACTTCTTTTTTTTCCTTGCAAAGTAATCAACGAAATTAACGAAGGCATAATAAAGTCGCAACAGTATTAATTTTCATAAAAATGGAAGCGAAATAAAGTTTTTAAAATTTTTCATGAGTCTACAATGGCGCTCACGCCGTAATCAAAATAATAGTTAATAATGTTTACATTACCCGCGTTCATGAAGTCAGCTTGTACTCACCTGAAACAAGATCATTACATTAAATTGCTGAAATTAATTTATAAACATAATCAATTTAGGGCCAGAAATCTGATTTTATTATCAAACCAAACCGTGATATTCAATTTATGATATACCAATGCTATTCTGAAACAATTCATAATAATTCCACTGCTGGGATAAGGGTCTCTCTTCAACCGAAGAGGGTGTAAAGCGTACTCCACCACGGTAGCACAGGATAAGTGCTATCCGCGTAATTCTCTCTCATTACATTTCATTTCTTATTGAGGATTGATATGGAGGAGAAAGAAAGAAGACGGGAGCTTGTGCACATTTATAATTTTTTTATTTTTAATGGAGTGACCATTAGTCGATGACCTAACGTTGTAAACACGAGAGCTGAGTCCAGTTTCGGAGAAAGACAAGACAAACAGGAAAATGTGCAGTCACCCGCATCTTGCAATAGTCATGAGCTGGCAATATCTTGGAATATTCAATAATGAGACTATTTTTGTTTCAAATATGTACTTGTTCAAAACTGAATAACATGTACATATCATAATATTATAATAAAAAAAACTTTTACTGTTCCACGTAATTATATTCAATTTTACTGACCGGTTTCGCCGCTAAGGCATTATCAAGGTAAACAGAGGCTAATTCTTATAATTTTTCTACGATCGCAGATTGAAAGTTGACCGAATCGAGATTGAATTGTGAATTGATTAAAATTATATACTTGATTTCATTAATTAATTATTATCAATATATTTAGTTGGCAAAGTAACATTCTTAGTTTGTTTAATTCTCAGTCATATTCCGATATAATTACACTTAAATTAAACTTTGAAGTTACATAATCTGATAAGAGAATACCAAATTTGACATTTGTGAGATCGAGACTGGATCGGAACTGGATTTTGACTACATTTTAATTACGAGAATTGCCCCTCAGATGGTATTTGTGTTTCTACCTATACATATAGTATGAGTAGGATTGCGGGATTAATCCCTCAATCCTAAACACGCGTAGTAAACTGTTTATTATCAAACTTGTTTGCCACCTTTACTACACAGCGTGCAATATATCCGTAACAAAATGGCGGATCAATACCATACGTATGTGACATCGGATCCCATCGACCGCACAGAACAATAGACGCACTTGTCGGTATCATATTACTGCTACTTGACTAATCTGTGGTTTGTTACTTAATCACAGGGTAAGGGAATTAACATGATATTACAAAGATTTTTTTTTTTTTTTTTCGGTTGGCGAACAAGCATACGGCCCGTCTGATGTGAAGCGGTTACCGTAGACATATTAACGCTTGCAACATAAAATATTGCTCGCGCGCCGCCACCCCCGCTGCCAACGCAGCATCTCCTTCCTTTCTTTCTGGTGACCTCACTCACTCGCAGGAACACAACGACCCTCAAGGGAATTGTTATTTGGCTGCGGTATTCTGTGAGGTGGAGGTACATTCCCCAGTCGGGTAGCTTACAATTACGCTCCCTACCTCTCTTTTCGCCAGAGCTTCGTTTGTCAGTCAGCAGGGTGCACCACGTGCAGGTGAAGTTGGCTTTGGTTCAAAGATCATGATGAACCACTTACACCCCAAATTATGAATAGAACTAATGTTATCATCACCAGTTCAGCCGAAGAACTTCTACTGTTGAATATAAATAAATAAATATCCCTGGAGAAATTACACAGGGCCATCTAGTTCCAAACTAAGCAAAGCTTGTACTAGATATACTCAAATACATTTTTTTTTGTAAATACCTACATACTTATAATACAAAGAAAACACCCAGACCAAGACAAACAGACATGTTCATGCACACAAATATTTGTCTCGTGCGGGGATCGAACCTGCGACCTCGAAGTGAAAGTGACCATTGCTAGCTATTCGATCACCGGGCTCGTCGTATATAGGTTTCCCCCTTTAGATTCCACAATGATAGGTTGTGTATCGTTTGCATCCATCGGCTCCTGGCGATTTTTGACAGATCGAAGGTCTATCTAATAAGTAATAATAAATAAGGGACTGCACGGCAGTTGAGCTTCACTTGACTAGCCATCTCTTTAGGCTTTAATGCCTTATTTGCCATATTGCTGTCTCTCACATTGCTAAGAGAGGAAGTCAAACTCCAAAAGCTTCCTACTCCTACTAATTTCTTCTCATTAAATTCGTTGTGAGTTCCAAGGCAGCCGTAGTTTTACCCCCGGGACTGCAATGGACCTCATTGTTCATTGCCTTTTTTGGCGGTCGCCGCTGTTAATCCTGTCTACACAGGAGATACAGTGGTAGGAATGTGTGATGGGCCCCCGTCCTGTAAAATAAGGGACTAATTAAGGCACCGTCCTACCCTTAATTTTCAGGTCCACGCTCACCATCTACTTCATCAACCGTCAGCTCTGCGTGCTACGTGGACTGTCACAGTCACTTCAGCCTGCGAATCCTTAGAGATATGAGGTTAACTAAAGTTCTAGAGCGAACATACTCATTCCATGTGTTTATCATGAGATATTCCACCAACCCGCAGTTGAGCAGCTTGGTGGAGTATGCTCTAAACCCCTTCGGTTGAGGGGAGACCCGTATCCTAGCAGTGCGATGAATAAGGATTGACGACGACTCCTAGCTACAACCTCTCTAGTACACGTTATCCGACTATCCGATCTTTTTTAAATTTGTAGCTGTAGGTAGAGACTTCCTGGGCCGGCCGATCTACTTAAAATCTAACTAAAAAAAAATAGGGTGGGGCTGTGTCACGGCCGTGTGTTGTACGTGGATACGTTATATGCATTAAAATTATCTCAAAATGGCAACGCTTCCCCCTCGCTCGCATCACCGCATGCGATGTTCCATAGTCCTTAGTTAGCATAATAAATTATTTGATCCTTCAGAATTTATTACGGTAAGTAAGCACTACGGAACATCCAGTGGTGTGATTGAATTTCGGATGGAGATGATAGATATGTAGCTGCAACACCAAACTGTATCTCCCGATTTTGTTATCATTCCTTTTTTTGAATTGCCTATGGAAGCTCTATGGAAATGCTTGCTCTATGGAAGCAATTTTAAATACATATTCACGCCAAAAGTTATATGTATAATAATTTTGCGTGTTAGTAGTAAACATTAATACGATCCGTTGAATATATTCGCAGTTCACACTTCTTGCATTCAGGGTGTGATACAAATGGACGGACAACAGAATTAAGTACACACGACTAGACCTGTTCAAACTGTTGAACAAAGACATACGACATTGTTTACCGTGGCATCACGTGTAAAGTGTGTTTCATCGTGGTTTTGTAAAGGTGCGTTTAGACGCGCGGGACGCAGCTCACCATGCAGCTAGGCACGCAGCTTGGCGAGGCGAGCGTCGGCGGACTAAGCACGCCACTCACAGGATTCACGATCATGGATTCCGTGCCATCCATGTGTGCGCAAGCTATCTATTCACATGCTCGTGCCCGTGCTTGAGTCGGTGAATGTCACGTTGAATGCTAGCGTGTAAAGGCACCATAAGGCATGCATCCACAGGCTACGTTGACTAGTTTCAGAACTACAGAATTTTATTAGTCAAAGAAATGATGCGTGTCAGTCAGATAGTGGAGTTTACCCGCAGTAGTTAGTTTGCCCGTAGGGTCAACATTACCCTAATTCGTTCCACTGCTGGGACACTAGTCTCCTCTCAATTGAAGGGGTTTAAGAGCATTCTCCAACACGCTGCTCAACTACGGGTCGGCGGAGGTTAGAGTTTTTAAGCCGCCTAAAGGCGACTGATTTGGCTTAATGACTGTCAACCAATGATAAATTACCGGGGCATAACGTGCCCTCCGAAGCACGGAGGAGGTCGAGACAGGCTACGGTCGACGTTGTTTAACTTGCGTGTTCGATTACATTGACATGTGCAAAGATGCCGTCAAGCTCCTCACAAATAACTTAATTTTCGATAATACTCGATTTAAGGTGGAGACATTTTGGCGGATTATATAAAAAAATACTTAAAATAAAATACGGGTCATGCTTAAAGTTAACGTAGCGTGAAAAAACAAGGAACGCCAATCCAATGATGGGATTCTAATGGCTGTATTTTCCCCATAGGTTCAGATATTTCGCCCGTTGAGCTCACTAGATCAGATAGACATTCGTCTTTTTTCTTCGTATTCCCCTAATAAGGGCGAAACATCTGTACCTATAATCTGTACATATAATCTGGCCGTGTGGTTTCCGGCAAACTAGAATAGAATCACTCCGTCTCTTCCCATGGATGTCGTACAAGGCGACTAAGGGAAATGCATTATAAAACATCGATCAGGCCTTCCCAACCCGTCTGGCCAGCGTGGGGAGTGTAGGCCAAATCCTCCTGTCTGGGACGGACGAAAGAGGGTCGTGCTCCTGTAGTGGAGACTAAAATGACCTGATGATGATCTGTACCTATGGGGAAATACAGCTAGTAGTAAGCTAGCCTTTCTTCAAGGAGTAGCTAAACAACAACATCACAATAAATTTAAGTTATGCAATGCAATATTATTCGCATTCCTCCACGTCACGGAGAGGTGAACGACATGAGCGTGTTATCAAACTGTTAGATAATATAACTTTAAGTATACATTATGTTAATTTAATTAAAACATCAACAACAACAAATTCTCGTGTCACAATGTTAGCTACCATACTCCTCCGAAACGGCTTGACCGATATTTACGAAATCGTATATACCTATTCAGTAGGTCTGAGAATCGGCCATTTATTTTTCATACCCCTAAGTGATAACGGTTGTCCGCCCCGACCATTTTTTTTTTAATTTTTTGGACAAAAATTTTATTTTTTATTTTTTTATAATGTGGCATTAAAAATACATACAACCCTAAATTTTCACCCTTCTACCGTCAACCCCTAAAATTATATGGCAAAACATCGTTTACCGGGTCAGCTAGTAAATACATATAAAAGCAAAATTAAAAATTTTGAAAAAACCCACGACGGTTAAAACGTAGTAGAAAAAGGATAAAATAGTTTTGAAACCCCCAACGGATAAAGGAAGGCAGAGGAAAGCAGCCCCCAACGGATTTCTTAGGTTTTTTTTATTAAGTTCATAGCATAAATTCTTTAAGTCGGGTGTTTCAAAACTATTTTATCCTTTTTCAACTACGTTTTAACCGTCGTGGGATTTTTTCAAAATTTTTAATTTTGTTTTTATTTCAAACTTTTTAGAGAGCAAGCATAGGTATTACAATTGAAAACCGCATCAGAATCAGACTAGTACTTTTGGTTTTGCACAAATAAATGTTTACTGCAGCGCCCTCTGGTGAGTTGTCACTGTAACACCTATCTAAGAACATGCACCAATCAAACCCGAACCAATCACTGAAAACCGCATCAAAATCGGACTCGTAGTTTTGGAGATAATTGGAAACATTGATTTGCACAAACATCCTAGCACCCCAAATGCATATACCGTCTCCGTTCCGTCGCGGGTAATAAAACAGAGTGAACGTGTCCGTGTCGTCTAGTTGATCGACCAAGGTATCGTAGCACTGGCAAATTGGAAGATGACCAGCGTTCAAGTCAATGGCGACTGTGGCGAGAGACCACGCAAGACAGGAAAAGGTGGCATTGTCAACCCTTATACATCCCAATGCTGGGATATGGGCCTCTCCTCAATCGAAGGGGTAGCTAGAAGAGCATACTCCACCACGCTGCTCAACTGCGAGTTAGTGGAGGCCAGTGTTTTCAAACCGACTAAAGGCCACTGGCTTGGCTGACTATCATCTAATGACAACAGCCGGAACTATCTAATGATAACGTGCCTTCCGAAGCACGGAGGAGCTCTAGATAAATACACCCATCCATGCACATCCATCGAGCTCCTCGGTGGCATATTAAATAAATAAACATTATAAAAAATCAAAAAGTAAATGTAAAAAAGCAAAAAGTAAGAGTGTACCTAAGTTAAGTGTAAGAGTGAAAGTAAGAGTAAGAATCAAGGCTACGGTGGCCGCTTTAAATCAAGCAGGCCGTGCACTTGTTTGAACCCAGAGTGGTATTTAAAAAAAACACAGCACTTGGATAATATATATTATTTTATTAATTTTTATTTATAGACGAATGGCTTGGCCTTCAAAGTTCAATACGCTTATTAACATGAAAGCTAAGTGGGGGTGAACGGCCACAATTTAGGCTTTTCACAAGCCCTGAAACCTAACCTGGCGCCATTAGGAAAATTGGACACGAAATTATATTAATGGAATGCTTATTCAAATTGAGTTAGTAACTAGTAACTGTGTCGCGTGTAGTTTTTTTTTAAATACAAAGTAGGAACCTGGATACTGAGCTTTCGAATATAATGTTAGTACTGGTGAGTGTTGCCACTTGGTGAATTTTTAATAAAATCACTTGTACTTTCAACTTAATTAATTTTATTTTACCGAGCGGATTCGTTTTTACAGCAGTATCAACCGTTTGTAAAAAATAAAATAAGTGGAATTAACAAGCGATTTTAATATAAACGAAATAAGCTTCCGGATACTTGTGCGAGGATTTTTTTAAAGAAAACTGAATGTTCTCGGAACTGAGACGAATCTAGATCGATTTATCGTCCCTGCAAACCTATACACCTATTGTAAATTTCATAGAAATTGGTAGGGCCGTTTGATAGTCAACAGGGTAGGCTGACTTTGGTTCTAAAGATGATGGTGGCTACTTACATCCACTGGCGGAATTTGAAACTACAAAGATAACTTACTATCATGGATAGTAAGCACTCATCGCGAGTAAAGATGCTGAAAGCGTCTTAAATCGAACAAAAACACGATCCCGTCATATCACATCAACTGGTCAGAAATATTCGGCTCAATTCTCATAAGGCGATATCCGGATAATCGGATTACATACGGGTGCGAGATTAAACCGGTTCGTGCTTAGTGAGCGACGGGCGGATTAATATGGTCATCATGATAATGATTGAGAACTACTTTTTATACCACCAAAGTAGAACACAAGCATACGCCCCGCCTGATGGAAAGCAGTTACGGTAGCCTATGAACGCCTGTAACACCAGGGGCATCACACGCGCGTTGCCAACCCTGTAAAAACCTCTTCACGCCCTTTTTGAAGAACTCCATGCTGTAGTCTCCTGGGAAAACCTCGACAGGCAGTTCATTCCACAGCTTGACAGTATGCGGGAGAAAACTTCTCTGGAACCGCACGGTACGCGACCACTTAGGCTCCAATGTGTGAGGATGAATTCCCTGTCGATGGCGAGAGGTGCGACTGTAGAAGGAGGCCGTGGGCATCATGTCAAACAACTCCTCTGAACACACCCCATTGTACAATCGGTAGAACACACACACACTAGTTAACTAGTTGAGACTTTTTAAGCATACGGCTCTCTTGAAGCGAGAATCGTAGCCTATACACGTGGTTGTTAGTAAAGTGTTGGTATTGCGCCAATCGTCCTTCCTACTTCTGATATAATATTATTGAGCCCTACCTCTCTTTTCCCAGGACTTCGTTTGTATATCGGTCGGGTGCACCACGTGTTTGTTTTAAAACATCTAAAGAGACATACGATACCTGTATCCTATCCTGATCCTGCTATTCACCTAATATTATAAAGTGTTGTGAAAATTGGTGAGGAAAGAGAGATAGGGCATAGCATATTTTTTATCAGTTGCCCAACTGGGGAAGTACCTCCTCACACCTTATCACCACACTACCGTCCTCCACCTCACAGAACACCGCAGCCAAATAACAATTCCCATGAGGGTTGTTGTGTTGCTACGAGTGAGTGAGGTCGCCAGAAATAAAGAAAAGAAGGAGTATAGGCTGGCAACGGATCGGCGACCCCTTGGTGTTGCTGATCTCCATGGGCCGTGGTGATTGATTTCCATCACGTGACCCACACGCTCGTTTGCCCACCACTCATAAAAAGAGATGAACGGATGTCTGTAACTAATTCACGGATAAACGGCTGAACGGAGTTGGATGAAATATGGTAGACATAGAGAATAAGTTCTGGATCTTTATATATGTACCTACTGTGTTCACGCGGAGTGAAGCCGCGGGTAGAAGCTAGTATGATAATAAATTAGGTAAGTAAAAAAGTAAAAAATATCAGTTGCAAAACTTTTACTATTACTGCAGACGGAACTGAGAACCGTCCTTTTCTGAAGTCGGTTAAAAACATATTCCGTGCAATTGCTGCCAAGTCAGCTGGATGACCAATAAAAACATTATTTTATGAGGGCCTCGAAGGCCGAGGTTTCGGCTTTGCTATAAGAAGACTAAGTTTTCATTGCACAACTTGGTACGGATAGTTTATATTTAAAAGGTTGAAATATTATCTAATATCACTAGGCTATACTGTATTAGCTGGCGACGGATCGGCGACCCCTTCGTGTTACTGATCTCCATGAGCCGAGGTGATTGCTTTCCACTAGGTGACCCACATGCTCGTTTTTTTCCTTTCTCTTCGACAGAGCCTTGTTATATTATAAATATAATATATTATGTAACGAAGCTCTGGCATATTCTCCATTTAATTTCATTTCCATAAGTTTTTCATAAAATCGTATCATTCCTGCTGGCGAAAAGCCGGGTCTCCTCCAATTTTTTTTCCAAACACTTCACAAAAAATATCGAGCCAAAAAGGCGTGGCCATTACTTAAGTTACTATTTCTTGTGTAAATGCTAAACTATCAATTTATTTATAATTTTATCTATCTACGATATAGACTTAGTTATTTTTAGAGGTAATAAAATTCATTTCGACGGCGACGTTTGTTTAGTTACTCGAGAGCTTGTAAACAATTTTATTTATCCGCCCATTTTCCAGTCACGTTACGCTTTCGATCCGTCACGTTTTAGTCACATTTCCGTACGCGACATCTGGCACGTGGCGACATGATCTCAATTAAGGCGAAGTTAGTGCCCAATTAAGCGGCATCCACGACCGTAACTCGGTAACTATCAATTAGTGCAAATTTGTTTCGATTCGAGTTCGTACATAATGACAATCGTGCTTCGCAGGGCACGTTACGCTGTTGTCATGGTATGACAGTCGTTGAGCTAACTTAGTGGCCTTTAGGCGGCTTGAAAACTCTGGCCTCCGCTAACCCGCAGTTGAGCAGCAAGGCTCTCCCCCAGTTACGCTCTAAACCCCATCGATTGAGGGGTGGTCCGTATCCCAGCAGTGGGATGAATAAGTGTTTGATTATGAGACGACATAATGATAATAGGCTATTTGACTAACATTTTTTTCGGTTTGATATGTAGGGACGTCTCCATAATATAACCATAGGTGAAAGAATTACTACGATAGCACAAAAATCTCTCGAGATATGATAATTTGAAAATCACAATTTTTAGACTGCCCCAAAACGCTCCATACAAAAGGCTACCGAATTGTGACGTCACAGGTTTGAGGTTTGTATTTTGTATGCATCAAATCAGAAATTTGTACGATAGCTATGTTAAATATTACGTTTATGTAATTAGTATCATAAAAAAAGTTATAGCAATTTTAATTGTTTCTCCAATGGAAATATTACTTTTTAATAATTTCATACTTTTAAAATGGACTTTCCCGCCAAACTTTGATCGACACTAAAAAAAGTCTGACTGAAGATATTAGAATGAAAGTTTGCAGATCTTTATAGTTTTGTGTATTTTACGATATTGTTAAATAATTTATACAATTTTTAAACATTGGAAAATAGCCTATTGTGTGTTGGAAAATCACGTTTATAATTTCAGAAATGTCAACCCAAGACGAAAATGCACACGTATACGAGTATGTATAAGTAGGTATTTACTGTTGATGTTGAGGTTCTTCTCTGGGGCTAGTTAGATGTCGCAGTTGACTATCAAGTCACTTCCAAAGGTAAAAACGACTTAAAGGCATTTCAATAATCGAAATGGAAAGGATTTTTCATGGACTGAAATGATGATTGCACATGTACACATTCGCGCCGTGTACAAAAGTCATCTGTTTATTATACGCGGCTACTATAATGCGTATGTGGCTGTAAGTAATCCTGAATGTTTTCATTTTCTGCATGTAAGCTTTTATGGCAATTAAGATTTTTTTACTACGTCGGGTAGCAAATAAGCATTCGGCCAGCTATATAAACGCTCGCAATCGCAATATCGCTCGCGCGGCACCACCCCCGCTGTCAACGCACGCACGGAACGTGCTTCCTTTCCTTTCCGGTGTTATCACTCACTCGCAGGAACACAACAACCGTCAAGGGAATTGCCAAGTTAACTGATATAATAATAATAAATAAATATTGTCAGACAAATTACACAGCGCCATCTAGCCCCAAAGTAAGCGAAGCTTGTGTTAAGGGTACTAGACAACTGATAAACATAAGTAAACACATTTTTTTTTTTTTGTAAATACATACTTATGATTTTGTAGAAAACACCCAGACCGAGACAAACAGACATGTTCATGCACACAAATGTTTTTCCTGTGTGGGAATCGAACCCACGAGCGTTGGTGTCGAAGCCGCGTCATCACAATACACTGATTGACCGCTACGCCACCGAGCTCGTCAAAGAAATAAAAGTGATATTCCAACACTCAATGGAAATTTGATGGTGCGTAATCTAATTTTCCTGTCCAAACGCTGTGACTGCTCACTAGGTCTCACCCCCCTTTTGCTTTAACGAAACCCGTTACAAATGTGACACATAATTAATAACTCGGTCGTCTCGTCCCCAATCTGATACGCAGTGGAACCGAGGGTGACAAATGATGTGTCAGCGGTGTCGGTTCACATCTGGCCATGTCACGTATACACACCACTTAGAACAATCTAAGTGTACACAGTTAACTGTGTATAGCTAGTGATTAGTGATTTACCGATGTGTTTTGACCTACGTCGGGTAGCAAACAAGCATATGTTGTTTTTATCATTTGATCCTTTAAAAAAACCGGTCATTTTTAGGTCTGCCATACTGTGAAACGGGTCTGGCAGACCAGCAGCAGCTCTCGTGGATTGACAAGCAGATGTACTTATCTATATATTATATATATACATACACTACTATGCATGCTTCAAACAAACAAACTTCAAGTACCTAAAAGCCATTGTTATGTTTAAGACATTCCGTTTCAAACACTCGCGAGTTTGGACGCATCGCTTGCGGTAAACTGTTGTCGACTGACACTGACAGCAGATAATGGAACGTTTCCCTTGACACAAGCGCCGGCGGCGCCGTGACCGCGACTGTATCATGGCAAAAAATTCGCGTAAAAACTACAGGCTATTGCCCGGTGAGCGGCGAGATCATGAGTCAGGTTTAGCGTATGTCAACGATTGGGTTACATTTGAGCGTGTCAGTGATCATGATTGATGATTAACGTCAGGTGACGTCAGCGTGGACTGTAACGTAAGCGCCGGCGCGACTGCGGCGCTCTGGCAATTTTTTTTATCCAATAAGAGGCCAAACAAGCAAGACGGGTGGCCCGTCTAAATATAAAATGTCATTGTATTTTTTTATACCTCTAAAGTGGCAAACAAGCATACAGCCCGCTTGATGGAAAGAAATTACCGCAGCCCATGGACGCCTGTAACACCAGGGGCATTACACGAGCGTTGCCGACCCTGCAAAAACCTCTTCATGCATTTGAAGAACCCCATGCTGTAGTCTCCTGGGAAAACTTCGACAGGCAATTCATTCCACAACTTCCCTCGACTTGGCTTAAAAATTCATCCAACAATGAACCTTATGTGGTCTACATAGGAGTCACACCACAACTTTCCCGCACATGGTCCAAGAATGGTTGTTGGCGGTGGTAACACAGTTTATTTTTTCACCGCTTCTGGACCATTTACCGAACCCTTTGATCGAATTTGCGAATCGGCATTTATTTCAAAGCTTCACTATCCGTCTTACATTTTATTATTCTTCTATCTTGTCAACCCTTAAGCAGCCGACAGACACGGCCTGCCCCCTTACCACCAACTCTTATTGCGATTCAATAACTGAATAGAACGTTTATTCATACCAATGAATAAACGTTCTTTAGGCATTTAATGCCTTATTTGCCATATTGCTGTCTCTCACATTGCTAAGAGGGGAAGTCAAATTCCAAAAGCTTCCTACTCCTACTAATTTCTTCTGATTAAATTCGTTGTGAGTTCCAAGGCAGCCGTAGTTTTACCCCCGGGACTGCAATGGACTTCATTGTTCATTGGCTTTTTTGGCGGTCGCCGCTGTTAATCCTGGCTACACAGGAGATACAGTGGTGGGAATGTGTGGTGGGCCCCCGTCCCATATTAAAAAAAGAAATACCAATGAATAAGCGACTCTATTCAATTTGAAATAGAGTCGCTTATTCATTGGTATGAATAAGCCTTCAATTCAGTTATAGATTCAGTAAGGGGGCTGAGGTGGCGGCTGTCGTTAGTATGGAATCGCAAGCAATCGCCGCATTTGTGTGACACGCTTTATTCATCTCACTGCTGGGATACGCATCTCCCCTCAAACGAAGGGGTTTAGAGCATACCATCACGCTGCTCAACTGCGGGTTGCGGGTCGCTCAACTGAAGGCCAGTGTTTTCAAACTGCCTAAAAACCACCGACTTGGCTTAACGACTGTCACCTAATGATAACAGTCGGGACCGACGGCTTAACGTGCTCCCGACCGAGGAGCTCGAATAAATAAACCTATCCATGGACAGGCTTCGAACATGTCACGTTCCGCCTGAGCCGAGCGTGCAAGCGAGAGCGCGAAATAAGCGATAGAGAAGCACGATCGGCTTATGTTTCTTATCACGTTATCACGTAAAATTATCGTCCGTAAACCGATTTTACAGAAAACCAATTTGTTTTTGCTTATATTAGTCTTATAAAGTATTTCTGGCCGACGAATGCGTTTAGTTCGCAAAAAGTTTTTGTGTTTCACTATCACTATGATCGATGTAGTTTTCCTCCTTCACTCATTATTACCGGTCGTTTCCGATGAGAATGGATTTTTGACATTGTGCTAGAAACTTTGACAAATCGATTACCGTTTTTTTTTTTAAATACTACATCGGGTGCAAGATAACCATACGGCCCGCCTGATGTGAAGCGGTTCCCGTAGCCATATTAACGCTCGCAACTTAAAATATCTCTCGCGCGCCGATACCCCCGCTGTTAACGCAGCATCTCCATCCTTTCTGGTGACCTCACTCACTCGCAGGAACACAACAACCCTCAAGGGAATTGTTGAACCAAATTGGATTTGAACCAAAGCCAACTTCACCTGCACGCGGTGCACCCTGCTGACTGACAAACGAAGCTCTGGCGAAAAGAGAGGTAGGGAGCGTAATTGTAAGCTACCCGACTGGGGAACGTACCTCCACCTCACAGAATACCGCAGCCAAATAACGGTTCCCTTGAGGGCTGTTGTGTTCCTGCGAGTGAGTGAGGTCACCAGAAAGGAAGGAGATGCTGCGATGGCAGCGGGGGTGGCGGCGCGCAAGCGATATTTTATGTTGCAAGCGTTAATATGGCTACGGTAACCGCGTCAGATCAGGCGGGCCGTATGCTTGTCTGCTACCCGACGTAGTATAAAAAAAAAAAAAAAAACACCCAGACCAAGACAAACAGACATGTTCATGCACACAAATATTTGTCTTGAGCGGAGATCGAACCCGCGACCTCGGAGTCAAAGTGGCCATTGCTAACCATTCGACCACCGGGCTCGTCGAATAAGGACCAACATCTTCAGCTTAGTTGGTAGATCTCTATGGTCTCTACCAGCTAAGCTAAACACAATTACCGCCAATCTAAGCTAAAGTTTGACTTTCGCCATCGAACAATCCGATGGTAATCTTCAGCTTCGCCGGTAGGGCTCCAGGTTGGCTTTGGTTCAAAGACGCCGATGAACCACTAACACAAGAACAGAATCATTTGCATCCGGACACCGATTAGGTCCATAATAAATTATTTATGGTGACTCAAAGGTAGGCTACTCCGGTGAATCACTGCACGGAAGCTATATATAGTAAACAGATACGAACAAGGGCCCATGTGCAGAATAGGCAGACAATGAGCGCGAGGCTTTGCAAAATGTCAAAATATAAGGTCTGCTACACATATGCGGTTAAATGTGATACGACAGAAGGCGAACGAACATCCCGGTAGCAAAAATTGGCAATAAAACTTATTCAATATCTTCTCACGTATAAACGCACTACGCAAAGAAAGAAAAAGATAATGGATAAATACGATGGCATTTTATCTACAACTTTTTAGTAATTGTTTTTGATTACCGTTAACGTCTTACCGCGACGATAAGTGGCACGGGACTGAGTGAATGTCGGACAACTACCTTGATTTCTTTTTGCCACAATGGAGGCAGGCAGAGCGCATCTATCTATAGATTAAAACTCTTAAAACTCTTAGGTATCGTTTGGGATTTGACAGCGTATCAAGGAACTCTTTGTTTATAGTATTCACATCAGGTAATAGACATAGTAGGTTACACAAGCCTGGTGGTCGGATGGCTAACAATAACTACTTTGGTACATCCACAGCAGAAGCGTTACACTTTGCAGAGCAACTGTAACGTGTGATGAACAGCCCATCGTCTAAGGGTTGTAGATAAACGAATTCTGGAATAGCAACATTGGTGAAATGGAGCAATACTGACTGACCTGTTCATCACTGCCATAAGGCATACGGAAATCTGATGAATCCCAACTAGATATCGGCCCGAATTAAACTGACTACATTTAATATAAGATTGGCAGGAATTGCTATATAGAACGAATTACAATAACTACACAAAACACTTGAACCGCAGAGAAAACGCATGTCTGCGGTAATCCTAGAATTAAAACAAGACACCGATGATTCATACTCGATGATTCATTACCAGACTTAGCGAGCGATTCAGAATTCTCCAGGCGTACAGCGGTGTCGACGGCATAATAGCACCTCGTTCCTATTAGTCTATGCCTCTAAAGTAATTTGTTCAGTCTAAAAATAAACATGTTAAACATTAACTGGCGTTAAAATTCTTTTCATCGTTCCTTGATAGTTCCCGGATAGGGTTACCAGATGTCAGTTTTCCTGATGTAGTTGAAATTTTGTCTCCGGGAAACGGAAAGATTGAAACTGACAGAAATAATTCAATTCTAGCAAGATTCATATTATATTAACACTGTGGCAAGTTGCGTATTGTTGCTTCGTGTATCCTGTGGTAATATCGTGACGTGTATTTGATGAGGTCAAGTCGATAGTTAAAATTGTGACGTATTGTGATTAAAGGAAAATTTTTTCATCAATAAGCAATAGGCATAGCGGGATATATAATTGAGCGCATTCTATTGACCTATATTATGTTGCACGATTATGGAATTTCCCTACATTTCTGTGGGCTGTCTTTGCCCAAGTTTGTCAAATTACCCAAGGTTTTAAATTATTGGAACTTCAGTAGAATTGAAAGTTAATTGTGTGGGTTTGGTAATTGGTGTACCAGGGTTCCTACCGCCGAAGCTAAAGTCGATTATTAAGGGATTTTTTGATTGCAATTATCAAACTTCAGCTTAGATTGATGGTAATTGTGTTTAGTTTAGCTAGTAGTAATTCCAGGGTTACTACAACTACTAAGCTGAACATGTTTATCAAGAACTTAAACGTAGGACCTATTTTTCAATCAAAATATTCGATAAAATTTTATTAATAATATAAAATTAATCGGTAATTGCCTTCAGCCTCGGCGGTAGGGCCCCAAGACTATCTTTAGGAAAATTATAGTAGAAAGATACGTCAATTTCTGATAGGAAAACCAATATATTACTGAGTGAAGAAACAGGTCATACGACAGCTGCTCTATTGGCATGATCATGAATGATGAATGAACGAGGAAATAAAAATTATGTAAAAAAAAATTTTAATTTAAACGGTTTTATTGAAAATAGTGTACTAAAAGCTAAAAAATAATTCGGTAGGCCGGAGGTTTCAGTCATCACACCCCTCTCCCTCATCAGTCTAAGGCATTGATCAGACAAAATAATAAAATCGTTGGGCGTAGCGTAAACTGAGTTGACTGGATGGAAACACGGGCCCAACGATTTTATTATTTTGTCTGATCAATGCCTTAGACTGATGAGGGAGAGGGGTGTGATGACTGAAACCTCCGGCCTACCGAATTATTTTTTAGCTTTTAGTACACTATTTTCAATAAAACCGTTTAAATTAAAATTTTTTTTTACATAATTTTTATTTTCAAGTTTTTAGTTTCTAATTTCATTACATAGTACTTCTCGTTCTATTAAGTTTAGATTTGACTTTTGTCATTATTTTTTTTACTTTTAAATTTGTCTTGTATTCAAATGAATACCCATATTGAAAAAATGGGTATCAAATGATACCCATATTGAAAATTGAGACGATATGTAACCGCGCCAACCGGCCATTTTGTTGACGGCCATCTTGGATTTTATAATATTCATCGTGAACTGTGTTCTACTAGTTAAGCCCTTTCATTTGATACCCATATTGAGGTAGTCGTGACAAAATTTGTAAATCGCCATTTTGTAGAGGCAGCCATCTTGGATTTTCATTTTTTTTCATGTGAACTGTATTCTTCTAGTCAAGCCTTTTCATTTGATACCCATATTGAGGTAGTCGTGACAAAATTTGTATACCGCCATTTTATAGCGGCAGCCATCTTGGATTTTCATTTTTTTTTCATGTGAACTGTGTTCTACTAGTCAAGCCCTTTCATTCGATACCCATATTGAGGTAGTCGTGACAAAATTTGTAAACCGCCATTTTGTAGCGGCGGCCATCTTGGATTTACAATGAAACAGAATTTATTTAATTGTATTGTCACCAGAACTAAAGGTGTATACCAAATTTCAGATCAATCTGTCAACAGGAAGGGGGTCAAATTTCAATTACTAGATTTGACCCAAGAATAAATAATAAATAAAACAAACGGGGTGAGCTAAATAAAACCGTTTAAAAAGACAAATATGCACGAGAAACAACAGTACAAATATTCCACAAATGTTAGCTCCTTATAAGGCGCGGCGGATTGAAAGGTAGGGTGGCATCAAGAGCAGGCAAACACAATGTATTATTAAATATATGTACAATATCCTCGGAGTTCAATGAAAGATATATTAGTAATTATAATTCCTATGTTCCTCAGTTCTGAATGTTAGTTGTTTCAAATGAACGATCAATAAGATATCACAGAGCTATTAAACGTTCTTGCACAAAGTACTCCATTATGTTCGGGCCCGTTTGATTACAAATCAAATGTTCTTGTAAAGAAGTGAAATAAGGATATGTACTTGTATGACTTGTATGGACTTTGCGTACTATTTGTTCAAATGCCTTATAGTATTGTGGATGCATGACATTATTAAATTATTCTATTGAAAATACAATTCATGAAGATCTGTACCTACTTATCATTAATTCCTTATCAAAGCCTCATTATAATTGATATATGTATCATTATGATTAGTCCATCATGGGAGGGAAATTTGCAATAACTCTTACGAGTAATATACAGAAGGGTTAAAAATGGTTCCTATCAAATGTCAAATAAACCAGACTCCACACAGATAATGTTTTTTCGGTTTCGGCCTACGACGATGTTTGATCCGACTGCCAACATTATACAAAAACATACTAATCTTCTGCAATATATTTACAGAAAAAAAAATTGGCTATCCTTCTTGAACAACACGCCAGTAGGAAATTAGTATTAATCGTGGTATTGATCGACAACTGCTTTCCTTTGCTTTATAAATACACCAACAACTTCAAAATAGGTAGGCGTACTATTACGAACATTTAAACGTCTATATCCCTCTGTAATCTTCTTGCTGCGAAGTTGTAAGCCTCTTATAACGCCTGTTGGATACGTTCGGCAATTGTGTTTGAATATCGGCTTTCATGTCTGAAATATGTTTTTATTCAAACATAAACTCCGCTGAACGATGCGGTAACGTTATTGCACATCGTAGAACAGGATAATCTGACTAAAAATACTAAGGATTATTACCAAATGGAGAATTCTGTAGGTTACAACATTCTTGATAATCTCTTTTCCGGTCGGTTTATAACACCTAATATCAACTCGCGAGCGAGTGGCACCAGGACCACAATTTGAGAAAGACTTGTATAGAAATGAAAATGTATTGATGGACAAAATGTCCTGATAGCATAAATTCCAAAGAACTCTTATAGAATCGTATCATTTTCTACCACGAACTGTGAAATATCAACTTCCCTCAAAAGTATTCCCAAACAAATACAACATGGAAGCCTTCAAGAACAGAGTCAATAATAATAACCTTAAATGGCTGGCAACGAAAAATAGGCGGTGGAGATTACTTTCTATCAGGTGATAGCCCCCCCCCCCCCCCCTCATAAAAAATAGTAATCGAACTCTTTAATGGCGTTCATAATTTTGCCTTAGTATTTGTATTTGCAGATCACATAAACATTTAGTCCAAAGTCAAACCGCGAAGATAAAACCGAAATAAATAACGAGCATGAAAAACTATTAACCTGAATGTTCAATATACTGTCGAAAGTTTTCCCAGCCACGGCAGAATATAGGCACAATAAATCTCTCTCCGAGATTGTTACCTCAATAGAATTGAAAGCTAACATCGATAAATTACAATAAAGAAAGACCGGTATCGATAGTGGAAATAAGGGAGGTGTACACCTAATGCTTCGGTTTTTGGAACATAGAAGGTATGAGATTTCTGTCTCCTGTGTAGAACTGGATAGGCAATGACAGTCACCAAATTTATAATGAAAGTTGAAATTTATTACAGCCACATTGAACCTACAATAGGAATTTTCCTAACATGTCCAGAATTATCTCTCACTGTCAGAGGAAGGTTAGCAACAGAGAAAATGTGAACTTGAAAGAAATACTTGACACTGACAGAGAAAGACACACGGTATGCCTATAAAAGATTCCTTGAAGCACATATACGATGTTGAGAAAAATGTTTGGAAATTTACTGAAAAGTCGAGCATTATGTCAGGAAATCGCATTATTAGTCCTGATAAACCCTATTCGGCATCAACCCATAGTCATCCCACTGTTGGGATGCGAGGCTCCCTTCAATCGAAGGGAGATAAGAAAGAGTTTAGAGCATACTCCACGGCGCTGCTCCGAACAGCGGGTCCAGCGGGATGGCGGAGGTAAAACCTATATGAGATGTAAAATTACATTGTTTTAGAACTCACAAAAAATAATAGGTACAGATGGTCAGACTTTACTTCATTTTTTGGCACCTTAAAAATAAATACAAGATGGCTCGTATTGTTATGGCGAAGCCCGATAGTGTATTAATATATTTTGCTCTTAATCCTGTGGCTTCATAATAGCCATTTCAATATGAAAACGCATTTGTTAATTCCAACGAATAGTTGCGTAGAAGGCGCTCCTAATACTGGCAGAAGTTTTATGTGTGGTGATTTCCCGTCATTTTGAATGATATTCGTCAAGGGCAATGTGACTCATGTCACTTACAATTGAGTACTGACGATGGACAAACCCAATATTGCAGTACATTCCCATCGGAATTATCTGACAACAATATTCCAAACAAGCAGCGGCGTAAACTTCCGTTTCTATGAATTATTCTGTATACAAAATTTCAACAATATATTTTGCTACGTTACAATATACTCTAATAAATGGAATACTCGTGCAAACACCACCCGCAATTTTGTTATTTTATCTTAGGGAAAATTACACCTAGCACACAGTTATACTAATTAAATAGTATACCAGTTATAGTAATTTATAACGGTTAAGTAGGATTTGAAGTCCCACCGGATGTTCTCCAAGCAAGATTATCGGGTATGGGTTTTCAGACGGGCCAACGCGACTTAACAATCCGACCTTTGATCTTTCTCGGTAACTTAAGGGCGCTATAGTCTTTAAAAATTCTGAACCCAAATGAGTCTGAAAGAGTTTAAATAAGAGGAAAACAACAAGATATAAGAATTATAGAGTCTGTATTCAATAAAACGAAGACAATTGCCAAATACTAAATTGTTCTAAAATTATTTTGATGCTGTTAGCCGCGGGTCCACAGAATTGGGTATTTGACTAACATTTTTTTCTGTTTGATATGTAGGGACGTCTCCATAATATAACCATAGGTGAAAGAATTACTTCGATAGCACAAAAATCTCTCGAGATATGGTAATTTGAAAATCACAATTTTTAGACTGCCCCAAAACGCTCCATACAAAAGACTACTGAATTATGACGTCACAGATCTGTATTTTGTATGCATCAAATCAGAAATTTGTACGACAGCTATGTTAAATATTACGTTTATGTGATTAGTATCATAATAAAAGTTATAGCATTTTTTATTGCTTCTCCAATGGAAATATTATTTTTTAATAATTTCATACTTTTAAAATGGACTTTCCCGCCAAACTTTGATCGACGCTAAAAAAAGTCTGACTGAAGATATTAGAATGAAAGTTTGCAGATCTTTATAGTTTTGTGTATTTTACGATATTGTTAATTTATTTGTACAATTTTTAAACATTGGAAACAACCCAATTTGATGCGGCATTTACGACCACTGCTATAGACAGACGGTGTATCATAGCATCGAGTGTGCAAATTCCCAATTCTGCCCTTGATAACAATGGTGCCTGATCGCGGGTGGACGTGGGCGCGGCAGTTCCCTCCAGATAATATAAATGGGATCTTTGACTCTGCCACAGAATTATCGCATACACATATGTTATTTATTTGCAAATTGCATGTTCCGTTCGAAAAATTACCGTTTTATCGCCGGTGCATAACGAATCCGGACAATTTTCCAATTTAATTACTGATAGCGATAAAAGTTGGATGTAATATGTAATACTTGTTCAAGTATACCAGTGGTTCTTAACCTATGGTCTGCGGACCACTTGTGGTCCTTGAGAGCACCTCAAGTGGTCCCTGAGTAGTACTGAGTACTCATGAGAATATTTTATTCCTGCCTGAAATTTCATCCGAAACGAGAGCTCTAACAGTATACTGATAAGGCGCTATATACTCGTATTAAGATAGCGCCTCAGACATCGATACAGAAATCAGCCAATACAGCGTAAATCCAAATGGTCCAATCAGTAATAAGCTGAAAGAATATGATGTATGAATGATGACCTGTCGTCTAAGATTTGACGAGCTCGTGTGGCGTAGCGGTCAATGACGCGGCTTCGACACCAACGCTCGTGGGTTCGATTCCCACATAGGACAAACATTTGTGTGCATGAACATGTCTGTTTGTCTTAGACTGGGTGTTTTCAATGTATCATAAGTATTTACAAAAAAAAAAATGTATTTACGTATGTTTATCAGTTCGTCGTCTGCGTGCTAGATTGTCCAACCGACCATTTTGACCAAAAATTAGTTTTGAATGCAGAATTATAAACGCTGAAACGTGGACTCTATTGCACTGACTTTTAAGGCTTATTTTTCCAAATAATGGTAGATATTTCTGTTTAAAATTTTATTGTACACTGCGAAAAAATATAAATTCCGTGCTTTATTATCCAACTTCCACGACTTATTCTAAGTCCCAAATTTTAATTCTTGTTCCGTGCTTATTTGCTCAACCTCCACCTAGGTAGCCAATCACAGTTGGTCATATGCGTGACGTAGGCGCACGCCATTTTGTTTTGCGATTCAGTCTGGCTTGGGTTCTATTGGAAAGCAGTTCGTTTGCTAAATAAAAACACATTTTAAACAATAAAAAGATTAAATAACAAGTCAAACCACAGTTAATAATATTCTATTAATATGTCCCGAACATATTACAAGGGAACAAATACTCGGGAACCTGCCGACAGTGAACGATAAGTACTTTAATACCATTTTTAGTGATCTTATACAGGATGTTTATATTTTGACTAAGTAACTCAGTAAGATCGAAATGAATTGATAAAGTTAGCAGATTGATAGATAGACACATATAAATCGTTTACTTATAGGGTTTTTAATTGGGTTGGGTACTTGTATGTATGTAAGGCAAATGACAGAAACAAGACAGACAGCAATATGGCAGACATTTACGGTGCTGTAAGGTTGATAAATGATAAAAAGCTAAAAATAAAAGAAAATGATAATCCAAGCACAGCAAGCACGTCTACAAAAACAGAAAAAGCTCAACAAGGGAAGAAAAAAAAACTGGACAGGAAAAGAAAAATACAAAAAAAAGAGCAAATAATAAATCAGGAAACAAAAACGAAAAGGGCATAACAAAGAGCAAGATTTTTTTTTAATTTTTTTCACTACACGTGTCCCAACCATCTCTCTCTCTCACACACACATACGCACACAAACGTTTGCTTACATTGTACACACCAGTCATTCAAAACACCTTAGCACACTTCAATACTTGGTAGTATTGAAGTGTGCACAAAAGCACACTACACTCACGTACATAAACAAACATGCATTTGGTGATTTTTTATTTTTTTTATTTTATACCTACTTACTTTCTTAATAAAGTTTTAAATTTTATTGATATGAGACACTTTTTTTAAGCACCCTGTACTTTGAAAGTGGTAGTTTGAACAAATAAGCACTGAACGGATAAATTTGCAATTTGTCCAAAGTGCAATGCATTTATGTTTAACGTCCACATTCGTAATTTCGTTTGTGCTATTTTGTTCAACCTCCATTTTCAAACTTATAAATACACGAAACTTCTTCACCTTATAATTTTAACAGAATAGTTTTTAATTCCATAGATCCTTATAAAAATATAATAATAAATAATTAGTCATCTTACGCACGCATTACCAAAATAAACATAAAAACGTTCCTGGTGAAAAATTTGGTCAATGGTCGGTTGGACAATCTAGCACTCAGGCGACGAGTTGTCTAATAGTACCCATAACACAAGCTTCGCTTACTTTGGAGCTAGATGGCGCTGTGTAAATTGTCCAGAAATATATATTTATTTATTTATTTAAGATACAGGCTACGCCTACTTTAGACGGCAGTACTCATGAATGGATGATGTGATAAGGTTAGTGTTTACTCTTAATTTGCAATGTAAGTCGCAATGTAATAATGAAAAACTGATAAAGAGTTTATGAAGCGAAGTATTTCCCTCTCCCTTTTGATGGTCCGTTACATTATAAAAAAAAAATGTTGCATGGCTCATAAAGTTTGGTCAAAAAATATTGCATGGTCAAAAATGGTTAATAACCACTGAAGTAAGTGGTTCATACCATACAGTGCACACGAATGTAATTTGAAGTCTGTCTCATAAAAAATTTAAAGTCATACCGCGCATACGCCTGCTGTTTTTTATTTGTAACATTTTGCACAATCGTTTCGGTTTGTGGGACTAGAATATTAATTATATTCACGATGTTGTTTACATGATGTCTCGTATATACCACATCGAGTCTCGCACGGCTTAGGCTTAGCTTAGGCCTTTTTAAACTCATGCGTTTTTCGTCCCGCATCCGCATGCGGGATCGGCCATAGTAAATTACCCGCATGCGTGTTTTATACTATGACAAATCCGCACGGGGCGATAAGCGCATGAGTCAAAAAGAACCCTTACGCTGTGATTAGCACCACAGGTGCACTTTACAAATTATAGACCCTTCATCTTGAATCTGAAACATCTTTGTTGATTTGCTTATTGAATTTTACCGCACGATATAAGTTATAGAAGCAGACGCGACGTCGCGCTGCCTATGTAATTTATCTGATAGTTGCACCGTACAATTTGTTTGAAAGCTGCACTGTACAATTTATTGTCGTGTTTAATTACATCTTTCTTTACAGAACGCTTGTCGCTTGTTACTCGCAGTTGCACACTAATTTACACATCCAGGCGATGTCGCGTTCCTACTCTGTAATTTATTCTATAGCAGCACTATAGAATTCATTGCCTTATTTTATTTGCATTAACCTGGTCTATGCAACCCACGCCGGCCGTGTGATTTCCGGCAGACTAGAATAGAATCACTCCGTCTCTTCCCGTGGATGTCGTACAAAGCGACTAAGGGACATTATCAAATATCGATCAGGCGTCCCCAACCCGTTTGGCCAGCGTGGGGAGAGTAGGCCAAATCCTCCTTCCGTCTGGGGCGGACGAGAGAGGGTCGTGCTCCTGTAGTGGAGACTAAAATGGACCTGATGATGATGATGCAACCGCTTTATTGAAGGCTTAGCGCTTGTTACTCGCACCACGCAACAGAACATCGTCGCGCGGCCTGCGTTGTAATGCATGACAACTGCACTATACAATTTATTGTCATCTTTAGCAGGATCTGTGTTAACTCTTTGTTGAAGGCTCGTTACTTGCACTACACTGTACAAGCCGATGCGACGTCGCGCGGCCTATGCTATACTTTGCACGACAGCTATAGTATATGTATAATTTATTGTCGCCACTACATAATTGAATTTTTCTTTTATACTACGTCGCGTGACAGACAAGCATACAGCCCACCTGATGTGAAGCGGCTACCATGGCCATATTAACGTTCGCAACATGAAACATCGCTCGCGCGCCGCCACCCCCCCCCTGCCAACGCAGCAACTCCTTCCTTTCTTTCTGGTGACCTGACTCACTCGCAGGAACACAACAACCCTCTGAGAAAGAGAACTGTCATTTGGCTGCGGTATTTTGTGAGGTGGAGATAATTACCTCTAAAAAAAAGTAAGACTGGGGAAGTCCCCAGTCGGGCAGCTAACAAAACACGCAATGCCCTACCTCTCTTTTCGCCAGAGCCTCGTTTGTCAGTCAGCAGGGTGCACCACGTGCAGGTGAGGTTGACTTTGGTTCAAAGAGGTTGATGAACCAGTTACACCCCAAAATCTGTTGTAGATCTGTGTAAACTCTTTGTTGAAGGCTTACCGCTCGTTAGTCGCACCACACTATAGAATCCAACGCGACGTCGCGCGGCGTACGCTGTAATTTGCACGACAGCTACGAGTATAGTATACAATTTACTGTCGCCACTGGCTGAATCTGTGTAAACCAACTCTTCAATCATCAATCAATCAATCTGTTTATTTGCAAATGTAGGTAACAATAGATGTAAGAAATACATAATAGCAGCCTCTACTACATTTTACCTTTCGGCATGCAAATCTATTTGTTGAAAGCTGATCGCTCGTTACTCGCACCACACTGTAGAAGCCGACGCGACGTCGCGCGGCGTACGCTGTAATTTGCACGACAGCTATAGTATACAATTTAATGTCGCCACTAGCTGTAACTGTATAAACTCTTTATTGAAAGCTTATCGCTCGTTACTCGCACCACACTGTAGAAGCCGACGCGACGTCGCGCGGCCTACGCTGTAATTTGCACGACAGCTATAGTATACAATTTAATGTCGCCACTAGCTGTAACTGTATAAACTCTTTATTGAAAGCTTATCGCTCGTTACTCGCACCACACTGTAGAAGCCGACGCGACATCGCGCGGCCTACGCTGTAATTTGCACGACAGCTATAGTATACAATTTAATGTCGCCACTAGCTGTAACTGTATAAACTCTTTATTGAAAGCTGATCGCTCGTTACTCGCACCACACTGTAGAAGCCGACGCGACGTCGCGCGGCCTACGCTGTAATTTGCACGACAGCTATAGTATACAATTTAATGTCGCCACTAGCTGTAACTGTATAAACTCTTTATTGAAAGCTGATCGCTCGTTACTCGCACCACACTGTAGAAGCCGACGCGACGTCGCGCGGCCTACGCTGTAATTTGCACGACAGCTCTAATATACAATTTAATGTCGCCACTAGCTGTAACTGTATAAACTCTTTATTGAAAGCTGATCGCTCGTTACTCGCACCACACTGTAGAAGCCGACGCGACGTCGCGCGGCCTACGCTGTAATTTGCACGACAGCTATAGTATACAATTTAATGTCGCCACTAGCTGTAACTGTATAAACTCTTTATTGAAAGCTGATCGCTCGTTACTCGCACCACACTGTAGAAGCCGACGCGACGTCGCGCGGCGGACGCTGTAATTTGCACGACAGCTATAGTATACAATTTAATGTCGCCACTAGCTGTAACTGTATAAACTCTTTATTGAAAGCTGATCGCTCGTTACTCGCACCACACTGTAGAAGCCGACGCGACGTCGCGCGGCCTACGCTGTAATTTGCACGACAGCTGCACCATACAATTTATTGCCGCCTTCAACTTGATCTGTGCAACCGTGCACTAACCGATACGGACCCGTCATTATGCTCAGCGGCACGCCTACCTGGCTTATTATTTAGTGATATACGAAACGTTTAGCCTTTCTCCGTGAATGGGGCATAGTCATTACATTTCATGTTTATAGACCGTTTTTAAACAAAGTAATAGGCAGTTATAAAACTGAATATTGATTAAGGGTGGTACCGCGACGGGGGATCCACCACATATTCCTACCACTGTGACTCCTGTGTAGCCAGGATTAAACGTGGCGACCGCCATAAAAGGCAATGAACAGTGAAGCTCATTGCAGTCCCAGGGGTAAAACTACGGCTGTCTAGGATGATCACAACGAATTTAATTTAAAAAAAAAATGTATTTAAGTATTATATTCAGTTATCTACTACCCATAGTACAAGCTTTGCTTAGTTTGGGACTAGATGGCCGTGTGTAATTTGTCCAGGAATATTTATTTATTTGGTTTCCGGCAGACTAGAATAGAATCACTCAGTTTCTTCCCGTGGATGTTGTACAAGGCGACTAAGGGAAATACATTATCAATATCGATCAGGCCTCTCCAACCTGTTCGGCCAGCGTGGGGAGTGTAGGCCAAATCCTCCTTCCATGTAGGACGGACGAGAGAGGGTCGTGCTCCTGTAGTGGAGACTAAAATGGACCTGATGATGATGATGATTTATTTATTTATTACCTTGCTTTCATCTTGCCACAACGGAGGCAGGTAGAACACATTTATACGCAAAGTCATTTTAGCGTAGGACCCTATTACCTCCTCGTGTTTTACGGGCGTAATCCTCACCTTACATAACGCAGTCTAGATACATGACACCGATCTAGAATTCTCAGGTAACCTGGATCAATGTCTGTGGGTTCCTCGTGAGCGGATTGATAACCTTTACAGTTTCCGCAAACGCAGTCTATATTCTATTACGATGTCTATAACAGTCTGTGTTGTCTACCTTGAGAACTGCATATTGTTGTCAATGGTAATACTCTCATATACCGGATGGAACGGAAAGACACACCTTTTAAGGCGTGATATAGTATTCAATATGAACAACTTTTACTGAGGAAGCCTTTAGTTTTTATTTAAAGAGAAACTTGGAGCGAGGGAAGTCGACCATAGTCTGTCCATGGACGGGTTTATTTATCTTGAGCTCCTCCGTGTTACGGAGGGCCGTCGGTCCCGGCTGTTGTCATTAGATGACAGTCGTTAAGCCAAGTCAGTGGCCTTAGGGCGGCTTGACAACATTGGCCTCCACCGACCCGCAATTGTGCAGCGTTGGATTATGCTCTAAACACCTTCGATTAAGAGGAGACCCGTATCCCAACAGTGGAATGATTATGGGATGGGTTGATTCCGACATATAATAAAAGTTTTAGCTTTTGTTACGCATTTTATCTACAACTTTTCAATAGTTGTTTTCGATTAGCGCGGGACTGAGTGAATGCCAGGAAATCACCTTGAAGTGCTTTACTTCTTGTCACAATGGAGGCAGGTAGAACGATTCCATTGGTAAAACTTTGACCATAGAACTTTTGTGTGGCAAATACTACGCACGCACACATGCTTATTCACGCTTTGCACAGACGTCATTGTAATGTGAACGACGGGACATTTGTATGGAGTGGCCGGGGTTAGCTTTAACTTAGTCTCAATGTCATCAGTACTTATTTGTACAATCACAGTGCTGGGAAACACTGCCTTTACTCCGATGCAGAAGGCTGCGAAGGTCGGCGGGAGCCTCCATTCACGCTTTCGCGAATTCAGCGAGAAATCTTTCTCCATGTTTTGCAGTGTTTTCCGTGAAGACGAAGTTGGCTTTGGATGTAGCGGAGGATAGTACCAAATCCACACAAATGTCTCCAAAGCTATGATGAGGATAGCAATAGCTATGTAGCCGCTTACATGCGCCGCGAAGCAATATCGTCACGGGTCATTGGTTGCATTCAATGCTCTTCCATAGATAATATAAATCACTACATTTCAACAGTTGTAACTGCCACAGAAAAGATACCAAACGTCGAAATGGATGGGAGACATTGCACGTTTCATATAAAACTAGTATCTAGTTAACGAATTGATTGAATGAGATTGAAAATTGGTACAGACATGTACATACATAAATATGACAGGAAACGGCCCAACTAGCAAAATAATCCTGGAACGCAATTTTTTAATGCTATATGCACTTATAAAGCTCCGATAATGGTTTTGGTATTTGCTACAGCGCTTTTAACAGCATAAATGAGTGCTGTTTTTACTTAAGTACGTTTAATCCTATAATTTGCACTTATATCGGTATATAGGATCATATATCGTGGCTATTACTAGATTAAGACTCCTCTAAAAGCATGGAACAAGAGTAATTGTTTTCAGGAGTAATTACTCCGGTTACCCAGGCTTATATGCGCCTATAAGATAACATCTTAAGGGCATTTAAATCTTAAGACTCCTCTAGGAGCATTTACCAGGATAGGATACACTGAGAACCAATCACTCTAGTTATTTTTACTTATAACCTAATATAAGCTAATAATTTATGGCTAATATAAGTAAATTCCAGTTAAAATACTAAATAGTTTTTATATTTCTTGTCTGGTTTTATATTAGCTTAAAATTAAGGATTAAGCAGCTTTCATATCCGCGTTTCAAAAATATTAAATAACTAAGATTATAACAGCACTCAGTAGGATAAAATGTTCTCTACATAGATTTATCGTATGCCATTATAAGCCTAGACATATTTATATTAGCATTCCACTGTAGTGTTATTGTATAAGTAGTCTCAAACAATCCTGGTTAAATCTCTTAAAAGGTCACTTTTGCTTGAAACGACCAATATAGACAAAACACGCTTTATACAGTGTCGCAAATCCTATTATAGGATTTGTCATAAATTTAATTGGTAAAGATCGCATAGCGAATTCTAGAGAGGGTTCCGGACAAGATCTGTAGTATTACTTTAGGTGGAAGAGGTCCGGACTACTAAAGCAATAATGAAAAATCATTAAGTGATAATGGGGAAGAACTTTCAGATTACAACAAAAATTTAAAACTGCGTTATTGTATAAAAAAACTGGGCTTTAGACTTAAATTTTTCTCATACTGCATTAAACTCCTTCCTTGAAATTATAAATATGAGACTAAACGATGTTTTGACTAAAGATACACGAACACTACTAGAAACAAATAGAGAAAACGGACTCATTACTATTTCATCCCCAGCGCACTATTGGCACAATAGTCTGATCAAAATATTTGAAAATAATTTTTGAAAATGTTTCCTGTCTACCAAATGACATTTCTCTAAATATATAAATAAATGTGTAACCCTAATTGGTAACAATATGGCGAATCTTCGGTTTTGACACTCGCCAATATAGAACCAATTATACTTATAATGGCACTATGTCACACTTGGAAATGCTCCCCGAAAAAATGGCAGCCCTTCATTGTATTTTCTTGATAAATTAATAAATTCTTAAAAGTAAATAAGTCAATTTGAAGAGGCGCTTTAAAATTTTATTTAAAACCATGATAAATTTCACGGAAAATTCGCATTCCCCTACGAATAACAACATTAAGACTAACAACAATACAATTTTGATTTTCTACTATGGTTGACAATAATAAATTCTGATTAAGATAAATAGTACTCTGCCCTTATTCAGGACGTTAAAAAAATCTTGACAGAGCACAACGCAGGTACACTTTGACAGTTCACAAAATATGAGTTTATAGCATTGCGAGGCGCGTATTAGTCTCACTTTTTACTATAACTTACTTATATTGAGATTTGCAGGAGTAACTGCATTGACGTAATCCTATTACAGGAGCTATATAGGCGTAAACGGCAATTAAGCGGTCTATTATAAATACGTTATAAGCAAAAGTAGACTTATAAAGTGGGCCCTTTTCCGGACTTATATGCAGATATAATTCTCATATAGTCCTAGAGAAATGATCCTCCTGGGATAGTTTAAGAACCACTTTTTGCTAGTTGGGGGATGTTTGGGGCACTGACGGGTCATTATACCTTATTATCAAGGACACATATACAGGATTAGGGATAGCACAAAAGATCCAGGAGGATCACCGGTGCTGCAGGACTAGACCCACTCTAAAATAAGATAACTGAATTGATACAGTGCGATTGTTTTTTCGTAAATACGTAACTTGAATTTGCCGTAGATCATTGCACCCAATATGATCAATCTGTGTTCACACCGTCACCAAAAAATCCATGTCGTCACAGTATTTTAACATTACATCCTTCTACAGTCAGGTAGAGTTTATCTGTACGTAACACCGGAGATGCCATAGAAATCGCTACAGATGTTTTGAATCTGTTTAGGTAAAATATATTTTGTCATTGTCGTAGAAATTAACCTAAACGGATTCGTTATGACATGTTCCGAATCCTTTTCGGTTCAAATCATGACTAATGACTGACTTCTATGATCTCCTATTCTACGAAAACGAGACTGCGTACACTAATAGCAAATAAGTACATACATCCCTATATTCCTCATTTTTGGGGTATGCTAGTGTTGACTACGACTGTTACATGGGAATCAATACTGCATTGACCAATAATGAAGACGTTATAAAGTAGCCCTAAGTGGTACTAATAAAAATCACGGAGTCACAACACTCAGACGAAACGAATACCACGGCGCGGTGTGTAGCACACCTTTTCTCTGACTCACTGCCTTTCTCTCGTCTACACCGCGTCTGGCCTCGCCGTCACGGTCGAGTAAAAAACAGATGCGGTAATTGCTCCGAACGCTTGTTTTCTGCCTACAAGGTTACATTATTTTTAGTAGCTGCAAATATTAGTATAAAAACATCGCATTGAGCTTTCAACGGCATTGTCATTTAGCAATTGCGCATCTCAAAATACATGTGACAAAAACAAGTGTCTAGTGAGAGAGACATGATTGCGTGGGTAAAGCTCTTTTGAGTTTGAGACATTTTCCTTAATTGCTTACATAAATCTCGAAAGGGCTCTCAGTACACTAATAAATACGAGACGGGGTGTAATACAAACACCAAAAAACGTATACTGATTTCAGTCAGTTTGGAATTCTTATTCTAATGCATATTTTTGGTGTAATTTTATACACGGAACGGGAGTTCGTCGCGAACTAAATGCTCGCAATTTCTATGTATGATTGCAATGTGGTCCCATATTCACCAAGTCAGAATCTGATGATGAGATCCCAGGGAAATCAAGGGAAACTCTTAAATTTTATAAGCACGTATGGCGAAATTCTTTTATTATATTTAAAAGGGTATGATTGCGAGGTGGACTCATATTCACCAAGTCAGGGTCTGGTGAGGGGATCTCAGAAAAATCGATGGAAACCCTTAAATTTGCCCTGTTGCCAGCTGAAGTCGGTTTTTTTTTTTTTTTTTAAATCATTATAATATATTGACAAGGAATTTGAAAATGATAATGTTTTCTATTTAACTAGGTTTTTTTCTTTTTTTTCTTTTATACCACCAGTGTGGCAAACAAGCATACGGCCCGCCTGATGGAAAGCAGTTACCGTAGCCTATGAACGCCTGTAACACCAGAGGCATCACACGCGCGTTGCCGACCCTGTAAAAACCTCTTCACGCCCTTTTTGAAGAACCCCATGCTGTAGTCCCCTGAGAAAACCTCGACAGGCAGTTCATTCCACAGCTTGACAGTACGCGGGAGAAAACTTCTCTGGAACCGCACAGTACGTGACCACTTAGGCTCCAATGTGTGAGGATGAATTCCCTGTCGATGGATATATATAGGTATCTTTATTGTACATAAATAACATACAAATATTCATACACAATATAACTAACAGAGTTTTATGTATACTTTATGAGTCTTTGAAAATGATTTAGTAAATACAATGACATTTTGTATATAGACCGGCCATTGGCAAACATTACGGCAGTAAAATTTGGCTACAAGGCACTTACTCAATTACCTACGTATTTATACATGCAAGAAAGGAACATAACTGTACAATAAAATAAATAAATATTCATCTAGCCCCAAAACTAAGCAAAACTTGTACCACAATATTGTACTACGGATACTAGATAACTGATCAAGATTTTTTGTAAATACATACTTATAATTTATAGAAAACACCTAGACCAAGACAAACAGACATGTTCATGCACACAAATATTTGTCTTATGCGGGGATCGAACCCGCGACCTTGGAGTCAAAGTGGCCATTGCTAATCATTCGACCACAGGCTTGTTATGTTCTGAAGTATGTGTTCACGTTATTTCCCTTCCTGAAGGGAATTTTTCTACAAATTTTGCATTAATTGGTTTGATTAGCGCTAACGTTTGTCCCCCCCCCCCCTCCCCCCTCTCATATAAAAAAATATATTTTTTAAACAGTACTGATAGCCTCGCTTGAAAATAAATCAAGTAAGTAATCAAGTCAGTGAGTGATAATCGGTATTAAACTTCATACTTGAGTACGTAGACAGTAAAATAAATCTTACCAACATTTTAACGAGTGTACCTACAACATGGCGGTCATGAACATAAAATTATGTTTCATTTGCAATTAATGGCTGACATTAAATGGTAACGCTCCGAGGTACTCCGCTACTTGGAATTGACATACCCTACCTCTGTTCGCCAGAGCTTACAAAATAACTACAAAAAATCTGTACCAGATCGTTGCTTGCTTAACGACAGGGTGCATCACGTGCAAGAGAGATTGGCTTTGACTCTAAACATGGCGGTGAGCCAATTACAACTTAACATAACAAAACATCATAACCATTTTATCGCCGAACAATTGTGAGCTCAGTTAAGGGGTTGATAAAAGCTTGTCTATTAATTTTATTTATTTAATTTTAATTTATTTTGCAGTAAATAGCCGGAACAGGAACACTATTTGTTTTGATTAAAAAGTACATTAAAGGAAGCGTTAGTACTAAAATCAATAAATTTTCCATTCACTTGTTTTTTGCCTTGTTAAAATTGTATTGTGCTTTATATTGTGTAATTGAAATTTAACACTTAAATGACAAATCGGCCTCTTTACAGACAGTCACTTTTCTATCAGGCGTAAGACTAGATAGCGATGTGTAAATTGTCCACAAATATTTATTTACTACTTACATATTTGTTTTATTTTTTTATTTGTCATAGTGAAATGAAAAGTAGTGGGTATGCCGCAGAAGCTGCAGAATTATTTTTACCTCGGGCGACGTATATTGAATACCTGAGATTCTACTCGAGACTCCGCTCCGGTATTCAATATTGAACCGTCGCCGTGAAAATATTATTTTGCCTTAATACTACTAGCGACACGCACCGTCGTCGCTCTTTTGGGATTTTCCCCATTTTTGCAACATTTTTCATTGTGTTCCGATCCTATTGGCCGTAGCGTCATGTTATTATAGTCTTCCTCAATAAATGGTCTACACAGCACTAAAATAATTTTTAAATTCGAACCATTAGTTACTGAGATTGGCTCGTCCATCCAAACAAACAAATTCTTCAGCTTTCAAATATTAATATAGAATTATAGAACGCTCTTCTTTGCTATCTTCTGTTAAACGGTATTGATATCCAAATCAATATGGGGCGCATAAACTTTTTTTTAAAATTACTTAAATATATCATGATCTCAAATCGCTGTACGATTTTGATGGAATGTAGTACCTACTACTAAAAAAAAGTATTTTAGGATCTCAACATTTCAAAAATATTGAGAACAGCCTTCAAAGAAGTCTTTATTTCCCTTAAAATGCTGGCAAAGGATCGGCGACCCCTTGGTGTTGCTGATCTCCATGTGCGGTGGAGATTGCTTTCCGTCAGGTGACCCACATGCTCGTTTGCCGCCCCTCTCACATATATATAAAAAAAATGTAGCGTGCGCGAAAAAAAAATCATTTTCCTCAGTTTTATTAAATATTTTTTTTTGTTCACAATAGGCTTTCTGTAACTATTACTATACTCTATGACCTAACATTACACAGATACCCACGCTGGCATTTAGAGGAGTATCGTAAGCTGGTTATATTATAATAGCCTTTAACACGGGCTATTATTCACAACACCTGGCTACAAATGGCCCAACATAAGAAACAGAAGCGAGATTCATTTTGTCTTTATTTGTCTCGGCGAAAAAAACAGAGATATCATGACACTCCATTTGAAATCAAATAATTGTATGATTTAGCTACTTCTATGTTTCTGTCACTTTAAAATGCGGTCACCTAGTTAACGAGACTATAAGTCTATATATAAACAAATATAACACAACAACCCTCAAGGGAATTGTTATTTGGCTGCGGTATTCTGTGAGGTGGAGGTACATTCGCCAGTCGGGTACCTAGCTTACAATTACGCTCTCTATTCGCCAGAGCTTCATTTGTCAGTTAGCAGGGTGCACCGCGTGCAGGTGAAGTTGGCTTTGGTTCAAAGATGATGAAGGTAACTTTTACCTACGGGGTAAAAGTTACCTTCGGTAGGTAACTTCGGACTTTTTACTTCTGAATAGACTCTCCGGAGAAGTCTTCTTATCCAATCGATGACAGTAATAAATCCATTGGGCGACATCGAGCTTCCAATATTTTTTTGGAAAAAGCAATCCTAAGGTCTCGTTTCGCGGCAAGCAACGAATTCATAACCATGCATGACCATTTCATCAGGCAACCAAGAGATTGCCGCAGTGTGTAATTCTACAATAAAAACTGTATCTAACTCGTGTACATCGCGTGTCAACAAGACGGTCAATATTCTAGTGTTAATTGCTACTCTAATTAGTGCCAATGCGATACCATCAAAATGGTAATATTATACTAAACTGTTAGAACATTTTTTAATGAAGAGAACATAATATTAAGAATTGCTATCCGTATATGAATATACTTCACGCATATGAATACACTACAATATAAAAAGTATCATCAACATCATTATCGGCCTGTATATCTACGCTATACTGCATAATGGCTTTCCCCTATGCATTGCATTTGGGGTGTAAGTGGTTCATCTACATCTTTGAACCAAAGTCAACCTCACCTGCACTTGATGCACCCTGATGACTGACAGAAGAGGCTCTGGCGAAAAGAGAGGTAGGGCCTAGCGCATTTCTTAATGCCCGAGTGCGGAAGTACCTCTACCTCACAGAATACCGCAGCCAAATAACAATTCCCTTGAGGGTTGTTGTGTTCCTGCGAGTGAGTGAGGTCACCAGAAAGGACGGAGTTGCTGGTTGGCAGCGGGGGTGGCAGCGCGCGAGCGACATTTTACGTTGCCAGCGTTAATATGGCTACGGTAACCGCTTCACATCAGTGGGCCGTATGCTTGTCTGCCATCCGACTTAGTATTAAAAAAAAAATAAAAAAATATATGCGATCCTCCGCGTTCCGCATCCAACCGCTTCCAGTCGTTATTGCGGTCAACGCTCCATCTAAAGAGGTAACCATATTTTGTCGCCCCATACGCGGCCTACACTCTTGGAGTTTCCTCTTCCCATATGCCATCGCCAACTCGGCAGATGTGGCAGACTAACTGCCACTTCAGTCTGAGGGCTAAGTGAGTGCTTCTGAAAATATTCTACGTATTTGTGTAGCATATTTTAGTCGTTTAGTCGTGATTGAGACTTATCAGTGAGATACTTTGATAAATTACACAGCGCCATCTAGCTATAAAGTAGAGCTTTAATCTGGGTTTTAAATAACTGTTAAAGTGGTAAACATAATCGACATTTTATTTATTTAAAAACAAACATATATTTTATAATCCGCGCACCCGCAGTTAATCAGCATGGCAGTGTACGTACTAAAGTCCTACCCTTCAATTGAAGATTCATATCCCAGCCGTGGGATAAGTAAGGGTTGTTACAACTTAAAATAACACAACAATGTTAGTGACATGTATATGTTATTATAAGTTTGTTATTATAATTGCACAATTTGTGAAATCATTACTAAGTTCTATTCGTCTAGCTGACGGTGGTGTCCGAGTCATGATGACGTCAACATTAATTGAACTTGGCCGTGGCAAAAAAGGAGCGACTCTGCAAAAGGCGATGCCTCATGTGGTTAACTTGGAAATTATAAAGTCAAATCACTTCCAAGATCTATGCTTATCATGAAGCCGCTAATGCTATGTCCTTAACGGATCTCTAACATCGCTCCTTACTAGGCTTACCAGAATGAGACTTCCTGACAAAATTCCTAACTTTTATAAATGTTTTGATTTCAACATCAATTTTGTGTGATTTTTTTGTAATGCTAATACAAGTGCATAGCATCAGACAAAACAAATGTCGCCTTATTTATTTACTGACGAAACATTATGTATTGACGAATAATAATTATAAACATATATGACAATGGCCACCAGTACCAAAATCTTTTAAAAAAATTAAACCATCGCGAGACGGCTAGCAGATGTGAAATGATGAGCCTAGTTGTATAATAATAGTTAGTATAATATGTATACTAGTTGTATAATATGATAGAAAATTTGCTTGAGGGACAGGAGAGATCGAAGCGAGTGGGGACACATTGAGTTTGAAAAAATAAAATAAACACAAACATTTGGAAGCATATCTCGCAACACAAATCTTGTCTAAAATGCTTGTATGAAAATAATATTATCAATAGTAAGTGATTTAGCATCGTTTTGTAAATTGGTGAAATAAATAAATTCTAAATTGGTTTATGAGTGCATGGCGACGTATCGCTACGCCAACAGTCAGTTCTTCCCGCCGCATTAAATATGATACATAAAAAGGACCTTATCAGTAAAAATATTGGTTGTCTGTAAAGTCAGTTACGGATGATAATTTTACGTTATAACGTCATAAGAATACATCGGCCGATGGAGTGGAAGAGAGATAGATGCGTCACAAGCCGAACGCTTAGGCCGATCGTGCCTCTCTACCGCTTGTTCCGCGACCTCGCTTGCACGCTTGTCTCAAGCGGGACGTGACAATGAGTCATGCTTTTTCGTGCGTGCAGCCGGCGTTAATTGATTTATAAGACGTTACCTCGTCAATATATTAAAATATACATAAAAAAAATATTGCTAAAACGAATTCATTTTTTGTCTGTCGATTTAAATGTAAATCATCCTCACTTTACAAGCCCAAGTGATCTGAAACTCTCTCATTTCGTCAAGCATCGTTAAGATAATAATAACAGTCCCATTAGCCGCAGTGTCAAATGCCATAACCGTCCAAATGACGGGGTGTCTCGCATTGCGTATATTAACACCTAATGAGATCGTTCGTCTGGGCGTCTTGGCCGTTTTACTGCCTATCATAAAACTGATTGGAAATACCTTACAGTGCAATTACGCAAAATTATGGATTCTTTTTGTTCTTTTAAAGAATTAGAACATGGAACTATTACAGACTACATGACGCACACTGAGACATTAATACAACTATCTAAACTAATATTATAAAGAGGTAAGATTTGTTTGTTTGTTTGTAACGAATAGGCTCCGAAACTACTGGACCGATTTCAAAAATTCTTTCATCAATAGAAAGCTACATTATCAGGGTGTAACATAGGCTATATTTTAATTTCGAAAAAATTAAGGCATCCGTAAGAATATTGCAATATTTTGTCCACCCGTGCGAAGCCGGGACGGGCCGCTCACTAGTAAATAAATATTCCTGGACGAATTACACACTTCCATCTAGTCCCAAACATAGCAATGATTGTACTATGATTACTAGATAACTGTTATTATACTTAAACACATTTTTTTCCTTAATATACACATATAATATATAGAAAAACCCTAGACCAAGACGAACAGACAGACATGTTCATGCACACAAATATTTTTATTATTAACTGCGATCTTCTGATAGGTGGAGGTAGTGTGCATCACTAGCCGCACAAGATTTACCTTGCTAACGCCAGAGCCTCGTAGGCGAGTCGGCAGGGTGCACCACGTGCACGTGGGGTTGGGACGAGGTCTAAAGATAGTGAAGAGACCGGTAAGACCCTTACCGAGAAAGTTAAAAGTAAGCTTGGAATCGTCAATAATCCTCGCTGCTCATATTTCAAGATTTTATATGAGAATGTCTTCTTAAGGTATACAAAGTATACCTAATAAAAAAAACCGGACAAGTGCGAGTCGGACTCGCCCACCGAGGGTTCCCTACGTATGATCATTATAAATTTGATATTTTTCATTATAAATAAGAAATAATGCTTTGGAAAAAATAAATAAAACATATTTTGCAATGTGCACATCAAGTCCTTTCATATGATACCCTATTTGAACTAGTAGCTTCAATTTGAAATTTCGACACCCTACAAAAAATATAGACCCCCTATTTTTTAAGATTTAATTACAAATGTATAGTTTTGAGATTTATTCTTGGACTTGTAGTCTATAACGATGTTACTTGCCCATAGTTCTAGGTCAACGGGAAGTACCCTATAAGTTTTGATTCCCTTGAGAATGTATCGAAATACGTTTTTTGCTGAATAAACGGGCTTATCTTTTATTTACGTAAACCGTAGCAAAAAAAAAAATCGGTTGTCTGTAAAGTCGGTTTACTGACGATAGTCGAACGTGACAACGTCATAAGAATATACTGATGGAATGTTTGCATTTTTCAAAAGAAAATTTTAATGGAACGCCTCAGAGCGAGGTAACGCCGCATACGTCATGTTTTTTCGTGCGTGCAGCCGGCTCCATCGAATTATAAGACGTTGTCACGTCAAAAAACATCGGACGCGCAGCATGCGCCACCATAGCGATATTTATTTATTTATTTTGGCCACTTTCCCGAATTGATATCGGAAAACCAAGGTCACTTTACATTACTACTTTTTGATGCTCTACACGAATCCGAAGTCAGAATTTCGAAGATTTGAGTTTCATGGCAACGGACGGAAAGACAGAACGACCGGACGATTTTATAACCTCAATAAATTTCGCTGAAAATTAGAATTTATTTATAAACAATTTTAAAAATAAACAAAAAAAAAATGAAAGTAATTTTTTGTAACATATTGATTATTACTCATAGATCTCCTTTCTAACGTTTTTGTTTGCAGTCGTCAGTAAGGAGCCCACACGAACTCGTTCATCATAATAATTATTGGTTACTGTTTTTTGCTGCCATTTTTTTTATCTGTACCACTCCATCACTCTGCAGTCGTTGCGAATCATATTACAACATATTAAAGGTCATATTTCATTGACTCAGTGGTTAATCTAAGTTGTTTTTAAGTAGCATACTTTCTTCACCAGGTCAGTGACACACTTGTGAAGGTCTATGGGGCATTTTTGTTTAGTTTTTTTTTTATGAAAGTGAAAACTACTCCACACATCGAAGATAATTTCGTCTGAAGAAAGTCGGGCTTGCAATTTTTTTGCGGGGCTCAGTACTATTCGGGCTTATAGTGAAAGCATCTGGTAATACCTACTTATATTGTATTGGTGTATTATACTACAATTTTTAGGGTTCCGTACCTCAAAAGGAAAAACGGAACCCTTTCACTTTGTTTTCCGTCTGTCTGCCTGTCTGTCTGTCTGCGTGCGTCTGAATGCGTGGAGATATCTAGCTGAAATTTGAATTGTATACTCAGGTCTACGGTCCCATGAAGTTGTAAAAAAATCAAACTGCTACGTTTGATTCGAAAAATGAAGTCTGAAGTTTAAGTTATTGACAAACATTTTCAACTTAGTCGGAAAGCTCCAGGTTTTACCACTACCAGCAGAGCTAAACACAATTACCAACAATTTAAGGAGCAGTTTGATTTTCTTCAGCTTCAGCTTCGTTAGGGCCCCAGGCCAGATTTAACAACCAGGACGAACAATGAATTTGTGGGCTGCCTTTGATTGGAACTATTTGGACCTCACAACGGATTTAATCAGAAGAAATACTAGTAGTTAGAATAGGAAGCTTTGGAAATGTACTTTCCCTTGACAAGATGAACGACAGCAATGTGACAAATTGGCATATATGTATTATTAGTGAAAACCTAAGGAAAGCAGTTTTTGATACGTTAGACGAGACCGGTGGTCGAATAACTAGAAATGGCTACTTTGGACTCCGACGTCGCGGGTTCGATCCCCGCACATGACTAATATATGTATGCAGGAACATGTCTGTTTGCCATGGTCCGGGTATTTTCTATGTATTATATGTATTTATTTACAAAAAAAGTATTTATGTACATATATCAGTTACCTAGTACCCATAGTACAAGCTTTGCTTATTTTGGGACGAGATGGCGGTGTGTATATGTCACAGAATATTTATTTATACTCCTGGTCTACTCCACCATAATTTCAGTATTATTCTTTTTGGAATCATTATTATCCATTGCAATGCAAGCAGGCGATAATCTATTGTTTCTCATCCTTTGTATACTACTTGGAAAACATCATTTTCGTCGTAAAATCACTGTTCTCGTGTTTTCAAACAACCTTGTTGAGAATTGTATGAGCGTGTATGTATTTGTCCTCAATAACGTTTAACTTTTTTTTGCCAACGTTTACATATTATTGTGCAAATGTAATATAAGTATTGTGTATGTATTTGTCATGTTTACAATCTTTCAAGGCTTATTTATTTTGAAGCACGTATAAGACTTGGCCGCTCGCAATGGGACTAGCTTACAGGCTAAAGGTCGCAAGCAACTGAGAGAGCCATGTTCAGATTTCTCTAAGGACTTGAAATTCCTTAGAGAAATCTGAACTTAGCTCTTCCTCCGTCAAATCCGTATTCATCCGAGAGGAAATTTGACGGAGAAGTATTGAATAAATAAATAAATATTTTCAGACAAATTACACAGTGCCATCGAGCCCCAAAGTAAGCGAAGCTTGTGTTATGGGTACTAGACAACTGATATACATACGTAAATATTTTTTTTTTTTTGTAAATACATACTTATGATATATAGAAAACACCCAGACTAAGACAAACAGACATGTTCATGCACACAAATGTTTGTCCTATGTGGGAATCGAACCCACGAGCGTTGGTATCGAAGCCGCGTCATTGACCGCTACGCCACCGAGCTCGTAGATTGAAGGATTGTTTACATTTAAACCACAACGCCTGTTATTTGTAACCTAAAGAAAAACAAACCAAAGGTAGTATATCGATATAGTCAATCAGCAAGCTGAAGTGGCAGTAGCCCGGCCACATTTTTTTTATATGAGAGGGGGGAAAACGAGCATGAGGGTCACCTGATGGAAAGCAATAACCACCGTCCACGGTGATCAACAACTCCAAGGGGTCGCCGATCCATTGCCAGCCTTTTTGGTGACCTCACTCATTCGTAGGAATACAACAACCCTCAAGGGAATTGGTATTTGGCTGCGGAATTCTGTGAGGTGGAGGTACTTTCCCAGGTTAAAAAATGCGCTATGCCTTACCTCTCTTGTCAGAGCCTCCTTTGTCAGTCAGCAGGGTGCACCACGTGCTGGTGAGGTTGACTTTTGTTCAAAGATGTTGATGAACCACTTACACCCAAGACACATCTGACAAAACAGTGATGGCAAATGGAAGAAAGTCCTCGAGTGGTGGACGAGTATTGAGCGGGCAACGAAGTGCTAAGCGCCCCTGTCTAGATGGACTGGTAACTTGAAAAAACCGGCCGGTAGCGGATAGCTGAATGCGGAATGCGGAGAATCGCATACAGAGAAATTCATTGAGGAAGGCAAGGCCTATATTTAGCAGTAATACAGTCTAATGTAAAGATCACTAATCAACATCGGCAACTTAGTACATCATAGCAGTGTATATCAAAGTGGGTCGCGACAACGGGGGTCTCCAAGCTTCTACAAGAGGGTCGCCGAAGATACGAGGCTGTAAAAAAAAACAACATTCAAAAAGATATTTTATGAAATCTATGAAATCTATGAATATCTATGAAATAAAATAAAATTGTACGGTTTGATATTTATAATATAATAAAATACGTACAGATTAGGAACTTTGGAGGGTAGGGGGTCGCAAAATATTTATATGACGAGCTCGGTGGTCGAATGGTTAACAATGGCCACTTTGACTCCGAGGTCGCGGGTTCGATCCCCGCACATGACAAACATTTGTGTGCATGAACATGTCTGTTTGTCTTGGTCTGGATATTTTCTATGTATTATAAGTACGTATTTACAAAAAAAAAATGTATTTAAGTACATTTATCAGTTGTCTAGTACCCATACAAGCTTTACGCTTAATTTGGGACTAGATGGCGCTGTGTAAAATTGTTCAGAAATATTTATTTTATTTATTTATATACTTAGGGGGCCGCGCCATGAAAAAGTAGGACTAACACTGCATTATAGATTACTGTACCACCAGCTGATTATTCGATACTCCATCAAACTCTTCATTGACCAAGTTTAAGGTCATCAAATCGAACAGGCGAAGATCAGCGCAACCTTTTCGAAAGAAAGGTCAACACGGGAATAATAGAGCCACTGTATACAAATATGCAAAGACTAGAATTAACTATTATAATGCTAACATCAAACTGTCGCCACGATGTAACAAATGAATTTCGATGTTTTAACATCATCATCGGGTCATTTTAGTCTCCACTACAGGAGCACGACCCTCTCTCGTCCGTCCTAGACGGAAGGAGGATTTGGCCTACACTCCCCACGCTGGCCAAACAGGTTGGGGACCTACCTATTGTTATCCTATAACTTTGTCATAGGTCAAAAGACACTCAATCAAACAATCACGATAATTTCTAAAAGGCGTTAACAATACAATAATAAGTGATTTAACTAAATAATAACATTTTAAATGATGTCAAGGATGGACAAATTTCCTATTTATAAAAACCTATTTGTCATTGTATTTATAAAACGTATTTGTCGTTTGTCATGGTGGAGCCTTTCGATACATTTCTACATTATTATTAAATGATTACCAACAACTTCTCCTGTAGCCACACTGCGACTTCACAGCAGTAAAATATAAAATGCAAAATTTCGCCACAATCACCAACCTTCCTGGTAGCTCAGTTAGAAGAGCACTCGACCGGTAATCGAGAGGTCGTGGTTCAAATCCCACCTCGACGGGGAGGTGAATTTTTAATTTTTTTAATATTTGTAATATTCTGAATCAACTATGTATAAATTAATTACTAACTTTTACTTTTGTTACTTTTTTTTAATGTGAGGGGGGGGCACACGAACATGTGGGTCACCTGGTGGAAAGCAATCACGGTGGTGATTGCTGCTGGTCATCACATCGATGCACATTGTTGGTCAGACCAGCGACACCAAGGGGTCGCCGATCTGTTGCTAGTCTTTTAAGGAAAATGAAAACTCTGTTCTTGAAGGCACCCATGTCGTAGTTGTTCGGAAATACAGCTGAGGGAAGTTGATTCCACAGTTTCACTGTTCGTGGTAAAAAGTGTCTTAGGAAACGTACTGTAGTAGATCGCCATTATCAAGATGATATGGATGGAATTTTAATTTATGGCGAGTTGTACGATAGTGGAACTCAGCGGCAGGTATCAAATCAAACAGCTCGCCCCGTAATATAATTTGTATAGAACGCAAAGAGACGCTACATCTCTGCGTGTAGAGAGAGAGAGTCCAATCGATCCGAGATCATTGGGTCACCGACGATTCGAGCTGCTCTTCGTTGTATGCGATCAAATGGAGCAAGTTCAATAATGTCCATCCATTATTTGGGTTCGGCGCAATATGCGCCTTGGGGGAATTAATGGGGTCTTTATTCCATACATCCGGTCAAAATCTACAATAAATATCATTCACAGAAATTAAAGACAAGAACGTATGCCAATATAATTTTAACAGAAAAAAACCGACTCCAAACATTAATCTACATTTATGCATGTAGATACAGGCTGATGATGATGATGAAAAAAGTATGGGACCAATCTGGAAGTATACTCTTTCAAATAAAAAAAGTTTTTTTCAAATCCGTTTACAAATCACGGATAATAATCGGTTAAAAATAAACTAAAACCTACTTGTTTCATTTACAAAAATAAAGAGTAGATCATGACTCTTGTACACATAGGCTATTTCTACATTCGGCATTTCACAAACATTTGTTGCTATTTAGTAATACGACGGCGTACATACGTTACGTACATATTAGATGTATACGTTACCTCGACATATGTACGCCTTATTGTTTGTTTTGATCGAAAACTGCTTTCAAAGAACAGGCAACTTGCCAGCAAATATACTACATTTATTTTAAATTTTGCGGAATAAAGTATTTTTCATGAGAATTTTTCTCAATCCAATTAAATTTAAATTCAAGCAAAAATATTTTAGTAGCCAAATAATAGCCTATTGTCGGTCAATTTGGGTTTAAAAAAGATAAATGGTCGTGTAATGTGCGGTTCAGAGAGGTTTACTTCTGCAAACTCTCAAGATATGCAATGAATTCCCTGGCGTAGATTACCCTAGAGACTAGAGTTTTTAAAGAAAGACGTGAAGAGGTTTTTGCAGGGTTGGCAGCAATGATCCCTCTGGTGTTCCAATAGTCCTTGGCTATGAGGACTGCTTACCATGAGACGGATTGTGTACGTGTTTCCACTTCGCCATAAATCCATATTTATCTTACCTACTATTGGGATACAGATCTCCCCTCAATCGAAGGTGTTTAGAACGTATTCCACCGCACTGTTCAATTGAGGGTTGACCTCCTTGTTTTCAAGCTATCCAAAGGTATTGGCTTTACTTAGTCCTCTAAAGAATCAGAACCGACGATAGAATGGGTGTACGAAACCACGAAAGAGCTTGAGATAAAAAAACCCATCCTAAGACAAGACATGGTCGATGTTGCTTAAATTGCGTTTTAGGCATAAAAGAAAATAAATCGAGTAGGGCTGTGTGACGTGCACACGGTCGTTCGTTAACGTGAAACGCCTGTAGACGAATCTCCACAATGGCCCTGCCCCGCCGACCTGCCCGGCCCCGATGCAAACTTAAGGTCTTAGCAGCGCGCTGACTATATTATACGCTTAATAATGACATGCGATAAATGTTTCTATGACTTACATTTTTAATTGTAATTATTAAGGTAACACGATGTAAACCAATTCGTTACAGTCCAGTTTTCTGACCTGCTACCCGTATGTATTGTAATGATTTAAAAGACGTTTCACGTCACAAATAACTAGCTATATTCTACCATGTTAGCAATTACTGTGGCGTCCGGTATCCCTTTTACGGCCCAACGACACTTCGCGGTTAGCGGCACAAATTAATGAGCGGCGAGCAACCATGCAGAATCTCTGCACGAGCTAATTAAATAATTAAACAAGGAATGTGTGATGCACCACATGCAAATTGCAATTAAATGCAAATTACATGTATAAATATACGTTTCGCGAGTGGCTAACAAATTATGTACTGTCTAATTAAATATCTAGACGATTCGATATCAATACCACAGAATAAAAATAGTTTAGTAGGTAGAAAGAAGTCGATTATTAGAAAGTTCAAATTAAATTCTCAGTTTTTCAAATGTCATAATGATTATTTTATTATATATAAAAGGAATATTATTACATATATTATGGGTTGACATAAATAAACATAATATACGTATATCACTAAGGTGGGTATGGGTAAAGGTATGGGTAAGGTGGAGATGGGCAAAGTATCGGGCATTCACGTATTTGAAATTCCCTTCCCTATTTATACACAAAAACTGGGCATTTATTGGGACTTATTGGGAACTTCGCAATCGCCAGGCATTGTCCCATCTCTAGTTACATTACACCTGAAGGCCAATTCTCGTAATTTTTCTACGAACGCAGATTGAAAGTTGACCGAATCGAGATTGAATTGTGAATTGACTAAAATTATATTATACTTGACTTCATTAATTAATTATTATCAATTCTTGTTGTTGGCAAAGTCACATTCTTAGTTTGTTTAATTTTTACTCATATTTCGATATAATCCCGCTTAAATTTAATTTTGAAGTTACATATTGTGTTACGAGAATACCAAATGTGACATTTGTGAGATCGAGACTGGATCGAAACTGAATTTTGACTATATTTTAATTACGAGAATTGCCCCTCTAATCATTGATAGCGTTATACGACTTAAAAAATATGTTCATTAATTATTAATTATGCAGATTAAAAGTATTATGAAATTGTATTATTATGCCAACCCAATTATATGCATATTTTATGTATGCGAATAATATGACAATTAGGTAATACAGATGTAGGCGTTCGAAGAGAAGTACGGTCTAAACTGTACATTGAGGTGGATTGTACAGAGGGGTATGTTTAGAGGAGTTGCCCACAGCCTCCTTCTACAGTAGCATCGTTTGCCAACAACGGGGAATTCATCCTCACACATTTGCCTAAGTAGTAGCGTACTGTGCTGTTCCAGATAAGGTTTTTTCCTGCTTTTACTATGGACTTTCCAACCAAACATTATTCGACGATAAAACAAACAAGGACGAAAGTTAGTAAGCAGAAATATTTGATTAAGTAAAGAAAGGGTTGAGTAAGTAATTTAGTAAAAAGAGAAAAGAGATTTGCAGATAGATCGGTCTAGTTTTGTGTATTTTACGATACTGTTAAATATTTTTTATATTTTTTTAGAATATTGTCAAATAACATATTACGCTATGTCTCTTGGTGTACCGCGAACTGGGCCCCTACCGCCGAAGCTGAAGCCGATTACCATCGAATATTATGATTCTAAAAATAGGTCGTACGATTAAGTTATTGACATACATATTCAGCTTAGCCGATAGAGCTCCAGAGTTTCTATTCAGCTAAGCTAAACACAAATACCCTAAACTGAAGTTTGATGATTTTCGCTATCAAAACATGTGATAGAAATCGGCTTCAGCTTAGCGGGTCGGGCGCCAGACGGGGTTGTCTTTAGCTCGATGGTGACTATGATGATGATGATGACGACTTACATCCTGAAATTGGGTATAGTTGGACAATAGAATGTTGAAGAGTTAGCTGATTAGTATTGATATACCTTGAGTAGGAAAGGATGGCTTACCACCGTGCACACATAGATATATCAGTTCTAACAAGTATTCTATCCGATTAGGACATTGTATGCTCATGGTCAGCTAATATCGGACCCTAAGCCTAGAAAGTGACAGTGTTGGTTGCGCAAGCACCGAATCGCCGGTCGTTGACCGTCGCGTCGCGGAGAAAGTCGTACTTGACAGGTAATGACTGCTTATGCGTAATTAGCGTTGAGGCAATCTGTAAAGGTGTATGAAGGACTGAAAAAAAAACTCAACTCTCCCCTCAACCAGGAAATCAAAGCAGGAACACAATAGCCCTCAAGAGAATTGTTATTTGACTGCGGTATTCTTTGAGGTGGAGGTACTTCCCCAGTCGGGCAGCTTACAAGTACGCTGTACACTACCTGTTTTAACTTAAAAAAAAAGTTAAAAAGATCCGTACCCACTTCATGATCTTTTAACAGACCGAAACACATTCTACAATCTGAGCTGAAATATAAATTAAATATAATTGTTATCTATTATGTTCTGTATGCAGATGGCGTTAAGCAAGCAAGCTCGTTATTTCTATTAATTTGCTGTATAGTAATGGATGCCCGGTGCATTCAGTGGAATACATGGCGCTTCAAACATGAATTAACAGTACAATTATATGTACAATGCCTTGAAGTTCTGCCAAGACAGAATCGTACAGCTGTACAATAAATCTGCATAATATATTAAATAGACTACAGTATGGTGTTTTTCAATAAAGGCATTAAGGGATTTTTGCAGGGTCGGCAACGCGCGAGTGATGCATATCAGAGGCATGACAATCGTTCACAGAACCCATGACTGTCGTATAAAAAAATGTTTAATTTTATATTTGACGAGCTCGGTAGTGAAATTGTAAGCAATGGCCACTTCGACTTCGAGGTCGCGGGTTCGATCCCCGCACAAGACAAATATTTGTGTGCATGAACACGTCTGTTTGTCTTGATCAGAATGTTTTCTATGTATTATATGTATGTATTAAAAAAATATATATTTTAGTATTATATCAGTTTGGCCGTGTGGTTTCCGGCAGACTAGAACAGAATCACTCCGTCTTTCCCCGTGGATGTCGTACAAGGCGACTAAACCCGTCTGGCCAGCGCGCAAATCCTCCTTCTGTCTGGGACGGACGAGAGAGGGTCGTGCTCCTGTAGTGGAGACTAAAATTACCTGATGATGAATTATATCAGTTATCTAGTACCCATAGTACTGCCCGTGGTCAATCCTCTTTAATGTGCAAGATTTTATTACTGAAACAGTAGTATAAAAAAATAAAAAAACTACCTAAATAAAAAGTTGTAAAAAAAAAACAACAATCGCTTTGCTTAGTTTGAGACTAAATGGCATGTGTAATTTCCAATGTGTCCAGAATTATTTAATAAATAAATAAATAAATATTCTCAGACAAATTACACAGCGCCATCTAGCCCCAAAGTAAGCGAAGCTTGTGTTATGGGTACTAGACAACTGATAAACATACGTAAATACATTTTTTTTTTTGTAAATACATACTTATGATACATAGAAAACACCCAGACTAAGACAAACAGACATGTTCATGCACACAAATGTTAGTCCTATGTGGGAATCGAACCCACGAGCGTTGGTATAGAAGCCGCGTCATTGACCGCTACGCCACCGAGCTCGTCAATTTTACTTATTTATTTATTAGGTGGCGCATGTTCCCCGCACTAATCGCCTTAATGACTTGCTGTGAACAGTCTGCCTTAATGGTAGTCTATGCGAACACGTGGGATGGCGCTTGTCACTCCACATTACATCGGAGACGCGGAGATAACATTCTTGAGTGCGCGGAGGCGTTAATACGAGGGGAGGTCAATAAGTTCGCGGAATGAGAGAGAAGGAGGTTGAAATTAAACACCAAATTATTTTTCCTTTTCAATATATTCTCCTTTAACCCTAATACATTTTTCGGATCTCTCAAATAGCTTGTTTATACCATCGAAAAAAAATGATTTGTCTTTGGTGTCAAAATAGGCCGAAATTGCCGACTTGACTTCATCATCGTCGTCAAATTTCTTTCCACGCAGCTCTTTCTTCATTTTTGGAAATAAATAATAGTCACTGGGGGCCAAGTCTGGACTGTATGGTGGGTGGTTTAATTGTTCAAAGCCGCATCGGTGAATGGCAGCCGTCGCAACATGGCACGTGTGGACGGGTGCATTGTCGTGCAAAAGGAGCACACCTTTTGACAGTTTTCCTCTTCTTTTTTTCTTAATGGCTTCTTTCAATCTTTCCAGTAAAGAAGCGTAGTACTGTCCCGTTATAGTCGCACCACGTTCTTTATAATCGATCAGTAAAATACCTTCTGTATCCCAAAAGATAGTCGCCATGATCTTTCCGGCCGATTGTGACACTTTGAACTTCTTTGGAGGAGGTGTGCCTTTTTTATACCACTGCATCGACTCTTGCTTCGACTCAGGTTCATAGTGGTGAACCCAGGTTTCATCTCCAGTAACAATCCGGGCCATAACTTCTTCCTTTCTCTCTCCACAGAGCTCCAGAAACTGGTGAGAGCACTCGACACGCTCGCGTTTTTGAAGTGGCGTGAGCATTCTCGGAACCCATCTTGCACTGACTTTAGTCATCCCAAGATGATGATGTAGGATATTTAAAATACTTGATTCCGATACTCCAACCATTGCTGCAAGTTGCTTCTTCTTCAGTCGGGCATCTTCCAATACAAGTTTTTCTACTTTTTCGACGATTTCCGGTGTGGTGGCCTCAATTGGCCGTCCGGAGCGGGGGTCGTCTTCAATGGACTCCCTTCCTTGTTTGAAAAGACCATGCCACTTGTAAACCATGGTTTTACCAGGGGCAGAGTCCGCGTAAACCGCTAACAGCTCTTGAAAAATCGTCTGAGCGGATTTTCCTTGCTTGGTAAGAAACTTAATAACGGCACGGTGTTCAATTTTCTCCATACTGGCTGACTTCTTCCCGATTTAGTTGTTTGCAGGTCGATAACTCAAAAGTTAATGACACGATTAGGTTCAAACTTGGTATATATACTCTTAATGAGGTGCTTAACTAGTGCCTACCTGGACGGGTAAATTTATCCCCATCAACCCCTCCATTCCGCGAACTTATTGGCCTCCCCTCGTATTTACGTACCGACCGCTAATTGTTATTGTCTGCAAGTTTTGTTTGCGACAATACATTTAGTTCTGGATGTCTATTCCGTCATTTGCTGCCAAGAGTCTTGTCAAAATTCACCAAGATTATCAAAAATCTGAATTTCCATACATTCCAAATTTTAGTTAAAATCAATGGAACAGCTGGTTTCTTTTTCGCAATTTGAATTGCTCCTAAAATTTGACCGGTTAATATTTATAAATTCCTAACAAAGGGTTACCGTTAACGGTAAGGACCAGGCTATCGTTCAGTATTTTCGAAATGTACAACTAGGAGCGCATCATGCTTGACAGTTGTAGCAGTCTGATTTCATTGGGGTGTAAGTGGTTCATCACCATCTTTGAACAAACAACAACAGACAAACGAAGCTATGGCGAAAGGGAAAGATAGGGAGCGTAATTGTAAGCTACCCGACTGGGGAATGTACCTCCACCTCACAGAATACCGCAGTCAAATAACAATTCCCTTGAGGGTTGTTGTGTTCCTGCGAGTGAGTGAGGTCACCAGAAAGGTAGGAGATGCTGCGTTGGCAGCGGGGGTAGCGGCACGTGAGCGATATTTTATGTTGTGAGCGTTAATATGGCTATGGTAACCGCTTCACATCAAGCGGGCCGTATGCTTGTCTGCTGCCCGACGTAGTATAAAAAAAAAGAGTTCTTGCCGTACCCAAAGTCCATTACACGCCAACCGAATATCAAAAACGGGACGCCGGTTTGAAAGTTATCTTATGGATAACAGAAACAAAAAGAAACAAAGAAATTGCTTTCATTTGTTGTTAAAAACAAATTCAAATTGTGAAAAGTTTACTTACTGTATTTTGTTCATCGAGCCGTTTCATTAGATAAATATAGGGATTAAAGTTGAAATTGTAAATTATCATTTTGTCGTGGTCCAACTGGCACTAAGCAGTCAGACACCGCAGTGAAACTAAATAAAAGCTTGTAAAAAAAATATTCGCCTTAATTCGATTTGAACACCAAACTTTTCAGTATGTTTAATAATAGAAATGTTTATTATGTCGTGTACGACAATCAGTGTGGACTGAAGGCGCCAGGTAGTAGCGCACGGTGCCAGAACTGAAGTAATTACTGTGTCGTGACTGCGACGCGCTGATATTTCGCCAGCAGCCATAAAATATAAGGTAATTTTAAACAGCCAACCCGCCAACCCGCAGTTAAGCAGCGTGGTGGAGTATGCTCTAAACCCCTTCGGTTGAGGGGAGTCCCGTATCCCAGCAGAGGGATGAATAAGGGTTGACGACGATGACAGTATTCCAGCAGTGGAATGAATGTGCGTTGATAATAAAGTAATTACAACAAACTCATTAGGCTAGACATTTCTTGCGGCCTCCATTTCTGAGCTAACACTTTCACTCAGCAAGAGAATTGGATTCATTAGTGGCAGACGTTTCAAGTTGTGCCTGAGTAGGACGTTAACTAGTAAATTTTTTTAAACTATTTAACAAAAGTCATTATCATTTTTAACACTTTCCAATTAATACTTGAGGTGTAAGTGGTTCATCAATATGTTTGAACCAAAGCCAAGCTCACCTGCACGTGGTGCTCCCTGCTGATACTTCCCCAGTCGAGCAGCTTACAAATACGCTGTACCCTACCCCTCTTTTGCCAGAACCTCTTTCGCTCGTAAGTCGAGAGGGTGCACCACGTGGAGGCGAGGTTGCCTTTGGTTTTAAAGAACGTGGCGAACTACTTACACCACAATGTAACATTTTCTTGAAATAAATAGGTAATACAACAATTTAAGACATATCATTTATTCCCACCCTATTATATTCTGTGTAGCCTGAATTAAAACTAATTAGGACAAATAAATAACTTTCTTTTTGTATAAAAACTCAATATTCCTCCAGATTAACTAAGATAAACAGATAAACTAAGCAAATGTGTTGTTATTATTATACAGGAGAGGTGATCACCCAGAAGCAACTCCTCTTCAAAAATTAGCCACTTACTTACCATCAGTCCGAAGACAGAGTGCCCAACTCTAGATCAGAGCGCTACAAACGTTTCACACAGTTGGGTATGGTGAACTGTACACCAAGTGAGTTGATGTGTGTCAAAAGACAATGCCCGTATCTTGTTGAGAGAGTCTTGATCTCCTCTCTTAGTGTCTCAATCTCAAGCAATTAGTGAATTTTTGTGTGAATAATAAAGAATGGAGCCGGTGCCAAAATAAATAAATATTTCTGGACAATTTACACAGCGCCGTCGTTTTGGGGTGTAAGAGGTTTTGGGGTGTAAGTGGTTCATCAACATCTTTGAACCAAAGCCAACTTCACCTGCACGCGGTGCACCCTGCTGACTGACAAACGAAGCTCTGGCGAAAAGAGAGGTAGGGAGCGTAATTGTAAGCTACCCGACTGGGGAATGTACCTCCACCTCACAGAATACCGCAGCCAAATAACAATTCCCTTGAGGATTGTTGTGTTCCTGCGAGTGAGTGAGGTCACCAGAAAGGAAGGAGATGCTGCGTTGGCAGCGGGGGTGGCGGCGCGCAACACTGTATGTTGCGAGCGTTCATATGGCTACGGTAACCGCTTCACATCAGGTGGGCCGTATGCTTGTCTGCCACCCGACGTAGTATAAAAAAACCGGACAAGTGCGAGTCGGACTCGCCCACCGAGGGTTCCGTAGGTACGTAGTATCATTATTAAATTTGATATTTTTCATTATAAATAAGAAATAATGCGTCGAAAAAAAAAAAAATATATATTTTGCAATGTGTACATCAAGCCCTTTCATATGATACCACATTTGAACTAGTAGTTTCAATTTGAAATTTCGACACCCTATAAAAAATATAGACCCCCTATTTTTTAAGATCTATTTACAAATGTATAGTTTTGAGATTTATTCCTGTACTTGTAGTCTATAACGATGTTACTTGCCAAATTTCATAGTTCTAGGTCAACGGGAAGTACCCTATAGGTTTTGATTCCCTTGAGTGTGTCGAAATATGCGTTTTTTGCTGAATAAACGGCCGTAACTTTTTCTTACGTAAACTTAGCAGTTTGATTTTTTTTTAGCTTCATGGGACCGTAGACCTGAGTATACAGTTCAAATTTCAGCTTGATACCTCCACGCATTCTCGACATAGAAATTCTTGACAGACAGACAGACAGACAGACAGACAGACAGACAGACAGACAGACAGACAGACAGACAGACAGACAGACGGACAACAAAGTGATCTTATAAGGGTTCCGTTTTTCCTTTTGAGGTTCGGAACCCTAAAAACAAAAAAAAAAAAAAAAAGGGCTCTAGAGTTCATACCAGCTAAGCTACACACGAACCATACATCGAAGCTGAAGTATGATATTCACAATAAAAAAATCAGATGGTATTCACCTTCAGTTTAGCCCGTAGGGCCCCAGTTTCATTCAACGTCTTTCATGGATTAAAAGAACAGATAAGATAAATGTTTCTTCATTTCATAATGACACACACAGTTAGATTACAGGGAAAGGAAAATAGATTGAGGAAATTACAAATAAATGATTGTAATTTTATTTCATAGCAACAAGTAATGTAACGTTTACAATGTATTTCATTGTGTCACCAACATGTTTTAGGGGTGTGAGTGGTTCATCAACATCTTCGAAACAAAGCCAACTAACTTCATTTGCACGCGGTGCACCCTGCTGACTGACAAACGAAGCTCTGGCGAAAAGAGAGGTAGAAAGCGTAATTGTAAGCTACCCGACTGGGGAATGTACCTCCACCTCACAGAATACCGCAGCCAAATTACGGTTCCCTTGAGGGCTGTTGTGTTCCTGCGAGTGAGTGAGGTCATCAGAAAGGAAGGAGATGCTGCGATAGCAGCGGGGGTGGCGGCGCGCGAGCGATATTTTATGTTGCGAGCGTTAATATGGCTATGGTAACCGCTTCACATCAGGCGAGCCGTATGCTTGTCTTCCACCCGACGTAGTATAAAAAAGAAACATCATTTACACTACAGCATGATAACTGATTTAACTACATGTGTAGCATAGTCAAATAAGAGCTACAGCTTAGTGTATTACTTTCAACAAATCACTGGTTTTAAAATTGGATAGAATATTGAAAATAATATAAATAAGTTGTGAAAGTGAACTCCGCTAACCCATAGTTGAGCAGTGTGGTGGAGTATGCTCTAACCCCTTCGATTGAGGGGAGGGCTCTTACTTAATAAAGCAAGTTCTCGCAGGCTAGGAAAAAAATTTTATTTTTGTGTCTGTCTCGTGACTTAAAATTAATTAGCTCCATGTTAGTTTTAACGAATAAGGCACATTCAAAAATATATAAACAGGGCAGAGTTAAAAGCTGATATTTTTTAAACAACGGTTTACATGAATCGGTTTGCTTTAAACCATACATGGCTCTGACACAACTAAACGCAAGGTGTTTGTCAGTAGTATTACCCAAAAACATTAATCCGTAACGCAATGTAGACACCACATATGTTGTTTCGTTGCATAAGGCAAATTTTGATTGGGGAAATCTAATGCAGGTGACTGTTAAATAAAGCAGTCTCTGAAATGTTATTGCTCATAATATTTTTTTTTTAAATCCTATTATTTATACCACTCATCGAGTTTCAAATAAGGGGCCATCCATAAATTACGTCACACATTAAGGGGGAGGGAGGGGGTCGACGAAGTGTGACACTGTGTGACAAGGGGGTGGGAGGGGTCCTAAATTTTGTGACATAACATTTCAAAATCTATTATAATCTACGAGTTAAAACACGGACTTTGAACTATTAACGAAAAACTTAACATTTGCAACTCTAGATGTAAAATTGGGGAGTCTCACAAATGTGACCAGCTGTGACAAGGACGGGGGGAGGGGTCAAAAAGTCATGAAATTCGTGTGACGTAATTTATGGATAATAATTAAGCATACTGCCTCAAGAGTATAGTTATATGGCGGTGGTCTTCTGTAAGGTGGATATACATTTCCAGTGTTTTAGAGCAATAAAGAACATTGTAACATACAGTTTAAAACAAAATTCAAAACACTTATTAGAGCCAAAATACAATAAGGAGTCTTCTCTTTATGCTGATCTAGATGCTCCTTTCTTTCTCTATAGATTTGCTAGTGTGTAGGCACATGTAGGTGAAATTGGCTGTGGCTCTAAAGAAGGTGCTGTTACTTTAGAACTAAATAAGGTGCTTACACAAAAAGATTTCCCAAAATATAATTTTTTGTAGTACCGAAACAGTTTCTTTTAGGTTTGCGAGTACTGGGGGCTCTACCGCCGAAGCAGAAGTCGATTACCATGGGCTTTTTTGAATGTGAAATGTAAACTACTGCTTACATTGTTAGTAATTATGTATAGTTCAGCTAGTAGAAACCTAGAGCTCCACCAACTAAGCTGAAGATGTTTGTCGATAATTTTAACCAGAAATCAACTTTTTGAATCAAAAACCTTGACGGTAATCAGCTACAGCTTCCGCGGTAGGGCCCCTGGTAATAAGCACATAATGCATTACTTCTTCAAATAATGTATCTTCAACTGGTGTTTAAAACTGAATTAAGCATAGTATTTTAGATAACGAAATTCCATCTAAATAATATTTGGCCAAGATCAAATGTTAAAGGTAAACCGGGAGAAAATAACAGAGAACACCAGCTTCCACTCACATCTTTGGTCGGCTGAATAACAGTTAACATGCCAAACTTGATCAATCCTTGGGCACACCTCATTTGTTCAGAATAAAATCTATCCTTCTATTTATTCAGGACTTTTAATATGATGTATGCAAAATTTCAAGGCAAACAGCAATTTCTTTTTGGTCAAGATATTTATACCTTCAGAATGTATCCATTAGAACTTTATGACCATTACAGATGAGGGAGATGTGATAACAATCTACTCTCGCACAGAAATAGAACAGAATACACAAGGACTGTGTGATTTCGCTGTGTTCTTTTTGGAAACGGAGGTACATATTTAGTTTCGCAGCTCCTAATTCATAAAGATCACTACTACTTTTGTCATGTCTTTACCTACAGGACCTAGTTCACAGATGTATGATTGACTTTGGCATTGTCTAACAATATAAATAATAAGCACAAAGTACAGAATAACTGGGTGTAAAAGGCAACAGACCAGGCGCAGACAGTATGGGACAGATATTAAAAGAAAATGTTATTTTCTCTTCGACGAAGGGAATTTTTTAATAAAGCCGTATCCAGTAAGAGATTTACAGTGCATTATTATCTTTGCGAAGCAGAAATTCTGCAACTGAATCTTGATAACAAAGTAATTCAAATTTCAACTCGCTAATCAATCTGTATTGTATGTATAGAGTAGGTAATCACTCAGTTCAATGAGATGTATAATATAATAGTGCAGAAAATACAGAATAAATACGATCGATATGGAATTAAGTTCTTGAAACTTTGATTTTTAAGGATTATTTTGACACTAATAAAACAATGTCACAACATGCTTACTCACCAAAATATTATTATCACCTAGACCTAAATATTAATACGACACATGACAAATGATCATACTATTGCGTCTCATTTTACTTGTATCAGCTAACCTTGTGAGTCAGCTGATGATTATCAGAGAATTGACTGGCCTACATTTGTTATTCATTCAATAACGAAGATTAAAAATATTTTTGTTCACTCACCTCTTCGCGGCGTTTCAGCCATCGACCGCAGGGGCTCTCTTCCAGAATTTCGCTCTCATCCTCGGAATCTTCGCCGCTTTCCCTCGGAGACTTTCGCTCCTTGTCGATACTCCTGCCACCCGACATGTCGAGATCTTCACCACTACACCGAACTATACCACCACACTGTCAACTAATATTTTCACAGACGTTTTCGCTAAGAAAACACTGGATATATTTTCAAAATACACCTTTTCTTGTAACCATAATATCCAAGGCTGTAATGCTAGACGTCACTACAATTTCATCCCAAAACATTATTCGTCACACAGCACTTAAGGAGACCTTGTACTCGTTAAAAAATAAAGTTAAACGATTTATCTACGAGACACGCGAACACACAGCGTCTGCAGAGAGCTTACTCATTATAATTGAAATAAATTGTTCACCGGCGTAACTCTCGACGTATTTCGGTCCGACATAAATATAAAAACCATAGACCTGTGCACTCTATATTTTTTTCTCTCAATAAGAATCATAGACAAAGCCCAAAAATTTCAGAAACATTTTATCAATTAAACTAATTAATTTAAAGATTGAATGAGTAAAATAATATGTTTCTTTTCCGAAAATACCTATTAGAAAATATTAGTTGATATAACATTATTTCATCATGTCTGACAGCGCCATCTAGCACACGCTGTAGTAAACGGATAAACAAATTTATGATAACTTTTGTGAACCAAAGAACAAAATGTCTTTTATGGCAGGTAGAAAGTAAGGTATAAAAACAAAATACATAATTAGTACCGCAAAATAGTCAATTCACAAAATCAGTTCATTATTTTATCTCAAAATTAAGCGTGACATGCCCTGCCATCTATGAATACTTTCACCGATACATCTTCAAAACTGCAGCGCTACGCGAACCAAACCAATGACAGAAGAATGGAAACAATTAGAGTTTCTTTGTGCGTTTGGTGTATTTTGTTAAATTTACGGATCGCAAAAACAATATTATTTCTTTAGTAGATAAATCAACATTAAAATAAAATGTTTTGTTGATTATATTTGACCAATTGTTAAAAATAAAAATGTGTAACGCCCTCTTACAGAATGTTTCCGGACTTAGTAATAACATGATGTGCCCTCGTTTCTCTAACAAATAATAGATGGTGTACCAAAATTAAATCTAAATAATTAAATTAAATTTAGGAAAAAGGAAACAAATAAAAAAGCGCCTTTGTATTTAATAAAGTAAGTACATTCTTGTTCTTTACTTTTTACGTTGGTTTTAGGGTTCCGTCACAGGTTCCATGTCAAAATAATAGACGAAGTATCAAGTAGGTAATCTGTGATAATATGTATAAATATTATATATAAAGTAAAAGTTTTGTAATTTGAGTGTACCGTAACGTAGCGAGAAATCATACCCTGTTACATACCCAGGGGCGCCAGCTTTTAGAAAACCTCATGGGTGCTCAATGCTCATGCTCATTTGATGACTGGAAAAAGTGGCGAAATGTGAGAAGAGAAATGCACACTGATCGACCGACAAATAAATAAATGTCCTACTTACATACTGCGTACTTAATTACTAATGTGTTTGTTAAAAAATAAAATGGGTCATCTCATCGGGTAATGAAAAAACGTCCATCCCTAAAAGACGATTACTGATCTGTGGGCCTACCGCCGAAGCTAAAACCCATTACCAAAGGATATTTTGATTGCGAAATTCAAAGTTTAGCATAGATTGCCGGTGATTGTGTTTAGCTTAGTTGGTGGACACCATAGAACTCTACCGAGTAGCTGAACATGTTTATCTTTAACTTATACCTAAGATCTATATTGGCGATCGAATTCGGCGGTAGGCCCCTTGTTCCTTGATGTGTATTCTGATATTCTCAGGGGTGCTCGGCACCCACTGTTTATTTCTCATGGGTGCTAGAGCTAGGGTTGCCAACTTATTTTTACAAGAAAAACAGTATATTAAAAGCTGCGTAACAAAACAAACAGTATAGTAAGGCCCAGTGCATGCGGAGCAGTACAATAAACAGTACTATGGTAAAATAAAGTATTTTTCAACAGTATTCAAACATAGAAAACAGTATAATACTGTTTTTAACAGTATAGTTGGCAACCCTAGCTAGAGCCCTCGAGAACCCACGGAGTCGGCGCCCCTGTACATACCCCTGTACTGTAGGGTCAACAGTTCGCTTTGTAAACCGCACCAATTTAAAGTAAAATAAATATCTGGACCATTTAAACAGCGCCATCTAGTCCCAAATTAAGCGCAAATCTTGTGCTATGGCAACTAGACAACTGATAAATTTACTTATACCTAAGTATATACATTATTTTTGTAAATACATACCATTTACTCTATGATACATACTTAGAAAAAATACATAGAAAAAACCCAGGCCAAGACAAACAGACATGATTCATGCACACAAATGTTTGTCTTATGCGGGGGGTCGAACCGGCGACCTCGGAGGCAGAGTACCTACCCATTGTTAGCCATTCGACCACCGGGTTCGTCAAAAATTAAAAAGTGATGCTGCCCGAAGAATTGATTTGAGATGTTATTTAAATTTATCGGCAGCGCGACAGTGATAGTTCATGTTGAGAGAGTTTATAAGGCTATGGTAACCGCTTCACATCAGATGGGGCTAGGGTTGCCAACTTTTTTTTGACAAAAAAAACGTATATTATAGTTTGGTTAGAAAAAAAAATAAAGTATTTAGAAGAAAAAGTATTTTTAAAATTGTATGTTTTTATTGCCTTAAAAATGTATTTTGATGTGCTTTTAGCACATGCTATAATTTTTTTAAATATATTTTTTCATTAAACATTTAATAAATTAAATGTTTCAAAGCTTGTATCAAACAAAATTCAAAATTTAAATAAAAAAACAATTCGTTTTTAATTAAATTTATTAACTCTCTATTTCTCTCTTCTCGCCACTTTAGATCACAGTAAACGTTGGAAATAAAGTATTTTCACATACTTGTATGCAAAAGTATAAAGTATAATTACCAAAAATAAAGTAGGATACGCTATTATAAAGTATGGTTGGCAACCCTAGATGGGGCGTATGTTTATTTGCCACTCGACGTAGTATACAAAACACGAAAATAATTTGTTCCCTTTTCTATTATAAATATTTTATTACAATGGCAGAGAAAGGAACTTATTTCTGAGCTTTTATCGAATATTTGATTTCACGAAGCAATTTCAACTTGTATTTCATCCAATCAAATATACAATCGTGCAAACAAGATAGCTCCTACGAATAAATCTTCCACCATAAATATTAAACGGCCAAATCAAAAAGGGTCAAACGGTGTTTTGGTAGAAAACAAAATCCGCTAAGTAAATAATTATTAATTCTCTGCCGTTTTGCTCACAGGTCGTCCAAAAGCGAAAATAAAAATTAAATTTGGAAGAAAAATGAGAGATAAATTTTTGTGTGCACTTGCAGAGGGCAAGTCAGACTTAAGCTAGACTGGAGCGTAAATACTAGGTTCGCTTCAGTTATTCATTCATTAAATAGAGCTTAAACTGAAGTAAAAGTAATCACTACCGCCCATCGAAATCAGCAACAGCCGCCGATCCCTCGCCAGCCTTAATAATCCTATCCTACTAATATTATAAAGGCGAAAGTTTGTATGTGTGGATGGATGTTTGTTACTCTTTCACACAAAAACTACTGAAGGGATTGTGATGAAATTTGGTACACGGGTAGAATATAATCTGGAATAACACATAGGGTACTTTTTATCTCGACATTCCCACGGGAACGGGAATAATGGGACTGAATGTGTAAATCACTAAGTACTGAAGGGATTGTGATGAAATTTAGTACACGAGTAGAATATAATCTGGAATAACATATAAGGTACTTTTTTATCTTGGAATTCCCACAGGAATGGGAATAATGGGACTGAACGTGTAAATCACTGACTACTGAAGGGATTGTTGACCTGCCCGATGGCAAGCAGTCATCGCAACCTATGATCCTACTAATATTATAAAGGCGAAAGTTTGTGAGTATGTGTGGATAGATATTACAACTATCACATTACCATCAATCACCATATGCATCCGTCATCACAAACTATAGCGTTTATAATACCTATTAGTGGTATCATCATGAAAAAAATTCTTAGTTTTAATTTACATAAATCACACAATATTGAACAGGTCTCTCAAAGTAACTCTCTCTAACTGTTACGCCTTCACGATATCATGTCAGAATCAATTTTAATTCTTCCGTCGAGAATGAATTTTGATCTAAACATAGATAGGAGGAGGATTGGAGAAGATAATAAGCTACTCGAAATACTAGTGCTGCGCAGACGAAGTTGCGGGCACAAGCTATTTATAAATAAAAAAACATGGCTGTAGCTGGTATTATAATAAAATAAATAAATAAATATTGTCAGACAAATTACACAGCGCCATCTAGCCCCAAAGTAAGCGAAGCTTGTGTTATGGGTACTAGACAACTGATAAACATACGTAAATACATTTTTTTTTTGTAAATACATACTTATGATACATAGAAAACACCCAGACTAGGACAAACAGACATGTTCATGCACACAAATGTTTGTCCTATGTGGGAATCGAACCCACGAGCGTTGGTGTCGAAGCTGCGTCATTGACCGCTACGCCACCGAGCTCGTCAAATTATACACAATCCTTACTATCCATAACCTACAAAATCTCATATTCCTTACTAAAACTCTGTCTGTTTGTTTGTCAGTCTTTCACGGGAAAACTACTCAACCGATTTTGATGAAACTTGCATGCAAGTAGTTTACTTACTAGACATAGGATACCTTCTTTTTATCCCGTTAAAATATAAGTCACAACGTTAAAAACAACCGACTTCTCTATGAACAAACTTTTTTTTTAAGTTTTTCTTAATTGTTTTCTAAAGGTAAGTTTCGGAAAAAGTCCTATCTGATACAAAAATATTTTTTGAAATCCATTCATAATTGCCGGAGTTATCGCGTAACATAGGTACATAAGAAAGGATATACAGTCGAATTGAGAACCTCCTCCTTTTTTGGAGGTCGGGTAAAAATGTTTTCGGAGGACGCGCGATTTTAAGATTGTGTGATAAACCTAATTTCACGCGGGTGAAACCGGGTGCGAGTACAGCTAGTTATACATAAATCGTTTATTTTTGCCTCGTAAAGGAAACAACGACTCATCCCTAGAGTTCGAAGGGATCGTGGAGCAAAAGCGAATAAATAAAAGATGCCACTGAAGAAGAAGAGGAAGAAAAAGGAAAAGATGAATATTCATACATGAGTGAACGCTATAAACCTCAAAACAGCCAAGCAGAAGTCGTAAAACTCAGTAACATAATTGTTTCGTGAATAATGTTACAGTTTTTGTCAAACTATCCGTAGCATTGGAAAGAAACAACTGTTATTAGAGGCAAATCTGGACGATAAACGTCATATTTCGGCTCTAGTTTATATCAAAGTGGTTAAATAAGAAGAAACTGTAAAATATAATCGTATTTTTAATACCGTATTTTAGGCAAATAAACATTCATTCACGCATTCATTCTATGTTTCACGGAAAACTGAATTTCCATGAAACATAGAATGAATGCGTTCGTTCTGTAGACCAAAGTTTTGCAATATTCTTCTTACTATGACGGACATATATTAGAGGCTTCTATGGAATAACCCAAGTTATTTTAAAACAAGAGGTGAAAGTAGAGAAACCCCTTGGATTGAGAGGAAACCCGATTCCCAGCAATAGGATGAATAAGGGTTGACGTTGAGTTAATACTCAACCACTCAACCATATAATACCAATACTCAATCATATAATACCAATGTATTATGGAGGAACTTAGTGTAAGCAATTCAAACATATCCTGCTCATCCCAAATGGGAAACGGGTGTATATGTCGCAGCCAATTCGTAAAATCCGCCGCATTACATAACGTCTAGCTGTTTTAAAAAATGGCAGAGCCATTATTTCAACCCGCCTATTTATCATATGATTACACGACCGAATTGTTACCTGATGGTGCATCACCAAGGCTAATATAATAATAAAATCAAATAGCTTGGCTATTTCTAATCAGAACACAAACCTATCCAAACGTAACCAAAAGATAATTTAAATAAAAGCTGCCGAAAGTTTTGTAATGTGGCGGTTCTATCAATTGGATGCGACATAGCATACCTATATTTTTCTTCATAAGCCGTTTAATTAGTAGCATAAAGAAAAATAACAAAATAATTGTGCAAGAAAGTGGGGCTGCAATCCCTGTTCTTTTTTGCAGCCCCTGTCGCCTGTCATCTCGTTCAAATATTCTACAACCTTTTTCATGAGCTTCTAACGTTTAATTAAGCGGAAACAAACTCGGACGATGTCAAAAATTTGTAAGTATGCACATTTATTTATTTCAGCAGTATCTATTTTATTATTTACCTAAGGAAACGCACTGTACTGTCATTATTATTAATTATTTCAGCCGAAGAACATCCATTGCTCAAGATGGGCTTCTTCTCCTTTAACTATTCCTGGACAAATTACACTCGATCATCTAGTTCCAAACTAATCAAAGCTTGTACTATGGGTACTAGCTTTGAGTGTCGATTTATACTCAAAGGGGTACTAGATAACTGATATTATACTAAAATACATTTTTTTTTATTAATAAATTCATAAAATACATCCAGATCAAGACAAATAGACATATTCATGCAAACAAATTTTTGTCTTGTGCGAGGATCGAACCCGCGACCTCGGAGTCAAAGGGTCATTGCTAGCCATTCGACCACAGAGTTTGTAGAGTTAAATAGACTTCTACAAGGATAAATTTTGAGCCGTTTGTTTCCACAATTCAATCTCGTTTCGGTCAACTTTCAATTTGCGATCGTATAAAAATTAGGAGAATTGGCCTTCTGTTCTTCTTACGTATCGGACGTACGAAGTGGAATCGTATGTTTGTTTCTGAGTTAGGTACTGTCTGAATAATTTATCGAAACTTGTGCCCTTCAGGCCCTTTTAAATCCCTCTGCGACGTCCTCTGAGTTGGTAGTCGTAAAATCACAGACGTCAGACAAATACAACGCGATTACAATATAAAATCACAATATAAGTACATAATAGCACTACGTAATAAAATGCTACACTTGGGACTATAATACAAGAAAAGTCGGTATTTAGGTTTACAGGGTACTGGTATTATGTGGCCGAGGTACACTAACATTTCTTACGTTTTTTATGTGTAAATAACGAGTTTTTAATTTACTTGTCCTACGTTACTGGGTTGTACATTACGGGGTGTAAGTGGTTCATCAACATCTTTGAACCAAAGCCAACTTCACCTGCACGCGGTAGCACCCTACTGACTGACAAACGAAGCTCTGGAGAAAAGAGAGGTAGGGAGCGTAGTTGTAAGCTACCCGACTGGGGAATGTACATCCATCTCACAGAATCATCATCATCATCAGGTCCATTTTAGTCTCCACTACAGGAGCACGACCCTCTCTCGCCCGTCCTAGACGGAAGGAGGATTTGGCCTACACTCCCCACGCTGGCCAAACGGGTTGGGGAAGCCTGATCGATATTTGATAATGAATTTCCCTTAGTCGCCTTGTACGATATCCACGGGAAGAAACGGAGTGATTCTATTCTAGTCTGCCGGAAACCACACGGCCAATCCGTCTCACAGAATACCGCAGCCAAATAATAATCCCATTGAGGGTTGTTGTGTTACTGCGAGTGAGTGAGGTCACCAGAAAGGAAGGAGATGCTGCGTTTGCAGTGGGAGCGGCGGCGCGCGAGCGATATTTTATGTTGCGGGCATGGCTACGGTAACCGCTTCACATCACGCGGGCCGCTTGTCTGTCACCCGACGTAGTATAAAAAATATATATAAAAAAACGTATTTTTATATATTCTGTGCTAGTGATGCGAACCCTTGCTTCTTGCCAAGAGTGAATGCGTTCTTATCCGAACCTAATGCGCCGAACGTACAAAAAAAGAGACATAAATACACATAAAAGACACTTTAACGCATAATGGCGGTTTTATCCCGTTAGGGATCTCTCAGTCAATAATAGAAAACATGCCGCTAGAATTTGTAGTGGGGTACAGTGAGGAATTTTCTACCACGAGCTCTCAAGTTGTGAAAGGAACTCACTGCTAAGGTTTTCTTAGGAGACAGCATGCCCCGAGAAGGAAGGAACAATGCAGCACACTTGCCTTAAACATTGGCTGACTTGAAATGCAGTATCACAGTATAATACTAGTACACCTCCCAACCGGGAACGGCCAAATAGAGTTAGATCTTAGAGTGCTTACGTTAAGAAACCTTCAAGGTGACGTGTGAATACAAAGCAAATTTTATTCACATTAATTTATAACAAAACCTTATTAGCATATAAATTTACACTACATATTAAATTAACTAAAAATAAACTAATCTTAATATATATCTAATGATATAAAGAAAGAAAAAAATATAACTAAACCGCGGCAATAAATTCCTCCGCATCACTGTCAAAAGCCATCGTGCTCAGAAGGCTGGCAGCTGGCCACGCTGAATAGCATTGCTTATCCATCCATCCAGCCTTTATTTTATCCTTAGGAGGCCTATGTCCTACACATAGGCCTCCTCCATATCCTTCCATTTTTGTCTCTCCCGTGCCACTTGCATCCAGTTGCGGCCTGCGTGACGCTTGATGTCGTCCACCCAAAGCATTGCGGGGTGTCCTCTACCTCGCGTGTTGGCCCACGGTCGCATTGCTTATACGTCGAGCCAAATAAAGGCCAGCCCTCTCCTCCTCTCCTCTCTCCCTCGGTCACGGGAAGTATCAATGCAAAATACCTTATTCCGTATAATTATTTCACCATACTGGTATTGCTGACAGGTAAGCCGCTTTATACAGGCACCCTTACCTTACATACAAACATACTCGTACAAATAGAATCTGACCGGGATGCAACCGGTTTATGTCTGTGACGACACTGACGGCGCTTTATTGTTATAAGCCTATTTCACCACCCAGCTTTATTTGGGTCAATTGGGGTCGCTGCGTATTGTACACTCACATCTATAGAAATTATGACAAAGGCTCGCCCATCGGAAAACAGACCATTTTGAGTAGGGATTCGTACGTATGAAAACGGGAAAGAAACCTTATAGGGCCAGTCTAGGGTTGCCAGATCGAAACATCTAAATATCTGGATAACATTTCAAAATGTAGGGATTTTGAGGTTATTATTTGGAGAAATGAAATTTATGAGTTAAAATTTTACGCGTGCTACGAGCCGCCCGAGATCTGAGCTCTGCGTGGCACACGCAGAGCTCAGATCTCGGGCGGCTCAATATACAATATATACAAAATTTTTATTGCTGTAGAATATGATGATAAGATACGTATATTTATCGGAAGATTTGTTATCTGTCGGGAGTTTGAACATCACATGAAAAGTCGGGACAATCCAGACGATTCACGACCATCTGGCAACCCTAGGTCAGGTAGGTTCTACATATGACTGATCATGTATAGAACGCAAATTAACCTTTATATTTGGAGTCACTTTTGGGAGGCAAGAGATAAAAAATTGTTTTGCAAACTGTACCGTGTAAAATATTTCGCTAAAAATACATTTTTTTAATTATGAAAAATAATTTGAAATTGTTTAAGATAACCGACGGAAATTGACCTTTCAGCGGCTTCAATCTTAAATCCCCGCGAAGGCTACGAACAATGCAACACACACTCGCCTTCATATTCGGTCACTTGAAAGGCCCATCCCCCCCCCCCCCCCCCCCCTTCAAAAAAACATAGACCCACCTGATGTAAAACAGTTACCCGAGCTTAACAAATGCTCGCAACATGAAATATCACTCGCTCGCTCTCTTTCCTTGCTGGTGACCGGCCTCATTCTCAGAAACACTATTTCAAGGGAGTTGTTATTTAGCTGCGGTATTCTGTGAGGTTGAGTTACTACCCCATTCGGGCAGCTTATATATACGCTATGCCCTACCTGTATTTCGCCAGTGCCTCGTTAGTCTATTTGCAGGGTACACCACGTGCAGATGAAGTTGGCTTTGGCTCAAAGATGGTGATGAGCAACTTACTGTACGTCTGGTTATTTTGTGAACATAGTGAAGTTGGTGTTCAAATCCAGTTCTAGGTCGGTTCTAATTATGATCTGGGAATAAAATCTGGCATCTACTCGTATGTCTCGATTATGATAAAATTTTATAGATAGGTTCAGGCAACAAACATTATTTTTTATGTTCGCTAGCTAATGTCACCAGCCACCAGCCCCCCTAGCCAAGTGTAATTCGTAGCGTAGCGATCGTTACATAGATCACGTGACATTTGTCAAAATCGAACATTTTAGTATGAGAATTGACAAATGTCACGAGATCTATCTAACGTTCGTTACGCTACGAATTACACTTGGCTGGGGGGCAGTTCAGCAGTTTTTAAGATAACGCCGCGAATTAGAGAAGATATTGTTAGCAATTTGTGTAAAAACGCAACATTTTATGTAAGAAACTGTCCTGTCGCTTAGTACCTATATTAAACTGTTCCGAATTTTTACAATATGAACGTGACGAGGGTGAGGTTTTGTAGCAAAGATGGCGGGCTGTATGTGGTAATTAAAGCACTTACCATACACGGAAGGGCTTGATTAATGTACGGGTGTTTGTCATGTTTTGTTTGTTTTTCGTGAGTTTGCTCCAGCCTTGAGCTCATTGTGTCACAACGCCTTTGAAAAATATATTAAAAATATGGTAATTACGGAGGTCCAAGGAAGATTGCGGCGCGCTTGCTACCCCGAGGGTTTTATTCACGAGTTTTTGATCCCCCATTTTTCCGCGTTTTTAAAGAACCCCAGGCAAAGTATGAGAAATAGTACTAGTCCCAGGCATGTGGCATGTCATACATAATAATATTATATATGTCAATATATTAAAAAAAATCCAAATGAAAAAACGGCCACGAGGAAGACCACAGATGCGTTGGTGCGACGATATCAAGAGAATCATCATCAGGTCCATTTTATTCTCCACTACAGGAGCACGACTCTCTCTCGTCCGTCCTAGACGGAAGGAGGATTTGGCCTACACTCCCCACGCTGGCCAGACGGGTTGGGGAGGCCTGATCGATATTTGATGTTTTTCCCTTAGTCGCCTTGTACGACATCCACGGGAAGAGAAAAAATATCAAGAGAATGGCTAGAACGAAATGGATTGAAATTGCCCAAGATCGAAGAAAATGGCATTATATGAAAGAGTCCTACACCCTAGCGGTAGAGAAAGGGTAAAGAAGAAGAAGAAGATGTCATTATATAATAATACATTTAACAGTAAATCTCTATATATATATAAAAAATAATCCCTATTTATCTTGGTCACAGCATCATGCGAGAACGGCTGCAGCGATTTCACAAATTGTTTTTTTTTTCTGTTTGTTATTTCAGGAGAAAGTTCTTATGAAAGAAGAAAATAAGAAAGTTGCGCGGAAAATTAGAAAATTTAAGAAAATTGAACGACCATTTTGACTTTACTAATGTAACTTATGTCGTTTGACAGATTGCGCAAAACCAATTCGTATTCAATATTCATTGAGATAAGACAACGTTCGTCGGGTCAGTTAGTTCAATATAAAAACTTTTCCCTAGTATAGTTCAACTATCAGATCTATAATATTATTAATACTCACGTGAGATTATAGATAGGATAATAAATTAAATAATAAAATTAAACGTCAAATTAAAGCTACATTAAAACAGTGTTCGTCGCGATAGACATGGAGGACGCGTCTGCGTATTCACCCTGATGAAGGTCTATGAGATCAAAACTAGTCTGCTTTCAATACAATAACTCTTGATTGCACCAAATGAATTACAGAATAAAAAAAAATCGGTTTGCTCTCCGGCAGAAGTGATAACCTGAACATTAACGTTGTGCATTTTTGAATATTTTGGAATGGTTAGAGAATAATTTCGCACGAATTGCTTTATTTATCAGTATAAAAGTACCTACTATCATTTATCTGGTAAAATACAATATTTTATTTATTGCGCTATCGTACACAAGCATGACAATCTAAATTACATTAAAAATAAACAGCAAAATCAGGCATACATTTTCGCCGCGCGGTGAATCTGATAGGGATATTACTTCCTCTCCTACGCTGCGCCGGCGGTCTACTTTCCCTTCGTTTCACGAATTTTCGATCAGGTCACGTGTTCTGACGCGAGTTTAATATTTTTTACCCATCCCAAAAAGTGTACAACGCCGCTAAAGAAAATTTCACTTAAAAACAAAAAATCAATTTAATGTTAAACTTGAACTCAAAAACAATGGAATGTTGGTCTTATCGCTATGAGCCTTCTCTTCCAGACAACCTTAGAGGGCAGAAATGACAAAATGTATATTGAACAGGTGGATGGTGCAATGAAAATACAACAATATCAAACGTCATTAGTAAAATATTATGTATGTATAAACACTCATACATATTACTATACAAATATAATACTTATAATACTCTATATTTACAAATATATTTTTTTTCTTGACAAAATATACGTGAGTTTATCAGATTGACTTTTAAAGCAGTTAATACTCTAGGTCAGCAATTCTCAAACTTTTTTAGTGACGGAACCCTACAATAAAACGTTCGACCAGAGAGGTGTTTTGATTTTTTTTCTAAATTCTCGCGGCATCCCTACAGGTGTATCAGAATTAGTTTATTAGTTTCTTTGTCTGGTATCGCGGAAGCCTAGGGTTTCGAGGAATACACAGAATGGCTGCTCTAGGTCTAGCCAATCGCGAATCTCGACAAAAGAACCGGCGTGTTTATTTCTCGAGATCATAACTCGAGATTCACCTACAAGATTTCATTTAAAAAAATTTACTGTAAGACTGAATAAGTTAGAATACTATTAATTATGAGCCAGATCTTCTGGAAGTTCGGGGTGTAAGTGGTTCATCAACATCTTTGAACCAAAGCCAACTTCACCTGCACGCGGTGCACCCTGCTGACTAACAAACGAAGCTCTGGCGAAAAGAGAGGTAGGGAGCGTAATTGTAAGCTACCCGACTGGGGAATGTACCTCCACCACACAGAATACCGCAGCCAAATAACGGTTCCCTTGAGGGCTGTTGTGTTCCTGCGAGTGAGTGAGGTCACCAGAAAGGAAGGAGATGCTGCGATGGCAGCGGGGGTGGCGGCGCGCGAGCGACATTTTATGTTGCGAGCGTTAATATGGCTACGGTAACCGCTTCTCATCAGGCGGGCCGTATGCTTGTCTGCCACCCGACGTAGTAAAAAAAAAAAAAAAAAAAAAGATCTCCCTTTTCATCTGATCCATATGCCAGGGGCATAACTGAGGGATCTAGACATCATTTTGTATCCTCTAACACCGTAACCGCTTCACAGCAGGCGGGCCGTATACAATGAAGACCCGTATCCCAGCAGTGTGATGAATATGGGTTGATGCCTTCGATCATATTATATACCTACTAGAACGTTGATGACCGAATACCTAAGTTGAGCACATAAGCCGACTTTTACACTTTATTATTTTGCTTATCTTTATTAGGATCATATTGAGCCTGTAGTCATATCTGTCTAGCTATCGTAAAATATACAGGGCAAACAGTTTGTCAACACAATTATTGTCTCGAATATTCCATCTAAGCAGGTAAGTAGGTACATTTTTTGCTCTCGTTAATAATAATGATGACTTAGAGATGACGTCCTTGAAATTTCAGGTAAATTGTACGAGTATTTCAAAGTCGGACATCAGCCCCCTTACCACCATCTCTTATTGCGATTCAATAATTGAATAGATTGCTTATTCATACCAATGAATAAGCGACTCTATTAAAGAAGAGCACTCGACCGGTCATCGAGAGGTCGTGGGTTCAAATCCCACATAGGGGGGGAGGTGAATTTTTCCATTTTTCTAAAAATATTTATCAGCAAGTTGGCCAAGACAACTATTTAAATAATATTAGGTTCAGTTTTTTATTCAACTTGTGTTTTCGGGCTAGGAATTGAAAAAAAAATGTCGTGGTACTTAATTGTTCAGAATCGTCTGTATGTATGGAAAAGCGGATACTTTTCGCGCTTTAACAATGATCCATATAGTAAAACGTATATGTGTATTGTGTACTGAATTCACTTCTAAAGACCCTTTTTGCCTGAGGCACTACAGCGTAGCACTACCAATACTGTCATGGGAGAATTTTCTTTCCCGCAACTCTAATATTCTCATTGGCTGATCCGACTCTTACATAAAAATTCTCCGTGGATTAACTCTTTATCCATGACACTACTATCGTTTTTCTTCCCTGTTTATACATGCTGATGATGATGTCAAATCGTGTCGCAAACTTATAAGAGCAGCCTTACGTGCTATTGCTTGTGTTATGCTACAATATTTTTTAATTATATATATTTTTTATTGAAACGATGACATTTATGCAGCAATACTACTTTATACTACTTAATTAATATTTAATTATAAATGCCAGCACTTCTATCTAAGTAATCTAAGTATCTAAGTAATTTATGAAAATGATTGGGTATATTATTGCAACGGGAGATGAAATTTCCTGTGACATTACTGGCATCAAAGTAGTGTCACGGGAAATATAATTTTCCCCATGACACTACCAGTAGAGTCTCGGGAAAGAAAAATCTCCCATGACACTACTGATAGTGCCACGCAGTAGTGCTCAGGGCAAAAAATTCCAAAGCACAATGCAATAAAATATTTTGCACGTTATATAATAGCTTGAAGGCCGAACCGGTACCGGTATACAACTATCAGTTGTCTACAAAACATTATTAGTATTTGATTTGAATTCGTAATATTGCGTTTAAATGTCAGAGTCATAATGAAAATATACACTCCTTATCTATACAAACAAACATTCGTACCTACATGATATCTATACGAATAGCCGTAATTGAGCTAAATTATATCATAGTCTCAGTGAGTCGGGCGGCCGCGACGGGGCAGCGTGATACTCGCGCGCGGTTACATTGCTAAAATGATTTTTCTGACTATATTTGTAGTGGCCTTGTTGACATTGTACTTTTATACGACGAGAAATTTTGACTACTGGAAAAAAAAAGGAGTGAAACATGATAAACCCATACCGATTTTCGGGAATAATCTGCAACTATACCTCGTGCAGAAGAGCGTAAGCCAAATGGCGACAGACGTTTACTGGAAGTATCCGAACGAGAAAGTTGTCGGATTTTTCAGGGCGTGGATGCCGGAGCTGGTTATCAGGGATCCAGAGATAGTGAAGCGCATTCTCGTGACGGACTTCTCGCAGTTCTATGCGCGTGGGATCAACCATAAAGAAGTGGTGGAGCCTCTCATGCGTAATTTATTTTTTGCGGATGGTGACATGTGGCGGTTGCTGCGCCAGCGGATCACACCTGCCTTCACCAGCGGTAAGCTGAAGGCCATGTTCCCGCTTGTGGTGGAGCGCGCTGAGCGTCTTCAGACTCGAGCTCTCGCCGCGGCCCGCGAGGGCGGCACTGTCGACGCGCGCGATCTCATGGCACGGTTCACCACTGACTTCATCGGTGCCTGCGGTTTCGGTCTCGACGCCGACTCGCTCAACGAGGAAGACTCTGCATTCAGGAAACTAGGAGCCAAAATATTTCAAATCAGTGCGATGGATATAGCGGTGGCAATGTTGAAAGACTTATTTCCAGACACGTTCAAGCATCTTAAGTATTTATCGAGGTTGGAGCCGGACTTCATAAAGTTAGTAAATGATATCATTAAGTTTCGTAAAAATAACTTTTCAGGAAGGAATGATTTTATAGACTTGATGTTGGAATGTAAAAGCAAGGGTACAATCGAGGGCGAGTCCATCGAGCGAGTGAAGACGGACGGCACGCCAGAGCGCGCCTCGCTGGAGTTCGACGATGTGCTAATCGCGGCTCAAGTATTCGTGTTTTTCGCCGCAGGCTTCGAGACCTCTTCTTCAGCCACCAGCTTCACCCTGCATGAGCTCGCTTATCACCCTGAAATTCAGGAGAAAGTTCAGAAAGAAATCGATACGGTTCTCGCAAAACACAACAACAAATTAAGCTACGAAGCGATCAAAGAAATGACTTACTTAGAATGGACATTCAAAGAGGCGATGAGAGTATTTCCGTCCTTGGGATTCTTGATCAGACAGAGCGCACAGAAGTACACCTTCCCGGAACTGGATCTGACCATCGATAAGGACGTGACAGTGATCATCCCGGTGCAGGCGTTGCACAACGACCCGCTGTACTTCGAGCAGCCGGACGAGTTCCGTCCGGAGCGGTTCAACCCGGACAACTTCGGTGACAGCAGCAAGGCAGTGTATCTGCCATTCGGCAGCGGGCCGCGCGCTTGCGTCGGTGAGTTCACTATTTTGTTACTGTGCGGTGTATGGTACTTAGACAATTTACTCGGCAATAACGCTAAGAGCATATTAGACTCTCGTAGCTTCATATTAACGTCCATTTCGAATGGCACAAAGGTTATAGTATCAAGTTTGTTGAGCCCATAGTCGTACATGCGAGACGTAATGCAAAAGAGGAGATAGAAAAAATTGCTTCGTTCGTGTTTTCATCCAAGCCACGAAATAGAGAGAGTATGGATAAATAAAAATTATGTAAAAAAACTTTTAATTTAAACGGTTTTATTGAAAATAGTGTACTAAAAGCTAAAAAATAATTCGGTAGGTCGGAGGTTTCAGTCATCACACCCCTCTTCCTCATCAGTCTAAGGCATTGATCAGACAAAATAATAAAATCGTTGGGCGTAGCGTAAACTGAGTTGACTGGATGAAAACACGGGCCCAACGATTTTATTATTTTGTCTGATCAATGCCTTAGACTGATGAGGAAGAGGGGTGTGATGACTGAAACCTCCGACCTACCGAATTATTTTTTAGCTTTTAGTACACTATTTTCAATAAAACCGTTTAAATTAAAAGTTTTTTTACATAATTTTTATTTTCAAGTTTTTAGTTTCTAATTTCATTACATAGTACTTCTCGTTCTATTAAGTTTAGATTTGACTTTTGTCATTATTTTTTTTACTTTTAAATTTGTCTTGTATTCAGGTTCATACCAGATTTGGCAGGGCAGGGAGAGAAACACAAGTAGTGAAGGTGAGTGTTGATGTACGTCGGAAAGGGGCCCCTTAAACCTACACCCGTGTCACAAGTCTCGGGATCTGCTTGGGTTTCTCTCTCTGCCACACGATGGACCCGGCACCCGCACGGTGAATCCATGGAAGCTAAGAAGTTCGTCTCATGAATACCCATATTGAAAAAATGGGTATCAAATGATACCCATATTGAAAATTGAGACGATATGTAACCGCGCCAACCGGCCATTTTGTTGACGGCCATCTTGGATTTTATAATATTCATCGTAAACTGTGTTCTACTAGTTAAGCCCTTTCATTTGATACCCATATTGAGGTAGTCGTGACAAAATTTGTAAACCGCCATTTTGTAGCGGCAGCCATCTTGGATTTTCATTTTTTTTTCATGTGAACTGTATTCTTCTAGTCAAGCCTTTTCATTTGATACCCATATTGAGGTAGTCGTGACAAAATTTGTATACCGCCATTTTGTAGCGGCAGCCATCTTGGATTTTCATTTTTTTTTCATGTGAACTGTGTTCTACTAGTCAAGCCCTTTCATTTGATACCCATATTGAGGTAGTCGTGACAAAATTTGTAAACCGCCATTTTGTAGCGGCGGCCATCTTGGATTTACAATGAAACAGAATTTATTTAATTGTATTGTCACCAGAACTAAAGGTGTGTACCAAATTTCAGATCAATCTGTCAACAGGAAGGGGGTCAAATTTCAATTACTAAATTTGACCCAAGAATAAATAAAAATAATAAAAAATAAAACAAACGGGGTGAGCTAAATAAAACCGTTTAAAAACTAAAGTATTGGGTCAGTTCACAGTGTATTTACTACTATATATGCAAAGTATTAAGTACAAGCTTACGCACTTTCGTCATCAATCCTGTCATTCCACTGCTGAGATTTGGGTCTCACCTCAATCGAAGGGGTTTAGAGCACACTCCACCACGCTGCTCAGCTGCGGGTTGGCGAAGGCCAAGGTTTTAAAGCCGCCTGAAGGCCATTGACTTGGCTTAACGATTGTTATCTAATAACAACAGCCGGGACCGACGGCCTAACATGCTTTCCGAAGCACGGAGGAGCTTAGATAACCAAATCAATCCATGGACTGGCTACGGTCGACGTTGCTATACTTGCGTGTTCGATTAGACTGACGAGCTTTACGAACTCTTTCTCTCTTTTTGCCAGAGCCTCGTTTGTCAGTCAGCAGGGTGCACCATGTGTAGGGGAGTTTGGCTATAGTTCAAAGATGTAGATGAACCACTTCCAGTAAAGTTCCAAAAAAAGTAAAAGCATCGTCCAGTTTGACACGAGGTTGGATTGATAATGGTTACATTGCAGGACCGGCAGACTAGAATAGAATCACTCGGTCTCTTCCCGTGGATGTCGTACAACGTAAGGGAAATACATTATAAAACATCAGATCGATCAGGCCTCCCCAACCCGTCTGGCCAGCGTGGGGAGTGTAGGCCAAATCCTCCTGTCTGTGACGGACGAGAGAGGGTCGTGCTCCTATAGTGGAGACTAAAATGACCTGATGATGACATTGCAGGAGAGCGGCTGGGGCTGATGCAGTCGCTGGCAGGACTGGCAGCGGTGCTGGCTCGCTGCAGCGTGCGGCCCGCGCCGACCACGCTCCGCAAGCCGCGCATCGACCCTCGCTCCGACATCGTGCAGACCATCAAGGGCGGACTGCCTCTGCTGTTTCTGGAGCGGAAGTAGACCTAATAAGATACAGAGTACAAATAAGTACTATGAGGAGTCATACCCAAAAATTAAACGGTAATTAATGAATAATCATGAATTCCTCAAATGGCAACGATTTGGACTTACGTATTTTACTTTTATCAAAATTATTGCCAAAGATCGTGTAACACGAATTTTTTCGCCTCTTAGGGCCCGTGGTGTTAAGGTTCTGATTGAAAATCAGTGTTGTTATTCTTACAGCAACTTCTACTGAATCAGAATCCCTTTCCACTTCCACAGCATTAAGGTGCATATTTAATTTGATTATAGACATTGATATAATCATAATCTATGTCTCATGTCTATATAACACCATTTTTTGTTTTTCATCTATTACTGCTACTGAAATGTTGTGGATCGATGAAAGAAATATGCCATCAAAAACATAACTTGTAAAAAAACCAAGTCTCGCAACTCAGATCTTCTACCGTAAAAAGTTATGAGATCCATGTAAATACCAAGTCGGTTAATTTATTCAGTCCCTACTTAAGGCTAGGATTCCCGAGCGCAGAAACAATTTGAGGGGGTGAAGAAGCTCCATCCATCGGGGGGACCCCCCGCGCGTCTCAGTATATTTGCGCGGCCCGGCCGGGCGGCTGCAGAGCTGCTATAGTGCCACAGTATAGCATGTAGTGACCGATATTCAGTAGAACCACTCGAGTTTCTTTTTTAATGTAATATGTTTATATTTTTAAAGTGAAATGGGTAATTGTAGTAAAAAGTAATATTGTATTATGCCATCAAAAACAGAACTTCGGAAAACCAAGTCTGGCAAAATCAGATCTTCCACCGTAAAGAGTTATGAGATCCATGTAATACCAAGTCGGTTAATTTATTCAGTCCCTACTTAAGGAACCTTCTGTCTTAAGTTATTAGGTACGTAATTAGCTAACCTAACAACATCTTATAGCGACCATATCAATATTAAAAATCTTTTATGTTTTAAATAAACAGAATGACTTGGCCATCGCATGAAAACAATGTACTCGTATCTCACAAGTGATACATATCTGGGGGCACGGCAGTGCCCCCGCCAAGTCGAGCAAAAAGCAGCACGGCCGTACCATTCTTTTCTCGAAGCAATTCATTATATTATATCAGATTGTTCAGTGCGATTGCCAAGTCAATCTATTATGTTATAATGTAGTTATGAAAACAGAACCGAAATTGCATAATATTTTAGTTTTTCCTTGATTTATACACTAAACACTAACTGTATTCTAAATTTGAAGCTTCTATGTCTGCTAGAAGTGCCTTAGAATTTTGATGATCGGTCAATCAGTGAGTGAGTGACAAAATTAAGAAATTTTGCCTAGTTATAATTCATAAACTACTGGATCAAATTGAATGAAATTTGCAATATACTATCTTTGTACAATACCTGCTTGGTTACTAAAAATTCAGGCTTCTAGTTTTTTCCACAACGAAGTTATAGGGGGTCGAAAATGGCCTGAATTGCTTCGAGAAAAGGATGGTACGGCCCGTGCCGCTTTTTGCTCGACTTGGCGGGCACACTGCCGTGCCCCCGAGGGTGCTATTATGAATCTCAAGGGAAATGAACGATTCTAAAATAGAATTATAGTAAACAAGCTGTTGCTCTCGACTTCGTCCGCTTGAATGTCAGTTATTTTTTCTTTTTTTTGGTCTATCGGTTTTGGGATGAAATCGTAACAGACAGACAGAGTTACTTTCGCATTTTTATAAATGCGAAAGTAAAAGTAGTAGGTATTATTACTGGCTTAATCCATACTTATATAAATGTGAATGAAAAAACGCTGAACCGATTTTGATGAATTTGGGTATAGAGATAGATTGGACCTTGCAGAAGGACATACGATTATTCTTCACACGATAACCAAAGTCCACGTGGACGAAGTCGTGGGCCACAGCTAGTAATTTAATATAACTAGCTGTCCCTTCCCCCTCCCGCGCTTCTGCGAGACGGTCGAACTAAACTGTCTGTGCGATTTAATATTGCAAATTAAATAATTTTATTAATTTGTTTCGTAAAGTGTGTGGGCATTTCGGTGAATTTTGGTGATCTCATCTGAACTTATCATTTTTCGCTTTAAATTTCGATCTTATTTAGGTTTTATTTGTAAATAAGTAAATACAGTGATTATTATTCGCAAACTAGTAGGTATACTAAAAAAAATATTTTTGTGCTTCTTGACTGCAGCTGCATCAATCGTAAAACAGGTTTGGCCCGTAAAAGGTACGTAATAATTTCATATTTTGTTATTCTATTAGTGTTTTTTATTGGTATTAATATTAGTACAACAAAGTCTCTCAGTGTTGTCACTTTATAAATTTACCCCTGAATCGGGGAAAATTTTATTTTGATAGGTAATAGTTTTATTCCTGCTAACTCGTAACATAAATAAAATGTCTAGTAATACCGATGATCCTGGTGGCACGACACCAATTTTCGGCCGTAGTAATTTGACGCCGCGATCTCCGCCGGCAACTAATGCTAAGAGAACATTAGGTGATATATCTCCAAGCCATTTATCACCCGATGAAAAGCGTTTACAGCGGTCAGCAAGCACAGATAATATAGACAACTTACACAATTTAAGCCTTAGCACCTCAGCTGAAATTGTTGATCCAAATATTGATTATGTAGAATTTGTTCGCGAATCCTCTGAATGTCTGGCAAAAATTAATGAAATAATTATCGGGCAGACCTCGCGAATTGGCGTTGCAAATAAATCGACAATAATGGGCATGACCCAACGAGTTACCTCACTGATATCTATGCTAGCCATAAAGTCAGCCACGGCGGAAAAACACCTCGCTATTTCGGAAAAAAAGCTCGCTCTTGTCGAACGAGATTTATTAGCACTAAAATTAGATGCAAAAAATAACCCCGTTGCGCCTATAACTAAGGCTAGCGAGTCGTACGCCGAAAAACTGAAACTTCGCTTGCCAAAACAAATTAAGCCGGTTCAAACTCGCGAGCCAGTGCCCTGCGTCGTAGCCTATCCAACTGAAGAACGATCGGCGGAATTCACAACATCCGAAGCGACTAAGGAGGCACTTATGAAAGCCATTAAGCCATCCGATGATGGCTTTCAAATTGTAGGGGTCAAGAAAACTGCGAAATCCGGTGTAGTAGTACGCGTTTCCAATGACGCTCAAATTAAAAAGCTGCAGTCAATTGAAAGCATAAAATCGGTTGGACTTAAGCTCGAAAAGCCCAAAGGACGCCGCCCGCGTATTATTATAAAAGATATTCCGGACACAATGGACGACACAAAATTTTTAGCCGCGTTATATAATCAGAATATAAAGGACGAATTAAAAATTACATTTTCGGATTACCTAAAAGACATAAAAATCGTGCGTCGTCGTCCTACTGCCTACGGCAGGAAGTGGATGGGAGTCGAAATCTCCCCGGAAATACGCAAACACCTTATTTCGACAAAAGATAAGATTTTTATAGATTTTGCCACATGTAGATTCGTGGACGATATAGAAGTCGTGCGTTGCTTAAAATGCCAGCAATATGGGCATGTCAGTAAATACTGCTCTGCGAATAACCCCACCTGCGCTCATTGCGCCGAAGCACACGACTCACGGGAATGTCTGAAGAAGTCTGAAGCAGACTTCATACCTACATGCGCAGCTTGTAGGCGTCAAAAAAAAGACTGCTGACCACAAGATCGGGTCAGAGTCTTGTCCCACATACGCAGCTCGGTTAGAGTTCAATATTTTAAATACTACCTATGGATAACGTCGTAATTGCACAACTAAATCTACACAACGACAAAATTGCAACGTCCGAGTTAGATAAGCTCGTTGCGGACTATAAGCTCGACCTTGTTTTAGTTCAAGAGCAGTACCAAAGATCGCAATTAAACAGTAAATTTATACAACTTAATAACAAGTCGCGCGCGGGTATATATGCGCCAAGAGGCGGATTTACTATAACATCAATCAATCACCTAATGTCCACTCACTGTGCGGTAGCTGAAGTAACATCTCCATATTTGAGAGTATTTGTAGTCAGTTGTTATTTTCAATTTTCTGACCCTGTGGATTCGCATTTGTATCACCTACGAAGAGTGTTGCATGCTCTTACCGGTCATAAGGTTATTATAGGGGCAGACGTAAATGCATCATCACCATTATGGCACGGCAAGTTGAGAGCGACCGATGCCGACAGACGCTCTGCTGTTGAAGAGTTCATTGCTGAAATGCATCTTCATATTCACAATACCCCTGAAGCACCACCTACTTTTAGTAGCCCTATGGGCGAGTCTTTTATTGACGTCACACTTTCTAGTGCAGACGTCCGAATACAAAACTGGCGCGTTCTTCCTGAAGCTTCTTGTAGTGATCACCGTCTGATCGTATGTGAATTCTCCCCAGTTGTTGAAAGCTTACATCGGCAACAGTTAATAGGTTTTCAATATAAAACTAAGAATGCCGACTGGGCAAGCTTTGCTTCACTTTTCGCTTCCCGCGCTAAAGATTTTACTCGTAGTGAACTTACAGTCACAGAAAGTGTTGAAATTATGTCTGACACATTCGTGTATTGCGCTGACGTTGCATTAGGCCGAAAACCTATAGTTAATAACAGACGATGCGATTGGTGGAATGATACCCTTGTTAGGTTGCGTAGGAATTTCCGTGCCGCTAGACGTAAGATTTCAAAATTAAAGAAACGTAACATCGAGGGAGAAATTTATCAAACAGCTCTAAGTGACTTGCGTATTGCTAGATCTCATTATCGCGCTGCTGTTGAAAAATCCAAAGGTAATTTATTAAAACGTATTGTAGAAAGATTAAATAGTGAGGGCCCGTGGTCTCCCCTATATAACGAATTTAAAGCAAATAGGCGGATTGATCAGGCATACGTATCCAATATAAAATTTAATAATTCACATACCCTTGGTGTAGAAGAGACCGCTGAGACAATTCTGCATGCGTTAATTCCTGATGATTTTGCCGATAGTGACAGTGACTACCATCGTGAGGTTAGGAGCGCGGCGGATATGTGCCCTTCCACTCCAATATCAAATGTACCGTCGATGGATGAATTTATGTCTATTGTTAAAGCTTTGCCTACAAATAAAGCCTCCGGTGATGATAAGATTTCGAATAGAATGATTAAAGAAGCTTGTAAAGTAGCCGCTGAACCTATCTTAACAATACTTACTCGGTGTATTGTAGAAGGTCATTTCCCTGGCATTTTGCGAAGTGGTGTTATAAAAATAATACCAAAAGGCGGTGATAAACCACCGGACGATCCGAAGTCCTACCGTCCTATTACACTGCTACCGTCGTTGGGTAAGCTGCTTGAGCGCTTGGTTGTGCCACGGTTGCTGCCCGGTGGTCCGCAATTTCATAAAAATCAGTACGGCTTCACCATTGGCAAGTCTACTGTTGATGCTGCGCTCGCAGTGCGCAAAGTTGTTGAACTCTCGGAGAGCAAGTATGTTGTAGCTATTTTCTTAGATATCTCAGGTGCCTTTGATAATGCTTGGTGGCCAATGTTGTTGCTGAAACTTAAGGTGAGAGGTTGCCCTAGCAATATCTACTCTCTCATTCGATCGTACTTTTTGAATGGTACAACTAAATTAAAACTTGGCCATTATGTTGCTTCAAAGGTGCTCACGCAGGGCTGTCCCCAGGGTTCAGTGTTGGGACCGTATCTCTGGAATATCGGTTTTGATGATTTTTTTAGCCTACCCTTACCGGAAGGGTGCTCGTTAACTGGTTACGCTGACGATGGTCTCTTATTAATCAATGCTAATTCAAGATCTAGCATAGAGAAACTAGCCAACACTAGCCTAGGCCTAATTTCAGATTGGGGTTATCGTAATCGTCTCGATTTTGCGCCACATAAAACATATCAACTCTTGCTTAAGGGAAATTTACAGGTTTCACCGCGATTTCATTTTAATGGAGTATCTGTTGCTAATAGGGGTTCGGTTTGTTACTTAGGTTTGCTTTTGGACAGAAATTTTAATTATATTGAGCACATGAAGCAAGTAGGTGAAAAAGCAAAAAAGAATTTCTATGCCTTAACACGAATTTCTACCTCTACGTGGGGATTAACTTTCAAAACGTTAAAAACTATTTATACCGCCACATACTTAGGTTGTGTTACGTACGGTTCACCTGCGTGGGCAGATAGGGCTACTATAGGTGCAGCACGTCGTAAATTGCTTCAAAGCCAGCGCCTTGCTCTGATATTTTTATGTAAGTCGTATAGAACTGTAAGCACCGAGGCACTACCCGTGCTAGCAGGTGTGTTACCGGTAGACTTAGAAGTACAACGCCGCGCTTCAATGTACTATACATATAAAAATATGGTCCCTGATTTCTTGAAAACGCGTGATCGTGAAAAAATAGTTAGACTGTTCAAACCTATTAATGAAGTATTTGAAACATTGCTGTCTGAATGGCAGGAAAGGTGGGAAACTTCTACCAAAGGACGCCACTTGTATCTGTTCTTTCAATCGGTAAGAGATAGATTAAAGAAAAAGTGGTTAGAAGTAGACCACCCCGTTGCGCAATTTTTAACTGGACATGGCAATTTTAAAGCTAAACTCTTTTCGTTTAAATTAGTGCCGTCGCCCTTATGCGAATGTTCTACTGCTAATTCTGAATTCGATCAAACAGCACACCATGTTCTCTGGGAGTGTGATCTTTGGCAGCGGGAGCGGGATGACATGTTGAATTCATTGCAAGTTGCATCCGGGGTAGTATACTATTCAGATTTGGTAGCAACAAGGGAGAATTACCAAGCGTTCAGACGATTTTGCAATTCATATTATTGGAATCGATGTGTTAGGTAACAACTCAGTGTTTTAGGTCCCTAATAGTGTTAGAAACTTAAAATCCGTGGTGCACGGCAGTTGAGCTTCACTTGACTAGCCATCTCTTTAGGCTTTTAATGCCTTATTTGCCATATTGCTGTCTCTCACATTGCTAAGAGGGGAAGTCAAATTCCAAAAGCTTCCTACTCCTTCTAATTTCTTCTGATTAAATTCGTTGTGAGTTCCAAGGCAGCCGTAGTTTTACCCCTGGGACTGCAATGGACTTCATTGTTCATTGCCTTTTTTGGCGGTCGCCGCTGTTAATCCTGGCTACACAGGAGATACAGTGGTGGGAATGTGTGGTGGGCCCCCGTCCCATAACTAGCTGTTGCCCGCAACTTTGTCCGCGTGAACTTTGGGCATCGCGTGGATTTCGGTTGTATCGCGTAAAAAAGTAGCCTTCTCCAATGTATCTAATCTCTGTACCAAAATTCATTAAAATCGGTTCAGCGGTTTTGGCGTAAAAAGTAACATACGGACGGACATACAGACAGAGTTACTTTTAGTATGGATGGTGCAGCGATGATACCTTAGGCCCATAGCACACTGCGTATTTTTAACGCGCAGACGACGCGCGTATTAGGAACGCGCGTCTTCGGCGCCGTAGACGCTGATTGTTGCGTTTGCATTGATGATCAGTGATCGGCGTTAGTAGAGCCATTTGGGGTCAATGGACTTGAATGTTGATGTTAGTATGGATATGACCACGGGATTCCGGGATTACGTTTATTCTACATTCTATTTTTCCAAATGTCGCTGTAATAAATAAAGGTAAACAGTTTGATATATCGTAAGTACAACCAGAATTACTTTTCAATGATCGTCAGTCCTACTAATATTATAAATGTGAAAATTTGTAAGTTTTTTGTTTGTTATTCAATAACGCGTAATAATGAACGCGTAAACGACTAAACGGATTTGAATGAAATAGATAGACGATAACTGAGGATGTAGGATATTTTTTATTCCGAAATTTCTATGGGAGAAATAACTAGTATGAAATAAACATAACAAATCTTAAGAAATCAATCACCTTATGTGTAGTGTAGTTCTTTCGTTCGTATGTTACGTATTTTTTAATTCTGAATTCTTTTATTCTGAATCTGCTCAATATAATATTTTAATAAGTACTTTTTTAATAAAATTATATTGTAAAATTTGAAAATTTCGAAATAATAAAGATAAAAATAAAAGAAATATTCAAAACATGACAATATTTATTATATCTTTCAAAATCAACAGCATTAAAAAAATGTGACATTAACAGTAATTTACAGAGTTAAAATAAATAACCATATTTTTTTCTAAATTCTCCAGTTTTAGTCTATTCCTTTTGATACTTAATATCCACTTATAAACCGAAAATGATCTCTCGACATCTACTGAAGTGAGTGGGGCGAATTTGTACGGTAAAATGTCGTTATCAATATCTACTTCACGTGACAGTATCTCACTGTATGTTCTCAAAATATCTAAGTCCAGATTCCTTGACATGACATTCTCTACTTTTTGTTTTACGGATTCGGTTGAACTCCAATTAATTAAAGCCCTTACCTCATCGAATATTTCGAATGATTCCACTATCGCTAGATTTGAGTTTTGTAAATTTAGAATTGCAAATTCAATTGAGCCAAAATATTCAGCAATGTATCTCAAATCGTTTTCGATATTTGGTTTTTCACACATTTGTTTAGCGACTCGAATTGATAATGCTTCTGGTGCCCTCAAATGTGTTAAAACTGTTTTTATTTCATTAAAATATTTTAGGTAATACGAAACAGCATGCAACCAAGTTCCCCACCATGTTATTACGGGTTCTGGAGGTAAAGGCATGTTGGGGTATAGATCTTTCAATATCTTAACTCTACTAGGAGCCTTTAAAAAAACTTTTTTCACATTAGAAATTAGGCAGTCTATGTCAGGGTATTCGGAACGAATCGTTTCTGAAACTCTATGCAGAGCGTGGGCTAAACATGTCACGTGTTTCATATTTGGTAAAAATTGTTTTAATAAACGTCCAGCTAATAGCATGTATGCCACACTGTCCGTGCATAATACTAATATGTTTCCAACATTAGCGTCACTAGATTCACCCCACATGTTTTCTAAACATTCGATTACAAAATTTGAAATCGTCCTACCGTTAACTTGCTCTAACATTTTACATGCAATTAAGTATGGTTTATTCATATTTTCTAAATTTAGTGGCTTGACTAAAAAATTTACAATATATCTGCTTAAAAAGTCAGTAGTTTCGTCAAGAGAGATCCACAATTTTTCATGACGAATCACATTATATATGGTATTCATTTTCTCTTTATATAACTTATCTACATATGTTTTTCTTAGAATTGTCTCGGATGGTAGTTTAGGGCGATTAGCGCAATGACAGCATAAATACTTGGTAAAGAAATATTTAAAAGCCGGGTTATTCATTTGAGACCAAGGAATATTGCACAATATGAAAAACTCTATGAGATCAAAGTAAAATCTTTCATAGGGTTTTTTGGATATCCCTTGGTGTACGGGTCCCTCTATGTGCCTTTTCACATTGCTTTTCTTACATGCAATATTAGTTTCACATTTTGTACAATATATTGATTTATCGGTAAATTCGTACAATAATTCAGGATGATCCTCAATCCATGTCAGTACCGTTTCTTCTTTCACTTGCCGTGCCATCTTGTATCGATCTTCACAATAGAATTCCAATTCACAGAAATGAAGCAATCGTCACCTAAACAATCAAGATAGAAAGAATAAAAAAATGTATCTCGGTTACTTTACTCTTTTTTTTATAATACGTCGGGTGGGAAACAAGAGGTCACCGTAGCCTATGTAGGCGTGCAACATAAAATGTGTCGCTCGCGTGTTGTCACCCCCTTTGCTAACGCAGCAACTTCTTCCTCTTTCTGGAGACTTCACTCACTCGCAGAAACACAACAATCCTCCAGGGAACTGTTATTTGACTGCAGTCTTCTGTGTGGTGGAAGTACTTTCCCGGTCGGGCTATCTTTGTGCCCTACTTCTCTTTCGCCAGAGCCTCATTAGTTAATTGGCAGGGTGCACCACGTGCAGATGAGGTTATCTTTGGCTTTTAAGGTGATATTGAACTTACACCCAATTTACTAAGCTCAAAAGACTAAAGAAAGGTGACCAAAATTCAGCTTACCGTATCATAAAGAATTCAGGTGCCAGCTTAAAGTCCAACCAATCAGTATCAAATCGTAGTCTGGTAATTGATGTGTGGATTACTGCAACGTACTCATTTTCGAAATGTAAGAACGGAGCAACCGTCACCTGAATAATAAACGTATGACTGTTGAAAGTATATCGAGCACATCCTTTTTAACTTTTCAGAATACTGTAAAAACTAGTCGACCAAGTTGAATAGACAATGTATTCTGCTTTTTTCTTTACCCGCTTAGGTACCGCCTAGGCTCAGGTCTAGGAGCACATGCGGATGACGTCACGTTTGACAGTGGTTTAGTTAACTCGGTTGACTAGTATACACCGTGTTCTTATGGATATACATTAACTTTGCAAAACACTACTAAACATATAGTGAAAAAATCTTACAAGGGATGTAGTACTTAAAAATGCTTCGTTGCAAGGTTATGTTTACCTTTATTTTATTACATTATATTGCCGCTTAATGCAATTAAAATGAGAATCTATCAAACTGCTATCTCTAGGCCTGCACGGCAACCGCGCCTTATATCGTGGGCTTCGAGCCTTCGATTAATAGATGCAGGGAATGCTATATACGACGTTTATATATATATAAACGTCGTACAGCCGAGCCGCGAGGCGAAATTGCCGTGTAGACATGCGGATCTTATGCTTGTTTGTCATACGACGTAGAATAAAAAAAAGGAAAAATGAATTTCATACACAACTTCTTGGTAAATGTAAGAAAAAAGATCATGACGAAAAAAATGATCTTCGTCATGAAAATAACGAGATCAAAGAACCAAAGAGTATTTCAAACATTTAGCTTTAGAAATAAAAATGCAACGAGCAATTTTGGATAAAAAGTCATGCAATATCGTATGATTTACGGAAAACATTTAAATTGTATGAAAATTTAAAATATAAATTGATATTTGTGTCCATAATTTTTAAAAAAATAGGTTCGATTATCTGAATTGCAAGCCGAAGTAAATGTATATCCTTAGGAATACGCCGTATATTGGATCGATATTGTTGTTGAAAAAATAGGACGAACTAAATGAAAGAGAAACTTGGTGAGCAAACTTCATAAATAAAGAAGCGAAACTCTATAAGTTATTCAAAGAAATGTTAAAAATCAGCTTACCGTATCGCTTATGATGAAAAATACAGGTCCCAGCAAAAAATTTAACAGAATCACAAAATCAAATCGTTGTCCAGTAAAGCAAGCCAAAATTGTACGTTAGAGAAAATTCAGAAATCCGTTAAACTAGCCAAGGTCAAAGAAAGGTATCACAGTATCACTTAGATCACTCGTGCGCACTCAAAGAACCAAAGAACAAGTGAGCAGTAGTCGACCGAGACAATAGACGCAGCGAATGCTATCAACGTAGATAGCATTCGCTGCGTCTATTGGTCAAAATGTCACCCCGCGCGCTATGACGAATACATCCCTTCCCACCCCTCACCCCTCGCTTAGGTACCAAAATGGCTTTAGTTCTAAGAAAACTAGCCAATAACGCGAAATTTTATTCTTGCCTAATTGGGCAACTAGAAATTATCATCCACCACAGTCTGCCGACTGTGGTGGAAGACAATTGCTAGATTATCGTATGAAAATATAAATAGAAAGTTTCTTTTATCTAATCAAAATCTTCGTAACAATGTAGGTTTTGTAGACAGCATTAAGTAATGGAACACTAATAAACCAGAAACGTGTAGAACTAACTATTTTCTATGTTATTTCACCATTTTTTTTCATCTAATATAATATTGATCTTTTTACTATGTACTGGTGTAAATTTTATCAAACATAATGTTGATATACAACGTGTAACTTCAAGTACGCAAAACCTAAAAATAGTTTGTTCAGAATCATAAGTAGAATCAATTCCATAATTTTCATCCATTTTTAAAATAACTGGTATTGAAAAACATTTTTTTTTTTTTTTAATTACCGTGTCTATTATTAAATTGCGCTCGACAATCAAGCTAGAAAATGTGAAGTAGGTAAACAAACGTAATACCGCCGCGTCCAAAAAGTCTTAAACGCCGTGCAAAGAGCGGCGCTTACGCGTCATTGACGCGATGTCCGCTCTTTAATATTAATATTTGCCTATCATTGCCATTGGCGCGTCTTTTTGATAAGAAAGCGCCACAGAGCTCAAAAACTATTAGAATTATTAGGAAAACAAAAAAAGTGTTCATATCTCCGAGAAATTTTTTTTTCGAAATTATTACTTAGATATATCATTTATATTAATAAAACTCAGTTGGGGAGTTTGAAGTTTTGCGTACTTGGAGTTACTAGGGAATGAAATCACGCGCGGCGGGGCGCGGCGGGGCCTGAGGTAGCGGTCGGGGGACGAGGTCTCGCTCAGATTCGCTTGTTGCGTACATTTTTTTGCATAAATAACCACAAAAATACTTGAACGTAATGAACTCGTTGACAACAATTATTACCTACTAGTAAACAAACAAACACAGCAAGTAGACGCAACAAGCGAATCTGAGCGAGACCTCGTCCACCGACCGCTACCTCAGGCCCCGTCGCCGCCGCGCGAGATCTCGCGAGAACGAGATTGCATTCACTAGGAGTTACACGTTGTCTAAGATGTTACACCATGATACTCTGCCTCCTCGTAAGTAAGCGTGAAGATATTTAGTATGTTATATACATACTGTAATCTAACACTGAATATAGGTGACAATTCGATTAGAAAGAAATTAGAAAAAAAATCTCCAGACATACAGTTCAGAAAAATAATTAAATAAAAGATTTATTTATTTATTAAATGATAATAAAAGCATGGTAAAACAAAATGAATGTTAATTAATGAATGTTAAACAAAATCGTTGTATGAAAATGCCGGGATTTGGGAGGCGTATCCATATTAAGACAACGGTCCCAAATCCCGCGTAATGGCTCTACTAACGCCGATCACTGTTGATGATACAAGCGTGCGCATGAAGCGCGTACACGCGCGTTTGAAACGGAGCATCTATCCAATAGTATCGGCTTTTTTTTACATTTTTTTCTTTTTAAAAGAAGTACTAAAGCCAGCGTAAGCAGTGTTGTCTCAACCGACGCCATTGTACAACTGAAGAAGAGGAGTCTCTTATCAAAACGCAAAAGCTACGAGCAATAGCACACGTATTTTATACGCGTAGACGACGCACAGATGAAGCGCGTATACGCGCTTCATCTGTGCGTCGTCTACGCGTATGAAGCGCGTATACGCGCTTCATACGAGATTTGAACGCAACCTTGTAACCTAAGCCCACGTGAAAGGCGGCTCTACTGCGCGTATACGCGCTGTAGTTGCTCGTAGCTTTTGCGTTTCACACACACAATCAAATATTTAAATTGTTTATAATTTCGGTCGTAACAGGTAATTGCGCCGCAAAAATTGGCACGCGTCCGACCTCTAACTCATTCCGCAGGGAACTGATTGATTGCATTCGCGACCGTCAACTTAGCAAAATAGGTAATTTTGAAAATGAATAATGGCCTTTTAAAATTTTAAACTTATGACGGCCGGAATCCCTCACCTACACAAAGACAATTATTTTGGTATATTTTTCATTAACTAAAGCCAAGTATAATGCAAGTAATAGGATATTTGAATTACGATTAGACGGATGTTTGAAATTTTATTTGATCCAGTAAAGTATCACTAATAGAGTATTGAATGGCCGGAATCACTAGATAAAATACTGTAAAATAACATATATTTTTTCCAAATTTTGAGTACTTGTGATTTGCGAGTAATGCATAATTTAAAATACCCTATTTTCGGGAATCCCAGCCTTAAAGGTCCTTCTGCCTTCAGTTATTACGTAATTAGCTAACATAACAAAATCTTATAGCCACCATATCAATATTAAAAATCTTTTATGTTTTAAAAAACCAGATTGACTAGGCAATCGCACTAAACAATCTAATTTAATATAATGTGTATCACTTGTGAGATACATTGTGTTTTCATGCGATGGCCAAGTCATTCTGAAGATCTGAGTTGCGAGACTTGGTTTTTTTTTACAAGTTATGTTTTTGATGGCATCTCATATCTTTTTGTAGCTAGTGCTCCTTTTTTTCTTTTCCGGTACTATTTCTTGAGCTTCGGCTATAGTTTCAAGCCCACTCCCAGTCTCTAAGGGTTTTTTTCTAGGAGGCTTTCAATATTTAGATCTAATAAACGTCAGTTAAAGTTAATCCTTATGTAAAATTATTATCTCTCATTCACTATAAATACTGTCAATGTACACAGAAAATTACAACATGAAGCTTGACAGAGAATTAACTTGAACTACGGCATTCGCTGCCGCACTCAAAGATTTTTAAATTACAAAATTACTTAGCACATTATTTTTCTTTAAATGTAGATTTACATAGAAGTAAAATATAGAAAATGATTATTTAAATTTTTATATCCATACTGACTGATACAATTTGCGTAAGTTAATTAAAACGTGGTTTGTGTGTGTGTGTGTATACCAGCGATATCGCAGTAAGACCCAAAGGTTGCCTGGAAGAAAGTGGTCGCCTTTCTGTAACAAACGGAAGCGTGGAAGCCGTGGCGCAGGCAAGCCAGCTCCACCGCCGGCCGCGGTTATTAATATTACTGTTTTTTCTTCTGTGTCAATTTCGGACAATTTAATTTACTTAATACTTTGGAGGATTTTGGCACAAGTTTATTAGATATTCCCATTTCTGCTTTTTCATTCCGTTGACCATTTTACCCCAGACAAGTTACTTTTGCACTTGCTTGTTTCCGCAAACATACCCCAATGCTTGGAATTTCTCTGAGGGATCGAATCCGGAACGAAGAAATTCGACGGAGAACCAAAATGGTCGACATAGCTCTCAGAGTCAGCGAGTTGAAGTGGCGGTGGGCTGGCCACATGTGCTAAGTCAGTAATGGCAGATGGGGGAGGAAAGTCCTAGAGTGGAGGCCACGTATTGGGCGACGAAGCTTACGTGACCCCCTCTCTCGATGGACTGGTTGGATGCGGAAAATGGAGGATCGTATACGGTGGAAAATATTGGGAAAGGCTTATAACCAGCAGTGGATAGATACAGGCTGATAATGATGATGATGAAGTTACTTGTAGACATAAATTATATCTAGGTACCCATCTACACCTATGATTCATTCACTGCAAATGTAACTTTGTAATCCTATATATTTATATGGGATTACAAAGTTATTTATGCAGTTCGTGTATCTAGAAAACTGCACTGAAATCACAGCCGAAATTGCAAAATATTTTAGTTTTTCCTTGATTTATACACTAAACACTAATTGTATTCTAAATTTGAAGCTTCTATGTCTGCTAGGAGTGCCTTAGAGTTTTGATGATCGGTCAGTCAGTGAGTGACAAAATTAAGAACTTTGAGTAGTTATAATTCTTAAACTGCTGGATCAAATTGAATGAAATTTGCAATATACAATGCCTGATTGGTTACTAAAAATTCAGGATTCTAGTTTTATCCACAACGAAGTTATAGGGGCCGGAATTGCTTCGAGAAAAAGATGGTGCGGCCGTGTCGCTTTTTGCTCGACTTGGCGCAGGCATTGCCGTGCCCACAGAGTTTTCTATTCTATTCTATGTACAATTTACTGTTATGTGTTTCGAGAAGAAGAAAAGAAAATATTAAATGTACTTTGGTACAATCTGTTATCAGTTTATTTTTAATTGGACACATTATATTTTTATCTTGTCCATCCGCCCGTCCGTTTATCCTTTGTTACAAGCTCCATTATCAGACAGATTTAAAATTGGGTAGACAACAGCATCGTTGTAATATTGTCGGGAAACACTTGATGACCAAAGCCAACTTCACCTGCACGTGGTGCACCCTGCTGACTGACAAACGAAGCTCTGGCGAAAAGAGAGGTAGGGAACGTAATTGTAAGCTACCAGACTGGGGAATGTACCTCCACCTCACAGATTACCGCAGCCAAATAACAACTCCTTTGAGGGCTGTTGTGTTCCTGCGAGTGAGTGACGTTACCAGAAAGGAAGGAGATGTTGCGATGGCAGCAAGGGTGGCGGCGCGCGAGCGTTATTTTATGTTGCGAGCGTTATTATGGCTGCGGTGACCGCTTCACATCGGGCGTATAATAAAAGCTATAATTAACATATAGAAATGAAAGAAATATCAATCTTATTCATCCCACTGCTGGGATATAGTTCACTCTTCAATCGAAAAAAAATTGAGAAAGAAGAAATGTTTTCAAGCTGCCCAAAGGCTAGACTAGGCTTAACAACTGTCATCTAGTGACGATAGCTTGGGCCAATGGCTTAACGTGCCCTCTGAAGCACGGAGGAACTCGAGATGTATAAACCCACCTATAGACAAGCTGCAGTCGACTTTGCTGCACTTGCGTGAGCATTTAGACTGATACGCGCAACGAGGCGATCTCTTGCTCCTGCCCTTGTCGCTTTTGTTGAACCTTTCTAACATTTTTAACCGACTCGAAAAAAGGAGGAGGTTCTCAATTCGGCTGTATTTTTTTTATGTTTGTTTCTTCATTACTCCGTCATTTAGAAACCGATTTGAAAAAAAAACTTTTCTTATTTGAAAGAGTATACTTCCAGATTGGTCCCATATTTTTTTCATCATCATCATCATCCTGTAATCCTGTAGTCCCCAATGCCTTCCACCAGATACGTTCCTCCGCCATCCAGCCGCATTCTTCATCGGACCATCCAGAAAGAGGCGTCCAATCAAGCCGCATGGTCATCGGACCATCCAGAAAGAGGCGTCCAATCAAGCCGCATGGTCATCGGACCATCCAGAAAGAGGCGTCCAACCAAGTAATTTTTGGAGTCGTTTTTTTTTTGTTAAAATTATGTTAAACGTTAGCCCCGGCGTTAGCGAATATGTTGTATAGGTATATAATATCAATGTCCCTCGCATACGCAAATATGAGATAACTAAGAGATTATGTAACCAAGTTTTAAATAAAAACTTGACCGTCATCACAATAATATCTGTTCATTAATTATGTGATTTCCTTGAAATAATCTCACAGTAAACCGAGCATCTATGACAGAAGCATGCTGTAAAATAACATACAGGTGATGTTAAAAAAAAATTGGCAGGAAATTCATCACACATTAGAACCGGCATATTCACGTCTGATGCACCTATTGTTGCAGGCATCCATAAGCTGCGATAAGTGCATTAAGTGCTTTCTATCATGCCAGCCATATGTTTGTTTGCTACGCTAGTGGCATGGGCGCCGCTAGGATTACTTTTTAGCAAGGTGCATCTGTATTTACATTCTACATAATAATATACCAAATAAAACCATATATAACTAATAAAATACCATATATAAGCATATGTGGTTCATCATCATTATCATCAGGTCATTTTTAGTCTCCACTACAGGAGCACGACCCTCTCTCGTCCGTCTCAGATAGAAGGAGGAGGGTTTGGGCTATACTCCCCACGCTGGCCAGAGGGGTTGGGGAGGCCTGATCGATGTTTTATAATGTATTTCCCTTAGTCGCCTTGTACGACATCCACGGGAAGAGACGGAGTGGTTCTATTCTAGACTGCCGGAAACCACACGGCCAATGTGGTTATTTGCATTTAAATATCGATATTTTTGTGGTGGATGGATCCATATTGCGAATTTTGCTTACGACAGGGGGATGCAAGCGCATCCCCTTGCACTCTCTCCCGATGCCCATGCTTAATGGTACGTGGTAAAAAACTAAAACCACCTAAAACTAAAGAATTACAAAACACCTGACAATTGTATCGAGCAAATATTTTTATTCCCATGTTTGCATCGAAATAAACAACGATCTGGCAGGCGTTGTTCGCGATATTTTATCAACATTTAATTCGATATTAGGGTAAACAATTAAAATCAAAGATTATAATTTATAATATTACGATTTTCACTAAATTTATAAATAAATAAATATTGTCAGACAAATTACACAGCGACATCTAGTCCCAAAACACAAACAGATAAGGTTTTAGTCGTCTATTCCAGTGAATTATAGTTACGTTTTTTTTTAAACACCGCATTCAAAATCAGCATCTCAAAACTAAAAAAAAATATTGCCAATTTCAGCTACTTCGTACATTATAGCGATATTAAAGTGGCGACTTAAATTTTGCAATTTAAGTATGAATGTAGGACAAGATGGTCAAAGCTTGTAAAATCGATAAACAATTTAATTAAAGTAATAAAAATTGGCTTGACATCAATTTCGTTTTCAATCTTCAAGAAAGGAGCTTGAAGAAGAATCACGGCCGATCAGACCGAATTTCATTACTAAAAAAAATCTCAGTATCTTCCAAAATAAGTATTATATTTATTAAAAGAGCTTTAGAGTCAAAGCCAACCTCACCTGCACCTGGTACACCTTGCCGACTAGCGAAAGAGGTTTTGGCAAAAGAGGTAAGTATACAGCGTATTTGTAAGCTGCCCGACTGGGGAAGTACCTCCACCTTACATAATATCGCAGCCATACCATAGAATACCGCAACTAAATAACAATTCCTTTGAGGGTTGTTGTATTCTTGCGAGTGAGTGAGGTCACTAGAAAGGAAGGACTTGCGGCGTTGGCACGCGAACGATATGTTCTGTTGCGAACGGTAAATGCTTCACATGCTTGTCTGCCACGCGATGTGGTATAAAAAAATGCAGCTTTCAACCTCATATTATATCTGCGCGAAGTACCCTCTCTGCCGTATAATTTACTCTTTAGACAGCACTTCGAGCGTACGTTTCTATTGCGGTCCTCGGAAAAATGGCCGCCATAACGTAAAGCCCGTGGCTACTTACTATATGGTTTACGACGGCAGGCTACACCGCTATGAAAACACAAATTGTTTCAACACAAGCTACTTCTTTAACTACGAGATAATTACCCGACTGCGACAGAAGGAGGGTTATGTTTTTCGAGAGTATGTATGTATGTATGAATGTATAATTGTTTGGCACGCTCTGTAGCCTGAACGGCTGGATGGATTTTAGCTTGAGAGGTGTCGTTAGATTTGTATTTGCTGTGAGAGTGACATAGTTTATATCAAATAAATCAATATGGCGGCCGTGAGCCGCAAAATTGTCGTTGCAGTAATTTTTTTTTCTTCCAAATGTATCGATATGGGTATCAAAATAAGAGTCTCGATGACCTGATTTCAAATATACATTTGATATATTAGTTTTTGCCTGCGGCTTTGCTTGTATGGAATTATATTATTGTTACGCGTGATTAATAAATCTGTTGTAGGTGCAGTCGGGTTTTTGATTTTTTTAATTAACTTAACTTGTTTTACGAATACTTTTTGAAGTAAGACATCTTTAGGCACGTTTGACAATGAAAGAGTTGTGAAAAAAAAAACTCACTCTACTCTATGGTATATTACATAGCACACACACCGTCCTATGTATACAAGTTGCAACGAACGAACATCACTTTTATTAAATTAAAAAAATATATTATCATCATTATCATCATCTCATCATTTTAGTATTCACATCAGGAGCACGATCTCGTCCGTCCCAGACGGAAGGAGGATTTGGCCTACACTCCCCACGCTGGCCAGACGGGATGGGGAGGCCTGATCGATGTTTTATAATGTATTTCCCTTAGTCGCCTTGTACGACATCCACGGGAAGAAACGGAGTTATTCTATTCCAGTCTGCCGGAAATCACACGGTCATTAGTGTTTACTAAAATAGTGCTATACATAATGATAATTACTTTTTAATTTCGATTACTTACTATTTGAGACAACTAAAACGACAAAATTTCTATAAAATAAAGTAATAAATAAAAATAAATAAATCTGACAATAGTCAGACAAATTACACAGCGCCATCTAGCCCAAAGTAAACGAAGCTTGTGTTATGGGTACTAGACAACTGATAAACATACGTAAATACATTTTTTTTTGTAAATACATACTTATGATACATAGAAAACACCCAGACTAAGACAAACAGACATGTTCATGCACACAAATGTTTGTCCTATGTGGGAATCGAACCCACGAGCGTTGGTGTCGAAGCCGCGTCATTGACCGCTACGCCACCGAGCTCGTCAAAGTAGCTTATTCGATAGATTTTTGTTCTGAATTTACATACTTAGGTGAACTGTTAATTTTGTATTTACTTTTGCCTTATATGATAACCTTGCTTCTAATATTGTTACCTGATTTTGTTCTATTAGACATGATTAGATATCATTCATTTTTTCTCACCGAATGTACTCCGCGCAGAAGACGTAATTTTATTTCATAATTTTATTTTAATTCGTGGTGATCACTGTACTTGCCAATAATCAGGCCCCTTACCACCATCTCTTATTGCGATTCAATAATTGGATAGTTTGCTTATTCATACCAATAAATAAGCGACTCTATTCCATTTTAAATAGAGTCGCTTATTCGTTGGTATGAATAAGCAATCTATTCAGTTATTGAATCACAATAAGAGATGGTGGTAATGGGGCTGCTCCTTCAACTCAATCAAAGTACGATCTTCTTCATTCTGTCGCTTCCGCTTATGCACTACAGCTGTGCCCGCCTTATTACCGCTCGAGATAGCCTACACCACCCTCATTATACTCCGATATACTTGTATACCAGTACAATAGCTACTTTAAATTTGTAAGGGCTGCTAATTAATGCTCCTATTATTACATCGACGAACTTCCCCACAATGTCCCGTCATGAATATTCTTTTCGCGGTTTCTGGGTGATTTTCATCCTCTTTTGTTTCATTTTATTGTTACAAACGCCATTAAGTTTTTTCTTTGTAATTGTTTGCTCTTTTTTCTGTTTCGGCCTATAAATAAATCGAAAACTTATTTTTGCCATTTGATGAAAAGTAATTTATGTTTGTTTGAAGTCTTATTAGGGAAGTTTGGAACACATTTTATTTAATCTGTTTATCTTCATTTAGATTGATACTCGAATTCAGTTGTTTGATAGCATGCCCACGATGTCAAAAATATGTAATATATATGTAAAAGATGTCTTGATAGCAAAAATGGTCGAGTCAAGCCGGATCCAAAGAAGTTTTCTTCCACATACTTTCAGGTTGTGGAATGAACTTCTTGCTCAGGTTTACCCAGGTGTCTACAGGGTTCATAAAAAAAGGCGTGAAGGGACTTTTAAAAGCTCTGCGATGCCTCCAGTGTCCCCCTGGTATGATGAGTGTTGCCCCTGCGATAACCAATTATCTTCAGGTATTTTGCTTAGTTTGAGTACGTTTTCAGTTAGGTTAGTTTTAAATTTTAATTAGTTGGTGACTTTTTGGCGGTAACGTATATCGCCAATCTAGATAATCTGTGAATGAACAATGAACCGAGCTTCAGCTGTCACTGGCGGTCGGACTTGTCATCCGGAGTCGACGTGTCGAACCGACAGAGGGCGCTCCGAGTCTTGATTTTGGTAAAACATTTGTACTGCGCACGTTTGGCGTTTTATTTCTAAAAAATTTGCAAATTAAATCTTGAATTATCGTCATAATATTGGGATTTAATTGAAGTTATAGAGGTTTGAGTGAATTCTAATGGCTGAATGTGAATAGTGCCAAATTGATTTCAAACATCGGCCATTTTTCGCAAAGAGAATGTAACCACTACGTTTTAAGAGACGGATATGCCTTACAATAGCTTAAATTCTAATATGTATGAAATGGAAGCGAAAACAATCAGAATTTGTACCAAATTCGCTTCCGATTCATAGAATCGTTTTTTTACCTTGAGTTGCGCCAGGCTGATTTTTCGTTTGGCCTGGGCCCGGTGCGGGCCTCGAGGCGTCATCGTATTCTGCTAAAAAAGGGTATGGTTTTCGAAATTGAGAATTGATACTTCAACCTTTTTAAACTTTGTGATTCTTATAAGTGTGAAATTTGTTCTAGTTCGCTGATGTAAGAGACCCAAAACTTTCTTGGGATCACGTGAAATTTTTAATAAAGGTACAAACTGTTCCCTAAACATGACTGATATCAGCCTCGGAGCGATTCGAGGCATAACCCTCGTGACGCGTGTTGGTTGATGCAAGTGATATTATTGACAGCGTTGCCGTGGTGCAAATGGTATGTGTATTTCCTTATTTCAGTAGTGTGACAATGGACATTCCGCTTCGCGTTCTCTCTCCCTAAATTGCTCTTTACTTTAGTTTTACATTGTTTCATATAGTTGACACATCTATATAAATAAAAATCAATGCCACTTTTCGTTGTAATTTTATAACTCAAGAACGGGCTCACCTATCCAAATCAAATGTTTAGACTTTGTTCGGACTATTTAGTAGATGGTTTATGTCAAGTTTGCACAAAATCGGTAGAGCGGTTCTTCATTTATCACATTTTTTGTAACAAATGAATTCAATAAATGGCGGATCATTTTGTTAATGGGGATTTTGCTGTCAAATTTAAACTTTTTCAGATGGAGATTGTGCTGTCAAATTGAAACTTTTTTCAGTGTTGATAGTACAAGCATGTTGTTATGTCATTCATGCGGTCATTTCATTTTGGACGTACTTCGATTTTATGTTGCCTGTTCCAGAGTCGGTACCCCCAGCCGTTTGTTTATCCATGCTCAAAATGGAAAAACAAAAAATATTGTTTATCCAAATGTTTTGGATTAAGTTTCAAAATAGCTAGCAATTAATGAAATATTTTTTTGTTTGAATGAATTTGATGTTCCAATGAAATTTTATTATTATTTCACTTTATACGTAGCGAAGCACGTACCTACCGGGCCGCTAGTCATTTATACGTTTTGCGAGCATTTGTTAAACAGCAATGCAGCTAATAGTACGCAATGGGTATTATACAAACACTGCCTTTTAGATTTATCGGATGTTGGTATCTGTAATCCGTGTACGGGGCACACGGATTATAGATACGGTCGGTTAGGAGTTTGTTGGCCTTGGATGGTTGTTAAACTTCTGATGGTTTTTAATTTCGTTTTGAACCATAACCTGATTTATATTTTTTTTTGTTATGCGGTAATGTCACCTGCGACTTTCATTTAGAGTGTATATATAGTGATTTGAAGAAAAGGTATTTGAACGCCTACAGTTTCTCAGGCATTAACTAGCGTATTAAGCGATAACTGGCTTACTATTTTATGTAGTTTGTGTAACATCGCTAAGCGATTTTTGTTTTTTTTTTTTAACAAGGGTCACTATAGACCTCTGGAAATATTCGTGTACTTAAATTTATTTTTAGCTTACTATTTTATGTAATTTGTGTAACATCGCTAAGCGAATTTTGTATTTTTAGGGTTCCGAACCTCAAAAGGAAAAACGGAACCCTTATAAGATCACTTTGTTGTCCGTCTGTCTGTCTGTCTGTCTGTCTGTCTGTCAAGAATTTCTATATCGAGAATGCGTGGAGGTATCAAGCTGAAATTTGAACTGTATACTCAGGTCTACGGTCCCATGAAGTTAAAAAAAAATCAAACTGCTAAGTTTACCTAGAAAAAAGTTACAGCCGTTTATTCAGCAAAAAACGCATATTTCGACACACTCAAGGGAATCAAAACCTATAGGGTACTTCCCGTTGACCTAGAACTATGAAATTTGGCAAGTAACATCGTTATAGACTACAAGTACAGGAATAAATCTCAAAACTATACATTTGTAAATAGATCTTAAAAATAGGGGGTCTATATTTTTTATAGGGTGTCGAAATTTCAAATTGAAGCTACTAGTTCAAATGGGGTATCATATGAAAGGGCTTGATGTACACATTGCCAAATATATTTTATTTAATTTATGCGACGCATTATTTCTTATTTATAATGAAAAATATCAAATTTAATAATGATACTACGTACGGAACCCTCGGTGGGCGAGTCCGACTCGCACTTGTCCGGTTTTTTTGAACAAGGGTCACCACTGACCCCTGGAAATATTTGTGTACTTAATTTTTTTTTTAGGAGCCGCGCCATAGTGATCGACAGTGGCCGGACATCAATACCCGAACCATCCGGTTACGTTTTCAATATTTTTTGGCTTCGCGTATTTTATACCCAGATTCCGATTTTTTTTTGAACGGCTCAAATTTAATTTTGGACATCGCCCGACCGCTGACGATCCCTGGACGTTATTCCCCTTCATATTTGGGGTTTTTACCCATTTGATTACAGGGTGTTAGGTGGCTGTAAAATTCTAAAAGAGATAAATTTAAGGTTGACTGTATTTACCCGCTTATGTGTATCGAATAAAAAGAGCTAGCCTGCGCATATAGGATTTTTTTTATCAAATCCCACGTTTTAATACAACCCCTTTGCAGTCTCGATGTTCATATAACCTCCATTCACAGGTGGAAAATCTAGGTTGTAACAATGGATACGAAATTTCGGATTCGGACACGGTTACGGATATGTAAATAATACTTAATCGGCACAGAATAATATCATCGGTTTCGATTAAGGTCACGGATATGAAATTATTTCGGATTATTTGATAGTTACGGATAGTATCAGATATGGATATAATTTTTTTAGGAATTGTACAAGGAAAATTTTAGTACAAGTTAAATAAAAAAAAATAGACTGATTCAAGTAAATCCAAAATTAGCAAAACACGAGCAATAGTATCATCTATAACACTTCCAATGTCAAGTAGTGGAAATCATCTGTCATAAAAGAATGAGTCTTAATTTCTTTTTAGCTAATTTTAACCCTTAACTACCTACGTCCTGTCTCAGAGACCGCGAAGTATCTACTCGTAGCTTGCGCTTGACGAAAGTACCCATGCTCGCATTTGGCCAGAATAACTAAAAATGTTCGGCTAGCGAACGCCGAGACCGCACGTTGATGGTTAAGGGACTAAAATAGGGGGTAGGTGGTCAGGGGTTAATCTCAAAATCCATATAATCGATATTAAAATTATTATGTAGATAAACGATTGAAGAGTCGAGCGACGCAGTTAGTATGTCGTCTTGGTCGGCAAACAGCTATCAAAACATGTCTTATTTAGATTCCGCCTCTATCCGAAATTATACGAAACTTTTATATCGGTTTTGGTTACGGTTAAAGAGCTCCAAATCTCCTAATTTGTATACAGTGTTCAGTGTATGAACAAGCATGTGTGTATTACATTATATATAATGTAACAAATACTTATAAGTAAACCGTGCACGTGAAATAATGATTAAATAAAATCTACCATAAAAAATCTTATATCAAGCTAAACATCTTTCATCATTCATTCATTCATCATCCGGTCATTTTAGTCTCCACTACAGGAGCGCGACCCTCTCTCATCCGTCAGAGACAGAAGGAGGATTTGGCCTACACTCCCCACGTTGGCCAGACGGGTTGGGGAGGACTGATCGATGTTTGATAATGTATTTCCCTTAGTCGCCTTGTACGACATCCACGGGAAGGGACGGAGTGATTCTATTCTAGTCTGCCGGAAACCACACGGCGGGCATTTTATGTTTAGTTAATTTATCAACACATCTCCTACAAATTTATCACGGAGTTATTGTTTTTACAAGCTTTTACAAGAATTTTAATTCAGAACATCGTGTGCACTAAGTTTGTGAATTCAAAACATCATTAAACCTATTTACTTCCACCTCCATGGTGCCGAATTTATGCTACAACTTTTTTTTTAATTTGTTAAAAAGTCAGGTTCGAACCCTCCTTGGTGTAAAGTGCCACAAACTTATCTGGCCCGGTGGCGGGGGCGGTGCGATCGACTTAAGTGTTGCTATTAAACGAAATGCCGCCCGTTTTAGAGTAAACATAAAAGTCAAAGAAATATATACACTGTTAAAATAATAGCATTGATATACTTATTAATTGTGTTGTGTGGTGTTTCAATTAAATATCAATTGCCTTCTATTTTTTGTTGATTAGTTTTAAAAAAGCACCACGTTAAGTCGCGATCATAGCTATTATATAATAATAGAGAGTGATAATATTGCACAGAAACAACTCGTTGACGATTTTTTTTATTGTAAGAAATGAAATATGTGTAGAAAAAGATAATATGTATTTAAAAAAATAGACCTCAATGGAATGTGCATATGCGGTAAGTAAATTAATGGTACCTGGCAATACTACATTCCAAGATGGCGGCTTTAGTTCTAAATTTGGCCACCGGGTCAGATAAGTTTGTAGCACTGTACTTGTACCAACATTACAAGTACATAATAAAAATATTACACTCAACTTAAGTAATTGTAGCAACGTTACTTTAAATTTTTCTTAATTATGCCTAACTATTATTTGTTATAATTTAAAGATTATTCTATAGTACCTATCAAAATATAGTAGTTAATAGCTAAATTGAAATAAAAGTATCTTGTGATTGTAAATGATTTTTTTGCATTTAGTCATTTCCTCACTGAGGTGGGATGAAAAGTTACGTGTTGCACTCGAGTGCAAAGATTTTTCACCTCGTGCAAGTGCACGAGGTGAAAAATCTTTGCACCATAAGTGCACCACCCTCTTTGCATCATAAGTATGATTCCCTCTCTAACGATCACAATTCTAATTTTTGAATCCCTCGCTTGCTCGGTCATCAAAATTGAACACGCGGTTAAAAAGCAACTTTGCACTCTTGTATAACAAATAACTATAACTTATTTCATGAACCTTAACCTCCTTAATCTCGATTCAAGAATACACTTCAACACATAGCCGCATAGTTCCGAGTTGTTAGCTCTCATGGCATAACTGCGACATCTATGCAAACATTCGTAACATATTTATTGTGTTATATATATTCAGTGTGTATTTATAGTGTCAGTGAGTGGGGCGGCGCGCGGCGAGCATCGCACCTTCCTGAAAATGTTTTTTCTGACTATATCTGTAGTTGCCTTATTGACGTTGTACTTTTATACAACGAGAAATTTCAATTACTGGAAAAAGCGAGGAGTGAAACATGACAAACCCATTCCGATTTTCGGGAATAATCTGCAACTATATCTCATGAGGAAGTGCGCAAGTCAAAAATTAACAGACCTTTACTGGAAGTATCCGAACGAGAAAATTGTCGGATTTTATAAGGCGTCTACTCCGGGACTGCTCATCAGGGATCCAGAGATAGTGAAGTGTGTTCTAGTGACGGACTTCTTGCAATTCTATGGCCGTGGGATCAACTATAAAGAAGTGGTGGAGCCTCTCATGCGCAATTTATTTTTTGCGGATGGTGACATGTGGCGGCTGCTGCGCCAGCGAATAACACCTGTCTTCACCAGCGGTAAGCTGAAGGCCATGTTCCCGCTTCTACAGGAGCGCGCTGTGCGTCTTCAGACCCGAGCTCTCGCCGCTGCCCGCGAGGGCGGCACTGTTGATGCGCACGATCTCATGGCGCGGTTCGCCACCGACTTCATAGGTGCCTGCGGCTTCGGCCTCGACGCCGACTCGCTCAACGAGGAAGACTCTGCGTTCAGAAGACTAGGAGCCAAAATATTTCAAATCAGAGCGATGGATATAGCGGTGCGAATGTTGAAAGACGTGTTTCCAGACACGTTCAAGCATCTTAAGTATTTATCGAGGTTGGAGCCGGACTTCATAAAGTTAGTAAATGATATCATTAAGATTCGTAAAAATAACTTTTCAGGAAGAAATGATTTTATAGACTTGATGTTGGAATGTAAGAGCATGGGTACTATCGAGGGCGAGTCCATCGAGCGAGTGAAGACGGACGGCACGCCAGAGCGCGCCTCGCTGGCGTTTGACGATGTGCTAATCGTGGCTCAAGTATTCGTGTTTTTCGCCGCAGGCTTCGAGACCTCTTCTTCAGCCACCAGCTTCACCCTGCATGAGCTCGCTTATCACCCTGAAATTCAGGAGAAAGTTCAGAAAGAAATCGATACGGTTCTCGCAAAACACAACAACAAATTAAGCTACGAAGCGATCAAAGAAATGACTTACTTAGAATGGACATTCAAAGAGGCGATGAGAGTTCTTCCGTCCGCGGGATTTTTGATCAGAAAGAGCGCACAGAAGTACACCTTCCCGGAACTGGACCTGACCATCGATAAGGACGTGACAGTGATCATCCCGGTGCAGGCGTTGCACAACGACCCGCTGTACTTCGAGCAGCCGGACCAGTTCCGTCCGGAGCGGTTCCATCCGGACAATTTTCTCGATCGCTGCAAGGCAGTCTATCTACCATTTGGCAGCGGGCCTCGCGCCTGTGTTGGTGAGTTTACTCATGTAATGCTATGAGTTTTTAAGCTTATTGTTGTAGTAAGTATTATAATCAAATCATTTACGAGATAATTAGATTTTCATTAGGCATATAATAATTAATGAAATGAATGATTAATAAAAACAGTTCTTAATAATAAATTGTTATTTCAGAGTCCCCTTGAGCGTTTTATATTGTTCGAGTAAAACGTTGTATTGTAAGAACTATACATTGACTTACTTTGACATACATGGTGATTCATCAACATCTTTGAACTAAAGTCAATCTCACCTGCACGTGGTGCACCCTGTTGACTGACAGACGAGGCTCTGGCGAAAAGACAGGTAGGGCATAGCGTATTTTTAAGCTGCCCGACTGGGGAACTCCCCCTCAAACGTCACAGAATATCGCTGCAAAATGACAATTCTTTTGAGGGTTGCTGTGTTCCTGCAAGTGAGGTCACCAGAAAGGAAGGAGTTGCTGCTGTGGCAGCGGGGGTGGCGGCGCACAAGCGATATTTCATGTTGCGAGCGTTAATATGGCTACGATAACCGCTTCACATCAGGTGGGCCGTATGCTTGTCTGCCAGACAAATGGCCTATGTAGGCTACCGCAGGCCGTTCGAGTGAAAGACATATTGGAGCAATAACATTATAATAGTACGTAGTACTATTACTTATACTGCGATAATAGTTAAACTTTCTTTGGCCAGACTGTACGCTTTAATAAAAAAAATAATTAAAAATTAAAAAAACCCCCGACACAAAAACCTATGTTTCCTTTAAAAAGTCAAAAATAATAAAAGAAACTCAATCTTAAAGTACCTAAGTATGTATTAATAATTCTAAAAGAAATACGTCGCGTTGGGGGACCGCTCCAAACCGTGTGTCTGTACCTGGCGATTGACCATACCCTGCGGTTTAACGAATGCGCTAAAAAATTAGTTCCATATTTGTTCTATCGATATACACATTTTTTTTTCTCGGCCGCTTCCGCCGCAGCGCCTACCTTGTGTGTAGTTCCCTGGAGATGAGACGGGGCCAGAGTAACGGCGCAAGTAGCGTCCCAAACCAACGCCCGTCCCATGCTCCACGGAATCAGGGTCATGCCGTCCGATCTCTTACCATCGTCTCTCGAAATACCGTTTGGTTCAAGTAATGCAGGTACATTGACGGTGGCAAGAGAGCGGCGGATTATGTCATTGACGGCGGCGTGCCTCGAAAAGTTTTAATACAAAAAAAAAAAAAAAAAACTATAATTAAATATTTACTTTTTACTCAACCGATTTTCATCAAATATAATTATAAGAACACTCGCACATAAGTCACCTTTAATACAAAAAAAAAAAAATTTAATCGAAATCGCTTCATCCGTTCCGGGGCCATGATGTCACAGACAGACAGACACACAGACACGTCAAACTTATAACACCCCTCTTTTTGCGTCGGGGGTTAAAAGCGTCACGTTTACTTTATGCCTGTATCGTGACGTGACTGTAATTTTTTTACGCCATGCAGACAAACAGACCCAGACAAAGTTTTTAAAAACAAGTTAAATTCCAAAGGTGTTGGGTGCCTTCCTACGAGATGGTCCGATGACCTTAAGAAAGCGGCTAGGAGCGGTTACGATCTAGATACGATCCTCCGCCTTCCGCTTCCAACCGCTCCGGATAGCATTGGGGAAGGCCTATATCCAGCAGTGGGTAGATACAGGTTGATGATGATTTACACAATGGTCTTTAACATCTCCTTAATCATTAACAGTGTAATTGTCTTGTAACGTAGAAGGTTATTAGTGTTACTGTGCATGCTAGTTTAATCGATCACCCAAGTTAATCAACGACGATCGTAGCCTGTCTGTAGATGGGTTTATTTATCGGTCCTCTATATTTCGGAGAGTACGATAAACTGCTGGTTTCGGCTGTTGCCATTAGGTGACAGTCAGGGGCTGTTGAGTGGCTTGAAATACTGGCCACGGCCAACCGACAGTTGAGCAACGTGGTGGAGTACTAGAGCGTACTCCACCTAGCCTCTTCGATTAGTAGTAGAGAAGTAGGACAGAAACAGAAGTTATAAAATAAAATATGACAGCGGGTATCAAACAAACGTAAGGTCCACCCGATGTAAAAAATGATTACATACTGAATAATAAATATTAGGTTGGGGAAAAAGTCTTTTCGTATTTTATATGAAAATTCAAAACATTTTTTAATAAAGTTTATTTACATTTAACTAAAGTATGTAGGAGCCATTACGTTCGATAACCTTTTGCCATCTTGTAGGTAGAGACATGATCCCATTACTATAGAAATTTTGGGACTTCTGTTCAAAAAACCGCGCCAAGTGGTTTTGGCAGTCTTCTCGTGATGTTAACCTGACATTGCCTAAAGAATTTTTAAGAGACCGAAACAGGGACTCTGCTTTTTGGTTGAGTGCGTGACGTTTGTGTTAATTTTGTTTTTGTGTTATTTTCACATAAGTAGCTGTTGACTTACCAAATTTGTTTATTTTTGTGTTGGTGGTGGTATAGTGCTTGTTGAGTAAGTGTTCGTTAGTCTTTTAATTGCTTGGTGACGATGGACGGGGAGCCGCCCGACCCGGGCGGTGGTGGCAAGTGTGGCAACACGCTTGCTCAGTCGCCACCATTGTTTTCTTTAGCCGGTACACAAAGTTCGCAACCCCAAACTCAGCAAGTTGATCATAACGAATCTAATTCGCGAAAACGAACTCAGGATCCCGAATCCCAAAATTTACTTCCATCGAAAAAGACAATCATCCACCCCTCCCAGTCATCTCCCTCTATACAGACAACTTACACTCACCCTGATTTTGTCAACAACAAATGTAGCTACTCTGACAATGATGTGGCCCCTTTTATTGTACATGTCAGTAAGACTGAAGATTCCACCGCCGGTACAGCTATCCGGCCAATCCAATTTGGGCATTTTTTATACCGTCAAAACATCAAAAATATATCCAGGGATGGAGTAAAACGAGTAGGACGTAACCGTATCTCGGTAGAATTTAAGACTGCAGCCGACGCCAACAATTTCATTAATCACTCTGCCTTAGCACCAGCGAAATTTGAAGCAGCGATCCCCTCATACAGCGTAACACGAATGGGTATTGTCAGAGCGGTTCCTGTTGAATGGTCTCTCGAAGAATTTGTTTCGGCCATTGACACCCCTTTTGGATCTAGTATTGTGGTCAAAGCGCGTAGGCTGAACAGAAGATCTGTTAATGAGGGTGGTAACACAGTCTGGGTCCCTACCCAGACTGTGGTGCTAACCTTCAGAGGGCAAAAACTCCCTGAAAATATATATTGTTTCTACACCCGTATGCCAGTGGAGACTTATGTTCTGCCAATTATCCAGTGCTTCAAGTGCTGTCGATTCGGACACGTCACCTCACAATGCCGCTCAAATCCTCGTTGCTTCATCTGTGCCCAAGATCACGAAGGGGTGTCATGTACGAAACAGACCCCCACTTGCCTATTCTGTTCCGGTAGTCATACTGCAAAAGACATTTCCTGTCCGGAACACAGTCGACAAAAATCGATTAAACTCACCATGTCACAGGAAAATATTTCATATCTGGAGGCATCAGCAAGGTTCCCCGCATCGAGAAGATCATTTGCAGATACCACGCGACTTACCCCCACTCCCATTCCATCCCAATCTCCCCATACCCCCACCCTTCGCTCCCAATTTGACAGCATAACACAGCTATATCCCCCCCAAAGGTCTTCCTACCGAAAAACTGTTGTTACACCACAACGTCAATATTCACCTGCTTCGAGTGCTGGATATGATAGGCGGGCCCATGAGGTGATTACAGAAACCCCGGTTTCTGCTCTCCCTAATGGGTGTGCAATGAATTCTCCAAATGACAACCTATTTGACCTATTAATATCAACCCTGGTGAACCTCCTTACCCGTTTCAATGATACGGAACTCCCACATAATGTTCGTCAAAAACTTACTGAGCTGGTTTCTTTATCTAATAACATTCCAAACAATTCTTCAATGGAATTGTCGGAGCATCAAGCATAAGAAAGCTGACTTGATCTACCTTATTAACAAATTCAATCCCATCGTGCTTGCCGTCCAGGAGATGTGGCTTAAACCTGGTGCTCCTTTCAGGATCCCAGGCTATTCATGTCTCCGGGATGACAGGGATGATGGGCATGCTGGTGCGGCCATTCTTGTTTCTAAATCTATTATTTTTTCTCAAATAGTTCTACCTACCCATTCTAATAATATTAATATTGTGGCTATCCGTACTTTAAACATATCCTTTGTATCGGTTTACATACCTAACCCTAATCCATCAATTCTAAATGATCTATCATCTATCATTTCCTCTCTTCCCCTTCCCGTTGTCATTCTTGGAGACTTCAATATCCACCACACTGCCTGGGGGTCACATTCCTGTGACACTCTATCTTCCTCATTTCTTGACTTAGTGGACGACTTAAACCTGTGCATCCTCAATGATGGCTCTCCTACTCGACGTGTTCTACCTTCCCAAAATGTCAATAGCGCTGTGGACCTTTCACTATCTTCCTCTGAACTATCATCCCAATTATCATGGAAAGTCCTTCCAAACTCCTATGGCAGTGACCATTTTCCTTTATGTATTTCCATCCTTTCTCCTAACATTACCTTACCTACCCCAGTTAACCCCCGTTTAAAATTTAGTGTTGTCAGGGCTGACTGGTCACAGTTTGCTACAAACTCTGATGAGTTAGTCTCCCAACTCCCATCCCTAGACCATAACAATGCTCAGTCTGTATATATAGAGTTTAAAAATTCCCTGCTGTCAGCAGCGGAAACATCGATTCCTTTAAAAAAACCGCGCAAAAAGAAGCCATCACCTCCACCTTGGTGGGATCAGGATTGCTACTCTGCTGTTAAAAAACGGAAAGAGGCAGAACGTCAATATTCCAACAGCATGACTACGGAGAATTTTATAACATACCAGAGGGTAGCAGCGGAAACCGTGAAGTTGCTAGCGGAAAAAAAGAGATTAGGTTGGCATAGTTTTTGTGAACATTTGTCTCCTAGCTCGCACCCATCGGTGGTTTGGGGAAATGTTAGGAGATTTCGATGTTCAACATCCAATGATCCTAACATCTCCTCAAACGACCATAGTGAGTGGATTGAAGCATTTGCGCAAAAATTAGCCCCTCCCACAGTCCCCTCTCTTGAGGAGGCATCATGTTTCCCTAATTCTGTCCATTCCCTTGATCCTTTTGATGCTCCGTTCTCCCGCGAGGAATTGGACCTGGTTTTGGATGGCTTGATGGATTCTTCACCTGGGATAGATGGAATACCATACTCTTTTATAGTCAACAGTGGCCCAGTTACCAAGGAACGTTTCCTACAGATCATTAATCATTTCTTCATTTCAGGTGTCCCACCTGAAGAATGGAAATCCCAAATCATAATTCCCATATTAAAGCCCGGTAAATTAAGTTCCGACCCTTCAGGTTATCGCCCTATTGCTCTATCATGTACCATGGCAAAAATTTTGGAACATCTGGTTAAAAATCGTCTAGAGTGGCTAATTGAAAGCAAAAGGATACTACCCATAAGTCAATTTGGTTTTCGTAAGGGTTACAGTACAATGGACAGTCTTGGCACCCTTGTCACAGACATTAGGATAGCCTTCTCCAAACGCGAGTACTTGGTGGGAGCTTTTCTCGACGTGTCAGCAGCATATGACAATGTACTACTTCCTGTGCTCAGGCAGAAAATGCTCAATCTGAGTATCCCAGTGAGGTTAGTTAATTATATTTCAAATTACCTCTCGGCTAGATTGATTTATATCAACTTTCAAAATTACAACGCTCCACCAAGACAAGTATGGAAAGGTCTCCCTCAAGGGTCAGTGCTGAGCCCCCTTCTTTTTAGCATCTACACACACGATTTGGAACTATCCGTAAATTCATTTTGTAATATCCTGCAATATGCAGATGATCTAGCCCTGTATATCTCCACGGATAATATTGCAGTAGCCTCCTCAAGGCTTACTTCAGCCATTGCATACTTACAGGATTGGCTTTCTGAACATGGGCTATCCATTTCGATTCCTAAAAGCAGTGTTGTTGTTTTCGCCCGTCAAAGAATTATACCAAATATTTCGGTCGCTCATAATGGGCAAATTTTTCCAGTAAAAGAAAAAGTAAAATTTCTAGGTGTAATTCTGGACGCAAAAATGTCAGGCACCCACCACGTCAACCATATTATCAAAAAATGTGAAAAAAACATTAATATCCTCCGTTCCCTTTCTGGAGTTTGGTGGGGTTCTCACCCATACACACAAAAATTAGTATATAATGCCCTTGTTCGTAGTCACTTGGATTATGGGTCTTTCCTCCTCGAACCTTGTAATAAAGGAGCTCTAAATTCTCTTGACAAAATCCAATCCAAGTGCCTTCGCATTATAATTGGCGCTATGAAGTCCTCCCCAATCAACGCCCTACAAGTCGAATGTGTGGAAGGCCCCCTTCACTTGCGTAGACAATACCTGTCGGACAGATTTCTGCACAAGGCCCTACAAATGTCTGACCATCCTCTGATTGCTAAATTGCATGACCTATCCGAATATATTTCTGCGGGCGGATATTGGGCCCATAAAGACCGTCCTTGTTTATTTAACAGCTTCATCGCGTATCTACGACTCCCTTGCCCATTATACCAATGCAGAATAAATCCCCTATTTGATATCCCTTTTGAAGCCATTATCCATTCTCCAAACGTAACTCTTAACCTTGGTATAGAAAAGAATTGCCCATTCGCCTCTGTTAAATTAAACTCTGCTGTTCAGGAGTTCTGGAGTGACTGGTTGGTCATGTACACAGATGCCTCAAAAACTACTGAACAAAGTTGTGTGGGAGCAGCAGTTTGGATTCCTGTTTATAAAATCATTTTAAATTTTAAGTGTCCGTCTATTTGTTCCATATTTACAGGGGAAGCAACTGCAATTCTGGAAGCTCTACTATATATAGAATCGCATAACATTTTAAAGACCGTTATTTTTACAGATTCCAGGAGCTGCTTAATGTCGATCACCACTAACCAGTTCCGTAGCAAAAGTAGATCACCTGTAATTTTAACGATTAAGCAAACTTTATACAGATGTCATACCAAGGGTATACAGGTCCAATTGGTGTGGATTCCAAGCCACAGCGGTATTATGGGAAACGAAACAGCGGATCATTGTGCTAAAGACGCCATACAAAACGGTTACATATCTCCACAGTGTATAGCATATTCCCAGGACCTTTTGTCACTCGCTCAAAGCAAATTGTCTGCCAATTGGAATCGCCTGTGGGCTAAATCGAGTACCGTAAAAGGTATTCACTATGCTTCCATCCAACACAACATACCACCTAAGCCATGGTTTTTTAAATACCGCAATGCAAGTAAACGTGCAACATCTGTCATATGTCGTTTACGACTGGGCCATGCCTGTACGAATGTGTTCTTGAACAAAATCAGGGTGAGGGACAGTTCGCTGTGCGAGTGTGGCATGGACGAAGGTACTCCGGACCACATCTTTTTCAATTGTCCTAAATATACCCCCTCTCTTTACGATTCCCTTCCCCCTTCCGTTCCTCGTCCCATAGATTTTAAATCCCTCCTAACATCTGTCAACTACTCTCCTTTAATATATGTTTTATGTGACTTTATTAATTTTAACAATATTAAACTGTAATTTGTCTGTCAAATAACTTACTAATCCTTTGTGTTGTCTAATATGTTGTGTTTGTCTTTTGTTTTAGGTATGTCAACAGATCTTCGGAATTGTTTTATGAATTTTTAAAATTTTAATAATTGCACACTCACAAAGCCATTTCGTCATCGCAGAGTCACTTACTAAGCATAGTCACCTACTCAGATACATATGCTGAAACAAAATAAATAGCATTGTCATTGGCGAGAACACCACGATCGCCACAAAGAGGAATTGAATTGAATTGACCGAAACAGGTGGAAATCAGAAGGTGCAAGGTCAGGACTATACGGCGGATGCATTAACACCTCCCAGTCAAACTCTCTTAATTCTTGCTGAGTGGCTAAAGATGTGTGAGGTCTAGCGTTATCATGATGAAAAATCACACCCCTTCTATTAATTAATTCCGGCCGCTTTCTTTCAACATTTTGCTTTAATCTCATCAGTTGTTCACAGTAGAGTTCAGAATCGATAGTCCTGCCTGGCGGTAACAGCTCATAATGAATATCTTCCCTTCCAATCCCACCATACACACAGCATCACCTTGTTGCGGGTTAACCCGGGTTTCGCCAGAGTCTGTGAAGCCTGGCCGGCCTTTGACCACGACCTTTTTATGCGCCAAAACAGTTTTGTGGTCAATTCCTAGTTCTTCAGCTACGTCGTAACTACTGATATGCCGATCTTGCTCCACTTTTTCAGAAATGGCATCCATTTTATCCGTAACAGGGCGACCAGAGCGACGTGCATATTTGACATCAAAATTTCCGGATTGAAAACGCTTAAACCAAATTTGTGCTACTCTCACAGACACTGCACTAGGTCCATAAACGTCACAAATTTTTTTCGCAGCTTGCGTTGAATTTTTACCTTTTTTGTAGTAAAATTTTAAAATGTATCGAATTTCTTCATTAGATTCACTCATCTTGACAGTAAAAAAAAACAAATGAAAATCACACATTTACCTAATTTGAATTTGGAATTATCTTTTTTAAAATTTAAACTTTTTAAAGATATCAAAACCTGCTAGATACAAATGGTATAACCAAAGAGATTTTATTACAAGTTCATACATACTATAATGCGAAAAGACTTTTTCCCCGACCTATTATTATATGAATGAATGAATGAATGAATGAATGAATGAATGAATTATTAATTTGCTATGAATGTGGTTGAATACAGTTGAATAGTCATATATGCTTAGAGCCTTGATATTCAGCCAATAATGGCATGCAAAATTTACATAATTTGCACGTGTAACAAATTAATTGTAGACATTTTGATCTAGACTACTTTGCGTGTATTTGCCATCCTGGTGAGTTCTTGCAAATTACTGACGACCGGCATCCCCTGCTGTTAGTACATACATGCGATAGATACATGCGACTGCTATGGTTGCTCCGATCAACTTTGATCCAGCAGCTACAGTCGTCTGTGCCTCTCCATCATCTGGAACAGTACATTTGTTTATTTAGGGGTGTAAGTGGTTCATCAACATTTTGAACCAAAGCCAACTTCACCTGCACGCGGTACACCCTGCTGACTAACAAACGAAGCTCTGGCGAAAAGAGAGGTAGTGAGCGTAATTGTAAGCTACCCAACTGGGGAATGTACCTCCACCTCACAGAATACCGCAGCCAAATAACAATTCCCTTGAGAATTGTTGTGTTCCTGCGCGTGAGTGAGGTCACCAGAAAGGAAGGAGATGCTGCGTTGGCAGTAGGGGTGGCGGCGCGCGAGCGATATTTTATATTGCGAGCGTTAATATGGCTACGGTCACCGCTTTACATCAGGCGGGCCGTATGCTTGTCTGCCACCCGACGTAGTATAAAAAAAAAAAAAAAAATGTACAACAGTCGCAGATTCTGCGTGCCTCTTCGCGAGGCATCCGTAGGCAAACCGTATATATTTTGTTTTTGATGTTGAAGACGCGCTTCCATGAGTGCAGCGGCTCCAGAGACAACCAGAGCAACCATACTACTGGAATAATATTCCTTTGTTCCCAACGAGTCCACCCTTAGCTGTTACACTGTGATTGGTTGAAAAAAAAAAACAATCCCAACGAGTCCCAACGAGTGGATTTGGCGGGTAGCTGTGAAATAGTTAACAGGGAAAAAGTTTGCTTCCTTTTAAAAAATTATAATAATTATTAACTTAAAGAATTTATATATAAACTTAATGGTTTGCTAATGTAAGTGACATAATCTACCTGCTCATAATATAATTCCTTTAGTACACTCACTATGGAAACTGAAATTCGGCAGACACTCACTGACTTGATGGATCTCTTTAATAGTAAGATTGCACATATTGAATTGGAGCTTAATAAGGTCAACACTGCAGCATCAGATTCTCCAATAGTCACCGTGTCTTCATTAGCAGCTGAATTGAACTCTTTCAAATCCTTCATGTCAGCGGCACTCAATAACCTACAGCAACAGGTGGCTCTGCTTGCTCAGCAGCAAGACAACTTTGAGATGCGCTCACGTCGGAAGATACTGTTGTTGCATGGAGTTCAAGAAGAGAAGGAGGAGGACACTTCAGCAGTTGTGGTGAATGTTGTCAGGGACAAGGTGAATGTGGCCGGATTCTCTGAGGCAGATATCAGTCGCTGCCACAGAATGGGACGCTCCTCCGATGGTAAGCCACGGCCAATATTAGTAAAGTTCCGCAGTATAGATGTTCGCAGTGATGTGTGGTATAGCAAAACAATCCTCAAAGGCAGCGGCATCACCCTGTCTGAATTTTTAACTAAAGTTCGACATGATGTCTTTGTTGAAGCTCGCAAGCATTTGGGTGTCAGCAAATGCTGGACCAGAAATGGGACAGTCATAGTGATTGGTGCGGACGGAACAAAGCATAATGTTTCTTCCGTTGCCGACGTCAATAAACTTCTTGCGTCTGTGGCTGTGGCTCCTGCGCCCGAGGCTGCATCATCTCCAAAAGCCAACGAATCCAAGAAAGTACCGGCGGCAATGATGGCGAGATCCAAGCGTAATAATAGAAAATAGAGGTTTTTGTTGTAGCTATATTGTAATGCATTGACTTCTTGTTGTTGGTTGATAGTTTTGCGGGTGCCAATATGCAGTTTTATTACACAGTGTCGGGTAAATTAATAATTATTTTTATCTATGTAATTTTCCAGAATGGGTAGCTATTTTATTTTTATTTTATATTCACACAAACTAAATTTTGCACAGCCCACTAATTTTTAATAAAAACAGTGCGGGGAAGCGGCGAATGATTTATAGACCTGTCAACATGATGTATCTGATACTGACATTCGCCTCTTTCTTTTTAACTGTTGGCAACCATTTTGTTATTTTTCTAGTTTTTTTTTTTTTTTCATACTTAATGTTTTCTTAAAATGTATATTGGTACATATTGAGCAGAAGTCAAGGCTATTAATTGTTATATATATATATTTATTACTATTATTATTTCTTTTTATTTTTCTTCTACAGACCATTTTGGTCAGTTTTGTTTGCTATGTAATAATCGATTCATTTTTATTATTTATATAACTTACTTACAGTCTGCTGGCGGGTAGATGGTCATGATAGGCATTAGTTAATAGGTATATTATTCTTATTTATATACTATTTTATTATTATTTTATTTTATTTATTTATTTATTTATTTTTTATTTATGGTATCAGTTCAAGACGCTGATTCTAATTTATTATTAACGTCTTCAACTTCGTCTACTGATGACAGTTTTTACAGCTTACCATTACCTTTAAGTGAATCTTTAAAAAACAATTTTGTCGACTTGCCGAAAAATTTCAATGCCGTACATATAAATGCGCAAAGTATTCCAGCCCATTATATAGATATGCTTACAACTTTCAATTTTAAAGGGGTTGATGCGATTTTAATATCAGAATCCTGGCTGCATCCTTGCCTTTCTTCTACATCATACTCCTTGCCCGGATACCAGCTCATACGTAATGACCGAATTGGGAAGGGTGGTGGTGGTGTCGCCATTTACCTTCGAGCGGATATTCCTTTTAACATTGTCTCCTTTTCTAAAGTTTCTAACCCTTCCCATGAAGCCGAATATCTTTTTCTCGAAATTTCTCTTGCTCACTCTAAAGGTTCTCCTTGGAGTTTTCTATAGTCCTTCATCTACAATCAATTATTTTTCTTCTTTAGAGAGTCTTCTCGAAAACCTGATGCCGTCCTATAATCATACCATAATTATAGGTGATTTTAACACCTGTCTTTTAAAAAACGACAGTCGTTCTAATTCCTTACTTGCCCTTGCTAATTCCTGCAATCTTGCTATACTTCCTCTACAATCTACCCATCACTTTCCTAGCTGCAACCCTTCTCTTCTCGATCTTATTCTTGTGTCCTCACCAGGCTTAGTAGCCAAACATGGTCAATTCTCGGCTGATGAGTTTTCATACCATGACCTGATTTTCTTGTCCTTCAAGCTCCGCCCTCCTAAAGTTCGATCTAAGATTTTGATGCAGCGCAATTTTGGTGGAATAAACTTGGAACGGCTTCGTGAGGACGCAATGCGCTGCGATTGGGAAGCTGTGGTTAACGCGGGTTCAATCGACAATCAGATTACCATATTCAACTCCACTCTTATGCAATTGTACGATCGCCATGCTCCTATTCGACCTGTCCGTGTCAAACACCTCCCAGCTCCATGGCTTACCGAAGAGATTAAATCTGCGATCAGGAAGAAAAATGTTATGAGAGTTAAATTTAAGGCTAACCCCGACAAATACCGCGATCGTTATGTTTGTGCACGTAATAGCTGCAATAGGTTGTGTAGAGAAGCTCAACGACGCCACATTCATAAATCTGTTGAAAATGGTCAACCAGCTAAAGTCTGGAAATTTCTTAAATCATTGGGAGTTGGTAAGAATCAACATAATAATCCTACCAACCTTGACATCGATTCTCTTAATAGGCACTTCTCCTCATCTGCTGCATTTGATAGTGGCATTAAAAATAGAACAATAAATAGTATTTCCTCGCTAACTCCCAATACTCCTTCCTTTCATTTTAGTCAATTTGCTGATTGTGATGTTAAGAAGAACATACTTTCCATTACTTCTAACGCGGTGGGTGCTGATGACATTGGTCGTACCATGATCCTCCCCATTCTAGATATCCTTCTTCCTATAATTACCTTGATTTTGAATAATTCCATATCCTCTACCACTTTCCCAACGTTGTGGAAGGACGCTCTCATAATTCCTTTACCTAAGAAAGCAAATCCTTCTTCATTTTCCGATTACCGTCCTATATCTATACTCCCATTCCTTTCTAAGGTCCTTGAACGACTTGTCCAACAGCAACTCAATGCTTTCCTCTCTAAAAATGATATCATGGATCCTTTTCAGTCAGGCTTTCGTTCTGGCCACAGTACGACCACTGCGCTCATTAAAATTACTGACGATATCCGCTTCGGCATGGAAAACTCCCAGTTAACAGTTCTGACGCTATTAGACTTCAGTAATGCCTTTAATACGGTCGACTTCGACATTCTTTTAAGTTTACTTGGTTCTCTTAACATATCTCCAACAGCAATTGCCTGGTTTCGTTCTTACCTGTATGGACGGCGGCAGCGTGTGCGCATCGAGGATACTTTTTCTTCTTGGTGCCATACGTCTGCTGGTGTGCCTCAGGGTGGCGTGCTATCCCCATTGTTATTCGCCTTATTTATCAACTCTATTACTTCTAATCTTCGTTCTTCCTACCACCTATATGCAGACGATCTTCAGATATACTCTCAAGCTCATATTGATGATATTTCTACCGCCATAGACACAATTAATAATGACTTATCAAAGATTTCAGAATGGAGTAAGGCTCATGGGCTCATCGTAAACCCTACAAAAACACAGGCTATCATTATTGGCAGTCCTAGATTTATATCGCGAATTAACTGGCCGGACCTCGCTCCTATCGTTTTTAATGGGTCTCATATACATCTTAGCGATAAGGTGAAAAACCTTGGTATATATATGGATAGAACTTTGTCGTGGTTTCCTCAGTTGGCAGAAGTGAGTAGAAAACTATTTGCTGCCGTTGGTTCCCTTAGACGGCTCCAGTATTTTTTGCCTATCGATACCAAGATTGCGCTGGCTCAGTCTTTACTCCTTCCTATCCTAGACTATGCTGACACTTGTTATTTGGATCTCAATCAAGAACAACTTGATAAACTAGATAGACTTCAAAATATCTGTATACGCTTTATTTTCGGTCTACGTAAATACGACCACATCTCTCTTTATCGATCTCAGCTCAAGTGGCTCCCAATTCGGCTTCGTCGGAATTTGCATATACTTTCTCTACTGTACTCAGTTCTTTTCAACCCTAACACTCCTTTCTACTTGAAAGAACGTTTTACATTTCTCAAAGAAGTCCAAAGTTCCATCTTTCGTAGCACTGTCTCTCTTCGTCTGAAAACTCCTTCTCACTTCACAAAGTTTTATTCCGACTCCTTCTCTATTGAGGCTGTACGGCTCTGGAATTCCTTACCGCTCCGCATTCGGCAAGCTCAAACACTTACATGTTTTAAAAATAATGTGAAATCTCATTACCTGTCACAACTACTTGATGTTCTGTAAATTCCTGGCATTTTGTAAAACTGTTTATATGTATATTATTTGTATTTATGTTTATGAATGTGTATGTGTGTATATATGTATATATATGTATGTATATGTATGTGTGTGTATGTATATGTGTAGTAGTATGTAATGTATGTGTATTTATTCATAATGTTTTACTGAAGACATTTAATGATTATTTTTTATTTTATTTTATTTTCACTGCGCCACCCACCTGTTCAAATTTGCATTTATACTTTCCTGCCCTAAGGTTGTCTGGAAGAGATTGCTTAGAGCGATAAGACCGCCTATTGTATTATCTTTTGTTTTTTTTTTGTGTCTGTATTTTATTTGGTGCAATAAAGCGTTATTGTATTGTATTGTCCCACTTTTACTCGATGGGACAACTTTAATACTTGTTTGAGTAAGATTTTTATATCGTTTCATTTACTAGCTTGCGCTAGCTTGAGCGTATCCCGGTATCCGTGAGAATTCTTAGCGGATGTTTATGTTATAATATCTGCCTGTAAGCCATATTTCAACCCAATCCATTCACAAGGTTTGTGCTGTGCATTGAAAGATGAGTATGTAATGCCTGTCTTTTATAGATAAATAAATTGTCAGACAAATTACACAGCGCCATCTAGCCTTAAAGTAAGCGAAGCTTGTGTTATGGGTACTAGACAACTGATAAACATACGTAAATACATTTTTTTTTGTAAATACATAATTATGATACATAGAAAACACTCAGACTAAGACAAACAGACATGTTCATGCACACAAATGTTGTCAAACACGAGCGTAGGTGTCAAAGCCGCGTCATTGACCGCTACGCCACCGAGCTCGTCATATATAGATACGTAGAAGAAAGACTAATGTTGCATTTTCGAGAAGTCCAAAAAGATTCCTATATTCTTGAACCCACGACTTGGAACGAGGGTCGATAATGGTCGTTACATTGCAGGAGAGCGGCTGGCGCTGATGCAGGCGCTGGCGGGACTGGCAGCGGTGCTGGCTCGCTGCAGCGTGCGGCCCGCGCCGACCACGCTCCGCAAGCCGCGCATCGACCCTCGCTCCGACATCGTGCAGATCATCAAGGGCGGACTGCCGCTGCTATTTCTGGAGCGGAAATAGACCCCTAGACCTCATGTATCACCCAATGTAAGATGTAATAAGATGGTATACACCCAAATGTCTACAATTAACGTACAAATTACGATAGGGATATTTCCTTTCCTTATTTACCCTTTTTTATATAAGAGGGGGGCAAACGAGCATGTGGGTCACCTGTTGGTAAGCAATCACCACCGCCCATGGAGATCAGCAACACCAAAGGATCGTTCATCCGTTGCCAGCCTATGTTCCTTCCTATCTTTCTGGTGACTTCTCACTCACTCGCAGGAACACTACAACCCTCAAGGGAATTGTAATTTGGCTTATTATGGTTAAGGCGGTATTCTGTGAGATGGATGTACCTCCTCAGTCGGGCAGCTTAAAAAATACGCTATGCCCTACCTCTCTTTTCGCCAGAGCATCGTTTGTCAGTAAGCAGGGTGCACTACGTGCACCTACCATGTTTTTTAGAATGATGTGATGATAAACCCTATCGATCGATAAAAGTACCGGGTGTAGATTTTTTGAATTTTAGTCTGCTCGATTCCTGCGTGATACAAACGTATTATTAAAAATCTTTTATTGCAGTTTTGTTTCATTTCAAAAATAAAGGAATGTTTTTTGAGTGAAATTAGCTATCTCATTGTTTAGAGTACTTTCTCTCCAGGTGGTATTAAAAAAGTCCGTCCTGTATATTGTACTAGTTACCGCCATATTAACGTTCACAACTAGAAATATCGCTTACGTACCGCCCTACCCTCGCCGCCAATGCAGTAGCTTCTTCCTTTCTGGTGACCTCACTCACTCGCAGGAAGGTGAGGTGTGAGGTGGAGGTACTTTCCCAGGATGTATACATATTTGTTCTGTATAATATTATCATTTCTCTCATATCAAAACTTTAATTTGCTTGTTAGTACCTCGCAAAATCTCTTTGAATTTCGCCACAAGTTCAAAAGCCATTGTTGAAGTTACCGATATATACCCGTTAGGGTTGTGTAAACCAGAAAATTATTTACACATGACTTGCATATTTTAGAACAATGTTTTTGAGAAATATACCCTGGGGCGCCGGCTTTTAGAAAACATCATGGGTGCTCATGCTCATTTGATGACTCGAAAAAGTGTGAAACCCATGAACACCTAGACCCAACACAAATATCTGTTTCTTCGACAAACATTTGTGTTGGTGCGGGAATCGAACCCGCGACCCTTGCGTCTCAACCGGCGTTCTAAACCACTGCGCTAAACGGGTTGTCGAGTAATGAAAAACGCCCATCCCTAAGAGGCGATTACTGATCTGTTTCTCGATGTCTATTCTCAGGGGTGCTCGGCACCCACTGTTTATTTCTCGTGGGTGCTCGAGCCCTCGAGCAAACTTTGGGATGTAAATATGTAAATGACTTAGCAAGCATGTGGTTGCTACCATGCCGACAAACGAAAGACGGGTAGAGCATGTAGAGAAGACGATTGGGGAAGTACCTCCGCTTTACAGAAGACCGCAGCGAAGTAACAACACCCTTGAGGAAAGCTGGGTTCCTGTTGTATAACAAGAAACTTAGGTCGTTCCCTATCTTCTATAGAAAACCCTAACACCCTAAAAAGATCCTTAAATATATATAACGTTTAACCACTATCCAAAGTATATGGGAGTGTATGAATCAACCCGACTGTTGTCATTATCATCAGTCATTATAGTCTCCACTACAGGAGCACGACCCTCTCTCGTCCGTCCCAGACAGAAGGAGGTTTTGGCCTACACTCCCCCACGCTGGCCAACGGGTTGGGGATTGGGGAGGCCTGGTCGATGTTTTATAATGTGTATATAATTTCCCTTAGTCGCCTTGTACGACATCCACGGGAAGAGACGGAGTGATTCTATTCTAGTCTGCCGGAAACCACACGGCATACTGTACACGACCGACTTTTGTGCTTAACAAAAAATATTAAAATACACGTCGATCTTAGTTAAAAAAAAAAAAAAAAAATTTTGCACCTGCCACACCTGCCATGCATTATCTCTGCATCACCCTATGATCGACTGGTAGAGAATGCTTGTATAGCATAAGTTCGCCTGTATACAATTTTTATTGTGCATGAAATTTAAATAAATAAATAAAATTCGAATAAAGTATCGTTTAACTGCTTAGGCTCTATATGCCTGTACATATAGTATTCTTGTTACTTGTATTTTTTTACTTAATATGGTATGTAATGAAGAGCAGTACCTACCTACATTTAAGTATATGAAATACCTGTATTAGTAGGAAGTACTGCTCTTAAAACCACCTTACCAAACAACCAAATAACAAACCCTTGTAAACTTTATAGAGAAATAAAGAAGTTGTGGATTATTTGACGAGCTCGGTGGTCGAATGGTTAGCAAAGGCCACTTTGACTCCGAGGTCGCGGGTTCGATCCCCGCACAAGACAAACATTTGTGTGCATGAACATGTCTGTTTGTCTTGGTCTGGGCGTTTTCTATGTATTATATGTATATATTTACAAAAAAAAATGTATTTAAGTATTATATCAGTTGTCTAGTACCCATAGTACAAGCTTTTCGCTTAATTTGGGACTAGATGGCGCTGTGTTAATTGTCCAGGAATATTTATTTATTATTATTATTACATCAACGTGAAAAAACAATTAGGTTTAATTAATTACAGCTAAAACAATGCACGTAGGTCCAACAAAGCAGCCGAGGCTCCGTCGACATGCTATTGTTCAAGTTTTAATCATACTTGAATAAAGTTTACGAAGAGCACACAATGTATAGCAATGTCACGGCAATGTACATTATTACTCGCTGCCGAAAGTGGGGTAATGATTTCCGACCATCTATACAGTACGGATGTATGTCTAATACTTTGGCACGCTCGAATTTAAATCACTTGACGGATTTTTTTATTATTTTTATTTTTGACAACGAACAGTCATATACAGATCATCATCACCAGGTCATTTTAGTCTCCACTACAGGAGCACGACCCTCTCTCGTCCGTCCCTGACAGAAGGAGGATTTGGCCTACACTCCCCACGCGCTGGACAGACGGGTTGGGGAGGCCTGATCGATGTTTTATAATGTATTTCCCTTAATCGCCTTGTACGACATCCACGGGAAGAGACGGAGTGATTCTATTCTAGTCTGCCGGAAACCACACGGCCAATACAGATCATTTTATATAGTAACTAATATTAACAAAAGAAAAATAATACAATATATGATAGCAGTAGGTACATTAAGTAAATGTTAAGACGCGCACCTTGTTAGTAGGGTACGATCTACAGAAAGAAATTGCAAGTGATACTAAACAAAATAATTGCGTAACGATTAAATCAAAAGTTTAACTTTTTTCAATATATTTGGTATCATTATAACTTTAACAAAAAAAAACCGGACAAGTGCGAGTCGGACTCGCCCACCGAGGGTTCCGTACGTAGTATCAATATTAAATTTGATATTTTACATTATAAATAAGAAATAATGCGTCGAAAAAAATAAATAAAATATATTTTGCAATGTGTACATCAATCCCTTTCATATGATACCCCATTTGAACTAGTAGTTTCAATTTGAAATTTCGACACCCTATAAAAAATATAGACCCCCTATTTTTTAAGATCTATTTACAAATGTATAGTTTTGAGATTTATTCCTGTACTTGTAGTCTATAACGATGTTACTTGCCAAATTTCATAGTTCTAGGTCAACGGGAAGTACCCTATAGGTTTTGATTTCCTTGAGAAAGTCGAAATATGCGTTTTTTGCTAAATAAACGGCCGTAACTTTTTTTACGTAATCTTAGCAGTTTGATTATTTTACTACTTCATGGGACCGTAGACATGAGTATACAGTTCAAATTTCAGCTTGATACCTCCACGCATTCTCGATGTAGAAATTCTTGACAGATAGACAGACAGACAGACAGACAGACAGACGACAGACAGACGGACGGACAACAAAGTGATCTTATAAGGGTTCCATTTTTCCTTTTGAGGTACGGAACCCTAAAAACACCGACTCCAAACATTAATCTACATTTATGTATGTAAATGCAGGCAGGATGATGACATCAGCCTGCATTTACATACATAAATGTATAAAATATGGGATACATAAATGAAAAAAATATGGGACCAATCTGGAAATATACTCTTTCAAATAATAAAAGATTTTTTCAAATCGTTTTATAAATGACGAAGTAATGAAACAACAAACCTAACAGTGGGCAGATACAGGCTGATGATGATGATGATGAAAAAAATATCGGACTAATCTGGAAGTATACTCTTTCAAATAAAAAAAGTTTTTTTCAAATCGGTTTATAAATCACGGAGTAATTAAGTAACAAACATAAAAAAAAATACAGCCGAATTGAGAACCTTCTCCTTTTTTGGATTTGGTTAAAAATAGTTTCAGCTGTCGTGGGAGTCTATTGGAGTAGAGGATATATTCAATATGGCTTTCTGAAAAAAAAAACCGGCCAAGTGCGAGTCGAACTCGCGCACTAAGGGTTCCGTACCATAATCTATAAAAACGGCAAAAAAAAATCATGTCTGTTGTATGGGAGTCCCCCTTAAATATTTGTTTTATTTCAATTTAATTATTTCATAAGTTCGTCGGTGAACTTGTGAAGTCTACTTAGTCGTGATAGTTTTCCTTTTAATTTCACTATTATGGACTACTTCCATGATTTTTTTCACTTTTCTAAATAAAATAGTTTCGTTGATACAAGGAGAGGGGGGGGGGACCCCCCTACTTTTATTCTACCACTTTATCAGCATAGTTAATATGTGTCTACATGTCAAACTACAGCTTTCTAGTATCAAGCGTCTCTGAGTTAGGCCGCGGACGGACATACGGACGGACGGACGGACCCTAAAAATGATGAAATAGAAATTGTAAAAATTTTGCAATTGGGTTTCTCGGTCTCCGTTATACTTTTCTTTTTCATACCACGTCCTTTAAAGAAATTTAGAGTATTATTTGTGTTAATGCCATACATCCAAAAATGCATTCAATATTATTTACATCGAATCCATTTAATTCCGAGATACACCTCGTTTTTAAATTTTCTATAAAAGTTATTACTAATGTACAGATTTTCGTACACGATCTAAACATTATAACAACAAACAAACTCACGTATAGTTTCACCATAAACAACGGGGCACCAGAAAGTGTTGAAGTTTAGACGTTGTTTATACGAAACGCACGCGCGCGATTGATCATCGAACGTTGTGCAAGCGCATGCGGTGAGTGATGCCGGCAGAATAGAGAATGTATGTATGTGGAGGTATCTCCACCTCACAGAATACCGCAGCCAAATAACAATTCTCTTGAGGGTTGTTGTGTTCCTGCGAGTGAGTGAGGTCACCAGAAAGGAAGGAGATCCTGCGTAGGCAGCGGGGGTAGCTCGAGCGATATTGTATATTGCTCGTGTTAATATAGCTACGGTAACCGCTTCACATCAGGCGGGCCGTATGCTTGTCTGCCATTCTTAATCTAGAGTTAGCCCCAGTTGCAGCGTAACTATGACGGTAGAGACGACACCGCCGATTGCCAATAGTGGAATCTGCCCGTCCAGGTCCAAAGAATTCGTTGCTCGGAGGCGTCCAGGGCAAACTGATGAAATGGTTTCCACCTGCCACGTGCTGTAGTTCAGGTCCTCTGGGTAATAAAGCATTCGCACATTAAGAATTAATCAAAATTTTGAGAGTTAGAATTAGTTAGAATATTTATCGTCGTATGCAGTGTAAGTGGTTTATATCTTTGAACCAAAGCCAACCCCATCTGCACGTGGTGCACCCTGATGATTGATGAACGAGGCGTTAGTGAAGAGAGAAGTGGGGCATGGCACTTTTGCAAAGCCCTACCTCCCTTTTTGGAACAGTTAGGTCACCAGAAAGGAAAGGGTTGCTACGTTGGCAGCGGGAACGGTGACGTGAAAGCATTTTTCATGTTGGAAGCGTTTATACGGTAACCGCTTCACATCAGGTGGGCCGTATGATGATATACGTCCCACTTGATGTGAAGCGGTCTCGATATAGTAAAAAAAAATATTTTACACCGTTTTAAGATCACTAAAGCAAACGATATGTGCAGGTGGTGCGGGGAGCGACCCGTTTAATGTGAATGGCTATTTCAAGTACATACTTTAAATGAGTATATTTATAAATGTCATGAATCTGTCCAGTGTAATTTTGAACCCTCATATATATGAACGCTTGTGATGCTTGCGAGTCTAATATCTGGCCGACAGTGAATAATACTTAATACTTAATGAATTTACATGGATGCGTGGTGATTATTAGTTGCTCTACATTTATTCTGGGTGATTTGTGCTATATGCATGTATGTGTGAGGTGCTATAAATGGCAGGGCAAAGTCTAGGCATCAGGCTGAATGGAAGGAAATGAGTGGAATGCTACACTCCAAAGAAACCATTGGCGAAGGTACAATTTGTACAAACATGTACATAAAACGGATGCGTCTCAAGCTTGGGGCACTAACGGGCCAATAAGCCTGTCAAGGACACCTATACAAAATGAGACGTGTTGATAGCCCAGAGTGCAGAACATGCAAAGGGTCTAACGAGTCCATGAAACACTTGATGTGTCAATGTGACGCCTTAGCCGGCAAACGAATGGAAATCCTAGGAAAGGCATACCCGGACCTGGAGGACTACAGACTCTTCCCAATAAGTGGCATACTGAAGTACATGGAAGATGTCTCCAGACAGTCAGGGGAGAGTGACTAAAGGATTAGGGAGAGCACAAAAGATCCATGAGGGTCGACGTGTCACCGGTGCTTCAGCACTGGACCCACTCTAAGATAAGATAGGATGTGTGAGGTAGGTAGGTGCGGTAGGTATATACCTCCAAGGTCCATATCGTTAATAGTAGCTGCTAACAATTTCATCCGATCAAACCGCGTCGCGACTCGATGCCCGATCAGCCCCAGAATCACGTAGATGCCCAGTTGTCGCAGAATCACCACGTGTATAGCCACTGACGTGGCCGTATTGATGAACTGGTTTAGGAGAAACGTATTTGTTAGTTCATAGTAAGTAGTAGAGAGATTGATCATCACGGACAAAATTGCACATAATTTAGTATTAGATGAATTAACTGTCAAAGAATTAAAATCTTTTTATTTATTTTTTATTTTTATACTACGTCGGGTGGCAGACAAGCATACGGCCGCCTGATGTGAAGCGGTTACCGCAGCCATATTAACGCTCGCAACATTAAAAATATCGCTCGCGCGCCGCCACCCTACTGTCAATGCAGCATCTCCTTCCTTTTTGGTGACCTCACTCACTCGCAGGAATACAACAATCCTCAAGGGAATTGTTATTTGGCTGCGGTATTCTGTGAGGTGGAGGTACATTCCCCAGTCGGGTAGCTTACAATTACGCTCCCTACCTCTCTTTTTGACAGAGTTTCGTTTGTCAGTCAGCAGGGCGCACCGCGCGTGCAGGTGAAGTTGGCTTTGGTTCACAGATGTTGATGAAGCACTTACACCCTGAAATCTAGCCAGTCAATTATATTTTTAGAGCTATCTTAATTTAGGGTTTCCAGATCGAAAAATATAAATATCTGACATTTCGAAATGTCGTGATTTTGGGGTTGTTGTCTGGAGAAATGAAAATTTATGAGTCAAAATTTCACGCGCGCTACGAGCCGCCTCAGGTCCGAGCAACGCGTGTGCCATTTTCAAATTATAATTGCGGTAGAATATAATGATAAGATACGTATATTTGTCGGGAGATTTTGTTAATTGTCGGGAGTCTGAACATCACATGAAATGTCGGAAGGATACAGACCATTCCCGACCATCAGGCAACCCTAATCTTAATTCTTGTTCTCTACGTCGTAATTATCACTGAGATATAAGTGAACAAGACGTATTGTTCGCTGGTCACGTCGGGCATCATGTACTTGGAAACTTATTTATAAGTTACAATAATCGTTTGTACATATTTTTTTCTAAAACTTTGGTTAGAATGGGAACACTTAATATTGTTATAGGACGGTAATTATTAATTTCAAGCATGCTTAATTTTTTTTTTCTTTTCAGGCAATGTGCCTTGCAGTAAAGATATATTGCGGTATGGGGTGTAAGTGGTTCATCAACATCTTTGGACCTAAACCAACTTCACTTGCACGCGGTACACCCTGCTGACTGACAAACGAAGCTGTGGCGAAAAGAGATGTAGGGAGCGTAATTTGTAAGCTGCCCGACTGGGGAAAGTACCTCACAGAATACCGCAGCCAAATAACAATTCCTCAAGGGAATTGTTATTTGGCTGCGGTATTCTGGGTTGCTGTGTTCCTACGAGTGAGTGAGGTCACCAGAAATGAAGGAGATGCTGCGTTGGTAGCGGGGGTGGCGGCGCGCGAGCGATATTTTTTGGTGCAAGCGTTAATATGGCTATGGTAACCGCTTCACCTCAGGCGGGCCGTATGCTTGCCTGCCACCCGACGTAGTATAAAAAAAATGGTTCTCTTGTTAGGCGTACGCATTGTGAGTGATATGTTGGCTTTACTCTCTATATTATTTTATTTTACTAAAATAAAATGGCGATAATACACTTTTTGATAGGACATTTTTTCTTACTAAATATTAAACAGTATTTTTGGTCGAGTCATTTTACAGCTTGAATTATTACGATAATCCTTACAATTTAAACAATCTTTTATGTTAATAATGTTAGTACAAGTTTACGATAAATAATTATTTCTCTTTCTGACATTTTAAAACGTACAATTATCAAAACATTGTTATATATTACCACAGTATAAGTAATAGTACTAACGTACAGTATGGACACTCTCTGCCGCTCTCACTAGTCAACCTCACCTCCCCTATGAGACCGATTTGGAACCGTTCGCAAAGGATGCAACGTCCTACAAATTGACGTCGCTCGAATTTTATTCTCCATTCAGTTTAAAAGATGGGAGCTATTGTGCAGTGGATGGATGTCTTAACACATGGAAAGTCAAAAAAAGAAATTTATTCGATCCCTTTGGATGAAATATAGTACTGATTTTTTTAATAAATTACTTAAGCATGCGGCAGCCATAGTTTCATCATAACTAATTCATGTCTGTCAAAGTAGGATACAAGATACAATTAATAGGAGATGAGAAAAGTATAGCATTATAGTACATATATATGTCTCAAAGAGCAAGTGAGTGCGCAGACGCGGAATTGACATTGCTGTCACTTGAGTTATGGTGGTTTATTGTTAATATTTACAATTTTCTTATTTACATTTCAATGTTTGTTGTGCGTGATGTCATGTGTGGTATTAGTTTTAAATTACCTACGTTTGTTCCATGTGAATATGAAAATGAATCAAATCATTGCGCATGCATTTATATGAATAGTAAAAAGCTACAATTGAATTAGATGGTTTGACAATTACAATGAACCGGTGTTCGGAAGGCGAACGTTTGATTTAGCGGTGATTAGAAAATATAAAATTTTCGGTAAGTTGGCAATGGCAATTATACAAGGGGTTTTATAAATATTGGCTGAAGTCAGTGTAGTGTAATTTACTATGTTTATTTTTTTTCTTCACTACGCCCACCTGATGTGAAGCGGTTACCGTAACCATATTAACGGTCGCAACATTAAATATCGCTCGCGCGCTGCCAACGCAGCAACTCCATCCTCTCTGGTGACTTCACTCACTCGCAGAAACACAACAACCCTCAAGGAAATTGTTATTTGACTGCGGTATTCTGTAAGGTGGCGGTACTTCGTCAGTCGGGCTGCTTAAAAAATACGCTATGTCCTACCTCTCTTTTCGTCAGAGCCTCGTCTGTCAGTCAGCAGGGTGTACCAGTGCAGGTAAGATTGACTTTGGTTCAAAGATGTTGATGAATCACTTACACCCCCTTGTCCACATGTCCGACTAAATTGAATAATGTCAGCCCTAGAGAACGTCACTCATACATAGGCACGTGTACAGACATCATTTGGTTACTACATGCAAAAGCGCCATTTTTGAACGTCATTTGTTGTCTATTTTGTCACCATAGCTCATTTTTTTTTTCTTTTTTTATACTACGTCGGGTGGCAGACAAGCGTACGGCCCGCCTGATGTGAAGCGGTTACCGTAGCCATATTAACGCTCGCAACATAAAATATCGTTCGCGCGCCGCCACCTCCGCTGCCAACGCAGAATCTCCTTGCATTCTGGTGACCTCACTCACTCGCAGGAACACAACAACCCTCAAGGGAATTGTTATTTAGCTGCGGTATTCTGTGAGGTGGAGGTACATTCCCCAGTCGGGTAGCTTACAATTACGCTCCCTACCTCTCTTTTTCATGGCCATGGCTTTTGGTAGGGTTGGCATCAATTTCTTCTATTTTTTTTATACCACTAAAGTGGAAAAACAAGCATACGGCCCGCCCGATGGAAAGCAGTTTCCGTAGCCTATGAACGCCTGTAACACCAGGAGCGTCACACGCGCGTTGTCGACCCTGTAAAAACCTCTTTACGCCCTTCTTAAAGAACATTGCACACAAAAAAAAGATTATGTACTTTTTTTGTGTGCAATGAAGTTTTATGAAGAAATGAAGTAAATAAAAAACAAAATTATGCAAAGCTTTATGAGAGGAGTATAAGTAGCTCACCACTGTCATTCGAGCCAAAGTCAACATCACCTGTCAGTGGTACACCCAGCCGGCTAGCTTAACGAAACGCTGACGCTCTGGCGAAAGAAAGGTACAGCGTACAGCTGCCCAATGGGGAAGTCGCAGGCAAGTAACAATTCCTTTGAGGATGTTGTGTTCCTGCAAGTGAGTGAGATCACCAGCAAGGAAGGAGTTGCTGCGGTGGCAGCGGAGGCAGCGGTGCGCGAGCGATATTTTATTTTGCGAGCGTTAATATCACTACGGTAACCGATTCACATTAGGCGACCCGTATGCTTGTCTGCAACCTGACTTTGTTTATAAAAAAATATATTCATTCGTATGCCACAGAGTTTTATAAATTAAATATGTAAATAAAAAGTATTTAATTGAAAGGATTTTGATACTTACTCCGTTGAAATTAAGTGAATTCATAAAAAATACGATTAAAGAAGATCGTGTGGCGAAGTAAAACTCAAACGGCATTATAATTGATAACTGAAAAAAAAAAACGTAAAGATTAAAAGCTTGCTTTATACAAAGAAATGAAGAAACTCACAAACTTATAAGACAAAAATATATGTAGTTTGCAAACCATTATAAAAACGAAATTTATAGAACAATAAATTATATGAAAATAACTTTTTATCACACAAAAACCATGAAGTATTTACATCACATAACGCTGATTGTACCTAAGTACATCACTCATGTAAAATGTAATACGGAAAAAGATTTTATGAACTATAAAAACTTCTTTAGGCGCGTTGGGCATTTTTTTAGATGGGTAAAAATCATTGAACTCGCGACGCTGTTATCATAACCGACACCGGTCTATTTGGGGCGGGCGGGTCGCGTACCCCATGCTTGCTTGTGCGCTATTGGTTCGTCCGTCGACCATTGCTCTCCGCGTTGAGTCCACGTCACTCTCATCCCCGAAATACACTTACGAGAGTTAGAAAAAGGGAACGCTTTCAGTAGTGCAAAATATTTCCTGACGATTAAAAAAATACACACATAATTGTTCAAGTTTTCATTTCTATCGGCACTCCCAGAGTGCCACTGTTTTCTTTTTACATTTATATGGTAAAAAAACGGCCAAGTGCGAGTCGAGTTCGCGCACATCGGGTTCCGTACCTTTATCTATAAAAACGGCAAAAAAATCACGTTTGTTGTATGGGAGCCCCCCTTAAATATTTGTTTTATTTTTATTTAATTATTTATTTTTAAAGAGAAAATTAAACTAAATAGTGTGTATTTCAAGCGCCTACCTATTGCCGTTATCAATTGCGAGCAAAAACGAGCAAAAAATCACGTCTTTTGTATGGGAGCTCCCTTAAATATTTATTTTATTCTGTTTTTTAGTATTTGATGTTATAACGGCAACAGAAATAGATCATCTGTGAAAATTTGAACTCTCTAACTATCACGGTTCATGATATACAGCCTGGTGACAGACGGACGGACGTACAGTAAGGTACTAATGCAAAATACTTACCCTGTGTTGCATTTTCAATGTTGCAGTGTTGAGTGAAGAAATGCTACACGGTCTTTGTTTTACAAGGACATCGCTAGTTTGCTCCTATAGCCATCATACAGTGATGTTATATTTCTATAGATGTTGCATACCCATATAAATTGCACCAGAAAACAATTCCTGCTATTGCATAGATTGCTAGCTATAATTAGTTACATAAGTAGGGACATAACATATCACTATCCATTTCAATTTAATATATTTGCTATCCCCTTTGCTCCCCGAGTGTAAAATGGCGCTAGTGAAAATCAATTATTATTGTGTACTTTCATGCGCAGGCATTTCAAATTAGACATTTTAGTAATATAAGATATTGATTTTTTACTTATTTCCCCTTAGGATCAGTAGTACCATTGACTAGTACCATTGATGGTACAAGTGACACAACTTTGTATCAATCAATTGTCATAACTTCATCTGCGTCAGATTCGTGCGAACTAATTGGTTCATTTTTATGGCGTTCGTTTTTGCCGCTTATGTCAATATAAATAGAGAAAGACTACTTATCGTTTCCACTCATGATAAGTAATCTTTCTCGATTATTTCTAAACTATATGTATGTATATTCTAAATAGAATATAGGTACATATATTCAAAATTGCTAATTGGAAGAATTTGCTGCAACGCTTTCATCTTAGTCGTGATCCTCATTAGTGAGAGACCGACTTGAGGAGGTGAAGTATATATTAAAAAACTGGTAAGGTACTTAATCTATCATCTAGGTATATTATAATTAACTATCAAATGGTATAAATAAAATAAACTGTATTTGTCCGAAATTCGATGACAGCAACTTCGATCATAATATGGCACTCATAGAGCGAGTTCTTTTTAAACATTATTAAAAAATAAACTTTTCAAGGACTGTCATGTCAAAGAACTTTCCTTCGAATTTCATCGATTTAAATTATGAGTCTGCCGAAAACACGAAAGTAATTTAGAAGAAAAATAATATAATTTATGATAGGTTTGCGGCTGTAAACGCGAGACTATTCCTCTCCCATCAATCTTTCCATTTATTATTGTTCGCAGCTAAAAGTATCCAACAAACTAGTCGATAACAATGTTGGCTAGTGTAGATCAAAATTTAGAGCTAGATTAACGATTAAATTTATAAGATTTACTTGATTATTCAGCAAAAGAGAATAATTTCACAGAATGGTTATTCATTGTTTGAATACATGCGCAATATAATTTTATAATAGGTCAATTCTTGGACGATTGACCATCGCGTCATTCTTTTTTCCTTGTTATTCTTTTCCGAGACACCAATATAAATACAAAAATTAAAAAACTTTATTTCAGATAATTAGAATCCGTACAATAAGTATTTAATAATTTCATAATTTTTAATATTACTTAGAATGAATTAGATTTAGTGCAAAGCACAGTGTTAATTTAATCTATAATTTAATTTAATAATTGAATTGTATGTCAAAAATTAGTTTATGCGATGTTAAGTGTACTTATTAACAGAGATAAGAATCAGTTCCATTATAATTTTTATTTATTTTCATTGTACAATTCTCACTATTATTTACTAACTAAAGTTAATAATAAATAGTGCAATCAGAGGTAAAAAAACAAAAATTTGCAAAAATACCGCGCTATATGATATGCACGTTTGGATCTAGAAATGTTAAATTTTATTTTTCATGGGAGAAAAAAATTGAAAAGTTACAAAAATACACATTTTCATTCAAACCGTTCGAGCCGTTTTCGAGAGACTAATTTATAAATATTACTACATGACGCCCGCGGCTTCGCCTGCCTGAATGTCGACTATCGCGCCAAAAGGACAAACTTTTGGTCACCCCTCGGGTACTGCCCATTTTTTCGGGAGAAAAGGTATCCTTTTATTTATTGTGGACGTCTGATATGACGTGTGCAAAATTGCATGGCAATCGGTTCAATAGTTAAAGCGTGAAAGCCGAACAAACAAACTCACTTCCTTCGTTTTTATAATATTACATATACAAAAAATGCTCATGTGAAGATTTGTTTTCAAAACATTAACTTACCATTGGTTGCCATATATTGTTAATCTTTTTAACAATATGCAACATATTCAAATAAACTTCATAAATATTCAATAAATTGATCTCCTTTTTATCATTTTTAATGATATTTTCGAGGTATTCAATGAAGCAATCGATTCTTGAACATGAGATGCTTACGATGCTGGCCAGAATTACTATTTCGCAGTCGCCGATTATATTGAAGTATAACAAAGGGAGTGTAAATCTATACTTAATGTCTCCCTTGGTAATGGCGACAAAGGATATAAATATACGTTGACATAATATATAGAGGACTCCAAGCACATTGTAAAATATCATTTTCCGTTGATCCTTTAGCTTATAATTCATATTTTTATCCAACTTTTCGATGGCACGCAATAGCTTTCCTATTTTGTTCTTATGTGAAACCATTGTGATCTTGGTCATCATCAGGACGTAGTAAATAGAACTTATGATTAAAAACGATGGTTGATTAAAAGGCTTTAAGTGGTCATTCTCTATGTACAATCGTATGTAAAGTGCCACAGATGCAATGCTTATCAAACCAATCATCATTAACAGAATATATAAACGGTAGAATACTGATCTATGGATTTCCATAGGAGAAGTAGATGTGAGAGTTATTGAAAATGGATATAATATTATGTAGGGTTTAAATATGTTATGAACTTTTGAAGACATTTTCAGAAACGTCCACAGGTAAGGATATGATAACTATATTTGACTTGGCAATTATTATTGGTTCTGAAATATTGCTTCATTTATTATTCACAAACGATCTAGTATTACTAATGGATGTTTTTATTTAATGGCAAAGGCAATAAAACGTCATGAATAAGTTATTAAATGCTTTTTTAACATTTATTTCTATGTTATCAAGTTTATGTCATGTTCGAGCGATATTTTATTATTTTGTGAGTTTAGTGGCAGTGTTTTTTATAAGCAATTTGCTACTTAATGATGAAGTTTTCTAATAGTACTTTATTAGTAGTTTATTTACCTAAATGTCATTAAGACAAATAACTAAATAATCATTGATAAATTACACACGACCATCTATTTCCAAACGATGCAGAGCCTGTACTATGGGTACTAGATAATTGATATTATGTATGTACATAAATATTTTTTTCTGTAAATAATTACATATAATACATAGAAAACACCCAGACCAAGCACAAGACAAACATTTGTGTGCATAAACAAACAGACATGTTTATGCACACAAATGTTTGTCTTGTGCGGGGATCGAATCAGCGACCTCGTAGTCAAAGTGGCCAATGCTAGCTATTCGACCACCGCCCGGGCTCGTCATTACGTCAGTAAGGTACAAATTACATCATGAGTGTGCTTTTTGAGGTCGTGTCGCCAGGTGAGACCTTATACACTTGCAAGAAACAAAAAACCGACCAAGTGCGAGTCGGACCGCGCACGAAGGGTTCCGTACCATTATCAATATAAACGGCAAAAAAATCACGTTTGTTGTATGGGGAGCCCCGCTTAAATATTTGTTTTATTTTTATTTAATTATTTAGTATTTCAAACGTCTACCTATTGCCGTTATCAATTGCGAGCAAAAACTAGCAAAAAATCACGTTGGTTGTATGGGAGCTCCCTTAACTATTTATTTTATTCTATTTTTAGTATTTGTTGTTATAGCGGCAACAGAAATACATCATCTGTGAAAATTTCAACTGTCTAACTATCACGGTTCATGAGATACGGCCTGGTGACAGACGAACGGACGGACAGCGTAGCCTTAGTAATAGAGTTTCTTTTTACAAAGGGTACGGAACCCTAAAAAGAAACTAATTTGCCATCCTGCTACAACTATTGTCAGGAGTCAATTGCATCACTGTCTGCACAATCCGTCACATAATTAAAAATAAAATTAATAACAATTTTAATGCGATTCATATTATTATGCTTCCTACACAGGCTAACTTAAAAAAAAAAAAAATATTGTAAGTGCGCCAAAATAGCTTAGTAATTTAATGGAAATTAGCGCCATCTATCGCAACAAAAAAGAAAAAATATTTCCTTAATTATTTAGTCTGTTTTTTACACAGCACCATCTAGTTCCAAACTTAGCAAAACTTGTACTATGGGTACTAGATAACTGATGTATGTACTTAAATGTACCTTTTTTGCAAATACATACATATAATACATAGAAAGCATCCAGACCGGGACAAACAGAACTGCCCCCTTACCACCAACTCCTATTGCGATTCAATAACTGAATAGATTGCTTATTCATACCAATGAATAAGCGACTCTATGCAATTTGAAATAGAGTCGCTTATTCATTGGTATGGATAAGCAATCTATTCAGTTATTGAGTGGTAAGGGGGCTGTTCTTGAACACAACTGCTTATCTTGTGCGGGGATCAAACACGCAATCCTGGATGTCAAAGTAACTATTGATATACTCATCAACGCGTTTATCAAAATTAAAAAGGTAAAAAAAAACCAGGGCAGGCTTTTCATACAATTTTTGTCACGCATAAAGTTTGAGACATTGTAAGCGACTTTCTTTATAGATAGATAGACTGCGCTTTATTTGCATAATACAAATGTAAAGTGCATCGAATCAATAAATTATTACAGACTTGTATATATATATATATATGCAACATGGCGGCCTTATTGCTCAGAGCAATCTTTTCAAGGCAACCTGAGAGTAACGAATTTGTGCATGGAGTGGGCAGGATTCGCAAATCATAAGAAATTTCTTTCTTATTGTTACTCTAACAATAGTAAAAAGTCAAAGTAGAAATTACATGCAATGTAATATAAAATAACCCTGCCATTATTATTATTCTTCATAAGTCGGGTAACAATTTTTCAAATAGCAACCATATCCAGCGCGCTATCTAGTCTCAAATTAAGCAAGCCGTATATACCTATACATAAATTAAAGTAATATTATTAAAACTCACGTGAGACGTTATACTAAATTAATTAAATAAATTCAAAGGGTCACTCACGTCTTTTTGTCGAGAAAGCCGACTAGTTTCGATCTCAAAAGGTGTCTGGACATTCGCCCTGATGAAGGTCTCCTTTTGAGATCGAAACTAGCCGGTTTTCCCGACAAAAAGACGTGAGTGACCCGTTGAATTTATTTAATTAATTTAAATTAAAGTAGTTTATATACAGATACAGAAACTCGATGACGGCGTTGCGCGTGTCAATCTAATCAATCATGCAAGTTAAGCAATTTCGACCGTGCCCTGTCCATGGATGGGTTTATTTATTTCGAGCTCCTTCGTACTTCGGAGGGCACGTTAAGTCGTCGGTCGCGGCTTTTGTCATTAGACAGTCGTTAAGTTAAGCCAGTGGCCTTTAGGTGGCTTGAAACACGGGCCTCTGCCAACCCGCAGTTGAGTAGCGTGGTAGAGTACGCTCTAAACCACTTCCACTGATAGGAGGCCTGTATCTCATTAAAAGACAGGCAAAGACAAACAAAAATATTCGTGCATACAAATTCGAACTCGCGACTATTGGGGTCCAAGTATTCCGTGACGGGTCGATTCAAAATCGTTGGATTGAAATGTGGGAAAAGTACCCATTTGTATATATACTATATACCAACGGAGTTCGAAATACTTTCATTTAATCACATTAAGGTAACTAATAAACCGACGTATAAAATCTAGCTGTGGCCAGACATCTCGTCTAACCTAATAATTGCTATTGTAAGCAGACAACAATCTCCCCCAGCTCCATCCGGCCCCCTGGTGCCCCTGGTACCCCTGCGCACACAATGGGCTTGTACTACCTCTAATACTTATCAACTTAACGAGACTATTGCATTTGTCTGGAGATATTATTGCAATACAAAACGTACAAGGGGGATAAAAATTGGTCAAGAGTGAACTAGACGTTAAAGTGCGGTTCAGTCGGGAAATTTACCCAAAATTTAAAAAGTAAATCAAAAAGGTGGTCAAAAAACTGCTTTTACTTTGACCGCTTTGCCGTACTGAACTATATGGCACAATAGGCTATTTGACTAACATTTTTTTTTGTTTAATATGTAGGGACGTCTCCATAATATAACCATAGGTGAAAGAATTATTTCGATAGCACAAAAATCTCTCGAGATATGTTAATTTGAAAATCACAATTTTTAGACTGCCCAAAACGCTCCATACAAAAGACTACCGAATTATGACGTCACAGGTTTGTATTTTGTATGCATCAAATCAGAAATTTGTACGATAGTTATGTTAAATATTACGTTTATGTGATTAGTATCATAATAAAAGTTATAGCATTTTTTATTGATTCTCCAATGGAAATATTATTTTTTAATAATTTCATACTTTTAAAATGGACTTTCCCGCCAAACTTTGATCGACGCTAAAAAAAGTCTGACTGAAGATATTAGCATGAAAGTTTGCAGATGTTTATAGTTTTGTGTATTTTACGATATTGTTAAATGATTTATACAATTTTTAAACATTGGAAAATAGCCTATTGTCTACCAGTCAGTTATCTTAAGGAACTGATGACTGAGAAGATAAAGTTTAAATTTCGTTATCGTAATTAAGAATGCGAGTGTTTATGATTATTTATTTATTTATTTTTATATTAGGTTGTGTGGCAGACAAGCATAGGCCCGCCTGATGTGAAGCGGTCACCGTAGCTTTAATAACGCTCGCAACATAAAATATCGCTCGCGCGCCGCCACCCCCGCTGCGAACGCAGCATCTCCTTCCTTTCCGGTGACCTCACTCATTCGCAGGAGCACAACAACCCTCAAAGGTAATGTTATTTGGCTGCGGTGTTCTGTGAGGTGGAGGTACATTCCCCAGTCGGGTAGCTTACAATTAAGCTCCTTACCTCTCTTTTCACCAGATTTTCTTTTCTTCGTTTATCAGTCAGCAGGGTGAACCGCGTGCAGGTGAAGTTGGCTTTGGTTCAAAGATGTTGATGAATCCCTTACACCCCAAAACTCCATTTTGCAGTAGGTACCCGTTCTTTGATTGTTTCAGACCCTAGTTATAAGACCCTTTAGTATGATTTTTTATATAAATATATATATGTAAGTGGCTCACCACGATCCAACCTCACTTGCACGTGGTGCACCTTGTCGACTAGCGAAATAAGCTGTGGCAAAAGAGAGATGGGGTACAGAGAACTGTCAAGAAAATTACCTACGAGTATTCTTAAATTCTGTGTAAAGTTTAGCTTAAAACTAATATAAATTAAAATACTTGTTTCCCACATTTCCCAGAGAACCCTAAAGACATGCCTCTGCACGTGAACATAGATAATACCTATTCGGTAAATTGAATTCTATATGCGTTGCGTTTGTTTAAAAACATTTTGTCTCGGCAAATGTTTACGTTTTTGAACACGGCGACATCAGAAATTTTATATTTAGTATCTGCTTTTTCTGCTCCGGTATCGGGTTTATCGTATTAGGTTTAAATATTAGATTAATAATATTAATAGATCCCTTCGAACTTTACTGTTTTTAGAGTTATAGCCAATTCTATTTATATATCCTGTGCAAGTGTGTGAGTGTAGGCTAAATCCTCCTTCTGTCCTGTCAGGGACGGACGAGAGAGGGTCGTGTCGTGCTCCTGTAGCGGAGACTAAAATGACCTGATGATGATGATGATCCTGTGCATCCTGCTTCTGTAGAACAAGAAACGAAGTTCTGGCAAAAGATAGGTGGAGCATATAAGTAGGAGCAGAATCTATATCCTACAAAAGACCATAAACAAAGAAGTTTTATAGTGAAGTTGAGGTATGTCCTCAGTCGAGATCGACGTGCTCTAACTCTCTTTCGCCAGAACCTCATTTAACGGTTTATACTACTTACAGGTGAGATTGGATGTGACTCTGAAGATGGCAATGAACACTGGTTCATTGTTAAGGTACCTACTGACCTTAACAAATTTCCATATTCGAAGGTGACTCAACTAATACAAAGGGAAATTCTTGACCCGTGCTCTGTCCGCCGCCACCCCCTGGCGACATATTTGCGAACTATGCAAATACGAAGCGTGCCCCGGCTGTAAATGAATTACAAAATTGAGTTCTCCTGAATCGCTCCCTTGATATTAGACCCCGAAATAGGTTTTTTGGTTTAAAATATAAATATAGGACACCAAAAATGAAGTATTCGTGTCGTGACATCTCATTACGCGCGTCACAAATGACGAAGAAAAGAAGTAGCGAAGATTTTTTTAATTTTGGCAGACAAGCATACGGTGAATAAGCCTGATGTGAAGTGGTTACCGTAGCCATATTAATGCTCGTAACTTAAAATATCGCTCGCGCGCCGACACCCCCGCTGCCAACGCAGCATCTCCTATCTTTCTGGTGACTTCACTCACTCGCAGGAACACAACAACCGTCAAGGGAATTGTTATTTGGCTGCGGTATTCTGTGAGGTGGAGGTACATTCCGCAGTCGGGTAGCTTACAATTACGCTGCCTACCTCTCTTTTCGCCTGAGCTTCGTTTGTCAGTCAGCAGGGTGCACCGCGTGCAGGTGAAGTTGGCTTTGGTTCAAAGATGTTGATGAACCACTTACACCCCATAAAATTCTAAGTCCATGAGTGCAATCAAATGCCGTATAAAACAGGCCTGTAACGGTTTTATGAAAGTAAGTCATCTGCTCTGCACCTGTTCTCTGAAAGTCTCTACTAGGGTGGGTTTGGCATAGTACTATGTGTTCTCGGTTATTGTGTATGGTGTTAAATCCTGGACCGTTACCCAGTCTATGAGCAATCGTTTAGTAGCGGTTGAAATGTGAGTATACAGAAGAATCTTGCCTGGGGTTCGAATGTTTCTATAGGTTGTTCCGATAATTATATTTCGCATCTTCAGATGATTTCTTTCCATGAAAATCTCGACAAGCAGTTCATTCGACAGTTAGATAGCACGCGGGAGAAAACCTCCCTGGAACCGTACAGTATGTGACGTGACGACGACGGAATACTCTCTAATAAAGAGGTCTATTTTCCCATGCAATAGTTGAAATTCTGGCAAATAAAATAAATCACTGAGTAAAATTAAGTTTTATTCAATTACTGTTTGGGAAAGTTTGCAAACGGGTCATTCTTTGCCAAAACTTGTACATATATCATGTGTTTATTTTGTTAATAATTCCAGTATAGCAAAAATTTTTTTGTGACAAAACTTTGGTTGTGAAGTTGATTAAAATGTCGTGCGCGACTGAATGGTTGGTTGTGTTGGTTCTCAAACTATTTTCATAAGGTTTGTACATTTTATTTTCCATTTTTTAGTATTCCATATGGTACAAACGGACCTTGTACCACTTTAAAGCTCAGCTAAAATATACATAGTACTACACTTTTGAAGGGATGGTTAAGACGTCGGTTTCGGCTGTTGTTATTAGATGACAGTCGTTAAGATAAGTCAGTGGCCTTGAGAGTACGCTCTAAACGCTTCGATTGAGGGGAGACCCGTATCCCAGTAGTGGGATGAATATAGGTTGATGCGATTCTTTTATTTAATAAAAAAACATTACGGGACAAATTGATAAATAAGTATTCTTGTAGCTCGGTGGCTTAGTTACATGTCAAGCTGATCGAACACGCAAGTTAAAAAACGTCGTCCGTAGCCTGTTTAAAGATAGGTTCATTTGTCTCGAGCTCAGAGTATACCACGAGTTGGTAGTCGTGGGAGAAATCCTCTCTGGAACAGTATGTGACCATTTTCGTTCTAAGTTGTAAGGATGTATTCCCTGCCAATGGCGAGTGGTGCGATTGTAAAAGTAGACTGTTGGTATCACTGAAACAACTCTGACCACAGCCCATTGTACAGTCGGTAGATCGCGTAATTGAATTGATAAAATTTGCAATAACGGGAGTGAACAATCGATTTGGCTAGGTTTCAATGAAAAAATAATTTTACTAAAAAAATATGGCCAATGGTTTAAAATAACGCCATCTGTTACCAAATATTAGCTATTCCACACTAGATGCTTCGCCAACCCGCAGTTGCGCAGCGTGGTGGAGTATGCACTAAACCCCTTCGTATGAGGGTAGATCCGTATCCCAACAGTGGGACGAGTAAGGGTTGACGTCGTCGTCGTTGTCCACACTAGATGGCACTACATGTGGTATTTTGAGAAATTTCGTTTCTTAAAAAATTTTCGTAAAAAAACAAAACTTGGTCCTGTAGGTTTAGCACCGCTGATCTGAGGAATACTTTGTCTGATTCAGAATTTTCCCATTATGTTTTGTTTCGTGGGGCATCGACCGGCACGCAACTGCGCCGCTACTACGGCTTCGGCGCGAGCTTGTTATCGAGAATGAGTTTATTTTGTATTATTTTTATTTTAATTGCAAACTCACAAAGATAACCATTTTTGTGTTCAATTTCACTTTTCTAAAGTTCTTTCGTTTTGTTTTAACAGAAATGAATTGTATGTAATTTAATCGGTGTAAGATGTCTCTTACACAGCATGCAAAGACGGTCTTTGTATGTAGGTGGCCATTAGACCGGCTACGCTGAACTCGATTGGGGAGGCTTTTGATAAGATGACTGAAATGATGATACAAATAGCAGATTTTTTTTTAAATTCACTATTAATTAATTAATAATCATTCCACTGTTGGGATAAGAGTTTCCCTTTAAGGACAAAGGGGGTATCGAGCATATTCCACCACGTAGCTCAAATGCGGATTGGCGGAGGCTAATGTTTTTCCGTGGGGCTGGGGATCAATTTCGACAAGACGAAAGTCATGTACAATGATGTTGTCATCCCTAGCCCGGTTATGGCAGAGAATACACAGATTGAAGTGGTTAAATACTATGTCCATTCCATACAGCTTGGCCGGGGTGACTTCAACAAAGAGATCGATTGACGCATTCGATTGGGCTGGGCAGCTTTCCGCGCAGCGAGCGATGGAGAGGGCTATGCTCGGGGTTTCTCTGAGGGATCGAATCCGGAACGAAGAAATTCGACGAAGAACTAAAGTTGTCGACATAGCCTTTCGAGTTTGCAAGCTGAAGTGGCAATGGGCGGGTCACATCTGCCGAGTAAGTGATGGCAGATGGGGGAGGAAGGTATTAGAGTGGAGGCCGCGCGTAGGACGACGAAGCGTTGGACGCCCTCCTTCTAGATGGTCCGATGACCTTAAGAAAGCGGCTGGAAGCGGCTGGATACGGAAGGCTGAGGATCGTATTTGGTGGAAAGCATTTGGGAAGGCTTATATCCAGCAGTGGGTAGATACAGGCTGATGATGATGATGAAGTATACCAAATAAGAGCACGGCCCACTATATATCCGGCGGTTTACGTAGTATTTACGGTAACAATACAATTGCTCACGCGCTGGCATCTCCTCTGCTAAAGCACCATCTCCTTATGTCGAGTGGCTTCACTCACTCTCAAGAACACAACAATTTTCATAGTCATTGTTATATAGCTGTTGTTTTCAGCTCGTAGAATACTACAGCACCAGCGGTCGTTATACCTCTACCTTGGTAGAGGTACAACGACCCTCTGCCTACAGTTAATGCTCCATTGTGCACCAACCAGGCACTCAAGTGGAATGGTAGTAGGAAGGGTCTTACTCCCCTTTCGCCTGCAAGCAGACTACTTAGGAACGCTTAAGTTGAGTAGCTCTTAGCGACCGATGCTCGATTTCTCAAGCATCGCGGCGCTACCTCCACACTCCAATCTCCATGATCAGTACCGGACCTGTAAGGCGCGCTTCCTTAAAAAGAGTCGCTCGCTTACTTCCCGATGCACTCTGTACGTCTAGTGTAATCGTACCCACACTTGGGCGCCACACAGCTGCCTGCCTTAATTTCAAGGCAGTTTAATATTAGTAGACAGACCGCTCGCCAGCGGTCTCTTACACAGACTTAGATCGCCATCTCTGGACGCCCTTCCTCATACTTACTAATGTTAAAAACGTGAAAGTCTGTTTGTTAGTATTTCACTTCGGAAGGAACCAACGTATTGATGATGAATCAACATGGTTTTTTCGATGACAGTTTAAACTGGAGGATGACTATTTTTGTCCCGAAAAATATTTAATTATCACGGGAAAGTTTTATTGAAGAAGAATATTAAAATGGCAACGCTGGTGAAGCCGCGGTGAATATGCTATTGAGGGGAAGCCCGTATTTAAGCAGCGGGATGAATAAGGGATAATAATAATAAATAATAAATATTTCAGTACAATTTACACAGCGCCATCTAGTCCCAAATTAAGCATAGCTTGTACTATGGGCACTAGACAACTGATAAATGTACTTAAATATTTTTTTTTGTAAATATCTACATAGAAAATACCCAGACCAAGACAAACAGACATGTTCATGCACACAAATGTTTGTCATGTGCGGGGTTCGAGCCCGCGACCTCGGAGTCAAAGTGGCCATTGCTACGGTCGATGACATGAGATGGATGGATGACATGAGTACGTCTTTAAAATTTGCATCCATAGGGAGGCAATTCAAAAAACTAATGATGACAAAATCGGGAGGGGGGGGGGGGGAGGTACAGTTTGGTGTTGCAGAACAAACAAATCTACCATCTTCATCCTAAATTCAATCACATCACTGGATAGATGAAGGATCAAAGAATTTGTTGCACCAATTAAAGACTAAGGAACATCGAGTGCGGGGGCGAGGGAAGCGCTGCCATTTTGAGATAATTTTAGTGCATATAATGTGTTCGTGACACATCTATCCTCCCATTTGTAGCTGGTGTTGAGATGCTGTGTTAACACGAGGCAAGCCGCGGGTAGAAGCTATATATTAATAGAAACACCAATACAGAGCCATAACTTAACAGATATATGGAAGGTGTATTAGTCACGTTCGGACCATAAATAATAGACATTACGACGTGAGAATATGCCCAAAGTGGACACTACATCATCCCGCCCTGACTGGGCGCTTTGCAAGCCCTGGATCGATGACCAGAGCGCGTGAATTATAGTCTCGTATTTGATTTGTGCTGGTCGTTAGTGGCGGAATAATTTGGTCCTTGAGCGTTTCTTTAGGCATTGTATAATGAGGTGTGTTCAGAGGAGTTGTTTGACATGATGCCCACGGCCTATTTCTACAGTCCCACTGCTCGCCATCGACAGGGAATTCATCCTCACACATTGGAGCCTAAGTGGTCGCGTACTGTGCGGTTCCAGAGAAGTTTTCTCCCGCGTACTGTCATGTCAAACTGTGGAATGAACTGCCTGTCGAGGTTTTCTCAGGAGACTACAGCATGGGGTTCTTCAAAAAGGGCGTGAAGAGGTTTTTATAGGGTCGGCAACGCGCGTGTAATGCCCCTGGTGTTACAGGCGTTCATAGGCTACGGTAACTGCTTTCCATCAGGCGGGCCGTATGCTTGTTTGCCACTGTAGTTGTATAAAAAAAAAATCACTTATGTCTGGATATTAGTCTGAGAGCCTTGAGGAGCTGCTACTGTCACAGTAGTGGTACTCAAATGAAATATTAAATTAGTCACAATATAAACAATTTACTAAAAACTGTGTTACCTGTTTTTGTTCTTATTTATCAAAAATTTATATTTATATATTATAATAAAAAAAATATTAAAAAATTGACAAAACATTATATTCTGTACTTGATGAAGTTAAATAAAATAAATAAATATTTCTGGACAAATTACACACGGCCATCTAGTCCCAAACGCAAAGCTTGTACTATACTCGTAGGTACTGGATAACTGATATTATGCTTAAATACATTTTTTTTTTGTGAATACATACATGTAATACATAGAAAAAACCCAGACCAAGACAAACAGACATGTTCATGCGCACAAATATTTCTCTTTTGTTGAATCGAATCCGCGACCTCGGAATGAAAGTGGCCATTGCTAACCTTTCGACCACCGAGCTCGTCTAAAATGTACCAAACTTACCATTTTCTGCAGGTTTATTTTAGTTTCATAAGGTTATTCCGGCGAGTGGGATAACCAGAAAAGAAGGAGTTGCTGCGATGTCAGCGAGAGTGACAACGCGCAAGTGGTCTATAGGCTACTGCTACCTCTTCCCATCAAGTTGGACGGACCATATGCTCGATTACCACCCGTCGTAATATATATCGTCATCTCAGCCCGTATTAGTCCACTGACTATAGGCCTCCCTCCTAGAGAGCCCCACGCCCTGACTCAGAGTGACCTGCATGCATCGACTCTCTCCAACTTTTTTGAGGTCGTTACTTCATCTAGTGGGGCTCCCACACTGCATTCGCCAGTACCGGGTCGCCACTCAAGAATATTTCCCCAGCGATTATAGATTCTATGAGTTATGTGGCCGGCCCACTGCCACTTCAGCTTGTTTTAGTTCTGCTGCGGATATTTACATTGTGTATATCATGTTCCAATTTCTGTTAATTATTTAATTTGTGGGTCGCAATTTGTTTGCACATCAATGGAGTGCATGGAATGTATAACGGGGTTGTTTCGGCCCTATTGAACATATTAATCACTTCACTTGCCCATGTTGATAGGAATCCCGCCGTGTGACTGTGTGATAAATGTATTATTTGGAGCCACCGAGTACGTAATGTGAAACAAAGCCGCCTTGAAACTTTTTAGAGGTGCGATAATTAATTTGATAGATGCCTATAGATAATGCACCCCGTTGCACCGACCTTCCAGTCATGTTACCAGTCGGGCAGCTTATCTCTTTTTCACCAAAGCCTCGTTAGTCAATCAGCAGGTTGCACCACGTGCAGATGAGGTTGGCAATAGCTCATGGATGTTGTTGAGCCTTTGTGTAAATTATAAATAATTATGATGATGCTTACTGATTTCGAAAAAAATCATACTCACTGGTAGTTTTACTTGCGAGTGCCGCGTAAACCAATTCAAATTCAAATTCAAAATTCAAATTAGTTTATTTGCTAAATGTAGGTACAGGGATGTTTAACATAGTAATTATTGTTTATCGCTACATTTTGCCTGTTGGCGTGCAAATACAATTACATTTTTATTATTAATTGGTCATCTATATTATTTTACATAAACAGTTGTTTCAAGAAACTAATATCTCTCATTAATAACGAACATATCATATCATTATTCCTTTTACTATAAAATAATTCTCGAGTTTAATTAATATTGTATGTATTACGTAAACTATTATGTCATTAGTCAATATTTTTGTCACATAAATAATCATTAATAGAATAATAACATTTATGAATTAACATGTCATATAATTTATTTTTAAATTTATTTAAGGTCATTATTTTAATACTATTAGGCAATTTGTTATAAATAATTTGTGCCATGCAGCAAAAATTTTTTTGCATCAGAGAAGTTTTTACATAAGGTATTTTTAGTTGCAAACGGTAGGCTTCTCGTATTTGCCGGTTTCTATTCTCTGATACAAGGCTATAGGTACCAATATTTATCTTTACGAATATATTTATTTCGTAGATGTAAAGCAATGGAAGGGTCAAGATTCTGAGACTTCTGAATACGGGTTGACAGCTATCTCTCGGCTTTAGATTACACATTGCTCTGATACATCGCTTTTCGGCTTTAAACACCATCTCCCTATTTACTGAATTGCCCCAAAAAATTATAGCGTATCTTAAAGTGGATGCTACGTACCCATAATACGCGGTAAGAACTGCTTCTATGTTCACGCATTTTGATAATTTGAATAGCGCGTATGCAAATTTACTTAATTTAGCGCAAATTTCTTCTGTGTGATTTTTCCACGATAATTTGCTGTCTAATATAACACCCAAAAATTTTGTCATGTCAACTGTTTCAATGTTTTTCCTTTGATAGTCAATATTAATATTAGTTTGTGTCGGTCTTTGTGTAAAGTTTATTATTTTAGTCTTATCTAAATTTATAATTAAATTATTGCATGTCAGCCAATTTATGATATTATGGAGTGTTTCATGAATGTCCAAGATATATTGTTCATGTGTCCTGTCGTCATCGCATTTTATGATCACGGTGCAATCATCAGCGTACATGACCATTGGTTGTTTAATGTGTCTTGGTAAGTCGTTGATGTAGACTAAGAATAGCAGTGGACCCAGGATGCTCCCTTGTGGGACACCATATTTTATTTTTTTACTTTTTGATTTAACTGTAATTTCTTTAGCCGTGGTTTTACATATTTGTGTTATTTTTACGCATTGCTCCCGATTGTTTAGGTATGATTTCAGCAAATCTAGTACATTACCTCGAATACCATAGTTCTCAAGTTTTTTAATTAATATAGTGTGATCTACGCGGTCAAATGCCCTGGTCATATCCATAAATACGGCACATATGGGATTACTTTTGTCCATATTAAGATAAATGTGTTGGACTAAATCTCGTATCGCCATATTAATTGTTTTACCTCTACGGAAACCTTTTTGTTTTTTTCATAAAAAATATCTAAATTTGTTCCTGGAATTCTATACATACAAATAATAATGATTGAGTGTTGTGTTAGTTCAATGGCACAACACTCTATAATATTTTTTACAGAATAGGATTTTATATCTAATAGTTCTCTATATTGATGTCCAACTTTCGTCATTATACAAGCGCCATCTCTAGAAAAAATTGCTGAGAGTTTATAATTAGGTATTTTTAAAAGACTTTCTTGATCCGTTGTCATAAAATGTTCCGTGATACATAAGACATCAACATTTTTTCCCTCGCTTCTAAGTTCTTCTAGACATATTGTCAAGCTGTCGCTCTTGTTTATAAGTCCTGCTATGTTTTGATGTAGTATATATAGATGTTTATAAACGAAAAAAATCAGTTTTTTTCCGAAATTTTCGAATAACTTGCTTTTTGCTTGTTTTTGTCTCTTTCCTGATTTTTTTGTGAATTATGTGTCATGAGGTTTGCTACTTGCTGGTAAATTGTTTTAATTCCAGACTTATTCAGTCTGTTCGTATAATATGAAAACATTTCCAAGTCCAGGTCACGATTTGAGTCAATTAAAGAAGCATAGTTGTTGTTCTGCAAATCCATATACAATAAGCTGCCGAACAGTTCTACTCTATAGTTATAAATAGGCGAACCTGGAATGTAGGTCGGAATACATATTACAATGTTTGTATTAGTGATGTTTTTGAGCGTGTCTCTAATTATCTTTACCAATTCTACATAATCCACATTTCTTTTAAAATCTGCTTCACCCATTTGTATTATACAGTAGTCATTGTTTGTGAAAGTTTGAAGCTTGTTTTCCACCCCTTTGAGTAGTTGTGTTAAGCAGGCATTAGGCGATGAATAATGACAAAACTGATAGCCATCAAAAGTATCCTGCAGTGCTTGTAATGTTACCTTTCCATGTGTAGTGTTTGATATTAAACATATTTTGCTACTTTTGTCAGTATTTGCAGTATCACTCAACTTTTGGATTATAGGTCGCTCTTTATCGTGTACTAGCCGTGAATTCACATTCGCAATATACTGAGAATCTGTGGAATACAAATTAAGTTTTAAGGTATTTAATTGCTTGTTTATATTAATTATATCCTCTTCGGTTAATTTTAACTTTAATTCCAATTCCACAACTTTCTGTTGCAGCATTATAATGTCTATGGCATCCTTCCTTTCAGTATTTGTATTTTGTTCTGAGTTTATTATACATGGCGAAAACACCGAATTTGACCTCGATATCTCCACGTGGGGCTTCCTGCTTTTCTTTAAGCTGCCATTTATACATTTGTCATTACGTGGTGATTGACAAAATGTTTTTAGAGTGTTATTATCTTTGACCAATTTAGCAATTTGCCGCTCTAGGTCATTGTTATTTAGTATGGTGCTTTCTAATTCATTTTGTGTAATGGCTAGTTCTGTCTGCAAGTGATTTATAGTTTCCTTCATCTCCTGTATTGTGACTAAGTAGTCTGTCTTTGAGTGATCCATGCTGCGCGATAGCACCGTATCAGATTCCGGCGTAGTAGGTGACTGATGCAGTATATTAAATTCGGTTAGGTCCTGTGATTGCAATGTAGTGTCTAATGACGTAGTCATCTGGAGTGAAATGTTCTGTGAGTCATCGGTGCGTGACAATTCATGTTCGTGATTAACTAAAGGTGAGGAATGTTTCTTTCTTTCCGTAATGTTGGACGAGGTCAACTCTAAAGTGTGTATGTGTTTTCGTGTGACGTCATTCTGTTTTTGTTTACAATTTGGACACATCCATTTTTTCTTTGTATTCGGACTTTTTAGCCGTATCAGTTTCTCTGAGTAACCGATACAGTCATATTCAAAGTTTTTTACACATACTGAGCAGACTATTGTACTTGTCGGATCAACTTTGCGTTTGCATTTTTGACATGCTACAAGTGGTGTCCTCTGCTGGCCAGTTTTAGGAGTGCTTTTTGATGCCATTCTCATTAATTCGTACAAATTAAATTAGATAAAATATTTGCACAAAAAGTCGCGCAGGTTGCTGGGTTCGAACCGGGGATTTTAACTCCACAGTCCTATATCTTGACCAGTGAGCCAAACATAGTTGTTATGAGTCTGATGAAATAAAGCAATACAAGTCAATGCCAAAAATCCGTTGGTTGACTGATTGTTTACAAATTATTTTTTATTTTGCTTTCACCATCACTTTTTTTATTATTGTAAAAACTGTTTGAATATTTATTTTCTTTATAAATAATGATTTAAAACACGTCACTGTTTTGTATCTTGATATTTCACTGTTTAATGTATTATCTTAAATGTTCCGACTGTATTTGCACTAATGACACCGTTTATATTTTGAAGCACTTCAAATGTTTTTTTTCTAGCATTTAGTTAGTTGAATAACACTGACACTAAATATTTACGTTATAGTCTATATACAATACGCTCGTATTCCAGCAAATTCGCGCGCCTTCTCGCGTCATGAGGCGAAATTGACGCTTCCATTACATTCCATTCCACGACAGTGTAAAATGAACCTTAGATTTTACCGATTGACTCTGAATTTTCATGCTCCGTCCGTCGTCTGTCTGTCCTACTGATCCTACGGTTAAGTCGCATGATCAGGGCCAGGGCTGAACAACAATAAAGTTCTATACGTGCAAAAACGGGGCAAACCGCTAGTTGATTCTAAATAAAGAGACATGATCAATTCTCCAATTTTCATTCCACGTTAACAGCAACAAAACATGCCAAATAATGAAAAAAAATATTTTTTACTAATGAAACTGCCATTGTGCGGAACAAGCGAATAAATAACGATGGATAGATTGTACGCCGGCGGGTACAATGAATGTTTATTCAAAACATCAATTGGAAAGCTATGAATCGTATTTGTAATAATCTATACTTCTATAGACTTACGAGTATCTATAGCCTTTTGTCCCATGTAAATAAAATTCAATCAATTAATCAAATATTTTTATTTGTGAATGCAAGTTACACGTACAAATTAATATATTAAAATGAATTATTTACACCCTGTATTCTGCTTGAAATAACGTGTTGTGTTCATCGAGGTAATCTTCCGAACGGTCCAATTTTAATGCGATTTGTACTAGAAGGTTAAAGAACTATACAATACACAGAATACTTTTTATTCAGAAAATATTTCAGGTTTGTGAATAAATATCAAAATAAAACAATACATTTTATCAACTGAGAAAAGTTTAAGCTGGATTCGCATACGAAGTCGTCGTTAACTGCTTATGAGTTTGTATCTAAAACTGCGATTATTTTGAATAAAATTGCTCAACATTTTCCCTTCGTTTTCCGATGAGTAGGTACCTATACTTACAATACACTCTTCGTTTTACAATAAGTATACCTACTACGCTGTATTTGAGTTTTTATTATGAAATACCATTTCAATTCGGACGTAAAATACAAATTAGATTGTTCATTTAATATATTAATTTGATAAATCTATATTTTCTCTCTCTCGATTTCTCTGTCTCGATTTGACAGTTTTGTCGAATTTAATGAACATGGTTCAAACAATGGCATCGTTTCTATAGAAATTCTAAAGGAAACTCTTTAAAAAATACTAGACATTGTTTAAATATTCTTTGACTTGGGGTCGGGTTGTATTAGTAGGTTTTTATTTATTCGTTTCATATAAATTTGCTGAGAAAAAAAAATTGTTAGCACAGCCAAATTTTCGAAAAGTTGGCACAAAAGCGATGGCTTCATTAAGTATCTAAAACAAAATTTTATAATAAAAAGAAACAAAATAAATATTAGTTTAACTGATGTGACAAGAAAATATTACTATCAATAGTTTTAGAAAAAATATATGTAAAAAATGAGTAATATTGGAAAACTCGGTTTAAATTAGAATCTTCTAATACAAGAATGTAATTTTATAATAGTATAGATATATATATTTTTTAAACTAATGAAAGAAATATAACATATAATATAGAAACTTACTTGTTTATTCACTTAATGATTTTTTAAACAAATGTTTGGTATTTTTTTTAACTGTTTCCTGGACAATATCTATAAAATCGAGGCCATTATTTGAACTCTGTTCATCAAATTCGAGAAAACTGACGTCAAATCGAGGTTGATGTATCCTAATAAATATATTAAACTAGTTGACCCGGCGAACTGCGTACCGCCTAACAGTATGATGTTATAAAAGTAATACAATGAATATAAAATAAATATTAAGTTCAGAACTTTGTTAAGATATTTTTGAACGCATGGATAAATATTTGATAACCAATAAATATCTCAATCCTTTTTCGACTGACAATATTTGTATGGGAAAATGTTTTTTCATGTATCTAATTTTTTCGTCAATATCCCAATGTTTTTAATGGTTATTCTGCTATTCGGGACGGAGACAAATCAAACAAATCACAAACCATGAAAATCGGTCCGGCCGTTCTCGAGTTATAAGTGTTCGAACAAACCCGACTTTGTTTTAAATATATATATATAAAACAAAGTCGGGTTATATATATATATATATATCAATATATATATCAATAAAATATATATATCTCGATTTGACAGTATTGTCGAATTTTATGAACATGGTTCAAACAATGGCATCGTTTCTTTTTAAAAAAATACTAGACATTGTTTAAATATTCTTTAAATATTAGTAGGTTTGTATTAGTAGGTTTTTATTTATTCGTGTCATATAAATTTGCCGAGAAAAAAAAAATGTTAGCACAGCCAAATTTTCGAAAAGTTGGCACAAAAGCGATGGCTTCATTAGGTATCTAAAACAAAATTTTATAATAAAAAGAAACAAAATATATATCAGTTTAACCGATGTGACAAGAAAATATTACTATCAATAGTTTTAGAAAAAATATATGTAAAAAATTAGTAATATTGGAAAACTCGGTTTAAATTAGAATCTTCTAATACAAAAATGTAATTTTATAATAGTATTAGATATTAGATTTTGTTTTTAAACTAATGATAGAAATATTAATATAAACTTACTAGTTTATGCACTTAATGACTTTTTAAACAAATGTTTGGTATTTTTTTAAATGTTACCTGGACAATATCTATAAAAACGAGGCCATATATATATATATATACATATATATATACATATAAAGATATACAATAATAATTAGTGTCTGCACAATAATAATGGTCTTTTATAATATATACCTACTAAAATATAGTATGTATACTTTTTGGAAAAAAAAAAAAAAAAGAGCAATTTTTTTTTACAAAATCGGCGTAATTTCAGTTACGGACTATTTGCAGTGAATAACCAAAATCTTTAGAGGGTAATCTACACCTATATAGCACTCCACAGGAGACAGCAGTGGGAATGCGTGGTGAGCCTGTCCGTGACAGTCGACTTGGTGTAAAAAGATAATGGAAGGAAAACTTCTTCGAATAACTGTAAAAATAAATATACACTTTTGAGGCTTGAAAGGTCGACTTATTTCGGTGAAACCGTAATCGCTTGAACAAGTAAACTTAGCAAATGAATTTGATCAATCGGAACAAGTCTGAACAATTAATTTAATGAAATCAAAACTTCACCAAATCAATCAAACTTGAGGGCTTCACTTGCGGATGAATTGACGTCATCACTTAAATAATATTGATAAAGGAAGGAATTTTTTTAAGTTAGGAGGGTACAATATGGTTTTTACAAGGTCGGAAACGCACGTATGATGCCAGGGCGTCGCCAAGGGGGGTATGGTAAAATATCGCTCTATAGTGCGATATTTTATGTTGCGTGCGTTAATATGGTTACGATAGCCGCTTCACATCAGGCGGGCCGTATGCTTGTCTGCCACCCGACGTAGTATAATAAAAAAAAAAGACAAGTCATGCTTATCATTTATTTGTTATTTTCGTCATCACAAGACAATACACGTAATAAAGTCTCTCAAATTGTACCATATCACAGCAATATGTACTGAAACAACAATTACAGACAACGATCTGTGCAGCTGGGGCCGCTCGGCGCGTTTTTACGTTTTTATTCGAGCGTAAAATATTTTTACATCGTTTTTTATTAAATTCTGAACACTCCCATTTGGATACCGACGCCATGCCTCCCCAATTTCAATCATTCCGCTGCCTTGAGGAAAATAACTCGAGATTTACTGAAAGTTATATATTCTTTTAGCCGAGCTCGGTGGTCGAATGGTTAGCAATGGCCACTTTGACTCCGAGGTCGCGAGTTCGATTCCCGCACAAGACAAACATTTGTGTGCATGATCATGTCTGTTTGTCTTGGTCTGGGTGTTTTCTAAGTATTATAACCTTAATAAAGCGGTATGTGAATGCATTTACAAGAAAAAAATGTATTTAAGTACATTTATCAGTTGTCTAGTACCCATAACACAAGCTTTGTGCTTAATTTGGGACTAGATGGCGCTGTATGAATTGTCCAGAAATATTTATTTATTTATTTTATTAAATACTAGCTGTTAACCCAGACTTCGTTCGCGTGGTTAATATCGTCGTCGTCTCGTCGTCTACCCTAATTCATCCCACTGCTGGAATACGAGTCTTCATCGAAGGGGTTTAGAGCGTACTCCATCACGCTGCTCAACGACGTGTTGACGGAGGTCAATGTTTTCAAGCCGCCTAAAGGCCATTGACTTGGCTTAACGACTGTCCTGTAATGACAACAGCTGCGACTGACGGCGTAACGTGCCCTCCGAAGCACGGAGGAGCTCGAGATAAATAAACCCATCCATGGACAGGCTACGGTCGATCTTGCTTGACTTGCGTGACCGATTAGACCCTCATGGAGCTCCACTTAGCGAACACCCAGATGCACTGCCTAGGCAACCCCATCATTTCATCCCCTCATCGCGTGTTGTGAGAATTGTTAACGATTCCAAAGTGATGGACGGTTGAGAACCTTTGAGTGTGAAAAGAGATTTTGCGTCCCTTTGTGTATTCCACCGATTGTACAATGGCGTGTGTTCTGAGGAATTAACTGACATGATACCACCGCCTCATCCTACTGCCGTACCGATCGCCATCGACGGGGAATTCATCTTCTCAAATTAGAATGTGGTCACGTACTGTGCGGTTCCAGAGAAGTCTTCTTTCACTTATCATCCACCTGTGGAATGAACTGCCTATTGAGGTTTTCCCAGGAGACTACAGCATGGGGTTCCTCAAAAAGGTTGCGAAGGGGTTTTTACAGGGATGGCCTGGCATGTGATGCCTTTAGTGTTGCAGGTGTCCACAGGCTACGGTGACTGCTTTCCATCGGGTGGGCTGTATCTTACAAGACGTTATGGGGTGTATGTCGTTCATCAACATCTTTGAACCTAAGACAACTTCACCTGCACGCGGTACATACTAGTAAAGGTAGGGAGCGTAATTGTAAGCTACCCGACTGGGGAAAGTACCTCCACCTCACAGAATACCGCAGCCAAATAACAATTCCCTTGAGGGGTGTTGTGTTCCTGCGAGTGAATACAGTCACCAGAAAGGAAGGAGATGCTACGTTGGCAGCGGGGGCGGCGGTGCGCGAGTGATATTTTTTGTTGCGAGCGTTAATAGGGCTACGGTAACTGCTTCACATCAGGCGGGCCGAATGTTTGTTCGCCACCCGACGTAGTATAAAAAAAAAAAAGCAGGCTGCACCACGAGCAGGTGAAGTTGACTTTTGTTCAAAGATGTTGATAAACCACTTACACCTCATTTATTACACCCTCCTTTTATGCAGTTGGTTATAAACAAAACAATGTTGAAATGAAGACGCTAGACGGGAAATAAACGAGAGCTATGTTGAAATATGGGAGTGTCAGAGCAAGTCATATCTCACGTCAGTGTCGCGACACGAGTGTCGGACACTGCTGTCGCGTGCAGCAGATACAAATGATGTAACGGATGTAGTCATAAAATATCCACATAGAAACTATCGACACGGGTATGGAACATAACGGTCCGCAAAATACCTAGTAGATAGCACTCGAGTTCGATAGAATCGAATGAGATTTGACCTATGTAGTGGTTGGTCATCTACAACACTTGAATTACAACACTAGAAGGTTGGCCGGAAGAGATCTCTTATAGAGATAAGCCCGCATTTGTACATTTTTTTTTAAGTCTGTTAGTTATATTGTGTATGAATATATATGTTATTTTTGTACAATAAAGATACAACAAACAAACAAACATGTACCTTTAGGTCCTCCTAAAGGTACATGTTTGTTTGTAGTATCTTTTACATTATTAAGATAATTTTACATGTTAAAGCGCAGGCTACACGGCGTGAGAAACGAGGACTGTAAATCCATAGGTCGCTGGTTCAAATCCGGCTCGAAGGACCAAAAAGCTATGTAGGTGTGGATATATATATATCGATGCCTTACAGCCGAAAAGGGATAAGCGCCATTTTTTGGAGAATGGACTTATATATATGGCCATAATCGTCTTTTTTTTCTGCGTCGTTTGGTCTGGGTTACATGTTTCTAAGTGACACTTTGTGTCGCTTAGGCGGTAGTAATAATAGGGTCATGAGCTAAATTTATTCGCTGTAAACGACAGAAATTTTGAAGTTTTTTTTTTTTTGGTTGTTGATCAAAGAATATTTGAAAACAAAATAACTTATGCTTTTTGGGCTCTCTGTAATATTCAATCACTAGAACCTTAACCTATTTTTGCTGGAATCAAATATTCAGAAACATACGTTTATGATATTTTGCTTATAAATAATTATTTGTTAAATTCGGGTTAGTATTTTATGCCTGTTCCTTTATAAAATATATTGGTCGTTTATTGTAATTAGGCCACATTTTTGAGACTTTATTTGGCGTTTAGTATATTTTTCCCGTTTCATAAATAGAAAGCAAAAAGGAGGTTATTACATATAGCCCCTGTAAATATTTAGAATTAGTTTGTCGCTTATACTTTTTTTCCCCTCACAATAATTAAACGATTCCGGCGGTTAAATAAAAAGGTAGAACTAAAAGTTATCCTTATACCAGTCCATTCTCAACGTCTTTGTCGTTTACCTGTTCAATAATAATTTTCAAATGTCAGTTGTCGGTATCGTTTTATTGAAACTACGGGTCCAAGCGACAACAAGACGAACCTTCAATTATGATAATTCTATAAAGATCAAGTTATATTTTTGTTACACTCCTATAGTTATATATAATATATATAATAATAGTCTTATAGTATTTTATGAATAAAACAAAGACTTGAGACAAACAATTGTGATATTAACAGTGTACTAATCTTAAGAATACTTGTATATACTTAAATTAACGTTGTAAACTTCAATTTCATAATTAACTAGCTTTCGCCCGCCACTTCGCTCGCGTGACATTCGGGGCAAACACATGTTTACTCATTAATCAATAGAACCATACAATACCCATGACAATTTTCAGACTTTTTGACCCCCATTTTACCCTTTTAGGAGTTGATATTTTCAAATCGATGCCATTTTTGTAATTGACTTCCCAGAAAACCATAGAATCAATACCCATCAATATGGGTATATCAATATAATTATGACATTTTAACCCCAACGTACCCCACAGGGGTGATTTTAAGTCATGTCGGCTATGTTGTATTATAAAATAGTTGTTGTTTTCGTAATCAGCGACCCGATAAACCATAAAAACAATACCCATGACGATTTTCAGACTTTTTCACCCTGTTTTACCGCTTTAGGGGTTGAATTTTGAAAAATCCTGAAACATGTGTTTACTAATTTGTCTATAGAAGTACTCGTGCAAAGTTTCGGATAGAATAGTCCAACTAATCTTGTTTCCCCATACAAACTTTGGACCCCCGTTTCACCCCCTTAGGGGATGAATTTTGAAAAATCTTTTCTTAGTGCACCCCTAGACATCATAAGGAACCTACGTGCCAAATTTTGAAGCTCTAGACCCAGCAGTTTGGGCTGTGCGTTGATATATATCATCAGTCACTCAGTTTCTTCTTTTACATATTTCAACCCCATCGCATCCCCACAGGAGTGATTTATGTCACGTCGGCTGTGTTACATCATAAAATAATTGTTGTTTACCCGATAAACCCATATGATTAATACAATACCCATGATGATTTTCAGACTCATACAACCCTTTTTACCCTTTTAGGGGTTGAATTTTGAAAAATCCTGAAACACGTATTTACTCATTTCTCAATAGAAGTACTCATGTAAAGTTTCGGATAAAATAGTCCAACTAATCTTGTTTCCCCATACAAGCTTTGGAACCTCGTTTCACCCCCTTAGGGGTAGAATTTTGAAAAATCCTTTCTTAGTGCACCCATAGACGTCATAAGGAACCTACTTGCCAAATTTGGAATCTCTAGACCCAGCGGCTTGGGCTGTGCGTTGATATATAAGTCAGTCAGTCAGTTGCTTCTTTTATAGATTTAGATAGATAAATGAAAATTGATTTCGACTATATATTTCAATTGTGATAATTCTAAGTTGATTTGATCTCGGGTACTTATGACCGTAATAAGAGCGTTTATTACAAACAATTGTTATTAAGTATTACCTATTACATTTTAGTATGTGGCATTCATTTCTGTGTCAATTAAAGACTGATTTGATTCATTTTTTGTTTCATTTTAGTACCCCTAGGGCGAACCTGAAATCTTTTCTACACGAAAAAATATTTTTTAAGAAGAAACACATCGAAAGAGTATTCTAATATGCAAATTATTCCTATTAAAAAATCTACTTAATACAATTTCGCATTCAGTAAATTTTCATTTGATTGCTGGTTAAACCATATTTCCTCAATTTTATTTCCAATAATCACACACTTGTGCTATTTTAGTTCAATTATAATGAAAGATGAGGTGTAGTTATATCATTTTTGCTGGAAGCGAATAATTCTTGTATTTTCATTTACGACATTTTGGCTGTTTGTGAAATGAGATCATTTGAGGATTACCGACAGTAAATAGGGGTTGCAAGTTGAATTATAAAAAAATAACACTGTAATTCAATAGATAGTATGTTAAATACAACATAAACAAATTTCCAGCCTCTCGGGAACTAAACTATAGTTTTTATGAATTTTTTTCATAAAATTTTAACTTTAAATCACTCTCCTGTAAAGTTTGAAATATGTCGCTTATCCCTTTTCGGCTGTAAGGCATCGATATATATATACAGATTGATACTGTTATTTAATAACGGATTTTATTACCCGCGACGGAACGGAGACGGTACGTATATGCGTTTGGGGTGCTAGGATGTTTGTGTAAATCAATGTTGCCAATTATCTCCAAAACTACTAGTCCGATTTTGATGCGGTTTTCAGTGATGGGTTTGGGTTTGATTGGTGTATGTTCTTAGATAGGTATTACGGTGACCACTCACCAGGGGGCGCCGCAGTAAATATTTGTTTGTGAAACCAATGTTGCCATTTATCTCCAAAAGTACGAGTTCGATTTAAATGCGGTTTTCAGCGATAGGTTCGGATTTGATTGGTGCATGTTCTTAGATAGATGTTACGGTGACAACTCACTCGGGGGCGCTGCAGTAAACATTTGTTTGTGCAACCAATGTTGCCATTTATCTCTAAAACTAACAGTCCGATTTTGATGTGGATTTTATCCTTATTATTATTAGTCCATAGGCCACGGTAACTGCTGTCCATCAGGCGGGCAGTATGCTTGTTTGCCAATGTAGTGGTATAAAAAAGAAAAATATATATCTCGCATTATTTTAAATATAAGTTATAAATATTTTAAAATGGAAAAAAATCACCTAGTAATTATTATTATTACTTATTAAGTTAGCTGTATCTGTGAAGGTTTCACTTGATCTTATTTGTTTACCTACACTGGGGTTAAGTTACATTAACGAATATTGTTATTCGTTAGTACATACGTAGCCGGATATTAATTAGTTACACTAACGAATATCCGGTTATTCTCAGTAATGAGATTACATTTCAGTATTGAAATACACCTGGCAACTGAAATCCCTTACAGAACGTCCGCCATGTCAGCGGAACGTTGCACGTCAATCGTATCGCATGTTGATTTTGGAATGTCCGGATTTACATGATTCTGTAAATAATTTGTAAAGTTGCGAGCATTGTGGTATGGTATAAATTCAAATATCTATTTATTTAACGCTTTATTGACCACAATATTTTTGTACAATAGGCAGAGGTATTAATGCTAAATGCATTCTATACCAGCCTCCTTACCACCATCTCTTATTGCGATTCAATAACTGAATAAGAAGCTTATTCATACCAATGAATAAGCGATTCTATTTCAAATGGAATAGAGTCGCTTATTCATTGGTGTGAATAAGCAATCTATTCAATTATTGAATCGCAATAAGAGATGGTAGTAAGGGGGCAGTCGACCTTTGAAGTATGGATGTCTTTTTTAAGTCCCCATTTTTTTTATACTACGTCTCGTAGCACACAAGCATACGGCAAGCCTTTTTTTATACTACGTCGGGTGGCAGATAAGCATACGGCCCGCCTGATGTGAAGCGGTTGCCGTAGCCATATTAACGTTCGCAACATAAAATATCGCTCGCGCGCCGCCACCCCCGCTGCCAACGCAGCATCTCCTTCCTTTCTGGTGACCTTACTCACTCGCAGGAACACAACAACCCTCAAGGGAATTGTTGTATTCTGTGAGGTGGAGGTACATTCCCCAGTCGGGTAGCTTACAATTACGCTCCCTACCTCTCTTTTAAACCTGCCTGATGCGAAGAGGTTACTATAGCCTGTAAAAGCTGCAACACGAGGAGTGTTTCTCTCGTTTTTACACCCACTCTGCTAACGCTGTATTTTCTCATATATGGTATGTACTCACTTGTAAGTTTACATCAGGCGGGTCGTATGCTAGTTTGGCACCCGACGTTCTCTCTCTCTTCATCTCTCGCTCCATCTCGCTCCCTCCCTACCGACTTTACCCGAACGATCATCACAGAAAAGTTACGGCTTATTTACTCAGAAATTTTCACTACAAAACTTTTTTTAAAATAAAACCGCCTGGTGTTCCCAACCTATAGAACAGTATAAGTATCATTCCATGCAGTATGGCCACTCCCTGCCGCTCTCTCGTGTCGACCTCACCTCCCCTCTGAGACAAATCTGGAACAGTTTGTATGACGATGCACGCACACACGCTCATTCACGCTCTGCACAGACGCCATTGTTTATGTAGTAGTTAATATCGCGTCGGTTATATGGAGTGAACGCTGTGTCTACATCATGTCTACATGCAATGCCCAACAGGGTTCATATCTATTTTAGTACTGATTATTAGTAGGTATATTGTATGAACTTGTACCTAAGTACATGCTGAAAAGCAATAAATCATTAAGTATTGAAAACAAGAATTGTTTCGTAGTAGAAAGTATGCTAAAAGTGCTTAGTAAAACTAAAAGTTTTGAATATATATTAAATTTATTTGTCAGACCTTAACATACTATGACGAGCTCGGTAGCGTAGCGGTCAATGACGCGGCTTCGACACCAACGCTCTTGGGTTCGATTCCCACATAGGACAAACATTTGTGTGCATGAACATGTCTGTTTGTCTTAGTCTGGGTGTTTTCTATGTATCATAAGTATGTATTTAGAAAAAAAAAATGTATTTACGTATGTTTATCAGTTGTCTAGTACCAATAACACAAGCTTCGCTTACTTTGGGGCTAGATGGCACTGTGTAATTTGTCTGACAATATTTATTTATTTATTTATACCATGTTACTTGTAAAAATAATTGGCAAGTATACCTATCTACTTGACCTCATTATCACTATATAAAAAACTAATAATTACGAAAAGGCAGGCACGACTTATTTGTATTTAATTGAGTAATCAATACAGAGTGCTCAGTGAGAGATTTTTGGTCACTTTCGAACGTGCTAACGTTTACAAGCCGACCAAATTGAGAAAGAGGTTAATATTGTGAATTTACTGGACGCGTGTCACATATCCAAATTAGCCGGGTTGCTCACTTCGAAATGTGAACAAGTAAGCCACATAATTTTGATATGTAACACGCGTCTTATAGATTAACAACATGAGAGTTCTTCTCTATTTGGCCGGTTTATTTACGTTGACATGAGGGAAGGCGAACAAACCATCGGGCGTTTGTATACGAAGTAAAAATTATATTTCTTTCACAGCAACGCGCAAAAAAAACGAGAGCCTTCTTGTGCTAGAGGAGAAAAGGCTTTAAGTACCGTTGACCTACTTTTTAGACACGTTATTTTTTTTCAAGTCTCCTGCAATGTAGTTGAGCTTCAGTGTAAAAGTTCTATTCACTTACTGTGTTTGTACTGGGCTTGGTATTTATTAATAGGAAAGTAATGGTAATTTATTTTTTAGCCGTGTGGTTTCTGGCAGACTAGAATAGAATCACTCCGTCTCTTCCCGTGGATGTCGTACAAGGCGACTAAGGTAGATACATTATCAAACATCGATCAGGCCTCCCCAACCCGTCTGGCCAGCGTGGGGAGAGTAGGCCAAATCCTCCTTCTGTCTGGGACGGACGAGAGAGGGTCGTGCTCCCGTAGTGGAGACTAAAATGACCTGATGATGATGAATGGTATTTTTATCCTACTGCCGAAGTTAAGTATTGTTTCAAGCGTATTCGTAGTCGTCGTTGACAACCCTTATTCACGGCCGGCAGTGGTTTACATGAACTAATTGGAGGCGGAAGCATGCAAAGTAGTGTAGATCAAATTGCCAACCCTTATTCATCCCACTGCTGGGATATGGGCCTTCCCTCAATCATAGGGGTTTAGAGCGTACTCCACCGCGCTGCTCAACTGCCTGTTGGCGGATTAATTCAGGCGTATTAATGGCTCATTTTTGTCACGTTCTGGGTGTAATGGTTCATCTACATTTTTGAACCAAAGCCAACCTTACCTGCACGTGGGGCGCCCTGACGACTGACAAAGGAGGTTCTGGCGAAAAGGGAGGTAATGAGCGTAATTGTAAGTACACACCTCCAACACACAGAATACTGCAGCCAAATAACAATTCTCTAGCGGGTTGTTGTGTCCCTGCGAGTGAGTGAGGTCACCAGAAAAGAAGGAATTTCTGCGTTGGCAGCGGGGGTAGCGGCGAACTTGCGATATTTCACGTTGCGAGCATTAATATATCTACGGTAACTGCTTCACATCAGGGATGTATTCTTGTCTGCCACCCAACGTAGTATAAACGTTCAGCCTGCTGTTTGATTTTAATGTCGTTATATTCTTGTCGTCATAAAGTCGTCGATTAAGTTCTCATTATCAGTAGTCAGTGATATCTGCTGAGGATGAGGAGGAAAGTCCTAGAATGAAGACCACGTATTAAGCGATGAACCTAAGGAAAGAGCGGTCGGATGCTGAAAACGGAGCATTACATATATATATATATATTTCTCTGGACAATTTACACAGCACCATCTAGTCCCAAATTAAGCGTAAAGCTTGTGTTATGGGTACTAGATAACTGATAAATGTACTTAAATACATTTTTATTTTTGTTAATACATACCTAATACATAGAAAACACCCAGGCCAAGACAAACAGACATGTTCATGCACAGAAATGTTTGTCTTGTGCGGGAAACCGAACCGAACCCGCGACATCGGAGTCAAAGTGGCTATAGTTATCCATTCGACCTCCAAGCAATATTGGAAAGTATTGGTGAAGGCCTCCATAGGCTGATAATAATAAAAATTAATGCCCCAATACAAGTTGAGAACTATAACACACATACTGTTTTAAATTCCCAAATTAAGAGAGTCTCGCGTAGCGATACCCGTCCCGTGACTACGCGAGACCACCTTATACTGGATAAAGTGTCTCCTCCCGCGAGAACCAAAGATTAAAAATAAAGTCGCGGGCAAAAAGTAAGCCAAGAGTTCAAGACTCATACCACAGCTGGCACACGAGTGATCCCTCTACGACCTAATGTATGTAAAATACGTAGGCGTCTACGACCACGGTCTACGCGCTACGCCCCCATAGCAAATTCAGTGTCTACGAGAATCATTTCAGTTCAGTTTGCGCCGCGCGCTCGTTCGACGTAGTTGTGTCGTTCGTTGTCTCGGCGATAACGAAACTTTAGTCGATGTGATCCGTGTTAAGTTAGTGAATTGTATGTTATATGTATAAGTTTCTGATAGTGATGTGAGTAGGTTGCGAGAGTTTTGGAGGTGAAGGTAAGTCACAACTTACACAGTACGAATATTTTCGATGGATATTATTTTAAATTTTAGAAAGTTTAGGATTTTTTTCAGCGGTTTCTTAAGTTGAAAGTTATATCGACTGAATGTTTCGTTAACAATGTGTTTAAATGTGTACTTTGTTATGTCATAGGTAGGCTGTGTTTTTTCAAATTTTCTATCTGGATTTAATAAAAATACAATAAATTTAAAAATATAAATGTAAGCAGGATCGTTTACGTAATTACATGAAATTTGCTAATCACATAAAATTCCCATGAAAGTTTACAAATTTGATAGTGAAAGGTAATTTTAAAACCTTAAGTAATAGTTTTTTTTTGACAAATAGACAGAGTTTATAAATATTAAAAATAAGAACATAAGTTACTTTCAGTAATTTATTTGTAGGGTTTGCAACCAGATGGCGGAAAATGGTACCCTAATAAATTCGTCATGTCCATTCATCCGTCCGTTTGTCACAGCTGCAGATCCAAGTCATTTTATTTAGAAACTAATGTTACGGATTTACGAGGTTTACATAATGCGAATGTATAAACCACGACTTGTACACACCACCACACAAAAGTGTTTTAAAGTTTTAATAACAAATATATTTTGTGGATACTCTATTACTTCTAACTCACAATATAAATAACATACATAATAATTATCATTGTGTCTAATATCGACAAATAAATCTATGAAAACAGTATGAGGGTTCCAAAGTCTGTTTTATTTTGATTAGTACCCGTCTAGCATTATAAGAGCTTTAATTAAAAGCCTTACAACGTGCCCTGAATTTTGTGTGACGTCAAAAAATTATCAAAAATTTTGTTTATAAATAACCTTGGTTATTTTAATTGAAATTGGTTTGAACAATGTTTTTTTTTAATTATCGAGATAGGAGCTTTGGGGGATACATATTTTGAATATGTACCCCCCAAAGCTCTTTTGATACAATATACAAATAATTATTTTAAAAGTAGACGTGGCCTGTGTTTCTGCTTGTATGCTGTTATGTGCTTGTTAAGTAACTTCATGACATAAAAAAGAAATTTGATGAATATCTAAGATTTTCTAAGATCTTTAAAAAGCATTAATATCGTGTCTAAAACTTTCAATGTCATTAAAATAATGATCTCATTAAAAAAGATGGCAAAAGAATCTACTAACTTACAGCACCACGTACTTACTTTCAGCAAGACTTAGGTCGAACAAAATGGGTTCATTAATGATGGAAATATGATATTTATTTCCTACTAGACATGACAGATGTTGTGCTGTCTTCTTAACTATAAATATTGAATTGGTTTCGCGCTATCTGTCAAATGACTGACAGTTCTGTCAAACGCCATAAAGTTACATTAGACAAGTTAATACGCTCGTTCAGTTTTCTGAAAATTTCTAATTTTCCGCGCAACTTTCTTATTTTTTTTCTTTCATAAGAACTTTCTCCTGACAGTAATAACAACAAAAAAATAATTAGTAAAATCGGTTCAGCCGTTCACGCGTGATGCTGTGATCAAGGGAAATAGGGATTATTTTTTATATATATATTTATTTGACGAGCTCGGTGGCGTAGCGGTCAATGACGCGGCTTCGACACCAACGCTCGTGGGTTCGATTCCCACATAGGACAAACATTTGTGTGCATGAACATGTCTGTTTGTCTTAGTCTGGGTGTTTTCTATGTATCATAAGTATGTATTTACAAAAAAAATGTATTTACGTATGTTTATCAGTTGTCTAGTACCCATAACACAAGCTTCGGTTACTTTGGCGATAAGATGGCGCTGTGTAATTTGTCTGACAATATTTATTTATTTATTTATTATATACCTACACATGAATGAAAAAAAACAGATGTCTCACAAATGCATCATGAAATTATCACTTATTTTGACCAATATGACAAAATGTTACAATTATTAATTTATGGTTTGTCTATACTCGGCGTGCTGCAGCAAGTGCTAAACTGATTCATTTTTTGTAATTTATTTTAAAATTTATTTTAATTTTAAACCAAAATGTCATCTGTTAGTCCCTATTAGTAGATCGTTTTGCAAATTTTGTAATATAGGCCTTAAGTAATTACCAACTTAATAGTAAACTCTGTGGGGAAAACGAAATTTGCCGGAATTGAGATCTAATTCGATGGATTTTTTCGGTCCTGCCTTTAGTAATGCCAGTTTTATCGATATTATTATAGCTGATGAAATTATTTATTTAGCCATTGGGCCCTTGTGAGCACTTAATCATCATGTCCATTATAGTCTCCACTACAGGAGCACGACCCTCCGTCCTAGACGGAAGGAGGATTTGGCCTACACTCCCCACGCTGACCAAACGGGTTGGGGAGGCCTGATCGATATTTGAGAATGTATTTCCCTTAGTCGCCTTGTACGACATCCACGGGAAGAAACGGAGTGATTCTATTCTAGTCTCTCTTGACAATATTTATTACATTTATTATTAACAACTTGTTTCTTTTATTTATAACTTTATATATAATAATAATTAATAAATATTCCTGGATACATTACACACTGCCATCTAGTCCCAAACTAAGCAAAGCTTGTACTATGGGTACTACATAACTGATACGATACTTAAATACATTTTTTTTAAATACATAAGTATAGAAAACACCCAGTACAAGACAAACAGACATGTTCATGCATACAAATATTTGTCTTGTGCGGGGTTCGAACCCCCAACCTAGGAGTCAAAGTGGACATTGCTAACCATTCTACCACCGAGCTCGTCATATTTTACATAATATTTTGTAACGTGCAAAGCTATGCAAGTCTATACTACTCTACACAACAACAAGTCCAAGTCAAGTGAAAGTACAAGTCTACTGACTGTACAAAATATTTCAGTATTCGTACCCATAATGTAAAACAAAGCCATTATTCGTTCGCACCTGTGGAGTGCAGATACGTTATCTGTGGCTTTTCAATTACGAAACGACTCTTATCAGATGCTGTGTATACATACATACGTAAAAATTAAAGTATGTACTGTACGTGATATGAAGGAGCACTAACGATTTACCTATCGGTGAGCGACCGTATATAGGCTGCCACACGACTTTGTCTCTTACAATGGAAGTAGTAGTGAGGGCGGACGCTTTACACATTTTGGTAGTAGCAAATCGTTGCATGTGTCAGTTTAGTCGAACACGCAAGTTAAGCAACGTCGACCATAGACTATCCATGAATGTAAATTATTATTATTTAAATAGTTGTCTTGGCCAACTTGCCAGATAAATATTTTTTGAAAAATGGAGAAATTCACCTGCCCCCCCTAGTTGGGATTTGAACCCACGACCTCTCGATGACCGGTCGAGTGATCTTACAACTGAGCTACCAGGAAGGTTTGTGTTGCTGACGAATTTTTGCATCTTATATTTCTACTGTGTCAGTCACACTGTGACTCACACAGTGGAAAGGTAGTGGTAAGCTAGTAGCTCAGTTATAAGAGCACTCGACCGGTCATCGAGAGGTCATGGGTTCAAATCCCACCTAGGGGGGGCAGGGGAATTTTTCTATTTTTCAAAAAATATCCATGAATGTGTTTATTTATCTCTCAACCCTTACACAATGTCAAAACACAATTTCTACATATTTAACTCCATTAACATACGAACAAACCGAAAACCTGTTGAAGTCCACATTCGTTCAATCTGCCGTAACGACCTAGCGAAATTTATTTACTTATTTAACACCTTGTTATCTCGAATCTACAACTACACAATTTATATAAGGATAAATGTATAGATACGTCTTTAAGAAATACTGACGTATTAGACAATAATTTTGTAAAATATTATAAAAAGGTTATGCCATCTAAGTCAATATATATTTTGTTATGTATTACAAGATTAAAATTGCCACGGAGAAGAGGGACTCCTCTAATACAGGTTATATCTACTCGACAGAGGAGATTCCACATCATTGTAGGCTAACCTTGTAATTACCAATGAACTGTTTTTGAATCTTGGTCTGTATTTGCTTAAATAGAATTTTTATTTTGTTATTGTTTGTTTAAATTGTTATTGTCTGTAAACTTTATCTTTGTCACAGCTGTATATCCAAAATAAATAAAATAAGTAGATATTTTATACGTATAATGACCAAAGAAATATAAAATAATTAATATTATAAAAGTTAGAAAATGTAATTGTGTGACTTTTATTTAATTTCAATGTTTGCCATTAAAACTTTTGTTTGTATAAATAGAATGAGTAATTGATAAAGTTTTCAGCTGATAAAATAAAACAATACTTCGTAGAGAGTAATTACAATTTAATTTTAAAACATGTTTCAGAGGGCACATTATGTTGTTAGATAATAGTTGTAAAGTTGATTTTCTCGAATTCGATACACGGTCGCTTCGAGCTGGCCGAGCAGCTTCATGGCGTCATGGATTATTGTTACAAAGTACAATTAAAATTAATTAAAACAATATCAGTTTCGACATTATAAGCTTAGAAGAAATTATTATGTGCACTTGTGTGCACTTTATACATATAAAAAAATGTGCGTAAACTGGCTTACAACATGTTCTGTATTGGTTCTTATTAGTTCTTAACGGATATCATGATAGACTGTCTGCCATAATGTCTGCCAGTAACGGTTGCTTTTTATAGATCATCATCATCAGGTCATTTTAGTCTCCACTACAGAAGCACGACCTTCTCTCGTCCGTCCCAGACAGAAGGAGGATTTGGCCTACACTCCCCATGCTGGCCAGACGGGTTGGGGAGGCCTGGTCGATGTTTTATAATGTTAGTCGCCTTGTACTACATCCACGGGCAGAGACGGAGTGATTCTAGTCTGCCGGAATCCACATGGCATTTTTAGATAGCTTTAAAGGTTTTATAGATATAAATAACCTATTAAAATAGTTGCGTCTGTATAGATAGAGGGTGATTTGAGTAGTTTATTGCGATAACAGTGATATATTACATTTTTTTATCACATAGCGTGAGTTATCGCTACGTGTCCCCCCATATTTCATGTCAACGAGCCCACAAAATGTCTAGAGAGATTTACTCTCATATTATTAAGTCTAGCCCGAGTACGTATGCACATTTACATACTATAAAAACCTTATAAACAGAATATCTCCATGCTATTTTCGTGGTATTATTTTTCTTTAGTATTTCGTTATAGGCTAATAACGTTCGGATATTAGTATGTTATTACTATGTTGTTTTAGTGTATGAAAAACAAATGAATATCAGTAGTGCTTGTACTTACAAAAACTTGTTTTACATTTTTTGAAGTAAAAAAAAAATTTTTTTTGAATCTGAACCTTTCTCGCTTGGCTGTGGAACGTTTCGCTTATTCGAGTAAAGTCGGCAGGAAGCTTTAGTCGTATTGTCAATCGATTATTGAATGGTCATTGCACATACCGTTTTTTATACCACACCAAATGTCAACAAGCAAACAGTCATTATGCTTGTTTGTTAGTTGTATTTTTTTTAATGTTTATTCCTTCATTACTCCGTCATTTATAAACCGATTTGAAAAAAACTGTTTTTATTTGAAAGATAATACTTTCAGATTAGTCCCATTTTTTTTTCATATCATAAAATTTAGTTCCGATAGCGTTTTTAACTTTTTAATGATGCTTACGATTGTAGAGTAATTTTTGGAGTCGTTTTTTTTTGATAAAATTATTAATTGTTAAAATAATTATAAACCAACCTCCATCAGAATGTTCATGAAAATATTTATTTTGGTACAAGCTTTTATTAGTATTTAGTAGAAACAAAGAACTAAAAAATTACTTACAGAGCGACAAACTTATCTGGCCCGGTGGCGGGGGATCGACTCAAGTGTTGCCATTAAACGAAATGCCGCCCGTTTTAGAGGAAACATAAAAATCAAAGAAATATATACACTGTTAAAATAATAGCATTGATATACTTATTAATGGTGTTGTGTTGTGTTTCAATTAAATATCAATTGCCTTCTATTTTTTTGTTGATTAGTTTTAAAAATGCTCCACGTTAAGTCGCGATCATAGCTATTATATAATATTAGAGAGTTATAATATTGCACAGAAACAACTCGTTAACATTTTTTTTATTCTAAGTATAGAAAAAGATATTTAAGTATTTTAAAAAATACACCTCAATGGAATGTGTATACGTGGTTAATAAATTAATTGTACCTGGCAATACTAACCTGTATCATTCGTGAATGACATTTCAAGATGGCGGCTTTAGTTCTAAATTTGGCCACCGGGTCAGATAAGTTTGTGGGACTGTACTGTGTTTGGTACATCATGCCCTTTCATTTGACACTCCATGAAATCACAAATCGTCATTTCAGGCCGCTGTCATATTGGATTAAAAATGGCGGCATTTATGCAACAGTGTATTTTAACTAGACACAAAAAGCTCAATCAGACACTGAGAAGTGGGAAAAATTTGATTTGCAACATTTGATTACAGATACCGGGGTGATACTGGTGAAATGAAATAAAGTCTTGTAGTACCTACGTGATAATTGTGACTCCGAGGTTGCGGGATCGATCCCTGCACAAGCCAAACGTTTGTGTGCTTGAACATGTATGTCTCTTTGTCTTGGTCTGAGTGTTTTATATGTATCTACAAAAAAAAATGTATTTCAGTACATTTGTTAGTTGTCTAGCCATAGTACAAGCTTTGCGCTTAATTTGGGACTAGATGGCGCTGTGCAAATTATCCAGAAATATTTATTATTATAATAAGTACTGCATTGACTTTGTGTGAACAATAGTGTTTTATAATTTTCGTTTGCGAACTATGATTTTATTCAGGTTCAGTTTATACAGAGGTTACTTACTCTTAAATATAGTTTATTTCGTTTAAATAAAAAATAAAATAGTACAGTAATATTCAGTTGACACCCTACTTAATATAAACTTTGTTTTTAAATTGTTTTTAGCTTCAAACTGCAAGTAGATATTTAGGGTTGCCACGTTACCGACTTTTCCGGGACTAGCATTAGTTTGAAGGTCGTCCGGTATAGTATACAGTCCGCACTTCGCCAGCATAAAACTACAAATTGTTTTATAACTAAATAAATAACGGATCAGTTACGTATTTTAGTACTAAAGTACGTGCGTAATACTTTTTTATATATGTTTTACGAGAGCATCAGAATTTTTTTACGATTTAGCAATAATGTTTATTTATTTTATAAGTAAAGTAAATATTTGCCTCCGCCAATATAAGGCCAATTCTCGCAATTATTTAACGATCTCAGGATGAAAGTGGACAGAATCGAGATTGAATTATGAATTGACTCAACGTTTCTTTCTTGTTCGAATTTATATCAATTCTTTTTGCGACCGGCATAACAATCTTAAGTTTGATTAATTTTCAATCACATTTCAATGTAATCACACTTTGAAGTTTCATATTACGATACTAGAATACCAAATGTGACGTTTGTGAGATCGAGATCGAGACTGAATCGAAACTGAATTTCGACTCAATTTTAATTACGAGCATTTTCCCTCAGAGTTATAAGTTATAAAATTACGGCTTTTTTCTGGTAATGCAGGTGAAAGTTTCACTTTATTAACGTTAGTCGTGCCTCAATCTATCACAAATAACAAATTTATAGTCGTTCCTAACTTACAATGAGATGAGGGAGACAATTTGACTCTATTATAGCAAGCATGATGCAATGAAGTTAAATAAATGTTCAGTAAGTTAAAAACAATGTGGGTAATAGTAGTCGGAGTTGCAGATGAGTTTAATGAATTTCATTATCAAGATATTGAATACGATTTTTTTTTATACTACGTCGGGTGGCAAACAAACATACGGTCCGCCTGATGTAAAGCGGTTACCGTAGCCATATTAACGCTCGCAACATAAAATATCGCTCGTGCGCCGCCACCTGCCATTGCAGCATCTATTTCCTTTCTGGTGACCTCACTCACTCGCAGGAACCCAACAGCCCTCAAGGGAACCGTTATTTGGCTGCGGTATTCTGTGAGGTGGAGGTACATTCCCCAGTCGGGTAGCTTACAATTACGCTCCCTACCTCTCTTTTCGCCAGAGCTTCGTTTGTCAGTCAGCAGGGTGCACCGCGTGCAGGTGAAGTTGGCTTTGGTTCAAAGATGTTGATGAACCACTTACACCCCAAAACGATTCTCTAAGATGAACCCGGGTTCATCTTAGAGAATCGTTTTGGTAAGTTGGGACTCGTTGCCGTCTTTCGTACGACACAGTCATAGTATAAGTACAGCCTGGCCATTCCCTGCCGCTCTCTCATATCACCATCACTCACCTCCTCTCTGAGACGAATCTGATACAGTTTGTATGGCATCGCACGCAAACGTTTACTTACGCTCTACAGAGACGTCATTGTTTATGTAATAGCTAACTCCTCGATATTTGTATGGAGTGGCCCGGTTGTGGTACAATTTTACGGTGATCCCGATCCGCTCGTGGTGATGTATTCGTGGTCTAAAATCACAGACATAGATTGGCTCGTATTAAATCCTAATAATTGACTTTAATTTGTTGATGACTTACATTGTAATTCTGAATCACACCTTGATTTAGCTCTCACGGATCACCAGTGGTCTGCGAACCACCGGTTGGGAACCCCTGGTATAGAGTATACCCGATGGACATTTTACTTAATCAATTAAATAAGACTGGCAAGCTAGTGTAGTGAATTTTATATCTCGAAGTTTGATATTATGGTCACCCTAGTTTTCAAATGATGCATTTTCTCCAGCATTTTTCGTTCGTATTCCCAACACAACGGTAAGCCCGTTGAGTGCTGGAATTATTCGAAGTTGCTTGCAAATCATATTTCTATTTTTTTAACACTATCCTTTTTGAACAATACGCTTTCAATAGCGTTTGTCATGAGCCGTATGTAAATTTTTAACTATTTTCGAAGTGAAAATTTCTTTAGGAGCGTGGTGTACATATTTTGTGACTAGTAAATGAGTCTGAGCCGTAACGCTCGGCTCTGTAACGCTAGTTCGTGTAAAGTCGGCAGAGAGGGAGCGAGACGGAGCGAACCATGAAGTTTTCACTTCTGTCGTGTGCACTGTTTTTTTTTTCCTATTGTTTAGCTTTAGGAAACAGACGGGTAGACGGGCATTCGGTGTAAGAATCTCAGCGTCATATACAACCTTTTATCTGCATGTGATGCATCCTGCTAATCAGTAAATATGGTTGCAGTTAGTCCAACAGAGAAAATACCTCCATCAGGTCCATAGACCAGTCAGTCCGGAACCCTAAAAAAGGAACACATGACCGCGAGTCACCTATGTACTCAACAATCTATTCCCGACCTCACAAAAGTGGGTTATGTTTTTCCACATCGTTTGTTAGTTTAGGGTTTATAGGTCGTTTCGTCACAGCCGCTGAGCTGGTAATCCGTATTGATCGTGTATCTTATACTCTAGTATTTTTTGGATAGAGAACAAGAATCTAAAATTATAATACCGGGTGACTATTAGGCCGTCTTTACACAGCTGTTTTCTTAATACAAGTTGGTTTTTATTACAATAAAATCACAATATTTTGTTAGACAATTTATTGTTATTTTAAGTTGCTCGATATACGAAGAATATGGCACAAAGCGCCCCATTCTTTTTTCACAACAATGCTAGTATTTTTTACTCATTATTATTTTCAGCTTGTATTAAGAATTATTTTTCACTTTTTAGTTTGATGTGCTTTAAAAGCGTGTTATTTTAGTTTTTTTAAACTATATTTATTTTTCACTTTTTAGTTCGATGTGCTATGAAAGCGCGTTAATATTTTTTTTAACTATATGTATTCCACATATTATTACACTATGTGACCACGCCGCCTTTGTAATGTGGCGAGCGATGAAATATGATTATATAATCCGAAGCAATCTGTCAAATGACTAACAGTTCTGTCAAATGACATAAAGTTACATTTGAAAAGTTAATATGGTCGTTCAGTTTTCTTAAATTTTCTATTATTCCGCTCAACTTCTTTAATTTTTCTTTCATAAGAACCTTCTCCCGACAACAATAAATATAACAAAAGAAGAATTAGCGAAATTGTTCCAGCCTTTCACGCGTGATGCGATGACCGAGGGAAATACGATTCATTATTATATTTATAGAATAGACTAGCCAGACGTTCTCCTGTCTTCCTAGCTATGAATATTGAATTCGAATTGGTTTCGCGCACGCTGTCAAATGACTAACGTGTCAAAAGTCAAAAAGTTACATTAGAAAATTTAATATGGTGGTTCAGTTTTCTTAAATTTTCGAATAGTCCGCTCAACTTCTTTAATTTTTCTTTCATAATCATAAAAACTTTCTGCTGACAATAATAAATTCAACAAAAAAAAAAAAAGAATTGCGAAATTGTTCCATCTTTTCACGCGATGCGATGACCAAGGGATATAGAGATTAAATTATAATTTATCTCTATTTCCCATAGATAAATTATTTTATTAGACTTAAAATTTAACTCTTACCTTTCTTATCATTCTGTACATACATGGCAATCACTTAGTCTATTCTGTTTTCCCTTGGCAATATCTGCAAGCTACAGGCTATCTTGTCTTGAATACCCCCGCATGGTTATTACGTACTCGCACTAGCACTAGACGAGCGGATCGATGTAAACAAATCGTACATGTGTGCGTTTAATCACCGGCTATAAAACAGTGGGCGGGGTGAATACCTTCTCTCTAATGGTAAAGGAACGGCCATACTACAGTAGCTATACGATGCTATTGAATAGCAATATATTGCTGTGTTTACTACGACCGATGTAGATGGCAATGTATGAGCCTTTATATTGCAAATTCTGATCAATAAAAGTAGTTATCTTTTATTATTATTATTTAGTAGTAACTTGACCCAGTTTCTCAGCTCTATAGGTTTTTTTTTATACTACTAAAGTGGAACACAAGCATACGGTCCGCCTGTTAAAAAGCAGTTACTGTATATATAGGCTATGAATGCCTGTAACACTAGGGGCATCGCAGGTGCGTTGACGACCCTGGAAAAAACCACTTCACGTCCTTTTTCAACAACCCCATGTTGTAGTCTCCTAAGAAAACCTCGACAGGCAGTTCATTCCACATGTCGGATGGTTTGCGCGAAGCTCACAGGTAAAGCTCTAAGTTCACCTGTTTTTTTGACATCTTAAACAGCGTCATATTTTAGATAAATTATTACATTTTTACGAATTATTTATTTCTACTCGCGGCTTTTTCCCTCGTAAATACAATAAATGGATAAAGATAAGATGTATCATATGTGTCAATGCAGAACATATTTTATATCTACGGAATAAAAATCCGCTCAGCCGTTTACCCGTGAGAGAGTAACATACATCCATCTATATACATTCATCTTCACAAACTTATTACCGTTTTATACCTAAAACCTGAATCAATTAACTATATACCGAATGATGTTATATTTTTTTTATACTATCGTATAATGGCAGACAAACATACAACCCGTCTGACATTTAGCGGTTACCATAGCCATATTAGCGCTCGCTACATGAAATATCGATTGCGCACCGCCATCCGCGCTGCCAACGCAGCAACTCCTTCCTTTCTGGTGGTGATCTCACTCACTCAATGGACAATCACATATAGGAATCACAGGAACACAATAGTTCAAGGGATTTATTACATGGCTGCGGAATTCTGTGAGGTGGGAGGTACTTCCCCAGTCGGGCCACTTACAAATTCATTGTACCCTACCTCCCTTTTGCCAGAGCCTCTTTCGCTAGTCGGCAGGGGGACAATAGAAATGATCTAATTTGTACAAAAAATCAGATTTGTACAAAAAAGGCAACGGATCGGCGACGCCTTGGTAATGCGGATTTCAATGGCATGGATAATGATTGCTTTCCATCAAGTGATCCAAATGCTTGTTTGCTCCCGTCTCACAAAAAAAAAAAAACTTATTACTTGACTAGGTAGTGTGATACCCTGATATATTTTACGCTCTTTACAAATCGCTTTTGCTGTGATAGCGACCGATAATAAAGCTCTTTCATTTTGTTGGTTCAGTAAAATGTTTCATGTACCTTAATACATTTACTTTCTTTTTCATTAAACCGACATAATGACAGTTTTTCAAAGAACTTTTTTGAAGTATTCGATTCAAAGCAACGTTTAGAATACAGCGGTTTTTATTGCAATTCAATTTCTGGAGTTTTCGATTACCGTTTGATGCTTGAGTTTGGCGACATTATACAGGATGTACCTGATAAGTGATCTTACTTGATTATTATTTCTAACCTTTACTAGATATTGGAAAACCGATTACTGATCCTGAAAGCTTCACTAGTTTCTATCAAATGGTATCAATAATCTTCTATACATATTTTTCAATTCATATTATTGGAATCGATGTGTTAGGTAATAACACAAGTTTTAGGTCCCAAGTAGCAGGTTAAATATTTAAAATCCGTGGTGCACGGCAGCTGAGCTTGGGCTTGAGGCTTGAGCTTCACTTGATCACATTTAGGCTTTTAATGACTTGACTTGGCTCTACATAAGATATATAGAGTGAGTCAGAAATAAGATATTTGACTTTTTTTTCTATTTGTGATGTAAGGACGTCACTACAATATAACTATAGGTGAAAGTATTACTTCGATAGCATAAAAACTTTTCGGGATATGATAAGTCAAAGTCAAAGTCAAAATATCTTTATTCCTTGGACTTTATAAAGCACTTAGAAACGTCATACAAACTAAATATAAGAAACATGTGTAAATCATTACTACTCTAAATCCGCAGAGCTTAGATTCACTTTCATCACACTATCTTGAATGTGAAAGTGAATTTAAGTGCCAGTTCCGGCGACGGGGCTTCTTGAGAAGAACTGGCAAGAAACTCAAGGCCGACTCTTTTAATTGCCAATATCGTTACATTAAATACAAATACAATCATTAATATAACATAACAAGAGCAATTCATTTCCAAATACTTTTATCATTTATGTAATCTGAGATACAATAGTAAGCCTTTTGACATAGTCTAGTTTTGATAAATCTTTTAAATTTACCCATGGATAATTTAAACGCGTCATTTGGAAGTTTATTGTAGAAGCGTATACATTGACCTGGGAACGAGTTAGATATTTTATGGAGCCTAGTAATATGCACAGCGAATTTGTTTTTATTTCTTAAATTTAATTGATGGAGATCACTGTTTTTACTAAATTTAGTATGATTTTTATGAACGTAAATAAGATTTTCATAAATATATTGAGAATGTAATGTCATAATATTTATCTCTTTAAATTTATTTCTCAGTGTCTCCCTGGGACTCATCATATAAATAGCACGGATAGCTCGCTTCTGGAGCACAAAAATTGAGTCTACATCCGCAGCACTACCCCAAAGCAATAAACCATATGACATAATGCTGTGAAAATAGCTAAAATAAACTAAACGCGCAGTGTCAACATCAGTCAGTTGACGTATTTTCCTTACGGCGTAAGCTGCTGAGCTGAGTCTACCTGATAACGTTTCTATATGTGGGCCCCATTGTAATTTAGAGTCTAATGTTATCCCAAGGAAGACAACCTTATTGACCAATTCCAATATCTCATTGTCCATCACCACACTGGTTTTTACTTGTTTCACATTTTTTGTAAAAAATCTAACATATTTGGTTTTACTACCATTTAAAAGTAGGTTATTAGCACTAAACCAGTTTACTATTTTTGAAAGAGCATTGTTTACATCGTCAATTTCTGATTGTTGTCTATTTACCTTAAAAATTAAAGAAGTGTCATCTGCAAACAATACTATTTCGTGATTATTCTTTACAAGATGAGGTAGATCATTAATGTACACGAGAAACAGGAAAGGGCCCAAAATAGAGCCTTGTGGCACCCCCATCGCTACAGTTGATCCATGTGATCGCTTTCCATTAACATCTACTTTCTGAACCCTATCACTCAGATAAGAAGTAAGAAGATCAAGAGCGATGCCTCTTATACCATAGTGGTGTAGTTTTCTGACTAGAGTTTCATGCTGCACACAATCAAAAGCCTTAGATAAGTCACAAAACACCCCATAGGCGTCCCGTGACTCCTCCCACGCCTCATATATACATTCTAGTAATTTTACCCCAGCATCACATGTTGACCGTCCATGAGTGAAACCGAATTGTTTAGTGTGCAGCAGATTATTTTCATTAAAGTAATTAAGTAATTGAGCGAGAATTAGTTTTTCAAAAATCTTACTAAATGTAGGTAGTATTGATATTGGTCTGAAGTTTGTGGGGTCTAATGTACTACCTGATTTAAACAAAGGAATAATTTTGCTTAATTTCTTCAAGTCAGGAAACACACCACAATCAATACATCTATTAAATATCACAATTAAGGCGGGAGCAACAATGTCAAATAAAGATTTTATAATATGTACGGAAATGCCCCATAGATCAGCCGTTTTCTTAATATTAAGTGATTTAAATGCAACTTTTAAATCAGACCCATTAACATGACGGAAATGAAAATCGTTATAAAATTCAGGCACATTATCTTTAATTAATGACTCTGCAACGGAGGTGGAAGAGCCCAAGGCACTAGTTAAAGTGACAGGGAAAGCAGAAAAAAATCTTTCAAAAGCATTGGCAACTTCTAAATCTGACTTGGTAACATGACCATCGATACTTAATTTAAACTCTGAATCCTTTGTCCTACCCTTCCCAGTCTCTTCATTGATAACCGTCCAAGTGGCTTTAATTTTATTACTACTATGTCTAATTTTTGATTTAATAAATATAGATTTTGCTACTTGACAATATAGATGATGAATGATAACTTCAAAATCACAATTTTGAAATTTCCCGAAAACGTTGATACAAAAATCTAACTACGACGTATTTTTATGCATTAAATTTGAAATTTGTAAGACAGCTATGTTAATACTGCATTTATGTAGCTATATAGTGCTGTAACAAAAGTTATAGTATTTTTTGTTGTTTCTGAAACGGTAATATTTTTTTTAACAATTACATCCTTTTAAAATAGACTTTCCCACCAAAGTTTGGTCGACCATAAAACAAGCCAGACGTCAAATATTGAAATGGAAGTTCACAGATCGTTGTAGTTTTATATATTTTACGATATTATTATTATATAATTTTTACAATCTTAGAATATTGTCAAATACCCTATTAAATAGTTACATGAAGGTACGTGTGAAACGTACCTTAAACACCCTATATATATCGCGGAGGTAGTCTGCACTCCTATTTAATTTTTTTTTTCTGCTCATTTGATTAAAGAGCTGCGTGAGTTTGGCGAAGACCATAAATCTAATCGAACAATGAATAATTTATTATCTGTGATAAAATGATTGAATATTTTCTATTTAATCTATTATTGATCCTAACTTGCAAGTCATGTTTCGGCTTTATTGTTATGCCGTACTAAAATGATCAAGTTTTTGTAACAAATAAAATAACAAGTAAAGTGAGTATATTCTGAGGTTGACTGGTAGAGAATGCTTTTAGCGTTAAGTCCGCCTTTTGTACCCTTATGTAATTTTATGGTCAATAAAGTTTAAATAAATAAATAAAAAAAATATTCTTATTGTATTATGTACGAGTAGTATTCAATTATTTAGTTATTATTACTCGTAAAATCACTTGTACTGTACTCTGTACTAATTAATTGTCTTTTATAACTGTATTTATAGCGGTATTTACGTTTATTAAAGTATTCACCTTCTAATATTTCAATTTACGAAATTTAGGTCGATGTAATAATGCTGTAAACTGACGAAAAATAATTTATACTATTCCACATAGTTAAATTATTTTTCGTTCGTTTATTCAACGTTCACAAATTCCCACCAAGTGCTTACCTGACCAGTATCAACTATGAAATAATTTTGAAGATGGTTAATTCTTATTACCTATTATTTGATCTGTGTCTAATACTTTCAGTATATGTTCGTTAAGACGCGACGTCGACAAAAAGTAATAATATGTTAAAGCAAATGAACGTTATTACAGGAACAATTTTTCACAAAAGTATTTTGACGAAATTCATCTCACATTAAAAAGGTTTTAGTTTAGTTGTACTATTATGGTACCGAGAATAGTGGATTTGATACATTTTGCTATTTTTTATTGGCCGATATGATCATGGAACAAAAAGTAGATAAGCTAGCTAGACTAGATAAGGAATTTGCATTAATTTGAATTATTTTGACAAAACCACACGAAGGTGAACTACAAACAATACAGGGGCCTTACCACAAGCACTAAACGCAGGAATAAAACTATGATGGTTGCGTATTTATCAATGAAGTTCATTCATAAATTCGCAACCATGATGGTTCCTGCGTTTAGAGCTTGTGGTAAGGCCCCAGATCTGACTGTATTCTACGTAAGAGTCGAAGTATGATTAATGCTTATATTGAGCGAATTAAATCAAGGCACTCAATAATTCCTTCAATATGTAACAACAATATCAAAATATATAATTACAATAAAAAAATCAAGTATGTTTTATCAATTATCTAGGACTCATAGCACAAGCTTTGGATAGTTTTTGGATCATGGCGCTGTGTAGGTTTCCATAATGAACATTTATTGAAGTAAAAACTTCTTTAGACGCGTTGTGCACAAAGTTTGTAGCTACCTAAGGAGACTACGTCACGCTCGGGTATGTAACGCTAGTTCGGGTAAAATCGGCAGGGAGGAAGCGAGATGGAGCGAGACGTGAAAATTTCACTTCAATTGTTATGTGGTCAAGTCGTTGTCATACACACCTTGTTTTATTTAAAGTCGATTTTGTGTCGTATGACGAGCTCGGTGGCGTAGCGGTCAATGACGCGGCTTCGACACCAACGCTCGTGGATTCGATTCCCACACAGGGCAAACATTTGTGTGCATGAACATGTCTGTTTGTCTTGGTCTGGGTGTTTTCTATGTATCATAAGTATGTATTTACAAAAAAAAAATGTATTTACGTATGTTTATCAGTTGTCTAGTACCCATAACACAAGCTTCGCTTTCTTTGGGGCTAGATAACGCTGTGTAATTTGTCTGACAATATTTATTATTATTATTATTTAAACAAAACAAACATATTATTAAGGTAATGTAATAAATTTGTTGAAGCCCATTTAGCAAACAGTAATTATATGATTGTAATCGATTTGTCAAAAGCCTTAATACACTGTTAACCATTTCACAAACAGTAATTAAACCATCCGATTAAAGTACGGTTTCATCCGTTTCACCCTATGTTATCCGTTGATAGGGATGTCCCATTGGGAATTAGTCAGCGGGAAATTATTCCATGCCTAATAAAATTTCCAATGGAAATGTAACGTGGCTGCGGCATTATTTTGGGGTGCAAGTGGCTCAGCACCATCCTTAATGTCAAAACCTACCTCGACTGCAGGTGCACCCTGCTAATAAACAAAAGATGATCTAGCGAGAAGAGAGATAGACATGTTAGGTCCGATTGTGGAAGTACCGCGGGGATGTCTATCTATATGTATGATGTAGTCTATAGAATTGCTTTACATCAGGCGATTTCATATTGCGAACTTTTATCTGACTTATGGCATACCCCGTCTCTCTACAAACGTCGCGTCTTGAACTGCTACATAAAGAAAGACGTATGTGCAAACCATGAGCGCGTGTGCGTGCGGCGTCATCACATATAGGTAATAGTACTGCGCCATACAAACTGTTCTAGATTCAGTACGGTAAACCCTTCATCTTAGGCGTATCGTATGTTACTCAGTGTTAGGTGACTCTACCGAACAAACGAAACTCGGACGTAAAACAGGGTAGGTTAGGTTAGGTTAGGTCGTATGTCGATTGTCAAGCCTATATAGCTAGAAACATTTTTTGACCTCGAAAACACAAGTAAAACGTTGATACTGTTGATTGTTGGCACTTGGTGGAACATCATTATCATAATATATCATTACCATTTATTATATCATGATAATATATAAATTATAATAATAATATATGTAATTGACACAAACACCATCTGCTTACCTTGATAATGCCTTAGCGGCGAAACCATTCGATTAAAATAAAAATAATTGTAATTACCTACGTGGAACAGTACAAGTGTTTTATTATAACATTATGCCAAGTAAAACGTATATAAATTGTTCTTTGAAAAAATATATAATGTGCAGTAACAACTCGTTTACGATTTCATTATAAGTACAGATTACAGTTTTTAGTATCAGCCCCCTTACTGTTATTATACGTGGGGCACACTAAAAGTTTTGCACTTCTAGCTAATCGGAACTATTTTAATTTCCAATGATATATTTTTTGAAACGACTTGCAACGTTCTTAGTTTACTTATAAAAAAAAAATCAATTGTTTTTTATCACAGATCAAAGTTCTACGTACGCAACGAAAACGGAATTAAGTCGAAAAGATTTTAGAGCGATGATTTTTTATGATTTTAAAAGTTCTCTCTCTCCGCAAGACTGTACCGCTCGTCTTCAAAATGCTTTTGGGAGAGAAGCACCTTGTTTAAGCACCGTGGGGCGATGGTTTGCTGAATTTGAGAGAGGTCCGGTTTCTTTATATGACGAATTTCGTGAAGGGCGGCCTTCAACTGCCGTCAACGAAAATAATGTGGCTACTGTTAAGCGGCTAATTGAAGAAAACCCGCGGATTACCTATGAGAGAATTCGAGGACTATTGGGGATTGGTATGAGCCAAATTCAGAAAATTTTACACGAAGAATTAAAAGTTCGGAAACTTTGTTGTCGTTGGATCCCTCATGAACTGACATCGGAGCAGAAGCGGGCTCGCGTGGAATGGTGCTTACGGATGCTACTGAAATACGACCCCGGACATTCTAATGCTGTTTATGACATTGTCACAGGAGACGAAACGTGGATTTATTGCTTTGAACCCGAAAAAAAACAGCAATCTTGTGAATGGATATTTGAAAATGAGAACAGTCCACAAAAGTGAGGCAGGCGAGAAACGTTGGTAAAAAAATGATCGCATTTATTATAAACACATCAAAACACACACACACACACGCGCGCGCGCGCACACACACACACACACACACACACACACACACACACACACACACACACACACATACACACACACAAGTTAGTCTTCTAAATGTCTACTAAGTATCACCACAGAATAATATACACTGTATCACTGGATCTAAAATATTGTTATGGAGAGGCAGGATTTCTAACACAAATATATTTTTATTTAAAAGAAATCCTAAATCGCAACACGGAAATGTAACCTGATACTGAATAAAGAATTTTGTATTTTGTATTTTTGTATTTTTTTTCTCAGCTACGGGTCCCATCTACACAATTCCACTTGAAGATCAAAAGAGTGTTAATGCTGAGTGGTATTCTACCATTTGTTAACCCAGGGTGTTAGAAAAAGTTCGCGAAAGACGGCCAAAAAGCCGCGTTCTCCTACATCATGACAACGCTTCTTCACACACGGCCAACAAAACAAAGTCATTTTTAGCTTCCGAAAAAGTACAACTCGTCACCCATCCTGCACATATAGCCCCGACCCACATAATAGCACCCTGTGATTTCTGTATTATCCCCAAAATCAAAGATTTGATGAGATGTTTCACTTTTACCAACTCCGAAGAGGCAGTGATAGCGTTCAATCAGCACGTAGAAAACATGCCTTCAGATCTGTGATCCTCCTGTTTTAAAAAATGGTTCGATCGCATGAAAAACTGTTTAAAATGTAAAGGAGAGTATTTCGAAAAGCAATAAACATAATATTTTGGTTATAACATGTTGTTTTTTTTAAGTTACGCAAAACTTTTAGTGTGACCTACCTACAACTGTCTCTGTGTGTTTTTTCAGTAAATGCATCTTTCATTAAATAATTCTCTAGGTTTATTAATACCTTACGTGTTTAATTGGAGAATTTCATATCCGAAATGCTAGTAGGTAATAAAAGATGAATAATAATCTTCAAAAGAAAATGAAATTCCTTGTGTCACGTCACAAGTCCACAAGAGCCCAATGAAAGAATTTTATTTCATTAGTACTTTCCAAATACCATAGCTTTCTACTATTATTATTTAATTTTGATTATATTCGTTATAATATCCAAGATAGCCGTACTCTTACCCAAGGGATTGTAATTACTTCACTATTTCTTTTATTAATATTGCTTCTGCTTAGTCTGGAAATACAAATCTCAAAAATCCAAAATCTGTGTGGAGTGACGCGTTAAGACCGCGTCAGGAACTCGCGCATTCGCGGCAGCCTTCATGCCCGTGACATTGCAGACAAACTGCAAGAAAGTCGTCTACGTTGTTATGGCCACATTTTCCGAAAACCGACAGGCTATGTGGGTAACAAATGTCTAGCTATGCCGCCTCCGCCGGGACCCGGTAGAAGGGGAAGGCCAAAGAAATGCTGGCTAGATGTCGTAGTGGATGACATGCGGGCCAATGGTCTCACACAAAAGAATGCCGAAGACCGGGCGAAGTGGAGGAGATAAAGTAGGAAAGCGGACCCTGGGATCCGAAGCGCAAGCTTAGGATGCAACCGGGACTTAACGCTTGGATGATGATGATGAGTCTGGAAATACAAAGAAGAGACTATACAGTGAACCAACTATGTAATAAAGATGTTCTTGTATTAAAATATACACTTACAATCTTCTTCATCTCCCTTATTCATCTCACTGCTGGGATACGGGTCTTCTCTCAATCGAAGGGATCTTAGAGCATACTATGTATGAAGTGAATAACTTTCTATATTTTTTGTGGTATTACTCGGCACATCGCTTAATTTGTGTTGAACTTATATAATGACATATATTCCTTTTACATGTCCAGCCTTCTGAGAGCGTAGCGAAGACTTCTAAGTCTATGGTCAATATATTATAAATTTTGTATACTAGTTTTTTAATATAATGTAATATTTTATTATAATAATTATTAATTATAAATCTAATTAAATATGAATTGAAATTAAATATGAATCTATTTTGTCAGAGTTAGTACAATTATTCATTTGCGGTTTTCATTTATGCATGCTGTGTTTACCTGTAATTGTTTGTTACATTTAGCTTTAAGTTTATGCTTGTAAATTTATGAAAATAATGTAAACAAATGATGGTAGACCATAAATAAATATATACTCCACCATGCTGCTCAACTCAACGCCTAAAGGTCACTGACTTGTCATCTAATCCCAACAGCCCAGACCGACGGCTTAACATACCTTCCGAAATACTTCGCAAGGTATGTCCTCCATACGGAGGAGCTCAAGATAATATAAACCCATCTATGGACAGGCTATGGTCGACGTTGCTTAACTTGCGTGTTCGATTAGACTGATTCGCGCAACGACGTCATCGAACTCCTCCTTCCTTTACCATTGAATAAAATATGTATTTATTATGAACTAGCTGTCCCGGCGAACTTCGTACCGCCTAACAGTCAATGAATGTCGTGATGTACATATATATATATATGAACAAAATTTATGATTTCTTGAAATTAATACAATGAATAATAGAAAATAATAGAGAAGCACGATGGCGTGAGGCACGTGTCAGTCTAATTGTACACGCAAGTTAAGCAACGTCAACCGTAGCCTGTTCATGGATGAGTTTATGTTATCTCGAGCTCGTCCGTGCTTCGGAAGGCACGTTAAGCCGTCGGTCCTGGTGTTTATCATTAGATGGCAGTCCTTAAGCCAAGTTAGTGGCCCAACCCGTAGTTGAGCAGCGTGTTGGAGTATGCTCTAAACATCTTCGGTTGAGGGAAGACCCGTATCCCAGCAGTGGGTAAATAATAAGTTCAGTACTTTACAAAGTCACAAAAAAAATACCAATTGACAACAATAAATATTTCAATCCACAAAACAAATCACAGACAACATTCGCGACGTAAAAGTGAGACCAATCGATTTGACATTTACATAACAATCAATAAATATTCCAATCCTTTTTAACTGGCACTATTTGTATGGGAAAACGTTTTTTCTTTTATTTAATTCTTTCGTCAATTTTTCAATATTTTTAATACTTTCCCGACCAAGACACGACATTATTTTATATATTATATAGATTTATGGAGCTTGATTTAAATTTCTGAACGCACGCATAAATATTTTAGAACCAATAAATCAGCCTGGCGCAACTCAAAGTAAAAAAACGACTCTATGAATCGGAAGCGAATTTGGTACAAATTCTGATTGTTTTCGCTTCCATTTCATAGATATTAGAATTACGCTATTTGTATGGCACATCCGTCTCTTAAAACGTAGTGGTTACATTCTCTTTGCAATAAATATTTAAATCCACAAAACTGTTTTCAAAACAAATCACAGCCAACTTTCAAGACGTAAAAATGAGACCAATAGAGTTAACATTTGTTTTTAATCTATGACATTTGTTCTATAATGAGCTTAATATACATTTCTGAACGCACGCATACATTTGGCGTACGCACGTACGACAACGTCACATTTGACAGCTACGACAACCACGAACATTTTGTATGGGAAAATGTTTTTTCTTTTATTTTATTTTTTCGAGAATTTTCCAATGTTTTTAAGAGTTATTCTGCTATTCGGGACGGAAACAAATCCAACAAATCAAAAACCATGGCAATCGGTCCAGCCGTTCTCGAGTTATAAGTGTTGTAACAAACACGACTTTCTTTTATATATATAGATTTGTTTTATTTAGCATTTCTTGAATTTATTTTGTATCCCTAATCATTGTCTATAAATTAATTTCAAGTAATTTTTTAATTTTACCTTTAATCATAATAAATACATGATTTTTTAAATTTCAAATTAGAAGTAAGGTGGTTGTACTGCACTTATGACCCCTGACTAGACCCTTGATACCAAAAGCATGTGGTTAATTTCCGAAATAATTCCATCCATGTCATCAGTGTGGTACATCACTACTTAGCAATTACTATCACACTTCATATTAAAGGTGATAATACTCACACCCTCACATCATACACGTGCGGTGTTTGATGTCACTTTGATGGAAGTTTCTTGATGGGTTGGCCGTTTTGCTGACAGCTGTTGGTGACCGTGGCCTGTGTATAAGTAATCAAAGCCTGTATCACATCAATGAAATGTTACTTCTGGAAAACACATGGGTACAAAATATAATTTTGATGGACCAGTCACATTCTTAAAATGTCACCGTGTCGAAACATATCACATTTTAACATCGACATGTTACTTATAACAAATAAATAAATAAATATTGTCAGACAAATTACACAGCGCCATCTAGCCCCAAAGTAAGCGAAGCTTGTGTTATGGCTACTAGGCAACTGATAAACATACGTAAATACATTTTTTTTTGTAAATACATACTTATGATATATAGAAAACACCCAGACTAAGACAAACAGACATGTTCATGCAAACAAATGTTTGCCCTATGTGGGAATCGAACCCACGAGCGTTGGTGTCGAAGCCGCGTCATTGACCGCTACGCCACCAAGCTCGTCAAAAAGGCTAGAACAAACGCAAGACACACGCTTTTTTCGACAATAGACATAAAATTTGAAAAATAAAAATAGAACAAATGTGCCATGATAATAATAGTTTACTTAATTAATTATAATAATGTAAAATTTTGTAATTCTGGCTAATTGTCGCTTATAGAAAATAACGTGTATTTTGTTTGTTTGTTTTTTGTTATAACTTTATTGTACATAAAAAATTGGTTGCCTGTAAAGTCGGTATACGGGCGAAAGTTTTACGTGACAACGACTTTGAGTGGTAAAATGTTTTCGTCTGTTTCTTTTTATGTCTGTCTCTCTCGCTCTTAGAAGGGACGCGTGCCTTTCACTCGCTCTCATTGTAGGCGCATAACGTGAGCCAGTTTCTTGAAGTGTCACCCGGCTAACCAATTTATAAGACGTTGTCACGTCAAAAAATAACAAGAAATAAAATGCCAATGACATTCTAATTAAAATGCAAAATAAAGTAGTACAAAGGCGGACATTTCCCTTAGAGGGATCTCTTCCATGTATTATTGATATGTATTAGAAAAATAATATTAATACCAAATATACCAAGGAAGTATTTTTTTTTGTAATTTTTTTAATTAATATTATTATTTTTTGGATAAACAACCCCGCAACGCCTTTTAAAAGTAAGGAATAATAAAATGTTGGTAATATTTTATTATTCCTTACAATAATATTGTGTTTCAAACACTTCTTTTGTGTAAATTATGTCCATTCATTGACGTATGGAATTATCATAAAAAGACATAAAATGTCCCATGAAACAAACAATACTTTTTCCCGATTTACTTACTTACGATACCATTATAACATGATATAACATTTTACATCCCCACCGTCAATGAAGCCGCCATGTTTTCAGCAAAACTTTATGAATTTAATGAACGGCTTTATCTACCTTTTAACTATGTAATATATGAGTCTCTGAACTATAAGCCGTATTGCATTAAGAGTGTTGCATTAATAACTACCCCATCACGAGTGTTATGAAAGGCGTGTCAATTTTAACCTGTATTAAGTAAGTCTAAGTGAAGGGGTTTAGTTTAGAGTTTAGACTAAACAGTATATAAACTATTTTGTTTTATTTTTAGGGTTCCGAACCTCAAAAGGAAAAACGGAACCCTTATAAGATCACTTTGTTGTCCGTCTGTCTGTCTGTCTGTCTGTCTGTCTGTCTGTCTGTCTGTCTGTCTGTCTGTCTGTCTGTCTGTCTGTCAAACATTTCTATGTCGAGAATGCGTGGAGGTATCAAGCTGAAATTTGAACTGTATACACAGGTCTACGGTCCCATGAAGTAAAAAAAAAATCAAACTGCTAAGTTTACGTAGAAAAAAGTTACGGCCATTTATTCAGCAAAAAACGCATATTTCGACACACTCAAGGGAATCAAAACCTATAGGGTACTTCCCGTTGACCTAGAACTATGAAATTTGGCAAGTAACATCGTTATAGACTACAAGTACAGGAATAAATCTCAAAACTCTACATTTGTAAATAGATCTTAAAAAATAGGGGGTCTATATTTTTTATAGGGTGTCGAAATTTCAAATTGAAACTACTAGTTCAAATGGGGTATCATATGAAAGGGCTTGATGTACACATTGCAAAATATATTTTATTTATTTTTTTCGACGCATTATTTCTTATTTATAATGAAAAATATCAAATTTAATAATGATACTACGTACCTACGGAACCCTCGGTGGGCGAGTCCGACTCGCACTTGTCCGGTTTTTTTTGTATTAATTTATATTATTTTGCTAAAAGCATGGGTATAAAATATCATTTTGATGGACCAGTCAAATTCTTAAAATGTTACCGTGTCGATACATGTTACATTTCAACATTGACATGTTATAATAACAAATGCTAGAAATGACACATGCCTTTTTCGACAATTAGACATAAAATGACAAAACAAATAATAATAACGATAATTTTCGTAATTCTGGCTAGGTTTTTTTTTTTAATTTACAGGATAGCAGCTTGTGACATATCTTAATCGTATGTTTTTTTTATACTTAGATCTCGACATTCAATGTATACATTATTTAGTCCGTATCTATATTGTATCAGCACACATAGCTGATATTTTATATTTTTCAATAAAAATAAAAAAAGTATTTCATTGATTCTTTACTATCACCGGATAGCATCGTTCTCACTCGTCATAATTTTTAGACTAAGCTCTGCTATCATTCTGAATTAAAACAGGGTATATTAATTTATATTATATAAATTTAGGTGAGGTTGACTTTGGCTCTAAAGTCGTGGTGGGCCAATTGCACCCCAAAAAATATATCATAATTCTCTTGTACTGCCGCAATAGTTTAACCGCAATAGGTTAAAATATGGCGTCAAATCATGAGGCACGTAATTCACAAGAATTTGTAGCAAGAAACAAATTAACATACAATAGGGCAAATTAATAAAAGAAACATTAATTGCAAATTTTCATATTCCGTGACTAACTTAATGTTTGAAAAGCATGAAATTACAAAATTGTTTGTGAAAATATAAACATTAACGTATGCAATGTTGAAATTTAAATGAAGGAGAAATTATAATCATTGCATTCGCGTTGCATTCATTTTATACATTAACTTTAACTTAAACGTTTTACTCATTTTAGTTTAATAAGGCTTTCTTTCTCAGTAAGCTTTGTAAGCGTTTGGGGTTTAAGTGGTTCATCAACATCTTGGAACCAAAGCCAACCTCACCTGCATGTAGTGCACCCTGCTGACTGACAAACGAGGCTCTGGCAAAAGAGAGGTAGGGCATAGCGTATTTTTTAAGTTGCCCAACTGGGGAAGTACCTCCACCTCACAGAATACCGCAGCCAAATAACAATTCTCTTGAGGGTTGTTGTGTTCCTGCGAGTGAGTGAGGTCACCAGAAAGAAAGAAAGTAACAGTCGACCTGGGGTACTACCGCCGACCCTTGTTTCAGTCTTATTTCGTCCATTTAATAAAAAAAATATATATGAACAGAATTTTAAAGCAACTCGATAAAATATTGAATTTCTTTGAACTACAGTCATAATGTATAATGCAAACTTGCATTGTCATTTATATTATGAGTAAGTGAATGTATACAGGTCCATAACGTGCGGTTGTCATGCGACAGGTCGTCGCTCGGCTGATTATCGCGCGATAATCGCCTGATCAAACTAAGTGACGGCCTGACTGTTTACGATGTACTAAACTGGATACATTTCATAGTAGACACGTAGAACAGTACTGCAACTTCATAAACGTTCGAAACCGATGCACTTACACAGACACACGCTGTGCACCTTCGGTACATAGGCATTGATGTTTATCACTATGAATGTGTCTTTACCATTCTGTGATGGTGCTGACAGAATTCTGAGTGGAACGCACCCTGCGTGCGCATTGAAATTTTTATTCAGTGCTCGTCTAACCACAGTGTCAGTCGAATGACTGTGCCGATGAATGCAAATATCACAAAACCGATCATTTTGGCATCTAATAGGATCTATCAGTGCAGCCTTTGTTCATTAGTTGACGTCCTTTGGCTGAAATGATGATTATGATGGCTGTTCCCATAGTGAATGTTGTCAAGAAAAATGTTAAACATACGTGTTCATGCTGACAAATTTTTGTGTTGTGCAGGGATCGAACCCGTGTCCTCTGAGTCAAAGCTACCACTGCTACCCATTCGACCACCTGACTTGTCATCTTATATGACGTTGTATTATATATGTTTTATAACAAAATTGTCATAATAATATATATATATATTTTAAATTAAATCTAATTTGTCTAAAAAAAATGTCGGTGACCCAATGATTTCTGATCGGCTGGAGTCTCTCTCTACACGCAGAGATGTTGCATCTCTTTGCGTTCTATATAAATTATACTACGGGGAGTGCTCGGATGAGCTATTTGATTTAATACCTGCCGCTGAGTTCCACTATCGTACAACTCGCCAAAAATTAAAATTCCATCCACATCACCTTGATATTTGGCGATCTACTACAGTATGCTTTTTAAGGCATTTTCTACCACGTACTGTAAAGTTGTGGAATCAACTTCCCTCAGCGGTATTCCCAAATAAGTACGACATGGGGGCCTTCAAGAACAGAGTCAATATTTCCCTTAAAAGGCTGGCAACGGATCGGCGACCCCTTGGTGTTGCTGATTTCTATGGGCGGTGGTAATTGCTTTCCATCAGGTGACCCACATGATTGCTTACCACCCTCTGTTATAAAAAAAAAATGAATTCAACTTCTCCAAAGTAACTTCTAGAAAGAGAGAACAGAATGAGTTAAGTTGAGTTACTGCTCTATACTGTCTACTATGTCTATATATAGGCACTGATCTATATCATTTTATAGGTGCAGTTACTTACTGGATTTGCATTATTCATTGTGATTACACTGTTTTGTTAACATGTGACGTTTATTGTAATTGAAATACGGTTTAGTGTTCCGTAGTAAAATGGACACCAGAACGTTAAGAGTTCTTGTGCAATTTCTAGTAATTGTCTAACTGCAAGAAGTAGTCAAGCTTATGACATCTCTATTTCTGCTATTCCCAAAGCTTGACTGCTTATATCGTTAAGTCCGCCTTTTGTATTATTATGTAATTTTGTGGTCAATAAAATTTAAATAAATAAATAAAGAAGATGGAATATAAGCAATATGAAATGTAATATCTTTATCTACATTTAAGGATATGAATCTTAAATGATCTTTTCAAAAATTATCACGCATTACTAATGTAATGCAAATAAATAGTTGTAATCAACTACTACACATCGAACCTGAATTGTATATCTATTAAAGTTATAATATTTGCATGCTTAAGCTAGTTATACGCCGATTTTGCTATACATAAAATATGAATATTATATTATATCTATCATAATAGAGATTTTTATGTATCATGAGAACGGCCTGCCCTCTTACCACCATCTCTTATTGCGATTCAATAACTGAATAGATAGCTTATTCAGTTTGAAATAGAGTCGCTTATTCATTCGTATGAATAAGCATTCCATTCTGTTATTGAATCGCAATAAGAGATGGTGGTAAGGGGACACAACATGATTTATCACATTGACCAAGTATTGGTCAGTATGAATAATAACTTATTACATTGACCATAACATATACATAATTATGTATATATATATATATAGACATAGAATCAAGCTCAACTTTACGTACAAGTGGATCGTGACGATTAGCGAAATAAGCTCTTGCTACAGACGAGTTAGATTGGGAGGTACATCCACCTTACAGAAAACCGCAGCCGAATAACAATACCCTTGAGGATCGTTGTGTACCTGCGAGTAAGTGATGTTAAGAGATGTGTGGAGATGCTGAGGTAGCAGTAGGCAAAGCATCTTACCGCTACGGTAACCGCTTTACATCAGTCGGTTCGGATGCTTATTTGGCATTTGGCGTTGTATTCGTCGTCAACCCTTATTCATCCCACTGCTGGGATACGGATCTCCCCTCAATTGAAGGGGTTTAGAGCGTACTCCACCACGCTGCTCAACTGCGGGTTGACGGAGATCAGGCGTCGTATAAAAAAAAGTTGTTCAAAAGCTGCCTTCGAATATTTTATTCCACAGTTTTGTTATTGTGTTCAATAAAAAATAAACTTTTTTTACGTTCAACGGAAATTGAATCGAGTGTGTTAGCTTTGATAACAGGATTACTGAGCGGACAGATATTGGAACGACTTTAAAATTTTCGTGTGGGAGTAACATGAAAAGCGGATTTAAATTTTATGTTTAAGGTGATGCCGCACTAGGGGGGACTTCGCGACGCGGCATGGCGCGGAATTTTGTATTAGTTCGTAAACTTGCAGTGCATTACGGACCTTTTCTGATATGTCGGCACAGGAGAGTGCGACATCAGCATACTCGAAATACCGAAAGTTTTTTCTTTAGCTTATCGATCGCGAGTATATATTTCAATAGAGCGTTCCTGATTAGCTGAATATGCGCGGGAGTAGCGTGATGCAAATTCGGCTTATCGCAAGTCAGTAATACTCGGCTTGCATGTAAAGTGGCGGTATGTTAAGCTTAAAAGATAATAAATTGTTCTACATTGTACCAAGCCGAAAGCATCTCCCTGTGTAACATTGCGGATATTTATGTTGCGTTACTAACTATTGGGATTTCTATCATCATCATCATCATCATCAGGTCATTTTTGTCTCCACTACAGGAGCACGACCCTCTCTCGTCCGTCCCAGACAGAAGGAGGATTTGGCCTACACTCCCCACGCTGGCCAGACGGGTTGGGGAGGCCTGATCGATGTTTCATAATGTATTTCCCTTAGTCGCCTTGTACGACATCCACGGGAAGAGACGGAGTGGTTCTATTCTAGTCTGCCGGAAACCACACGGCTAACGGGATTTCTATAGTTTGCCAATATTTTGGGGTGTATGGGGCACACTACGATCTTTACAGCTAAAACCATGTAGTATATAATAGTAATTGTAGCGATACATGATATTATTTAGCATTAATCATGAATCGCTATAACCAACTTCGCCTGCCGACGAAAGAGGCTCAGGCGACTGGAGAAGTTACTCCACCTCACAGAATAACACAGCCAAATAACAATTCCCAAGGACTGTTGTGTTTCTGCGAATGAATGAGGTTACCAGAAAGGAAGGAGTTTCTGCATTGGTAGTGAGGGTGGCGCCGCGCGAGCGATATTTAGGCATTCGAGCATGCTGCTGCGTATCAAAACCTATGCGACAGGTGATACGGTAGACCTAACGCGTCACCTGACTGCGCTGAGTGGTATACTTCTTGACATCTTCTGGATTTTATCGATTAATATGTATCAACAATCTTTGGTCGCGTCGTGCCGCGTTGCGTTTCTATCGCTTAGTGCGGTATATTTTGGTGACGTGAGAACCTTTACTGGAGATCACAAAAATGTCAAAATAAATCGTAATATAAATTGTGATGCGTAGTAATCTCGTGGAAACGAAATGATTGTTTAAATACCGAATGACACCACATTCCGGTTTACGTATCTCGCGTCTGTAATGAAGACTCATTATAAAATAATATGAAGCAGTATGTAAGATTTGACAAAATGCCAGTATGTGGAATATAAGGACAAACCCACCACCTTCCCATGGCTCCGCCGACCTCACGGTCATATGAGCCGAATCGCGGGAGATGCGCGCAGCACTGCTTTACGCTCTGTTTGTGCCGCGAGCAACTCTTGACTCCCTACAAGTTATTTCTCTCCTGTCCTTTGTCCCTATTTCGCTTGGGGCCAAGCCTACCGTGTTGCCAGTGGGAGGGCTCGTCCCCCCCCCAACGTAATCAACGGGGCCAAATTTGTGGATGGGCACCCCGGGGGACTGGAGGAGGCCATGCACAACCTTCTGTATGGTCTGTGCCCGGACGACGATAAGTCTAAGGACACAGAACCTTCATTCCTTCGGGAAAGGCTGCGTCCCCTCCGACCCGTGGAGATCTGGCGGAGATAATCAAGGCTTTGCCTAACACCGCGCCGGGAATTGATGGAGTAAGCGCTAGGATAATTAGGCACGTATGGCACGCTGTGCCAAGGGATTTCACGCGCGTAATAGAGTTGTGCGTTGTTGAAGGGGTTTTCCCCAGTATATGTAAAGATGGCAGACTCCTAATACTCCCAAAAGGGAACGGAAAGTCGCTTAGCGACCCGAAGGCGTATCGCCCAATAACACTCCTCCCTATCCTGGGAAAAATCTTAGAGCGCGTAATGATTAGATGCGCCCCGCAGATAACATCAGGTATCTCCGAGCACCAGCACGGCTTCTCTCCGGGCAAGTCAACCGTCACTGCCTTGGAGGACATATTGAGCACGGTATCTGTATCCACATGTAAGTATGTAGGCCCATGATGCTGCTCAAGGCGAGGAGGGGCGGTTGTCCACCTAACATATATCGTATGTTGATGGACTACTTCTCCGATCGCCGTGTGGGCCTCATAGTGGGTGATCGGGTATTGTGGAAGGAATCCACCATGGGATGTCCGCAAGGCTCCGTGCTCGGGCCGACGTTGTGGAACGTCCTGATGGACGATCTACTGCGTCTGCCCCTTCCGGGGGGGGTTAAGATGGTCGCTTACGCCGATGACGTGACGGTGATCATAGAGTCCAATTCTCGTGCGGCCATAGAATCGACCGCTAGCGCGGTTCTATCCCAAATCGGAGACTGGGGCGCCCGGAACAGGCTGAGGTTTTCCCCAACAAAGTCTGGAACTATGACTGTAAAGGGAAAATTTCAGCGGCCCCCGGTTATTAAATTCGGCCAGGACTCTGTGAAGACTGTCACGTCGGCAACGATCCTCGGCGTGGAATTGGACCCGGGCCTATTGTTTGTCCAGCATGCCATTAGGTTAGGAGAGCGCGCTGCGGCGTGCTTTGGGAAAATGTCGAGGGTCTCAGCGTCATCTTGGGGAGTTAGGTATCCAGCGCTTAAGGTGCTGTACAGGGGAACTTACGTGGCTACTATTACGTACGCTGCGTCCATTTGGTGCCATCGTATATGTGTGTATGTTTGTCGCAGTGTCGTGTTGAGAAGCCAGCGGCAGGCACTTATATTGCTGACTAAGGCTTATAGATCCACCAGCACGGCTGCCTTGCCCGTGTTGGCTGGGGTCCTACCTGCGGACCTGGAGGTGAGTCGTGCTGGTCGTTTGGAGGGTGCGCGTAGATCCGCGGAGGGTAGGGAGTTGAGTAGGCTAAAACGCAGTATTTGGGTCGCTACAGTGCAAGAATGGGAAGATCGGTGGGCAGGAGAAGCCAAAGGGAGAGAACTCCATCAATTCTTCCCGGAGGTGGCCGGCCGACTCAGGGCAACCTGGGTCGAGCCGGATTATCAGACCTCCCAGATCCTCACGGGTCATGGGATATTTAGGAGACGGTTGAAAGAGCTTGGACTGCACGGGGAAAGCATGTGTGAGTGCGGAGAGGGTGAAGAGGATAGGAACCATGTGTTATGGTCCTGTCCTATTTACGGGGACATTAGGCAGGAGATGTTAGATGCCATCCAGCGCCGAGGGGACGCGCCGGGGCCAGTTTATCACGCTGACCTTGTCTCGACGGCGGCGAACTTCTTCGCACTGAAGAAATTTGCCCACAAGAGGCACGCGCTGAGGAGCGCCAGGGAAAGGGAAGAAAAGAGAGGAGGGGCGCATAAGGACGGCAGCGAAGCTGTGTCTGTACATGTCGCCGCCCCAGAATGGGGAGAGGGCGAAGGGACAAAGGAGAGTGATTAAATAATTTGTAGGGAGTGAAGACGTGCCACGGCACCGCGAAGCCAAAGTGCAGTGTGCCGTGAGCATCTCCCGCGATTCGGCTCAAATGACCAGGAGGTCGATGGAGCCATGGGAAGGTGGTGGGTTTGTCCCTATTTCGCGTTCTCCCCTTTCTGGGGAAGCGACATCTACGGATACAGCTGCTTTGCCGACCGTAGAGTGATCCGAAATCCTCCTTATTCCTCCTCTTCTTCGAGCTCCGAACCGGCCTTCTCAAGCTGGAATATAAGGACAGCTTGGCTTGCATTCGATACTGAACGTAGGTTGCGAGCGGTTTGAGATACTGACTGTTTGACATTAATTTACGTCGGCGCCGTCCGCCTCATCCCGTTCCTTGCTCAAATGAAACGCGGCTTATGAAAATTAGTTTGTTTAGGAACGCAAACATGCGATATTACTCGCTTTTCGTCGTTATTATGAGTGACGTAGGTAAACAAAATATTGTCCAAAGCCTTGGGTAAATTACACGAGACTGTACTTATAATAATAGGAAACGCGTCTGTGATGTGAATACATTTTTGCTTTCATTGCGAGAGGAAATTGGAACATTTTTTTTAACAAGATCCGGGGATACAGTTAAGTGTTTTCACATATAGTATCATCTTCAACCAAAATTAAATTACACAACTCGATAGCTAAAAACAATCAAAAAATTTTTTTTATACTACGTCGGGTGGCAGACAGGCATACGACCCGCCTGATGTGAAGCGGTTACCGTAGCCATATTAACGCTTGCAACATAAAATATTGCTCGCGCGCCGCCAACCCCGCTGCCAACGCAGCATCTCCTTCCTTTCTTTCTGGTGACCTCACTCACTCGCAGGAACACAACAACCCTCAAGGGAATTGTTATTTGGCTGCGGTATTCTGTGAGGTGGAGGTACATTCTCCAGTCTGGTAGCTTATAATTACGCTCCCTACCTCTCTTTTCGCCAGAGCTTCGTTTGTCAGTCAGCAGGGTGCACCACGTGCAGGTGAAGTTGGCTTTGGTTCAAAGATGTTGATGAACTACTTACACCCCAAAAAGAATTAGAATTTGCTACATCAGGTGATGATGGCGTGGCTCGGGGCGAAAATGGATGGGCCGCCATTTTGATATATTTGCCATAGCGTATTTTTTAACCTGCCCATCTGGGGAAGTACCTCCACCTCACCTCTCCACCTAAGTGGTTCATCAACATCTTTGAACCTAAGCGAACTTCACCTGCACGTGGTGCACCCTGCTGACTGACAAACGAAGCTCTGGCGAAAAAAGAGGTAGGGAGCCTAATTGTAAGCTACCCTACTGGGTACTGTACCTCCACCTCACAGAATACCGCAGCCAAATAACAATTCCCTTGAGGGTTGTTGTGTTCCTGCGAGTGCGTGAGGTCACCAGAAAGGAAGGAGATGCTGAGTTGGCAGCGGAAGTGGCGTCGCGCGAGCGATATTTTATGTTGCGAGCGTTAATATGGCTACGGCAACCGCTTCAAATCAGGCGGGCCGTATGCTTGTCTTCCACCCAACGTAGTATAAAAAAAAACAAACGAAACAGAGAAACTCTAAGCTCAATGATATAGTTTTTCCTTCGGAATTCAAAAGCAATTGATTCCAATTAGAGCTATGTAATCACTTAATCAGCGACTCAGATACCCTAATGTCCATACATTAATCAACAGACAGTCAACTACCAAGAGTTCTTCTATTTAATCCAGTTGATGGACCTGGCGGGATTAATGCGAGGGATGCCTGAACGATCGCGCGGGGCGTTAAACAAATTGCCTGAAAGGATTAATGAATACTTAGCCCGTAGCCAATCATCGATAATGCTGAAGGGTATTTGTACTTGTTATTAATTCGGAGAGCTTTTGGTCGACTACCATTTTAACTGTTTTAAATGAATTATATTAGGAGTACGATGGCGCCGTTGCGCGTCTCAGTTTAATCGAACACACAAGTTAAGCGTAGCCGGTTCATGGATGGGTTTATCTTTCTTGAGCTCGTCCGTGCTTCGCAGTTTCGCAGAGGATGTTAAGTCGTCGGTACCGGCTGTTGTCTTTAGATGATAGTGAAGCTAAGCCAGTCGCCTTTAGACGGCTTGTTAACACTGACCTCTGAAAACCCGCAGTTGAGCAGCGTACTGAAGTATGCTCTAAACCCCTTCGATTGAGAGGAGACCCATATCCTAGCAGAGGGATGAATAAGGGTTGTCGACGACGACGTAATAAATAATAATAAATATTGTCAGACAAATTACACAGCGCCATCTAGCCCCAAAGTAAGCGACGCTTGTGTTATGGGTACTAGACAACTGATAAACATACGTAAATACATTTTTTTTTGTAAATACATACTTATGATACATAGAAAACACTCAGACTAAGACAAACAGACATGTTCATGGACACAAATGGTTGTCCTATGTGGGAATCGAACCCAAGAGCGTTGGTATCGAAGCCGCGTCATTGACCGCTACGCCACCGAGCTCGTCAATGTATTAACAATACAATTTATTAAAATGAATTAACATTAAAATTGATCAAGGCTTGTGAACAATATTTAGTCGTCTAAAATAAAATACACAAATCTAGAACGATCTGCGATCTAAAATGTTTAATAACTTATGTCCGACGTGTTTTTTTATGATCTATCAAAGTTTGGTGGGAAAGTCTATTTTTGAAGGATGAAATTATTGTAAAATAATATAATTACCGTTGGACAAACAATAAAAAATACTGTTGCTTTTGTTACGATCCTAGTTACGTAAACGAAATATTTAAACATAGCTGTCGTACATATTTATGATTTAATGCATGTACAATAAGTTGTGACGTAATAATTAACATATGACCTTTTGGATGAAGTGATCTAAGATAGTCCAAAATTATGATTTTCAAGTTATAATATCTCGAGACTTTTTTGCACTATCGGAGTAATTCTATCAACTATAATTGTATTATTGTGTAATACTTACCAAATCGAAAAAAAAAAATGGTTCAGAAGCCTATTGAGTCGGTCAAAACTATTTGTCTTGGCCTCAATCAAACTCGCGATAATGCGCGTGGAAATCCGATCAATCTAATACCAGCAGCTGAGTTGCACTATCGTACCACTCGCAAAAAAAAATAATTCCACCCGTGCCACCTTGATGATTGACCCACCACCACCACAGTACGGATTTTCGGTCAACGGTGTTCCCAAACAAATACGACGGGGAGTCTTCAAGAAAACGAGTTACTGATGTCCATGGTCGGTGGTGATTGCTTACCATCAGGTAATTCACAAGGTCCTTTGGCCGCCTCTTGGTATTGTGCACGTCGCACATTATCGCGAGATTGATTCAAGCCTTATTATATATTAGCGTATTTTACCACCTATATTATGGTGTTTGCTCTGAAGAACTGTTTTCCCTTATCCCTTCCTCCCCTTTCCGTCACAGAACATCACATGCAAGCTCGCGATATCATAAGTTGGTAAACTTATTGGGATTGTTGGGATCATTCCTTCGCGTACTAAAAAGTTTGGCAACTCCTGTCTATGTCGCACCATTAAAAAGTGGAACGCATTGCCGGCATACGTATTTCCTCATTCATACGATATGGGATCCTTCAAGAGAAGCGTGAAGAAGCATCTTGTGGGCCAGCATGGCAGCGTCAACTGACAAGACATCAAGGTCTCTTGTCCGTTGCCGATGCGATTGGGGCTCCTCTTTTCGCTTACCATCACGCGAAGCGGAGCTAATATGTTGAGCTAATATAAAAAAAACCCAAATAAGTAGTTATGACCGACTTATTTAAACATTCATCTACTTTAATGATAATTCATTTAAAACCGTCCAAAGAGCAAGGTTTCCTTTTATAAAGTGTGTACTTAAGATAATTTTATTATTAAGGTAACTGTGTCAATATGGATAACATAATTATACAATATTAACCTATGTTATCATTGGTTATAGTCGCAGTAAGTACAATTATCAGTTATCTCGTACCCATAGGTCAACCTTTGCTTCGTTTGGGACTATGCAACGCTGTGCAATTTGTCCAGGAATAATTATTTATTTTATTATTTTTTACGTTTGAAATTTCGAATTAGCTATCTGTAGACTCCCCAACCCGTCTGGTCAGCGTGGGGAATGTAGGCCAAATCCTCCTTCGGTCTAGGACGGACAAGAGAGGGTCGTGCTCCTGTAGTGGAGAATAAAATGGGCCTGATGATGATGATGATGATCTGTAGACTTAGAGACATATAGAAAAGTAGGAGAAAATACAACAATATTAAAGAAAGGTCTCAGCATACGCCTCGTGGTTTTTTTTTGGCTCTGGACGGGACGGGACGTCGTTTAAACAATCTGAGGATGCCTCGCCTGACGCCTGAATGACAACACACTGGACTGACGGCTTAACGTGCACGGAGTCCGAAGCACGGAGTAGCTGGAGACAAATAAACCCATCCACAGGATACGCATATCATGCACAGGCTACGGTCGACGTTGCTTACCTAACTTGCGTGTTCGGTTAGACTGACTGACTGACCTCCTGCTCAGTCAGGAGGTCAGTCAGTCAGTCAGTCAGATCCTCCGGCTTTTGAATTAAAATCAGTATTGACAAGTAAATTACATGAATACTTCAGGACTACTTACACACTGCCATCTAGTCACAAACTAAGCAAAGCTTGTACTATGGGTACTAGATAACTGATATAATACATAAAAACATTTTTTTTGTAAATACATACATATAATACATAGAAAACACTCAGACGAAGACAAACAGACATGTTCATGCATAATTGTCCTGTGCGGGAATCGAACCAGTGACCTCGGAGTCAATGTGGCCATAGCATTCAACCACCGAGCTCGTCAAATTAGCTATTAAGTCAAGTTCGTCAAGTTAGTATAGCTAACCAATCTAACACTGGTCTCGTCATAATTATTCAACATATATTATATATTTCCAAACATATGAGTAATACGAGTATCTTTACTACAGCTAAACTTTACGAGAATTGTAGAACACGTTTTATCAATGAGACGCGGCTGCCATATTTGAAAATATCGTAAACGTTGTGAATTTTACGATGATTGAATTCGCAGGCTGATGCGGAGTATGTTCCTCTGCAGGTCCGTGACAACATTTTATGAAATTGACTCGTGTGATCTGTGTAAATATCTGTTAAGCCGGGGAGTAAAATTTTACAAGCCATGAGGTTGGTTTATGGAGAGATATATAATTTATTCGTAGGAGAGACTAGCGGTTCGTCCACGCTTCGCTCTGGCTCAATTTTCTAGTTCCCATCTCATTCCTATTGATTTCCCATTCAAACCTTGTCCGGACAATTTCAACATAACTTTTTTTCGTTATGTTTTCTGATATATGTATAGAACCAGAATCAGAATCATTTATTTGTGAAATACAGTTAGTTACAGATCTATTTTTTTTCTTGTGTAGGTACATTGTATGCAGCCTGTTATCAGGCGTACAAATATACATGTCTAAATACATAGGATAAACAGTATGTAAAAGAAGTTACCAAAAAATTACAATTGTCGACCTAATATCGACGAGCTCGGTGGCGTAGTGGTCAAAGACGCGGCTTCGACACCAAGGCTCGTGGGTTCGATTCCCACATAGGACTAACATTTGTGTGCATGAACATGTCTGTTTGTCTTAGTCTGGGTGTTTTCTATGTATCATAAGTATGTATTTAAAAAAAAAAAATGTATTTACGTATGTTTATCAGTTGTCTAGTACCCATAACACAAGCTTCGCTTACTTTGGGGCTAGATGGCGCTGTGTAATTTGTCTGACAATATTTATTTATTTATATTACTTATTTAATATAATAAAGTCAATAAGAATATTACAATGTCAAGATAATTAAAATGAAATAGTTATGTATGTCAATAATAATATTACAACAAATGACAAATTAATAAGAAATAATTTAAATACGTTTTTTATTGTCATTATATTATTTGACGCTGTAAAAGCAGTGAGAGACACGTATTGAAAAAAATAATAGAGTAGATATATTTGATATAATAGCTTTAGATATAATAGCTATTATGCTGTCCGGGATGGAGATCATCATCATCATCATCAGGTCCATTGTAGTCTCCACTACAGGAGCACGACCCTCTTTCGTCCGTCCTTGACGGAAGGAGGATTTGGCCTACACTCCCCGCGCTAGCCAAACGGGTTGAGGAGGCCTGATTGAGATTTTTGATAATGTGGATGTCCCGTGGATGTCGTGCAAGGCGACTAAGGGAAATCCCTTAGTCGCCTTGTACGACATCCACGGGAAGAAACGGAGTGATTCTATTCTAGTCTGCCGGAAACCACACGGACATGATGACGGCGGGGATGGAGATAAATCTAACAAATCAAAGATTATAAACATCTGTCCAGCTGTCGGTTGTTGTATTCTAAATGATGTAACTAACCCGATATATAAGGTATTATATTATAGTATCCTAAAAGATACTATAATATAATACCTTACTTATGTACCTTACGTACTTCTACTTAAAAGTAGAAGTGGAAACCGCATTGTGGTTCATAGTCGATTAGACGCACCATATTGTTTATGTGGTATACTCTAAGATCTATAAACAAATGTAATAGGTTAACATCAAGCGGATCGTAGTGTTGTTTGGCATCCGTCATAAAAAAAATCGATAGCTTTTTGTTTCACTAAGATCAATAAATAGCCTTTTGTATGTTTCTTCAAGCCACGTCGGGTCCAAACATGTAGGTATAAAAACATACAAGAAGCTATCGAACTCCTTATTTATACCCACACTAGCTCGCTTGGGGTTAAGACTGTAGTGTGTTGACCTTGCGGATTGGGGTCACGCGGCACTGGGGTACGCTCTTAAACTTGAACGCTATTGCCACGAGGTCACGTTGTGTTTGATAAAAAAATATTACTCGAGTATACCTACTTATAGGAAATGCTATTGTTTTGAACGAGAAGTTGTAGTCTACGTACATAGTACTTGTAAACACTTTTTTACGCCGTTTTTGAAAAATCCTTTGATAGAGTATTTTTATTAAATAAATAAATGAATATTTCTGGACAATTTACACAGCGCCATCTAGTCCCAAATTAAGCGCAAAGCTTGTGTTATGGGCACTAGACAACTGTTAAATGTACCTACTTAAATATATATTTTTTGTAATATATACTTTATAATATATAGAAAACACCCAGACCAAGACAAACAGACATGTTCATGCACACGAATGTTTGTCTTGTGCGAGAATCGAACCCACGACCTCGGAGTCGAAGTGACTATTGCTAACCATTCGACCACCGAGGTCGTAAAACTACTTATTAAATTATTACATATAAAATTATTAATAAATTATTGTGTTACGAGACAGTTGAAATTGTTTCAAGCATTTTTTTTTTAATTTTTTTACGTTTTATTTTTCGTTTTAGTTTAAGCCATTCATTTCTAATCAATATAATAATAATATTTAATCTGTAGAATAATATTTTATTGTCTGCATTATATTATTTATGCATTCGACCATATTCTTAAGTGCACGGTCGTGGGATCTGTTGTTTTGCAGCCAAAGTCTTTCCCGTATTCGGATTCAGCCCATAGTTCTCAAGTGACCTCTTCCATTAATTCACTCATCGTATCAACTGCACTCTATCCGCATTTGCCAGTGCAATTATATCAGCATACATGAACACCCGTCGACCCACCGCACAGAGCTGGTCCATGTGGATGTGGATACATGATACTACTTGACAATTCGTCTAATACCACGAATGTCAAATGAATGAAAACGCCAGACAACAATGTCTGGTTTTTTCTTAAATATATTTTTTCTTGTAGAAGCTTTTTTCTCATTCTTCTTTTAGCGTTAGAGTAGGATTTGTATCAGTAGCAGATGTTCTAGCTATAGGTGTATTTTCCAAGACGTCATCTGCATAAATTTCATCGTCTTGAACTACGACTTTTTCTATAATTTTATTTATTTCTTGGCGTAAGTATTGCAACTTTTCTTGGCATGAAGAATGTATATGTACGATCTGTATTTTTGGTTTCTTCATCGTACTTTTTTGGATTTTGGAAATAAATAACAATTTACTTAGTTTTAACGCCAAATTCTTTATTTGCGGGATCCGCGGATCCGTCCTTTGAATGTGCGGGATCCCGCAGATTAATTAAAGCATCGTGATCCGCGGGAATGCGTGATCCCACTTTGCGGGATTGCAATCCCTAGTCACAGATGACACTGGTTACCTCAAGCCACTTAGTCCAAGCTACTGAAATCTCGCAGTCGATGCTATCCGATGATCGAAGAATAGAACCCAAGTACTTAAACTGTCCGTGCATTCGACCATATCCTTATGTGCACGGTCGTTCGGCGATCTGTTGTTTTGCAGCCCAAGTACTCGATCTTTCCCGTATTCGGATTCAGCCCATAGTTCTCAAGTGACCACTTCCATTAATTCACTCATCGCACCAACTGCCCTCTATCCGCATCCGCCAGTGCAATTATATCAGCAAACATGGACACCTACCGGCTAAGCTGAAGACGATCCCCACCGGTGTTTCTGATCACGAAATTCAAACTTCAACTTAGAAGTATGATACTTGTGTTTAGCTTAACTGACAGTAACTCTGGAGCTCTACGGACTAAGCTGAATATGCTTGTCAATAACTTAAACGTAAGACCTATTTTTGGAATCAAAATATTCGATGGTAATCGGCTTCAGCTTCGGCGGTAAGCCCCCTGGTCCATGTGGATCCATGATACTACTTGACAATTCGTCTAATATATAAGAAACCACAAATGTCTAATATATAAGAATATGCCTAATATGAACAAAAACAGACTAAGACTGATCGCTAGAGGACACCGACGTTAATGGGAATTTTGTCTCTCCTCTCCGACAGAGGTCTAAACTATGGATTTGGAATTTCGGTACATGTCTCGGATGATGTCGATATAAAAACCTGGCAGCCCTTTAGACTTCAGTAAAGAAAGTTCTCGCCAAATAAATTTATGACTAAATGATAAAATATGATTACATTAAAATTACAGATTTAGGTACTTCAGAAAATAATGAGGATCCGTTTTATTTTGTAATAGGTATCACCTTGGTTAACATGACAGACCTATAAATGTGTTGTAGGTCTTACCATATGCAAAGTTATACAACTCTATGTGAATCCACAAACCTCGTTCTGCGTTTAGCCCCCATTTTCTGGTCTATTCGCATTGCTGACACTGGTTACATTTTTTGCAATCATTTTTGTAATTTACAATCCGAGTGTTTATGAAATTTACAAATTTCTATCATTTATTCTTAAGTACTGTACAAAGCATGACTTACCATAAACAGTCACTACATATTTCAACTCCTTTCTTGATGTCTATTAGTATTGTGTCATTTCTATGTCACTTCTGAGAAAGTCAAATTTGACAACCAACAAATATGACGTCGATTCTTTGTGACAATGACACTATTGATAGGTAGGTTCGCCATCTTTGCTGTTATGACATTCGACTATAGTAGGAACACTTTGTATGGGAAATTAAAATTGTTGTTTTCACTATCTTTCTTGATTTTTTTCCAAAATTTCTCACCGTTTAAACCTTCCCTGGGCTAAGACAAACATTTCAAAACCAAAATCAGCTAAATCGGCCTGGCCGTTCTCGAGTTTTAGCGAGACTAACAAAAAGCAATTCATTTTTATATATAAGACTAGATGACCCGGTGAACTTTGTTTCACCTACATCTACATCTACTTAATAAATATATACGATCTAAGATCTGTGTCTCTTCAAGAAGTGCCTACCCTGTGTGCCCGAAACTGGAGGATGTGCCATTGCAAGACATTTGTTTCCTAACTTGCCGCTTTCCATAAAATTTGACAATACCAGCTTATTTAACTCTCTTGCAGTTTGCTTGCCATGTCCGAGAATTCCTGACGCGGTCCTTCTACGAAACTTCGCGCATACTGCGCAGCATATTCAACTCTATGAAAGACAACACCTGTACGTGTCGCTCAAGTATTGACGATTTTTTACTAACTTATAAAATGGTCTAATCTTGGCTTTATATATTTGTCCTTTCAACTTGACGAAATTTCGGAGTCACAGATGTCACTGGTTAGCTCAAGCCACTTAGTCCAAGCTACTGATATCTCGCAGTCGATTCTATCCGATGATCGAAGAACAGATCCCAAGTACTTAAACCGTCCGTGCATTCGATCATATCCTTAAGTGCACGGTCGTGGGATCTGTTGTTTTGCAGCCCAAGTCTTTCCCGTATTCGGATTCAGCCCATAGTTCTCAAGTGACCTCTTCCATTAATTCACTCATCGCATCAACTGCACTCTATCCGCATTCGCCAGTACAATTATATCAGCATACATTATCACCCATCGACCCACCGCACAGAGCTGGTCCATGTGGATACATGATACTACTTGACAATTCGTCTAATACCACGAATGTCAAATGAATGAAAAAGCCAGACAACAATGTCTGGTTTTTTCTTAAATGTTTTTTTTATTGTAGAAGCTTTTTTCTCATTCTTCTTTTAGCGTTAGAGTAGGATTTGTATCAGTAGCAGATGTTCTAGCTATAGGTGTATTTTCCAAGACATCATCTGCATATATTTCATCGTCTTGAACTACGACTTTTTCTATAATTTAATTTATTTCTTGGCGTAAGTATTGCAACTTTTCTTGGCATGAAGAATGTATATGTACGATCTGTATTTTTGGTTTCTTCATAGTACTTTTTTGGATTTTGGAAAAAAATAAAAATTTACTTAGTTTTAACGCCAAATTCTTTATTTGCGGGATCCGCGGATTCGCCCTTTGAATGTGCGGGATCCGGCAGATTAATTAAAGCATCGTGATCCCGCGGGAATGCGGGATCCCGCTTTGCGGGATTGCAATCCCTAGTCACAGATGACACTGGTTACCTCAAGCCACTTAGTCCAAGCTACTGAAATCTCGCAGTCGATGCTATCCGATGATCGAAGAACTGAACCCAAGTACTTGAACTGTCCGTGCATTCGACCATATCCTTATGTGCACGGTCGTTTGGGGATCTGTTGTTTTGCAGCCCAAGTACTCGATCTTTCCCGTATTCGGATTCAGCCCATAGTTCTCAAGTGACCTCTTCTATTAATTCACTCATCGCACCAACTGCCCTCTATCCGCATCCGCCAGTGCAATTATATCAGCATACATGGACACCTACCGGCTAAGCTGAAGACGATCCCCACCGGTGTTTCTGAATCACGAAAATCAAACTTCAACTTAGAAGTATGGTACTTGTGTTTAGCTTAACTGACAGTAACTCTGGAGCTCTACGGACTAAGCTGAATATGCTTGTCAATAACTTAAACGTAAGACCTATTTTTGGAATCAAAATATTCGATGGTAATCGGCTTCAGCTTCGGCGGTAAGCCCCATGGTCCATGTGGATCCATGATACTACTTGACAATTAGTCTAATATATAAGAAACCACAAATGTCTAATATATAAGAATATGCTTAATATGAACAACAACAGACTTAGACTGATCGCTGGAGGACACCGACGTTAATGGGAATTTTGTCTCTCCTCTCTGACAGAGGTCTAAACTATGGATTTGGAATTTCGGTACATGTCTCGGATGATGTCGATATAAAAACCTGGCAGCCCTTTAGACTTCAGTAAAGAAAGTTCTCGCCAAATAAATTTATGACTAAATGATAAAATATGATTATATTAAAATTACAGATTTAGGTACTTCAGAAAATAATGAGGATCCGTTTTATTTTGTAATAGGTATCACCTTGGTTAACATGACAGACCTATATAATGTGATGTAGGTCTTACCATATGCAAAGTTATACAACTCTATGTGAATCCACAAACCTCGTTCTGCATTCAGCCCCCATTTTCTGGTCTATTCGCATTGCTGACACTGGTTACATTTTTTGTAATTTACAATCCGAGTGTTTATGAAATTTACAAATTTCTATTATTTATTCCTAGGTACTGTACAAAGCATGATTTACCATAAACAGTCACTACATATTTCAACTCCTTTCTTGATGTCTATTAGTATTGTGTCATTTCTATGTCACTTCTTAGAAAGTCATATTTGACAACCAACAAATATGACGTCGATTCTTTGTGACAATGACACTATTGATAGGTAGGTTCGCCATCTTTGCTGTTATGACATTCGACTATAGTAGGAACACTTTGTATATGGGAAATAAAAATTGTTGTTTTCACTATCTTTCTTGAATTTTTTCCAAAATTTCTCACCGTTTAAACCTTCCCTGGTCTAAGACAAACATTTCATAACCAAAATCAGCTAAATCGGCCTGGCCGTTCTCGAGTTTTAGCGAGACTAACAAAAAGCAATTCATTTTTAATATGACGTCGATTCTTTGTGACAATGACACTATTGATAGGTAGGTTCGCCATCTTTGCTGTTATGACATTCGACTATAGTAGGAACACTTTGTATATGGGAAATAAAAATTGTTGTTTTCACTATCTTTCTTGAATTTTTTCCAAAATTTCTCACCGTTTAAACCTTCCCTGGTCTAAGACAAACATTTCATAACCAAAATCAGCTAAATCGGCCTGGCCGTTCTCGAGTTTTAGCGAGACTAACAAAAAGCAATTCATTTTTATATATAAGAAGATAAAGAAAATACCGAACACTCACTACTACATGGAAGTACTTCCGTTTGTTAGTGTCGTTTTTAATTTCATTTCATTATTAAACGTTGAAAGAAATGAAATGAAATGAAATGAAATGAATGAAATGAAATGAAATGAAAGGTAAACAGTAATGTAATAAAAAAAAAACAAGTGTTCTTTAGACCACAAGACTGAAGTAAAACTTCTTTTGCTCTACTAATTATATTTCCCTCTCAACTTCCGGTGTAAACTACGCTGTTTTAAAACAACTCGTTTTAATCATGCCAACACTGCTCTTCTCTACATGAGAACGAGGGATAATCACTGTTTTTTTTATACTACGTCGGGTGGCGGACAAGCATACGGCCCGCCTGATGTGAAGCGGTATCGCTCGCGCGCTGCCATCCCCGCTGCCAACGCAGCATCTCCTTCCTTTCTGGTAACCTCACTCACTCGCAGGAACACAACAACCCTCAAGGGAATTGTTATTTGGCTGCGGTATTCTGTGAGGTGGAGGTACATTCCCCAGTCGGGTAGCTTACAATTACGCTCCCTACCTCTCTTTTAGCCAGAGTTTCGTTTGTCAGTCAGCAGGGTGCACCGCGTGCAGGTGAAGTTGGCTTTGGTTCAAAGATGTTTATGAACCACTTACACCCCAAAAAACTGTATAGGTATAATTTGAAAAAAAAAAAAATGTTAGGTTATAATCTCTCGGATTCCTCGATGTAAAATAATTACACGAATTGATCGTCCAGTTTACTTCAGTTACCTATTAGCCTTATATGTGCAGAAAAATCCGCATCATAGCTCGAGTTAGGAAGTGCTTCCTCCTTACCACTCACTGAAGAGTGGAGCAAAATAACATTTTCTTGAAGACTCTAGACATAACAGTGTCCGGAAACTGGAAAATAGTCCACACTAACTGGACTTGCTATAAAAATCGATATCTAGTTACGGTCTGAAGCGTGTGACCCCAATCTGTGCACACTTAACCCTATACAATATAAACACTATACGCCCTCTGGCGGCAATAAATCGCGCATTAACGTTTTTATACCGCCATCCGGACGGCCGCGGGTTATGGCCGCCGCAAATATTGAAACACTAGGTTATGGCGCACTGAAAAAATAATGGCATTGGGAATTGAAGTTTTCGATCGGTAAGAAATAGAACATGATCTGCTGGAAGTGGGTAAAAGATATTTTTTTTAAGGAAAATATTACATTACTAGCTGCCCGCCCCGGCTTCGCACGGGTAGAAAGTGTTGTTTTCTTTTCCTCGAAATTTTAATGTCCATAAGAACCTTCCTTATACCTTAACAAAAATATTAAAATAAAAATTAGCAGAATTGGTCGAGCCGTTCTCGAGTTATGGGCTTAGCAACATTCATTTTAATATGGGACCACCTGGAGAGTGTACCCTCTCAAACGAATAAGAATTATTAAAATTGCTGTACAATTGACGGAGAAATCAGACGTCGCCTTGTACGACATCCACGGGAAGAGACGAAGTGATTCTATTCTAATCTGTACCACACGGCCGTAAGAAGGAAGAGAGTGGTATACGCGGAATAAATACAGTTTCATCGGCACCACTTCCAGTGAGAATCTCAGCTTCAATTATACATATTTCGCTGCTAAACATTGACTTTACTTCAGGAAGGAGATCTTCCCCAAATTTTAATAATATTTTTGAAAACTCTTGGGCACGTAAAGTTCTATCTACAGCTTCTACTGCCTTATTATTGGCCATTTCGCATTCATCTGAGACAGCAATCCTGAACCATTTTCGCTTTGTCACAGTTTCGTGTCACAAAGCATGTCGGTGTTTCCATTCAAATCGAGTATAATATTGAACATTGTATTTGCGTCCTTCCGCCTAGAAGTAATATATGGCTGCAATACCTGGATTGATGGATGCTGCTGTGAGATATTATTTTGACGCCTGATTTCAGCGAGGATTGCTTTTGACAGGTATGTTTTTGTCTCCTAAAGCATCTAAGAAAAACAGTTTCCCCTCGTTGTTTAAAAGACTTTGCATCACAAAATCTTGCTACATAGCGTCCCGCAAATGCACTCATTCTTCTGGTTTGTGAGAATATATTCCAATCGTTCCATTTCAATTTTAGCGTACACGTCTATAATAAACTGACTAAATAGCCCACGTTACCTTTGTAAATAAATAAAACAATTGCGTCTAACTTGTAGCAGGTAAGAATAAAAGTAGCACTACGCTACGCGGTTATTTTTTTACTATTGTAAAAAAATGGATTGTATTCAATCCATATTTTGTTAAACTATTTATTGTTTTTTTAAGTAGCTTTTTTAGTTTTTTAGTTATTTTTTTAAACTATAATTTATTGTAAACACTATGTTGTTTATGCAAATAAATTTAGCTTTGTTCTGCATCTTGGATTTATATACCTCAACAAAAAATGCTCGTCAGGCTGAACAACTTTTGCTAAGGCGTCATTTTTATATTCCTTATAGTTTAGCTGAACCATTATGGTTCTGCATCAGGTGTTCCAAATCTAGGATTTTTATACCTCAACAAAAAATGCTGATCAAGTTGAACAACTTTTGCTAAGGCGTCAATTTTATATTTCTTATAGTTTAGCTGAACCATTATGGTTCTTCATCAGGTGTTCCAAATCTAGGATTTTTATACCTCAACAAAAGATATTCATCAAGTTGAACAACTTTTGCACAGGCGTCAATTTTATATTTCTTATAGCTTACCGTAACCATTATGGTTCTGCATCACGTGTTCCAAATCTTGGATTTTTATACCTCAACAAAAAATACTCATCAGGCTGAACAACTTTTGCTAAGGCGTCAATTTTATATTTGTTATAGTTTAGCTGAACCTTTATGGTTCTACATCAGGTGTTCCAAAACTTGGATTTTTATACCTCAACAAAAAATGCTGATCAAGTTGAACAACTTTTGCTAAGGCGTCAATTTTATATTTCTTATAGTTTACCGGAACCATTATGATTCTGCATCAGGTGTTCTAAATCTTGGATTTTTATACCTCAACAAAAAATACTCATCAGGCTGAACAACTTTCGCTAAGGCGTCATTTTTATATTTCTTATAGTTTAGCTGAACCATCATGGATCTGCATCAGGTGTTCCAAATCTTGGATTTTTATACCGATATGGAAACTTCATGTCAACGTTTTCAAATCGATGCCATTTTCGTAATTGACGTCTCAGAAAACCATAGAATCAACACCCATATTGATTATGACATTTCAACCCCATCGCACCCCCTCAGGAGTGCTCTTGTGTCACGTCGGTTATGTTAGATTATAAAATAGCTGTTGTTTTCGGAATCAGCGACCCGATAAACCATAAAAACAATACCCATAACGTTTTTCAGACGTTTGCACCTCATTTCACCCCTTTAGGGGTTGAATTTTGAAAAATCCTGAAACACGTGTTTACTCATTTATCTACAGAAGTGCTCATGTAAAGTTTCTTATAAAATAGTCCAACTAATCTTGGTTCCCCATATAAACTTTAGACCCCCGTTTCACCCTCTTAGGGGTTGAATTTTCCAAATTCCCGTCTTAGTGAGCACCTATGTCCTAAAAGGAACCCCCTTGCAAAATTTGAGACTCCTAGCACTTGTAGTTTCTGAGATTTCGTGATGAGTGAGTGATTTACTCTTTTATATATATAGATATGGGTTTCATAACAAAATTATTATAATTATTATTTATATATGAGAGGTTGGGAAACAAGCAAGTGGGTCACCTGGCGGAAAGAAATCACCACCCATGGGGATCAGCAAAGGGTCGCTCATGCAAATGGAAAGACCAGAGGGTCGCTCATGCAAATGGAAAGACCAAAGGGTCGCTCATCCGTTGCCAGCCTTTACTTTTTTATACTATGTGGGATGGCGTACCAGCCAAGGCTGTTTTAAACGGGGCCATTGGGTACATAAGAATTCGGGGCCCTTTTAATAAAGAAAGCGAATTAGTCTAACATTTTTCTACTCTGATCACTTATTGTGGCTCATCAAATCGCTACTAATATTATAAATGTGTATGTGAGTTTTTTCATTACGCTTTCATGCCAAAGCTACTCAACCGCTTCTATGCACATAATTGACAAGTTACTCATTCTTGTGAAGACCCAAAAAGGGGTCTTTAGTCGTTTCACACCGCAGCTGTTCGGACCGCGGTGCGAACGCCCAACTGCTGATTTTGAATGGGGCCATTCACACCGCAGTGGTTGGTGTGGTATGAAAGGCCCAAGGTATTTTTTGTAATGGGTCGATTCGGACCACGGGGCGAAACCAATGATTCTAATATTGATTTGTACAGATATACAAAAAGAGAACTGTTTTGTTTCCCACTGCGGTCCGAATCAGCCCATTACAAAAAGTTATTGGGCGATTCGCACCGCGGTGCAAAAGGACCCATTCAAAATAAACTCTTGGGCGATTCGCACCGCGGTCCGAACAGCTCGCGGTGTGAATCGACTAAAGACCCGAAAAAAGTGCAATAATTTTATTTTTGAAAGTATGAGAGATTTTGGGGTGTAAGTGGTTCATCAACATCTTTGAACCAAAGCCAACTTCACCTGCACTGCTGAGTGACAAACGAAGCTCTGGCGAAAAGAGAGGTAGGGAGCGTAATTGTAAGCTACCCGACTGGGGAATGTACCTCCACCTCACAGAATACCGCAGCCAAATAACAATTCCCTTGAGGATTGTTGTGTTCCTGCGAGTGAGTGAGGTCACCAGAAAGAAAGGAAGGAGATGCTGCGTTGGCAGCAGGGGTGGCGGCGCGCGAGCAATATTATATGTTGCAAGCGTTAATATGGCTACGGTAACCGCTTCACATCAGGCGGGCCGTATGCTTGTCTGACACCCGACGTAGTAAAAAAAAAAAAAAAAAAAAGATATTGTAGGTTCTGTGAGGCCCCCTGAAGATAGGGGCCCAGGGCACGGGCCCCGTGTGCCCTTATGGCAAAGACGGTATTACACTATGTGCCGCTTTAATTCTGGCGGGCCATAGACTGGTACTACCAGCCCATTGCCCGCCAGAAGTAAAGCTGTAGCCATATTATTATGACGCCACACTGTGACTCACGTCGTTGAATATAAGATGCAAAAATTCGTCAGCAACACAAACCTTCCTGGTAGCTCAGTTGGAAGAGCACTCGACCGGTCATCGAGAGGTCGTGGGTTCAAATCCCACCTAGGGAGGGCAGGTGAATTTTTCCATTATTAAAAAAAATATATTCTGGCAAGTTGGGCAAGACTAATAAGATTTAAAAAATAATAATAAGGATGATGATGACATTTTTTTTTTTAATAATTTATTTCTAAAACTCTCACACATACATTTCAACACGTTAATGCCGTACCACGAAAACCTCACAGGGTTTATCTGGGTAGGCGACATAGATATATAGATTATAAAATAGCATTGTTACTAATACGGAAAACAGTTTTTTTTATCGGGACGAGGTCCCACCACACACACTGTGTCTCCTGTGTAGCCAGGATTAACAGCGGTGAGCACCGAAAAAGGCAATGAACAATGAAGTCCATTGCAGTCCCGGCCGCGGCGGTAAGACGATACGACTGCCTTGGACAACTCACAACGAATTTAATCAGAAGAAATTAGTAGGAGTAAGAAACTTTTGGAATTTGACTTCCCCTCCCCCTTGAAAACAAGTTTAGAATTTTTTTTATGATTGTTGAATTGTTCTGTATGTGATAATAGCTTTAGTAACCCCATAAGTTAGAAGAGGGCAGTTATTTCAATTTTATAGACACTCAAATTTTATGTACTAGTCGTTCGCCGCGACGGAGACCTCGCGTTTATTTATCGATATCTCAAAAACTACTAAATCGATTACAATATAAATAATAAATAAATAAATATTGTCAGACAAATTACACAGCGCCATCTAGCCCCAAAGTAAGCGAAGCTTGTGTTATGGGTACTAGACAACTGATAAACATACGTAAATACATTTTTTTTTGTAAATACATACTTATGATACATAGAATGCACCATACACAAACACAATGCACCATAAACATATGAGTTGCATGTGTATGACCTTATATTTATGTGCCTCGATGGCGTCGTTACGCGTGGCAGTCGAATCGATCACGCAAGTCAAGCAATGTCAACCGTAGCCTGTCCATGGATGGGTTTATTTATCTCGAGTTTCTCACGTTAAGCCGTCGGTCCCGACTGTTGTCATTAGATGACAGTCCTTAAGCCAAGTCAGTGGCCAATAGGCTTGAAAACATTGACCTCCGCCAACTCGCAGTTAAGCAGCGTGGTGGACTACGCTCCAACCCCTTCGATTGAGAGGAGACCCGTATCCCAGCAGTGCGATGAATAAGGGTGAACGACGAGCTACTTATGTACCAAGTGTCATCAAGTCAGCCAAGTTTGCGAGTAATCGCACAGTATATAAAACGTGTAATCGCGTGATATTTATTTTCATATTTCTCAAAAACTATTGAACCAATTTTGTTGGCTAATAATTTCTTTATAATCGGAATTAGACAGACGTCACGAAATAAATAAGAATGTTTATATCTATAAATAAAATATTTATTACAATATTTCTTAAATATAGGACAAATAACAAATGACTTAATATTATGTAGGTATTTAAAAGAAACTAAATAAACTAAAATTACATATTAATTAACTTGTACAACTTAAAATTAAAGTAAGACTAATATATAACTAAATTAAAAACTAAAAGTATAATAAAATACGCTAAAAAAATAAATATAATAATAAATAAAACAAATACAGAAGAATTTTTTCTATACCAATTGCCTATCAAACCAATAAAAAACGACCATTTAATTCATGAAAACTCAAATAACAATCCTACCCTGGCTTTACCCTGAGTACAATGGGTCGTAAGTAGGAGGAGCTGATGGATAGCCACGCGACGTTGACAAATGTTCCGCCACGCGTTTTTGCCGACTGTACTCACTGAATGAAGTTCAGTGGACTGTACTTATTCCTAGACATGTGAGAACTTTGTAATGGGCATCCGAGGAGTTAGGTCAGGTCTGCCACTTTTTTGTAACATCGGGGAGAACGCTAACGGCTCTCTTGGCGTGAAGCAGTTAGTAATAATGCTTAAAACATTAAGGGCTCTAACTCATGTAGGATACCAGTGGTAGTGCAATCAGTGGCGCTACCAATAAAATGAATGCAGATATGTGTGGAGGTGGAGGCGCACCTGGTGTTAGCTTGGTTGTGCAACCAAATTGTTGCCGGCAACTAAATCTCCTGCATACGCAACTATTAATATATATAGACGAATTTGACGCCTCACTCACTCCATTACCGTGCATAATGAGGGAGGATGTCCTTCCAGCCCGAGTCTACAAGCCGCCAAAACACCACTGACTTTGCTTGACGGCTATCATCTAATGACAACATCCATTTCAACATCTAACATCCAACATCGCTGCCACTACTACATCTGATAGACTAGCTAAAGATAGTGTAAAGAATGGGCTCAAGTACAGTGCCCTGTGGTACTCCAAAATAGCCAATAACGTAGTACATGTACCTAATTACAAATATCCCCAGAGTAACGGATTCATGCGCAGTAGTAATTCGAGGATTTGATGACTGTGAAATCCGAGGACAGCCTCCGCCGGAAATCTGAGTTATGGCGCCACTTTAATGAATTGGCCCATTGGTTAGAGAAATTCGATAGATTGTACGAAGTAACGGGGGTGTTATATCAACACGCTGAACAAACAGTATAAAATAACTGTGAAAATTGTAACTCTCTTAGATTTTTACAAAAGTTACAAATTTTAGATCTATCTTATATCATGCTTGGATTGATACTTTGTAGATCACTAATACTTAATTTATTTTCTTGTATTTTTTTTTTCACAATTTGTTTTCTTTTTTTTTCGTAGATATTGATTTTGTGAAACGGTTACACTCTCTCAATGTATTGTTATGTTAAACTGTGGTTAACAGTGTTCGTTTTACATTTCCTGTAATTTTAAATGCACTTTTGTTAATAAATATAATGTAAAACTGTTTGTTAGACCTAAATAAATATAAAAAAAGTGAGTGGGTAGATTATACTGATTGCATAGAATATTCGATGCAATTTCAATTGAATATCGTATTATATATGGTTTCTATATCTAACTTTAACTTAGGCAGACGAGCATACGGCCCGCCTGATGTGAAGCGGTTACCATATTAATGCTCACAACATGATATATGGTTTGCTCGCCGTTACCTCCCTGACAACGCAGCAACTCGTTCCTTTCTAGTGACCACAGTCTACAGCAGGCATACCACAAGCCTCAAGGGAATTGTTATATGGCTACGGTATTCTGTGAGATCTAGGTACCTCCGTAGCCGGTCAGCTTACAGATACGCTGTACCCTACCTCCGTTTTGCTAGAGCCTCTTTCGCTAGAGGCAGGGTGCATCACGTGCAGGCAACATTGGCTTTTATAGGTTGTGATGAGCTATTTACACCCCAAGATCATTCTGGAAATGAACCACGAGGGCTTGTGTTTTCTTGTCACTTTTTACGGAAAGCTAACAGGAAAATTTGCTTTTTTATTTATTTTTCTGCAGAGCAGCTATTTCGTTTTTATTCCATTAGAGACTGTGTCGTCATTAGTGTCTATCGGGTAATTGGTTATTTTGTCAATTTGGACGATACCAAAAGACGATCAAACATAATTGGATTTGTTGGAAAGCAGATTATTATATTTTTAAGCTTCAATTTGAACATAATAAGACGTGCCCAATGATACAAATAGAAATTGGCACTTGGTTTGGCAAAAGGGTCGCAGGTTCGATTCATGCGTGGTGACCAATCGAAGAGGTTTACAGTGCACGCTGTTCAATTGCGAGCTGATGGATGCAATTATTTTTAAGCCGACCAAATAACATTCACTTGCCTAACAACTGCTATCCAATGACAACAGCAGGGGCCGACGGCATTATTGCCCCACGAAGCACGGAGAAGTTAGAGATAAATAAACCCATTCACAGACAGGTTACTGTCGACACTGCTTAACTTGTGGGAAAAATTAAGTCATTTATTTTGTAACTCTGAAACTCACTTCACATAACTTATTCCTCATAAAGTTACTATTCAAGTGATTTAAATCTTAACTCTGTGATAGGAGGTGCAGCAGGTGTTACTCAGCGGTGGCTCTTGGGTACCTCTTTGCCGTGAACATTATTTATCAAACAGCAAATTATGAGGGAAATATGTAAAATGTTTAGAAAAGTTAAGATTCATTGTCACAGAATAAATAATAGTGCTTGTAACTTCATTTGTATATTTATTTTACTTTTGTGTTACGTTTGTTTTGTTTATTTGATTTTTAATAGAGAGGGACAAATGAGCATGTAAATCACATGGTGGTAAGTAATCACCATAGCCCATGGATATCATTAAACCAAAGGTCGTTGATAACTTGCCAATTTGATGAAATCTCGGACAAAGATATTGTTTGGGTACATCACTTTGAACTTTGTTCTCTGAGGGATCGAATCCGGAACGAAGAAATTCGACGGAGAACTAAAGTTGTCGACATAGCCTTCCGAGTTTGCAAGCTGAAGTGTCAATGGGCGGGTCACATCTGCCGAGTAAGTGATGGGGGAGGAAGGTATTAGAGTGGAGGCCGCGCGTAGGACAACGAAGCGTTGGACGCCGGCTCCTTCTAGTTGGTCCGATGTCCTTAAGAAAGCGGCTGGAAGTGGCTGGATGCGGAAGACGGAGGATCGTATTTGGCGGAAAGCATTGGGGAAGGCTTATATCCAGCAGTGGATAGATACAGGCTGACGATGATGACTGCGAACGTTTGTCTCATTGCTAAGCAGGACCATCTTCTTCTGGACTTATTACGGTACTACGCGGTGATCAGTATTGGCAGATCTATTTCATGATGTGTGAATTGATAGAATACCAGACTGATGGTATGTTATTGCGTACAATTTTTTTAACATCAACAAAATTGGAGCATTTTTGTTAGTATTACTGATAATGGATAATGTCTTTAATGCCTCGTTTCCATTGTATGGTAACGGATTTCTTTTGGAATGCGCAAAAATTGGATGGCATGTAACTTCACTCTTTCTTGTACCATTAATGTGGCAAACACGCATGATGAATGACACCCGCTTGATGAAAAGTAGTTATCACAGTTATATGATACTCACGGTACGAAACTGTCAAATATTTTTCTTTGATTTTACCTGCTTATAGAAATCTTCACTTCGTATGGGAATATTCAGTTTTTGAAGTGAAAACTTCTTTAGCGGCAATGTGCACTTTTTGGGATGGATAAAAAATGTAAAATGACACGTGACCTGATCGAAAATTCGTAGAACAAAGCTGCAAGACTACAAAATTCAACTTTAAGCAAAGACGATACGATTGAGATTGCTTTGAATATTTTAATTAATGGAAATAGTTTCGCAATTCAACGCTAGATGTCTAGGTGCTACAAAGTTTTGCGTGGTTTTACTATTCCCTAACAGGTGGCACTACGTATTTCATCATTCTATTATAATTCTTATGTTGTCATGTTTGTGTACGATAGCGCAGTAAATTAATATTGTATATTACATTAAAATATTCAAAAATGCACAACGTTAATGTTTATATACTACTACTAGTTTAACGTAAACGCTCTACTAATTTTAGGGTGTAAGTGGCCTACCAATATGTTTAAAGACCAATCCCTAATAGATCTATTAGCTTTGCGAGTGAGTGTACTCAGCATACGTAAGGAGATGTCACGCTGGCGTCCGGGGTGCCAGCACGCTAGCAATGCTCCTTGTACAGCGGCAATGTTTATGGCTGCGATACCCACTTCCTATCAGGTGAGCTTTATTCTATTTTGGCACCTGTCTTGTAAAAAAGGAACAAAATGGTAGCTACTAGGAGTGGATAACGTCACCGTATCGGCAGTCCCATTGAGATAAAACTAAACTCACAGAACATGTTTTTTCCCATTGCTCGATCTCCGACTGATCGATATCCATTTGATCATTCGTTATAGAACGGTTTATCGTGTGATAATGGAGCTGCACTCCTAGTGAGATATCGTCCATCATTTGAATATACCGTGAAGCTGGCACCCTGCCCGTGTTTAGTCTCGTTTATCGACTAATGATTCAATAATACTCATAAACACCGGTATTACGATTTTCCTATGATTCATCTGCTGTTATCGTTCGGTTCTATTTGAGTCTAGATTGTGCTATTTATATATTATTAGCTGTGCCCCGCAGTTTTACCCGCTCTTTTGGCTCCTATGGTATCTATCGAATAGTATAATCTCCTATGGTATCTATCGAATAGTATAATCTTCTATGGTATCTATCGAATAGTATAATCTTCTATGGTAGATGTCGAATCAGCGTATAATCTTCGTTAGTGTTGGGCTATGGAATGCAAGAAATAAATTTGATATACTCTGGCAGTTTCAGCGGATTTCGAGTTCAAACAATCAAACTCTTCATTGATAGATTAGTATACTAATATCTAACATTGATTTTAGTAATTGTAGTAAACCTTTAAAAATGTATACTCAGGGAAAGAGTACGTCGCGGAGATACTTTACTTTTTTGCAAGTTTTTATTTATGCGGTCTATATCTTAAATTTTGGAATTTTAAACCTTTTTAGGGTTCCGTACCAAAGGGTAAAAAGGAACCCTATTACTAAGGCTCCGCTGTCCGTCCGTCCGTCCGTGTGTCACCACTTCACCAGGCAGTATCTCATGAACCGTGATAGTTACACAGTTGAATTTTTCACAGATGATGTATTTCTCTTGCCGCTATAACAACAAATACTAAAAAACAGAATAAAATAAATATTTAAGGGGGCTCCCTCCCATACAACGAACGTAATTATTTTTCTCGTTTTTGCTCGCAATTGATAACGGCAATAGTAGTAGTTTTATATTCACTTTAAAAATAAATAATTAAATAAAAATAAAACCAATATTTAAGGGGGGCTTCCATACAACAAACGTGATTTTTTTTGCTGTTTTTATAGATAATGGTACGGAACCCTTCGTACGCGAGTCCGACTCGCACTTGGCCGGTTTTTTATTTAATAACCAGCCAAGCGTATTATTATATAGAAAAAATATATCTACTATTATTCATCTAATTGACTTATTTCTAGATTAGTTATATAATTTATTCGCTTTATTTCGTTCGATAGAAATATATCGCGAGAATGGATCGATTTTAAAAGCTCTCGTTTTCTTTTTCATTATATTCGTGTTCTCATGATAGCTGGTGGTACCTGGATGTGGAAAGCAGATGCTCGCATAAGATGGAAGAGATTCCTTCCCTTACAAGTGAAAACGGATATATAGCAACGGCTGAAAGTGATGATGTTAAGAGTGGATTAAATGTACATTTGGGTACATTTAATCCACACTTAATACACTACCTTTAGCCTATACTTGCTAATCGCTGGTATTATGGGATGTAAGTGGTTCATCTACATATTTGGACCAAAGCCACCCTCACCTGCACGTGGTGTCGCTGCTGACTGACAAACGAGACTCTGGCGAAAAGAGAGGTAGGGCATAGCGTATAATAATATCTTAAGCTGCCTGACTGGGGAAGTACCTCCACCTCATTGTATACCGGAAGCAAATAACAATTCCCTTGAGGGTTGTTGTGTTCCTGCGAGTGAGTGATAGGCTGGCAACGGATCGGCGACCCCTTGGTGTTGCTAATCTTCTTGATTGATTCTTGGTGTTGGTGATTGCTTGACAGATGGCAGATAGGTTCTGGATTAGCGACCAAGGACTGGTAAACGCAGCGTAGGTAGGATGACCACCCAGTGTACCAATCGACGATCTGAGGGGACAAGTCTGAAGCAGAAAGGGCAGCAGGGGCCATCTTCTAAATGATGATGGTTAGCCACCTGGGCTACAAAGAATAAAAATAGAAAGAAACAACTTAAAACTCAAGACTAAAATAAAGTTCTGATGAAACATAACATTCGTAAGAATCTCAATTTGTAAAATAAATACACCGCAGCGGTTACGAAATGGGAATGTTTGTTTGTTCGTTATGTCTGTCTGTACGGGATCTTATATTGGAGTTACAGCATTTGTTATCAGATCAAAGTGAGTTTACAAAACTAATGCAATTCATTTATAACACTTGAACAATTTATTGTATTTTTTGCGATGAGTTTGATGCTCTCACAGCTTGACGTAAAGTGCTGTCAAAGTGCTGTATGCTAGCTTAAAAATCCTACCTATCCTAGATTAAAAAAAAACACTTTGCTGATTAAAATGATAGTAACTACGGGATTTAACACGGTTATGCATGTAACGTATTTTACATACCTTTACTATTGCCTGACGTTTCGACCAGGTTGCACCAGCCCAGCCCCCCTAGCCAAGTGTAATTCGTAGCGTAACGAACGTTAGATAGATCACGTGACATTTGTCAATTCGAACATTTTAGTATGAGCTCCACAGTTCAAATTAGCGATCGCTACGCTTTTCTACTTCGCAAACTGCCATTTGGCTAGCCCCCCTGGTCACATTTGGATTTGTATTTTAATAATAATAGCAAGATAAATTTATTAAATAGGTATAAATTATTATGTAGAATTTTTTATATTTAATTTAATTTTTTTATTATTAATATAAAGTAAAGTAAAGTTATAATATAAAGTTTTATTATTAATATAAAATGGCCGTGTGGTTTCCGGCAGACTAGAATAGAATCAATCCGTCTCTTCCCGTAGATGTCGTACAAGGCGACTAAGGGCAATACATTATAAACATCGAACAGGCCTCCCCAAACCGTCTGGCCAGCGCAGCCTGGGGAGTGTAGTCCAAATCCTCCATCTGTCTGGGACGGACGAGGGAGGGTCGTACTCCTGAAGTGGAAACTAAAATGACCTGATGATGATGATTATTATTATTATTAATATTATATTTAACTTTTTCTGTAATAAACTTATTTACATTTTATTTAAATTATTATGCCCCAGCGCATATAAATAATAATGCCTTAAATATTGCATGAGTCATGAAATGAAAAAAAGCTAAATTTTCTTAAAATTCTTATCATTAAACCTAATTGTCATAAAGTAGATAAAGCAATATTTTTTTAAAACCAAACTGTCGACTGACTGTCTAAGCGGTGTCACTCTGTCTCCGTTGTATAGGTCGATAAATCTTCTTCTACCCCCGTGTTATTGAATATCCATGTACCGCGATACACTACACTAACGACGTCCCTATATATATTTTTTTTTATACTACGTCGGGTGGCAGACAAGCATACAGAAGCGGTTACCGTAACCGTATTAACGCTCGCAACATAATATATCACTTGCTCGCCGCCACTCCCGCTGCCAACGCAGCATCTCTTTTTCTGGTGACCTCACTCACTCACAGGAACACAACAACCCTCAAGGGAATTGTTATTTGGCTGCGGTATTCTGTGAGGTGGAGGTACATTCCCCAGTCGGGTAGCTTACAATTACGCTCCCTACCTCTCTTTTCGCCAGAGCTTCGTTTGTCAGTCAGCAGGGTGCACCACGTGCAGGTGAAGTTGGCTTTGGTTCAAAGATGTTGATAAACCACTTACACCCCAAAATTCTACTCCTATTCTAGGAAACAATCTATCCTCCAATTAATTGTCGGTCGCTTAGTGCATTTCAGTTCAAAGGATGAGGCATACATTTATACACATGTTCGAAAAACATTATCCTTCCTAGTTCCTTCTTCAGTCGAGTAAACATGCAAATACGAATTGAATATATTAACGCATCAGTACCATTATGTCCGTATCTAACAAGACATGTTCCTTTTACATTATTGTATATGGTGTGTAATATTCGCAACACGCTATTAATGCTATTACGCCCTACTTTATGATGCAATAAACTGTGCCATGGGGAAATTACTGAGTAAACACATGCCTCTTTTGTGATATTTCTGAATATAAGAAGACTATTGGGTGTAAGTGACTCACCGCCATTTTTAGACCTCCACGTGGTGCGCTCCGCCTAGTAGCAAATGAGGGTCTGTCAAGAGGTAGGGCATGTTTAATCAAATTAATTAATAAATAATAATTCCCTTGAGGGTTGCTGTAGTTAGGAAGAAAGGAGTTACTGCGTTGGCAGTTTATATGGCTACGGTAACCGCTTCACATCAGGCGGGTCTTATGCTTGTTTGCTAACCGACGTAGTATAAGAAAAAAATGAGAGAGCAATTTCACCTCACGGAAAACCGCAGTCAAGTAACACGGATTGCTGCGTTGTTATAAGCTTTCTTGCTGTCGTGCCTTGCCACTCCCTCGCCAGCGCTGCAACGCCGCCTTCGCTAGACGACATGGTGCACTACGTGTATGTGAGGTTACCCTAGTCTTTAAAGATGTTGGCGAGCTTCTTACACCTCAAAATCCTTCCATTTTATACCATTTAGATTAGAAGTAAGTATACGTCCTACCTGTGTGGCCGTGTGGTTTCCGGCAGACTAGAATAGAATCACTCCGTCTCTTCCCGTGGCTGTCGTATAAGGCGACTAAGAGAAATATATTATAAAACATCGATCAGGCCTCCCCAACCCGTCTGGCCAGCGTGGGGAGTGTACGTCAAATCCTCCTGTCTGGGACGGACGAGAGAGGCTCGTGCTCCTGAAGTGGAGACTAAAATGACCTGATTATGATTGATGTCCCACCTGCCATCGTAGCATATGGACGCTTTCAAAAGCAGGGGTCCTACCGCTGAAGCTGAAGCCGATTACCACCGAATATCTTGATTCGAAAAATAGGTCTTACGTTTAAATTATTGCCAAACACTTTCGGCTTAGTGGATAGAGCTCCATCGTTTCCATCAGCTAAGTTAAACACAAATAGCATAAATCTAAGTTAAAGTTTGATTTTCGTAATCAAAAATCTGATGGTTGTCGGCTACAGCTTCGGCGGCGGGGTCCCAGGGGCGTTGCCGCCGATGCTGAAGCCCTTTCATCATCAGGTCCAGTTTAGTCTTCAATACAGGAGCACGACCCTCTCTCGTCCGTCCTAGACGGAAGGAGGATTTGGCCTACACTCCCCACGCTGGCCAAACGGGTTGGGGAGGCCTGATAATGTATTTCCCTTAGTCGCCTTGTACGACATCCACGGGAAGAGACGGAGTGATCCTTTCTAGTCTGCCGGAAACCACACGGCAAGCCCTTTACCATCGGATTTTTTGAATGCGAATATGACACTACTGCTTAGATTGTTAGTAAGCATGTTAAGCTCATCTGGAAGACGCTGTAGAGCTCTACTGACGCTTTTTTTTTTCTTTTTTTTTTATACTACGTCGGGTGGCAGACAAGCATACGGCCCGCCTGATGTGAAGCGGTTACCGTAGCAATAATAACGCTCGCAACATAAAATATCGCTCGCGCGCCGCCACCCCCGCTGCCATCGCAGCATCTCCTTCATTTCTGGTGACCTCACTCACTCGCAGGAACACAACAACCCTCTAGGGAATTGTTATTTGGCTGCGGTATTCTGTGAGGTGGAGGTACATTCCCCAGTCGGGTAGCTTACAATTACGCTCCCTACCTCTCTTTTCACCAGAGCTTCGTTTGTCAGTCAGCAGGGTGCACCACGTGCAGGTGAAGTTGGCTTTGGTTCAAATATGTTGATAAACCACTTACACCCCAAAACATTACATCTTGGGATAAACTTATTGACAAACATCTCCAGCATACGCCTTACGCGTAAGTATTATGTTGCAAGCGTTAATACGGTTACGGTAACCGCTTCACATCAGGCGGGCCGTACGCTTGTCTGCCACCCGACGTAGTATAAAAAATAAATAAGACAAATTATTGAAATCAAAAATCCGATGGATATCGGCTTCAGCTTCCGCGGTAGATCCTCAGTTCTTACACGTTGTTGACTCTGCACATACCCAATTTGAAGCATACAAACTACAATGTAATCATAATTAAGTTGAATGTACATGTTAAACATTGGACACCATCCAAAAGGCAAACATTCCATTTGCTAACTTCAACGCCGTGCCAGACACATTAGCCATGCTTGAGCTCGTTTCGCCGCGCGACACCAGCCAAACTGTGAACACAGTTTTTGTCAGTTGGCAACACTGGTTGATTGTTATGTTGGTAATAGAGAATAACTGGCTCATATTGTAGAGAATACCACTAGATGATATAAAACCGTATTTTATTTCAATCGAAATACCAATTGAGGAGAATCATAATCATAATCATAATCATTTATTTGCATTCGTGTTACAGAATAGGTCTTATAAACGTATGGCTTTAGTACAAACACGAACCCTGTTAGGGCGTTGCAAAATATTTTCAAAATATAAATTACAAATATTATAATGTCAATTAAATTATTAGACAATAATTAAATTATTTTCAAATTACATACATGTTCATTCATTTTTTATGTCAGTTTTATATAATAATTAAAAGATAAAAGTTACATTTAGAATGTCAAGAATATTATATTAACATATTATAATGTCTATTAAATTATTTCAAAATTACATACATAGTCATTATTTATGTCAGTTTCATATATTTATTAAAAGATAAAAGTATGGCAAGGATATTACATAAACATTATAATTAGATTTTTCAGCACAATTATTATTATTCGACATTTAGCAATAATTAGTCAGAGATTTATAATTTATCATTTAAGAATTCCTGTATATCATAGTAACATTTTTCCAAAAGAATAGTTTTCAAGGCATTTTTAAACTTAATAATGTTGTTACTCTCCTTTATGTGGTTCGGTATTTTATTATAAATTTTTACAGCCATGCCAACTGGGCTTGAGTGGACTAATTCCAATTTGGAGTCTGGCAGTGTCAGCTTCGTTTTCGGGCGTAAGTTTTGAGGCCGTGAATATAGTGTGAAAAGATGAAAATTTTTCTTTACGAAAAGAGCCGTTTCTAATATATATATACCCGTAACCGTTAGAATTTTTTCTTTTATGAAGTGAGGTTTGCAGCTAGTCTTGGAATCAATATTAACTAGTATTCGGATACATCTTTTCTGTAATGTGAACAGTTTTGTAATGTCTGTGCTATTTCCCCATAACACTATGCCATATTGAAGTCTTGAGTGTGCGTAAGCGTAATATGCGTTTGTGGCAGTTTTTTTATTCGTGTGTTTTTTTAGTTGATAAAGAACATATGTAAAACTTGACAATTTGGAAGATATTTTAGCGACGTGGCTTTTCCAGTTGATATTGGAGTCGATATCAACGCCTAACAGTGTGTATGTGTTAACCAATTCTAATGGGGTACTGCGGAATGAATAGTTGATGTTTAAGGCTCTCTTTTGATAAGGTTTGAGCTGCATTAGTTTAGTTTTATTGTAGTTAATTTGTAGATTGTGATCGTTAAGCCAGGATACTATTTCTGTAAGGGTTGAGTCTAAACGAGTATTTAAATTTGTGTCGTTATTGTAGGGGATCACAACTGATATATCATCCGCAAACAGGGTGCATGGGGTATGTATTATTTTTGGTAAGTCATTAATGTACACTAGAAACAATATACATCCGAGGACGCTACCTTGTGGGATTGATTGATTAACTCGGGTTTTCTCTGATCTAATTTGTATTATATTCCCTGTGGTATGATCATAATGTTCGATTTCTACTTGCTGTATTCGATTGGACAGGTATGAGGCAAACCAGTCATAAACCAAACCCCTCACTCCTATGCCGTATAGTTTATTTAATAAGATCTCATAAGACACTCGATCATAGGCCTTGCTCATATCTAAGAGTATGCCTATGGCGTATTGTTTCTTATTTATTATATCAAGTATTGCGTTTACATACTTAAATACTGCGAGGGATGTCGATCGGTTTTTCCTAAATGCATTTTGGCATTCGCTAAATATATTATATTTTTCGCAGTATTTGTTTAGGCGGATTGCCATGGCACTTTCAAACACTTTAGAAAAAGTCGGTAACAAGGAAATAGGCCTATAGTTATTGTAGTCTCGTCTGTCTCCTTTTTTAAATAAAGGCTTGACAATCGAGATTTTTGGATTATCCGGGACTGAGCCTTCATCAAAAGATTGGTTAATTAAGAATGCCAAGATAGGAGCTATAATATCTGCACATTTTTTTACTAGCGACGGTGGTATATCGTCATGGCCGAAGCTACGCTTGTTTTTTAAATTACTAATAATTCTTAGGATTTCTTTCGTAGTGACTGGTTGTAAGAACATCGAGTTTTCAGATGGCGTAGAGACCGGCCGGCCGGAGGGTATTGAGGTGCCTATAGTGTGGCAACCTACAGAGAAGAAGTCGTTAAATTGGTTCGCAATTTTTACGGGGTCATCTGTCAGTGTATTATTTATATTCAATTGTATATTTTCTTTGGATTTTTTTGGAAGCTTATTTGTTTCTTTTTTAATTACATGCCACATAGATTTAGCTAAATTATCCGAGTTCTTAATCATTTTGATATTTTGGAGTTTTTTCGAAGTTGCTACAGTTTTCTTTAAAACTTTCTCGTATTTTTTGTAATTATCAAGTAAGATTGGACTATCAATTTGAGATGTTAAAATTTTTAATAATCTTTTGTGTTTACATGACTTTTTTATTCCAGTCGTTAGCCAAGATTTTTTGGCTTTATTTTTTATTTTAATTGTAATTTTAGGTATACACTTATTTAATATGTTTGTTATACACTCGCTAAATGAATTGTAGTTCTCATTTACATTTTTGTCTGTAGTAATTATTTTTGTAAAGTCCACTTTTTTTAATTCTGATCGAAAATTGTTTATATTTTGTTCATTAAATATTCTCTTTTTTGTGTACCAGATTTTACGCCTTTTTTCTTTAATGCTAGGTATATCAATTAAAATTCCTTTGTGGTCCGAGAATCCATATTCATTTACAGAAATATTAAATATTTTATTCTGAAAATTTGTGAAAATTAGATCAATGCAAGTAGAGGAGTTCTTGGTAACCCTAGTGGATTCCTTGATTTGTTGTTTGTAATTGTAGCTATCCATTAGTTCTAATAACATAGTTGTGGGAGAGGTTTGCTCCAATATATTTACATTAAAGTCTCCTCCAATAATTATATCTTTATTATTATACTTTAACAATAGGTACTGTAAGAGATTTTTTAATGAACTAAAAAACAATTCAGGCATTCTTGTCCTGTTGGGCCAATATAAACTAATTAAAATTAGATTATGTTTAGTTATTTCTATACCACACGACTCGAATATGGGTTCAATCGACATTTTAGTTATTTCTTTTAGTTCCGTATATTCAACTCCATTTTTTTACCAGAATACTAACTCCTCCCCCCTCGGTGTTTGAGCGGCAGAATGAAGATGCCACGGTAAAACCTTCTACATAGAGCAGATCTAGTTTCGAGGTAGTAATCCAGGTTTCTGAAAAGCATAGTACCTTTATATGATCGTCGTCGTGTGTGATTGACTCGATTAAATATCGCTTTTTATTAAGGCTTGTTATATTCTGATATAAGATCTTAAAGGTCTCGAAAAAAGTCTGTATGTCGACTCCGAGGAGTGATTGCTATTGTTTCGGTAGTTCTTCTCGGACTGACGTTTTTTGACTGGAATTTAGATGTCGAAGTTATTGTATGTCCATTAGATTCTGTGAAAGTGTCAGTAATATCATTAATTAAATTATTTATGTCATGTGCAATTACCTTTAAACCTATATGATTAATAATACCTTTGCGCCTTGAAAACATTCTAAAGGAACATTGGAGATTTTTATTTGAATCCAATAAGTAGCAGTATTGATATCTTCTATTGTCTTGGACAACTAAACTATTAAAAGTTTCTACTCTAATATTATAAATAGTAGCTTCGTGTGAATATTTATAGGTAGGCAGACATAGTATTATATTAGTGTGTTGAACATCTTGCAGTGTTTGCCTTAACTCATCAATTAGGTGTTTATAATTTTTTGTTTGAATAAAATCATTATGACCTAACAATATAACACAGTAGTCTCTATTAGTGAATTCTTTAAGTTTATCTTGTATCCCGTTCAGCAGTAGACTCACTCCTCCTCCTGGTATACGGTAGTGGCACATATTGCTGTCGACTAGGTGGTTCCTTATTGAATTTAGAGGAACTCGATGACAATGGACAAGAGACCTTGATGTCTTGTCAGTTAACGCTGCCATGCTGGCCTACAAGATGCTTCTTCACGCTTCTCTTGAAGGATCCCATATCGTATGAATTAGGAAATACGTATGCCGGCGACGCGTTCCACTTTTTAATGGTGCGACATAGATAGGAATTACCAAACTTTTTAGTACGTGAAGGGATGATCCCGACGGTAAACTTGTGATATCGCGAGCCTGCACGTGAAGTTCTGTGACGGAAAGGGGAGGAAGGGATAAGGGAAAACAGTTCTTCAGAGCACTCACCATGGTATAGGCGGTAAAATACGCTTAGTGAGCCAATATCCCTGCGGAGCTGAAGAGGTTCAAGGTTCTTGGTGACCTCTTCGTCACCAATTATGCGGACCGCTCGTCGCTGCAACTTATCGAGAGCCTCGAAGAGATACTGGGCGGAACCATCCCGGAGATGCGAGCAGTACTCCACGCAGACCCGAACTTGAGTCTTATACAAGAGACAAAGTTGGTCCGGCGCGAAGAACCGCCGCACCCTGTTCAGGATCCCGAGTTTTTTGTCAGTCTAATCGAACACGCATGGTAAGCAATCTATCGTAGCCTGGCCATGGGTTTATATATCTCGAGCTCCTCCGTGCTTCGGAGGGCACGTTAAGCCGTTGGTCCCGGCTGTTGTCATTAGATGACAGTCATTAGGCCAAGTCAGTCACCATTAGGCGGCATGAAAACGCTGGCCTCTGTCAACCTGAAACAGTTGAGCAGCCTGGTAGAGTACGCTCTAATCCTCATCTATCCGTATCCCAGCATTGGGATTAATAAGAGTTGGCGACGATATATTATTCTGGCCTCTGCTATTGCTGCTTAAAATTACTTTTTTTTATATATCCTGCTTACAAATTCTAACCCTCTTCGATACTCGATTCTTACTAACAAAATTTTCAATAACATTGACAGAAACATATTGTACATACTCAGACTCTGGAATAAACATGCCGATTGAAATCGAAGCCTTTATCGTCGCGATCACTGGAAAATCGCATCCGTGCCTTCCAAGACATTTTCGTAACAAAATGTGACACAGTTTATATTCAAAAACAGTAGGTGTACTCGTACTTGGTTTTAATAATCCGCAGCACGTTTATTAATCGACTACTACGTTATAGATAGAAGGGCGATCGAGCCTTTCTTATGGTAAATAGTCATCGTGGCCTACAGATGTGTGTAACATGAGACTCTGTAAAAATAGTTTCCGTTCTACTACTTAGAACGGAAACTATTTTATTTTAATTAAAACACATAAATATTGAGAAATGTAAACAAGAGGAGCTCAATGAAGTCGTCGTCTAATCTATTGTCATTAGGAGACAGTAGTTAAGCCAAGTCAGTGGCCTTTTTGCGACTTGAAAACACTGGCCATCGCCAAACTGCAGTTAAGCAGCGTGGTAGAGTATGTTCTAAATCCCTTCGATTGTGGGGAAGTATGTATTCCAGCAGTGGAACGAATAGGGGTTACGACAACGACGATGACATGACATTGAGGTAAACGAGGTACGTGGTACCGAATAAACTCGCCTTTTATTCGTGATGAGAAATCGGTAACTAAGTCCCCCGTTGCGATCAGTGTGTGTTTATTCAGGGTTATCTTGAAAACAATTTTCATAAAATTTTCACTTACGGAATAGAGCATTTTGCGTTTTTTGTATATTTTATTTTTTATTAGATCACCATGATGGCTCCGCTTCGCCTTCGACGGTAAACGAAAAGGGGAGCCCAAATTGCAGCGGCATCTCACAAAAGACTAGACAATACTGTTCTGTCCGTTAATAAGTAATATATTATGATAAATGTGCGTTAAATCGGTTAAAATCATAACAAATTCAGCTGTAGTTAAATTATTGTTACCCGTATTAAGCCAGCGCGAGTCATTAGTGAAAAAAAGTTTCACACTTTCGTCATGAATATGTTAATGATCGAAGGTTTTACATATATTATGCAATGTACTTTGCGAGTACCGAAAATATCACTCAACCGAACGGAACACTCGTCAACATGAATCGTTAGATTATATGTTATTTTTAATAATTTCTAACCACATATTATTTTGTATCAGTCGGTCTCATTAGTAAAATAACTTTCATAGCTATTTGTCACGTTACAGTGACAAATATTTTGTTACTAAAGATTCATCCCAAAGAATTAATGTTTTCTATTATTCGGACATGCATTTCGATCACTTCTCCAAATGGACTTGCAATACTGTTAGCAATGCAACTGTGTCGTTGGAGCGTGTGGAAGTGTGCTCGTTTCAAGCCTGGCAGCTGTCTCCGATAGGTTTCTAGTAAAAACGAGCTGGAAGTGAAGCGAGCTATATTGAGAACGTTATTAACTTCCGAGATATCTACTTTAAAGGCAACTATCCTTTGATATTGACGCTCACGTGAGATCTTGCTATTGAAAGCAGGAAATGTATACTTTAAATCGTTGGGTATACTTTGCCCTATAGATTTTTTGAAAGAGTTCAATATATTTACGAGTATATTATGCCATTGTAGAAGAGCGAGAGTATTAGGTATATGTAATAGGTTGCAACCACTTTTGTAAAACTGACGGACAGCACAGTGAATAAACATTTTTAATTTATTCTTTGGGCGACTTAGAGCAAATAAGATGTACATTAATGCCCCGTTACCACCAACTCTTATTGCGACTCAATAACTGAATAGAATGCTTATTCATACCAATGAATAAGCGACTATATTTCAAATTGCATAGAGTCGCTTATTCATTGGTATGAATAAGCATTCTATTCAGTTATTGAATCGCAATAAGAGTTGGTGGTAAGGGAGCAGGTATATCTCGCTAATCACAAGTCTTCACCAATACAAATATTTTTGACGTGATAACGTCATATAAATTGTTGAACGCCGGCTGCACGCACGAAAAAGCATGACTCATTGTCACGTTCCGCCTGAGCCGAGCGTGCAAGCGAGGCGCGGAACGCTTCTGATGCATCTCTTTTCCACTCCATCGGCCAATGTTTTCTTATGACGTTACCACGTAAAACCGGGTTACAGACCGGGTTTTATAAGCTTAAATTTGATGAAACAAAGATCTTTCTGAAAGTGTTGTTACATTTATTGCATGGCATAAAACACCCGTTGTGTTTGGCACCATTATTGACTGACATTGACATAGCATTCAATGGGCTTCGGGTCTGCGCTCAAAAGTAATTCCATTCATTATACGATGTCCAATCGCGTGCCAGTCTTCATTTAGACGACGGACGGATTATACGTTTATAATATTATTAGATATGCTCAAATACTTTATTATGATAAATATTAAAAAAAAAATGGAAAAAATCACCTCCGCCGCCTAGATGGAATTTGAACCTACAACCTCTCGATGACTGGTGGAGTGCTCTTCCAACTCAGCTACCAGGAAGGTTTGTGTTATAGTTCACGGTAACCGCTTCACATCGGGTAGGCAGTATGCTTGTCTGCACCCGACGTAGTATAAAAAAAATTGGTTTTCTGTAAAGTCGGTTTTAGGGACGATAATTTTACGTAATATCGTCATAAGAAACATAGACCGATCGTGCCTATTTATGGCTTATTCTGCGCTCTCGCTTGCACGCTCGGCTCAGGAGGAACGTGACAATGAGTCATGCTTTTTCGTGCATGCAGCCGGCGTTCATAGATTTAAAAGACGTTATCACGTCAATATAGTCATATTATAGTCAATTTGGGGTCTAAGTGGTTCATAAACATCTTTGGACCAAAGCCAACTTCACCTGCACGCGGTGTACCCTGCTGACTGACAAACGAAGCTCTGGCGAAAAGAGAGGTAGGGAGCGTAATTGTAAGCTACCCGACTGGGGAGTGCGTGTGCGTGTGAGTGAGTGAGGTCACCAGAAAGGAAGGCGATGCTGCAATGGCAGGGGGGGGGCGAGCGATATTTTATGTTGCGAGCGTTAATATGGCTACGGTAACCGCTTCACATCGGGTAGGCAGTATGCTTGTCTGCACCCGACGTAGTATAAAAAAAAATAGTCCCTTTATGTTGAGTCTGTATAGTTACATCTATATATCTAAGTTAAATATCTAAACACCCGCCCTCTATCGGACGAAGTCACAGGCACAGCTAGTTTAAATTAATACTGTGAGTAACTCCGAACAAGGTTGCTACAACTCACTATCTCCTGATATAAATAAATAAATAAATATTTCTGGACAATTTACACAGCGCCATCTAGTCCCAAATTAAGCGCAAAGCTTATGTTATGGGTAGTAGACAACTGATAAATGTACTTAAATACATTTTTTTTTGTAAATACATACTTATAATACATAGAAAATACCCAGACCAAGACAAACAGACATGTTCATGCACACAAATGTTTGTCTTGTGCGGGACTCGAACCCACGACCTCGGAGTCAAAGTGGCCATTTCTAACCATTCGACCACCGAGCTCGTCGATATATGTCAAGGGCTGCATCAAACTCTGTCGTACAACGATATCAATTACCCGCCACCCTTAACCAACGTGACATTGATTCCAGCCCTTAATTACTTCCACTGTTCGTAGTTGGATAGGTGACGGGATTGAGAGCAGATGTATGATATTAATTAGGTACAATGTATCATCCATAATTGCAAATCGTCGGTTAAGTTCTATCAAAAATCAAAATCAAAATATCTTTATTCTTTAGACCAGGGTTTCCCAACCTTTTTTACATCAAGGCTCCCCGGATCACAAATAATATTTCCATGCCCCCCCCCCCAATATTTTTTTCTGTAAGTAAGTACCTACAATAAAAATCGCATTATTTCAACAACATTTATTTTTATGTAATTTGTACAAAAAGAATCACAAAATGGACTTTGACTAAATTAAAACGTTTTTTATCAACCAATCTATAAGAGTACTAGGGAGTATAGTGTGGTATAGTGACAATACTAGTGAGATACTTGAGCTTGCATTCTCCCTACAGTGTTTACTTCATATTCTACCTACAGTGTTGACTTCATTAACGCATTGAAATAATTTTTCTATTGAAAACACAAACGTCTCAAGCCCCCCTTGACATCCCTCTACGCCCCACTAGGGGGGCGCGCCCCCCTGGTTGGGAAACCCTGCTTTAGACTTTATAAAGCACTTAGAAACGTCATACAAATTAAATATAAGAACATGTATCTAAATCATTACTACTCTAAATCCGCAAAGCTTAGATTCACTTTCATCACACTATCTTGAATGTGAAAGTGAATTTGAGTGCCAGTTCCCACGACGGGGCTTTTTGAGAAGAACTGGCAAGAAACTCAAGGCCGACTCTTTTAATTGCCAATATCGTTACATTAAACACAAATACAATCATTAACATAACATAACAAGAGCAATTCATTTCCAAATACTTTTATCATTTATGTAATCTGAGATACAATAGTAAGTCTTATGACATAGTCTAGTTTTTTGGCGGTTTTAACATTTTGATGCCACTCGCTAAAGAATCGAAAGACGCGTCGTTTCTAATAAGAACTTTTAAAATTACGGAAAAGTAACAGCACGGAAGCCTATGTCTATATCAAATTAATCTCTTTTATGTCTCTCCTGAAAAGTTACTAAAAATTACTTACGTGGTGATAGAACTTAAATGATGAAATGAAATTTGTACTCATATATTTGAGAAATTTACCATTTTAGTTAGTAAATCTTTAGAGCAAATCGATCTTTACAGCAAATGCCGACCTCAAGTGCATGTGGTGCACCCTGCCGCATAACGAAAGAGGATCTGGCAAACGAGAGGTAAGGCACTGCGTATTTGTAAGCTGCAAACTGCCGACTGCAAAATAACAAAACAATACACTTGACTGAGGTTACCAGATGTGAGGAGATGCCGTATTAGCAGAGGATGCCACCGCACGAGCAATACTCCTTGTATTCAGTCATCATGACGAGCTCGGTGGCGTAGCGGTCAATGACGCGGCTTCGACACCAACGCTCGTGGGTTCGATTCCCACACAGGACAAACATTTGTGTGCATGAACATGTCTGTTTGTCTTGGTCTGGGTATTTTCTATGTATCATTTACTAATGATGTGTATTTACAAAAAAAAATGTATTTACGTTTGTTTATCAGTTGTCTAGTACCCATAACACAAGCTTCGCTTACTAAGGGGCTAGATGGCGCTGTGTAATTTGTCTGACAATATTTATATAGGAGAATTATATTTATATCTATCTATATATGGCTGTGGTAACCGCTTATGAGCAGGTGGGCTATATGTCTGTATGGTGAAGATGACAAGAAAAAGATTAATAAACTGTATTCCGACTACGGAAAAATACACTGAATGGTAAATATCGTCTCCTCCTATTGTTCAAGTTGGTTAAAATGAAGCTTATGTTACTGAGGATATAATAACGAATCGATTGAGATCTTAATGATCAAAATCGGATTAATAGTTTAGGTGTAAATACATGACTGTAAGAAGTCAGTAAGCAGCAGTATATTTTCCCCATTTGATTAAGATCAAATAGGGAAAATATTAAATTGATTTGTGGATCAATTGGTGAGGTGAGATCGACTAGTGAGAGCGGCAGAGCGTGTCCATACTGTGCGTTAGTACTTTCCCTATTTGATTTAAAAAATCCCGATTTGCACATTAAATCTGTTCGCACATCAAACGCAGGAGCGTTTGATGTACAATAAGTATTTTTTGATGTGCAAAATAGTTTAGGCAAAGTTTGCAATGTATTTATTTGATACTAGCGGCCCGACCACGCTTCGCTGTGGCTCAATCTTTTCGTTTCCATCCATTTCCTTAGAGATGGCGCTGTATGTGAAAAAAGATTTTCCCGCTTTTCTTTTCAATTTTTTCCAGAATTTTCTTTGCTATAAACCTCACGGAGCCCGAGACCTTTCCAACGAATGCAGAACCGTGGAAATCGGTTCGTGCGTTCTGGAGTTATAGCGTCAGGAAGGAAAACCCGACTTATTTTTATATAGTAGATTACGTTAAATAGTATCCAAATCATAGGACTTCATTTTGGATTCTCCGAAAAATAATAATCGAAAAAGCAATTTTTTTTTTTTTTATACTACTTCGGGTGGCAGACAAGCATACGGCTCGCCTGATGTGAAGCGGTTACCGTAGCCATATTAACGCTTGCAACATAAAATATTGCTCGCGCGCTGCCACCCCCGCTGCCAACGCAGCATCTCCTTCCTTTCCTTCTGGTGACCCCACTTACTCGCAGGAACACAACAACCCTCAGGGGAATTGTTATTTGGCTGCGGTATTCTGTAAGGTGGAGGTACATTCCCCAGTCGGGTAGCTTACAATTACGCTCCCAACCTCTCTTTTCGCCAGAGCTTCGTTTGTCAGTCAGCAGGGTGCAACGCGTGCAGGTGAAGTTGGCTTTGGTTCAAAGATCTTAATGAACCACTTACACCCCAAATGTCGAGAAGGAAAAAAGAAATCATTTAATCCGGAGCGACCGTATTCTCAGACGTGTGGATCTAATTCCGTTAATTAACTAATGACTCTCGCAGAACGTTCCGAGGTATCTGTGCTAATAAAGATGGATTGGACACCTACAATATACTACACAAGAAGTATTGAAACTAAAAATCTTTTATTATCCATACATTTAATAATATAATAATTACTATGAGGGTTTGTTTCTATATAAATAAATGTTTGAATCGAGTCAAATGCGTTAACAAACTTAACGAGCGCCGCTGATAAAGTCGTTAAAACAAATAAAAGCAAACATACGGCCCGTCTGATGGAAAACAGTTACCGTAGCCTAAGGAATCCTGTAACACCAGGGACTTCACACGCGCTTTACCGACCCTGTAAATAATTATGTACCTACAATAAAAAAAATACAAAAAATAACAGTAAGAATACTTGTAATAGTGAAAGTTTTGGCCATTGAGGCAATTTGAATTTTATTTATCTATATATTTTTTATATGACTAGGATGACATACAAGCGTATGACCTGCATGATGGTAAGCAGTAGCAGCTAACGAGCTCGGTGGCGTAGCGGTCAATGACGCGGCTTCGACACCAACGCTCGTGGGTTTGATTCCCACATAGGACAAACATTTGTGTGCATGAACATGTCTGTTTGTCTTAGTCTGGGTGTTTTCTATGTATCATAAGTATGTATTTACAAAAAAAAAATGTATTTACGTATGTTTATCAGTTGTCTAGTACCCATAACACAAGCTTCGCTTACTTTGGGGCTAGATGGCGTTGTGTAATTTGTCTGACAATATTTATTTATTTATTTAGTATTCACAGCCTATGGACGCGTGAGTGTCACCAGAAGCAACACTCAAGATGACTCAAGCGTTGCCCTGCAAAAACCCCGTAAAACGTATATCTCAAGACGAAATGCGTCATGCGTTGCACCACAGGTTGCATGTAGCTGCGTCGCGCCGCCTGGCGACAACGGTCGCGACGCTGCGACTCAGAAATTTACAATACAATACAATACTCTTTATTGCACCAAAAAACAGTAAAGTTTTAACAATAATCAGTAAAAGTAAAGTACAAAAGGCGGCCTTAACCTTTGGGAAGAGGATACCTGATATACAGGTACTTAGATAGCGCAGCATATATACTACATATTTACTCAACTATACAAATATATACATACACATTCATAAATATACATAAATAGACTACACTTTACGTATACAATAGTAAATGTACTTATTTATAGCATGGCAAAAAGTTATTTTCATGTGAGGTGCGCAAATGTCTGCATCGCGACGTCTGAGGGCGGTGTTCAGCGGCCGGCCTTTTGGTTGAATGCAATTTACAAGAGAACTATCCAAAATCAAAGAGCCTGGTCTAACAAACTTCATCTGTAACTCAAAGAAACATTATATAGTCTAGTGGCGACCAAGACGGCCGGGCAGGCACTGAGCAATCCAATGGCAAATATTTGCAGCGTCCAAAGGCTCTTGCTAACTCGGATCCGTAACGATATTGTGAAACTTGGTGCCTGGTTTGATCTTTAGGATTATGATCAGGGTTTGCTTGGAGACGTAAAGGCTATAGACAAGAAATTGAACATTTGGTGGCTGACAAGCATACGGCCCACCTGATGTGAAGTGGTTACCGTAGCCATATTAACGCTCGCAACATAAAATATCACTCTCACGCCGCCACCCCCGCTCCCAACGCAGCATCTCCTTCCTTTCTGGTGACCTCACTCACTCGCAGGGATACAACAACCCTCAAGGAAATTGTTATTTGGCTGCGGTATTCTGTGAGGTGGAGGTATATTCCCTCCACCTCCAAGACCGTCGGAGTCAAGGTAACAATAGTATTATAATAGGTATTCGACTACCAGGCTCGTTGCCAGGAAGATTTACCGCTTTCTGTGTTCAAAACTTTGAGCTTGCTCGACAAACGGAAACTACCTCATGCTATCTGTAATGACAAAGATTCAAGAATTTAAAGCACCAATCTTTTAAAGGACCTCTTTAAACAGTTTCTAAACTGTGACGCGAAAATCTCTTCGCGACGTCGACGTCAGGCGGCGGATTGCGTCCGTAAGTACTTTACTTCAAACAGAATCAAGTTACTGCGAGCGAACAGTCCGGCACAGTAAATATTGTCTGCCCGAGCTCGCTGTAGTGTCAACTATTTTTATTGCTATCAAATTTCTATAGACTCTAACTGCTTTAACGCAGATTAAATAATAATTTAGTTTACTTCAAATTACTGTACATATAATCTTGAAAAGTATGGATGTCTTGTGATACTTTGTTAATAAAATATTTTTGAAAAAAAAATTGAACCGACTTCAAAAAGTTAATAAGGAACTCACTAAAAAGTTAAAAAATAATCAAACTTATATTTATAACACAAAAAGAATGTTTTAAAATAAAATATTTACATGATAATCGTTATAATAACTAAATAAAATAAACAAAAACCTTATTTAACGTATCTCCTACACGTATTTTATATTCTACGATATACACACAATTTAGCTTAATACCTACTTAAACCTATTTATCTATTTACAATATTATTATAACTACTACCAACTGACCAGTTTAAAGTCGGTGCCGAGGCCAAACAATACAAAAATAATAATATATTTTTGTGTCATATACACAAGAGAAGATTATGAACAATTTATAAATTAAGAACAAACAAATTCTGGGGACACTGCCGAAAGACAACGATCTCGGGGATATTTTTTATTTGTAAGTAAATTTGTATTTATTTATATACTTATTTTTATCCCACAACTTTTTCTTTGTTATAGAACAAAGAAAACTAATTTGTTGCTCGTACCGACAGTTAAAAAGTGTGAGAGAATATTTCCGTTAATTATGAAGCAACATTTAATGGGCATCTCGAGAATGACAACAGTAGTGAAGGTTATCCTAACTTAAAAATGCTTTACTGCAGATTTTTGAGGGTAATGTTAACACTGACGGAATATTAACTTGCAATGCTGTTACAGTTGCAGTGCATTGCAGGAATGAATCGGGAGTGGTGTCATATTGATTGTTCGATTCCCATGCCCGCGGCGCTTGAGAAATCTCATTTCTGACCAAGACCGGTAGGTTTATCTGGGTTCAGTATTGTACCCCTATATTTTTATTCACGACCTTCCATCATCAGAACACTTGATTAGCTACTAATAATATAACTAACATTCTGAATATGCGTACAGTAGTGAAAGAATTATCCTTTAACTCCTAACCATTGAGGAGTTGACCTTCCATCATCAGCTCAGCCACATAAAATTATTAAGATCAGGCGTAAATACTGGTGTAGCTTTGAAAAAACTACAAAAACATTACATGTGCCTATAAAATTTGAGGGTTGCCCTCGATTTTTCTGGGATCCCATCATCAGATCATGACATGCTGAATACGGGACCACTTGGGAACATACCCTTTTGAATAAAAAAAAAATTCTAAATCGGTTCAGGCGTCTTCGAGTAATCGGGGAACATACATAAAAAAAAAATAAAAAAAAAAGATCCCGACGAATTGAGAACCTCCTCCTTTTTTTGAAGCCGGTTAAAAACTTAGAATTTATGAGAGCACATTGAAAAGTTTTTGTAACGTCGGCAATTAAACTTCAACATTCAAATGACGTTGGAAAACTATAAAAGTTAATTTTATGGTCCATCAGCCCGCAATTTTTTTAAAGAGATGTACGGGAGGTTGGCCGTGTGGTTTCCGGCAGACTAGAATAGAATCACTCCGTCTCGTCCCGTGGATGTCGTACAAGGCGACTAAGGGAAATACATTAGCAAACATCGATCAGGCCTCCCCAACCCGTTTGGCCAGCGTGGGGAGTGTAGGCCAAATCCTCCTTCATTTGGGACGGACGAGAGAGGGTCGTGCTCCTGTAGTGGAGACCAAAATGACCTGATGATGATGATATGGGAGGTTGGACGACGCTTCATGCGACCAGAGGCCTGCCCTGGTTACCTTGCTCAGAGGATTAGCATTGCTATTCAGCGAGGTAATGCTGCCAGCATTCTTGGTATGCTACCGACGGGTATCAATTTGGGGATTTTTTTTAAAATTTATAATTTAATATGTTTCTTTTTTTTGTTTCTTTTCTATCTCTATGTAATAATTTTATTTGTAAATAATCTCTTATTTACAGAAAGGAATAGTAAAACATTTAATAAACCTACTTCAGTTTAATATTTTCTATATTTAATAATTTATTTTCGATTTGTGTCAAAAAATAGAATCCATTTTATTGGAATCGAACAATCTGTTATTGCAAATGTTTGCCAGTTCGTCCTGGCCGCACTCGGTCGTCCTCGAGTTCACAACTCAATAAGATTATATTGCTGCCTCTCGTGAATGGAAATAAAATATATCGAGTGAAATGTAAAGCGGGTCGTAGCTTAGGCGGAAATACGTCCTCTGGTTTTCTACTTACGAACATTTTCCCGTATTGTCACCGTCTTGCAGCAAACGATTGTCGATTTTCCATAATACATACTTGATGGAAGCCATATATTAAATGGGCTTTAGTTGCGAATGGACTACATTCCGCCTACACACGAATAGAAAATTATAGGCTTAATCTTTAAAAAAAAAAAATTGGTTGCCTGTAAAGTCGGTATACGGGCGAAAGTTTTACGTGACAACGACTTTGAGTGGTAAAATGTTTTCGAGTGGAAGGGACTTTCACTTTTTATGTCTGTCTCTCTCGCTCTTAGGCGGGCTAACCATGCCCGAGTGGAAGGGACGCGTGCCTCTCACTCGCTCTCATTGTGAGCGCATAACGTGAGCGCAGCGTAACGCAGTTTCTTGAAGTGTCACCCGGCTAACCAATTTATAAGACGTTGTCACGTCAAAAACTGCTATATTCATCATCGTTAAATATGGATAAATGTTTATATTAAAGTTTTATATGCATTCATATTATTTTATATTAATGCATTTAGAAATAAATCCCTCGCTCGGTACGTTTCCTATTTCCTAGGCCCATCAGCAGCCCAGAGAGGTACCCGCAACTCTCCTGGATCCGCCTTTGGGTACAGCAAATTTATACTCATAAATAAGCTAATATTTATAAACTTAGGTAAGTGCACTATAAGTTCAAAATCTTGTGATGCTATCTATAGAAGAAATCAGGATATTACTGTGTCTTTTAAACAAAGACACAGTAATAGGGCACAGGATATTACTGTGTCTTTTAAACAAAGACACAGTAATATCCGGATTTCTTCTCTGGGTTCTGTCAAATATTTGATAGAGCCATGATGACACGAAACTGCAATAAGAGCCGGCCGTTATATCACTGTTTGTTTGCTAACAGCGCTGTTTATCCTTAACAAACACCAGGGACCTTACGCTTAAGCTGAAACTAAATGACATTAGACTTTTTTATAGCAAACTTCAACTGTGAGTAGTGGTAATTGCGTTTAGTTCAACCTCTCCTGTCTGTCGTGCACTCTGCTGATTGACTAATGAGGCTCTGGAGAAATAAAGACGAAGAATAACGTAATTTTAAGCTGCCCGACTGGGGAAGTAGCTCCATTTCTCAGACTACCGCAGCCATAGCGGTGACACTCACTTGTACGTGTGCTCCAGCGCAGTGCAATGTGACTCTTTGCCTCTGAATCCTCTGATATGAGAACCCTTCATATACGCACGCACAGATTAGTCTTCACTCCTTCCAGCGATATTTTGGTCGACCACTATACCACTATAATTATGCTCTCCTGACGCTTAGATTTTTAAGACTAGTAATTATTTTTTCAATATAGTTTTATCATCAACATCATCAGCTTATATCTATTCACTGCTGGATATGAATAGGCCTTTCCCAATGCTTTTTACAGACGGAAATAACTACTATCCTCCACCTTGGTCATCGGGCCACCTAGGCGGGAAGCGTGCATCGCTTCATCGCCCTACATGTGGTCTCCAATATCTTGTATAGTTTAGAAATAATTGAGTATCTTGTCTTATATTAGAGTGGGCCCAGCTGCAGCACTGGTGACACATCGACCTTCGTGGATCTTTTGTGCTCTTCCTAATCCTTTAGTCACTCTCCCGTGCCTGTCTGTCTGGAGACATGGTCCATATACTTCAGTATTCCGCTTATTAGGAAAAGTAAGGGTGCGCATTTCCTGGGATTTCTAATTTCACAGGAGTCTCATTGACACATTAAGTATTTCATGGTCTCGTTGTTTTGCATGTTTTTCACTCAGGGGTACTATTACTTATACTGTGCTCAGGGCTAATAATTAAGTAAGAATACGAGTATTTACTATTGTATTGTAGTTGTTGTATACAAACTCGGCTCGACGATGACGAGCTCGGTGGCGTAGCGGTCAATGACGCGGCTTCGACACCAACGCTCGTGGGTTCGATACCCACACAGGACAAACATTTGTGTGCATGAACATGTCTGTTTGTCTTGGTCTGGGTGTTTTCTATGTATCCTATGTATGTATTTACAAAAAAAAATGTATTTACGTATGTATATCAGTTGTCTAGTACCCATAACACAAGCTTCGCTTACTTTGGGGCTAGATGGCGCTGTGTAATTTGTCTGACAAATATTATTTTAATAAACATATCTATTTGTCTGTCTGTCTATCGGCAACCTGTTGGTAAGTTGTTGATCTCGTTCTTTTTCAGAATCTAAAATGTATTTATAACTTCCAAATCAATTCGATACTTTCTATAAAATGAATGTGACAAACAGACGGAAATAACTGGAACATTTTAGGGCTCTGTCAAATATTTGAGAAGACCAGTAATGGCGACGAACTTGCAATAAGATCCGCACGTTTATTGCTATTTTGTTTGATAACAGCCCTGTTTGTTCTTAACAAAGAAAGAGTGGCTTATTATTTCATGTTCTATCGAGTAATCTTTAATACAACGTTTGGCTGCAATAATCAGTTAATATGCAAGTGTATTACGTGCCTACTTACTGTTAATTACTGAGATAAATAAATTCATCTATTGAAGTTGATACTGTTGATTGTTGGCACTTGGTGGAACATCATTAACATAATGTTATAATAAAGCACTTGTACTGTTCCACGTTATTATATTTAATATTACTGACCGTTTTCGTTGCTAAGGCATTATCAAAGTAAACAGATGGTATTTGTGTTTCAGACAATGTGATCGACACTACTTTGCGTACTTCCGCCACCAACGTAAAGTAGTGTAGATCAAATTGCCTGTAAATTTGACTTCCGCAAAATAACACCTGAATCAATTAACTTTCTATTTGTGTTTCTTCGGGTCTATCCATTGACAACTACGGATCCCCACCGCCGAAGCTGGAGCCCATTACCATCGGAATTTTTGGATGCAAAAAAGAAACTACTGCTTAGATCGTTGCTAATTAGGTTTAGTTCACCTGGTAGAAACTCTAGAGCTCTACCAATTAAGCTGAAGATGTTTGTCGATAACTTTAACCTAAACCAATTTTTGGAATAAAAAAAACCGATGGTAATCGGCTTCAGCTACGGCGGTACGACGCCTCGACGTTGCTTTGCTTGCGTGTTCAGTTAGCTGCCATCGAGCTCCTCATTACTATATTATTTACCATTTTCATCGACTGTAGCCTGTTCATAGATGAAAACGAAAATAAGAGAAAATAAAAAATATATATTTTATTTCTCTTATTTTGGTTGAATACCATTTTTTTTTATTGTATTATGATAATATTGTATTATGTATAATGATAATAATGTATGGCGATTTAAAAAAGACCTATATTGACAGAGTTTCTTTCGGCATTTCTTCTCGTCAATGGTCATTCCGAAATGCTGATAGATACAAAAATATATACCTAATTGTAAAAGACGTGTCTAAGTGCCCGCGAGGGCCCACAGAATAAAGAATTTTGACTTTGACTATGAATTTAATTATCTCGAGCTCCTCCTTGCTTCAGAGGGCACGTCAAGCCGTTGGTCCCGGCTGTTGTCATTACATGAGAGTCGTCAAGCCAAGTCAGTGGCCTTTAGGCGGCTATAAAACACTGGCTTCCGCCAATCCGCTCTTCGATAGCTTAAAGTGCAGGTTGGCTTTGGCTTAACGATAGCGGTGAGCCACATACACCCCAAAAACTATATAGAATTATATACTTATTATTATATTATCTCTCTTAAATCACGGGTCAAGCCCGGTCATTTGATAGGCGTGCGCGGGGATATAGATCCAACGCGTAGAGGCCCCTTTGAGAAGTTTGATGTAATGATGTACGCCGGCCGTGACCCGCTCCAGGCTATGTCAATGGAACGACATATCCATGAGCAGGTCTCGGCAGGCGTTGAGACTATTGCGAAGTGTGATGGAAAATAAATGGACTATGGAGTGAGATCTGGGTGAACTTAATACCGGGCTATTACAGAAGAGGGACGGACGCCTTCCATAACTGCTTCTATTGCTAGTTATTTGCGGTTTTCTTTTATTATATTACTTATTAATATATGTCATTTCGCTGTAATTTTAAAGACGTACGCTTAGCAAGGTTGACCAAGTACTATTTCTTATTCTGGCTCGACTAACTTTCACAAACTAAACCGGGAAAAAGGGAAAATTAATAAATATCTCCGACCTACTTAGCCCATACATATCTCATTAGTTTTTGCCTCCGTTTTTCCGCCACGCTCGCTTCGTCATATCTATATACACTCATTATTTATCTCTCCCTCCTCCTTTTTCTCCCCCTTTGTTCAATAATCCATTATCTTAGTAATGTGGTTAACCTTCCGACGATGGTGGTTAGGCTCTATTCCTCTATATTTTTTAAATAAATAAGCAGATTTGTCAAAGTCTACAGATGCTGTTATAAATCATACCTCTATTGTTAACCACGAAGTGCGTCCTCCCTGCAATGACCTAGGGTGCAGAGACACACTGACCACCGGACTAAAAGGACCTAAAGGTCGCGCAGCGAGCGATGGAGAGGGCTATGCTCGGGGTTTCTCTGCGGGGTCGCATCCGAAATGAGGAAAATCGACGGAGAACCTAAATTGTTGACATAGCCTTCACGGTTTGCAAACTGAAGTCGCAATGGGCCGGTCACATCAGCCGAGTAAGTGATGGCAGATGGGGGTAAGTTATTAGAGTGGAGGCCGCGCGTGTGGACGACGAAGTGAACGAACGGACGACGAAAAAAAAAATGGAAAGCGGCTGGATGCGGAAGGCGGAGGATCGTATATGGTGGAAACCATTGGGAAAGGTCTATATTCCGCAGTGGGTAGACACAGGCTGATGATGAAGATGATGAACTAGGAAATGTTTATTAATAAATCATGGGATAATCATGGGGGAATTATGAAGGGTTCACGATCTATAACGTTATTTAATAGATATATCTGTATTTGTTTCAGGTTGATCTGGATTTCCATCGCAGCTATTCATTGATTAGGCAAGTACAGCATAATAATAAAGTTTTATTTAAATAAATTTATATTAAATTTGAATACTTATACGTACGTTTCGGGGTGTAAGTGTGTATCAACGTCTTAGAATCTAAGCCAACTTCACCTGCACGCGGTATACCCTGCTGACTAACAAACGAAGCTCTGGCGAAAAAAGACGTAGGGAGCGTAATTGTAAGCTACCCGACTGGTGAATGTACCTCCACCTCACAGAATACCGCAGCCAAATAACAATTCCCTTGAGGGTTGTTGTGTTCCTGCGAGTGAGTGAGGTCACTAAAAAGTACGGAGATGCTGCGTTGGCAGCGGGGGTGGAGGCGCGCGAGCTTTTATGTTGAGTTAATATAGCTACGGTAACCGCTTCACATCAGGCGGGCCGTGTGCTTGTCTGCCACCCGACGTAGTATAAAAAAAATACACCAATAGGTATTTTACTTTTGTTTCATTGAACAGAAGAGATTATATGAAAACGAACGACTCCTTATCTAATTGCATGATGAAATTTGTAATTACAAAATAACAAAGGAAATTGCGGAAGTAACTTAATTAACCAGCACTAGTTAAAACTTTAATGTTAAATCACTACCGTTTTATTATCTGTCAGTTATGAATCATAGCTGTCAGTTAATTACAAACGATCAGTGTCACTATCAGTTTTAATTGCTCTTTATTCGTTTAATACTACAGAACAGAAGTATAGTTGGGGTGTACGTGGTTCATCAACATCTTTGAACCAAAACCAACTTCACCTGAACGCGGTGCACCCTGCTCACTGACAAACGAAGCTCTGGCGAAAAGAGAGGTAGGGAGTGTAATTAAAGCTACCCGACCGGGGAATATACCTCCACCTCACAGAATACCGCAGTCAAATACAATTCCCTTGAGGGTTGTTGTGTTCCTACGAGTGAATGAGGTCACCAGAAAGAAAGGAAGGAGATGCTGCGTTGGCAGCGGGGGTCGCGCTGCCAGCTGCGCTAACCGCTTCACATCAGGCGGGCCGTATCTGCCACCCGACGTAGCATAAAAAAAAATAGAATCCTACGAAAAGTGCTTTATTTACTGCCAGTTTTAAGTCAAGGCAAGTACTTAAAAGAAAAACTACAAAATAATTTACGGGCACATAATAAACTTTATTCTGAATCAACCCATCATACTGATGGAATATAGGTTTCCTCTTGACCGCTGCTCAACTGCAGGTTGTCGAAGGTCAGTGTTTTCAAGCCGCCTAAAGGTCACTGAGTTCGCTTAACGATTGTCATCTATTTACAATATGAGTCGGGATCGAGGGCGTACGTACGGATTTGGATGTAATTTAGCTTAATTATAGAATATATTCTGGAATAACACATAAGATACTTTTTATTCCTGTACTGTGTTTACTTTGGACGAGCCGTGGGTAATAAATCACATAACGTTATAGTGTGAATGGCTATCATGTCATTAAAATAATGACTTGTACACAGACTAGTGTGCGTGTTAAAATATAATTATGACTGAGTGCACTGTCTGCTGTTAGTTTAAACAATTCATTAATGTGACAAACGGGTGGGCCGCCGTACTCATAACAAATTAGGTTAATTCATAACCGACAGTTAATTACAGCATGATTCGTGGAGACACTTTGTTACCGTCGACGTTTGATTTTTTTTCAACTTACGTAAGGTCATAGAAGAAAAGTAACTTCACACGTATCGCATTTGCGGTATAGAGTATGTGTAAGCTAGTGATCGAACGCGTTGTGACCTTGCGATGCGACGCTGTGTATTTCGACTTTGCTATGCGACGCTGTGCATTACATTGCGGTACCGTATCGCAAACCTTACGTAATTCAATAATATGGCAAACGGATGGGCCGACGGCATAACAAATTAGATTAAATCATAAATCGAGTTAATTTGTTACCATCGATGTCAGATTTTTCAAGTTATATTACGTCATACTAGAAAAGTAACTCAACGCGTACCGTATTTGCGACGTAGGGTATATAGGCAACAAATTGTTCTAAGCTGACTATTAGTTGCGATGTGCAACGCGACGATTTGTGAGGGTGAATTGCGACGTACGCTGCAGGAAGCCCCGTCCGCCGCCGCCTTCATTCTGCGCGTTCCGAATTTGGGCAATTTTTAAAATCTCGAACGGAGCAACGCGACGACGACGGCGGCGTCAGGCTACCCTGGCCTCATGCATGCTATAGTATAGCAAAATTTATTATGACCACAATTATTTTCTTTCATAATGTATTTATGCATCAAATTGAGAGATATATTAATATACTAGCGACCCGCTCCGGCTTCGCACGGGTGCAATGCTGATACTAAATATCCTACTGAAGGTCTTTGCGCATTGTCCTATACAGAGCTTCCACAGTTATAGGCACGCGCCGCCCCGTCCAATACCGCCTCACCGTTATGTCCCTGCATTTTGAATCTGTAATATCTTCGAAAATATTCGTTCAAATTACATGCTGTAAAGGGCCATAGATCTATATTAAATGAACAATGTTTTTAGAGAACTTAATTAGATGAGGATTAATGCTGTATTGCTTAAAATCGCTTCGTAAATAAGCCATTATTTCTCGTAAAAAATAGAGTATAATAAACGGTTACTGTGGGTTATCCCTAAGAGATAGACATATACCGTCGCGGACTTTTTTGTAGACCATTTTAAGGTGAATAATATTGTACTACATTATTTTGATCTATCTCGTAGGGTTCAGCCAGCGTTTGCAATGTAAGCGCAAAAAAATATGTTTATTTACGACATCACATTGGAAACCTCTAAAATTATCAGTGTTTCTCTACTAAATTATCTATGTTTTATAAATATAAACCTTCCATAATAAACTCTCTATCTATTAAAGAAAACTGCATCAAAATCCGTTTCGTAGTTTTAAAGAACTAAGCATACAAAGGGACATAGGGACAGAGAAAGCGACTTTGTTTTATACTATGTAGTGATACAATGTGCAAGTTAATAAAACAGCATATGGGTGTAGCAACTTTACAGTCGTTGACGTCAGACTTTTTCAAATTACTTTACGTCATAGTAGAGTCCTAACTCAATCAGTAAAGTATTTGCCTATAGGTCGACGAGCTCGGTGGTCGAATGGCAAGCAATGGCATTCGACAACCTGGATATTTTGACTCCAAGGTCGCGGTTTCGATCCCCGCACAAAACAGACATTCGTGTACATGAACATGTCTGTTTATCATGGTCTGGGCGTTTTATTTATGTGAGACTAACTTCTTAGCTTCCATGGATTCACCGTGCGGGTGCCGGGTCCATCGTGAGGCAGAGAGAGAGAAACCCCAAGCAGATTCCGAGACTTGTGACACGGGTGTAGGTTTAAGGGGCCCCTTTCCGACGTATATCAACACTCACCTTCACTACTTGTGTTTCTGTCCCTGCCCAGCCAAATCTGGTATGAACCTGCTAATGCAGCTTTAGATACTCGTTCTAGTATAGAACTTACTGCACTTCTGGACAAGCCAAGGTCTTTCAGCAGGTTAAAGCGAGATTTTGCTGGTATACCTTACGCTCCTACTTCTACAGCGTATAGATTAACTACATAGCCGCTTTTTGTTACGTCGGGATCAAGGACTTGCGTTTACGGGAAGGTACTATTTACGGAGGAGTACGGGTTAGGATGTAATTTAGCATAAATAAAGAATATGCTATGGAATAACATATAAGATACTATTTATTCCTGTACTGTGTTTACTTTGGACGAGCCGTGGGTAATAAAGTTGTAGTATTTACAAAAATAAAAGTGTAATTGTTGAGTAAATACGTACTCAATCCTAATAACTATAATCTAACTTACATTTAAACTTACCCGATTCCCGACGCTGGTTCACCGTAAACCAGACGGGCTCACGCAGACAGGAATAAGGGTTTAAGGACAGGAATATATATATAATAATAAGGAGACGTTCAACACAATAATCCAGAGTTCTAAGGTCGCCCCGCGACCAATCACTCATTGTTAACACCGTCCAAACCTTCGACGCGTCCCGGCGTCGATCCGCGGTCCCGCGCGGTTCCAGAAGTGTTCCGCGAACTCCAGGTCGCGAATTCCCGTATGTGCTGTAGCTTATCCGGAAGCTAAGCACAGCAACAAAACCCCGGCGATCCAGAAGCGTCCCGCGCACCGCCACGTTGCTTAGGTTGCGCGCGTTTTTGTCAGCCCCGCCAGTCCATCCAGCGAACTACGGGCGACCACTATCGACTGCTACGCTAACTCCAGGTCGCGAGACTCCGTATGTGTACACAACAACCGCTTTCCAGAACGGGGAGTCTATAAGCGCTTTCCAGAAGCGCGCCGCGCGCCGCTACCATTAGCGACTATGTGAGACTGCCGCGCGCGCGCCCTCTGATGGCGCGCACCGGCGAAACGAGTGCTGCCAACCAGCAAGCTCGATTACGCCCTAACTAACAATCGATTGATTTCCAGAGTCGATTTTAAATCCAACAGTATTTATCAGTTGTTTAGTACCCATAGTACTAGCGTTGCGCTTAATTTGGCACTAGATGGCGCTGTGTAAATTGTCCAGAAATATTTATTAAATATAGAATTATTTTCATAAAATACAACTAATAAAGAACACGAGTGAAAGCAAAGAAGAAAATATGAAATTAATTTGAAACTTTCGGTCAGTACATATTGACATTTTCTAAACTAAATACGTAACTTTAGTAAAATACAGGCTAGAAATATACCTACACATATTTCGATACTAAAAAAACCTAGACATAGGCAAGAAAGTATTTAGACTTCTTGCGAAAATTCCGGACAAAAAATAGACAACAATACACTTGGACGGAGTAGTTTCTGTATAGAATTTATTTATGAACTCTTTTGTATTTTGAATTACATCACCATCATCATCAGGTCCATTTTAGTCTCCACTACAGGAGCACGACCCTCTCTTGTCCGTCCTAGACGGAAGGAGGATTTGGCCTACACTCCCCACGCTGGCCAAACGGGTTGGGGAGGCCTGATAGATATTTGATAATGTATTTGCCTTAGTCGCCTTGTACGACAGCCACGGGAAGAAACGGAGTGATTCTATTCTAGTCTTCCGGAAACCACACTGCCATTTTGTATTTAGGGTTCATTTATTTACTTACATTATCTCAATTTAATTATTATTAAACTAAACTCTATTAATAAAAAAAATACTTGCAGGAAAAAAAAACTGAATTTTACGACGCTAGTTAAGGGTTATATCATCATCAAAATGTGACGGTCTAAGAACAGTTGACTGCCAATCTTTGTTCATCTTTAAAGGCACAATGAAAGCAGATTTCTTTCACAGAAAATGAGATTTCAATGACATATTGTAATAAATAATAATTGTAATAAACAGTTCCTAGCGTGACAAACGGACGCTAATTAGTTAATTACAATAGCCGTTATTGCATACAAGGAAATGACAGTCTATGTATAGGTAGTCAATGCAACTATTGTTGTGATGTTCGATGGTGAAACAATGAGTGTATTCTGGGTTGATTATAGACTGCGATGCGTAAATTATGGTTTAGATGATAGATAATATAATATATTCAGATATTGTCTTTAAATATCTATAATTACAACATTTAACGAGCCCGGTGGTCGAATGGCTAGCAATGGCCACCTTGACTCCGAGGTCGCTGGTTCGATCAAAAAATTGAAAAGTGTGATGCACGGGCTTGACGAAGTTTTTACAAGGTCGGAAACGTGTGGTACACCAGGTTAACAAAGAGTGCGGTAACCGCTTTCCATCAGGCTGGCCATATTTTTGTTTGCGACCTTAGTTAAGAGGCCTATGTTTAATTTATGTCCTTCAGTGAAATGATGATATCGATGATGAAAACTCTCTCATTCCATCGTAAAACAAATATACCTAAAGCCTAGCGTACACGGGTAGAGAAAGTAAAATCGGGTGAGTACATTGTGGTGCACCACACACATACATACATAGCCACAATCATGTTACTCTCCACTCCCAATGGTTGACTGGTAGTAGGTGGTACCATTTTACTGTACTCAATAAAGTTTTAAATAAATTAATACCGAATTTGTACCGAGTTGGGGTGTAAGTGGTTCATCAAGATCTTTGAACCAAAGCCAACTTCACCTGCACGTGGTGCACCCTGCTGACTGACAAACGAAGCTCTGGCGAAAAGAGAGGTAGGGAGCGTAATTGTAAGCTACCCGACTGGTTAAATGTACCTCCACCTCACAGAATACCGCAGCCAAATAACAATTCCCTTGAGGGTTGTTGTGTTCCTGCGAGTGAGTGAGGTCACCAGAAAGAAAGGAAGGAGATGCTGCGTTGGCGGCGGGAGTGGCGGCGCGCGAGCAATATTTTATGTTGCAAGCGTTAATATGGCTACGGTAACCGCTTCACATCAGGCGGGCCGTATGCTTGTTTACCACCCAACGTAGAATAAAAAAAAACCGAATGAAACTGCAAATTAATATAATGCTACTTACTCTACTCGTGTACAAGAACCATATCACATAAATAAAAATCAACCGTTTAAAATAAGCATCGCCAAAATATTATTTACCAATTGAACGACGACATAAATCCATTATGATATTCATTATTCAACAATTTGCATAACAAGGATTTGTTATCGCGAACATCGCAGCAAACAAGCCAGAGGGCGCGATTCATCTCTATTGGAAAGAGTTTACGGCATTCAATTTCAATTTATACTGAGTACAAACAACTCGAGGTCATAGGCCTACTTAAATATTACTACAGGAACTCGAACGAGTAAGCCGCGTTTACACGATCAGTCAGAGTATGCTTGAAGCAAGTATACTCGCATACTAGACAGTGGTAACTTAAAGCCATAGATTCGTAGGGGGCAATTCTCGTAAATAAAATGTACCTAGTCAAAATTCAGTTGCGATCTAGTCTCGATCTCATTGATGTAATATAATATAATATTTGTCAGACAAATTACACAGCGCGATCTAGCCCCAAAGTAAGCGAAGCTTGTGTTATGGGTACTAGACAACTGATAAACATAAATACATTTTTTTTTGTAAATACATACTTATGATATATAGAAAACATCCAGACCAAGACAAACAGACATGTTCATGCACACAAATGTTTGTCCTGTGTGGGAATCGAACCCACGAGCGTTGGTGTCGAAGCCGCGTCATTGACCGCTGCGCCACCGAGCTCGTCAACATGTCACATTCAGTATTCTGGTATTACAAAATGAAACTTCAAAGTTTAATTTTTTTTTTTTTTTTTTTTTTTTCATTTATTGTAACAAATTTTTATCACATTGTCTTAATTAAAAAATGCATCATAAAAACCAATATTTCGGTTTGTGTTGATACATGAGTATCGCTAGTACAAGTTACTTATTACCTCACTTAATACATAAACTAAATCTACCCACCACCTACCGACTTTCTAAATAAGTTAACAATATTTAGCTACATATCTACCGCACAGCAACTGATCTAACCAACCACCGTACGATACCCTGATAATAATATTTCTATTCCCGTACACAGCTAGGCTCGAATAAAACCTGTTTGCCGTGAATTGCTTTATGCAAAACGGAGACAGTAAAATAAAACTGATACGTGAATATTTAATTTAAAGCTAATTTAGGTTTTGTAACAAATCATTATAATATTTTTTAAAAGTATATATATAATTTTTACCATTAATTTGTGATAATATTTTAGTTGGCAGTTCATTCAAGAGTGTAGGTATTATATATCGGTTTGCTCGTTGCCCGTAATAATTGTTGACTCTAGGCACAACAAGGTTTCCCTTAGTAATTTTTCTTGTAACAATGCTGTGATTGTGTTTTATTTGCAATTCCTTAATATGAAAAAGCTCGGTAATTATTATCATTTTGAATTTAATGTGAACTGGCAGTATTTTACAATATTTAAATATACCTATCATGTTTTCATCTTTATATACTTCAAATTTTATTTTTTTAGGTATTATTATTTTTAGGATTCTCAATTGTAGATTGTAAATTCTTTCTAAATATGTTTTGAAAGTTCTTCCATAGCTGGAAATACCATACGCAATTATTGATTCTGCAAGAGCGTTGTACAAGTTTAAAAGAATTTGAAATGGTACTTTATATCTCAATATTGAAAACTTTGTCAAGATTGCCCTTAGTTTATCGCAGACATAATCTATATGTTTACTCCAATTGAATCGGTTATCGACAATTAAACCTAGATATTTATATTCTTTCACCTGTTCTAATGTACTGCATCTACACCTGTTATTTAAATATGGATCATGCAGGCAGTCGTGATTATGTGCTATAACCTTCAGAGGTCTATCTACGTTAAGTAAATAATTTGAGCGTATATGCATGATTTTAGTTTTGGTATTATTTATTACCAGACATACAATTAAAGTGTGATTATGTCGCAATATGACAGAAAATTTAAGAAACTAGAAATAGGATTGGTCAGTTTATAATTCAGTCTCTTCTTAGATTTGGTCAACTTTCATTCTGTCATCATCATCATCATCATCATCATCAGGTCATTTTACATATCACTACTCCGATATTGGTACGCTAATCAGGTTAACCGGGTGAGATGGGATGGTTGCTTTTCTAATGAGTACGTGCTCGAGTGCGGTGTAAGGCAGGGGGGACTGTCCTCACCTACACTTGTTTAATTTATATATCAATAGTTTGCTTGGTGAGCTCAGCAGCAGCCATGTAGGATGTCATATTGATGGTGTATGTGTTAATAACATTAGTTATGCTGACGACATGGTGCTGTTGAGCCCATCAATCAACGGAATTAGAAAATTGTTATGTATATGTGAAAGGTATGCGCAAGAGCATGAACTCGTTTACAATACCAAAAAGAGTGACATACTTGTATTCAGAGCTAATAAAAAATCGCCTGCATGCGTGCCACCTGTGTTGTTGAATGGTTGTCTATTGAAACGGGTCTGTAGTTTTTAATATCTGGGCCATATTGTAAACGAAAATCTAAACGATGATGCCGACATAGAGAGGTAACGTAGAGCTTTGGCAGTCAGGGGTAATATGGTAGCCCGTAGGTTTGCTCGCTGTACAAAATCTGTTAAAATAGCTATATTTAAAGCATACTGCCAAAGCTTCTACGCGAGCAGCCTATGGGTGAAATATATGCGCCGGGCTATCGATCAAATACGTGTACAATATAATAACATCTTCAGGATGCTATTGGGGCTGCCTCGGGACTGCAGCGCTTCAGGTATGTTCGTCGAGGCTCACACCGACGGCATTCATGCCATTATTAGAAAAAAGGTAGCCTCCCTATTGCAACGCGTGCGAGGCAGCGCGAATGGCATTCTGGAAATGATTGCGTCTCGTTTTGATTGCCCTATAATCAGACACTGTGTTGGAGTCTCTTTAGGAGGTAGGATATAGTGACCGCGAATGAAAGCGGTGCCGGTGTTATGCCGACAAAACTTATGTATAATAAAATGGAAATGTCAATAATATAAATAATTTCTACTAACATAGTTATAAGTATATTTTGTATTACTAACAAACTATGGTTCCATACCGAAATAAATGTTTATTATTATTATTATTATTTTAGTCTCCACTGCAGGAGCGAGACCCTCTCTCATCCGTCAGAGACAGAAGGAGGATTTGGCCTACACTCCCCACGCTGGCCAGACGGGTTGGGGAGGACTGATCGATGTTTGATAATGTATTTCCATTAGTCGCCTTGTACGACATCCACGGGAATGGACGGAGTGATTCTATTCTAGTCTGCCGGAAACCACACGGCGGTTCATTCATTCTGTAGTAGTAAAATAATTAATAGAATTGGTCTTATGGAGGAGGAGTTTGAGATTAATAAACTTATCCATGGTCAGGCTACGGTCGAAGTTGCTCTTGACATGTTCGATTAGACTGACGTTCTCAGCGACGCCATTGAACTCTTCCTTTAAAAAAAAATATGTTTCACTAAAATTACTATTAGCAATTAGCACAACCAGACATATTGAACAAAACCAGTCAAAAATACGTAGCAAAATAAAAATACTCTGAAGCTACAAAGACACGCATTGACTCGCTCGTTCACTCATGCGTCCCCAGCACTATGTCTCCCCAAATTGCTAAGGGTTAAACTACTACTGATAAAATAGTCAGTACAACCTAGGTTCAATCAGCAAATCTTCTTCTTTTATCGTTTGAGGCACCGGCCCGCGCGCTTCGCATGGCTCAAAGGCACCGGCCCGCACGCGTCGCATGCCATAAAAACACAAGTGCCGCCGCTTTTTATTGCGGCCGGCGCGCGCGTCGACATCTGGCGCTTTGAAGTTGTTTACGACTCGACTCATTGAAATTAGACCCTACTTGTGTTTATGTTTTTTGTTAAGACTGAGTTGATGCTTTGAATAACACATTTTTTGTATGAATGTGAAGGTATATTACGAAAGAAACTGGTTCCCAAACTTAGAACTTAGAAAAAATAATACCATTAGGTATATTATGATTTTTAATTTAAATATGAAGGGGCAAAGTATGTTTTAAGTGATTTAAAAATGTAACTAGATAGTATCTGAAGCATAAAAAATTAAAACAAAACATTCCATCGTACAAAAATATTAATTTACAAGCTTTTAAAACCAATAGAAAATTTGTTTGTATCGCGGATTTTTTTTTGCACGGACGCATGATTTTTTTTCTTTTACAAAATGAATACGGATATTTAAAATATTAGTACGGTCTGAAAGCTTATTTCAGCCCCGAAAAAATTATATAACAGTGAATAACTTAAAATAGATATAAATATATATAAAAAAATTATGTTTAAATACCGCCATACCACAGTATTAAGAGGTATCCTACCAGTAATATGACTCCTTTGTTCTTGAATGCGTGCCGCCACTGTGCATACCTACGGCCAGAGACTTGATCAAGAGTCAGGGTTGACAAAACAAAAACTACTCAAATTTTTGTATATGTACTCAATTATTTAATTTAAAAGACAAAAAAAGGGATCAAGTGCGAGTCGAACCCGCCCATGAAGGGTCCGTAGCAGCAAGTAACATAATTTAAAAGTTACGATTAATGACGTATTAAAAAAATACTATTTACTAGATCTCGTTCAAACCAATTTTCGGTGAAAGTTTGCATGGTAATGTAGATCATTATATTTTTTTAGTTTTATCATTCTATTATTTTAGGGGGGCGGGGGTCATGTGTCCCCCACACACACATTTTACCACTATGGAAGTGTCTCTCGCGCAAACTATTCAGTTTAGAAAAAAAATGATATTAGAAACCTCATCATCATTTTTGAACACCTATCCATACCCCACAAGTATTGATTTCATGAAAAAAAAAATATGAGTTTCAATTCTAGATATGGGGAACCCCCAAAACTTATTGTTTATTTTTTTCTATTTTTGTTGTGAAAATCTTAATGCGGTTCACACAATACATCTACTTACCAAGTTTCAACAGTATAGTTCTTATAGTTTCGGAAAAATGTGGCTGTGACATACAGACAGACATGACGAATCCATAAGGGTTCCGTTTTTTGCCATTTGGCTACGGAACCCTAAAATTATTTAGTCATCATCATTAAAAAAATCATAAATGCGTAACCGATACATATTTTCTATTAATTTTACTTTTGATATTTTTAGAGTTCTGATATTAAATTTTACTATAATTATAATAGATTCTCATACGAATATACAATTTCAGTGGAAACTTTAACGGACAACATATAGGGCCGTGTTTTAAACTCAACATTTTTCAAAACATTAAATTCAAAAAAAATGTTGCATTAAACTTACTTCCAGTTCATCGCAGTAGTAGATATAGATTTACATTTAAAAACAGAACAAATTCATTATGAACGTGAATAATTCTTTACGAGTACCACTTACACCCTTTCTTTATATTAAAGTTACTTTAAGATACATCCCTTCCGATTAGAGAGCGCAAACTAACGGACATTGCGCTCGCCGACTCTGCCGCTCGCTTCCCCGCGTCCCCCCCATTGTTGCTCCGCGCAAGTACATAAGTCATCTGACTGTATGTAATCTTAAGACTGTGGCCATACCCAACACTCAACGGACTGGGTGCTACTTATTTTATCAAATTCGACGAAATAAACCACTGTCAACACAAATTTATATCGTAAATAAGTACTTACTGAGTTTATCTTGCGTTTTAAAACACTAAAACAGTCACTGAATCACTTTTAATTCACAAAATTTGTCGAAATTCGTAAGTAGCACAGTCGCGAACTAACCTTAGAAATCGACTAATTTGTTTATTTTTTTCCATCGTGTCTATGAATTGTTTGTTAGGTTGGCGGACATGAGCGTGAAGGCCCAAGATGTGAGAAAAGGATGGAATTTCGTTTCTTACGGCTATTCTAATGAGAAAAAGCAAGATAACAGGTTTTTGACACAAGGTCACGAAATTCTAAATTGGGTACTATATTACCCAGGGTGCTTTTGAGCCGTTTTAAAATTGGGTACTATAGTACCCAGGGTGCTTTTGACCGTTTTAAAATTGGGTACTATAGTACCCAGGGTGCTTTAAGCGGTTGACACGATGTATTAGCGAGGTAATTTGAAAGCAATAAACTATTATTTGCCGTGTGGTTTCCGGCAGACTAGAATAAAATCACTCCGTCTTTTCCCGTGGATGTCGTACAAGGCGACTAAGGGAAAACATTATCAAACATCGATCAGGCCTCCCCAACACGTCTGGCCAGCGTGGGGAGTGTAGGCCAAATCCTCCATCTGTCTGGGACGGACGAGAGAGGGTCGTGCTCCTGTAGTGGAGAGTGTGAGTGGAGAGTGGAGGTTCCTGTAGTGAAATGACCTGATGATGAAACTATTATTGTATCCAGCTAGTTAACTAGAATTAGCTGGATAAAAGCGCAGATATATAAAATCGCGCCCATTTCGCGTCTCGCCAGTGCTGTCGTCGGGATTTGGGACACAGGGACTTGGGACAGTCGGCAAGCTTAGTTGCAAGACCGTCGTACCATTATAACACGATACGAAAATAAGTCTTCAAACTGAAGATAGTAATAAATATTAGTGATGTTACGATCTGGAATTTTGTCAAACCGAGTTGAATCGGTTAGACAATTCATGCAAGTCGATTCCAAACCGAATCGACGAAATCGCGATTTGAATCGGTTTGAACCGATTTGAATCGGTTTGATAGCGAAGATCGGTTTAAAAAGTCGAGTCGTTACTCGACTTTTTAAACAGATTAAAAAGTCGAGTCGTTACTCGACTTTTTAAACCGATTAAAAAGTCGAGTCGTTACTCGACTTTTTAAACCGATTAAAAAGTCGAGTCGTTACTCGATTTTTTAAACCGATTAAAAAGTCGAGTCGTTACTTGACTTTGTAAACCGATTAAAAAGTCGAGTCGTTGCTCGACTTTTTAAACCGATTAAAAAGTCGAGTCGTTACTCGACTTTTTAAACCGATTCAAACCGATTTGAGCATAAATCGAGTTGCGTCGATTAGCGCCTTTACTAAACAGATTTGGCCGAGTCGAAAGCGATGTAACGACTCGACTTTTTAAACCGATTTGAGCATAAACCGAGTTGCGTCGATTAGCGCGTCAGCGCGTCTTGCGTCTACTAAACCGATTTGGCTGAGTCGAACTTACTTACGCATCTCGCTCGCGCCACTCTGCGCGCATTCGCCCGTTTGGCCGTTTGCTCGTTTGGCCGTTTGACCGTTTGCTTGTTTGGCCGTTTGCCCGTTTGGCCGTTTGCCCGTTTGGCCGTTTGCCCGTTTGACCGTTTGGCTGTTTGCTCGTTTGGCCGTTTGCCCGTTTGGCTTTTTGCGCGTTTGCCCGTTTGGCCGTTTGCTCGTTGGCCGTTTGGCCGTTCAGCAAACAGCCAAACGGCCAAACGAGCAAACGGGCAAACGACCAAACGAGCAAACGGCCAAACGGCAAACGAGCAAACGGCCAAACGGGCAAACGCGCAAACAGCCAAATGGGCAAACGGCCAAACGAGCAAACGAGCAAACGGCCAAACGGGCAAATGACCAAACGGCCAAACGGCCAACGAGCAAACGGCCAAACGGGCAAACGCGCAAACAGCCAAACGGGCAAACGGCCAAACGAGCAAACAGCCAAAACGGTCAAACGGGCAAACGGGCAAACGGCCAAACGGGCAAACGGCCAAACAAGCAAACGGTCAAACGGCCAAACGAGCAAACGGCCAAACGGGCGAATGCGCGCAGAGCGACGCGAGCGAGATGCGTAAGTAAGTTCGACTCAGCCAAATCGGTTTAGTAGACGCAAGACGCGCTGACGCGCTAATCGACGCAACTCGGTTTATGCTCAAATCGGTTTAAAAAGTCGAGTCGTTACATCGCTTTCGACTCGGCCAAATCGGTTTAGTAAAGGCGCTAATCGACGCAACTCGGTTTATGCTCAAATCGGTTTGAATCGGTTTAAAAAGTCGAGTAACGACTCGACTTTTTAATCGGTTTTAAAAGTCGAGCAACGACTCGACTTTTTAATCGGTTTACAAAGTCAAGTAACGACTCGACTTTTTAATCGGTTTAAAAAGTCGAGTCGTTACATTGCTTTCGACTCGGCCAAATCGGTTTAGTAGACGCGCTAATCGACTCAACTCGGTTTATGCTCAAATCGGTTTGAATCGGTTTAAAAAGTCGAGTCGTTACATCGCTAATAAATATAAATAATAAACATTCCTGGACAAATTAGACACGGCCATCTAGTCCCAAACTAAGCAAAGCTTGTACTACTGGCACTAGTTAACTGATATAATACTTAAATACATTTTTTTGTAAATATATACATATAATACATAGAAAACACCCAGACGAATACAAACAGACATGTTCATACACATGCAAATATTTCTCTTGCGCGTGGATCGAACCCGCGACCTCGAAGTCAAAGTGGCCATAGCTAACCATTGGACCACCGAGCTCGTCAAAATAGTAAAAACCGGCCAAGTGCGAGTCGGACTCGCGCACGAAGGGTTCCGTACCATCTATCTTATATATATAAAAATCAATGCCACTTTCCGTTGTAATTTTATAACTTAAGAACGGGCTCAACTATCCAAACCAAATGTTTAGGCTTTGTTCGGACTATTTAGTAGATGGTTTATGTGAAGTTTGCACAAAATCGGTAGAGCGGTTTTTCATTTATCACATTTTTTGTAACAAATTAATTCAATAAATGGCGGATCATTTTGTTAATGGGGATTTTCCTGTCAAATTTAAACTTTTTTCAGATGGGGATTGTACTGTCAAATTGAAACTTTTTTCAGTGTTGACAGTACGAATTATTTCACTTTATACGTAGCGAAGCACGTACCGGGCCGCTAGTATTCTATATATTAATATAGAATATGTGTTTTATTTTTATTTAATTATTTCTTTTTAAAGTGAATATATAACTAAATATTATGTGAGTATTTCAAGCGTCTACCTATTGCCGTTAGCAATTGCGAGCAAAAACGAGCAAATAAATTACGTTTGTTGTATGGGAGTCCCCCTAGATATGTAATTTATTTTATTTTTTAGTATTTGTTGTTATGGCGGCAACAGAAATACATCATCTGTGAAAATGAACGGACGGTCGGACGGATGGACAGCGGAACCTTAGTAATAGGGTTCTTTTTTACCCTTCGGGTACGGAACCCTAAAAATGTTCTACATTTAGAAGGTCTCGAACTAATAGAAACAAGACCGAGTCGTCATTAATCTCCATCGAAAATAGTTTGTGTCGCCGCTGAGGCGCTAAATTTCAATTTGACTACATTTCTGGGCAAGTTTTCTTATTCATAGCAAGTCTACTTCGAGCAGAGAGAGTGATTTCCAAAGCTATGTAGGTATTTAAAAAAAAATAAGATTTACTAAATATTTCTTTAAGTTTTATTATACCCAGATAATACTTAATTAATCGACGAGCTCGGTGATCGCAAGTTCCATCAACGTACAAGACAAACATTTGTGTGCCTGAACATGTATGTTTGTTTTGGTCTGGGTGTTTTCTATGTATGTATGTATTTAAAAAAAATACTTACTTACTTACTGCTACAGCGCAACGACCCAAAGTGGATCTTGGCGTCCGACACCAGACGATGCCATGCCTTTCGATCCGATTCGATGAGAGACGAGTGACAAAAAAATAATATATAAGTACAATTATCAGTTGTTTAGAACACATAGTATAAGCTTTGCGCTTTAATTTGGAACTAGATGGCGCTGTGTAAATTGTCGAGAAATACTTATTTACTATTAGTAACTTATTTCCCTTAATTCTTAATTCCCTTAAAAGGCTGGCAACGGATTGGCGATACTTTGGTGTTGCTGATCTCCATGGGCGGTGGTGATTGCTTTCCACCAGGTGACCCACATGCTCGTTTGCCATATAAAAAAATATATATAAGCAAATTCAGTTCTAAAGATCATGGTGAATCATTTACGTAAAACATTTTGTACTAAAGACATTGGAAAATACATTGGTAAACATTTTGAACTAATTACTTGCATTACAAAATATTAGAATCATTATAAAATTTTGTCCCATTTAATCAGTAGAAACACGAGCTAGAGTAATGGCGTCGACTAGTCACAGACATATATCCGAAAGCAATTTCATGGCTCCATGTACGTCTCCGGAATGGGACTTGGAGCCCGAACGGGTACGGTCTATGCCCGAACGAGCACGCCGAGAGCACCCTGCAAGAGTGAGTTACGTCGCTGAAGAGCATTTAAATTATAGCATGTTGTTATAATCTCACAGAGTGACGGTGTGAGCCATAAGCTAATAGCGTTTTGTCTTTACAAGACTTTATCAATTCATCCTCATTAAATCCTTTGTGCCGAAAGAAATGGTTCCAGTGGGGTTTATTTCCACGAATTCTTAAGTTGTTTCGGGGTGTAAGTGGTTCACCAAAGGTTCATCTTTGAACCAAAGCCAACTTCATCTGCATGTGGTGCACCCAGCTGACTGACAAACAAAATAGTTTTGTTGTAAAATTATGTAAAAACTGACTATTTACTATAATAAAAATATTAAAATAACACCAAAGTAGTCTTATTTATTTATTAGATATCGGGATCTAAATATTGGAGCACACGGGAATTATTTGACGCGACAAGCATTATGCGGATGAAATTTAAGAACAATAGACTCGTCCACATGACCAAACTCTTCTCGCTTGACGGCGTTTGAAGCATTCGCGTGGAAACCGCTCGCTTGTCGCGAGTGAATTAAATTCTGTGGCGAATTACGGACCCTCGTAGGCAATAAATTAAAGGTTTCCTCGCGATAACATTTGTTTTGTCCGATAATCTCGTATCAGTGTGAAACTGCTTGCAAAAATAAATTATCTTTGGCTTCCGCCCAAATACTCTATTTTTATCTAACTTTGGTGATAAATTATTATCGACTGTATTCTATGTACGCAAAAAAATGATAAAGATTTGATTGATAGCATCATCATCATCAGCCTATATGGCTGAAGGTCTATAACTACTACTAGATATAGGCTATGATTTTAGGGAAGTAATACAATTAATATAAAATCTATATATATAAAAGAAAGTCGTGTTTGTTACAACACTTATAACTCGAGAACGGCTGGACCGATTGCCATGGTTTTTGATTTATTGGATTTGTCTCCGTCCAGAATAGCAAGATAACTATTAAAAACATTGGAAAATTTGCGAAAAAAATAAAATAAAAGAAATATCATTTTTCCATACAAAATGTTCGTGGATGTCGGACCTGTCAAACGTGACGTTAACGTGCGTACGTCAAATGTATGCGTGCGTTCAGAAATGTGGGTATAGGATAATAAGTATTAAAACATTGACAAAATTGTCGAAAAATTAAATTTGAAAACGGATTGGGATATTTATTGATTTTCAATTAAATGTCAAATCGATTGGTCTAACTTTTACGTCGCGAAAGTTGTCCGTTGTTGTTTTGAAAATTGTTTATGAATGAATGCTTGAAAATGAATATTAATTGGTTGTCAAGTGTCATGGTACTTTATTTTGTGACATAGTAAAATACTGAACTTAATATTTACCCACTGCTGGGTAATATTAAATACGGGTCTTCCTTCAACTAAATATGTTTCGAGCATACTCCACCACGCTGCTCAGCTGCGAGTTGGCGGACGCCAGTAATTTCAAGCCGCCTAAAGGCCACTTGGCTTAACGACTGCCATCTAATGATAACAACCAGGACCGACGCCTTAACGTGCCTTCCGAAGCACGGAGGAGCTCGAGATAATCTAATGATAACAACCGGGACCGACGTCTTACGTGCCTTCCGAAGCAGAGATGAGCTCGAGATAATCTAATGATAACAACCAGGACCGACGTCTTACGTGCCTTCCGAAGCACGGAGGAGCTCGAGATAATCTAATGATAACAACCGGGACCGACGGATTAACGTGCCCTCCGAAGCACGGAGGACCTCGAGTTAATCTAATGATTACAACCGGGACCGACGGATTAACGTACCTTCCGAAGCACGGAGGAGCTCAAGATAATATAAACTCATCCATGGACAGGCTACGGTTGACGTTACTTAACTTGCGTGTACAATTAGACTGACACGTGCAATGACGCCATCGTGCTTCTCTATTATTTTCTATTATTCATTATATTAATTTCAAGACATCATAAATTTTGTTCAACTAATATGTATACCACGACATTCATTGACAATTAGGCGGTACGAAGTTCGCCGGGCCAGCTAGTAAATATATAAAAGGGAGACCAATCGATTTGTCATTTCTAATAATATGTCAACGCACGCATAATATGACAACCAAAAAATATCTCAATGCTTTTTCAACTGACACTATTTGTGTGTGAAAATGTTTTTTCTATTATTTTATTTTTTCGGTCAATTTACCAATGTTTTTAATACTTATTATCCTATTTCGGACGAAGAAAAATTTATAAACACAAAAATAGAAAAAATTACGTGTTTTGTAAATATTAGTTACGTATCGGTCCACAATAAGGGCCGGTGAGAGGTCAACAAATCGGGCCCTCTCCCTCCCTTATGGCACATTGGAGGATTGTCAATTAGAGGAGGTAAACAAAAACCTTTCTGTTTATACCATGACTAGAAAAACGTTCGTCTGTGTTTATATCTTGTCTAGACTAACGTTTATGTCTAGATCTAGCAAAAAATTCGTACATAATGTCCTTTGACACTATTCACTCTAATCTTGTGTTATGTTCAAAGAAAAACTTGTTAAACTATCTTTTGGATTAGAACTTTGTTTTTTGTACAATTTCTTTAACGTCACCAATTATAGAATGTCGTCAACTGATACGGGTATTCCTTCAATTCGAAGTGGGCATACTGTGGGGGGGGGGGGGGGGGCAGTGTTTTTAAGCCGCCTAAAGGCTACTTGGCTTAACGACTGTCATCTAATGACATCAGCCGGGACCGACGGTCTGACGTTACCTCCATAAACCAATCCATGAACGCAGGCCTACGGTCATTTGCGTACTCGTTTTTTTAATTAAACTTTAATGACCATTAATGTCCTTAAACTTTAAGGACATTCTCTAGCAGTCAACCTCTGGTAAAATCTGATGTATTCGAAAGCGGCTTACAAGTTAATACAAAAAAAGGAGTTGATACGTTGGCAGCGGGGGTGGCAGCACGCAAGCAATATTTCTTGTTGTGAGCGTTAATATGGCTACGGTAACTACTTGACACCAGACAGTATGTTTGTCTGCTGTCCGACGTAGCTAGTATAAATAAAGAACAATATATACTAAAATACATAAATAATATATAAAGAAGGTAAAAAGGAAACGCTGATGATTAATGTCTGGACAAATTATTCAGGAAATGAGCTTCAAAAAAAAAATTTTTTTTCAAAATTCAAAATATCTTTATTCCTTGGACTTTATAAAGCACTTAGAAACGTCATACAAATTAAATATAAGAATATGTATAAATCATTACTACTCTAAATCCGCAGAGCTTAGATTCACTTTCGTCACACTATCTTGAATGTGAAAGTGAATTTAAGTGCCAGTTCCGGCGACGGGGCTTCTTGAGAAGAACTGGCAAGAAACTCAAGGCCGACTCTTTTAATTGCCAATATCGTTACATTAAATACAAATACAATCATTAACATAACATAACAAGAGCAATTCATTTCCAAATACTTTTATCATTTATGAAATCCGAGATACAATAGTAAGCCTTTTGACATAGTCTAGTTTTGATATATTTCTTAAATTTACCCATGGATAATTTAAACGCGTCGTTTGGAAGTTTATTGTAGAAGCGTATACATTGACCTGGGAACGAGTTAGAGATTTTATGGAGCCTAGTAATATGCATAGCGAGTTTGTTTTTATTTCTTAAATTTAATTGATGGAGATCACTGTTTTTCCTAAATTTGGTTTGATTTTTATGAACGTAAATAAGATTTTCATAAATATATTGAGAATGTAATGTCATAATATTTATCTCTTTAAATTTATTTCTCAATGTCTCCCTGGGACTCATCATATAAATAGCACGGATAGCTCGCTTCTGGAGCACAAAAATTTAGTCTACATCCGCGGCACTACCCCAAAGCAATAAACCATATGACATAATGCTGTGAAAATAGCTAAAATAAACTAAACGCGCAGTGTCAACATCAGTTAGTTGACGTATTTTCCTTACGGCGTAAGTTGCTGAGCTGAGTCTAGCCGATAACGTTTCTATATGTGGGCCCCATTGTAATTTAGAGTCTAATGTTATACCAAGGAAAACAACCTTATTGACCAATTCCAATCTCTCATTGTCCATCACCACACTGGTTTTCACTTGTTTAACATTTTTTGTAAAAAATCTAACATATTTGGTTTTACTACCATTTAAAAGCAGGTTATTAGCACTAAACCAGTTTACTATTTTTGAAAGAGCATTGTTTACATCGTCAATTTCTGATTGTTGTCTATTTACCTTAAAAACTAAAGAAGTGTCATCTGCAAACAATACTATTTCATGATTATTCTTTACAAGATGAGGTAGATCATTAATATACACGAGAAACAGGAAAGGGCCCAAAATAGAGCCTTGTGGCACCCCCATCGCTACAGCTGATCCATGTGATCGTTTTCCATTAACATCTACTTTCTGAACCCTATCACCCAGATAAGAAGTAAGAAGATCAAGAGCGATGCCTCTTATACCATAGTGATGTAATTTTCTGACTAGAGTTTCATGCTGTACACAATCAAAAGCCTTAGATAAGTCACAAAACACCCCATAGGCGCCCCGTGACTCCTCCCAAGCCTCATATATACATTCTAGTAATTTTACCCCAGCATCACATGTTGACCGTCCACGAGTGAAATCGAATTGTTTAGTGTGCAGCAGATTATTTTCGTGAAAGTATTTAAGTAACTGTGCGAGAATTAGTTTTTCAAAAATTTTACTAAATGTAGGTAGTATTGATATTGGTCTGAAGTTTGTGGGGTCTAATATACTACCTGATTTAAACAAATGAATAATTTTGCTCAATTTCATCAAGTCAGGAAACACACCACAATCAATACATCTATTAAATATCACAATTAAGGCGGGAGCAACAATGTCAAATAAAGATTTTATAATATGTACAGAAATGCCCCATAGATTAGCCGTTTTCTTAATATTAAGTGATTTAAATGCGACTTTAAGATCAGACCCATTAACATGACGGAAATTAAAATCGTTATAAAATTCAGGCACATTATCTTTAATTAATGACTCTGCAACGGAGGTGGAAGAGCCCAAAGCACTAGTTAAAGTAACAGGGAAAGCAGAAAAAAATCTTACAAAAGCATGGGCAACTTCTAAATCTGACTTTACCAAGTCATGACCATTGATACTTAATTTAAACTCTGAATCCTTTGTCCTGCCCTTCTCAGTCTCTTCATTGATAACCGTCCAAGTGGTTTTAATTTTATTACTACTATTTCTAATTTTTGATTTAATAAACATAGATTTTGCTACTTGACAAACGCGTTTGAAAATTTTTGAGTATGATTTTACATGTTCTTTAAATTCCTCACTATTATTGAATTGTCTTTCATAGTATAACATGTACAAAGTTTGCCTACTCTTATAAATACCTACGGTTGCCCAGTCACCAAAGACGAGGCTATTAGTAAAAGTAAATATTGAATTAAATTCGTGAAGAAATGCATTAAAAAATGAATTATACATCAAGTTAGGTTCCAAGTCATTATCTAAAAAAGGTAAGTTACTAGTTAGGTTTACTCTCATTCGTTCTAAGCGACTAACTGTTACTGGCACAAAAGTATTTTTTGTCTTGACTACATTTTTATTATTTATTTGAATACTTATCATTTGCCCAGAATGATCAGAATCCAATTTATTAATAATACTTTTTTGGGTTGGCCTAATATCTGTATATATATTATTTAAGCAGGTAGCCGTGGTGGCACTTAATCTAGTAGGCTCCATAAATAAGTTAACTAAATTATGGGATTTAAAAAGACTTAAAATTTTACATGATGCAGTTGTATTAGTAAGTATATTAATATTAAAATCTCCACAGACCAAAATAGTTTTACCTGAGTTGCTAACTTTGCATAGGGCTTCATCCATGATTTCTAAAAATAAATTAAGATCCGCGGAGGGAGGTTTATATACGCATATAACAATGAACTGCTCTAATTGTACACAAGATAGTTCTATGGAACATTCTACAGAGAGGGACACAATATCTTTCCGTTCTTTAAATTTAAGTTTTTTATTGAGCAAAATTAGCGACCCCCCATGTATTGTGTTGACCCTGCAGAATGAACTACCGACCTGGTGGTTGCTGAAATTGAACATGAGCTGATGCTCCTTTAACCAATGCTCTGTAATACACATAATACTAATATTATCAGAGTTCATGAATAATTCCAGTTCTAGTTGCTTGCCCTCAGTCATACAATATATTGTTTATACTTCTTTTTTTTTTTTATACTACGTCGGGTGGCAGACAAGCATACGGCCCGCCTGATGTGAAGCGGTTACCGTAGCCATATTAACGCTCGCAACATAAAATATCGCTCGCGGGCGAGCGATATTTTACGCCACCCCCGCTGCCATCGCAGCATCTCCTTCCTTTCTGGTGACCTCACTCACTCGCAGGAACACAACAGCCCTCAAGGGAACCGTTATTTGGCTGCGGTATTCTGTGAGGTGGAGGTACATTCCCCAGTCGGGTAGCTTACAATTACGCTCCCTACCTCTCTTTTCGCCAGAGCTTCGTTTGTCAGTCAGCAGGGTGCACCGCGTGCAGGTGAAGTTGGCTTTGGTTCAAAGATGTTGATGAACCACTTACACCCCTAGAATACGTTTTGAAAATGAACTTCTGTCATCTAATGACAATGGCATTAATGTTCTTAGCTCATTAATCTTCTGTTCAGAGTTGAATACTAGCGCTCTCGTGCCTATTGGCGTTTATGATAAATACATTAGACTTTTAAATAACGTGCCTGAACTCGACCATCGCCTGGAAACAGTTGCCAACTTCCTCGTTCAACTAATCAGCACCATGATAATGAAGAAACTTCCCCAGCATCTTAAGCACTTATGACGGAATAATTTGAATAATGGAATCTAAGGTTAAAGCAAAAAGATCAAATATTTGTTGTATAATACTTAGATCGGTATGAATATTAGATTTAGATAATACTCGTATCATGTACAAATATTGGCACGTATAATGAGTTCCTAGAACTTGAGACTTCGAAATCTGCATGCTTACGTACATGATAAGTAAATAATAATTGATTAATATTTTATTACGATAATATTTGGTTTGTTTTAGAAAAACCGTAAGAAATTATGCGTTTATAGATTTTATAATCAATTTTTAAAACACTAGACTTCTATGTAGGATCGTGGTTACGTATTAAGTAACCACAATCCTCACGATATGTAACTAAAGTTGTTTATTTTATATGAAAGGGGGGCAAACGAGCTTATGGGGCCACCTGGTGAAAAGCAATCACTATCTCCTATGGAGATCAGCAAAACCAAAGGAACGCCGATCCGTAGCCAAACTTTTAAAGGAAATAAATATTCTGTTCTTGAAGGCTCCCATGTCTTATTTGTTCGGAAATAACGCTGAGGGAAGTTAATTCCACAATTTCACCGGTCGTGATTAAATTGTTTTAGGAAACGTACTGTAGCAGACTGCCAATTGTCAAGATGATATGGATGGAAGTTTAAATTATGGCGAGTTGTACGATAGTGGAATAAAGCGGCAGGTATCAAATCATACAGCTCATCCGAGCACTTCCGGTGATATAATTTGTACAGAACGAAAAGAGACGTTACATCTCTGCGTGTAGAGAGAGAGTCCAATCGATCCGAGATCATTGGGTCATCGACGATTCGAACTGTTCTTCGTTCGCACCGGCCCAGAGATGCGAACAGCCCCCCATTCCATAACTGAATAGAATGCTTATCCATACCAATGAATAAGCAATCCATTCAATTATTGAATCGCAATAAGGGATGGTGGTAAAGGGCAGTACTCCATGTGAGGTCGAACCTGAGCTTTATATAGTTGAAGGCGATGTCGAGAAGTAAAATACCGCCTGGCTTTATTAATGACACCAATTTTCCTAGAAGACAGTTTGGCCTTGCAGTCCAAGTGGCCGCGAAACTGAACATCACTCGATATGTCGACACAGATGCCAATGCTAGAACTAACACTAAGGGGAGCACCTTCCAATCCAGGAGCTATTTTACAATGTTAACATTTGTTTTCTTTTTCGCAAATCTGAATAAATTATCATAGTAGAAATAAAATTAGAATTTTAACATTGTTTTGTAGAAGTTAGGTTGAAATGAAGTGAAGTTCGGTGGCTTTTTAAAAATATTCATGAAGTTGTAATCATAAGAACAATTTTGCAATGTCAGATAAATGTGGATAAGAGAAAATTATAAATTTTCTTCTATAAAAGAAAATGATAAATTATTCAAATATATAAGTAACTGGGTGATTTTATTACATTACTGTCAAAAAATGAAGTATTGCTCTGGAAAAAAATAGACAGGACACATCGGCATCAACCCATAATCATCCCGCTATTGGGATACGTATGTACATTCAAGTGAAGTGGGTTTAGAGTATACTCCATCACGCTGCTCAACTATCAGTTTGTGGAGTCACATATAGGATACTCAGAGCGTATCATCAGGGGAGTATCTCCACCTCACAGAAGACCGTTGTTGCCAATAATTTCCTACATCGTTGAACAAATTGTTTGGCGTATAGCATCACCTCAATGACGCGCCATTTGAATGGAGTGACCTAGGTGCGTACAATTTTCTTATTCCATGTCTGGTAACACACAAGCATACGACCCGCTTGATCTGAAGCCCGCTTGAGCAACTCCTTCCTTTCTGATGACCTCACTCACTCATAAGAACACAACTCACAAGGTAATTGTCAATTGTCTGCGGTATTCTGTGAGGTGGAGATACTTCCCAAGTCGGGCAGCTTATAAATACGCTTACCTCTCTTTCGCCAGAGCCTCTTCCGCTAGTCGGCAAGGTGTACCACGTGCTAGTGAGGTTAGCTTTGGCTTTCAAAATCATGGCGAGCTCTTACACCCCAAACCGTTCATTGTCTCCATTAGAGTTGGAAAAAACGGCTTAAAATTCATAAACGTATAAACGTTGTACTTTTTATTAAAAGCGCGCTTTTTACTTAAACGCTTTTTTTGCCCTGCTGACTGACAAACAAAGCTCTGGCGAAAAGAGAGGTAGGGAGCGTAATTGTAAGCTACCCGACTGGGATATGTACCTCCACCTCACAGAATACCGCAGCCAAATAACAATTCCCTTGACGGTTGTTGTGTTCCTGCGAGTGAGTGAAGTCATGAAGAGTTGCTGCGGTCGCAGCGTGGGTGGCGGCGCGTGAGCGCTTGTTATGTTGCGAGCGTTAATATGGCTACGGTAACTGCTTCACATCAGGCGGGCCCTATGCTTGTCTGCCACCCGAAATGTACTATCAGATTAATTTGATGTGGAAATCATATTATTTTGGTGGATCAATTTAATATTTTCTATATTTATACTGTGGTAACTATAAGTATAAACAAAGCCAAAACATCTCATAATTGAGATAAATATTAATCTATGTTAATACCGTAGGTCGGAACGTAGCTATAAACCGCGTCGAGAAAAGCCAGTGGTTGTCAAAATTGATGCAACACGGGCATCTGTCTTATATCTATCTACTTTTAATATTCTTCGTGCCATCATAACGGTAACTGAAAACATCTTGTACGTGTTTACAGAAAAAATACTGGTTATTCCCATTGATTCTAGAATAATACTAGTGGATATTTTTATACGATGGCGGGTGACAAAGTATACCTACGGCTCATTTGAAGCGGTGACTGTATTCACACCCGGCCATACCATACAAATGTCGCGTTATTTCTTTTTTATACCGCGTCGAGTGGCAGACAAACATACGGCCCGCCTGATGTGAAGCGGTTACCGTAGCCATATTAACGTTCGCAACATAAAATATCACCACCCCCGCTACCAACGCAGCATCTCCTTCCTTTCTTTCTGGTGACCCCACTCACTTGCAGGAACACAACAACCCTCAAGGGAATTGTTATTTGGCTGCGGTATTCTGTGTGGTGGAGGTACATTCCCCAGTCGGGTAGCTTACAATTACGATCCCTACCTCTCTTTTCGCCAGAGCTTCGTTTGTCAGTCAGCAGGGTGCACCGCGTGCTGGTGAAGTTGGTTTTGGTTCAATGATGTTGATGAACCACTTACACCCCAAAACTTTAAACTTTTAATCTAGTTTACTTGAATTTCAATTGATTGTTTTAATTTAATTTGATTTGAATCTATTTAATGCCAGTTATCTAATTTAATGTAATTGGATGTAATTAATTTAATTTTAGAAATTTAAGTTTAGTTTATAATATTGTGGGAGGAAATAAAGATTTATTATTATAACTTATTATTATTATAAGAAATAAAGATTTATTATTATTATAATTAATTTAATGTGATTTGGGTTAATTGATGCAGTTGATTTGAACTGATTTTCTGTTTCTATGTAATTATATCGAATCTAATTTATTATAATACCTTTTGGCATAATTTAAATAATATTATTAACAATCATAATGTTAACATGTTGAATTAATAAATTATGGTGATGTTGATTTAGGGTAATCAACATCACCGTAAAACAAATCTGGAACAGTTTGTATGGCGCCGCACACACACACACACATTCTCGCTCTACACAAACGTCATTGTTTATGCAGTAGTAAACGACGCGACAATTGTTTTCCACAGTAACAAACGCAACACAAATAACAATTTGATTATTTAAATGAAAACGTGACTTAATGACTGTTTGCATTGATAACGAGTATCTGGGCGGCCATTGTACCCCGTGTTTGCTTAAATCTGTTTTCCTGGTAGATAATTCATGTTATCTACATGAAAATGCAGATTTTATACTATTTTTTTTAGGGTTCTGTACCCAAAGGGTAAATTGATAACGAGTATCTGGGCGGCCATTGTACCTCGTGTTTGCTTAAATCTGTTTTCCTGGTAGATAATTCATGTTATCTACATGAAAATGCAGATTTTATACTATTTTTTTTTAGGGTTCTGTACCCAAAGGGTAAAACGGGCCCTATTACTGAAACTCCGCTGTCCGTCCGATGATGTATTTCTGTTGCCGCTATAACAACAAATAGGTACTAAAAAAATGAATAAATCAAATATTGAAGGGGGCTCCCATAGAAACGTGTTTTTTTTTTGCTCGATATTGATAACGGCAACAGGTAGACGCTTGAAATATTCACAGAATATTTAGTTATATTAAGGTGAATACTTTAAAAATAAATAAGTTAAAATAAAACAAACATTTAAGTTGGGCTCCCATGCAACAAACGTGTTTTTTTTTTGCCGTTTTTATACATAATGGTACGGAGCCCTTCGTGCGCGAGTCCGACTCGCACTTGGCCGGTTTTTTTTTATTTGAGAGGGGGGCAAACGAGCATGTGTGTTACCTGGTGGAAAGCAATCATCACCGCCCATGGAGATCACCAACTTTTAAGGAAAGTAAAGACTGTTCTTGAAGGCTCCCATGTCGTAATTGTTCGGAAATCCCGCTGAGGGAGTAAGAGAGTACTATGTCGCAAACAAGTATACGATTCGCTTGATGTGTAGCGATCACTATAACTTCTATGCTTATAATATAAAGAGGCATGAATCATTGTGTACATTATCAGATGAATCCCAGAACATATACCTATAAATGTCATTTATAACACTTCTTAGAAAGGAAGGAGAGGCTGCGTTGGCAGCGGGGTTGACGGCACGCGAGCGATATTTTATGTTCCGAGCTTTAATATGGCCATGGTAACCGGTTCACATCAGGCGGGCCGTATGCTTGTCTGTCACCCATAGTTGTATAAAAAAATCGTATCCATTGATACAAAGTTATAAACTCAAAAATATGTTTTGTTTTGACCTTTCATATTATGTCTTTTACGACGCAACCGTGGATGAATAAAAATAGAATGATTCCGTAAAACTAATATCTAGCACATAACTTTTGATATATAACGATGAACATATATGAAGCTCCAAAGAAAAAATAATTGCAAACTGCTTTTTTTCACTGAGCTTTAACATATTGCAGCTCAATGAACAAAAATCATTTACCAGCACTGTTAAAGGTTTCTGCGAATCTGTTATAAAAATAACATAATATTTTTACATCACTACGAATCAACAAGCATTCAGAATGTTACGCTTTCATCAAAGTATCTAAAAATAAAAACAACCATTTTTGCAACGAAGATGTTCCTGTTATTAAATGCTGTATAAGTAGCGTAAAAATACCTCAATGCCTTTTTTGTTGGTATATAAAGTTTATTACACTATAACAAACAAAAACCCACGTCCTTTATTGTATTTTGTAAACAAAATAATATCGTTAAGTGGTCGTCTTTCCATTTTTACATTCGTTTACGAGTTTTTTTCATTGCTTGTGCTAATTTTGTTCAAGTACCGTTATGTACCAGCAGCATATTATTGCTATACATTTGCAGACCGATTTAATTCCTGTTACAAAGGCATAAGAACTGTCCAAAATTTGATTTTTTTATATGGCTTTTACAGAACAAAATATTATTTTAATAAGTTTTTAAGTAAAAGTGTACTTTTTATTGCTTTCACGTACTGCTTGGTAATGTCTGTTCTGGATGACACTAAGCCGATCTATGCTTTTTATTTCTTTTGTATAAGACAGGGGGCAAACGAGCATGTCGGTCATTTGATGGGACGCAGTCACCACCGCCCACGGAGATCAGCAACACCAAGAGGTCGCCCATCCGTTGCCAGCCTATACTCCTTTCTTTCTTTCTGGTGATCTCACTCCCTCGCAGGAACACAACAACCCTTAAGGGGATTGTTATTGGCTGCGGTATTCTGTGAGGTGGAAGTACTTCTCCATTCAGACAGCTTAAAAAATATGCTATGCCGTGCCTTTCTTTTTGTCAGAGCCTCGTTTGTCAGTCAGTAGGGTACACCACGTGCAGGTGAGATTGGTTTTGGTTCAAAGATGTTGATGAATCATATACACCCGACTCCTCCGAGGCCACCAGCTCCGAGTTTATGACACTGATTTTTTATTGATGACTTGATGACTTTAAATGAGGGAACTATTGGGGATTATCTGCAGGATCTACTCTATGAGGTTGCCGCTCAATCCAGTTCTTATACGTCCATGAACATCACTGATATTGTAGAGTAGAGCGCGCTATGCATTTTAAAACAGGACTGTGATATATGCTATCTCACTCGGAGATAACGGGCGATAGTGGTCTGTTTACTTAATGTATGACTTCCTCGTGTGCGATGTCGTTTGCCGCATAACCGCATTTTAGTTGATGTGATTCTTTAAACAGCGCATGCAATGCATGCAAATTAAAGCATTCTTTAATAAACCAAGTCAAATTCTAAAAGCTTCTTACTCCTACTAATTTGTTCTGATTAAATTCGTTGTGAGTTCCAAGGTAGCCGTAGTTTTACCCCCGGGACTGTAATGGACTTCACTGTTCATTACCTTTTTTGGCAGTCGCCGCTATTAATCCTGGCTACACAGGAGATACAGTGGTGGGAATGTGTGGCGGGCCCCTGTCCCGATTTGTTAAACCAAACACATGGTAAGAGGTGTAAGTGACTCACCATGATCTTTAGAGTCAAAGCCAACCTCACCTCCACGTGCTCGTGGAAGAGGCTTTGGTGAAATAGCAGTGGGGACGGCGTAAGGTAAGCTACTCGGCTGGGTAAGTACCTACACCTCACAGAATACCGCAGCCAAATAACAATTCCCTTGAGGGTTGTTGTGTTCCTGTGAGTGAGTGAGGTCATCGGAAAGAAATGAGTTGCTGCGTTGGCAAAGGGGGTGACGGCGCATGAGCGATATTTAATGTTGCGAGCGTTAATATGGCTATAGTAACCGCTTCACATTAGGCGGGTATTATACTTGTCTGCCATCCGACGTAGTATAAAAAAAATGGTAGGCATATTAATGCTTCCAAATTCAATCCAAAATTACTCTATACTGAAAACAAAACAGCCCCCTTACCACATCTCTTATTGCGATTCAATAACTGAATAGAATGCTTATTCATACCAATGAATAAGCGACTCTATTTCAAATGGAATAGAGTCGCTTATTCATTGGTATGAATAAGCAATCGAGTCAATTATTGAATCGCAATAAGAGATGGTGGTAAGGGGGCAGTAGAAACCACGTGCTTGTACATTTAATACATTTATCAATAAGGAACAGGGGCCGTCTAAGGTGAAGTCGATTACAATTGGATTTTTTGATTGCATAAATCTAACTTCACTTTTAATTAGTGCTAATAGTGCTTAGCGGGTAGGGACGGAGGCGCTCTACTGATTAAACTGAAGTTTAACACAAATGTAAACAGAAGTCCGATTTTCGCAATCAAAATACCCGGTGGGAATCGGTTTTAGTTTCGTACTTTATTCACATTTAGTTTACTTGAATTTCAATAGTATTAAATTAATTTGAATATATTTAATTCCAGTTATCAAATTTAATGTAATTGGATTTAATTAATTTCTTTTAATTGATGTAGTTAAATAATATGTTAAAATTTTTGATTAATAAATTATGTTGCACGATGTATTCACCTATAAGTACTGTATGTTACATTTGGCTATTTTATAATTGTAACACTATTTGTTAATGCAAATAATGTATACAAATGTTGGCAATTCAATAAAATGAATAATTAAATAAATCTAGAGAGAAGCACTCCACTTTGAGTCGCCATATGCATCCTCCACTCTTAGAACTTTCCACATGACATGTCGTCCGCCCACTTTCACTTCAGCTTGCTGACTTTGAGAGGCTTCTTAGTTCCGAATTCGATCCCTGACAGAAATCCAAAACTATTTGCTATCACATTTCAGCAAAATAATCAAACCAGCAGTTCAATAAATTTCCAAATAGAATTTCATTCATGAATGAATGAAACTGGGAGCATGCATAATTAATGACACGTGGTTATCGAAGTAATTTCAATGATTTGGATGAACGCAGACAATTGACAATTACTATTGATAATTTGACGTTTGTTTTGAGTTCACAGTATTATACGAATGTGTGATATAAATAGACCGACAATTTTATTAGGCATATAATATATATTCGGAATTTAATTGGCTGATATCTGAAATTAATCGGAAATTAAGTCGCTGATAGGATAAAATTAAAAATCAATCAATAGGGTTAGAAATAAAGTCACTCAATTGACTTTTGGTGCCCAGAACGCAAGTCATTGGATTGAATGACGGCTGCGACGAGGCGGGGCGAAGTAGGGCGAACAGATGGACATGATGACAACGTGGACAATGATGCGCCCACAGTCGAGAGGAATCTCTCTCACTGCGACATAATGTATACAAAACAAAAGATAAGAATGTATACAAAAATAGTAATGTCACACATGAATGATACATTTAGAGACAAATATCTCATTTCCCTAAAGACATGGTGTCAAGAGTTGTGACACGGTCTCGTAGTGTCTTTATGTCTAGAGACTGGAGACTATAATTGATTAAAAATGTAAATGTATTTAGGTATAGATATAGATATTTCTGGACAATTTACACAGCGCCATCTAGACCCAATTTAAGCGCAAAGCTTGTGTTATGGGTACTAGACAACTGATAAATGTACTTAAATACATTTTTTTTTTAAATACATATTCATAATACATAGAAAATACCCAGACCAAGACAAACAGACATGTTCATGCACACAAATGTTTGTCTTGTGCGGGAATCGATCCCGCAACCTCGGAGTCAAAGTGGCCATTGCTAACCATTCGACCACCGAGCTCGTCAACGGTAAGGACTTTGAACTACATTCCGAATCTTTTTTTTTATATTAGGATAGGTACACATAATAAAGCTCCGTTTTGTCGCAGTATAAGTAACAGTTCACATAAGTATGACGGTTGTTTTGAAGACATATGTTTTAGAGATAAAAATCAAATGGTGTCTCGAGAGATAAATTAAAATTCTCTAGACAAACTCCCCAGACTCCCAGTGCCTACTAGACCTAACTCAGCAGTAACAATATCAGTTTTATTTCGACATAATTTTAACAAAAAAGAAACCGACTCCTATAATTACTCTATAATCGTAAGCATACTAAAAAGTTAAAAAACACTATCGGACTACATTTTATGATATGAAAAAAATATGGGGCCAATCTGGAAGTATACTCTTTCAAATAAAAAAAAGCTTTTTAAAATCGGTTTATAAATGATGGAGTAATGAAGTAACAAACATAAAAAAAAAATACAACCGAATTGAGAAACTTCTAGTTTTTTGTTTTTTTTTTTTTATACTACGTCGGGTGACAAGACAAGCATACGGCCCGCCTGATCTCTTTACTTTCTGGTGACCTCACTCACTCGCAGGAACACAACAACCCTCAAGGGAATTGTCATTTGGCTGCGGTATTCTGTGAGGTGGAGGTACATTCCCCAGTCGGGTAGCTTACAATTACGCTCCCTACCTCTCTTTTCGCCAGAGCTTCGTTTGTCAGTCAGCAGGGTGCACCGCGTGCAGGTGAAGTTGGCTTTAGTTCAAAGATGTTGATGAATCACTTACACCACAAAATACAAGACAATATAATATTATCTTTGTTTTCGGTGTCAAACAATCAGTTCTCACAAAACATTTGCTTCAAGCAATTTATTGGATATCTCCCATTGAGGAATGAGACAATTTGCGGCGCCTCGCGGAGCTGTAATAAAATACCAGAAAATAATAAATGGATTTCTTTGTTACACAATATGTAATTTTATTGTTATCTACACCTAATTTTTATATAGTATAAATAATAAATAAGGTTTTTTGGTAATATGATAAATATTTTAGAAATGGAAAAATTAACCTTCTCGCCTAGGAGGGATTTGAACCTACGACCTCTCGATTACCGATCGAGTGCTCTTCCAAATGACCTACCAGGAAAGTTTGTGATGATGGCGAATTTTTGCATTTTGTATTTTACTGCTGTGAAGTCGCATTTTTTTTAAATATTTCTAATTCTATGTCGGATGTGAAGCGGTTACCGTAGCGATGTTAGTTAACATGAAATATCCGTCGCGCGCCGCCACCCCCGCTGCCAACGCAGCATCTCCTTCCTTTCTGGTGACCTCACTCACTCGCAGGAACACAACAACCCTCAAGATGATTGTTAATTGGCTATGGTATTCTGTGTGATGGAAGTACTTCTACAGTCGCTCGACTGTAGAAGTACTTCTAAAAGAATTTTAATATTTTATAATTATTTCGTATTTTGTATGTCGCCATCAACCCTTATTGATCCGACTGTTGGAATAGGGGCCTCTCCTCAATCGAAGGGGTTTATAACGTACTCCACCGCGCTGCTCATTCGCGGATTAGACGAGGTCAGTGGTTTTAAACAGCTTAAGGACCACTGACTTAGCTTAACGACTGTCATGACAACAGCCGGGACCGACGGCTTAACGTGCCCTACGAAGCACAGAGTGAATGAGATACTGTTATAATATCAAATGAATATGTTAACATATCGTATTTTTAGGCAGGCGTTAGATTGGTAATTAAAAGTATTTTATTCCGGGAGCCGCCTTAAATATTTATTTTATTCTGTTTTTAGTATTTGTTGTTATAGCGGCTACAGAAATACATCATCATTTCATGAGATACAGCCTGGTGACAGATGGACGGACGGACGGACAGCGGAGCCTTAGTAATAGGGTTCCTTTTTACCCTTTGGGTACGGAACCCTAAAAATTATACAAAGTCATTCAATAGTTCTTAAGAGGATGCTCTTTCCTTATCATTTTACAAGTTTAAATAGCCCCCACTATACGAACATACCTGAGGGCAGCATATTAGCCTCATCTCTCAAGAGGACCCCGCCAATAAATCGGGGCGGCCACGACCCCGCTGACTCGCTCTCGGAGCCGCAGCCGAGATACCGCTCTCCAGAGCCATTGTGCAGCGTGTAATTAAAAACGAATACACGTATTCTATCGTGCTCTATCTGGAAAGAATACATTCATTTGGAAAATACCAGGGAATTGCAATTAAAATACTTTTGTGCTTTAAAAAGGACATAGCTTAGTTGTTGTTGTGGAATTAATGTATTAAAAGCAACTATGTATTTATTATAGATTAGTATTTCCTTTTTCTTTTTATTAGTTTTATTTTTAAGTAATTTTAAGATTAGATTATTTTTATTTACTACTAGCTGACCCGGCAAACGTTGTTTTGCCATATACATTAATCGTTTAGGGGTATAAAAAATAGATGTTGGCCGATTCTCAGACCTACCCGATATGCACACAAAATTTCATCAAAATCGGTCAAGCCGTTTCGGAGGAATATGGCAACGAAAACTGTGACACGAGAATTTTATATATTAGATATTAGTTTAGTTGTATGTTTTGTTATACATATGTATATTTTTCATTTAATAAATAAACTATGTATTAAAATTAGGGATTTATGTGGTTCATTGACGGGCCCGGTGGTCGAATGGCTAGCAATGGCTACTTTGACTCCGAGGTCGCGGGTACGATCCCCGCACAAGACAAACATTTGTATGCATGAACATGTCTGTTTGTCTTAGTCTGGGTGTTTTCTATGTATTATAAGTATGTATTTACAAAAAAAAAAATGTATTTAAGTACATTTATCAGTTGTCTACTACCCATAGTACAAGCTTTGCGCTTAATTTGGGACTAGATGCGCGCTGTGAAAATTGTCCAGAAATATTTATTTATATTTTATTTATTATCTTTGACACAAAGCCAACCTCACCTGCACGTGGTGCACCCTGCTGACTGACAAATGAGGTTCTGGGAAAAAGAGAGGTAGGGCATAGCATATTTTTTAAGTTGCCCGACTGGGGAAGTACATCCCCCTTACAGAATATCACAGCCAAATTATAATGCCCTTATTTCTGCGAGTGAGTGAGGTCACCAGAAAGGAAGGAGTATAGGCTGGTAACGGTTCGGCGATTTCTTGGTGTAGCTGATCTCCATGGGCGGTGGTGATTGCATCTCATCAGTATCTAACCCACATGTTCTTTTGCCCCGCTCTCATATACTTAAAAAAAACCTATTATTCTGCCAACCCGCAGTTAAGCAGCGAAAATGAAATTATAAATGAAAAACTTGAAAGATAAATTAGTATGAGCCTATATATTTCACGAGCTCGGTGGTCGAATGGTTAGCAATGGCCACTTTGACTCCGAGGTCGCGGGTTCGATTCTCGCACAAGACAAACATTTGTGTGCATGAACATGTCTGTTTGTCTTGGTCTGGATGTTTTCTATAATAATAATATAATTACATTTATCAGTTGGCTAGTACCCTTATTACAAGGTTTGCGCTTAATTTGAGACTAGATGGCGCTGTGTAAATTGTCCAGAAATATTTAGTTATTTATTACCTACTACCAAGACACTCTTCTTTAGAGCTCGTCATACACAGACAAAGTTTACAATATTTCTTATACATTTTAACTAAAGCCAATGGAAGTTGAAAGAATACGTCTTTAAAATTGATTCCATATCCAAAAAAAAAACCGGTCAAGTGCGAGTCGGACTCGCCCACCGAGGGTTCCGTACGTAGGGTCATTATAAATTTGATATTTTTCATAATAAATAATGCATCGGAAAAAATAAATAAAATATATTTTGTAATGTGCACATCAAGCCCTTTCATATGACACCCCATTTGAACTAGTAGCTTTAAAAAATATTGACTATTTTTCAAGATTTTATTATAGAAATGTTTGTTACAAATGTATAGTTTTGAGATTTATTCTTGTACTTGTAGTCTATAACGATGTTACTTGCCAAATTTCATAGTTCTAGGTCAACGGGAAGTACCTTTTGATTCCCTTGAGATTGTGTCGAAATATGCGTTTTTTGCTGAATAAATGGCCGTATTTTTTTTTTTACGTAAACTTAGCAGTTTGATTTTTTTACAACTTTATGGGACCGTAGACCTGTATTCAGTTCAAATTTCAGCTTGATACCTCCACGCATTCTCGACATAGAGAGTCTTGCCAGACAGACAAACAGACAGATAGACGGACAACAAAGTGATCTTATAAGGGTTCCGTTTTTCCTTTTGAGGTACGGAACCCTAAAAACGAATGATAACAAAATCAGGGGATACAGTTTGGTGTTGCAGCTACAAATCTATCGTCTCCATTCAAAATTCAATTACACCCCTGGATAGATGAAGGATCAAAGAATTTATTAAGCTAAGTAAGGACTATGGAAAATCGCGTGCGGAAGAGGGAGAGACGCTACCATTTTCAGATAATTTCAGTGTATATAACGTATTCACGTACACACACCGTGGCCAAGACACATCCACGCCCCGTTCTTCAAAAATAGAGAAAGTAAGGCTAAATTAATTACAGTTTATTTCATTTCAAACAGTAATACACTGGTTTTCACGTAAAGAATTTCGACTTTACTAAAGAATTTGATATTGATAAAAATCTTGTTCGGCTCAAAGACGTGACGTTTGTAAAGATCCTTCCCAGTTAATATCCGGTGTATTTGAGACCATGCCCGTCACATACATATCTTTTTTATTCAAGTCATAGCCATATAACGCTTTATTATAAAAAAAAAATTGGTCGTGTGTAAAGTCGGTTTACGGATGATAATTTTTCGTGATAAGAAAACAGTGGAAAAGAGATAGATGCGTCACAAGCTCTCGCCCTCTCGCTTGTACGCTCGGCTCAGGCGAAACGTGACAATGAGTCATGCTTTTTCGTGCGTGCAGCTGGCGTTCGTCGAATTATAAGACGTTATCCCGTCAAAAGTGTTGCTTGCACGCTGGCGCCGCCGCTGCTATGGTAGCATCTGGTAATCTCACTCTGTCGGAGGAACAGAACGATTTTCCAGAGTACTGTTATTTGCATTGCCCTGCAATCTTCTGTAAGATTCTTCTCATTCTTCACCAGTCGAGTTCGACACGCCGCCGTACCTTTCTTGCTATGCGGCAGGTTGACTTTTGCTCTAAAGATAGTGTTTTTAACTTTTTAGTGGTTCTTACGATTGAAGAGTATTTTGAGGAGTCGGTTTTTTTTTGTTAAAATTATATAGTTACAGAATATGTCTATTTATGTTTAATTAAGATAATTTATGTATATTTAAGTGAAGTTTTCTCTCGCGTACTGTCAAGCTGTGGAATGAACTGCCTGTCGAGGTTTTCTCAGGAGACTACAGCATGGGGTTCCTCAAAAGGGCGTGAAGAGGTTTTTACAGGGTCGGCAATGCGCGTGCGATGCCCCTGGTGTTTCAGGCGCTCGTAGACTACGGTAACTTTTTCTATCAGGCGAGGCGTATGCTTGCTTGCTACTTTGGTGGTATAAAAACATATTTATTATCTTTTTTTTTATACTACGTCAGGTGGCATACAAGCATACGGCCCGCCTGATGTGAAGCGGTTACCGTAGCCATATTAACGCTCGCAACATAAAATATCAATAGGTCATTTGTAGGTTGTTGTTATAGCCATCAACATCTACAGATCGCCTGACGATGCCTCGCGTAGAGGCGAAACACGTGCCGCAGAGACGATAACGGCAGTCGGGGCAGTGGCGGTCGCATGTATCTTCTGTTTCAGATGTTGGAGATTCGCCGAGACGACCACAGCACCTGGGCAGAGACGACCAAAGCAGTCACGGCAGTCGCATGCAATTACTAACGGTAGTGGGTGGGTGCCGGCAGTAGTTTGCATGAACTAATTGGTGGCGGAAGCACGCAAAGTAGTGTAGATCAAATTGCCTATAAAATATCGCTCGCGCGCCGCCACCCCCGCTGCCAACGCAGCATCTCCTTCCTTTCTAGTCACCTGATCTGGTGGTCACTCACTCGCAGGAACACAACAACCCTCAAGGGAATCAAAAAGAAACCTAACTCTCAAATATAGAGTATATTTGAGATAATTTACTTTCACACACAAACCGTTCGTACCGTTAGTCATTGTTAATTAAACAAGTGTAAGTTTGGAAGTGGTAATGCACGTCGAATACAACGCCAGTTCACAGGAGTTAGTGAAGTTACGAGCTAAATGAAAGGTCAGTGACTAACTCACTGAATTAACTCATTTCCTTTGTATTGCAACATACGAGTATATGTGGGAATGAACTATCAGAAATTCTATTTTTAAGCTATTGCATAGCTTCTATCGCGGGCCTTGAGCGCGGGGACCGAATCCAGAAATTCCGTAACGAAAAAACCTCACGCTCCCCACTCCGACGGGCAAGGAGGTGTGACTTGAAGGCCGTGCATCGTCTAACGTCGTTTCAGTTCGGCAGTCTTCGACACGGCGTTGTGTGCGTGCGATTAGACGTATTGTACGACTCTACGAAACTCGTTTTATTTATTTAATAATAGAAAAATTTGTTTTCTTATCGGTCACCACGCTCAAAAAGTGTAACTTGAATTAATATCAAAGAAAAAGCAATAATGCATGAATGAATTTAAATAAATAAAATTATAATTGCATAAGTTGATACAAAATGTTATGCAATAGCTTTACCGCGGCAGTCCCCGAGTGCCACACGTCTTTTTTTATGAAGTTTAAAGATAAAAGAAGAAGTAGGAGACTGTCAGAGAAGAAAAGTGTGTTAGGTTTGTGTTGCTTGCTTACTGAGTATAAAAGTTATTTTCTCTTTAAATCTTTCGTTTTCCACATAAATAAATATTTTCTTGACAGTTTACACAGCGCCATCTAGTCCCAAATTAAGCGCAAAGTTTGTGTTATGGGTATTAGACAACTGATAAATGTACTTAAATACAGTTTTTTTTTTGTAAATACATACATACATACATAGAAAATACGCAGACCAACAAACAGACATGTTAATGCACACTTGTCACAAATGTTTGTCTTGCACGGGAATCGAACCCGCGACCTCGGAGTCAATGTGGCCATTGCTAACCATTCGACCACCGAGCTCGTCAAACATATATGTGTATATGTAAGTTTTGTGTAAGTGGTTCATCAACATCTTTGAACAAAAGCCAACTTCACCTGCACGTGGTGCACCCTGCTGACTGACAAAGGAAGCTCTGGCGAAAAGAGGGGTAGGGAGCTTAATTGTAAGCTACCCGACTGGGGAATGTACCTCCACCTCACAGAATACCGCAGCCAAATAACAATTCCCTTGAGGGTTGTTGTGTTCCTGCGAGTGAGTGAGGTCACCAGAAAGGAAGGAGATGCTGCGTTGGCAGCGGGGGTGGCGGCGCGCGAGCGATATTTTATGTTGCGAGCGTTAATATGGCTACGGTAACCGCTTCACATCAGGCGGGCCGTATGCTTGTCTGCCACCCGACGTAGTATAATAAAAAAAAATGTAGCTTACAATAGAGTTTTGTCGTTGTCAACCCTTATTCATCCCACTGCTGGGATACTCTGTTGTTGTGTCCCTCAATCGAAGGGGTTTAGAGCGTACTCCACCACGCTGCTCAATGAGGGTCTTTTGGCAGCACTGTAGCGCAGGGTCCAATCGTCTGTCAATTCATAGCATCTTGTCAAATGTCTTGTTGACGTCATGTGTTGTCTTGTCTTCTTGAAGTTTCACTGTCAAAAACCTCAGTACAATTTGACAATCTGGACCCGACGCCTACCTAGCGACATCTGGTGTCAGAAAATATATCAAACACCCCCATTACGGGTTTCCGTTTTCAATCCGCCAAAAGGCCACTCGACTGTTAACTAATGACAAGAGCCGGGATCGACGGCTTAACGTGCCCCCCGAACGGAGAAGTTGGAGATAAATATCGATGGTCTGATGACCTTAACAATGCGGCTGGGAGCGGCTGGATGCGGAAGGCGGAGGATCGTATCTGGTGGAAAGCATTGGGGAAGGCATATATATAGCAGTGGGTAGATACAGGCAGATGATGATGATGAAGCCCATCCATGGACAGGCTACGGTCGACGTTGCTTAACTTGCGTGTTTGATTAGACTGACAAGCGCAACGACGTCATCGAGGACCTCAATAGTGTTTTGAATACAGATTAATTTCACATATGTGTTATGAATGCTATGTAATACTACACCCCGGCCACTCCATACAAATGTCGCGTCCTTTACTACTACATATACAATGACGTCTGTCCAGAGCGGGAATAAGCGTGTGTGCGTGCGGCGCCATACAATCTGTTCCAGATTTGTCTCAGAGGGGAGGTGAGGTCGACACTTGATAGCGGCAGGGACTGGCCGTACTGTACGTAGTACTATTACATAAACTGTGGTAATACTATGGCTAAATATTTTGTTTATGTACGGTATTATGGTAAACAATGAGAAATATTTAGGTAATAGTAAACAAGTATGTTTATTTTGAGAAACCAAACAAACTACGTTGTTTTGTGTTGGTATTATATAACTTGCAAGGTGAATAACGACGTATAATTTATGCAGTATAAAAATATGTTCTTTAAAAAGAACACACAAAGATTTAGTAGTGTAATACTTAATAGGTAGATGGCGCCGCACTGCAACGTAACAACAGTAAAATATAAAATGCAAAATTCGGCAGCATCACAAACTTTCCCGGTAGCTCAGTTGGAAGAGCACTCGACCGATAATCAAGACGTCGTGGGTTCAGAACTTCAAATATAGGCCATCTATGAGGTGAACATTCCCATTTTTTAAATATTTGTAATATTCTGGCAACTAAAATAATATTAATATATATAATTATATTAACACTCGCAACATAACCACGCCGCCACACTCGCTGCCAAGAACACAACATTCAAGGGCTTTGTTATTTGGCAGCGGTGTTCTGTGAGGTCGAGGTATTTTCCCAGTCGGGCTGCTTACAAATACGCTGTGTGCCCGACCTCTCTTTCTCCCAAGCCTCAAGGTATGGTGCACCACGTGCAGATGAAGATAGCTTTGGCTCTAAAGTACGTGGTGATCTACACCTCATTCTTCTGATTAAATTCGTTGTGAGTTCCAAGGCAGCTGTTGCTTTCGCCCAGGACTACAGTTCATTACTTTTCTGGTGGTCGCCGCTGTTCACTGCAGCACTCCATATTCTCTGTCAAAAATAAAAAATACTAGTGAAAGAATTACTTCGATATGTCATTTAGTTTCCGATTTAGAAGTAAAACAAGTTGTAACCGTATGACGCGGGCTGTGTGACGTCATCGCACAACCGCGAGCGGACTGAGTGAGCCAAGCGTCTGGCTCACTCAGTCCGCTCGCGGTCGCGCGCCGTGTCGTTGAAATTATACCTAAATACTTTAATTACAATTAAATAATTAATTAAATACTATAATAATAATAATTAATTAAATACTATAATTAGAATGTCACATCCCAAATACTAAGCGAGCCGTGGCCGTGGCCCGTGCGATGCGTTGTGAAATGACGTCACAAGACTGTTAGCGGGACTCGATATTTTTCGAAACTTTGAATGCCTTTATAATCAAAACTACTAGATATTTTTGACTACAACAAAAACTAGTGTGTTTGTATACATACAGGCTTCACTGAGACAACATTTCAAGCGATTTGGCATACCTAGTAACATTCTTCATTACGTAATATAAATAAATATATATGTAAAACTTTATGTGTGTGTATGTATGTAGGTTTTTTTTTTTTTTGTCAGACCAAATTACACAGCGCCACCTAGCCCCAAAGTAAGCGAAGCTTGTGTTATGGGTACTAGACAACTCATAAACATACGTAAATACATTTTTTTTTGTAAATACATACTTATGATACATAGAAAACACCCAGACTAAGACAAACAGACATGTTCATGCACACAAATGTTTGTCCTATGTGGGAATCGAACCCACGAGCGTTGGTGTCGAAGCCGCGTCATTGACCGCTACGCCACCGAGCTCGTCAAGGTATATATATATATATATATATGTTGTTAATATAAACAACACAAACACACACACACACACACTCACACACACACATATAAACGTATATATATACACATATATTGTACAATACTATGGAGCTACTGCTGTTACCGAAGACGCCGTACATATTGGGACATAATTCAGTTTCAGTATTATCCTATAGAACGCTATTACTGAAATCATATTATTTCAGTCCGTATAGTCATTCTAGTAGTACTTCGGCCCTTTGTGCTCGCTCGCTTTGTGCCCATTGTCGGCTGGAATTCAGCGCTGAAAGAGCGAACCTCTACTGAAATACTGAAGAAATATTTCTTGTAAGAATGTATTATAGTACTAATGTTAGAGTATTTAAGATAGATCACTTTTGTATATTAATAGTATGTATATATATAATATACTAGATTATCAGGCAAACGTTGTTTTTCCATATAATTTCTACTAATATCGCTATTAAAAAATAGGGGTTGATGACAGAAGGGTGACAATTTAGGGTTGCATGTATTTTTAATGCCACATCATAAAAAAATAAAAAAAATTGTAAAAAAAAAATTGGGGTGGACCACCCTTATCACTTAGGGGTATACAAAATAAATAACAACCGATCCTCAGACCTACTGTATATACATATAAAATTTCATCAAAATCGGTCAAGCCGTTTCGGAGGAGTATGGTAACTAAAACTGTGACACGACAATTTTATATATTAGAAAGAGAAAGAGAGATAACACACAAAAAAACACATGATCCGCCTGGTAAAGTCTACGTTTAGTTGGCGGGAAGCAAGTATAGAGCCTGCCTGATGTGAAGCCGGTATCTATATAAACGCTCGCAACATGATACGTCGCTAGCGTGCCGCTGCCAACGCAGAAACTCCTTCCATCTCCTAATTACATTTTCCTTTCAGCTTAAGTATTTTTATTCCCTTAGTGATATTTATAATATCTTCGAGGATTTAAAAGGCTGTCGCGCTCTCAAACATTTTTAATAAAGAGTAATATACCACTTCATCTTGCGGGTGACACTCGAGGCAGGGAGATTAATAAACGAGTGATCCCTTTGCGCACTAAATACGGATTTTATATTTAAAAGCAAAATATTTTTTTTAGATTACCTACATTCAGTAAGGAGCTCGATGGTGTCGTTGCGCCTGTCAGGCTAATCGAATATGCAAGTTAAGCAACGTCGACCGTAGCTTGTCAATAGATGGTTTTTTTTTATCTCGAGCTTCTCCGTAATTCGGAGGGTATACGTTTGGCAGCTTTTGGGAAGCTTCAGCACATCTTCGCCGCACAGATACCGCTGTATATATGCTTGAAGGCTACAACCAGGGCGTCTTCCCTGCAATGATCTATGGTGCAGAGACTTGGGCACTGACCATCGGACTGGTCCACAGGTTAAAGGTCACGCAGCGAGCGATGCAGAGGGTTATGCTCGGCGTTTCTCTGAGGGATTGAATCCGGAACGAAGAAATTCGACGGAGAACCAAAGTTGACGACATAGCTGTCAGAGTTTGCTCCATCCATGCTTACTCCTATATTGCTGAAGTGGCAATATAGGAGTAAGTGATGGCAATAAAGGGAGTAAGTTGTAATAAAGGGAGTAAGTGATGGCAGATGGGGGACGAAGGTATTAGAGTGGAGGCCGCGCGTAGGGTGACGAAGCGTTGGACGCCCTCCTTCTGGCTGGTCCGATGTCATTAAGAAAGTGTCTTGAAGCTGCTGGATGCGGAAGGCGGAGGATCGTATTTGGTGGAAAGCATTGGGGAAGGCTTATATCTAGCAGTGGATAGATATAGGCTGATAATGATGATGAGAATGATATTCTGGGGTGTAAGTGGTTCATCAACATCTTTGAACCAAAGCCAACTTCACCTGCACGCGGTTCACCCTGCTGACTGACAAACGAAGCTCTGGCGAAAAAAAAGGTAGGGAGCGTAAATGTAAGCTACCCGACTGGGGAATGTACCTCCACCTCACAAAATACCGCAGCCAAATAACAATTCCCTTGAGGGTTGTTGTGTTCCTGCGAGTGAGTGAGGTCACCAGACAGGAAAGAGATGGTGCGTTGGCAGCGGAGGTGGCAGCGCGTTAGCGATATTTTATGTTGCGAGCGTTAATATGGCTACAGTAACCGCTTCACATCAGGCGGGCCGTATGCTTGTCTGTCACCCGTCGTAGTATAAAAAAAAATCTATAAGGGATTATCTCTAGACTAGTCTTCTCGTAGTCAATAAGTAAGGAAAATAATCCATAGAGTGATTTCTACGGACCAAAATAACCAACAAAATATATGACTAAATCCTTACACCACAAAATCTAAGTCTCAAAGCAGTCCACTTTTATTTGAAAACAAATTGCATTTCACAAACCACTGGTCTCAGCATTAACTTTATATTTATTATGCTATTTATGCTCCATGATTTTCCACCAATTCTCTCTAACTTTCGGCTTTAAAGAATATAACACAAACAGAAATAAATAAAAACAGGAGCTGTTGGACGGATACCAAGTGGAATAAAACAAATGGACTTGTTTCCAAAGCTTGTTTTTGACATATTTTTGACTGTGATTTTTATTCTATTTGTAGAGAAATCGAATGCATGAGGGATATTGGATTTCGATGAAAATAACAAACGTGTAGTCAAATAAATAAATTTAGGAAAAAATTAGGGTTGGCAATTTTTTTGAATGAATGAATATTTATTTGCCAGAATAAGGTTTTTGTACAGTTGTCATGTTGTCATTATGTTCCATATTATTCTGCAATCGATAATGGCGTGCAAATATTAAAATCATAATATGTAATTGAACTATGTAAATCACTGAAAAATGAATCATCAGTATCATTTTGGCAATAGAGAAGTTATTGTTACAGCTTCAGTAAGAAACTGAACAATAACTATGTAGTTTATTGTAATACGCCAAGGGCCGTTTTAGGGATATTTACACGCCACAAATGTACAAAAATACGTTTTTTATAATTGCATTCCTGAAGGCCTACTCTTAAAATCTGAAGGCCAATTCTCGTAATTTTTCTACGAACGCAGATTGAAAGTTGATCGAATCGAGATGAATTTGTGAATTGACTAAAATTATATACTTGATATAATTAATTAATTATTATCAATTCTTGTTGTTGGCAAAGTAACATTCTTAGTCTGTTTCATTTTCACTCATATTTCGATGCAATCCCGCTTAAATTTAATTTTGAAGTTACATATTGTGTTACGAGAATACCAAATGTGACATTTATGAGATCGAGACTGGATCGAAATTAAATTTTGACTATATTTAAAATTATGAGAATTGCCCCTCTGGTGTACATTTTATATCGTCGTCAAACCTAATTTATGCTGGGATACGGATCTCCTCTCAATTGAAATGGTTTAGAGTGTACCACGCTGCTCAACTGCGGGTTGGCGGAGGCCAGTGTTTACAAGCCGCCTAAAGGCCACAGACTTATCTTAACGACTGTCAATTAATGACAACAGCGGGGAGCGACGGCTTACCGTGCCCTGCGAAGCAAGTTACGCATGAAGATTATTGTTATGCCGAGTAGAAATAAAGTTATTAATAATTCTTATTTATTATACAGGAAATTCTAACATTTTTTTATTTCGGGGTGTAATTGGTTCATCAACATCTTTGAACCAAAGCCAACTTCACCTGCACGCGGTGCACCCTGCTGACTGACAAACGAAGATATGGCGAAAAGAGAGTTAGTGAGCGTAATTGTAAGCTACCCGACTGGTTAATGTACCTCCACCTCACAGAATACTGCAGCCAAATAATAATTCCCTTGAGGGTCGTTGTGTTCCTGCGAGTGAATGAGGTCACTAGAAGGGAAGGAGATGCTGCATTGGCAGCGGGGGTGGCGGCGCGCGAGCGATATTTCATGTCGTGAGCGTTAATATGGCTACGGTGACCGCTTCACATCAGGCGGGCCGTATGCTTGTCTACCACCCGACATAGTATGAAAAAAAAAAGAAAATAAAAATTATGTTCCAATTTTTCTTTTTTACTGATATTGAATTAATATACCTTATGTTAACAGCTGAGACGGATCGAATGACACCTCGGATGTCGAAATCCTCCTTTTTTAGTCCGTCGGGTAAAAGATAAATTACTGTTGGAAACAGGGTAGTTGCAACCCTAGATAAACTGCACGCCACTATCTAGTCCCAACCCTAACTAAGTAAAACTATATATGAACTATTGATTTCAATTCAATCGTCTCCAAATACAAATAAAACCGGCCAAGTGCGAGTCGGACTTGCGCACGAAGGGTTCCGTACCATTATCTATAAAAACGGCAAAAAAATCACGTTTGTTGTATGGGAGCCCCCTTAAATATTAATTTTATTCCGTTTTTTAGTATTTGTTGTTATAGCGGCAATAGAAATACATCATCTGTGAAAATTTCAACTGTCTAACTATCACAGTTCATGAGATACAGCCTGGTGACAGACGGACGGACGGACGGACGGACAGCGGAGCCTTAGTAATAGGGTTCCTTTTTACCGTTTGGGTACGGAGCCCTAAAAATGGTTCTGAGATATATGTAATGACTGAATATAGTAATACATCGACTGAATATAGTAACGTAATACAAATATAAATGATTAAATAAAAAATGATTGACATCAAAATTAATATAAAATTATTCTGCAGGTGCCTAAACAGTAAAAAATATACAGGTGCAACTTGTTGTAATAAATAAATAATAATAAATAATCAATATTGTCAGACAAATTACACAGCGCCATCTAGCCCCAAAGTAAGCGAAGCTTGTGTTATGGGTACTAGACAACTGATAAACATACGTAAATAATTTTTTTTTTGTAAATACTTACTTATGATACATAGAAAACACCCAGACTAAGACAAACAGACATGTTCATTCACATAAATGTTTGTCCTATGTGGAAATCGAACCCACGAGCGTTGGTGTCGAAGCCGCGTCATTGACCGCTACGCCACCAAGCTCGTCGAAATAGAATAGATACATATAGAATTATTCAAGCTCCTCTCCCATTGCAGCTCCCCACAGGGTCCTTGATTGTTACATTAAGGATGCAATAAATTATTGAGTATTGAGTATTGATATTGTCCGAGGCTCTAAACGATGTTCTTCTTAACATTTTCAGATTAATTACAACTACATAATATAATTTTACTATTTTACATTATACCAAGCATACGGCCCGTCTGATGTGAAGCAGTTACCGAAGACATATTAACACTCGCAACATGAAATATCGCTCGCGCGCCGCCACCCCCGCTCCGCCAGCTCCTTCATTTCTGGTGACCTCACTCACTCGCAGGAACACAACAACCCGCAAGGGAATTGTTATTTGGCTGCGGTATTCTATGAGGTGGAGGTACTTCCCCAGTCGGACCGCTTAAAAATACGCTATGCACTACCTCTCTTCTCGCCAGAGCCTCGTCTGTCAGTCAGCAGGGTGCACAACGTGCAGGTAAGGCTGACCTTGGTTCAAAGATGTTGATGAACCACTTACAACTCAAAATTAATCGATTGTTCTTCTCCTCTAGCGATATAGTAGGGAAGTGCAAACTTTCCGAACAGGTTCACAGATCTGAACTAAAAAACAAATATGTAATAAGCACATCGCATCGCCCTTAATTTGTATCCATGCGACGCCGACACGTCAGGGCGATTATGGCGTCGCGGCGCCATAACGAGCGACACCAGACAACTCAATTAAAAGTTTATCAACTCCAAAACCTTTGTATTTGGTGTTCGCGATATTGTGTTTAGGTACCGTGCAGTAGGTAATGTCATTGTTAAAATTTTAACTAACTTTGTACTGATTTTTAGGGTTCCGTACCTCATAAGGAAAAACGGAACCTTTATAAGATCACTTTGTTGTCCGTCTGTCTGTGTGTCTGTCAGTCAGGACCCTTAACCAAAGGGAATATATTGAGAGCCTCATCTCAACAGCCTCAAAGAAACTCGGGATCATGAACAGAGTGCGGCGGTTTTTCGCGCCGGACCAGCTTTGTCTTTTGTATAAGACTCAAGTTCGGGCCTGCATGGAGTACTGCTCACATCTCTGGGATGGTTCCGCCCAATATCTCCTCGAGGCTCTCGACAGGTTGCAGCGACGAGCGGTCCGCATAATTGGTGACGAAGAGGTCACCAAGAATCTTTAACCTCTTCAACTGTGGAGAGATATTGGATCACTAAGCGTATTTTTCCGCCTATACCACGGAGAGTGTGCTGTTTTCCCATAAGGGAAAACAGTCCAGGGAGGAAGGGATAGCCCTTCCTCCCCTTTCCGTCACCGAACAACACGTACTGGCTTGCGGTACCACAAATTCATCATTGGTATCATTCCATCGCGTACTAAAAAGTTTGGTAACTCCTATCTATGTCGCACTATTAAAAAGTGGAACGCGTTGCCGCCATATGTATTTCCTCAATCATACAATATGGGATCCTTCAAGCGAAGCGTGAAGAAGCATCTTGTAGGCCAGCATGGCAGCGTCAACTGACAAGACATCAAAGTTTCTTGTCCGTTGCCGTTGCGATTGGGGCTCTTCTTTTCGGTTACCATCAGGTGAAGTGGAGCCAATATGCTGAGCTAATATAAAAAAAAAAAAACCCTCTATGTCGAGAATGCGTGGAGGTATCAAGCTGAAATTTGAACTGTATACTCAGGTCTACAGTCCCATAAAGTTGTAAAAAAATATACGGCCGTTTATATAGCAAAAAACGCATATTTCTCAAGGGAATCAAAACTCATAGGGTACTTCCCGTTGACCTAGAACTATGAAATTTGGCAAGTAACATCGTTATAAATAAAAGTACAAGAATAAATCTTAAAACTATGCAGTTGTTATTATATCTTAAAAAATAGGGTCTATATTAATTTTTATAGGGGGTCGAAATTTCAAATTGAAACTACTAGTTCAAATGGGGTATCATATGAAATGGCTTGAGGTGCACATTGCAAAGTATATTTTATTTATTTTTTCCGACGTACTATTTCTGATTTATAATGAAAAATATCAAATTTATAATGATCCTACGTACGGAACCCTCGGTGGCGAGTCCGACTCGCGCAAGTCCTTTTTTTTAAGAGATTTCAAAAAGCTGAGTTGTTTTCAACTGTTTTGGAATCGAAAACTTCTTTTGGTGCTAGTGAATTCGGCTAAAGTCGGCAGGGAGTGAGCGAGACGTAGCGAGAAATGAAGTTTTCACTTCTATCGTGTAATTTTTTTCTATCGTTTTAATTATTTTTGTAGTATTAAGTGTTTTTAATATAGTTATATTAACGCTCGCAACATGAAATATCACTAGCGCGCCGCTACCCCCGCTACCAACGCAGCAACTCCTTCCTTTATGGTGACCTCACACACTCGCAGGAACACAACAACCATCAAGGGCATTGTTATTTGGCTGCAGTATTCTGTGAGCGGGAGGTACTTCCCTCTCATCGCCAGTCTTTCGCTAGTCGGCTGGTGCAAGACGTGCCGGTAAGGTTTTAGCTCTAACGATCGTGGTGACGAACTTATACCACAAAACACACAATTAACTGTGATAAATGTAAGTGGTTATTTTAAATAATGCAACTTTAACACTCCAGTAATTCAATGCTCCATGCCTGTTCCTGATAAACTAATCACGCGGTATTAGATTACGCGTGTGGCACGGATTAGGTTACGAATATCATATCGTAACGAGTATCGATCGTAGTGGCGAAGCGACGGGCTCTTGATATCGTTCAGGGTAACATCACAAAAGAGTGAGATCTGTAAATAGGGCTTAATGGATTTGACAAGTTATTTACTTATTTACTGTAGACATTCATATCCCAACAGTGGGATAATTATGGATTGATAACGTTATGTTGAACAATTCAAAACTAAACGATGGCAAATTTACTCGAATACTGAATCTTGAAATAGCTATTGGTAGCTGTAAATTTAATTTTTTGTCAGTTTAGGATTTATGGACTTACTGACCATCATCATCATCATCATCATCAGCCTGTATCTACCCACTGCCGGATATAAGCCTTCCCCAATGCTTTCCACCAGATACGATCCTCCGCCTTCCGCATCCAGCCGCTCCCAGCCGCTCTCTTTAGGTCATCGGACCATCTAGAGGGAGGGCGCCCAACACTTCGTCGTCCTACTCGCGGCCTCCACTCTAATACCTTCCTCCCCCATCTGCCATCACTTACTCGGCAGATGTGACCCGCCCATTGCCACTTCAGCTTGCAAACTCATATGGCTATGTCGACAACTTTAGTTCTCCGTCGAATTTCTTCGTTCCGGATACGATCCCGCAGAGAAACACCGAGCATAGCCCTCTCCATCGCTCGCTGCGCGACCTTTAACCTGTGGACCAGTCCGATGGTCAGTGTCCAAGTCTCTGCACCATATGTCATTGCAGGGAGGACGCACTGATTGAAGACTTTAGTCTTCAAGCATTGGGGTATCTCTTCGGCGAAGATGTACCGAAGCTTTCCAAAAGCTGCCCAGCCCAGTCGAATACGTCTATCGATCTCTTTGTTGAAATTACCCCGGCCAAGCTGTATAGAATGTCCGAGGTAGACATAGTCATTAACCACTTCAATAGCGGCATACTCTACTATAACCGGGCTAGGGATGACATAGTCGTTGTACATGACTTTCGTCTTGTCGAAATTCATCCCCAGCCCCACACGTCGAGAAGCAGCATTGAGATCGACCAACATACGACTGAGATCCTCCAGCGATTCAGCCATTATAACCACGTCGTCGGCAAACCGAAGGTGTGAGATGTACTCGCCATTCACATTGACGCCCCGTTTTTTCCAGTCCAGCGTCTTGGATACGTCTTCCAGAGCAGCGGTGAATAGTTTTGGGGAAATGACATCTCCTTGACGTACTCCCCGCTGCAGCTGGATAGGCTTAGACTGCTGGTCCTGGACGCGGACAGTCATTGTCGCAGCGCTATATAGCCATCTCAGCACCTCGATATAGCGGTGGTCGACTTGGCATCGCTGTAAGGATTCCAGAACAGACCAAGTTTCGATGGAGTCGAAGGCTTTCTCGTAGTCCACAAAAGCCACGCAGAGCGGCAAATTGTACTCTGTGGTTTTCTGCACAATCTGCCGCAATGTATATATGTGGTCCACGGTGCTGTAGCCTTTACGAAACCCAGCCTGCTCCGGTGGCTGGTAGTCATCAAGCCTTCGAGCGAGACGATTCGTGATAGCCCTTGAAAACAGCTTATACACGTGAGTCAGGAGCGAGATCGGTCTATAATTCTTCAATAAGGTTTTGTCACCTTTTTTGAAGAACAAGACAATCAAACTCCTGGTCCACGCGACTGGTGCGGTCCCATTGTGAATGACGGAATCAAACAGACCATGTAGCTTTCTATTGGCAAATTACGTTAAGAGTCCGCCCCAAGTCTATAGCCGAGCCCGGTGGTCGAATGGTTAGCAATGGCCACTTTGACTCCGAGGTCGCGTGTTCGATCCCCGCACAAGACAAATATTTGTGTGCATGAACATATCTGTTTGTCTTGGTCTGGGTATTTTCTATGTATCATATGTATGTATTTAAAAAAAATGTATTTAAGTATTATATCAGTTATCTAGTACCCATAGTACAAGCTTTGCTTAGTTTGGGACTAGATGGCCGTGTGTAATTTGTCCTGGAATATTTATTTATTTATTTTATAGGCGAAAAAAATGATAGTAATAATTTTAACAAAAAAAAAACCGAGTCCACAAATGACTCTTCAATCGTAAGCACCACAAAAAAGTTGAAAACACTATCAGAACTGTATTTTATGATATGAAAATAAAATAGGGCCAATACTTTTTCAAATAAAAAAAGTTTTTTTCAAATCGGTTTATAAATGACGTAACAAGCATTAAAAAAAATACAACCGAATTGAGAATCCTCCTTTTTTGGAGTCGGTTAAAAAGCAGCAAAAACGGCTGTTTTTAGCAATTTATTTTATTACATACTAGCTGCCCCGGCGAACTTCGTACCGCCTAACAATCAATGAATGTCGTGGTACAAATTGGCTGAACTAAATTTATGATTTTATGGAATTAAAACAATGAATAATAGAAAATAATAGAGAAGCTCGATGGCATAATTGCGCATGTCAGTCTAATTGGACACGCAAGTAAAGCAACATCGATCGAATCCTGTACACGGATGGGTTTATATTACCTCGAGCTCCTCCGTGCTTCGAAAGACACGTTAAGCCGTCGGTCCCGGTTGTTATCATTAGATTATCTTGCGCTCCTCCGTGCTTCGGAAGGCACGTTAACCGTCGGTCCCGGTTGGTATCATTAGATGACAGTCGTTAACCCAAGTTACTGGCCTTTAGGCGGCTCGAAAACACTGGCCTCCGCCAACCCGCAGTTGAGCAGCGTGTTGGAGTATGCTCTATTCCTCTTCGGTTGAGGGAAGACCCGTATCCATAAAAATTGAAGATTTCATAAAAATAAAGATTATTGTTTAATCAAAAAAAAAAAAAAAAAGTTATGTTTTATTTTTTAGTTTTGAAATCGGTTTAATCGTTTTGGTGATTTGTAATTGTCATTTCTTTTGATGTTTACTCTGATTTGATTCTTGCGTTCGAACTCCATGGGCCAAGCGTTTTCACCCCAATCGATTTGACATTTTTCAATTTTCAAAACAAATCAAACAGACAACTTTCGCGACATAAAAGTGACACCAATTGATTTGACTGTTTGATATTTGACAACCAATAAGGCAATAAATATCGCAATCCTTTTTCAACTGACACTTTCACTTGTATGGGAAAATGTTTTTCCTTTTATTTTATTCTTTCGCCAATCTTCTAATGTTTTTCATGGTCATTCTGCTATTCGGGACGGAGAGAAATCCAATAAATCATAAACCATGAAAATCGGTCCTACGGTTCTCGAGTTATAAGTGTTCGGTGATGTACATATATATATGAACAAAATTTATAATTTCTTGAAATTAATACAATGAATAATAGAAAATAATAGAGAAGCACGATGGCGTGAGGCACGTGTCAGTCTAATTGTACACGCAAGTTAAGCAACGTCAACCGTAGCCTGTTCATGGATGAGTTTATGTTATCTCGAGCTCGTCCGTGCTTCGGAAGGCACGTTAAGCCATCGGTCCTGGTGTTTATCATTAGATGGCAGTCCTTAAGCCAAGTTAGTGGCCCAACCCGTAGTTGAGCAGCGTGTTGGAGTATGCTCTAAACATCTTCGGTTGAGGGAAGACCCGTATCCCAGCAGTGGGTAAATAATAAGTTCAGTACTTTACAAAGTCACAAAAAAAGTACCAATTGACAACAATAAATATTTCAATCCACAAAACAAATCACAGACAACATTCGCGACGTAAAAGTGAGACCAATCGATTTGACATTTACATAACAATCAATAAATATTCCAATCCTTTTTAACTGGCACTATTTGTATGGGAAAACGTTTTTTCTTTTATTTAATTGGCTATTTGACTAACATTTTTTTCTGTTTGATATGTAGGGACGTCTCCATAATATAACCATAGGTGAAAGAATTACTTCGATAGCACAAAAATCTCTCGAGATATATTAATTTGAAAATCACAATTTTTAGACTGCCCCAAAACGCTCCATACAAAAGACTACCGAATTATGACGTCACAGTTTTGTATTTTATATGCATCAAATCAGAAATTTGTACGACAGCTATGTTAAATATTACGTTTATGTAATTATTATCATAATAAAAGTTATAGCATTTTTTATTGCTACTCCAATGGAAATATTATTTTTTAATAATTTCATACTTTTAAAATGGACTTTCCCGCCAAACTTTGATCGACGCTAAAAAAAGTCTGACTGAAGATATTAGAATGAAAGTTTGCAGATCTTTATAGTTTTGTGTATATTACGATATTGTTAATTTATTTGTACAATTTTTAAACATTGGAAACAACCCAATTCTTTCGTCAATTTTTCAATGTTTTTAATACTTTCCCGACCAAGACACGACATTATTTTATATATTATATAGATTTATGGAGCTTGATTTAAATTTCTGAACGCACGCATAAATATTTTAGAACCAATAAATCAGCCTGGCGCAACTCAAAGTAAAAAAAACGACTCTTTGAATCGGAAGCGAATTTGGTACAAATTCTGATTGTTCGCTTCCATTTCATACATATTAGAATTACGCTATTTGTATGGCACAGCCGTCTCTTAAAACGTAGTGGTTACATTCTCTTTGCAATAAATATTTAAATCCACAAAACTGTTTTCAAAACAAATCACAGCCAACTTTCAAGACGTAAAAATGAGACCAATAGAGTTAACATTTGTTTTTAATCTATGACATTTGTTCTATAATATACATTTCTGAACGCACGCATACATTTGGCGTACGCACGTACGACAACGTCACATTTGACAGCTACGACAACCACGAACATTTTGTATGGGAAAATGTTTTTTCTTTTATTTTATTTTTTCGAGAATTTTCCAATGTTTTTAAGAGTTATTCTGCTATTCGGGACGGAAACAAATCCAACAAATCAAAATCCATGGCAATCGGTCCAGCCGTTCTCGAGTTATAAGTGTTGTAACAAACACGACTTTCTTTTATATATATAAAGATACGTAAATCGAAACAGGCAATTTGATCTACACTACTTTGCTTCCGCCACCAATTAGTTCATGCAAACTACTGCCGGCCGGCATCCACCTACTACCGTTAGTAGTTGCATGCGACTGCCGTGGCTGCTTTGGTCGTCTCTGCTCCAGCTGCTGTGGTCGTCTCGGCGAATCTCCAACATCTGAAACAGAAGTAACATGCGACCGCCACCGCCCCGACTGCCGTCGTCGTCGGTAGCTCGTGGTGCGACACGTGTTTCGCCTCTACGCGAGGCATCCTAAGGCACTATGTATATGTTGATGGTTAGAACAATAACCTACGTAGGTTTTCACTTTCTACGTAGGTTGACTGAGTATTCATTCATCCTACCTGTTAAGATTATGATTTTTTATTCGAAGTGCCATTTTTTCAGCTACAAGGGCTTTAACTTTGTCATCTAATGACAGCAGCCCCGGGGCCGACAGCGTGTTCACTGAAGCACTGAGGATCTCGACACAAATAAACCCATAAATGACAGGTTAGGGAGTACGTTGCCTATCCTGCGTGATTAAACTAACACTCACAATAAGTACCACTTAAAATAATATTTTTTTCTAATAAACTGTTTATTCAAATGTTTACACGACCTTCCAGAAAGTCTAATAATAATTTGAGACGATGGAGAGAAATTACTTAAGCCCTAAAAGTTCCCATAAATAGATTCTCAAGTTTCCGGGCTCTCGGGATCGAGGCTTTAGCTCAAATGATCACTTCAGTAAATTACGGTTTCAATAGTTTACAATATTTACATAATAGCTAGAATCGAGACTACGCGATTGATTTTTCAAGTAAATTTACAGATTATTAATATTAATCTTAAACACAAGCATTAAAAAAATACTTGATTACATGTAGTTAATCTGTACGCTGTAGAAGTAGGAGCGAGAGGTATAACAGCAAAATTTCTCTATAACCTGCTGAAAGAACTTGGATTGTCCAGAAGTGCTGTAAGTTCTATACTAGAACGAGTATCTAAAGCTGCATTAGCACGTTCATACCAGATTTGGCTGGGCAGGGAGAGAAACACAAGTAGTGAAGGTGAGTGTTGACGTACGTCGGAAAGGGGCCCCTTAAACTTACACCCGTGTTACAAGTCTCGGGATCTGCTTGGGGTTTCTCTCTCTGCCACACGATGGACCCGGCGGGTCCGCACGGTGAATCCATGGAACCTAAGAAGTTCGTCTCTATATTAAAAAAATGTGTCACGTTGTTTATCCGCGATGGAATCCTAAACTAATGAACTGATTTTAATAAAATTTTGCACAGTGTGTGCACTTTGATCCAACTTGAGACCTTTCAATATTTTACGTAATTTTTTTTGATAAGTTATAAACTATCCTAAGTTTATAACTTATCAAAAAAAATACGTTAAATATTGAAAGGCGATACGAAGTTGACCGGGCCAGCTAGTCAACATATATAATAATAATAAATATTTCTGGACAATTTACACAGCGCCATCTAGTCCCAAATTAAGCGCTAAGCTTGTATTACGGGTACTAGACAACTGATAAATGTACTTAAATACATTTTTTTTTGTAAATAAATGCTTATAATACATAGAAAACACCCAGACAACATGTTCTTGCTTATAATACATAGAAAACACACAGAAACAGACATGTTCATGCACACAAATGTTTGTCTTTGTGCGGGAATCGAACCCACGACCTCGGAGTGAAAGTGGCCATTGCTAACCATTCGACCACCGAGCTCGTCAAAATATAAAAAGCTGTAATAATTTAACATAGATAATTGCTGTTTGGATATGGTATTCTGTGTGATGGAGGCACTTTTTCAGTCGGCCTTCGTTCGTTCGTTCATGTCTATCGTTCATTCGCAGCGCGTGTAGTTGAGATTGGCTTTGGTTCAAAGATGGTGCTTACACTTCAAACCTCTTATATGATCATTTATATGATACAGTAACTGTTTTCTTTTATACTACGTCGGATGGCAGACAAACATACGGCTCGTCTGTTTTGGAGCGGTTCACATGTTGAGCAACAATAATGTTATATAAAAAAAAATGGCGTGTGACTGTGTCGTGAACTCGACTGTGTGTTGTACGTGAACACGTAGTATGCAAAAAATTATCTCAAAATGGAAGCGCTGCCCCCTCCCACGCACGCGATGTTTCATAGTCCTTACTTAATAAATAATAATAAATATTGTCAGAAAAATTACAGAGCGCCATGTAGCCCCAAAGTAAGCCAAGCTTGTGCTATGGGTACTAGACAACTGATAAACATACATAAATACATTTTTTTTTTGTAAATACATACTTATGATACATAGAAAACACCCAGACCAAGACAAAAAGACATGTTCATGCACACAAATGTTTGTCCTTTGTGGGAATTGAACCCACGAGCGTTGGTGTCGAAGATACGTCATTGACCGCTACGCCACCGAGCTCGTCTGTTAGTATAATAATTTCTTTGATTCTTCGTCTATCCAGTGATGTGATTAAATTTTGGATGGAGATGATAGATATGTTGGCCGTGTGGTTTCCGGCAGACTAGAATAGAATCACTCCGTTTCTTCCCGTGGATGTCGTACAAGGCGACTAAGGGAAATACATTATCAAATATCGATCAGGCCTTCCCAACCCGTCTGGCCAGCGTGGGGAGTGTAGGCCAAATCCTCCTTCCGTCTAGGACGGACGAGAGAGGGTCGTGCTCCTGTAGTGGAGACTAAAATGGACCTGATGATGATAGATATGTAGCTGTAACACCAAACTGTATCCCCAGATTTTGTTATCATTAGTTGTTTTGAATTGCCTCCCTATGCAAGCAATTTTAAAGAGAATTTTATTCATGTCAAAGACTCAAAAGAACAAAACCTTTTGAGTCAGTGTAGTAATAAGTGAGACAATATTAGTGATAGTGCATTAAATATAACACAACAAGAAAGTGTTTCACCTTAACAGACACTAATAAAAGTCAATGGACATTATTCTTAGACTATATAATATTTAGAAGTTTATGTTAAAGTTAAATTACTTATTAGCCCGTAAGCTAGATTGTAATATTTAAAGCTGCAAGCTTTTTAGAAAAAAAAAAAAAAAAAAAAAAACGTCAACAACTAAAACGTAGGTTGTTGTTGGTGTTCTCTGGCTGTACGATAGATACAGCGGAAATGTATGACTTTGTCCTTTAAAAAAGAAATCGTAACACCATAGCTCCTCATTCAGACCTCGCGGGAAGCACGTTCCAACCTTTCCGATCTCTTAAATTTTATTCATTGAATTCCCTCAATTATTCCCCGCAAGCTCCCTAAAGGCGCAAACTAGAATTTATCTGCGACCCTGAAGAGAGCAGCGGGCATGGTTTGAGCAGACCTGCGACAGGTTGCGAATTGTCGCAATCACAATCAATCGCATATAGATGGGGTGGGGAGGTGGTGGGTCGAGCTGTCAATTGTACAATGTCTGTAGAGTCGTGTCTGTGCCACATACTGCGCCCTCCGGAGCCGTCTGTTCGGTATGTGTTGTGGGAACTGTCCCCATTATACGCGCTGGATAATAATCTGACAGTCTTGGATGCTAAGTGCTGGTAGGGAGCGTAATTGTACGCTACCCGACTGGGGAATGTACCTCCACCTCACAGAATACCGCAGTCAAATAACAATTCCCTTGAGGGTTGTTGTGTTCCTGCGAGTGAGTGAGTACATCAGAAAGGAAGGAGATGCTGCAACGGCAGCGGGGGTGGCGGCGCGCGAGCGATACTTTATGTTGCGTTATATGGCTTCGGTAATCGCTTTACATCAGGCGGGCCGTATGCTTGTCTGCCACCCGACGTAGTATAAAAAAATACTATTCTTCGGGTGCTGGTAGTTCTACAATAAATTCTCAAATTTACTTTACAGCCATGTGCCTCGAACTTAAGTGCGCTCGTCTGTAATTGGCATAAAAAATGGAAAATCGTTCGTCTGTATTCCCTTTATGTCCTCTATAAATCAATGACAGTACTCAAGTATCTCGTCCTTAAATATATTCCAGGACAAATATAAAGAAGACATCCCTTATTTTGAAGGGATTTTCAGCAATAAAGAAAATATTTATTTAACCTCATTTTTTCAAGTTTGTCCTTCACAATAGCACTTTAGTTAAGGATTTTTAGATATCTTGGACTTACAATAGGATTGTATCCCAAACACTTCAATTACAACGCCCTTTCAAGTGCTTCAAGGTAACGTCATTAAAATAAAATATCTGACTGAATCTGAATTATAGAAGAAAACTGCAATAGCAGACCCGGCAAACCTTGTCTTGCCATATACATAAAATTAACAATAAAATAAAATAAAAATATTTAGGGGGGGGGGTCACCCTAAATATTGTTTTTATGTGATAAAAGGTATGAAAAATAGATGGTGGTCGATTCTCGAACCTACCCGAAATGCGCACAAAATTTCATAAAAATCGGTCCAGCCGTTTCGGAGGAGATTGGTAACAAACAGCGCGATACGAGAATTGTATATATTAGTTAGTACGCGCAGTAGTAAGCAGTTTTAGTTTTAGTAATGCACCTGGAGAAGAGGAAGAGTTCTAGTGGAAAGGATTACGAAGTAGGCACGAAGATAAACAGCAGAAGATGGATCTTTAAGCGGAAGAATAGCATCCGTGATGCGCAGAGTTCGCGGGAGCGCCGACAGCATCCTGGAAGTTGTTAGAGACAAACCTGACTGTCGCATGTGGAGGCACTGGATACAGACTCATGTTGTTGTACCTAGTGCCTCCAGGGGACGTGGCGGGTATCATTTAAATTAGGATTATTTACAATATTTATATTTGAAATAATCCTAATTTATATGGATTTATATTGATCTGTATTTTAAATAAAACTAATGTAGCTTGTAAGTTTCTTTTACCAACAAAATATGTACCACAAAGTCTGCAATAAAGTGTTTTTTTATTTTTTTTATTTTTAAGGATCTTGTAGAGAAATATGAATATTACGTCGAAAGCGAATAATTTAGGAACTCGAGCCAAAGGTTGCAAAAATAAGCTATTTTTCTTCGATTTGTTATATTAACGACATGAGGCGGCACAATAATATAAAGATGAAAGAATTACTTCAATAGTATAAAACTTCTCAATATATAATCTCTCTCTATAATGACATATGACTCTCTAAAATATTTTTTTGGACTTTCCCAAAAACGCTCCATACAATGGCTAATATTATCAGTACCCAAGTAGTCTGCTTGCAACAAAAGGGGAGTATGACCTGCTACCAATCCGCTTTGGTGCCTAGTTGGTTTACTGGACACGATAACATAGAGGGTAAAGGTCCTCGAGCCTGGGACCCTACCGCCGAAGCTGAAGTTGATTTTTTTGTTCCAAAAATTGGTCTTAGGTTAAAGCTATTGACAAACATCTTCAGCTTAGTCGGTAACATAATTACTAACGGTCTAAGCAGTAGTCATTTTCGCATTCAAAAAATTTTTTTTTTTTTTTTTTTATACTACTTCGGGTGGCAGACAAGCATACGGCCCGCCTGATGTGAAGCGGTTACCGTAGCCATATTAACGCTCACAACATAAAATATTGCTCGCGCGCCACCACCCCCGCTGCCAACGCAGCATCTCCTTCCTTTCTGGTGACCCCACTCACTCGGAGGAACACAACAACCCTCAAGGGAATTGTTATTTGGCTGCGGTATTCTGTGAGGTGGAGGTACATTCCCCAGTCGGGTAGCTTACAATTACGCTCCCTACCTCTCTTTTCGCCAGAGCTTCGTTTGTCAGTCAGCAGGGTGCACCGCGTGCAGGTGAAGTTGGCTTTGGTTTAAAGATGTTGATAAACCACTTTCACCCCAAAATCTGATGGTAAGCGGCTTCAGCTTCGGCGGTAGGGCCCCAGGCACGAGGATATTGGTTTAGTGTTGGTTTACTGGGCGATAGACTTGAATTTCCTGTGATATTACAGTAAGGTTGGTGCACGGTGGAGCATTAGCTGTTGTCATAAAGTCCTTGTATGTAACTTATATAAGGACTATTACATATACTAATGTGGGTTACATCTAGGGTTCCCTTCCCTCCTGGTTTCCCGGGATTTGTCCTAGTTTGGAGGGCGTCCGGGAAGCGTCCGCGTAGGATTTAATTTGTAGTCCGGGGTTAAAACTACCCCCCACTCCATGCTGCGAATAACCGTCTTGTCACAGAACAAAACATCGGACGCGCAGCATGCGCCACGATAGCGAATTTTTTTTTTTTCGAAATTCCGAATTGATATCGGAAAACCAAGGTCACTTTACATTACTACTTTTTGATGCTCTACAGTTCTACACGAATCCCAAGTCAGAATTTCGAAATTTTGAGTTTTATGGCAACGGACGGACAGACAGAACGACTTTTTTTCGGAAAACCAAGGTCACTTTACATTACTACTTTTTAATGCTCTACACGAATCCGAAGTCAGAATTTCTAAATTTTGAGTTTCATGGCAACGGACAGACAGAACGACCGGACGATTTCATAAGCTCAATGAAATGAATTTCGCTGAAAATAGTGCTAGTACAAAAAAACAGATGACATGTCCGGGTTTTAAACATTCAAAATCCGGAGTTTCATCACGCACCTTGTCCTGGTTGCTGGCGTTCAGAGATGACAACCCTATTTACATTTCACATACTCTGTGGCTCCTGAATTCCTCGTAACCGGATTGTAAATGTTAAATCTTCATACTTCAATTCACACACGCAGAGATTACAGTTGCCGATGTGTGAGATTAAATCACGTACGCGCATAAGCGCTTGCTAACGCCCGTGGAATTACACGGCCGCGTATTTACATAAGTCCGCCGGTACAGGTGTTCAGGAGGGCCTGTGTTTTCCAGCGTGATTAAGTGAGATGTATATGATAATAGGCCTTCAGGGGGAAGAAGGATTAGTTATTGAGGAAAGGGATTGCTTACGTTATTTGGCATACGTAATTTCTTGTGTCCTATTGGACGGTACAGTCAACAGCTCGTAGAGCGTTAGTACGACTTACTTACTGCTGCGTACTACATAGACGAACATTAGGCGAACTGTATGTTACGAGCGTCTTATGTTCGTTTTATGTTATTTTATTTATCGTTTTATGTTAAGAGCGTTAATATGGCCACGGTAACCGCTTTATATTAGGCTTAGGTATGCTTGTGTACCACCGAACATTGTATTAAAAGAAAGAGGAACGAGTTCGAAAAAGGAATGGATAAAAATAAAAAAAAGTGTTTTACGTCATTTTATTTTCCTTCCATTACCAAATCGAATATTATTTTATGCTGGCAGAACATTCGAGTCTCTGATGCAATTACAAATATGGACGCGCTATTTTAATAAACTTTATTTGAGTTTTTCATGATAAGAGGTAGATATATATGAAAATAACCTGCCCTAATTATTATAGGTATAGTATATACGTACTGATATTATAAACGAAGCACAACTCACGCAAATTGGTTGTTCTAAAAATACAATTCGTAATAAATTCATCGTCAACTCATATTCATCCCACATACGGGCCTCCTCTCAATCTAAGTGGTTTAGAACGTACTCCACCACGCTGCTAAACCCCTTCGATCTAGGGTAGACCCGTATCCCAGCGGTGGTATAAATAAATAATAAATAAATATAAATATTGTCAGACAAATTACACAGCGCCATCTAGCCCCAAAGCAAGCGAAGCTTGTGTTATGGGTACTAGACAACTGATATACATACGTAAATACATTTTTTTTTTGTAAATACATACTTATGATACATAGAAAACACCCAGACCAAGACAAACAGACATGTTAATGCACACAAATGTTTATCCTGCGTGGGATCGAACCCACGAGCGTTGGTGTCGAAGCCGCGTCATTGACCGCTACGCCACCAAGCTCGTCTGAATGAAGGGTTACGACGAATAAAGAATAAAGTAAACTTGTAGTTCTTTTTTTTAAACAACTAAGAAAAGCTTGTTTAATAAAATATTCTTGTTCCTCACTTGAGTCTCAAAGTACACTTTTTCTTTCATTTCAATATTGTTTGTCCGCAAAGTGCTTCAAAAGGCCACCAAGAGTAGTCTAATCATAGCGTTTTAATTCCACAAAGGTAATCTTGCTTTCATTTGACCTATGATGAAACACTTTTTTTAGACCTTTATTACATACTTTTTAATTAAAACACAGAGAAGTTCGTTCTCAGAAAACTATATATAAACTTACAGTTTTTAATTTAAGGATTTGTTTTAATTAATTAATAAAATACTGGTAGCAAAAAAAGGGAAAAACTAAACTGTATAGGATAAATTTGATCGATTAATCGTGCACACGGGGACCCACCACACATCCCCACTGTGTCTCCTGTGTAGCCAGGATTAACAGCGGCGACCGCCAAAAAGGCGATGAACAGTGAAGTCCATTGCAGTCCCAGGGGTAAAACTACTGCTGCCTTGGAACACACAACCAATTTAATCAGAAGAAATTAGTAGGAGTAGGAAGCTTTTGGAGTTTGACTTCCCCTCTTAGCATTGTGAGAGACAGCAATATATGGCAAATAAGCCATTAAAGTTGTAAGTGCTTTATAAAGTCCAAGGAATAAAGATATTTTGACTTTGACCTTGACTTTGAAAGCCTAAAGAGATGGCTAGTCAAGTGAAGCTCAACTGCCGTGCACTACGTATTTTATGTATCTAACACTATTGGGGACCTAAAACATTGAGCTGTTACCTAACACATCGATTCCAATAATATGAATTGCAAAATCGTCTGAACGCTTGGTAATTCTCCCTTGTTGCTACCAAATCAGCCCCCCTAGCCAAGTGTAATTCGTAGCGTAACGAACGTTAGATAGATCACGTGACATTTGTGACATTTGACAAATATCACGTGATACGTTCGTTACGCTACGAATTACACTTGGCTAGAGGGGCAGAATAGTATACTATCCCAGATGCGACATGCGACGAATTCAACATGTCGTTAATACTACTGTACGTTTCGATTAATCGTGCATTATCCAAACCAAAAGACTGTACCAAATTTCAGCACAATCGGACAGTGTAAAGTGGATCTAATTTGAATTGCAAGATTAAATTACAGACACCGCTGTTAAACTAAATAAAAGTTAAACTAAATAAAAGAAAAAAATGTTTTGTAGAAAGTAGTAGAAACACAAACACCATCTGTTTACCTTGATAATGCCTTAGCGGCGAAACCGGTCGGTAATATTAAATATAATAACATGGAATAGTACAAGTGCTTTATTATAACATTATGATAATGATGTTCCACCAATTGCCAACAATCAACAGTATCAACTTTAAATAAAAGTTAATAAAAAAGGTCTCCGCAGAGATATTCAATTATTATCTAAACAATTTATGCCATTACGACACCTCCACTTCAATGTATAAAATTGAAAATTTCACCTGGATTTTCGTTTAGCGAAGAGAATTTGCGTCCCTCCGTAATATTCCATTTAAGATGTTTTTTGCATGTTTTTAGATGAGTGGCTAAAAATAAACCGAGAATTGCTTTTCTTTTAGCATTCATGTAACAATTCCTTACGATTAATTTGTTATTTTGTTGAATTCTTGAAGAACATTCCGTTTTATAATGACATGCAGAGTTATTATAAAATTGAATTTGACGAGCTCGGTGGTCGAACGGTTAGCAATGGCAACTTTGACTCCGAGGTCGCGGCTCCGATGTTTGTTTGTGTTGGTCTGGGTGTTTTCTATGTATTATAAGTATTACAAAAAAAAAAAAATATCAGTTATCTAGTACCCATAACCCAAGCTTTACGCTTAATTCGGGACAAGATGGCGCTGTGTAAATTGTCTTGTCTGTGTAAATTATTTATTTATATATTATGTCCAAGAGTTTTTATTTCGTTCGTAAATTTAATTTAAAATTCAAACGTCAGGATGTGGCCCTTTGGTGAACAGAGTGAGAAACTATCACATTTCACCAAAGATATTTTCCGAGAACGTCTATAAAATTGCTCCCATAGGGAGGCACTTCAAAAAAACGAATGATAACAAAATCAGGGGGTACAGTTTGGTGTTGCAGCTACAAATACGTCACCTACATCCAAAATTCAATCACACCACTGGATAGATGACAGATCAAAGGAGATTATTACGCTGAGTAAGGACTATGGAACATCGCGGGTGGGTTAGGGGAAAGCGCTGCCATGTTGAGATAATTTTAGTGCATATAACGTATTCACGTTTCTTCCTGCCTCCATTATGGCAAGAAAAAGGCCAATTTTTCCCGTTGGTAAGATCAATGGAAAAAAATAATGACAATAGATTAGTTCCCTTCGATGTGAAAGAAGTACAAATAAACAAACACATTTTCATACTTGTAATATTACTCGTAGTATGGACATAAGTATTATTATGTATCATCCAAGTCCCTTTAGATGTCTGAAAAAGGAACTACATCCTAACTTTCGTATAAAATAATATTAAGTGCGGTGTAGGATTTCTATACGATATTTGTAGAAATAACGACCATTAAATCGTTCCAGCGATAAAATATCAAAGGCATACGTAGGCCATATGTTAGAGAATGACAATAAATCGTAGTCGCACATTGTGACACAGCGACTGTCAATGTGACGCGCACATGTAACTCACAGAGCTAACCGTTACTCTTTGTCAGCTCGGCTCAATAATATTGACGCGTCCCGGGATTTACGGCTCCGGGATTATTTGCATTTTAGAGTGTTTATATCGCACACTTAAGAGTACGCAGTACGCTTGGACATCACTAAGCACCAGTTGTTACTTCACAAAATATCCTACGAGGGAGATATTTCCAATTATGAACAGTTTAATAGCATGTTACCATACATATTACACGAGTCTTGTGTTTTATTATAATATTTTATGAAAAAAAAAAATGAAATTACTCAGTGTATTAACGCAAAATAAGGTTATTCAAACTTTTGAATAAAAATACTATGTTATTGCGCAATTACGTTAAAGTTTTCATATTTGCCAATATTATTTATTTACGTACAAAGCTGTCCAAATATTGGTGTTTAAATGAGGCTTATTATTTCGAAATCAAAATAGTGTTATAACTGTGAAATTTAGCAATGATCCAAGATTATAACGCGACAATATTGTATTTAGTTTCGGAAGTACAACTTCAAATGGTGAAGTAATAACTAATGTTTCTACGTTTGTTTGTGTATATAACCGGACTGAGCAGCGGAATAATCATTCTTTAGAAAATTCAAAAGTTTAATAAGACAATGTTTATGTAAAAATGGCAAAAGTACCATATTTCTATTATCTATTTGTCAATGTGCATGAACTATTGACATGACTTGGCACGTTTTATACTATAAATTTTCAAATAAATATGTGATATCTTCGTACTAATCTTACTACTATAGTCTGACTACCATCTGTATCTGATGAGGTGTAAGTGGTTTATCAACATCTTTGAACCAAAGCCAACTTCACCTGCACGTGGTGCACCCTGCTGACTGACAAACGAAGCTCTGGCGAAAAGAGAGGTAGGGAGCGTAATTGTAAGCTACCCGACTGGGGAATGTACCTCCACCTCACAGAATACCGCAGCCAAATAACAATTCCCTAGAGGGTTGTTGTGTTCCTGCGAGTGAGTGAGGTCACCAGAAAAGAAGGAGTTGCTGCGTTGGCAGCGGGGGTGGCGGCGCACAAGTGATAGTTTATGTTGCGAGCGTTAATACGGTTACGGTAACCGCTTCACATCAGGCGGTATGCTTTGTCTGCCACCCGACGTAGTATAAAAAAAAAACTACTAAAATATGTACCTTTAACCTTAAGTTAAAAGTACTGAAGCCATTTTTATGCGGTTTTTAATGTTTCGTAGTAAAACGAATTAGGAGATAGTTTTCCCTAGATTTTGTACTTACTTAAAATTTTCTTTTTATGCAGTGAACCTACTAGACCGACTTAATTTGTACTTTTTTGTACTCACAAATTTGTAACCAATAAATGTAAATATATGTAAATATATTGTGGCCAGCCATTTGGCTACAATCCCCGAAGATTGTCGGGACAATTATTATAGGCATATTTTTTATTTTTTTCTGTGTATTTTATTATAATTTTAGTTATATTAATTTCTTTTTAAATTAAATTTTAAGATATTTTAGTATTTTATTTGTAGTTATTTTATAAGTAGTTTTAATTTTGTTTAGGCCACTTAATTAATTATATAATACTTTCTGTTTTAATATTATCTGTAAGATTAGTAAGTTGTTGTAAATTACATCAAAATACTTTACATATCTATATATATAAAAGAAAGTCGTGTTTGTTACAACACTTATAACTCGAGAACGGCTGGACCGATTGCCATGGTTTTTGATTTGTTGGGTTTGTTTCCGTCCCGAATAGCAGAATAACTCTTAAAAACATTGGAAAATTCTCGAAAAAATAAAATAAAAGAAAAAACATTTTCCCATACAAATGAAAGTGTCAGTTGAAAAAGGGATTACGATATTTATTGGTTGTCAAATATCAAAACGTCAAATCGATTGGTGTCACTTTTATGTCGCGAAAGTTGTCTGTGATTTGTTATGAAAATTTAAAAATGTCAAATCGATAGGGGTGAAAACGCTTTTCCCATGGGGTTCGAGCGCAAGAATCAAATCAGAGTAAACATCAAAAGAAATGACAATTACAAATCACCAAAATGATAAAACCTATTTCAAAACTAAAAAAAATAAAACAAAACGTTTTTTTTTTTAAATTTAACAATAAGGAAATCTTTATTTTTATGAAATCTTCAGTTTTTATGGATACGGGTCTTCCCTCAACCGAAGGGGTTTAGAGCGTACTCCAACACGCTGCTCAACTGCGGGTTGGCGGAGGCCAGTGTTTTCGAACCGCCTAAAGGCCACTGACTTAACTTAACGACTGTCATTAAATGATAACAACCGGGACCGACAGCTTAACGTGCCTTCCGAAGCACGGAGGAGCTCAAGATGAGCTAATGATAACAACCGGGACCGACGGCTTAACGTGCCTTCCGAAGCACGGAGGAGCTCAAGATGAGCTAATGATAACAACCGGGACCGACGGCTTAATGTGCCTTCCGAAGCACGGAGGAGCTCAAGATGAGCTAATGATAACAACCGGGACCGACGGCTTAACGTGCCTTCCGAAGCACGGAGGAGCTCAAGATGAGCTAATTATAACAACCGGGACCGACGGCTTAACGTGCCTTCCGAAGCACGGAGGAGCTCAAGATGAGCTAATGATAACAACCGGGACCGACGGCTTAACGTGCCTTCCGAAGCACGGAGGAGCTCAAGATGAGCTAATGATAACAACCGGGACCGACGGCTTAACGTGCCTTCCGAAGCACGGAGGAGCTCAAGATGAGCTAATGATAACAACCGGGACCGACGGCTTAACGTGCCTTCCGAATCACGGAGGAGCTCGAGGTAATATAAACCCATCCGTGTACAGGCTACGGTCGACGTTGCTTAACTTGCGTGTTCAATTGGACTGACACGCGCAATGACGCCATCGGGCTTCTCTATTATTTTCTACTATTCATTGTTTTAATTCCATAAAATCATAAATTTAGTTCAGCTAATATGTACCACGACATTCATTGATTGTTAGGCGGTACGAAGTTCGCCGGGACAGCTAGTACTGATATAAAATGTTTCACACAACTAATTTTCACAGCAATCTGCTCAATAGTTAAAAGTATGTACGTGGAACTTATTCTGATTGCAAGATAAAATATTATTAAAACATAAAACCTTCAAAATTTAAACTATTTATATTAATAGGATATATTAATATTATAATAACACAAACTTCCATCCGCGGCTTTCAATCCTGCCTATGTTCATACACATATCCGTTACCTAAAGGTCGCCTTGAAAAGATTGCTTTTAGCAATAAGGTCGCCTTGTTGCATTTAATAAAATGAATCCTGTATCAATCTCGATAATATTCTATATGGTATAAAAACACAAGGAATGTTCTTTAATGAAGCGTCATGGGATTTGAACTTGACTACGTCACCAACTGAATTTTGTGTGAAAACTGACTTATTTTGATACACAAACTGGTGATATAGTCTTAGCAATATCTCTAGCTGTGACGGGAAGAACATACCTGGTGTTTCTATGCCATGATATTCTAAAGTATGCCAAATTTCATCCATATCTGTTCGCCCATAAAAGAGCCGCAAACATTCATAGATTTATTCTCAAAAACTTTCACTTTTATTTTAGTAGCAGTATAAACAGATAAAAATAGTGGTATTTCTTTTGTTACAGTTGTGACGTGTAATTTAGTCCCTGGCTCTACAAGGGGTGTCGACGACTTGAAGATTTCTAAACTGTAAGTCATAAATTTATTTAAAATTATCGCAATAAGTAACTATTACATACAATTAATGAGCTTTTTTTACATTCTGTCAAAATATATATACTTTGATTTTATACGTATACTTTGACCCAACTTTTATAACTTATACTTTGACACAAATAAATATATTTTATTTGGGTCAAAGTCGAGAAATAGAAATAAAGTTTTACATTGTTTCCAATAATATGATGAAAACTGCACCATGTCGATTCTTTCAATTTATAACGTAGTTTATGACGTGTAAATTTCCATCTTAAACTTTATTTCTGTAGTCAACAGGGTCTATAGTCAATCAGTATAAGATGTAGACCTAAAGAAATAATATTATGGAAACAAATAAATTGTCATTGACAATTTTTTTCAAAGTTAATTAACAAAATATAGGCATCTGCTACATATTAAAATCAATAGCTTGTTAATTACACGATTCAACTTCACTTCAATCAAACCCCGGCCACTCCATACAAAAATGGCGCGTTTGCATGTAGTAAACCAAATGACGTCTGTCGTCGTCTGTACACGTGCCTATGTTTGCGTGTTGGTCTCTAGGGCTGACAATGCTGACATTATTCAATTATTAGTCGGACATAGTAAACAGACTTGCATAAAATAAATAACACTACAATATTCACAAAACGCCTTGTTTATGTTTAGTTGCCATTGCTAACTTACCCAATTTTTTTCTAAATAGAATCTTCCGAACACCGGTTCATTGTAAATGGTAAAACCATTTCATGTTCACTAATTGTAGCTTTTTATGTAATTCATTTTCACATTCACATAGAATAAACGTAATTTAAAACTAATAGGTATCATAGCGGACATCACAATCACACACACTATATAATGATTTGTAAAGAAGAAAGTTGTCAACAAAAATAAACCACAACTCGAGCGAGCAGCACTGTTGGTTGGTTGTTGCGTTGCGTTCGCGCGTTCGCGGCTTCGCGCATGCGTTCTTGAGACGGGAGAGTCTCGAAGTAACTTTGTAAATGCGGCATTTTGGCATGCAATCGATTTGTTAGGAACGTGGAGGAAGAAGAATCGATTAATTATAGGAAGTAAATGCCATACAATTCATACCAAAAAGTAAAAATCTGTTTAATTCATGTATAATACTGCAGCAATATAATAATACATAATATAATAATAAATATTATTATGATAATACCTACATCGTCCTCCCGCTTTTATCCCGAATAAAATATAAAATGTGTTTAGTTTCGAAAATGAGCCCGGCGTGATAATATTTTTTTCCTGACGACGACGGCCCGGCTATAATTTCGTGTCGTTGAAAGAACAGTTTTATACATTATATTAAAATATGTACTAATAGTTACCGTGAGTCAGATCTCGCGATGATAGTTTTTTTATATTATCTCGCGATAATTCACGCGAGCAAAGCCGCAGTCAGAAACGTGTGCATTCATACGTAGTTACAGACTTAGATAAATACATCCATATGTATTAATAAAAACTGAAAAATCTGTTTTGGTCACTAGATTGCAGGGTGCACCATGTGCAGGTAACGCTGGCTTAGGCTCTAAAGATGATAAAGGGATTATTATTAGAAACAACTAAATTAAGTATACTGTATGTGAACTGAACTGAATTATTTATAATGTTATTATACACTCGCGAGCAAAAGATTGGAATCACCTACTTGCGATTTGCTACGAGCGATTTTAAGAACTAAATAACTAATGAAGATTAATGAATATGGTATCATTTTAAAGGTTATTCTGTAAACTTTATATTGATACCATATTCATTTCAATTGGACCCGTATTTTAGGAGCAATCCTGGTTTAATCAAGGAGTAACGAAAAGGTCTCAATTTATTCGTTACGAGTTGCGCAACTCGTAACGAATAAATTGAGCCTATGCCTATGAATCCTATAAAAGCGCAGGGCATCGGAATTTTCTTATCAGTCGGCTGTTACACGTTGACTGGTACACCCCTCCGTTGAATTTGACCCTGACATTGGACGATAATGGAGACCACGCCAACAGAAGCAGCCCAAATTGTTGCTCTACTACAACAAGGGCTAAGCCAGCGGGCTGTCGCACGTCAGCTCCACATAAGCCAGTCCTGTGTCTCGAAACGCTTTCTGGAGACTGGAGGCTTCATCCCGAGGCCAAGATCTGGACGGCGCCGGTGCACTTCGGAGAGAGATGACCGTTTTATCGTGTCAACTTCTCGTCGAAATCGTCACCTGACCGGTGTCGACGTCCAGCAGGAGCTCAGGGAAGTTCGTGGGACAACTGCCAGTGAGTGGACAGTTCGGCGAAGACTCAAGCAGGCGAACTTGACTCCAAAAAGGCCTGCCACAGGCCCAAAACTGACGGCAGCTCACCGTCAAGCACGCCTTCAATTTGCTCGCGCCCATCTTAATTGGGAAATCGAGCAATGGAGGCAAGTTCTGTTCTCAGACGAATACAGAATGTATGTAACACGGTAGCGACCGAAGGGGCCGGGTCTACAGGCGACCTGGAGAGCGATTTGCTCAGTGCTGTTTCGCTGAAACAGTAGCTTATGGAGGCGGTTCCTGCATGATGTGGGCCGGCATTTCATTCGACGCAAAAACGGAGCTTGTTTTCGTGCCTGGCGGGGGACGAGGGGGTGGTCTAACTTCGGACCGGTACATTACCGATATTCTGCTGGAACATGTTGTTCCTTATGCGGGATATGTCGGCGATAACTTCGTCCTAATGCACGATAACGCCCTATGTCACACTTCACGTGCCACAATTGACTTCCTGGGTCAAGTTGGAATCGCCACATTAGACTGGCCAGCGCTCAGCCCTGACTTGAATCCCATTGAGCACTTGTGGGATGAGTTGAAAAGAAGGGTTCGATCCAGAAATCCAGCTCCCTCAAGTGTTCATGAGTTGAAATCGGCTTTGACAGAGGAGTGGGAAGGCATCCCACAAGATTCTGCCAAGAAGCTGATTAGGTCCATGAAGAATCGTCTTCGTGCTGTAATTAGGGCTAGGGGAGGTAACACTAAATATTGAACAAAAATGTTTTATCCCAAATAAAGATTTTCCTCTAAATTTTGTTTTTTTTTTAATGGTTCCCGTTTCCTCATTCCTTCATTTTTCCTTACTCCTTCACTTAAACAAAGACAGCTCCTGAAATAGGGGTTCGATTGAAATGAAAATGGCACCAATTTAAAGTTTACAGAATAACCTTTAAAATGATACCATATTCATTAATATTCATTAGTTATTTAGTTCTTAAAATCGCTCGTAGCAAATCGCAAGTAGGTGATTCCAAACTTTTGCTCGCGAGTGTAGTTTTTATTTGCGGGTGAGAATTATAATAATTTGCAATAGTCTCAACGCCTGCCGAGACCTGATCATGGGTATATCGTTCCATTGACATATCCTGGAGCGGGTCACGACGGGCGTACAACATTACATCAAACTTCTCAAAGGGGCCTCAACGCGTTGGATCCATATCCCCGCGCACGCCTATCAAATGACCGGGCTGGACCCGTGAATTAAGTGAACAATAGTTTAAAATAAGTCATAGTTTTTAAAATTTGTATTCGAAATTCATATTGAATGAGCAGTCTGGCTGGCAATTGATAATCATAATTTGAAACACAAACTTACAAACTGACTATACGATTCAAAAATACAAGGTTAGGTCGGACAGTTGAATTTCCCCAACGTATTTAATTTTGTATAATGCTACTATAATGCTGTCCCGTTCAAATCTCGTATTAATTGTATCTTGTATCCTACTCTGATAGACATGAATCTATTAAATAAAAATAATCTGAGCTTTTTATAATTCAATTACGTAATATAATATTTAATTTGTCAGATTAAACAATTTAAATATTCATAGTAAAACACAATGTCTGTTTATAGTCTTAAGTGCAGTAAAATTATGCTTCTGGGATGAAACTATGGCTGCCATAATTATGCTTTTTAGGTAATTTATAAAAAAATCTGTACCTTATTTCATCCAAAGGGAACGAATGAAATTTTCTTTTTACGTTTCCACGTCTTGTGTTGAAACATCCGTCCACTGCACAAGTCACTCCCACGAGCGACGTCAATTCGCACGTTGTGGCATTCCTTGCGAACGGTTCCAAATCGGTTCCATAGCGGAGGTGAGGTCGACTAGTGAGAGCGGCAGAGAGTGTCCATACTGTACGTTAGTACTATTACTTATACTGTGCTTCAATACTTAATTATGTGACTCTCCTGTAACATTTGATCGCATACACGTACAGCGTTTCAAATTGTATACGCCGATGATACCACATATGATACTTACAATCTCATAGCTGCAATTTAAAAAAAAAAAATTAAAGAAGTCAAGCCGCATAAGACACTACACTCGAGTGCAAAATAAACGGTGCAGCGCGGCGATCACTCGCCCGGGATTTATGCACCGCTTATTCAGAAGCCGGGATCCCGGGATAAATACGAGCTCCGGTAAACACTAGGCTGTTTTATGTAGAAGCCCAAATAAATTGAACTGCACTGCCATATAAAATTGGATACCTCTTTTAGTAGTTGTAAAGTAAGTAGGTAGGCTTTAGTGAAATTTATAAGGTAAAATTAGAATTAAGTTTTTAAAATGTAGGGGGATTGGGATTAATAAAAATTGGTTTATAGTTTTTAACACCATATTAATTCGTATTTTCTTTTAAATGTAAATATTTTAAAAAAAGTCTTTTTAATCTTAAGTCTTTTAGCTTTATATGTCTTGCTTAATCTTTAATTCTTCTAAAAAGAAGAAAAAGAAGAAGAGTCTCCTTAATTCCCGTAATCTTTACATCTTTCAGCATTTCACGTTCTCAACTTCCAGAACTCCCACAAGTCTTCAGATAAATCTTCTGTTTCAGTCATCTAACATTAAAACTGTCTTCCTGTTAATCTTGTTTTGGGTCGGCAACGCGCATGTGATGCTTCTGGTGTTACAGGCGTCCATAGGCTACGGTAACTGCTTTCCATCAGGCGGGCCGTATGCTTGTTTGTCACCTTCGTGGTATAAAAAAAAAAAAAAAAAAAAAAAATCATTTTCATTAATAAACTTACCCATTATTGATAAGATTAAATGAAAACCACTATGAAGGTGTCAGTGGCTACCCTTCATCAAGGCCAATTTTTATCCGCACGTCGTCTACATCATCAACCCTTAGTCATCACACTGCTGGAATACGGGTATATCCTCAATCAAAAGGGTTTAAAGAGCATACTCCACCACGCTGCTCAGCTGCGGGTTGGCAGAAGCCAGGGTTTTCAAGCCGCCTAAAGGCCACTTAACTACTGTCATCTTAACTAACCGAGTTGGCTTTTTTTTTATACTACGTCGGATGGCAGACAAGCATACGGCCCGCCTGATGTGAAGCGGTTACCGTAGCCATATTAACGCTCGCAACATAAAATGTCGCTCGCGCGCCGCCACCCCCGCTGCCATCGCAGCATCTCCTTCCTTTCTGGTGACCTCACTCACTCGCAGGAACACAACAGCCCACAAGGGAACCGTTATTTGGCTGCGGTATTCTGTGAGGTGGAGGTACATTCCCCAGTCGGGTAGCCCACAATCACGCTCCCCACCTCTCTTTTCGCCAGAGCTTCGTTTGTCAGTCAGCAGGGCGCACCGCGTGCAGGTGAAGCTGGCCTTGGCTCAAAGATGTTGATGAACCACTTACACCGCATAAGCTTAAAGATTTTCCTCTAACAACAGCCGGGACCGACTATTTCAAGCACGGAGAAGCTCGTGATAAATAATACTATCTATGGACAGGCTACGGCGATGTTGCTTAACATGCGTGTTCGATTACACTGGCACGCGTAAAGACGCCATCGATATCCACGGTCGAGGTCGAGTGTATACTTGAAAAACACAGTCTTCCCTTCTTCGGCAGTCTGGTAGAAACATAACAAACAGTTATTTACTTGTTTAGCAAGTTACCAACTTGTGACGCAAGATAAAATCTTTAATAATTTCGGCGAATATTGAAAATATCGCGCCGGTAAAATATTTTCGCGGTTTAATATTGAAATTGTTGGAAACTCAAGAGTTTTCCAACACAAATATTTCAAAGTTGGCATATAATTACATGAAAAACACAAACTTCTCTTCATCGTAAGATTTATACAGGAGAAGAAACTAACTAAATTCTAATCTAGAATTGTTAAATCTATGTGTGTTAATTTACTTAGAAAATAAGAATAAGACCGGCTTCAAACTATACATAGCTCTGCTTTCATGTTGTCTGGAATCTCTTCCAGACTACCAGGACATCTCTCAGGATATGACCGCCTGCTGTGTTGTTGCATCAGCTCAGTTAACTTTGTATTTTGTTTTAATGTAATAAAGAATATTGTTTTGTATTGTATAAACAAATATCTATTTAAATCTAAATTATCAGCGTTCATCTACTCACTGCTGGAATCACTGTACCCAAAGGGTAAAACGGACCCTATTACTGAGACTCCGCTGTCCGTCCGTCCGTCCATCTGTCACCAGGCTGTATCTCATGAACCGTGACAGTTAGACAGTTTAAATTTTCACAGATGATGTATTTCTGTTGCCGCTATAACAATAAATACTGAAAAACAGAATAAAATAAATATTTAAGCGGGCTCCCATACAACAAACGTGACTTTTTTTTGCTCGATATTGATAACGGCAACAGGTAGACACTTGAAATATTCACAGAAGATTTAGTTATATATTCACTTTAAAAATAAATAATTCAGTTAAAATAAAAGAAATATTTAAAAGGGGCTCGCATACAACAAACTTGATTTTTTTGTCGTTTTTATAGATAATGGTACGGAACCCTTCTTGCGCGAGTTCAACTCGCAACTTGGCCTGTACCCATAGGTCATAGTGATGAGGAAGTACTGATTGAAAATGATATACAGCCGCTCAGATACCCCTTGAAAATAATTTCAAGAGGTATCTGTGCGGCGAAGATATGCAGAAAATTTTCAAAATCTGCCTAGCCAAACCAAACGCGTCAATTTATCTCTTCTATAAAATTACCCCATATACCAGCTATATAGCCTATGGTTGGGTTGAGTCAAAGGTTGCAGGGTTAAATGACAACTTCCTAGAACGACAACTTCCTAAAATGACAACTTCCTAGAATGACACCTTTGTCATTTTGAGGGTTGGGATGAATAAGGGTCGACGAAGAAGAATAAGAACTGCTTACTAATATTATTAAAAATGCAAAGGTCTACCCACATTCCTATGGCATTTTGTACAAGGTGAGTTAAAACAGGGTTGACAGATTGGGTATATATAAATGAAAGAAATAAATCACAATGGAATTTGGCAGGAACGCCGCGGTGACAGGGTTATTATTTTTCTTTTTTGCATATTTCATATTTTGACTCAGACTACTTTATTACGCGGCGCAAAAAAAAGGGTAACGGTTTCAGGGTGAATGTATATTTGAGCGTTAGCCCAGAAGACCTCAAACTTTTGTTGTTTTGTACATTGCGTATATATTTTTCAATTCGAGCTCGGTGGTCGAATGGTTAGCAATGGCCACTTGGACTCCGAGGTCGTGGGTTCGATTCCCACACAAGTCAAACATTTGTGTGCATGAACATGTTTGTTTGTCTTGGTCTGGGTGGTTTCTATGTATTGTAAGTAAATGTTTCCAAAAAAAAAATGTATTTAAGTACATTTATCAGTTGTCTAGTACCTACCCATAACACAAGCTTTGCGCTTAATTTGGGATTAGATGGCGCTGTGTAAATTGTCCAGAAATATTTATTTATTATATTAATTTCCGTTGACCACCGCCTGGAATTTATATCCATTTATATGAATTAAATTGTAATAAAAAATATGAATTTATAAATTAATTATTTGTAAGTATTGACATCACATAAAAAAATTGTATTTTTTGTAACAACACCAGTAGTTAGAAGCCAAATCAGTTATTTTTTTATAAAAAATATCTGCATGTATGTTTGTATGCGCATCACGACGTATTGTGATTGCAAAATGCACAGCTTAAAATCCGGTGCAAGTTTTATCATAATACGCAGAGTAGTACTGGAGTTATTAAAAATCTATAAATTCCACACAGATGAAGTCGCGGGCGGCCGCTAGTTTCATATAAACTTGAAACTTATCCGGGAGGGGAGCTTTCTTCGCTTTCGAAAAACTGAATAAATATAACTAGAAGTGAACAAAACTCAAATATTTACTTATGAGTTGATTTGATTTTGCATGAACAAAACTTCTTGTTTTTCTCCTCCAAGTTTAATAAGTCAATGCGTAGATAACAGGATGATTAATTCATTGGAATTTCTTATTATTGCGTTTTTGGATGTTCCCGTTTTCTGCGCGTATTCGTAAAAATACAATGGAAAGAATTCGTATTTATGCTTGGTCAAAACAAAATCGGATATTGGTGTCTATGTAACACGACTTGTGTAAGCGGTTTTGACGCGAGTGCGATGCGAAGCGGCGAGGCGCGAAGACAACAAACAGTCGACGCTTATGGAAGTGTTCTATGTGACCAAACGCACGTGGAAAGCGGGGCAGGAATTTTTTCCATCGAATTGGTGCGGGGTTATTTCTGTTGTTTACGAACGCGGGGCGGAAGCACGGGGAAATTGGCTTATCGGCCGTCAGTCCTGTCCACTGCTACTTCCGACTGTTGATGTTTTGTACATAACATAGATCTATTTCAAATGAAAGAATGAATGTTTATTTGTCTTAAATAATGTATTAACAAGATGTTATATTTTTTACAGTTTCTTCTTATTTAGCGACTATGATAGCATGCAAATGTTTACAATAAACTTAACTACTGCAACAATTATTATCAATGAAACAAGTAAATATTTCTTCATGACAATTTTCGATCATTAATATATAATAACAATACTAAAAGAGGCATACCATTCCATACTAAAAATAATTATGATGTTTATGTCATATACTATTAAAATGTCAGTTTATTATTATAATTATTTATATGTCACATGGTAAATATATATGTATAAATCATTAAGTCTATTTTATGTAACAATCGAATATTTCAAATATAATCTTTATCATGTCAATATAACAATTTCACATTATATTATTTAAGTTGCTGAGTTTATCATGTAATGATACTTCGAGCATAGCTCTCTCCATCGAACGCTGTGCAATTTGAGCTTCCGAATGAAGCCCATGTCTCTCCATGTCCATCACTACACTGACATCGAATAATTATGAAATTGAAATTATGAAATTATTTATTTGTACTATACTACTATATATATATATATATATGTATATGTATATATATATATATATATATATATATATATATATATATATATATATATATATATATAAACACCTCTTTGCACACTAAGTTGATCCCGCCACCACATACATTGTACATTGCCGACTCCACCTTTTGCACCGAATAACTTGAATCCAGTTGCGTATTTCTCGGGCTAAATGGCAACGTCGCATTCTATTATGCGCTGTTGCCAAATGTATTCGTCGATAGTACATTATACTCCATACATATTTTTTCAACAATTTCATGCAATAGTCGATCCGTAACGACAAAATTTTTTAAATGCACGAAGATTTTTTGGCTCTGTATATATTTCAAAAATCAATTACTTGTGTTGATCAATATATATACTCGTCATCATCATCATCAGGTCCATTTTAGTCTCCACTACAGGAGCACGACCCTCTCTCGTCCGTCCTAAACGGAAGGAGGATTTGGCCTGCACTCCCCACGCTGGCCAGACGGGTTGGGGAGACTTATATACTCGTACAGAGTATATTATTCTGTGCTCGTACTTCCAGTAATACTTGCTTTAATCCGAATAGGTACCGATACCGTAACGGTCGATCAATTATGAATATATTACACCTAATCTAGATATTTAATATTCGCAATGCTCCATACATTGTAAGTTTAGGGGTGTAAGTGGTTCATCAACATCTTTGAACCAAAGCCAACTTCACCTGCACGCGGTGCACCCTGCTGACTGACAAACGAAGCTCTGGCGAAAAGAGAGGTAGGGAGCGTAATTGTAAGCTACCCCACTGGGGAATGTACCTCCACCTCACAGAATACCGCAGCCAAATAACGGTTCCCTTGAGGGCTGTTGTGTTCCTGCGAGTGAGTGAGGTCACCAGAAATATGGCTACGTAACCGCTTCACATCAGGCGGGCCGTATGCTTGTCTGCCACCCGACGTAGTATAAAAAAAAAAGATCCGCCTCGGGTGTAACAGTGGAGGTGCGGTGGTAGCACCTTACACCGCACCTCGCGTCCTTTGGTTTTCCCAGGACATTGAGTATGGGGTTTTTCAAGAAAGGCGTGAAGGAGTTTTTACAGTTGCAACGTATGAGTGATGCCTCTGTTGTCGTTGAGTTCATAGGCTGCGATGACTGCATACATTTTTGCCGCGCGGCAGAAAGAGATGTTACTTCCATTCCTACGCCGCGCCGGTGGTCTTCTCTCCCTCCGCCTTACGAATTTTCCATCAATTCACGTGTCCTGATGCGAGTTTAATATATTTTCCAAATAGCGGGGTTGAGTTGGGGGTCGAGTTGGCGGTCGAGTTGGGGGTCGAGTTGGGGGTCGAGTTGGGCGTCGAGTTGGGGGTCGAATTGGGGGTCGAGTTGGGGATCGAGTTGGTAGTCGAGTTGGGGGTCGAACGGGTGTTCGAGTTGGATGTCGAGGTGGGGGTCGAGTTGGGGGACGAGTTGGGGGTCGTGTTGGGTGTCGAGTTGGGGGTCGAGTTGGGCGTCGAGTTGGGGATCGAGTTGGGGTCGAGTTGGGGGTCGAGTTAGGGGTCGTGTTGGGGACCGAGTTGGGGGTCTAGTTGGGGGTCGAATTGTGAGTCGAGTTGGGGGTCGAGTTGGCGGTCGAGTTAGGGATCGAGTTGGGGGTCGAGTTGGGGGTCGAGTTGGGGATCGAGTTGGGAGTCGAGTTGGGGGTCGAATGGGTGTTCGAGTTGGATGTCGAGGTGGGGGTCGAGTTGGGGTCGAGTTGGGAATCGTGTTGGGTGTCGAGTTGTGAGTCGAGTTGGGGGTCGAGTTGGGGGTCGAGTTGGCGGTCGAGTTAGGGATCGAGTTGGGGGTCGAGTTGGGGGTCGAGTTGGGGATCGAGTTGGGAGTCGAGTTGGGGGTCGAATGGGTGTTCGAGTTGGATGTCGAGGTGGGGGTCGAGTTGGGGTCGAGTTGGGAATCGTGTTGGGTGTCGAGTTGTGAGTCGAGTTGGGGGTCGAGTTGGGGGTCGAGTTGGGGGTCGAGTTGGGCTTCGAGTTGGGGGTCGTGTTGGGGGTCGAGCTGGGGGTCGAGTTGGGGATCGATTGGGGGTCGAATTGGGGTTCGAGTTGGATGTCGAGGTGGGAGTCGAGTTGGGGGTCGTGTTGGATGTCGAATTCTGAGTCGAGTTGGGGGTCGAGTTGGGGATCGAGTTGAGGGTCGAGTTGGATGTCGAGGTGGGGTTGGCTTTCTTGGTTCAGTTGAGTTGGGGTTGAGTTGAGTTGAGTTAATAAGCACGGACGAGCACGGACCAGCACGAGCGAGCACGGACGAGCACGGACGAGCATGGACGAGCAAACGAGTTAAATATAGAAACGTGTGGCACTCGGGGACTGCCGCGGTAAAGCTATTGCATAATGTTGGATGTCGAGTTCTGAGTCGAGTTGGGGTCGAGTTGGGGGGCGTGTTGGGGGTCGAGTTGGGGGTCGAGTTGGGGATCGAGTTGGGAGTCGAGTTGGGGGTCGAATGGGTGTTCGAGTTGGATGTCGAGGTGGGGGTCGAGTTGGGGTCGAGTTGGGAATCGTGTTGGGTGTCGAGTTGTGAGTCGAGTTGGGGGTCGAGTTGGGGGTCGAGTTGGGGGTCGAGTTGGGGGTCGAGTTGGGCTTCGAGTTGGGGGTCGTGTTGGGGGTCGAGCTGGGGGTCGAGTTGGGGATCGAGTGGGGGTCGAATTGGGGTTCGAGTTGGATGTCGAGGTGGGAGTCGAGTTGGGGGTCGTGTTGGATGTCGAATTCTGAGTCGAGTTGGGAGTCGAGTTGGGGATCGAGTTGAGGGTCGAGTTGGATGTTGAGGTGGGGTTGGCTTTCTTGGTTCAGTTGAGTTGGGGTTGAGTTGAGATGAGTTAATAAGCACGGACGAGCACAGACCAGCACGAGCGAGCACGGACGAGCACGGACGAGCATGGACGAGCAAACGAGTTAAATATAGAAACGTGTGGCACTCGGGGACTGCCGCGGTAAAGCTATTGCATAGCATTTTTTTACAACTTATTTTTTCATTTTTCTTCAAATCTTTCTGACGTTGATAATATGGGGCATATGACGTTCATAATTTCTTTTTCTTTTTAGCTCTAAGTTTTTCTTCTCTATAAAACGTAAAGAGCTAGGTATAAATAATAGGTATAAATAATAGGTATAAATAATTAGGTATAAATAGTGTAAAACTCAACTCAAAACTCAACTCAAATCTGAACACAAAACTCAACTCAAAACAACTCAAAACTCAACTCAAAACAACTCAAAACTCGAATCAACTCAAAACTCAACTCAAAACTAAATTCAAAACTCAACTCAAAGCAACTGAAAACTGAACTCAAAACTCGACTCAAAACTGAACTCAAAACTCAACTCAACACAAAACTCAAAACTCAACTCAAAACTCAACTCAAAACTCAACACAAAACAACTGAAAACTGAACTCAAAACTCGACTCAAAACTGAACTCAAAACTCAACTCAACACAAAACTCAAAACTCAACTCAAAACTCAACTCAAAACTGAACTGAAAACTCGACTCAAAACTGAACTCAAAACTCAACTCAACACTCAACTTCACTCAACACTCAACTCAACTCAACACTCAACTCAACACTCAACTCAACACTCAACTCCACTCAACACTCAACTCAACTTAAAACTCAACTCACCTCAAAACTCAACTCATAACTGAACTCAAAACTCAGCTCAATACTCAGCTCAAAACTCACCCCAAAACTCACCTCAAAACTCACCTCAAAACTCACAACAAAACTCAGCTCAAAACTCAGCTCAAAACTGAACTCAAAACTCAACTCAAAACTCGAATCAACTCAAAACTGAACGCAAAACTAAACGCAAAACTACTCAATACTCAACTCAAAACGCGAATCAACTCATAACTGAACTGAAAACTCGAATCAACTAAAAACTCAACGCAAAACTCACCTCAAAACTCAACTCTAAACTCAGCTCAAAACTTAGCTTAAAACTGAACTCAAAACTAAACTCAAAACTCGAATCAAATCAGAACTCAACTCAAAACCCAACTCACCTCAAAACTCAACTCAAAAATCAACTCAAAACTCAGCTCAAAACTGAACACAAAACTCGAATCAACTCAAAACTCAACGCAAAACTCTACTCAATACTCAACTCAAAACTTGAATCAACTCAAAACTCATCGCAAAACTCTACTCAAATCTCAACTCAAATCTCAAATCGAAACTCAAATCAAAACTTAAATCAAAACTCTACTCAAAACAACTCTAAACTCAGCTAAAAACTCAACTCACCTCGAAACTCAACTCAAAACTAAACTCTGCTCAAAACCCCACTCAAAACTCAGTTCAAAACTGAACTCAAAACTCAACTCAAAACTCGAATCAACTCAAAACTCAACTCAAAACTGAACTCAACTCAACACTCAACTACACTCAAATCAACTCAACACTCAACTCAACTCAACACTCAACTCATGCCACACGTTTTTTTTAAGACAAGATTCTCTACTACTTTGAGGGAATTTGAAATACTAACTAGTCACTGTAGACAGTAATATAGTAGCCCAAACGTGCCAATGAGGAAGCCCTTGGCAAATGCTGCGCCCTGATTGGCCCATTTGAATTGGATCAACAACTGCTCATACGCCAAAAAGGTAGATTTGTATAAAAATCCCTTAATTATTATTATTTCTCATCGTGACACTTGTGGCTCCGAAGGGAGCTACATATTTATGTTCAGCTGGCATTGGATCAACAAAAGAGGTCCGGATCAACAAGTGAAAATTGATCAACAAATTACTACCTATACGGCACGTCTGAGCCACAAAGTGCCCAAAGGGATATCTATATATATATATATATATATATATATATATATATATATATTTATTTATTATATATTTATATATAGTTATTTACATAAATATAAAGCCAGGGCTGGAATTTGTTTGGCAACTGTACATTGCCTTAAAAATGTAGGCATGCAAAATATTCATTCATGCAAATACTTATTCAAGTACATACATTAAAATACGGTACAATAAATCTTAATATTTAAACAATAGAATTGATATAATATATGATTATTTTTTTAACCGACTCCTAAAAAGAAGGAGGTTCATAATTCGGCTGTATTTTAATATAATAATAAAATAAATATTGTCAAACAAATTACACAGCGCCATCTAGCCTCAAAGTAAGCGAAGCTTGTGTTATGGGTACTAGACAACTGATAAACATACGTAAATACATTTTTTTTTGTAAATACATACTTATGATACATAGAAAACACACAGACCAAGAAAAACAGACATGATCATGCACACAAATGTTTGTCCTGTGTGGGAATCGAACCCACGAGCGTTGGTGTCGAAGCCGCGTCATTGACCGCTACGCCACCGAGCTCGTCCAATTAAATTCCGTCCATTTTTTTTAATGTTTGTTACATAAATACTCCGTGATTTATAAACCGATTTGACTTTTTTTTTATTTGAAAGAGTACAACTTCCAGATTGGTCCCACATTTTTTTCATTATCATCATCAGCCTGCATCTACTTTTGTTAGGTTTGCTATTTCATTACTCCGTCATTTATAAACCGATTTGAAACTTTTTAGGGTTCCGTACCTCAAAAGGAAAAACGGAACCCTTATAAGATCACTTTGTTGTCCGTCTGTCTGTCTGTCTGTCAAGACCCTCTAACTCGAGAATGCGTGGAGGTATCAAGCTGAAATTTGAACTGTATACACAGGTCTGCGGTCCCATGAAGTTGTAAAAAAATCAAACTGCTAAGTTTACGCAAAAAAAAGATACGGCCGCTTATTCAGCAAAAAACGCATATTTCGACACGGGTACTTCCCGTTGACCTAGAACTATAAAATTTGGCAAGTAACATCGTTATAAACTACAAGTACAGGAATAAATCTCAAAACTATACATTTGTAATTAAATCTTTAAAAATAGGGGGTTAGATTCCTGAACTATTTATAATGATCCTACGTATGGAACCCTCGGTGGGCGAGTCCGACTCGTACTTCTCCGGTTTTTTTTATTTGTCAGAGTATACATCCAGATTAGTCCCATATTTTTTTCATCATCATCATCATCATCATCAGCCTGGTGTATCTACATACATAAATGTAGAGTAATGTTTGGAGTCGGTTTTTTTTTTGTTAAAATTATTCTACAATTAGGATGTTAAAGCGTAGGATCTGCTTGATTGTAAATTGCCATCGCAGCTTATGGGCGCTTGTGTTACCAGAGACATCACTCATGTGTTCCAACTCTGTAATAAAAGCTTTTAAAAATACCCTAACGTCTTTCTTAAAGAACCTCATACTGTAGTTTTCTGGGAAAACCTTGGCAGGGAGTTCATTCTAGAACTTGTTCATTCTGGAACCATACAGGACGCGCGCATTTTGGTTCCAACGTTTGAGGATTAGATTCCACCTTATGGCGAGCAGTGCAAAAATTAATAATAATTATAACTTATGTGGAGCTCGATGGCGTTGTTGCGCGTGTCAGTCTAATCGAATATGCACGTTAAGCAACGTCGACTGCAGCCTGTCCATGGATGGATTTATTTATGAAGCCGTCGGTCCCCGCTGTTGTCATTAGATAACATTCGTTAACCCAAGCCAGTGGCGTTTAGACAGCTTTAAAAGACTGGTCTCCGCCAACTCCTAATATGCTCTAAACCTCTTCGATTGAGAATTATTCTTCGAGAGAATAAGGGCTGTCGAAATAAATTATTCTATTCAAATAATATTATATTTCAATAGAAAAAAATATGTATATAATAAGTCAAATTCCAAAAGCTTCCTACTCCTAATTTCTTCTGATTAAATTCGTTGTGAGTTCCAAGGCAGCCGTAGTTTTACCCCTGGGACTGCAATGGACTTCATTGTTCATTGCCTTTTTTGGCGGTCGTCGCTGTTAATCCTGGCTACACAGGAGATACAGTGGTGGGAATGTGTGGTTGGCCAATTATGTTTAAAAAATATATAATATTTGCAAGCCCTAAACTTATATTACGTCGTTAAATAAACAACTCTCGTCTATTAATCTGTAATTCTGTATTTCCATCACAAGAAAGATGTATATAATAAACGTAATAATAACATGTGCCTCTATTATTATTCCTGGTAAGATGAGCACATGTTTATTACGTACATTAACGTAATTAAAGATAACATCACAGTACTCTACGGCCCTATTAGCTGTTATCGTAGTAATGTATGAAAATACCTGTACGCTATTTTTCCTTTGTGCGATTTACCGATTGTACAATGGTGTGTGTTCAGAGGAGATGTTTGACATGATGCCCACGGCCTCCTTCTACCGTCGCACCGCTCGCCATCGACAGTGAATTTAACCTCACACACCGAAATGGTCACGTACTGTGCGGTTCCAGAGAGGTTTTCTTCCACGTACTACCAAGCTGTGGAATGAATTGCCTGTTGAGGTTTTCCCGGGAGACTACAGCATGAGGTTCTTCAAAAAGGGCGTGAAGAGGTTTTTACAGGGTCGGCAACGTGCATGTGATACCTTTGGCGTTACAGGTGTCCATAGGCTACGGTAACTGCTTACCATCAGGCGGACCGTATGCTTGTTTGTCACCGTAGTGGTATAAAGAATAAAATAAAAAATAACAATGAACCGCGCCACGCCTTATGCTTGGCGCGTTTCATTGTGTAATAAACCCTTTAGGTAAATCTGATATTTTAATAAATCGTCAGATTATTATCGACTTATTTGCCACAGTGCTGTCTCTCACATTGCTAAGAGGGGTCGTCCTATTCTAAAAGCTTCTTACTCTTACTAATTTCTTCTGATTAAATTCATTGATAGTTCCAGGGCAGCCGTAGATTTAACCCCGGGACTGCAGTGGATTTCACTGTTCACTGTTCATAGCCAGTATTAACAGCGGCGACCGCCAAAAAGTCGGTCGCCGCTGTTAATGCTGGCAACACAGGAGACACAGTGGGAATGTGTGGTGGGCCCCTGTCCTGTAGAAAAATCGACAGAGTAATTTCAGTCGGTTATGAATGAATATAATTGTCATGGTAGACATGAATCTACATATACTTCAATGACCAAGCGAGCGACAACAATGAATGTTTGTGAATTTTTAACGTGATAAGGTCTTATAAATCAATGAACACCGGCTGCAGATACGAAAAAGCATGACTAATTGTCACGTTCCGCCTGAGCCGAGCGTGCAAGCGAGAGCGTGGTACAAGCGATAGGACGGCACGATCGGCCAAAGTGTTAGGCTCGTGACGCATTTATCCCTCTTCCGCTCCATCGGCCGATGTTTTCTTATGACGTTAACACGTAAAATTATCCTCCGCAAACAGACTTTACAGACAACCCATTTTTAGGGTTCCGTACCCAAAGGGTAAAAAGGAACCCTATTACTAAGACTCCGCTGTCCGTCCGTCCGTCTGTCACTGGGCTGTATCTCATGAACCGTGGTTGTGAGACAGTTGAAATTTTCACAAATGATGTATTTCTATTGCCGCTATAACAACAAATACTAAAAAACAGAATAAAATAAATATTTGAAAGGCTCCCATACAATAAACGTGATTTTTTTTGCTCGTTTTTGCTCTCAAATGATAACGGTAATAGGTAGACGCTTGAAATACTCACTTATTATTTAGTTATATATATAAATTTTAAAAATAAATAATTAAATTAAAATAAAACAAATATCTAAGGGGGGATCCCATACAACAAACGTGATTTTGTTGCCGGTTTTGTAGATAACGGTACGGAACCCTACATGCGCGACTCCGACTCGCACTTGCCCGGTTTTTTTTTTGTATTTATGCTTGTCTCGATAACTTTCGAGTCCCTGCTCGGATTTTAATGAAATCATTATCGCCATTATCGGCCTATAATAACCCACTGCTAGATTACCTATCCTGGATAGGTTCAACTATAACTATCCAAAAAAGGAAGAGGTTCTCAATTCGGCTGTATTTTTTTTTAATGTTTCTTACTTAATTACACCGTGATTTATAAACCGATTTAAAAAAAGGTTTTTTATTTGAAAGAGTATACTTCCAGATTGGTCACATATTTTTTTCATCATCATCAGCCTGTATCTACATCCATAAATTGAAGTGGCTCCAGGCGCTTTTTCTAAGTCATCGGTTTGTCTACATAGATAGGTCTCACACTTCGTCGCCCAATGCATGTCATGGTTAGTACATTCCTCTCCCGTCTGCCATCACTGTCTCGGCAGATGTAGCCGGCTCAGTTCCACTTAAGCTTGCTGATTTTGAAAGCTTTATAAACATCTTTGATTCTCCATCGAAATTCCTTGTATGAGAGACCCCGAGCATAGGTCTCTCCGTTGTTCTCTGTGCGACCATTAGCTTGTACACCAAACCAATGGTCAGAGTTCAAGTCTCTGCAGCGTAGCCGGGAGGACGCACTGGCTGAAGACTTCAAGCATTATAGGGTATCTGTGTGGCGAGGATGTTCCGAAGCTTTCCAAAAGCTTCCCGTCCTAGTTGGATGCGCCTATCGATCTCTTTGTGAAATTTACCCCGGCGTAGCTGTACAGGCTGTCTGTCTGTCATGTTTGTATGTGGTCCATGGCACAGAAGCCATTACGAAACCCAGCCTGTCAGTTCTTTGCGATGTGACATCCCTCTTATACACACAGCACGACCTTGAGTATAAAAAAAACAAAGTACATTGCTAAACTTAATCTCTATCAATAGGACGCGAGGTGACATTTAACGACCCAATAACGACCCTATTTCCCATCGGCTATGACTCCTATTCATGGGGACGGTAATGGCCGTATTGCTATCGAGATTCTCGAATGTAGCCATAATATTTTTTATCTTTGTCATTTCCTTCGTTCATAATTCATTTCTATAAAAGACGCAGTTTATGTTGTTGAGTATAGGGGTTGGGGTTCTAAATATAGGCTTCGATTGTGAGTCGATGAATAACCTTTAGCAGAAAATTAGGCATTTATATATCATATCATAGGCATATCTGTTTTAGTTTTTAGGGTTCAAGTTCAAGTTCAATACGAAGGGTAAAAAGGAACCCTATTACTAAGGCTCTGCTGTCCGTCCGTCCGTCCGTCCGTCCGTCCGCCCGTCACCAGGTTGTATCTCATCAACCGTGATAGTTAGTCAGTTGAAATTTTCACAAATGATGTATTTCTATTGCCGCTATAACAACAAATACTAAAAACCGGGATAAAAGAAATATTTAAGGGGGGCTCCCATACAGTACATACAAACGTGATTTTTTTGCCGTTTTTATAGATAATGGTACGGAACCCTACGTGCGCGAGTCCGACTCGCACTTGGCCGGTTTTATTAATCTTTAACCAGCGCGCTTTCGTGTAAAGTAAAAAGTTGCGTCTTTTTCTTCAAACCGAACTTCCCCATTTTATTGTCTGGTAAAAAAATACGTTTGACAACCCTAATCGATTCTCCAAGTTTGTATGAAAAGTCTTGACTTAACTTCGTCTCAAAAATTTTTTTTTTTATGAACTTCAAATTTGTTAATTCATAGTTAGTTAAACAGTCATCTAATTAATTTCAGTCATAAAAACTTAAGTTATAAAGGCGATGTTACACAAAATCGCCAATGGTCGCCTACTAACTCTGTATTAACTCTACTCTCTGTTGCCCCCTATTGCACTTAAATCAAGTGTTTGTTTTTGATGACCTAATACTGTTATACTCAGTGTTGATAAAATAAGTAAGAATAGCCTATATTTTTCGAACATAAAGATCTACAGTTGCATCATATTATCTACATATTAACGCTTGCAAAATAAAATATCGCTCGCGTGCCGCCACCCCCGCTGTCAACGCAGCAACTCACTCGCAGGAACACAACAACCCTCAAGGGAATTCTTACTAGGCTGCGGTATTCTGTGAAGTGGAGGTATAGTCGGGTAGCTTACAATTACGCTCCCTACCTCTCTTTTCGCCAGAGCTTCGTTTGTCAATCAATAGGGTGCACCGCGTGCAGGTGAAGTTGGCTTTGGTTCAAAGATGTTGATGAACCATTAAACTACTGTCTGATCTACCTATCAGCGCACAGCTCAAGCCTTTTGACGGATCGGGTTGAAATTTACCATTCATACCTTACTACTTGTTATTTATGTATCTAGTAAAAGTATAAAATCAGTTAGTTCAGTTATTGTCCTCCTAGTACAGATACCAGTTTCCCACATAGATGAATACACCGATGTAAATTATTTTTATATATATATGTAATATTGTATTGCGTTTATTTGAGAGAGAAATAAAGTATTACTATAATTATAACTAAAGTATAATAAGTTAGAAGAATTGCTACGCCGCTGGCTCTGTTTTTATTTCATAAAATATTAATCATATAGATATTTAAATAAATATCGAGATATTGTTAAGACATAATACATAATATATGCGCGAGACAAAGAGAGCTTATTTATACTCAAAACATGCCCTTACATATTATTTTAACGCTGAAAGATTTTCTCAACAGTTTCTGTGAAACATGTAGTATATTCTACATTATATTATATCGGGTGGAATATGATGAAAGATATTTCTAACAATATGGTGTTATATTAATGTAGTTTAGTAGATTTGTAATAGTTGCAAACATACATCTCGTTGTAAGTTTTCTTCTTCAAAATAAATCATTTTTCTCACTTCTGACAACCCTAAGGCGAGGAACAACAGTACGAATCAGCTCTATTGGTCTTTTATTTGAGACACTGGTCAGGCTCTTAGGATCACTCTAGGATTCGCTGGATATGGTGGAGAACAACTGTTTCCGTATTGCTATTTCGTTGCCGTTCTATGTAGTTGCATTCGCCATAAACCACCTACAAACAAATTTAGATAAGCACGAGCACGTAGCGGCATTTTACCCACACAATTTTATCAGTATCAGATCTAAAAAAGTATGCACGTTCACATAGATTGCTGCAAATTATTGAAAACAAACGAAAGACGCTAAAATAATTAAAATAATTTCAAGTTGAGTCGTGGTTGTGTTGAATCATATCATAAGCGCTTAAAGGATTTTTTAAAACGACTGGGGATATCGAGATACGCGGGAACGAAGCAGAAACATTTGAAATAAAATGTAAACTTTTAAATATCTTTGTGTAACTACAGACATCACAATTTATGTATATAAATAAGTTACCCTTACAAGTTTGGTTCATTTAGTTTAACAGAGCGTTTTCTTTTTTTATATGAGAGGGGGGCATGTGGGTCACCTGATGGAAAGCAATCACCACCGCCCATGGAGATCAGCAACAACAAGGGGCGCCGATCCGTTGCCAGTCTTACTCCTTCCTTAGTTTCAGACCGATCAAAATCCTAAGACGTTTTTCCTATTTATTTAATTTTTCAACGGAAAACTTCAGCATGAGTATAGTTCACATTACAATAAATGGCTAATTACAAGTTTTCGCAATTAAAAAGTTATGCGTTCTAGCTGTCTGGAATGTGGCAAAAAGAAGGCAAGTCCACCCACCCATTTCATCCATTCACACCCAGGCTATTTCCCGTTCCTGTGAGACGTTAGCGCAAATCAAAAACAATTATTAGAAATGCCTTCCTATACGGGCACGTTCTTTTCCTTTTTTTAACCGACTCCAAAAAGGAGGTTCTCAATTCGGCGGTTTTTTTTAAATGTTTGTTACTGAATTACTCCGTGATTTATAAACCGATTTGAAAAAAACATTTTTTATTTGAAAGAGTATACTTCCAGATTGGTTCCATATACATATTTTTAATCATCATCGTAAGCCTGTATCTATTCACTGTTAGCTTTGTCATTTCATTACTCCGTCATTTATAAACCGATTTGAAAAAAACTTTTCTTATTTGAAAGGGTATACTTCCAGATTGGCCCCATATTTTTTTCATCATCATCAGCCTGTATCTACATCCATAAATGTAGAATAATGTTTGGAGTCTGTTTTTAGGGTTCCGAACCTCAAAAGGAAAAACGGAACCCTTATAAGATCACTTTGTTGTCCGTCTGTCTGTCTGTTTGTCTGTCTGTCTGTCTGTCTGTCTGTCTGTCTGTCTGTCTGTCTGTCTGTCTGTCTGTCTGTCTGTCTGTCAAGAATTTCTATGTCGAGAATGCGTGGAGGTATCAAGCTGAAATTTGAACTGTATACTCAGGTCTACGGTCCCATGAAGTTAAAAAAAAATCAAACTGCTAAGTTTACGTAGAAAAAAGTTACGGCCGTTTATTCAGCAAAAAACGCATATTTCTTTTTTTTTTTTTTTTTTTTATTTATTAATTTGGACCACAAACAGGTTCACAATCTTGACTTATTTAATAGTAACAATTAATGGTATGATGTATTATTGTGAACCCAACACAGTAGGTCACATTATTATTAAACTATAATATGATATGTGGAGCGTTACACAAACCAGTTATGTACTAGATATTGTATACAAAGCCAATCAGGATATGCTAATTAATACTTAATGCTGGCCCTTACCAACACCAAACATCAATCAACACATCCCTTATCCCAACACAATAACAAAAAAATAACATAAAAAATAACAACAAAAAAAAAGTAATATATGGGAAAGAAATAGCTCTTGCAGAAGCTACTTACACCGTGCAGTTATTATATGCTATGACGAAGATGATACTAAATAAAAAGAAATGGCTAAACATACGCACAAACAAGAGCGCACATTCCAATTGCATCCTAAGTGCCCACAAGGGCCTAAAACAACTAAATAAAATATAAAGCAACTGAGGTATTTTTAATATTATCCACTTGTCTAAAAGTATTTTAACAAAAAACAGTATTTTAGCATTACAATATCACCTACTACAAAGTATACTGTAACAAAAAAATATAAAAATAAAAAAAAATCTCTCTTTGATATTTCCCCTTCAAAGCATAGGGGTTTGAAGCAAATATGTCGAGTCGATTAAACATCTTTCTAATATATAAAATTCTCGTGTCACAGTGTTACCATACTCATTCGAAACGGCTGGACCGATTTTGATGAATATTTTTTATGTATATTCAGTAGATCTGGGAATAGGTTCTTGTCTATTTTTTATGGCAAAACAACGTTTGCCGCTAAAAGTATATAAGTATTATAGCATAACAATATCACCTACTACAGAGTAATATCTCTTTGATTTTTTTTCTAAAAGTATAGGGGTTTGAAGCAAATATGTCGAGACGGTTGAATATTTTATTATACGTTAACATCATGCGATTAATAGGACAACGAAACCCAGCATTTGTACGACATAGTTTGACTGAAAAGAGTTTGTGAGCGCGGACTGTTCGTATATGCGATCTAGAAGGTACTTTATAGAATAGTTTACTTATTAATTCCATACAATCATATTTGTTAGACTGTAGGTCATACAAAAGCATGACCTCTAACTGCATACGTCTCGATTTCAAGTCAAGTAAATTAAATTTTTTTAGCAAATCGACATATGATAATTTTTCTCTGGCACATTTGTAATTAATACAACGAAGATACTTTTTCTGGACCATTTCTAGCTTATTGCAGTATTTTTCATATAGAGGATTCCAAATACTAACTGCATACTCGAGCTGTGACCTTATAAGCGTTTGGAAGAGATATCGGTAAGTTGACGGTTGTTGAAATCCTTGGCTAGAGCGAGTGACGAACCCATACATTTTATATGCTTTATTGACAATGTTTTCAATGTGTATATCAAAGTGTAATTTAGAGTCAAGAGTAATTCCAAGATCTTTGATTTTATCCACTTTCTCCAGAGTTACTCCACAAAGTGAATAAGAAGAATTGACAATTGCCCTTTTTTTTGTAAAGGTTACGGACTTGCACTTGTGAAGACTGAAGTCGAGCTTATTCTCATAACAATACAGAGAAAGTCGGTCTAAATCTTCCTGAAATTTGTTAGAGTCACTGAGGTCATCAATTACATGGTAAATTTTTAAGTCGTCGGCGTACAGGAGAAACTCGCAAAAATGAAAACACTTACCTATGTCATTTAGAAATAGGACAAAAAGAAGGGGCCCTGCAATAGAGCCTTGAGGCACTCCTGAACTAACAAATAAAGACTTCGACTCATAACCTTTAATGACAATTTTTTGGGATCTATTCGATATATATGATTTAAACCAGCGCCACAGGTTACCTCTTATGCCATTATAAGCTATCTTCTGCAGCAATATTTTATGATCCACCCTGTCAAACGCCTTACGAAAGTCAGTATAAACTGTGTCTATTTGCTTGTTCGCATCAAACCCTTCAAATAAATACGTAGAATATAGAAGCATATTAGTGACAGTCGAGCGGTGTTTAACAAAACCATGTTGCTGCGGAAGAATGTTATTTTGTAGGTGTAAATAAATGGCGTTATGAACTAACCTTTCGTAAATCTTCGCCAGGGTGGACAATATTGATATAGGTCTATAATTCTCAACATCCCCCTTGGAGCCTCCTTTATGTACCGGTATAACTATCGCTGTCTTCCATATTTTAGGAAAAACTCCTTCTGAAATACATTTATTAAATAAAATGCATAGAGGTTCATCAATCACACCAGCAACAGCTCTTAAGAAGAAAGGATGAATATTATCTACTCCTGAACCCTTATTAACATCTAATGATTTTAGCGCTTTATATACGTCTTCCCTTGTAAACACAATATCACTGATAATAGTATCAGATGTTTGAGAGTCATCGATAGAAATATCATCAACATCATAATCCTCAGGGACAGACGAAGGCTCATAAATAGATTGAAAGTAGTTAGAAAAAAGAGTGCAAATCTCATTCGGATCACTTATAGTTTTTTTGTTGAAAGTTATAGTATCTGGTATATCTGTATTTTTCTTACGACTTTTCACGTACGACCAAAAAAATTTAGAATCCTTCTTAATATTACTCTCAACCATATTTATGTAATTTTTATAACAGCGCTCAAGAGCCACTTTAAATTTTTTCCTGTATATTGAGTATATTCTATAGTTTGAGTCATCATTAAATTTTTTCATTTTTTTCCAAGCTTGATTTTTCTTTTTAGCTAAATGTATTAATTCAGGAGTAAACCAACTAGGGAAGGACGAAGGTCTAATAAGTTTAGTGGGAATATATTTTTTTATTAATTTATACAGTTCTTCATAAAAACAAGAAACCGAATCTTCCGCACTTTTATTAAGAAATAAATCCTTCCAGTCAATACAAGCCAATTCTTTCCTGATACAGTCATAATCGGCCCGTTGATAGCAATACCTAACATGTGATTTAATCTGAAGATTATTATGGTCATTCAATATCGGAAACATCATTTGGAAGGGAGGGTGTAAACCATCAGGCGGGACCAAAGCGTTTAATACCGGTGTTAATTTACAAAAATGATTATTGGAAATGCATAAATCAAGTATTTTGTTATTAATATTAGGGATTGAATTGAATTGAAGACAGTCATGAAAAGACATGAAGTTAATTAGACTCCAATGTGTAGAATTTAATTTATTATTTATTATGGGTTGCGAATATTGTCCTGTATCTTCCCAGTGCAGGCTCGATAGGTTAAAGTCTCCCACTATCAACTGCTCATAGCTCGCTTCAGAGTAATATTTATTTATCTGGCTGTTTAAAATATCAAAAAAAGTGACATATGTATCGTGGCCTTGGTTAGGTGGGATGTAAACACCAGTAATTATGTAATATCTTGTAGCAAACCGCAATTCCAATGTAAGATGGTCAATAAGGGGAGGGAAGGGTGCGACGGACTCGCCAACATGCTGCGACACGGCCTGCGGCACGCTAGGCAGCACGGTGGCACAGAGCGTGCGAAGCACCGCTATGAGTACTCCGCCCCCGTCCCGTCGGGAGGTAGCCGCCCGATCGCGGTCCTTTCTAAACACCTGATATCTATTGTCGAACAACTCATTATCGAAAATATCTGGATGGAGCCATGTTTCGGTCAATATTATAATATCATATGAATTAGATAATATGTTTATATAAAGAGTATGCAGTTTTGTTCTCAGGCCACGGCAATTTTGGTAATAAATCAGTAAGTTATTATTATCCATTAAAGTGCAAAAAATAATAAACTAAGTTTTTAGCATCGAATTTTTTAAATTCTTTTATGCCAGAAAGAAAAAATATAAAAATAATTTTGAAGCCATAATGTACATAAAATAAGCTAGAAACACGCCATCTAGTGACTTTAAATATGCAGTTAGATAATGCCATTCCGTTTCTCACAGTAATATGTTTATGTAATAATAACCAATATTCCTCAATAATAAGACCATATCTTATATATTGATAAGAAATCGAAATAAAAAATAAATACACAGAATTAGCAATATTTAAGTACAAATAATTGTGCTGGCAAATTATGATAGAATTACAATTCATTTGCGTGGGTATATTTATTAATTTTACTATCCGTGAACTTTTACTCGACATATCGCTTTTATAATACATTGTAACGTAGGATAAGCATGCTATAGATATATTATTTAGATATTTAATAGCATTAAAATAATGCAACACGGAAATTAATAAGGCAAAACAGATTTTACCATTGTCAGTTAGATACAATTCTATCAATGTCCTGTTCAGTGCGCACTGCCATGATAGACGAGGAGTCTGTTTGACGAACCAATATCGTTCCATGTTTGGTCCATACATACTTGTAATTATATTTACTGGCAGCATCACGAGTGAGGCGAAACAACCGTTTATTTTTCGGCGTTAAATGTTCACTTATGTATATAGTACGTAGGGCACCTGAGAGCGTAAGCCGAATACCTTTTGCCGCACGCGCCGCAGAGATAACGTTATCACGCATTATTCTCGATGCGAAACTTACAATTATATTCTTCGGGTATTTGTTTTTATTATCCATATGTGGCACTCGATGGGCAGATATAACGTCAGTGGGGTTTATGGGATGTTTAATAACAGAACCTATTTCCTTAAGCAACGAAATCAGATTTTCATCACGTCGCTCTGGCACGTTAGAAATTTCGATGTTGAGTTGTCGCGCCTGCTGTTCCATCCTTTCTATTTTAGCTTCAAGTGCAGCCACTTGGGTCGGTATACTTTTATGCAATGACGAATTCTCCTCGACCGCGCTAAGACGACATTCCATTAGATCCTGTCTATCATTCACATAATTCATGGACTCTTGCAGATCATTCATTCGGGAATTTAATTGCTGTAATGATTCACTTAGAGATGAAGACAATTTCGATATTTCCTTCTCAAGCACTGCGCCAATAGATTTTTGTACGATTTCGCTTACCGTCACATCCAGGTTCATTTTCCACATACTAAGATGCTCGTGTAATACCTCCTGCACCTTTTCAATTACGCGATAATCCAAATCGGGTTGCTTGCGCTTACGCAAGTAAGAAGAGGCATGTTCATCAATAGCCGAGGTCGCACGGGATAAATCCGGGTTTGATAAGGATAAATCCTCAGATGGTGGGGTACGCAACATCGTGATGTATGACGTTGCAGTAGAAGCAGTTATCCCTTTCTAGCCTTGACCTTGTAGGGTAAGACTGTCCCGTTTGCACTATACCGATAAGTGCAATCGAGTAGTGGTGGTCAAACGAACTCGGTTTATTGAGAAACCCCAACACACAAACTTGAAGCTACTGCGTTAGACAATAATGACTAAAATAGATTGACAAAAAAAAAAACAAAAAGCAATAAGCAAAGTACACAACTGCCTGCGTTAGGCTCCACGAGCGGTATGAACGATTTCGACACACTCAAGGGAATCAAAACCTATAGGGTACTTCCCGTTGACCTAGAACTATGAAATTTGGCATGTAACATCGTTATAGACTACAAGTACAGGAATAAATCTCAAAACTATACATTTGTAAATAGATCTTAAAAAATAGGGGGTCTATATTTTTTATAGGGTGTCGAAATTTCAAATTGAAACTACTAGTTCAAATGGGGTATCATATGAAAGGGCTTGATGTACACATTGCAAAATATATTTTATTTATATTTTTCGACGCATTATTTCTTATTTATAATGAACAATATCAAATTTAATAATGATACTACGTACCTACGAGTACGGAACCCTCGGTGGGCGAGTCCGACTCGCACTTGTCCGGTTTTTTTTTTGTTACAATTATTCGTACTGCATGCTGCATGTATAAACGCGTAGGTATCAAATAAGAGCTTTGCAGCCAATTTTTACTATATTTTTTTATATATAAGAAGGGGGCAAACGAGCATATGGGTCACTTGTTGGAAAGCAATTACCACCGCCTATGGAGACCAGCAACACCAAGGGGTCGGCGATCCGTTACCAGCCTATACTCCTTCCTTCTCTGGTGACCTTACTGACACGCAGGAACACAACAACCGTCAAGGGAATTGTTATTTGGCTGCATATTCTGTGAGGTACTTCCCCAGTCGGGCATCTTAAAAAATACGCTATGCCCTACCTTTCGTAAACTAACTTTTTACTGACGAGATGCCCGAATTGGCCCAAATCTATATATAAAATACCGTTGCTAATACATATGAATACCATAGCGAGTAATAAATTTGATTATACAGGAACTTCAATTCAACCAAGCAAAGGTCTCTGTTGACTGATCCTACGTCTAAAATTTAATTAACACTAATTGAGATCAACCCCTCAAGCGTTTATTTTTAATCTAACTTTTACTAGAGATTCCTCTCAAGTAGATTTATGGAAAATAAGGTAGTTTAAGCTCTGGGCCTCAATCAGCCCTCTGTCAGCACAACAACTCTTCATCGTTTAATGAATATGGCTATAATTTCATTCACTTTCAAAATTTCCCCTTTAATATTTTCCTTTACTATTCACTCGTTTCTCTTCCCCTTACTTCCCGCTCTCCTTTTTCATGAATGGATTATTAAACCACATTAACCAATTCAGTCCAGTATTCAGGTCATCGAGTTTAAGTACAGTAAATTCAATTTCGTGCGTGGGGCGATCAGAAATCGGTGCTTATCGTTTGTTATCGCCGCCTGCCGTAAGCCCGCACTCGAGTGCGTAGCTTTAATTAAAAACTCATATCTTATCGACACCGACAAACACTATAGGTTAAGTGCTTGTGATTTGGGCTAATTAAGAGATGTTGTCTAGGCAAAACATTCATTTGTAATATTTTTTATAGGTACTCGATTGCATTGTGCGTGCAAAAGGTCTTTTGCTAAATTATTTAGGGTTCCGAATATCGGAAAAAAGGAACCTTTAACATTCGTTTTTTTGTCTGTCCAATTAATTTCATCTGAATATACTCGATAGATAGTTGATTTTTTTGAAGTGAAAATTTCTTTAGCGGCGTTGTGCACTTTTTGGGATGGGTAAAAAATGTTAAACTCGCGTCAGGACACGTGGTCTGATCGAAAATTCGTAAGACGGAGGGAGCGTAGACCGCCGGCGTGGCGTAGGACAAGAAGTGATATCCCCCTCTCTTTCTACCGTAACCGTACCAAAATAAACCCCTAAACATTCCAAAATATTCATAAATGCACAACGTGAATGTTAAAGTTTTCACTTCTGCCGACACTCCCGTGGTGCACCCGTTTTTTTTATATAATTAAGATGGCAAACAAGCATATGACCCACCTGAAGCAGTTATCGCAGCCTATAGATACTCGCTACACCAGAGGCATCACACACGCGTTGCCAATCCTGTAAAAGAATCTATGATCAAAGTAAAAAATCTATAAATGGCGATTGAATTATCAGTAGACGGAAAGTTGTACTTGGTTTCTTAGTACGAGCAGAATAACATTAGAACCTTATATAAATTTCCGTCATATTTAGAAATAGTAACACTATAGTTAACGTTTGGAGTTTCATATCGAGAGAGCCTGAGTCGGAAATAAATTCTAACTAAGTATATTTTAATTACGAGTATATACCCTTTGTCCAATTTTCCGATAAAGCAACATTTCCGCCCATTCGATCTGATTACCGGGAAGTCTAGTCTGTCTATTACATCTAATTCCCCAAACATCTAGTTTCCTTTCATGTCCAGATCCCGGTATGTTTAGTTTCCGGTGACAGCAACAAAAAACGGAATAAACAAGCCAGTTTACAACCCACTATCATACCAGTCCACTACCCGAAGGCAGTGAGAGCATCATAAACTGGAAACTGGAGTGCAACCCATTTACAACGAAAATTATAAATTCTCACTACTAAGTGGGAAAAATCCCTTTCAGCTATAAACAATGCGACAATTACTTATTGCACAATTTATTGTAAGGTTTCTGTTATGTCGGCAGTAGCTACAAGTTTAATGAACAGATGATCTGCAAACATTGATTGATCTTTACAGCTCAAATAAAAGATGCCTTCAGGATGGCTGAAATGTATAGCTTATATTATGGTGTATATTTCATTAAGAGAACTTCTAAATTGAGAAAAAAGAAATGTTTGTACGTATTGTTCAATCCGTTGATCAATTTGTATGCGGATGTGTTTATTACTCTTCATCATCATGATCATCAGGTCATTTTAGTTTCCACTACAGGAGCACGACCCTCTCTCGTCCGTCTTAGACAGGAGGATTTGGCCTACACTCCCCACGCTGGCCAAACGGGTTGGGGAGGCCTGATTATAGATGCGAAGCAGGTTATTAACGATTTTAACCATGCGGTTAAATATGTATATTTTGTTATTAACGGTTAATTAACCGCAAATTATGCTTATTACGGTTAAATACCACCGCTAGATGACGCTAGCTCCTTAAAAAGTGTATTGCGAGTTGCGCTATGATGCCAGCTTCAACTTGCGGGAAGGGGGCGGCGGAGGAGGACGAAGTAGCGCGTGTCCAGCCGACACACGGTGGGCGATATCGCGGCCAGTATAGCGAGACGGAGCGAGTAAGGCAGCCGACGCGACGTACTTCGTCGAATATTTAAGTAAATAGTGTAGAACTTGGCCATCGTGATGTCCACTGGTAAGTATTTACCCTTTTCAGTTGTCATTCCGTAATTGTATAGCAAACGAATATTTAACTTAAATCTAGTGCGTACTACATATATATCGATGTATACGTCATTTATTTACGTTTACGTTAAATTACCCATACATAATTAAAGAATTGGGTTATGTATGTATGTCGCTTTATAATTTACTAGCTGTTACCCGCGGCTTCGCCCGCGTGGTCTAGGGGAGCTGCCATTGATTTGTGTATATTTTTTTCTTGTTGTAATTTTTTTACTTCGTGGGATAAAAAGTAGTACCAATATGTACAAATTTTAATGATGATCGGCTGCATAGTTAAGGCGAGAAGAAATAACAAACAAACGAATTTACTTACTTTAACACTTATAATATTAGTATGGATGGTACGCACACTCAAGACAAAAAAATTGTTCACGACATAAATGTTTGCCGTCTGCGGGGATCAAACCCGCGAACCTCTGACGCTGAAGGATCTAAAACCAAACACAAAACATATATATATATATATATATATATATATATATATATCCAGACCGTAAACTATCCCCGTTAAAAAAATAATGTACTTAGGATCCTTTCGACGTGATATAAGGACAAATGATTACAAAGTTTATTTTTTATCCCAGGGAAATAAGATGTTTTTCCGGGATAAAAAGTAGCTTATGTCACTCTCCAGAACGTAAACTATCCCAGTTAATAAAATCATGTCGGTACTTAGGTTCCTTTCGACGTGATAGAAGGACAAATGATTACAAAGTTTATTTTTTATTCCATGGAAATAAGATGATTTTCCGGGATAAACAGTAGCTTATGTCACTCTCCAGACCGTAAACTATCCCCGTTAAAAAAATCATGTCGATACTTAGGTTCCTTTCAACGTGATAGAAGGACAAATGATTACAAAGTTTATATTTATACCCTGGAAATTAGATGTTTTTCCGGGATAAAAAGTAGCTTATGTCACTCTCCAGACCGTAAACTATCCCCGTTAAAAAAATTACGTCCGTACGTAGATTCCTTTCGACGCAAAAGAAGGACAAATGATTATAAACTTAATTTTTTTCCATGGGAATAAGATGTTTTTTCGGGATAAAAAGTAGCCTATGTCACGCTCCAGGCCATAAACTATCTCCAAAAAAAAATTCATGTCAATCCGTTCGTTACTTTCGACGTGAAAGATAGACAAACAAACAAAACACACTTTCACATTTATAATGTTATATAGTATGGATAACATCTAAAACGAAACCTTTATCTTTCAGATATCGATTTTGCACTTGAGCGAGGAGTTGACTATAAAAGAAAAGAAAAAAAACTTTACACTTTTTAGGTGTCGCAGTTAGATAATTAACCGTTAATATCTGCATTTTATCGGTAGCTAACCATAAATTTGGTTAATTAACGGTAGTTAACGGGTTTTTTACAACTATAGGCCTGATCGATGCTTTATAAACTATTTCCCTTAGTCGCCTTAAACGACATCCACGGGAAGAGACGAGTGATTCTATTCTACTCTGCCGGAAACCACACGGCTAACATGTGTATCTTTTATTAAGAGATCTACTTCTAAATTGAGAAAAAAGAAATGTTTGTACGTATTGTTCAATCCGTTGATCATATTTGTATGCGGATGTGTTTTTTACTCTTAATTTTGGTAAATAGAACAGATTATATAGATGATTAATTATTGTGCATAATATAAATATCTATCATTATATAATTTAAACCCCACAAAAATAACTTAAAAAAAAAAACCAAAGGTTAGAGATGGTTAAAGGTTTCAATGTAATCTCAATAGTATTTACTTTGCTATTTATCCACAATATAATTTGAAACAGAGGCCAATTTAAAAAAAAAAAAATAAATAATAAAAGATGCTGCTGTCGCGGTTTACGAGTTAAAAAAAACCATCGGTTTTTTTATTCAAAAAATTCGCCTTTAGTTGAAGTTATTGACAAACATGTTCAGCTTGGTAGAGCTCTATGGTTTCTACCAGCTCAGTTAAACATAATTAGCAATCTGAGCAGTAGTTACTTTTTCAAAAATGACGATTTTAATCAAAATCAAAATATCTTTATTCCTTGGACTTTATAAAGCACTTAGAAACGTCATACAAATTAAATATAAGAACATGTATAAATCATTACTACTCTAAATCCGCAGAGCTTAGATTCACTTTCATCACACTATCTTGAATGTGAAAGTGAATTTAAGTGCCAGTTCCGGCGACGGGGCCTCTTGAGAAGAACTGGCAAGAAACTCAAGGTCGACTCTTTTAATTGCCAATATCGTTACATTAAATACAATACAAGCAGCAATCAGCTTCAGCTTCGGCGGTAGGACCTCAGGAACTACAATGAACTTGACTGTTCATTGCCATTTTGGTATTAATCCTGGCTACATATACATACGGGGAGTAATTCACGACCGAGATGTTTTTTTTAAGAATTTAATATGGTATTTTTCCAATCTCGTAAAAGGAGTATAAAGTGTAGTTACTGATTGTAGTATTTATAGTAAACGAATTAGCGAATAGCGCATTTTACAAATTGCGGAGACTTGGCGCGCGGCCCGCGCTGACGACGTTTTAAAGGCGCGTTCGTATATATAAATCTTGGAACTGGTGTCGGTGAGAAGTAGGTAACAGTGGAGGCCTTTTTTGCATTTCTTCGTTGATATTACGCAACTCAGATTAATTAAAAAGGTAGATATCTCACGGAATGTAAAGAAAAGTCTTGTTATACCATGCCTTCTAAGAAAATGCGTTGCGGTGTAAATCTGTGGCGGTGTTGTTTGATTTTGTGAGTTTTATTTGTTTGCACTGCTGATGCTAAGAACATGCAAGAAAACGCACAACTAAACTTGGTTTCAATGGTACATAAGTGCCTAACTGCATGTATTTACTTAAGATGCGTGATTAAAGATAATATTGTTGCCTATTCTCTGATTTTGGTGGTAGATATTTAATAACGACATCCTAGTACGGAATCTAAGACAAAAATTGTTTTTATTAAAGGTTTGAGGTCTCTACTTTTTCAATTAATCTAACGTGTATAATATAAATGTAAAATAGACGGAGAGTCAAATTTGTCGACATAGTCTTCAGAGTTTTGAAGCTGAAGTGGCAATGGGCCGGTCACATCTGCCGAGTAAGTGATGGCGGATGGACGGAGGAAGCTTTGAGGATGGTGGATGTGCATAGGATGGCGACGCGTTGGACGTTCTCTTTCTAGATGTTCAGTGACCTTAAGAAAACGGCTGAATGCGGAAGGCGGAAGATCGTATTTGGTGAAAGGCACTGGGGAAGGCATAAATCCACCTGTGGGTAGATACAGGCTGATGAAGATGTAAATTGTTACTATCGTCTGTAGAGTTCAATAATATTTGATTTGGCAGATTGTGCGTCGATATATAATAAGTTCGCCATTGTTATTGTTTGACAGGCTTGTGAGTGTGCCGTCTTTGATACCATTGATTAGCTATATTCACAAATAGATATCATTAGAAATCGAAGAGGTTAGCATATTTAGTTAAGTGCTTAGTACATAATTCAATACACAACGCGAAGCCAACTTGGAAATTGGAAACAAATTGTATAGTATCCTAGCGTGCAGAACGTCCAACACGCTATTACACTATCCAATTTTATAATAAAAGTTTTGCCAACAAACTGTTTTAACAATTTGCCAAAAATACTTGAATTGTTATTTTCAGTTACATAATAATATGTAACTGTCGAATGTTTGTGTCGAAATCTAAACTAGGGTACTAACGTAAAACTCGCGATTCGCCGCCGCCTGTCGAAAGTGTCAATACGAATTTTTGTAACAAGGAAGTTTTAGAAAGAAACGTTCGACATTATCGCTTCTCGTCCTCGAAAGTTGTTTAGGCTGTGCTAGTTACCTATTGGAAAATGTTTAGTCCAATTTGGCAGAAACATGTAACTTTAAGTTCTAGCGAGACATTAGCGCCAATCAAAAACCATTATTAGAAATGTCTTCCTGTGTGCATGTTCTTTTCGTTTTTTGCGTACTGCATGCTGCATGCAAAAGGTTCCTACAGTAGTAGTGTATGTATGTATATATGTATTCTATTCTATTCTTTAAATTGAGCTGCGACGAAGTAAATTTTTGACCTTTTTACTATAATTCTGGTAGAATTCGTTTGGGTAAAATTCGTAAAAGTAAAGATGTTGGTTTGTAATATCTGTATTGTACATAGAAGAAATTTAGTGCAAACTTCTTTACTTCATTACTTGAAATATTACTTTAGATAGGTACGTTATTTATATCGATTGCAAATCGCCTTTTGGCGATAACGCAGGCCTTTTTGATCGACTGATGGTACCTACTTAGTAATAAATGAACATGTTGACACGTTAAGTTACAAAGTCTATATAATAATAAGTATAACATAAATATCATACAGTGACTACTTACCAACAGTGACTCATCAACACTTTCGAATCAAATCCAATTTAACCTGCACGTGATCAAATCTCTTTCGGCAGAGCCTCGTTAGTTACTCAGTAGTGTAGGTACACCACGTGCAGGTGAACCCTACTGAGTAACTAAATTTTGAGTCAAAGCCCACCTGGCTTTAACTCAAAGATAATGATAGTGACCCAGTTACACTCCACAGTAAGGCGCTGATTCACATTCGCAGAATTCAATCTAATTACTCTAAGTTCAACTAGTGAGATATTATGTTTCTGTACCACACTCATTAAACTAACTGTACCTACTACAGTTTTATGTGCATATCGCAGTGAACCGCAATCTCTGCCGACTGTACGTCAACTGTTCAGTAATGACTGTTATATTTCACAGTACTAAATGTAAGTACAGCACTGCTGCAATGAAACGCTCGCGTTGTATACAATTGTGGGAAGTTATGACAAATGAACAAATTCACGGCTCAAGTTAGATTGGTGTGAACTAGTGTTCTAAACTGCTAGAAACGCGTGTTTGGTTTTATTCATTTCATTCTGTGCACAAAATAAAATGAAATAAATAAAGCTTTTGCGTCTTGTGTGCTGTAAATATAGATTTCAAATCTTTCTGCTGGTATCCGATCAGTTTTTCCTAACATGCGAATTGAATACGGAAAAAATTATGCGCAGAATATGGCGTAGTCAATATCATCATCATCATCAGCATGTATCTATCCACTGCTGGATATAAGCCTTCCCCAATGCTTGCCACCAAATACAATCCTCCGCCTTCCGCATCCAGCCGCTTTCTTAAGGTCATCCGACCATCTAGAAGGAGGGCATCCAACGTTTCGTCGTCCTACGCCCGAGATTGCAATGGACTTCACTGTTCACTGTGCTTTTTTTGGTGCTTGCCGCTGTTAATCCTTAATCCTATCCTACCAAAAACATAAATGTAAAAAAGGAGAGCCAAGTTCAATACAAAAATTATGCTTGGCTGTGGGCTTCGCCGCAAAAAGAATGGAGATCTAAATGAGTGCCAAGTTCTATGCAAAATCCAAATATGTATTTATAGGAACAAAGTAACATTATGAACAAGTATTAAACTCACATAATTTTTGTATTGAACGTGGCTCTCCTTTTTTACATTTATGTTTTTGGTGGGATATCATTACTTTTTGTAAAGAAAACTACATATTGAGATTTAATGTTTTTTCTTGCGTTTCCGCTGCATGGTTTTCTTTTTTATGCTATTGTCTACATTCTCTTGAATGTTAGAGATAATAGTGCCCATTGCCCATTCATTATCTGCTGCCTTTTTAATACACTTCTCCTGTTTATGCTTAATTAGCCAAGTCCGGGCAATATGGACTTTCTTTTAAGGTACAAAGAGTTCGAACTAATAAAAATTATTTCTTATTTTCAAAAGAAATCAGAGAAACGAACCTTGGGCACTGATCTTTGTTATTTTAGTGAGTCGTGGACTATAAAGTCACTACCATGTATGTATAAACCAACCGACCCGCAAAATTTTAACCGTGCCTATGTTTATGTGTTGCTCGGGAGCGCTTTTATGTAGATTTACTTCTGTTCTGTGTATAATTATGTGGTGCCGCGCGCCGCCGAAGACACTCCCTTGGCCGGTTGTACAGCGCGTATTACAAGTTTTTTGTATGGGGACACCACTTATTTTTTGACTTAACTTTATCTCTAGATTTCTGTTATATATCAAATATAATAATACATATATTGGGATAGTTTCAAATATCTGCTTGTAACGTTGTAACGGTTCCAACGCTATAATAAAAAAAAAAAAATATGGGGACCCCCCCTATTTTTTTTTTTTTTTATATTTTTAGATTTTTTCCTACGCACACAATTACCGAGCTGGATTTCAAATTTCATCCTTCTAGGTCATCTGGAAGTAGGTTAGGTTTAGGTACTATAATATGTCAGTCAGTCAGTGCTATAAAATTTACGACTTTTTGACCTTCATATCTTTATAACCGTTTGAGCTAGCTTCATGAAATTTGGGCTTCTAGATGTCCTTATGGATATAATTAAACACACGTAGTTTTATGTGTTTACGTTAAAGAGGTTTTGAGTTATAGAAGGGTCAAAAGTGGCACCAAGTGGTTCGTGTAATATTACACTCGGCGCTGGCTAGCCAGTTCCTTTGCTTGAACTTGGCTTGACACACTGCCGCGTGTCTAGATCAACACAGGAGACACAGTAGTGGGAATGTATGGTGGGTCCTGTTAAAAAAGTATTTTATTATATACTTGTCGGATGACAGGATAAGCATACGGTCTGCTTGATGTGAAGCAGTAACCAAACCAAGTATTAATGCTAGTAACATGAAATATGAAAATGTCGCCACCCCCGCTGCCAGAGTGTGGTATGCCAACAAAACAAGTCTCAAGGAATATCTCTCAAAGAATATTTAAAAAATTGCCAAATAAAATAAAAAATATTGACCAAGGAGCAAACTTCATTACAAAATTAAAGACCTTACTGGTAGCCAAATGTTAATATACTCTTGACGAATTTTTAAATGATAAATTAGATGACATATAATAAACCGTTCCGTACACTTCAGACTGTTGCCATACCCTTATAGGGTCGTAATATGTAATAACTTGAAACTAACATGTATTTTAAGATCGACATGTACCTACATATTATATGCAATAAAGATATTGAGTATTGAGTATTGGAACTTGTTTCATGGCTGTACTCTGTGATATGGAGGTACTTCTCCTGTCGGGGAGCTTACAAATACGCTATACCTTAGGGTATGTAGCTCTCTTAGAAAAGTATATTAAAGCGCTGAGGTGATAAAGACAGGGATACTCTATCTCCTAGACGTCGGAACTAGCTATCTATATACAACAGGAACCGTTTTCTGATGCAATTTTGTATGGATATACTATATCTAATATATAAAACATCGTTGGGCGTAGTTAAGACTCCTAGCTGACATTCTATCTGAATCTAGAATGACTATCGGTAAAGGTTTAGTAGTTGCCAACATTATTAATTGTCATAGTAAATTACCGCATTCAAGGAGCTATTGTTCATCTAAATAATGGTGTCTTTTCGGACTTCGGAGTGGCCACGGTAACCGCTTCACATCAGGCGGACCGTATACTTGCCTACCAGTAGACGGAGTATAAAACAAATGTCTGTTCACAATATGTTTACCATCCCAGTAGTGTTAAGAAAATGTTGCTTATATGTAAAAAATAATAAAAATGGTATCCGGCTAATAGGCTTGTATCCCATTTTTTTTTTTCGATTTGTTATTTAAAGACGTCACAATAATATAAATATAGGTGAAATAATTACTTCGATTGCATAAAAACTTCTCGAGATATGATAACTTCAAGATCACAATTTTGGACTATCCCGAAAACGCTCCATACAAAAGGCCACCACGTTATGACGTCACACCGTGCTATTTTATATGCATTAAATCAGAAATTTGTACGACAGCTATGTTAAATATTGCGTTTATGTAGCCAGTGCCGTAACAAAAGTTATAGTATTTTTTATTGTTTCTACATTGGTAATATTTATTTTTTATAATTTCATACCTTTAAAATGGACTTTCCCACCAAACTTTGACCGAACATAAAACACGTCGTACATAAGTTATTAAAATTTTAAGATCGTAGATCGTTCTAGTTTTATGTATTTTACGTTACTGATAGAGAGTTTTTATAATTTTGTGACATGGGCAACAAGCCTATTAGGGACAAGTAAACTATGAGCAAAGATATACAGCAGGTTTCAATTTTATTCTGTTTTCTTAGCAACCAGGTTCGCCTCGGCACATCCAGCAAATGCAAATGTATTTAGGTAAAAATACATGCCAGTGAGGTTTTTAATGAAATTCTCAAGTTATGTTGTCGTGTACTAGGATCGCGCTGGATGCAAGCCGCTTCCAACCGGTCTTATTGGAGATCTAGAGGGGAGGCCTATGTCCAGCAGTGGACTTTCAATGGCTGAGATGATGATGATGATTACTAGATGTAAGTACATTGGACGCTTGTTAACCTAATACATGTAAGTTGGTAATATCCTTATATTATTTAAATATATTTGTTACTGTTTAGATACAGAACTAGATGGTACAAAAACTAAACATAATAATGTCTGCGGTAGAGCCGTAGTGTGCCGCTGTTAATCCTGGCCACACAGGAGACACAATGGTGGGAATGAGTGGTGGGCGTCCGTTTTTAAATGTCTGCGGTAAACAGAAGATGACATAAATGTTGCTTATTTATGACCAATATCAAAAGAAACTATAACTTTATAACATACAATGTAAATTCGACATGTTAATGTTTTATTAAAGAATACTTGTACAAACCAGGCGTCTCAAACAGTTATACAAGAATAAGTTTTTATATTGAGACACTTGCTAATTGTTACTTTATTAACTTGGACTGTTTTGGTTGGATGTCAAGTAACAAGAACGGAGGTTTCAAACTTTTTCTCAGGTTTTTTTATTATACGAGATATATATATACGAGAATTGCCCCTCTTATACTTTTAGTCTCTGGCCGGTCGCCATGACAGATGCGCGCGCATAGGAAAACCTGATTAATTTTTCCCGCCATTAGGTATGAAAAATTTTGTCACAACTCGTTTATAGTTTTTTAGTATTATTTTATTCGCAAGTGTGTTGAAAAACGTTGTATGATACACGTGTGTATTGATGATTACCGTCCTCGGCTCTCTTAAGACCCTCGCCTAAAGGCTCGGATCTCAATAGCGCCTCAGCGGTAATCACCAACATGACACACTTGTACTGTAATGTACTATAAAATTCTACACCCTATAAGGAACCTACCTGCCAAATTTCAAGTTTGTAGTTGTTATAGTTTCTGAGATTTCGCAATTAATCAGTGAGTGGTATTTCGCTTTTTTATGTATAGATTATTGTCGTAAATAAATATTGTGAGAGAAGAATTTGGGGAATATAATTAAGGAATACTGTACAGCATCCCCACCGCCTTCGCGCCGCCGCCGGGGCGCGCTGAGCGATATTAGATTTACAGATCCTTAGACGTCTTTGAGTGATTGAATCAAGATTTTGGATGTAATTTAAGCTTTAAGTATAAAGTAAAATTTGTTTGTACTGCTTTTATAAGTTATAATAAGGACGTTTATTTAAATTGTATTGATGCTCTATATCAATGGTTCTTAACTTATGGTCTAGTGGTCCGTGAGGGCACTTCAAGTGGTTCGTGAGCACTCTGAGGAAGGAGGAAGTTATATTCTTCTGGGGGTTCTTCAAAAACGGCGTGAAGAGGTTTTTACAGGGTCGGCAACGCGCGTGTGATGCCCCTGGTGTTACAGGCGTTCATGGGCAACGGTAACTGCTTTTCATCAGGCGGGCCGTATGCTTGTTTGCCACTCTAGTGGTATTAAAAAAATATATTTCTGACTGAAAATTTTACTCGAAATCAGCTAGATAAGGCGCTACATAGATATCGAACTAATACCAAACCAAACCAATACAGATACAAAAGATTGCCACCTGATATAGTATGAAAAATATGTATATATATTGTTATGATGTAATTTTTTTTTTTGACAATTTACACAGCTCTATCTAGTCCCAAATTAAGCGCAAAGCTTGTGTTATGGATACTAGACAAATGATAAATGTACTTGAATACATTTTTTTTGTAAATACATACGTACAATACATAGAAAACACCCAGACCAAGACAAGCAGACATGTTCATGAACACAAATGTTTGTCATGTGCGGGAATCGACCCCGCGACCTCGGCGTCAAAGTGGCCATTGCTAACCATTCGACCACCGAGCTCGTTCGTTCGAATTGAAAATACTGATTCTATGAATAACTTCTACTGTACACTAGCGACTTGTCTGGCCTTGTTCCTAATTGCTCAATCGCTGAAGTTGATAGGCCAGTGTTGAACCAATAAATAATCATAAATTGCATGAAAATTGATTGTAAATGGGGAATTAAAATTCCAGATAGGAGTCCGTGCGTAGGACGAAGCTATAAGGAACGAATAAGACCAGGAGACAGTATTTGTAGGATTGGGTACTTCAAATAAGGCGTGAAAGAGTTTTTGAAGGAGGCAACGCATGTGTGATACCTCTGGTGTTGCTAGCGTCTATATGCTCCATTACTGCTTACCATTAGGCGAGTCGTATGTTTGTCTGTCACCACAGTAGTATTTTCACGTGAATCGTCTTTAAAGACGAATATCTTGGACGGCTCATCGGACCAACGTATCGATTCTTAAACAACAAAAAAAAAATGAGACTCTCCACCATCTGTCTCCGAAGGACCCTGGAGTTCTTTGGCCACATTGCCCGGAAACGTGGTGACAACCTGGAGAGGCTTCTTGTGACCGGTTAGGTAGACGGCGAAAGACCACGGGGCCGAAGTCCGATACGTTGGTCCGACCAAATCCGCACTGCTCTCGACACCAGCTTACATGAGGCAGTTCACGCCGCAGAAGACAGGAACAAGTGGCGGAGCATCATCCGTGCAAAAGTGAGGCCATGGGGTCACGACCCTCAGCAATGAGGAAACGACGCAAGGAGGAGGACATCTTTATAAATGCTTCAATTGGGAGACAATCCAAAAAAACGAATGATAACAAAATCGGGGGATTCAGTTTGGTGTTGCAGCCACTTATCCATCATCTTCATCCAAAATTCAATAAGACCACTGGATAGATGAAGGAACAAAGAATTTATTACGCTAAGTAAGGACTATTGAACATCGCGTTCCGGGGAGGGCCATTTTGAGATAATTTTAGTGCATATAATGTATTCACGCACAGCCTTCTTCATGACACAGTCACACACCATGTATGTTCGGCCAAGCATGCATTACTTTTTAGGGTTCCGAAGGCTCCGCTGTCCGTCCGTCCGTCTGTCACCAGGCTGTATCTCATGAACCGTGATAGTTAGACAATTGAAATTTTCACAGATGATGTATTTCTGTTGCCGCTATAACAACAAATACTAAAAAACAGAATAGAATAAATATTTAAGGGGGATCCCATACAACAAACGTGATTTTTTTTTGCTCGTTTTTTCTCGCAATTGGTAACGGTAATAAGTAGTAGACGCTTGAAATACTCACATAATATTTAGTTATATATTCACTTTAAAAATAAATAATTAAATAAAAATAAAACAAATATTTAAGGGGGCTCTCATACAACAAACGTGATTTTTTGCCGTTTTTAGGGTTCCGTACCCAAAGGGTAAAAAGGAACCCTATTACTAAGGCTCTGCTGTCCGTCCGTCCGTCCGTCCGTCCGTCACCAGGCTGTATCTCATGAACCGTGATAGTAAGACAGTTGAAATTTTCACAAATGGTGTATTTCTGTTGCCGCTATAACAACAAATACTAAAAAATAGAATAAAATAAATATAATAGAAATAACAATTCCCTTGAGGGTTGTTGTATTCCTGCGAGTGAGTGAGGTCACCAGAAAGAAAAGAAGAGTTGCGGTGTTGGCAGGGGGGGTGGTGACGCGTGAGCGATATTTCATGTTATATGCGTTAATATGACTACGGTAACCGCTTCACATCAGATATCCTTATCTGCCACCCGACGTATAAGCTACCCGACTGGGGAATGTACCTCCACCTCACAGAATACCGCAACCAAATAACAATTCCCTTGAGGGTTGTTGTGTTCCTGCGAGTGAGTGAGGTCACCAGAAAGGAAGTAGGTAATTTATGTTGCGAGCGTTAATATGACTACGGTAACCGCTTCACATCAGGTGGGCTCTATTCTTGTCTGCCACCCGACGTAGTATAAAAAAAAATGTATTTTGTCACGAATAATATTTTCAAAGCGAAATTAGGTAAGTTCGGAGGCGCGATCAAGTGCGCAACATAAAGCAATTTTGTATTTTTTCGCCGAACAACATTTTCTGCGGAATAATAGAGAGGAAAGTTTGTGCAGAAATAAATTACTGGAGATCGTAATTTGATTTGATTTAATTCTCAATACTGTTTTGAATAAGACGAGATCGTTGGTCGATGGTTAGCAATGGCCACTTTGACTCCGTAGTTGCCGGTTCGATCCCCGCACATGACAAACATTTGTATGCATGAACATGTCTATTTGTCTTGATCTGGGTGATTTCTATGTCTTATATGTATGTGTTTACAAAAAAAATGTATTTAAGTATAATATCAGTTATCTAGTACCCATAGTACAAACTTTGCTTAGTTTGAGACTAGATGGCAGTGTGTAATTTGTCGAGGTATATGTATTTATAATAATAAGTTATATAATAATTATAATAATCCGTCCCTCTTCTGTAATAGCCCGGTATTAAGTTCACCCAGATCTCATCTCCATAGCTCATTTATTTTCCATCACACTTTGCAATAATCTCAACGCCTGCCGAGACCTGCTCATGGATATGTCGTTCCATTGACATATCCTGGAGCGGGTCACGGCGGGCGTACAACGTTACATCAAACTTCTCAAAGGGGCATCTACGCGTTGGATCCATATTCCCGCGCACGCCTATCAAATGACCGGGCTTGACCCGTGATTAAAAAGAGATTATAATAATTATTATTATTTATATAATAATAATAAGCTATTAATTGCAGACTGAGTTTGTAACCATCCCTACCCCGTATTTCACTGATGAGTTTCAAAAATCAGTGCCTAAGGCAGACCATACCATGGTTTATATAAAGTGAATTTATATGTATCAGACAAGGCTTATTTATAATTATAATAAAAACATGGGACGAGTGGATAATCTGTGGTCCCTCGCCGGCAGTTAGAAACGTCTTTTACAATTAAGTATATTTTTTCATCTACCAGCATTTCGGAATGACCACTGACGAGAAGAAATGCCGAAAGAAACTCTGTCAATATAGCCATACAATATTATCATAATACAATAAAAAAAAATGGTATTCAACCAAAATAAGAGAGAAAAAAAAATTAAAGTAAAATAAAATAGTAAAAAAAAATTTAAATATAAAAAATCATAGTATAGACTGTATATACATCTATATATATAAAAGAGTAAATCACTCACTCATCACGAAATCTCAGAAACTACAAGTGCTAGGAGTGTCAAATTTTTCAAGGGGGTTCCTTTTAGGACGTAGGTGCTCACTAAGACGGGAATTTGAAAAATTCAACCCCTAAGGGGGTGAAACGGGGGTCCAAAGTTTGTATGGGGAACCAAGATTAGTTGGACTATTTTATACGAAACTTTACATGAGCACTTCTGAAGATAAATGAGTAAACACGTGTTTCAGGATTTTTCAAAATTCAACCCCTAAAGGGGTGAAATGAGGTGCAAACGTCTGAAAATCGTTATGGGTATTGTTTTTATGGTTTATCGGGTCGCTGATTCCGAAAACAACAGCTATTTTATAATCTAACATAACCGACGTGACACAAGAGCACTCCTGTGGGGGTGCGATGGGGTTGAAATGTCATAATATCAATATGGGTGTTGATTCTATGGTTTTCTGAGACGTCAATTACGAAAATGGCATCGATTTGAAAACGTTGACACGAAATTTCCATCTCGGTATAAAAATCCAAGATTTGGAACACCCTGATGCAGATCCATAATGGTTCAGCTAAACTATAAGAAATATAAAAATGACGCCTTAGCAAAAGTTGTTCAGCCTGATGAGTATTTTTTGTTGAGGTATAAAAATCCAAGATTTATAACACCTGATGCAGGTCCATAATGGTTCCGGTAAACTATAAGAAATATAAAATTGACGCCTTAGCAAAAGTTGTTCAACTTCATCAGCACTTTTTGTTGAGGTATAAAAATCCAAGATTTGGAACACCTGATGCAGAACCATAATGGTTCAGCTAAACTATAAAAAATATAAAAATGACGCCTTAGCAAAAGTTGTTCAGCCTGATGAGCATTTTTTGGTGAGGTATATAAATCCAAGATTTGGAACACCTGATGCAGAACCATAATGGTTACGGTAAACTATGAGAAATATAAAATTGACGCCTTTGCAAAAGTTGTTCAACTTGATGAGTATTTTTTGTTGAGGTATAAAAATCCTAGATTTGGAACACCTGATGCAGAACCAGAATGGTTCAGCTAAACTATAAGAAATATAAAAATGACGCCTTAGCAAAAGTTGTTCAGCCTGATGAGTACTTTTTATTGAGTTACAAAAATCCAATACCTATTTGGAACACCTGATGCAGAACAAAGCTAAATTTATTTGCATAAACAACATGGTGTATACAATAAATAGAACTAAAAAAGCTACTTAAAAAAACAATAAATAGTTTAACAAAATATTGATTGTATTGTAAAAAAATTACCGCGCAGTGCTACTTTTATGCTTACCTGCTACAAGTTAGACGCAATCGTTTTATTTATTTACAAAGGTAACGTGGTCTATTTAGTCAGTTTATTATAGACGTGTACGCTAAAATTGAAATGGAACGATTGGTATATATTCGCACAAACCAGAAGAATGCGTGCATTTGTGGGACGCTATGTAGCAAGATTTTGTGATGCAAAGTCTTTTAAACAACGAGGGGAAACTGTTTTTCTTAGATGCTTCAGGAGGGACTGGAAAAACATACCTGACGAGAGCAATCATCGCTGAAATCAGGCGCCAAAATAATATCTCACAGCAGCATCGCCAGGTATTGCAGCCATATATTATTTCTAGGCGGAATGACGCAAATACAATGTTTAATATTATACTCGATTTATACAGAACGGAAACACCGACATGCTTTGTGACACGAAACTGTGACAAAGCGAAAATGTTTCAGGATTGCTGTCTAATCGTTTCAGATGAATGTGAAAAAAAAAACAATAAGGCAGTAGAAGCTGTAGATAGAACTTTACGTGCCCAAGAGTTTTCAAAAATATTATTAAAATTTGGGGAAGATCTCCTTCCTGAAGTAAAGTCAATGTTTACCTGCGAAATATGTATAATTGAAGCTGAGATTCTCACTGGGAGTGGTGCGGATGAAACTGTATTTATTCCGCGATTTCCGCGTATACCACTCTTCCTTCTTACGGCCGTGTGGTTTCCGGCAGACTAGAATAGAATCACTCCATCTCTTCCCGTGGATGTCGTACAAGGCGACTATGGGAATAGTTTTTGTCCCAGAAATTACCTATTATTGTTGTTTATGGTACATGTAGGGCGGTTTTATGTTCGACTGTATGTATTTTTTTAAATTCAATGATTTCTCTGTGAATTGTACAGCAATTTTAATAATTCTTATTCGTTTGAGAGGGTACAATCTCCAGGTGGTCCCATATTAAAATGAATGTTGCTAAGCGCAAAACTCGAGAACGGCTCGACCAATTTCGGCCAAAATCGGAAGGTTCTTATGTACATAAAAATTGCGAGGAAAAGAAAACACGTTCTACCCGTGCGAAGCCGGGGCGGGCAGCTAGTATTGTATAAAAGTCTAAATATGTATATCCACAATACTACTTGTAAAGATAAGACGCCTGTGCTTCACATCCTGTGCCGAGAATTTGCCATACATTTTTATCATTTTGGGGTGTAAGAAGTTCATCATCATCTTTGAACCAAAGCCAACTTCACCTGCACGCGGTACACCCTGCTAACTGACAAACGAAGCTCTGGCGAAAAGAGAGGTAGGGAGCGTAATTGTAAGCTACCCGACTGGGGAATGTACCTCCACCTCACAGAATACCGCAGCTAAATAACAATTCCCTTGAGGGTTGTTGTGTTCCTGCGAGTGAGTGAGGTCACCAGAATGCAAGGAGATGCTGCGTTGGCAGCGGAGGTGGCGGCGCGCGAACGATATTTTATGTTGCGAGCGTTAATATGGCTACGGTAACCGCTTCACATCAGGCGGGCCGTACGCTTGTCTGCCACCGGACGTAGTATAAAAAAAAATAAAAAAAAATCATTAAGGTAATCGTCGGTCCTGTAGTAAGCCTTTTTACATAAGGTTGCCTTAATAAGCTGTTTGAATTTAGTGTCGGGTAAAATCAGGACCGACTCCGGCAACTTATTGACTCAATGAATGACAACATGATTGACTGAATTCTAAATATCCAACCCGCTTTAGAGGAAAAGAAAATGGCATTGGTCTTTAGTCATCCGTATTTTAGACATGTCCCTAGTGAATGCATGGATTAATACAACCAGGTAAATAAAGATGAGATCATCCCTCTGCTAGATTTCGGAAGAAGGGTATGTTTTTCTAGGATGAAAAAATCGGAACGCAAATCAAGGAAATCAGGTTCTCCAGAAGTTCTTTTACAACCTGTCAGGTTTGACCATTTTGGTCACTATGTGATTAAGAGGGACGAACAGAGGCGTTGACAAGGATAAAGTTGTAAAAAAAAACCTTTAACCTTTTCTGCTAAATGTGAAAAAACACTTTGCAGTGATAGTTTACTAAGCCTTATCATACAAAATATTCTCATATTTTTTTGTGGTTATAGTTTTCAAATAAAGATGATTTTCCTATAATTGTTGAGTTTCATTATTTCTGATCACATGTCCCTATTGTCATATTTATAGAACTGGCGGACTCAGCAAAAAAGGTTATTTTCAGCGAAATTTAGTGAGCTTATGAAATCATCCGGTCGTTTTGTCTGTCCGTTGCCATGAAACTCAAAATTTCGAAATTCTGACTTCGGATTCGTGTAGAGCATCAAAAAGTAGTACTGTAAAGTGACCTTGGTTTTCCGACATCAATTCGGGAAAGTGGCCAAAATAAATAATATTCGCTATGGCTGCTGCAATATTCGCTATGCTGCGCGTTCGATTTATTTTTTCATCCATATATATTTATTTATTTAAACCTTCTGACAATTGCATATACCTATTTTTTCTGATTTATGATTCTGCTGTTCGGAGTGAAGAAAAAATCCAACATATCAAATATCATAAAAATCGGTCTAGCTGTTATTGAATTATAAATGGGATAACTAACCTGACTATGTTATGTATATACATATGATTTGGCAACTGAAGTGGCATTAAAAATACATAACAGTCCTTACATTTTGACACAAGTACAACAAAACAAGGAACATCAGGAGTGGGTATCAAATGTCCTGAAATCTCAAATTAGTCCGCGCTGGTGCACACAACAGCTGCATGCATCTTGTCTTGTTTGAACTAACAATTCATTTGTTTCCACGTTGTTATTTTAACAATTTAACCGACATTTACGAGTTTATGGAAATAAATGGAAAGAAAAGGCATTGAAAACAATAAATTTATTTATGGAAATATTTATTTTTTAATATTAGACAATTTTACAACAACGGGAGTGAGTAGCTGTGCTCACCATCATTTTTAGATCCAAGGCAACTTCACTTACACGTGGTGCACCATGCTGACTAGAAAACAACATTCTGGCGAAAGAGATGTAGGAGATGTTGAATATTTTGGAGCGCGTCAGAAAAAGTACCTCACAGGAGACCGCAGACAAATGACAATATTTTGAGGATTGTAATATTTCTACGAGCAAGTAAGATCACCAGACGTGACGACATGATGCGTCAGTAGCAAAAATGCCAACGTACTCCTTGTATTTAAAGCGTCTATGGGCTCGTTTCGCAACCGGCGTGGTATAAAGAGAATCCAGTAAATAAATTATATAAGAAAATACAAATAATTCTGAAGCCGTGTCACTTTTAAGGTGAACGTATAGGATGAGGAATCGATTAAAGGTCATGATGTCTGCTGAAATTACAAGACATTCTAGATACTGATAACTAAATGATTAATGTGCCAAATAGTTTTATAATACAGTCAGACATAAAGGAAAGAATCATAATAAATGCCTATAAAGGAAAGAATCATAATAAATGCCTATAAAGAAAAGAATCATAATAAATCCGCTTGGCGAAAATCTTAATGGATTAAACCCAAACGACTCGTAGACTGAAACGGAAGATGCCCCAGGACATGCTTACATAAACTCCAGTGAAGTAAAGTAGGAAGTGTCACAGGTCACATGCCGAGCATGTCATGATAAATCACAACCAACATACTACTCAATGACCCACATGGTGACAGATTGTAGTAAAGAACTATGACAAAATAAAAAATAAATAATAATAGTTTTATAACAGCGCACATTCAATGTTTATAATTTAATTTTGGGGTGCACTTGCACCCCAAAATAAAATTTTCATCAAAAAAAGGTTCATCTACGTCTTTAAAGTAAACTTCACCTGCACGTGGTGCCCTCTGTAGACTGACAGACTAGGCTCTGGCGAAAAGAGAGGTAGGGCATAGCGTATTTATAAGCTGCCCGACTGGGGAAGTATCTCCACCTCACAGAATACCGCAGCCAAATAACAATTCCTTTTGAGTGTTGTTGTATTCCTGCGAGTGATTGTATTCCTGCTTTCTGGTGACCTCACACCAGAAAGGAAAGAGTTGCTGCGGTAGCAGCAGGGGTGGCAGCGCGAAAGCGATATTTCATGTTGCGAGCGTTAATATGGCTATCTTAACCGCTTCACATCAGGCCGTATGCTTGTCTGCCTCGGCATGTGGTATATAAAAAAAAATGTGCACCAAATGCAAATATTCACCAAGCATTCGACGATTCCTACAACATTTTTTCCGTCAAGTCTCCACTAAGAGATTCGCAGATTCCAGACCATTATTCCTGAAATAGTCTATATTTGCAGAAGACCAGGTGTGTGCACCTTGTGTTTATGGTTTGTTTATTCTTGTCATCGTAAAAATTCTGTTTCATGTATAAATTATCAACACTCTCTTTATTATTTTTAAAATACCTAAGTTTCGTGTTTTTGACATAATTTCTTGTCAACTATAATCGTAAATTTTTGTTTATGTTTCTTTTTCCTTTTTTAATTCATAGTGTCATATTCATAGTGTCTGAAAAATGTGTGTGGGTGTATTTCTTTTTCTTTTAAATTGTATTTGATATCATTGATTATAAATTTAATTGTTGCTGATATTTATTTATTTAAACACTTTATTGACCACAATAAGATGAATGGTACAAAAGGCGGACTTAATGCTAAAAGCATTCTCTACCAGTCAACCTTCGGGAAGTGCAGACATCCACGAATGCGGTTTAAAAGTATATTTACAATAATACTAATATTAATAATAATAAATTCTTTATTTTTTCTCTCACACAGATGTAGTTACATTGATATCTTAAAGCTATAATACATTAGTGTATTCATCTATGTGAGAGACTGGTATCTGTACTAGGAGAACCTGTATGACAGATTACCAGCCTCTCCACTTCGGACCAGGTAGATAAGAGCGACTATGATATCTCGAATATTAAATAAAACTATGTAGGTCTCCTCTAAGATTAAAATATGATCTATAGAAGAATGGCGGGCTATCTCCGTTAACCCGCAGTTGAGCAGCATGGTGGAGTATGCTCTAAACCCCTCTCATTGAGGGGAGACCCGTATCCCGTAGTGAGATGAATGAGAGTTGTCGATGACGACAAGAGGAATGACTGGAGATCAATAGGTAGCTGTATACAAAAAAACAAAGTATGACAAATACTACAGTACAAGCGTAAATTCAGAAATGGATCGATACAGACTAATAATGTCCAAAATGGTTACATATTTGATATTATAATAACTAAACCCATTATAACTATTTTCGATGTAACTACGGTCAAAAGGCCTACTATTTAAAATACCTAAATATCGTTTCACATATTTTATTTAATCGTTCGTTAGTGCGATTAACTTTACTTTAATCAAAATTAGGTAAGTTAAAGAGTAGTTCAGTCGACCAATATGCGTTATAAACATATGTGAATTGACCGTAGTTATATCGAAAATAGTTATAATGAGTTTAGTTATTATAATCCCACCAAAAACATTTTCATGTAAAAATGTTGCCAAGACGAGTCTACATAGCTTACCCTGTGAAAAAGTTATCAGATCTCATGTAGAGCCAAGATTCTTCATCTTTGCGCACTTACTTTACCAGGCCTAACTTCACATACTCTGCATTTTAGTCAAAACGTGATGCGTGGCCGTTTTATTTCACACAGGATGAACGAATGCCTATGATATCTTCGTAACGGTAGCAAAACGGCCAAGCATCACGTATTGACTAAAATGTAACAAATAATTCGAACGAAATATAGAATTATTACGACGATACCATACGACTACGAAATTACGAATATGAAATGCAAATATTTCCTATCAATCGATCATCATTCGCAGCAGAAAAATGTCATATACGACTGAAAACTACCACTTCATTATATATTAAATACTAGCTGATGCCCGCGACTTCGTTCACGTGGACTTTATGATTCCGGCGTATTAATACAAATACGAACTAATGTAGATACATAAGAAAATATTTGTTATACGTTAAAAGTCAATTTATTTTATGTTTAACATTGTAACCATAGTTTAAAAAAAAAATTAAGGGAGTCTTTCCTTCGGGAGCTAATATGAACAGACCTGAAGCGTCACTAACTCTCGAGAAAGCCACGTAAAGTTGGCCATGCGAAAAACAACCAGTCCAAGCTTGTCACCAGCGAATTTTAGTCATTTTTTTATTGTCATAGCAAAGCAAGTGGTCACAGACAACTGCGTACGTTTAAAATTAAAATGTATTTTTTTTTTTTGAGAAGAGTGGTATACGCGGAATAAATACAGTTTCACCGGCACCACTCCCAGTGAGAATCTCAGCTTCAATTATATTGCGCTGCCATTGACTTTACTTCAGAAAGGAGATCTTCCCCAAATTTTAATAATATTCTTGAAAACTCTTGGGCACGTAAAGTTCTACCTACAGCTTCTAGTGCCTTACTGTTAGCCATTTCGCATTCATCTCAAATGATTAGACAGCAATCCTGAAACACCTTCGCTTTGTCACAGTTTCGTGTCACAGAGCATGTCGGTGTTTCAATTCTGTTTAAATCGAGTAGGACATTGAACATTGTATTTGCGTCCTTCCGCCTAGTAGGTATGTAGCTGCAATACCTGGCGATGCTGCTGCGAGATATTATTTTGGCGCCTGATTTCAGCGTGGATTGCTCTCGTCAGGTATGTTTTTCCAGTCCCTCCTGGAGTAGTTAAGAAAAACAGTTTCCCCACGTTGCTTAAAATACTTTCCACCACCAAATCAAATAAACTCTGATCTTGCTACATAGCGTCCCGCAAATGCACGTATTCTTCTGGTTTGTGCGAATATATACCAATCGTTCCATTTCAATTTTAGCGTACACGTCTATAATAAACTGACTAAATAGACCACGTTACCTTTGTAAATAAAATAAAACGATTGCGTCTAACTTGTAGCAGGTAAGAATAAAAGTAGCACCCCGCGGTTTTTTTTACAATACATTCAATATTTTGTTAATCTTTTTATTGTAATCTATGTATTGTAATAAATAGATTTAAAAAAGTAAAAAAACACGCTATAATAGCAAATAGAACTAAAAAAGTTACTTAAAAACTTTTTTAGTTCTATTGGCTTATTATAGCGTGTTTTTTTACTTTTTCTTAAAACTATAATTTATTGTAAACACGTGTTGTTTATGCAAATAAATTTAACTTTGTTCTGCATCAGGTGTTCCAAATCTTGGATTTTTATACCTCAACAAAAAATGCTGATCAGGCTGAACAACTTTTGCTAAGGAGTCATTTTTAAATTTCTTATAGTTTACCTGAACCATTATGGTTCTGCATCAGGTGTTCCAAATCTTGGATATTTATACCTCAACAAAAAAGGGTCATCAGATTGAACAACGTTTGCTAAGGCGTCATTTTTATATTTCTTATAGTTTACCTGAACCATTATGGTTCTGCATCAGGTGTTCTAAATCTTGGATTTTCCAAATCTCAACAAAATATGCTCATAAGGTTGAACAACTTTTGCTAAGGCGTCATTTTTATATTTCTTGTAGTTTACCTGAACCATTAAGGTTCTGCATCAGGTGTTCCAAATCTTGGATTTTTATACCTCAACAGAAAATGCTCATCAGGCTGAACAACTTTTGCTAAGGCGTCATTTTTATATTTCTTATAGTTTACCTGAACCATTATTGTTCTGCATCAGGTGTTCCAAATCTTGGATTTTTATACCTCAACAGAAAATGCTCATCAAGCTGAATAACTTTTGCTAAGGTGTCATTTTTATATGTCTTATAGTTTACCTGAACCATTAAGGTTCTGCATCAGGTGCTCCAAATCTTGGATTTTTATACCTCAACAGAAAATGCTCATCAGGCTGAACAACTTTTGCTAAGGCGTCATTTTTATATTTCTTATAGTTTACCTGAACCATTATAGTGCTGCATCAGGTGTTCCACTTTCCAAAATCAATTATACCCTATATTTTGCCCAGGCTTAACAGCTATATAACAAAAAAAGTTTCATTCGAATCCGTCCAGTACTTCCAGAGATTAGCGTGTACAAACAGACAAACAGACATACAGACAAACAGACATATAGACAAACAGACATACAGACAAACAGACAGACATTTTTTTTTAAATTCTTAATCTATTACTATATCTCCATCGCCTCCAATTGTTTTTTTGTAAATATATTCAATGTACAGACACAATATTTTTACTGTTTTATTATATGTATAGATAAGGCTGACAGATGTAAAAGTCGATAGCGCATTTCAAAATACAGTCAGCGCCATCTAGTGACGTCGGCTGATGTCACCGCCCCATCTTTAAGGGTTAGGGGATGATTTTCAAAAAAATATGATGTTCATATTTTTTTATTTGTTATAGGTATATTTTTTTTCATATATCTAGCTTTTCAATAGTTATTACTGCATGATTATGTAGTTAGTGCAAATTTAGTGCAAGTCTCAAACAAACTTCCACCTCCTATTCCGAGGGGATAGGTTAGGTTAGGTTTGGTTTTTTAATTTTTTTGTTGTTTTTGTAGAAATATTAGCTTACATACCAAATTTCAGCGTTTTAGGACTTCAGGAAGTACCTTAAGAATTTTGATGATCAGTGAGTGAGTGAATCAGTGACGAAATCGGGGGTTTTTAGACATTAATAAAATCTAAAGTATAATAGCTACGACATTCAAACTTTGTATGTTTAATGATTGTACTGGTGTCATAATATCTTAAATTTTTAACTATTTAACATCATCCAAACCAAAGTTATGAGAGTTCAAAAAAACGACCAAATGTTTCGAGAAAAGGTAGGTAGTGCCCTCGTTACGGAAGCCCAATATATGGAAATCGCTGACCACGCAGCGTCGTTCGCCCGGTACATCATGCAATGATTGCGACACCCGGCGTGGTGCACCTGCGCTTGACTCACCGAGCCACCGCCCGCTATGAAGCCATGTATGAAGACACTTTCGGTTCTCACATCGACCGTTTGACATCTTATTTAATTTTATATAGTTTGTAATTTTAAAGTATTAAAGTTAGTTATAAAATTTTTGGTTTTTTTTGCATCCTTCGACTGCAGACTTCATTTCTGGCGCAGTCGGTAGGATTGCAGTAGAGTCAGTGCTCAAGCAGAAGACCTGGCGAAGGCAATCGGAACCCGAAGCTGCAGAAGAAGGTTATCCGGACATAGATATCGCAGAGAAGCCAAGAATTATTATGTAAGTACTTTAGAATCGATCTAGAGTTGCTTTCCTATTTTTCCTTTAATTTATATGTCGGATCCTAAGATTTTCCATCCTAGGCGATCTGGAACACATAGTAAGAGTAGAGATAGGGAAATAGATCTTAATAGAAATTTAAGTAATACTAGTGACAGCGAAGACTCGGCATCTCCGCCGACTCCTAGCCCCGTTATTATAGAATCTATAGTAAATAATTCTGTAGTAGTAAGTAGTATGGCAGACCAGTTAGATAACATATGGAAGGGCCTTCGATTGGTACCTGAATTTGACGGGAACCCCTACGTGCTAACGAGGTTCATAAGTTTATGTGACCATTTAGTGCAAAAGTATATAACGCAGGACGATCCCTTAGCAAATAGTGCATTAATCAATGGTATACTTAACAAAGTTACTGGACCGGCCGCCCGATTGATTAACTCAAGCGGCATACCCGATAGCTGGCAAGGCATCCGTCAGGCTTTGATTAATAATTTTGCAGACCAGAGGGACGAGACATCGCTCTATAATGACCTCGCTCTATTAACCCAGGGCTCATGCACCCCACAAGAGTTTTATGAGAAATGCCAAAACCTATATAGTACTATCATTACTTATATAAGCCTACATGAGACTATTCCCACAACTATACAGTCAAAACGTGAGTTGTATCAAAAACTCACTTTACAGTCATACTTACGCGGTTTAAAAGATCCCTTAGGATCACGCATAAGATGCATGAGGCCTGAAACTATAGAAAAAGCGCTCGAGTTTGTTCACGAGGAAATGAATACGCTGTACCTACAGCAGCGTAATGATAACATAACTGAAAGAAAAATCAATCCACAAATGTCTAGTAATAAGCCTAGTAGTAGTTTTAGCCTTATGTCACCACAGCAGCCTAAAGGCTTTGCTTTCAACATGCCTGGGCCTTCTCGCCCGTGGCAACAGCCTATGCAAATGGTACCACGCCCACATATGCTTTGGAAACCTAATATCGGCAGTCAGAATCCTAACAACCAATTCCGCGGTCCGTCGCGCACCCAGCAGATGTTTGCAGCTACCCCGGCTAACTACAACCCCCGCAGCAATGTTTTTGCGTTACCCCCGGGAGGTAATGCATTTTGTCGTTCACCCCAGGGCAATGTATTTTCGCGACCTTTACAAAGTAATTTTCAGAAACCTATGAGTGGAGTAAGCCACTTCGTACCTAAGACACTACCCCCGACAGGACATGACTGGACAAAACATGGCAATCCGCCGCCAACTAACTATTTTAAATCCCGTGAAATGAATATGAATGAGTGCTATGAGCATCAATATGACCCCTATGGTGATGCTTATAATAACTACTATCAAACTGAATACATTGAGTATCCTGAAAATTACTACCCTGAAAATATCGAGGATGCTCACTTACCTTACTATGAGGCATATCAGCCAACTGACTTAATACCTATTGATAATGCCCAAGAGGATACTCACCAGCAGGATTTTCCCAAGGACGACAGATCAGACAAACAAAAATAGAAGTTAATCTGCACACGCAGAGACAACTTCCTTATATAAGGATATCTCATCCTCCCTTAAAGCTTTTAATTGATACAGGGGCCAATCAATCTTTTATTAACCCCGAAATAATAAAAACCTATTACCCGGATGTGCCATGGACATATGACCCATTTGAAGTTACAAACGTGCATGCTACTACTCGTAATGACTATTCCGTGACCTTACCATGCTTCCCCGAGTTCAAAGATGATGACGACATAACCCTATTTCTTTATAAGTTCCATGACTATTTTGACGGCTTAATTGGCCTGGACTTACTTACTAAATGGGAGGCTAATATTGACTTAAAGACTAAAAGCTTAAATACTAAAAGGTCAGTTAACCCCATTCACATGTACGACTCCCGTAACTGTAATTGGTATGAGGACATAATTCCCGCTAATACATCCAAATTAATTAAAGTGCCTATTAACACCCGCGACGGTGATGTACTTATACCTGAACAGATAATATCCAACTGTCAGATACACGAATGCGTTACTAGCGTGAATAAAAATCGTGGTATAATAGAGATAGTAAATCCAACTAGTAATGACTTAATATTCTCCATGGATAGGCCTATTAGTGCAGAAATATTCAATATCGAGTGTAACCACCTCGAGCAGTCTGAGTCGTCACGCACAAAGCAGGTACTATCTCGCTTGCGTACCGACCACCTCAACGATGAGGAACGCATCAATCTAGAAAATCTATGTACTCAGTATGCTGACGTATTCTATATCGATGGAGAACCCCTAACATTTACTAATAAAATAAAACACCATATTCGTACCACCGATGAAGTGCCTGTGTACACTAAAAGTTATAGGTACCCTTTCATACATAGGCAAGAGGTACAAGAGCAAATTGGTAAGATGTTAGAGCAGGGTATTATCCGCCCATCTGAGTCCGCGTGGAGCTCTCCGATTTGGGTGGTACCCAAAAAGGCAGATGCCTCCGGCAAAACAAAATGGCGTATAGTAGTAGATTTTAGAAAGGTCAATGAGAAAACTATAGATGACAAGTACCCCATACCAAACATAAATGATGTACTTGATAAACTAGGTAACTGTAATTATTTCACTACACTAGACCTAGCTAGTGGCTTCTATCAAGTGGAAATGTGCCCTGACGATATTCCTAAGACCGCGTTTAACGTGGAGCACGGCCATTTTGAATTTTTGCGTATGCCCATGGGCTTGAAAAATTCCCCGTCTACTTTTCAACGCGTCATGGATAACGTGCTCAGAGACCTCCAGAATACAGTGTGTCTCGTATATCTTGATGACATCATAGTATTCAGTACGTCACTACAAGAACATATAGTAAATCTGGAAAAGGTTTTTAAGCGTCTGAGAGAATCTAACTTTAAAATCCAGATGGACAAATCTGAGTTTTTAAAGCTAGAAACTTCTTATCTAGGACACGTCATTAGTAAGGACGGCATAAAGCCCAATCCTGATAAGATTGCGGCTATCCAAAAATTCCCATTACCTAAGACAGCCACTGAAATCAAACGTTTCCTTGGGCTGCTTGGTTATTACAGAAAATTTATTCCGGATTTCGCCAAAATTACTAAACCTATGACACGGTGTCTTAAAAAGGGCTCTAAAATTACTACTACTAACCCTGAGTACATAAACTGTTTCGAGCATTGTAAAACTCTTCTCACAAATGACCCAATTCTAAGTTACCCGGACTTTAGCAAGGAATTTGTACTCACTACGGACGCGTCTAATGTAGCTATAGCTGCTGTCCTCTCCCAGGGACCTATAGGCTCAGACAAGCCTATAGCATATGCCTCTAGGACGCTAAACACCAGCGAGTCAAACTATAGCACCATTGAAAAGGAGTTGCTAGCGATCGTGTGGGCTACTAAGTATTTCCGCCCTTACTTATTTGGCAGGAAATTTAAAATAGTCACCGACCACAAGCCCCTTCAATGGGTTATGAGCTTAAAAGAACCTAGCTCAAGACTGACTAGATGGCGACTTAAGCTTAGCGAGTATAACTTCACCGTTATATATAAGCAGGGTAAAAGTAACTTAAATGCAGACGCCTTATCTCGGGTTGAGATTTTTAATGAGGAGACTAGTTCAGTAGCCGTTCAACCAACTGAAAGACCCCCATCCTTAGATAGCACCTCAACTGCCACAGCTCATACAAGCGTGGAACACCCTATTTTAGAAATTCCAATATCAGACGTGCCTCTCAATAGATTCAGTAGGCAGATTTGTCTATTAGTCGTAGGTGATATAAAGAAACGCCCAGTCGTTACCAAACCCTTTGAAACGCATGTGCGTACTACCATACAACTGTCAGAATCCAATCTCGAAGAAGATACTATCAATGCCATTAAAGAGTACGTCAATCCAAAGGTTAAAACAGGTATAATTATTAATCCACCCTTAGCTATGTATAAAATCATCCCCATAATACAAGATAAATTTAAGAGCTCCGCTATGGACCTCGTACTGACCAAAACTGAGGTTGAGAATGTCAAGGACTATCTTAGGCAGCAGGATATCATTCAAAGATATCACGATGGTAAGACTAACCACCGGGGTATCAACGAGTGTTACCTAGCACTATCACATAAATATTTCTGGCCTAAGATGCGAGAACATATTGCGAAATACATAAACGAGTGTACTATCTGTGGTATGGCTAAGTACGACCGCAATCCCATAAAGCAGAGACTTTCTATAGTACCGCCTCCTTCTAAGCCCTTTGAGGTTGTACATGTTGACCTCTTCACTCTTGAGAACGAAAAGTACTTAACTTTGGTTGACGCATTCTCTAAATACGCACAAGCCTACCACCTCCGAGATGGTACAGCTATAAGTGTAGTACAGGCTTTGCTTAACTATTTTACTCATCACGGTGTGCCTATAACTATAGTATCCGACCAAGGCCCCGAGTTCACGAACCAGGTTTTCCTTGAATTTACTAAACTACACAAAATTCAACACCATAAAACATTAGCACACAACCCTAATAGCAATGGAACGGTAGAACGACTCCATTCGACTTTCTTAGAGCATCTTAGAATCCTTAAATTAAAATACCCAAATGAATCCGCTATCAAAATCATCCCGTACGCTGTATTAGGATACAATAGTTCTATTCATAGTTTTACGCGTTGTAGACCTATCGAAGTTATCACCGGACACTTTGACCCACGTGATCCAGGGGACATTGATATGAATGAGCATATTCTCCAACAGTATGTGCTAGATCATAAGCAACGAATGCTTAAGGTCTATGATATCCTAAATGAAACGTCACTCCATGAGCGCACCGAGCTTACGGAAGCTAGGAATAAGGATCGCGAGCCCGAAAAGGAATATGTGCCAGATCAGCAGGTTTTCATTCGTAACCCCATGGCTAGTAGGCAAAAATTTGCTCCGCGATATACCCAAGATGTAGTATTAGCGGACCTACCTATACATATATATACTAAAAAGAAGAGAGGTCCTATTGCTAAGGCACGCCTTAAACGAACCCCTAAAACTAACCCATTGTTACAGGATACTACTTCTGACGATCATACTCCAACTGACCAAGGCGCAAGACATAGCACTTAACAACCTCGACAATGGACCTGGCATCCTGCCCTTCAATCTTGGACCGACTCGACTTATAACTCATTACCATTCATTCTTATATGACATAGACCTAGACGACATATCCGCGACAGTAACTTCGGTTAGATTACAAGTAAATCATTTTAGAATAAGCCTTTCTAATAAAACTTTGTCTCTCTACGAGCCCCATATTATGCACCTTTATAGTAAACTAGATACCGTGCGTGAACAACTGCGAACCTTTCAACAGACTCGTAGTAAAAGAGGACTTATAGACGGCCTCGGTTCTATTATTAAGAGTATATCTGGTAATCTCGACTATACCGATGCTATAAAGTATGACGATGCCATAAAAGCTCTTCAGAATAATGAAAAATCATTACAGACCGAACTAAATGAACATGTAAGCCTAGGCAAAGAATGGATAGCTAAACATTCTGTAATATTAGACAACATAGTCGAAAATCAGAAAAGGTTAGCCAGTGCAGTCGACTTATTAATAAAGTCAGACGCAGACATAGAGAACGATTTGCTTCAATACGCACATCTATCTCAGTATCTATTGATCCTCACAGACAATACTGATAATCTATCAGAGGAACTATATAATCTAGAGAACACGTTAGCTTTTATTCAGAGTAGGAGTACATCTCGTTATATGGTTAATATTAACTCTTTAAATAATACGTTAGTTAAGTTAAGACAGTTATATTCTAAGGGAGAAATTATAGACATAGACTTAAGGGAATATTTCGATATCATAAAATCGGGTTATTACTACGTAGGAAATAAGTTAGTTATAGTACTTATGGTACCGATCGCTTCTCCTATTACCTATACCCTATATAAATTATCTATCGTCCCCAACCGATACAATCAGGTATTTGTTCCTATCCAACCCTATGTAGCAATTCAGAGAACAGGTTCTATGTACATAGAGACTGAATGTCCGAAGGTAAGCGCATGGTACCTCTGCGAAGAAAATTTGCAGTACAAGATCCGAGATAGCGAAGATTGTATGCAGCACCTGATACTAGACCAGCGGATTAACCCTTCGTGTCAATTTACCTATGTCAACTTATCTAGCTCAGCACTCGAGAGGCTAGACGACCAGCATTACACCATCAGCCTGCCAACGCTAACTAAGGTACATATATCCTGCGAACAAGAACATTACAAGAATCTTCTAGGAAGTTATCTAGTATCTATTCCACCAAATTGTATGCTGAAAACGCCAGAATTCACCATCTCAAATACTCAGAACCGCATCAAAGGACATGCCGTGCAGATAGTACAGCTGCCTATCGACAAGCCTGTGACAACAAAGTCCCAGCCTATAGTAAGGTTAAACTCTACCTTCAACATCTACACGAGACGAACGCAAAAATATCCCTTCAGCATCCTGTTCAACTGAAACAAGATAACGCAGACAGTGTCTATCACACTACGATTCCTGTCTACACAATTCTCAGTCTATTCCTATTGGGACTCACCCTAGTACTCTATTGGAGACGTCACAAGAAAGAATCTGTGACGAAGACAGCACTAACTTTAGATCCCGTGTATCCTGAGGGAGCAGCTGAAACGAGGGACATTGAGCCTAAGGATATCAAAGTTAATACCAGCAGCATCTCGGCAACCTTCTCAGCATAGCTTGCGAATAGTTACCGATCTACGGGGGGAGGCGTTACGGAAGCCCAATATATGGAAATCGCTGACCACGCAGCGTCGTTCGCCCGGTACATCATGCAATGATTGCGACACCCGGCGTGGTGCACCTGCGCTTGACTCACCGAGCCACCGCCCGCTATGAAGCCATGTATGAAGACACTTTCGGTTCTCACATCGACCGTTTGACATCTTATTTAATTTTATATAGTTTGTAATTTTAAAGTATTAAAGTTAGTTATAAAATTTTTGTTTTTTTTTGCATCCTTCGACTGCAGACTTCATTTCTCCCTTGCGTAACCGTCCAAAATAATCAACCAAAGCCCTGAACCATAAACAATTCGCAATTTCCATGAAACCTCTATTCTATCCATAACCAAATCAATTCCGTAACCTTTAATGTCCGTATCTTGGGCGATAAAAATATTTATTAGAGGACGGTATGTCATTCACGGCTATAGGGGTCTTTATTACCCCCCTGAATAGCCATGTCATTCGCATTCGCTTGAAAACTTAATTCTCTTGACCTATCTATGGGGTCATTATCCACCCCTGTTTTTCTCAAAAGTTCAAGGTTCGTATTATCATTTCTGTCAATTTGCAGAACAGAGAACCAAGCATTTGTTACTTAGGATGACTAATGAGTAACACGTTTTGTTCCTGGTCCTCTACAATTATTCAAAATGTGTCTTTTGTATAATAATTGCCGTCCTAACTTGCTCTTCCTTTTCCCAGGCCCTGGCAGCCTAATGGACCAATTTAACTGAATGGCTCTATAAAAGCCGATTGGACCCAAATCTTAGGTCATTTCCATATAGAATTGTTCTGATAAATGTTATTCCATTATTAGAACTAATTTTGTCGGATATGGTAACTGTGAGACGTGCAATTGAAACGAAATAATGAAGGTTTTGGGGTATAAGTGGCTAACCACGATCTTTAGAGCCAAAGCCAACCTCACTTACACGTGGTGCCCTGCCCTGTCGTCTAGCGAAAGAGGCTCTGTCGAAAGAGAGGTCAAGTACAGCGTGTTTGTAATATGCCCGACTGGGGAAGTACCTCCACCTCACAGAATACTGCAGCCAAATAACAATTCCCTTGAGAGTTAAATTGTTATGTTCCTGCGAATGAGTGAGGTGGCGGCGCGTGAGGGATATTTCATGTTGCGAGCATTAATATGGCTCTTCACATCAGTAACCGCTTCACATCAGGCGAACCGTACGCTTATCAAGGTTTTATATATTGATACATATTTTATTTCATCGAACAATAATACGTTGATATATTCATTTGAGATATTTTAAACTTGTATATTCAACACAGCACTTGCTTTTGACAGTAATACAAAAATTGAGATGTGATATGAAAATATTTTGTTTCGACAATATTTTACAGACAATTACAGATATTTTATAAATAACCTTACGGATACTAAAAAAAAAACCCGCTGTTGAAAACCTTTCTGGTACCACACCAGAGAGTAAACGCAGTACGAGTAGGTATTATGATCATTTTGGTTCTCAATCTTCAATGAAAGAATTCCCGACCTTGGCATACAGTCACTGACAAACTGATAAGCGAGGTTCTGGTGAAAAGAGAGGTAAAGGCATAGCGTATTTTTAAGCTGCCGACTGGGGAAGTACCTCCACCTCACAAGAATACCGCAGCCAAAAAACACCTTGAGGGTTGTTGTTTTCCATCTCCATGGGCGGTGGTGATTGATTTCCACCAGGTGATACACATGCTCGTTTGACCTCCCTCTCATATAAAAAAATAAATCAAATAACACCAAGTACGATCCATTCGACAAGCAAAAGTCGACAAAATACGCAAAGAAGCGTAAAGTCTCTCCTCAGGCCTGCCCCCTTACCACCAACTCTTATTGCGATTCAATAACTGAATAGAATGTTCCCATACAGTAGCTGCCAATCTACACAAGCAAACTCTAGGATACACTATTTGAACAATCTACTACATACACTGACATGTCGTCACAGTGATCATATTATATTCTTTGACACAAATAATTTTATTTCTGATTTTTATTTGACGAAAGACCATTTACATCTTTTCGTTCAGACCAATTACTGGTAGTAAAATATCAAAATTCAAAAGTGTTTTGAAGGATAAGTTGCCACAAATAGTATACACGGAAAATGATCCTAACAAGTTATATGGTGATCTTTTTAATGTAATGTCTGAAGAATTTAATAACATATTTGAACAAAAAGTGGTTACAGTCAGAAACAATATTAAATTTTGTGAATGGGCTACCAAAGGTATTTATAAAAGTCGAAATACACTATATGATTTGTATGCTCAAAAATCGTATAGACGGGATGGCAATTTTACAGAACACGTTAGACAGTATTCCAAAATCTTCAAAAAAGTCTGTAAGGTAGCCAAGTCTAACTACATCTATATATATAAAAGAATGTCGTGTTTGTTACAACACTTATAACTCGAGAACGGCTGGACCGATTGCCATGGTTTTTGATTTGTTGGATTTGTTTCCGTCCCGAATAGCAGAATAACTCTTAAAAACATTGGAACATTCTCGAAAAAATAAAATAAAAGAAAAAACATTTTCCCATACAAAATCTTCGTGGTTGTCGTCAGCCTGGCGCAACTCAAGGTAAAAAAACGACTCTATGAATCGGAAGCGAATTTGGTACAAATTCTGATTGTTTTCGCTCCCATTTCATACATTTAGAATTTACGCTATTTGTATGGCACATCCGTCTCTTAAAACGTAGTGGTTACATTCTCTTTGGTTGTCGTAGCTGTCAAATGTGACGTTGTCGTACGTGCGTACGCCAAATGTATGCGTGCGTTCAGAAATGTATATTAAGCTCATTATAGAACAAATGTCATAGATTAAAAACAAATGTTAACTCATTCAGGTCTCATTTTTACGTCTTCAAAGTTGGCTGTAATTTGTTTTGAAAACAGTTTTGTGGATTTAAATATTTATTGGTTCTAAAATATTTATGCGTGCGTTCAGAAATTTAAATTAAGCTCCATAAATCTATATAATATATAAAATAATGTCGTGTCTTGGTCGGGAAAGTATTAAAAACATTGAAAAATTGACGAAAGAATTAAATAAAAGAAAAAACGTTTTCCCATACAAATAGTGCCAGTTAAAAAGGATTGGAATATTTATTAATATATTATTGAATATTTTAAAAATATTGAAAGTTGTCTGTGATTTGAAATTTAAAAATGTCAAATCGATAGGGGTGAAAACGCTTTTCCCATGGGGTTCGAGCGCAAGAATCAAATCAGAGTAAACATCAAAAGAAATGACAATTACAAATCACCAAAATGATAAAAACTATTTCAAAACTAAAAAAAATAAAACAAAACGTTTTTTTAAAAAAAAATTAACAATAAAGGAAATCTTTATTTTTATGAAATCTTCAGTTTTTATGGATACGGGTCTTCCCTCAACCGAAGGGGTTTAGAGCGTACTCCAACACGCTGCTCAACTGCGGGTTGGCGGAGGCCAGTGTTTTCGAACCGCCTAAAGGCCACTGACTTAACTTAACGACTGTCATTAAATGATAACAACCGGGACCGACAGCTTAACGTGCCTTCCGAAGCACGGAGGAGCTCAAGATGAGCTAATGATAACAACCGGGACCGACGGCTTAACGTGCCTTCCGAAGCACGGAGGAGCTCAAGATGAGCTAATGATAACAACCGGGACCGACGGCTTAACGTGCCTTCCGAAGCACGGAGGAGCTCAAGATGAGCTAATGATAACAACCGGGACCGACGGCTTAACGTGTCTTTCGAATCACGGAGGAGCTCGAGGTAATATAAACCCATCCGTGTACAGGCTACGGTCGACGTTGCTTAACTTGCGTGTTCAATTAGACTGGCACGCGCAATGACGCCATCGAGCTTCTCTATTATTTTCTACTATTCATTGTTTTAATTCCATAAAATCATAAATTTAGTTCAGCTAATATGTACCACGACATTCATTGATTGTTAGGCGGTACGAAGTTCGCCGGGACAGCTAGTAAATAATAAAATTAAAAATTCTACCAACAAGTGTAAAACTGTTTGGAACATTGTCAACAAAGAGACTGGCAAAATAAAAGTTAAAAAAAACGACTACTCTTTGAAATGTAATAATAATATATTAACTTCAAATCAAGATGTTGCTAATGCATTTGGAAACTTTACTAATGTTCCCATTGATACGACTTCCTCTCTCAATTCATCAGCCTCAGAATCCATAAGATTACTTGAGGATAATGTACAGCCCTGTGAGCATGCATTTAAATTTTGTCACATTACCCGAGATGACATTATTCGAACATTCAAACATTTAAATATTAAGAAATCTGAGGATCTCTGGGGAATGTCCACTAAAATTGTTCTTCCTATTTTGGATACTTTTGCTGCTCACCTGGCTATAGTTTTTAATGAAAGTATAGAGAGTGGTATTTTCCCAGACTTAATGAAACTTGGCAAACTTATACCTTTATTTAAATCAGGAGATAATTGTGAGCCTGGGAATTACAGACCAATCTCTATTCTGCCAGTATTGAGTAAAGTGTTTGAAAAGATCATGTCAAATCAGCTGCTCGCACATCTTAATAAGTTCCACATTCTACATAAGAAGCAATACGGGTTCACCGCCGGAATGTCCACTACAGACGCAGGAATCGCGCTCGTGAAATACATATTTGAGGCTTGGGAGACGTCTCAGGACGCTATCGGTGTGTTTTGCGACCTCTCCAAAGCATTTGATTGTGTTGATCATCAGACACTGCTGCTCAAATTAAATCATTATGGTATTAAAGAGAAGGCTTTGCAAATGGTAGAATCATACCTTAGTAATAGAACTCAAACGGTGGATGTAAATGGCACAAAATCAAATGCATTTGAGGTAAAAATGGGCGTGCCCCAGGGTTCAATTTTGGGTCCTCTCTTATTCTTGCCTGATTTGGTAGAAAAATTTGCCAACGTAGTACTGTTTGCCGACGATACCTCACTTATTTTTAAAGTTGCTAGGTATAAAGACAAAATTGATGATGTTAATAATGCTCTTTCTGCAATTTTGAACTGGTTTACTACAAATAATCTCCTTCTTAACTCATACAAAACTAAATGTATTAAATTCACGTTACCTAATGTCAGGCAAGTCCATGCTGATGTAGTCATAAAGGACACCACCCTAGTTTATGACAATGATACTGTTTTTCTTGGTATTACCATTGATTCAAAGTTGCAATGGGGCCCTCATATAACGAAACTAGCTCACAGACTCAGTTCCGCAGCTTATGCGATTAGGAGAATAAGACAGATAGCGGACGAGACAACTGCTAGGCTCGTTTATTTTAGTTATTTCCATAGCATTATGTCATATGGCATATTGCTTTGGGGTAAAGCAGCTGACATTGATAAAATTTTTGTATTACAAAAGAGAGCCATTAGATCAATTTACAATTTGGGTTCTAGGGATTCACTCCGTGAGTTATTTATGGAGATAAACATCCTCACTGTCGCTTCTCAATATATTTATGTAAATATTGTGTACGTCCGTAAACATATTTCGAATTTTACAAAAGTATGTGATATAACTAATGTCAACTTGCGGAACAAAAACAAATTGGTTATTCCAAAACATAGACTGGGGAAGGTCAATAATTCGTTTGTTGTAAATTGCAACAGCTACTACAATAAGTTGCCGGAGTCGGTCCTGATTTTACCCGACACTAAATTCAAACAGCTTATTAAGACCACCTTATGCAAAAAGGCTTACTACAGGACCGATGATTACCTTAATGATAAAAATGTATGGCAAATTCTCGGCACAGGATGTGAAGCACAGGCGTCTTATCTTTACAAGTAGTATTGTGGATATACATATTTAGACTTTTATACAATATGTACATACACTCTATACTATGATTTTTTATATTTTAATTTTTTTTACTATTTTATTTTACTTAATTATTTTTTTCTCTTATTTTGGTTGAATACCATTTTTTTTATTGTATTATGTATAATGATAATATTGTAAGGCTATTTAAAAAAGACCTATATTGACAGAGTTTCTTTCGGCATTTCTTCTCGTCAATGGTCATTCCGAAATGCTGGTAGATAAAAAATATACCTAATTGTAAAAGACGTGTCTAAGTGCCCGCGAGGGCCCACAGAATAAAGAATTTTGACTTTGACTTTGACTTTGCTTAATCATAGCAATGAATAAGCGACTCTATTGAAATTGAAATAGAGTCGCTTATTCATTGGTATGAATAATCAATCTATTCAGTTATTGATTCGCAATAACAGTTGGTGGTAAGGGGGCAGTTATCTTAGAGAACGGACTGTATTTGTGTTTTGTAAAACAGAAGATATTACAAATTTTTATTCTGTAAATTGTATTATATTAAAATGTTAATTTCATGTTAATTTCTTTCATGTGTAGTTCATGTTAATTTCTGCTTGTTAGAGCAAATTAAATAAATTTGTTTTGCTATAAATAATAAATTTAATAATATTGTATTTCATTATAACCAAATTAATTCCACTTCATATAGGTAATAAAGGGAGTAATATAATTTAATTATATGGAAAATGTATAAAATACATGTGACGAAGTACTAAGACGAATAAATAATGTTTTTACCGTCGACTGTTTTCATATATTTTATTAAAACAAACAGAATTCGCGGCACGTGTTCGCATCGTTGTTCGATATTCATTCTTATAAGATTTCAGTATATAATCGAATATAATAAAAGTTAAATCTATAGATTGATACTGTTTTGCTTATCCGCATGGACGCTGTCCCTTTCTTCTCAGAAACTACAGTTTGGGATTCTTCAAGAAGGAGATGAAGAGGTTCTTACAGGGTTGGCAACGCGTGAGTGATGCCTACAATGACTGCTTACCAGCAGGCAAGGCATATGCTTGTTTGCCTCTTTAGATATATAAAATAAATCATAATACTAATGAGTCTGTAAAATAGAAAGCTTTATCAATTATAGTGAAAGCAATATACCCGTTGGGTGGAAAACAAGCGTACGTCCTGCCTGAAGATGCAGTCATCGCAGCCTACAGCTGCTCGCGACACCAAAGGCATCATACATTTGCCGATGTAAAAGTACTGTTAGGCCGTTTACACATTATGCTGCATACCGCCGTCGCACGGTGGGCTGGGATTGCAAAGTTGGGTCTTAAGGGCTAAAATTTAAGTTTTGGTATATAGGTATATATTTAAAACGTTTTTATTCTTTGACTTTTTTAAATTAAACTCGTAGTTTCGGAGATATTGCCATTTCAATTTTGTATGAATAACGTCATATTTTTTTTTGTTTAATAAACCATAAAATAGGATAACAGAGTGTATAAATGAACTAAAGCGAAAAAAACGGGTTGCACTCCGGGAGTGCCGGCAGAAGTGAAAACTTGAACATTAAAGTTGTGCATTTTCGAATATTTTGGAACTGTTAGGGAATAATTTCGCACGATTTGCTTTATTTATCAGTATAAAAGTACTATCATTTATGTGGTAAAATACAATATTCATTTATTGCGCTGTCGTACACAAACATGACAATATACTACATTAAAAATTAACAGCAAGAGCAGGCATACATTTTCGCCGCGCGGTAGAAAGAGAGTGGGATATCACTTCCTCTCGCACGCTCCCTTCGTCTTACGCATTTTCGATCAGGCCACGTGTTCTGACGCGTGTTAACATTTTTTACCCATTCCAAAAAGTGCACAACGCCGCTAAAGAAGTTTTCACTTCAATAATTTAAACTGCCTGGAGCATTTAAATAACAAAAAAATATATATTTGGCAGAATTTGACTATACTTAACATCTACTTTAACAGCAAAATCATGCAAATAAACTTTTAAGTATTTCCTTTCAATAAAAATTAAAATTCGTGTTCTATATTTTCCACCACCCTATGACGTCATTTATTTTGACATTAATTACCGGGAAACAAGTGATAAGCGCGCCCCGGCAACAACAAGTCATGACTTGTTTTAGTGTTCTATTAACCACCATAATAGACGCACTACTCTTAGTAACCTACTATTGTTCATTATTACTATTGTTTGTTATTGTTCTACTATTATTGTGTTAAAAGTTCATTATTTATTTATTATTACCACGTTTGTGAAAATGTTACATGATTTAGTGACAAACCTTGATATCTTCGTTATTCTGAAAACCAGTGGCAGTATTAAAAATAATAATAACTTATACAGCGAGATAAGGTCCAGACTTTTAGTCGAGTTAAGTGATGAACATAAAAAGACTCTACGATCTTTTTGTGCAAAATATTGTTATAATTTAAATAGAAGGTGGCAAAACGCTCATAGTAAAGAGGATGTATTCAAATTTAAAAATACTGGATGGTTACAAGCAAACATCATATGGCCAGGCTTTATCACATGTTTATTAGATAGTAATGAAGATCACTCAGTACCCAGTACATCAACTCAGTTTGTGGCACCTGAAAAAGGTCCGAGAAAGCCATTTTGTGAATTAGCATCTAAACAGAAAAAAAGACGTGCTGAAAACTTTTATTTGTCTGCGGATGAAATAAGATATGCTTATTGTGCGCAGTTAAAAGCAGATGGCAATGAGGACATTGCTGCAATACTAGAACATTTACTTAAGAATCTAGAAGATGTAAAAAAAGTTAAAGAGTGCGTATCTTTTAAAGAAAAAACACCTGCGTACTCTCCAGATGAGGCTATGGGGTTATTTTTATCACTTAAGCTGACCAAATGGCAATACAATACTTTAAGAAAAAGCGTTATAGATAAAGATAGCAATATATTTCCATCTTATTAACAAGTGCAACACGCGAAACAGGAATGTTATCCACCAAAAGAGGCTATTACAGTGACAGAAACCTCGGTGAAAATAAAGTTACAAGATCTACAGGATATAACGACAAGATGAATAATGAAGTTACTCGTCATCGATAGTAATTGTAAAGAATTAACGCTCATCAGTAAGTGGGGATTGGATGGTGCTTCTAATCAAGCCAATTACAAGCAAAGATTCCAAACAGACGTCGAATCTTTAGAAATTCAATTTGATGATTCAAGCGTATTCATGGGAAGTTTAGTGCCAATCAAATTGGTTTGAGGCGAACAAGTTATCGGGCAAAATGATTCACCAAATTCATCATACTGGTGTCGTCCAATCTTTTTCGAATTTGTGAAAGAAAACAAGATTACCATATTACGGGAAAAAAGTGCTATTGAGGGAGAGATTGCTAATTTAGTGAAAACAGAAATTGGAGAAACAAAGATTTCACACTCTTTATTAATGACTATGATAGACGGAAAAGCAACATCGATTTTATGTGACACTTCATCTCAAAGATGCGACATTTGTAAAGCCACTCCAACTGAAATGAATAATTTATCCCTAATTACGTCAAAACCGGCTGATACAGATCTATGTAAATACGGATTATCATCATTGCACATTTGGATACAAATGATGGAATGCATTCTGCTCATAGCTTACCGATTAACCATTAGAACATGGACTGTGACGGGAGACACCAGGTACATTATAGAAACTAGAAAGAAAGATATACAAGACGCTTTTAAAACTCGAATGGGGCTTTTGATTGATGTTGTCAAACAAAGTCACGGCTCCACCAATGACGGAAATACCGCTAGAAGATTTTTTGCAAATCCAAACATGACTGCTGAGATAACTGGTGGACCTAATTAGGCGGTTTGCAACCATTTTAGGGGCAATTTCATCGGGCTACCATATATACCACAGTGAAATTTCACGAACATGCTCAGGACACCATGACACTCTATTTGGACTTATATAGGTGGTATTATATACGTTCAAGTGTTCACAAAGTTCTTATGCATGGTGCAACTATAATTGAAAGTTTTGGTCTAATACCAATTGAACAGTTATCTGAAGAAGCTGCCGAAGCTAGAAATAAAGACTTCCACAGGTACCGCCAACACAATTCAAGGAAATGCAGCAGAAAAGCTACAAATGAAGATGTTTTGAACAATTTATTGACCAGCTCTGATCCGTTAATATCTACAAAACGCCACAAACTTCGCAGAAAACATAAAACTTTGACAAAAGAAGCACAAAGTTTATTAATTATTGAACAAGCATTTGATTATGACGAACAAGAAAATTTCGCATTCGTAAGCGTGGATACTATTGACAGTGATTAAATTAACCTTCGGAAGGTAATAGGGGACACGTCACCTCACCTAGCGACATAATCTAACATATTCTAAACTATTTTCTTTCTCTGGTATTGCCGCAGTGTGGCAACGAGACATGGATTAGACAGGTATGTACGGGGTGATGCGTCACCACTGTTACTGTTTACGTATCTTACATACTTATCTTATACGTATTATCTTACGTATATCCGTACTTAGTGATTAGCGGTGTATATAAAACATCGATCAGGCCTCCCCAACCCGTCTGGCCAGCAGCGTGGGGAGCGTAGGCCAAGTCCTCCTTCTGTCTGGGACGGACGAGAGAGGGTCGCGCTCCTGTAGTGGAGACTAAAATGACCTGATGATGATGATGATGATAACTTAGTGGATTAGGCCTAAAGCTGACACCACTACAAAAAAAAAACGCGCCTAGTTCTTAACCTCTAGGGTGGTGTGGAATACAGAACAAAAAAATACAATTGCGACCAAATCGAGAAAAATCGAGATCTGAGTATGGTCGCTAAAATAGAATAAAAATATGTTCTATACATACGTGAAGTCAATTCTTTGAGAAAATTTGAGAATTCAGAGATTTTCACATTTTTATGTTTTGCTCCATACAAAAATATCTTTGGAAATTCATTATTCCAAAAATACTACGTTATCTGAAAAACCGCATTAATAAAAGTTTCATAGTATTGATAGAACAAACAAAAAAAAAATTAAAAAAAAACAATAAAATTAAATAACTAAGCTAAAAAAGCTTTTAAATGCTAAGTCTACTGCCGGCCGGTTTCGTTCCACCGTGCGTCGCCTCGTCGCCTCAGCGACAGTGCACTAGTCTCATTTGAATTTGTATAAACCTGTACACATAACGTCGCAGTAGCGACGGTGAGTCTTCATACTGCGGTAGCTCCAGAGCAGCCAAAAACGCTGCCGCTGCGGCGCCGTCTGTAACCGCTCTTAGGCAGTAAACTGTTAATGATTTAGTCCGCGTTGTAGGTTATCTTGGGTTTCGTGGTACGTGACCGTGAACAAGGGATGCTTATTTTCCATCAAGAAATAAAACTACAATAAATTTGTTAAATTAACGAATGACACGGAAAGTTTTTGGGGTGTAAGTGGTTCATCAACATCTTTGAACCAAAGCCAACTTCACCTGCACGCGGTGCACCCTGCTGACTGACAAACGAAGCCCTGGCGAAAAGAGAGGTAGGGAGCGTAATTGAAAGCTACCCGACTGGGGAATGTACCTCCACCGAATACCGCAGCCAAATAACAATTCCCTTGAGGATTGTTGTGTTCCTGCGAGTGAGTGAGGTCACCAGAAAGGAAGGAGATGCTGCGTTGGCAGCGGGGGTGGCGGCGCGCGAGCGTCACTATATGTTGCGAACGTTAATATGGCTACGGTAACCGCTTCACATCAGGCGGGCCGTATGCTTGTCTGCCACCCGAAGTAGTATAAAAAAAAAAAAAAAAAAAAGTGAGAATATTACTTAGAATTTTATATTAGGGATTTACCTTTTAATTATTAAAATTGGAATCGATTAATACGACCTCCTTTTAAAAGACAAGATGATCCTGAGATATCGCTATAATTAAAGACATACAAGTAAAATAATTTCAGATTAATGAGAGTATATGCACATTTAGAATCTTTGGCGACACTAAGGTAAAACGGAATATTGCTTGTGTAAACCCGCATTATAGGCAATTTTATTTGTACAAGGCTGACTGAAAACCAGCGTTGGTTATTGTCGGCAGCCTGTCAGACACTGGTCAACATACAGCTGAGTCAATGCCTTTTTGCAACACAAACTTGTCTGTATTATCTAAGTGATGTTCTTTATTGTTAAGGTATTACTTGTTTGTGTTTCGCAATAAATATAATTCATTTCATTTCACATTTTTTTTGTATGTTACATAACGACGTCACAGCAATAGGTGATATTATAGGTGAAAGAATAACTTCAATAGATAGAAATCTCTCGAGATCGATCGTTTCACTTAACCCTCTGTCTTTTTATTCAATGTATTATTAATATATTTATTATCTTTAAAAAAAATGTATCGTTCGAGAGTAAAAGGGATAGTAGTGCCTTAGTTGGGTGGTAGAATAATTAACGGCACTCGCTCGGATTTGCTATAATACTTTAAAGCAAAATGCATTTTAACACAGACGCTCTCTGTATTGATATACAGTATGCTCTTCAATTTCAAAAGCAAAATGCGATCGATTGCTTAGCAGCGCCGGTCCGTGTCAGCACATGAGTAAAGAAACGAACAGAGATAAAGCTTCATTCAACCGCGGTGTTTAGGTACACTACTACAAGCATGCGTGGCCTTGTGTGCGTGTCCACTGGCAGCTCGTCGCGTACACGCCGCGGTTAGAAAAAACCGGTTCAAACTGACTCCGCCAGTGGACAAGCTCAGGGCCTGCGCGTTGCACGTACAGGTGTTTGTGTGCGTTCCACGTTATTTACTGTACTGTGTGTATGAACAATAATAGAAAAAGGAAAAATATATCGTATTTTAAATATCCCAAGGATTTAACTAGGTAAGTAGATATTTGATTAATTTATTTATTACAATTTGCACACGATTTATATTTATCGGCCTGCTAATGTATCAAGTATTTAATAAGCTGTAATTCAATATAATCTAATTCTTCATTTTAAATTAATTGCAATTTCAATGTAGTGAATATTAATTTTAACGATATTATACACTTTTGGTTTCTTTATGTAAAGAGTATCTAAGTAAGTCACGATAGCCTAGGAGTGGAATGGAACATATATCGACCCAGTAGGGGAGAGAGGGACTAAAAGTTAAATATTTAAATAAATTTGCTATCATTATATTATTGATATTTAAAAACATTTTTGAATGTTCGTGCATAAGTTTTTTTATTATTAATATTACACAACCTGAAGTCAAAGAACTGTCGTTGACATACCAGTAAAGGATTTTTATGCTACGTCGGGTGGAAACAAGCACATGACGCGCCTGATATGAAGCGGTTACCATACCCTATTATACGCTTGCAACCAGTGGCGGCTGGTGGGTTATCGGACTGGTGGTACACTTTACTTGCTCACTAATAAGTATTAAGATTAAAAATTGTAACAAAACAACAATTTACATAAAACATGTTTTTTTTTATTAGTTTTAAATCTATGCGACGCCATTTTTCTGGAGCGAAACGTTCAATCACCTTTTTATTAAAATTAAAAAAATATACAAGCAATACCCGACGGTATTGTTTGTATATTTTTATTTTTTCAATATTGATTGAGCATAGAAAGTGCATTTTAGCGATCCCTAGACATGGCCGCCCGCGAATTTCATCAAACATCGTCGGCTGCTCTCGGTAATCTTCGGCATAGTAAAATCAAAATGTCTTCGGTTAGCCGTTCGCCCGTGCGGCGCACAAAAACAGGTACATTTCAGATAAACAGGTACGAACTCGGTACATTTATATGAACTATCTTTTGTTTCACGCGTCGGGCATATTAGCTCGTCGCCCATACAAGTTACATTAGCAGCTCTCGTGCGCTTCGGCGAGCGGCGATTTTTGTTTACAGGGAAAATAACTCTTAATAGTTTAGTAAAGAGCTTAAATTGTTTCGTCATTATGAAATATTTTATTTGTTATATGTTTTTGTATGTTCAAAAAATAAATAGTTATTAATATGGAAATTTAAAAATAAAGCTGAAATAATATTATGTAATTTTTAATCTTTTGAATTAGTGGTTCAGCGCACGAACGCACTTAAGGTACAGCCGCCACTGCTTGCAACACAGTAAATGCCACTCGCGCGTTGCCACCCCGGCTGCTATTGCTGCTAATCCTTCTTTTTGATGACCTGACGCAGGAACACAATAATACCCCAGAGAGATGTTATTTGACTGCGGTCTTCTGTGAGGTGTGGTACTTCCCAATCGGGCTATTGATGTGCCCTACCTGTCTTTCGCCAGAAATTATTGCCAGGGAGGTTGCCACGTGCAGGTGAGGTGGCCTTGGCTCATAAGGTGATTCTGAGCCACTTATACCCCACAAATATTGATAACACTCCTAGGTTTTGTCATAGAAATATCGAATGCATTACACTGAATGATGAATAAAGCCACATGCTAAATGGTTAGAAGGTGCAATAGAAGTGGCGTCTCCTGCTCGGGCAGTTGAAACGTTAGAAAAAGAAATTTATTTATTTGTACTGTGCTTGAAACTTGAATGACAAAGACGCAACAAAAAATGTGTCAACCCTATGAGAATAGGCACAAATTTTGCAGATCTTAGACAGCTTTCACTCTGTTCCGTTTCTTTACTCATGTGGTGTCAGTATACAGTATGGCAATACGCTTCTTGGTGACCTCACTCAGATGCAGGAACACATCAACCCTCAAGGGAATTATTATTTGGCTGCGTTTTCTGTGAGGTGGACGTACCCCTCAAAGGGGACCTTAAATACGCTTTCCACTGTGTTTTATTTTTATTTATATTATTTTTAACTTAAATAGACAGAAATGAGTATGAATCATTGTTGAAATAATAAGTATAAATTTTGTTCTGTCAGACTACTGGCTAACTTATGTTTAACATCATAGTTTGTTTGCTAACTATACATTCTTTAATATAATTTATTCTTCATTTTTACAGGTACTATTCTGGTGGAAAGTCATACTTTAACTGCTGGGTAAGTAATCTCTGATTCTAGAAATTAGGAAAGCACTTAGTGTACTCTTCTGTGGCAACAGTTATTATCTGATCTATCAAAGCACAACTTAAACCATTGAATGACAGGACCGATCGGGTTGGCATACGGGGTAGCCAATCTACGCCGTAGGCATCCGTTAAGAAAGGATTTTTGAAAATTTCCACGGGATATCCGCATATGAAATGACTGACTGATCTGTCAACGCACAGTTCAAGCCGCCGGACGGATCGGGAGAAATTTAGCACACAGGTAGCTATTAAAACGTAGGCATATAAGAAGAGATTTTTTGAAAATTCCCGCGAGGTACCGGGATACACGCGTACGAAGTTGCAAGTGCAAGCTCAAATATATTTAAAAGCCGTGGCCGGTAAGACAAAGGAAAGATTTTAAAGGAGAGGCGGACTGGTATTGGTGCGTTTGTGTCTTCTGGAATCACGGATAATGGACAAGAAAGTGGTTAATTAGGGTTAATTCCCACAGTAAGAGCAGCGGATGGCAGCGACTTTTCGCGGCCAACCAATTTGAATCTTACGAGATACGAGAGTAAAAATATCATAGTAATTTGAAGGCAAAGGAGGGGCGGCTCCGCGAGGTTGCACGAGCCTTATAGCAACTATTCTAGAAGATTGTCACTGACTCTTCCTGCTGCTTTTTCAGTGAAAATTGACCCTTATCCAAAAAAATCTCATTTTGACAAAAAAAATCTCATAAACGTATATTAATAATACGTTTTGTTGATCGTCTACAATACAACGTATAGTTGATCGTCTATTATTTTTCAAAACGAACATAGTCACTTCTAAAATAAAAGCTGCAATACACAACTACAATAAACATCTAAACACACCTCTGTGCACACAATATCACAGTTTTAAACATATCGTAAATATTTGTGTATATCTGCCGCGCCGCACGGCCATATTTCTCACAGATAGCGGGTAAATTGTCGAAATAAAATCGGCTATTTCGCCGTGTGCCGCCTATTGTGGAGCGTGCTTTATGGCTGTGACAAATATTGATAGTTATTTGAAGTGGGAATGGGAGTTAGCGATAGATGGTGGGTGGGTAAAGATGCTATGAAACTTAAATAATATTATAGGTACAGCTTCTGAATAGAACATATTTATTATAAGGAAATATTATTGGGAACGATACAGAAACCATATTTATATCGGATGGATGGACGAGGAGACACAGCGAAATATAGTAGACTGTGTGTGATCATTTTTTAGGGTTCCGTTATTCGAAAGGAAAAACGGAACCCTCATAAGATCACTTTGTTGTCTGTCTGTCTGTCTGTCTGTCTGTTTGTCTATCTGTCAAGAATTTTTTTACTTATAACACAACTAGCCCTACCTTACCCTCAAATATTGCGGGTGACTAAACCGCCACCCTGTATATAGATTATTAACAGTTACAGCTTATCAAAGTTTAGAAAAGATTGTTTAGGGATGCCTTTTTCTCTAATATTCTAATTTTGAGGTGGATCGCGGTGAGTCACTCGCCACGATCTTTAGAGCCAAAGTCAACCTCACCTGGTCACCCTGTAAATATCCTAGATAAAACCTGTTTCTATTGGTGAAAATGGTATGAAATCTTTCCGAGATCAGCTCGAATCAATATAATACGACGTGCGACGAGGGAATTTATAACATTTTGTTGATGATTCGCTGATTTATGTAATAAATGTACGAACATAAATATTTTGGTTACTATTATTTATATAAACAATACATGTTTTACAGTTTTAAACTCAAAAGGTAGCGAAGGAACACCATACAAGGTTTATTTGTCACTCCACTCACGCTACGCTACAGCTACGGCTAAAAGTCCGGCTAAAGCGTAAATATTAATCAAAGAAACAGAAAAATTGTTCAAATATTGATCATAATGTTTTCGAGCTTGGTGGTCGAATGGTTAGCAATGCCCACTTTGACTCCAAGGTTGCGGATTCGATCCCTGCGCAAGACTTGTGTGATGTGAGAAGATTTGTGTATATGAACGTATTTATTTGTCTGGGTCTGGGTGATTTCTATATATTATAATATATGTATTTACAAAACAATATATATATATATATATATATATATATATATATATATATATATATATATATATATATATATATATATATATATATATATATATATATATATATATATATTTATATATATATATATATTCAGTCTCGAGTTACGGATAAATTTCGAATTTCAGGACTGAATTTTGGACTAACAATGTTTAGACCGGATAAGGAAATGGGAAAGTGGAAGTAATTAATTTCAATTCGCTCTCGCAAATAATTTGCTTATCAAGTCAAATTAAATCGTTTGAATGTCAAATGAGCTAGAGAATTACTCATTTTGAGTAGCTACATAAGATGTTTAATGAAAAGGGACACTGATTATCTATACACTTCACTGAAATACCGGTAATTTTAAATATTGATGTTATATATATAATAAATAAATAAATATTGCTGGACAAATTACACACCGCCATCTAGTCCCAAACTAAGCAAAGCTCGTACTATGGGTACTAGATAACGATATTATACTTATATATATATATATATATATATACATATTTTGTAAATACGTACATGTAGTACATTGGCCGTGTGGTTTCCGGCGGACTAGAATAGAATCACTCGGTCTCTTCCCGTGGATGTCGTACAAGGCGACTATGGGAAATACATTATAAAACATCAATCAGACCTCCCAACTCGTCTGGCCAGCGTGGGGAGTGTCGGCCAAATCCTCCTTCTGTCTGGGACGGACGAGAGAGGGTCGTGCTCCTGTAGTGGAGACCAAACGTCACAAACGTTTGTTAAATGTCTCCATTTGGTTCTGTTGGGAACATTGCAGAAGCAATTAGTTATGGAAGATTTTGTGAGAGTGTGAGAGCGTGGAGAGTGACCACGGGGAGTCCCTTATCATCCCTTCACATTGCCTTGGACTACAAGACGCTCCATTGAGGCTTCCTTTTCTGGTGATATGCCCGATCAACTTCAATATACATATTTGTATATTGAAGTTGATCGATGCATTGGTTCGGTGAGCAGTCCACGGAATTCTTAGCTGCCGTCTCTGGCACCACATTTCCAGGTCAACGATATTTCTCCTTTTTTTATAATACGTCGGGTGGCAGACAAGCATACGGCCCGCCTGATGTGAAGCGGTTACCGTAGCCATATTAACGCTTGCAACATAAAATATTGCTCGCGCGCCGCCACCCCCGCTGCCAACGCAGCATCTCCTTCCTTTCTTTCTGGTGACCTCACTCACTCGCAGGAACACAACAACCCTCGAGGGAATTGTTATTTGGCTGCGGTATTCTGTGAGGTGGAGGTACATTCCCCAGTCGGGTAGCTTACAATTACGCTCTCTACCTCTCTTTTCGCCAGAGCTTCGTTCGTCAGTCAGCAGGGTGCACCACGTGCAGGTGAAGTTGGCTTTGGTTCAAAGATCTTGATGAACCACTTACACCCCACTTTTTCCATAGAATTTATCTGGACTCGACTTTATCGTCCCTAACAAGAAATATGAAGGACTAATCACAACTTTAAATTACTTAAAAATAAAACAAATAAGAAAAACGTGACATGGTTCAAAAATATCGGTCCCATAGTCCCATGCGACAGGGAGGCAAGAAATATATGCCGTCTCTGCAGACTGGAGGTCTGGCTGATTTATTTCACCAATGATTTATTTATTATTTTAAATAATAATAATACAATGTTATGTGCATCAAATAAATAATGTACCTACAATAATTACACGCCACATTGTATATATGTACACATACGTATATATAAGGCTTTCTTTCTTTGTCCGTTTTCCAAAGTAGATAGATAGATAGATATAATTTTATTTACACACTACAATCATATACATTTCAATATATACAGTTACATAACCACTAGGCAAGTAATTACATGTCGAAAGTCTTCGACCAGTGTGTGTTACCATTGATGACTTACGGCACTGAAACTTGTTTCCTACATGTGGGCCTTATGAACAAGCTCTAAGTAGCCCAACGAGCTATGGAGAGGGCTATGCTCGGAGTCTCTCTGCGAGATCGAATCACAATTGAGGAGATCCGTAGAAGAACCAAGGTTACCGACATAGCCCAGCGGATTAGCAAGTTGAAATGGCAGTGGGCAGGGCACATAGCACGGAGGACTGATGACCGATGGGGTCGAAAAGTTCTCGAGTGGAGACCACGTACCGGCAAGCGCAGCGTAGGACGTCCACCCTCAAGGTGGACAGACGATCTCATTAAGACCATAGGATCGCGCTGGATGCAAGCCGCTTCCAACCGGTCTTATTGAAGATCTAGAGGGGAGGCCTATGTCCAGTAGTGGACTTTAAATGGCTGAGATGATGATGATGATGATGATGAGGCAAGTGATAATAATAATAAAATATACTGTTTCCTACTACAATAACATTTACACACTGAGATAAATTAATATCAATAAAACATTATAGTATTATCTCTTCAGTACACTTATTTGCATGTTAGATAAACGACTTCTGCATGAACATAATGTTACCTACGTAGCTGATATACACAGCTGGTAAACAGTAAACTGTGTAAATGCATGTATGTGCTGCAGCTGTGCAAAAAGGCTCTAACTCAGTGTGGTAAGCTACGATAAGCAGCAGTAATATATTTCTCATAAAGAGTTACAAATTTAAAAAAATACAACTTCTGCTATCTGCTGACATAAACGAGCGCACAATAATTACTATAATCATTGTAAAACAATAATAGCTTTTTTTTAAAATTAATTCAGCATATTGGCTCCGCTTCGCCTGATGGTAAGCGAAAAGAGCTATATTTTTTTGCGAGCGTTAATATGGCTACGGTAACCGGTCCACATCAGGCAGGCCGTATACTTGTCTGCCACCCGACGTAGCTTCGATCAACAATCTATATTGTTGATCTAAGCTACGTCGTATAAAAAAAAAGTCGGAAAATTTTCATTGTTCAATGTAATTTCAGAATCGCGTTTTTCGCACCTTACCATATTGTTTAGTAAAATAAGTACTTAAACGAAGATAGTTACTTCATTGTAATAATATCATGTGTTGAATGATGGAGATTGTTTCCAAACATCAGAGAGCATCGATGGACAACTTCAGCTTTGATCACTCGACGCAAGGAATTTGAATTTGTTAACGATATGTATATTTTTTGCTGTCCATAACTCATCCTTGTTTTCATCACTCGTCTGAAAACGAAGAACTATTACATATTTTTATAATGGATTAATCAGCCTGTCATCCCGCTTAGGCTTTTTTTTCATACTACGTCGGGGTAGACAAACATACGGCTTGCCTGATTTGCAGCGGTTACCGATCGCAACATGAAATATCACCAGTGATCGGCGTATGTAGTGCCATTTGGGGTCAATGGACTTGAATGTTGATGTTAATATGGATATGACCATGGGATTCCGGGATTACATTTAGTCTACATTATATTTTTCCACATGTTGCTGATCGTTAAGTGCAATACGAAAAAAATCGATTAGAAAGAATTTAGAAAAAATAATTCTCTAGACAAACTGTTAAGAAAAATAATAAAATGAAAGTTAATAAAAGCATGCTAAAACAATATAAATAGATACGTAAAATACAAATAATACTAAAATAATTCACAAAGTTTAGGAAATCGTTTAATGAAAATGCCGGGATTTGGGAGGCATTTCCATATTAAGACAACGGTCACAAATCCCGCGCAATGGCACTACCAATGCCGATCACTGAATATCACACTTCCATGGCGGGAGTTCTTCCTTTCTGATGACCTCACTCACTCACGGGAATACAACAAACCTGGAGGGAAGTCATATTTTTCTCTACGGAGCTGAGATATGGACCTTGAAGCTTACGGAAAGGGGAAATATCGATGACCTGGAGGTATAGTGCTGGCGACGGCAGCTAAGGGAATCGCGGAGAATATTTAATTTAGTTAATTGATTCAGGTGTTATTTTGCGGAAGTCAAATTTAAGTAGTATAGATCAAATTGCCTGTATATTTAATTTACTTTCTTTTTCGTTTCTTGTACTATTGTTGTTTATCTATACCTATAAAAGAGAAAGTATGTATGTATGTTCCGTATAGACTCCAAAACGGCTAGACCGATTTCAACGAAATTTTCAGACAATCTTTAGATTGACCCAGCGGATAATCCTGTGAGGTTTGGTAGCGATCGGAGCATTTTTTTATTATTAAGCCCGGCGATGCGGGCGGGCTATCATCATCATCATCATCAGGTCATTTTAGTATCCACTACAGAAGCACGCCCCTCTCTCGTCCGTCTCAGACAGAAGGTGGATTTGGCCTACACTCCCCACGCTGGCCAGACGGGTTGGGGAGGCCTGATCGATGTTTCATAATGTATTTCCCTTAGTCGCCTTGTACGACATCCACGGGAAGAGACGGAGTGATTCTATTCTAGTCTGCCGGAAACCACACGGCCAGGGCGGGGTATGCTAGTATGTTATATAAGTAAACACATAGGTCCTTATGCAGCAAGCGGGTCATTCGCTTGTTTGGCACCCGGTACAGTACAAAAACATCTACATATCTAAAGTGTAAAATCATAGTTATTGTGACCAACAACAAGATGACAAAGCATCGAGTGGTTATGTTGTTAACCATTGACTATTTATATTTAGATGGACTCAATGAACGTTGAATGGAATATATGTAATCTAGTCATACCTCTAATATACCTCTCTCGTGTTGCACTAGTTTTAAACAAGGACTTAGGCCGGATCCACACTATAAGTCCGATCACGGTTCGTTCGCGGTCCGATCTCGGTCTGGTAAAATATTATTAAATGAAAAACAATGTGTGTGAGAAGAGTTGCGCTATGTGTGGAAGCTATGCTGGGCCCATGATAATATAAATAAACAAACTTTTACCTTGTGGCGAGGTAAAAGTTATAGGCACAGATATTACTTAACAATAACCTTAAAAACTAACAAGCTTATATCAAATTACCTTATAGTTCCAGTGTCTTGCGTCGATGGGACGCTCTAACCGGTCAGCGTTTAAGGGATAAGGTTTGAATTGGAAGGAATTGGGATATGAGGCTCGCTTACTGCAGCGTCCGACTTCTGTCACCCGTGACTCCAAATGTCCGACGACAATATCACTTTAATTCCACTATTCCACTGATTTACCAATAGGGGTTAATACAGAACACCATTGGATTGAATTAATTTTATAAAATCTGGTATTTATAGTCTATACATACCAGATTTTATAAAATTAATCCAATAATTCCTACGCACCGCACCGCCATCTCCGGAATGCCCTGGGGAGAGTAACAAGGTTGCCAGCTAATGAATGACAATATCGATATTAAGATCGATAAATGTCGAATCGCGTCGAGTCCGACCTCTGGAGAGGTTAGTTGTGAACTAGACATTCACAACTAACTCTCTTCAGAGGTCGGTTTTAAATCCAATAGTGTGTATTCATACTATCCGTAGCAGTCAAGTTCCGATCGAATCCCATTCCAGTCGCGATCAGTCATGAAGAAATTTTACCAGACCGAGATTGAACCGCGAACGAACCGTGATCGACCTTATAGTGTGGATCCGGCTTTAATGGAGGAAAGTCATTTAGCAAGGACAATGTGCTTTTTCATATTGATATCTATATATATAAAAGAAAGTCGTGTTTGTTACAACACTTATAACTCGAGAACGGCTGGACCGATTGCCATGGTTTTTGATTTGTTGGATTTGTCTCCGTCCAGAATAGCAGAATAACTATTAAAAACATTGGAAAATTTACGAAAAAAATAAAATCAAAGAAAAATCATTTTTACATCATACAAAATGTTCGTGGATGTCGGACCTGTCAAACGTGACGTTAACGTGCGTACGTCAAATGTATGCGTGCGTTCAGAAATGTGGGTATAGGATAATAAGTATTAAAACATTGACAAAATTGTCGAAAAATTAAATTTGAAAACGGATTGGGATATTTATTGATTTTCAATTAAATGTCAAATCGATTGGTCTAACTTTTACGTCGCGAAAGTTGTCCGTTGTTGTTTTGAAAATTGTTTATGAATGAATGCTTGAAAATGAATATTAATTGGTTGTCAAGTGTCATGGTACTTTATTTTGTGACATAGTAAAATACTGAACTTAATATTTACCCACTGCTGGGTAATATTTACCCACTGCTGGGTAATATTAAATACGGGTCTTCCTTCAACTGAATATGTTTCGAGCATACTCCACCACGCTGCTCAACTGCGAGTTGGCGGACGCCAGTAATTTCAAGCCGCCTAAAGGCCACTTGGCTTAACGACTGCCATCTAATGATAACAACCAGGACCGATGGCTTAACGTGCCTTCCGAAGCACGGAGGAGCTCGAGATAATCTAATGATAACAACCGGGACCGACGGCTTACGTGCCTTCCGAAGCACAGAGGAGCTCGAGATAATCTAATGATAACAACCGGGACCGACGTCTTACGTGGCTTCCGAACCACGGAGGAGCTCGAGATAATCTAATGATAACAACCGGGACCGACGGATTAACGTGCCCTCCGAAGCACGGAGGACCTCGAGTTAATCTAATGATTACAACCGGGACCGACGGATTAACGTACCTTCCGAAGCACGGAGGAGCTCGAGAATGAATATTAATTAAACTCATCCATGGACAGGCTACGGTTGACGTTGCTTAACTTGCGTGTACAATTAGACTGACACGCGCAATGACGCCATCGTGCTTCTCTATTATTTTCTATTATTCATTATATTAATTTCAAGACATCATAAATTTTGTTCAACTAATATGTATACCACGACATTCATTGACAATTAGGCGGTACGAAGTTCGCCGGGCCAGCTAGTACTGTATAAAGTTTAGTTACTGTGTATCATATATTATGGTTTGGAGCGATTAACTGGAGACGCGACACTCCGACGCGTCGCGACGCCTCCCAAAGTCAATGTCTGCCTGTGGTTGAATGCAAATACATAGTATTGTTGGTTTTAAGGTCACTGACTCGATGCGGGATAGATAAGTAAGTTTGTACATACCGATGTACATAGTAATAAGAGATAATTGCTTGTAGCTTCAAAGGTTGCTACTTCATTTCGCAAACAGTTGATATGTCGGCTAGGTGGTTCTGAGCTGCGAATGCTACATTGAATGCCAAATAAAATAACAGAAGAGTAAAATAACAGAGAGTAAAATTACAGAAGAGTAGATGAGTCAGAGATGTGTGTGTGTGTTTCTTGATTAGGAAGACAAACCCCTCGATTTATTAAGGTCAATTATTCCATGACGTTGGTACGTCCAGAGCGCTTACTGTGAGTTTTTTGTTCGCGTTCGATCATGTCTACGTAAACAAACCGAGTAGAGAACTCTCAAGTTGTGAGTTTATAAGACGCGTGTTCCTTATCAAAATTATGTGGCTTACTTGCTTAGTTACATATTGAAATGAGTTATTATTATGGTATGATTACCTACTTAAATTTTGGATATTTAACACGCATCTGGTAAATGCACAATATTAAACTTCATCTCAATTTGGTCGACTTGTGACAAGTTAGAATGTGACAAAAAAGCACCAAGCACTCTGTACAGTATGAACATTCCCTACCGGTCTCTAGTACCACCTCTCCTCTGAATCAAATCTGTAATTTATAATATTGTATATCCTGTTGATTATATGGTAATAATAAGTATAATAATGAACCACTTAGACTTCAGCAGTATGTGAATTTCGCAAAATAAATGTTAGTAAACTAATATTATTTTCAGTTCACTGTCGACTAAATAATCTGCCAAAGTCCACGCGACAGCTGTACGACGGCGCATAAATCTTACTTCATCCACTTTACTAAGTACAATCAAACAAGTCGACAATGTTAGCGATGGATTCATTGTGAGATTTGTGAGTTGTTGTTCGGTCCTGTTTAGTTGACAATTGTATATTATTATTTCTGACGTAGTAATAGTACTAAAGTTGTATAATGTAAAAATTCAAACACAATTGTAAAAAAAATGTTATTGAATAAAATGGATTGATTGATTACGGGGAATAGGGAGCTGTAGGTGCTGATGACTTAAGAGCCTAGTAAATGATCACATTGGGGTGTAAGTGGCTAACGATCATATTTGAACCACCCTGACTTTTTTTTATACCACTAAGGTGGAAAGCGTACGGGGCCCGCCTGATGGAAAGCAGTTACCGCAGCCTATGTCACTTGCAAACATTACTCCCTGCCGATTAAGTAGCGAGGCTCTGGAAATAAAGAAGTAGGGTACAGAGTAATTATAAGCTGCCCGACTGAGGAAGTGCCTCCCTCTCACAAATAACTCTAGGAAAATATATTTTTTAAGAAGTTTAAGTCTTGTTGTATTTTCTTTATTGTATACCAAGAAAACCACAATTACAAAAACATCGGACACGCAGCATGCGCCACCATAGCGAAATTTTTTAATTTTTCGAAATCTCGAATTGATAACGGAAAACCAAGGTCACTTTACATTACTACTTTTTGATTCTCTACACGAATCCGAAGTCAGAATTTCTAAATTTTGAGTTTCATGGCAACGGACAGACAGAACGACTGGACGATTTCATAAGCTCAATGAATTTCGCTGAATATAAGGAAATGTTATGTATAAACGCGGGCTTATCTCTTTTAAAGATCTCATCCAGCCAATTTTTAAGTGCTTGGTAGGAACATATACAAAAAACGTGAGCGGGTAAACGTGTACAAGCATAAATATTGCGTGGAAAAAATAATAAATAGCGAGAAAGTTCAATTTCCCAATTCATAGGTCGCAAAATATTTACCACAATATAGGTAGCATATTATATATATTTTAATATTAATATAGAAATTGAAAAGCCTCTATTCAAAGAAATAACACCCAGTAAAATAACGTCTTATATGTTTGCTGTTTTCTTGTCAGCGAGTTGACTCGCTTGACTGAAGTCACCAGGAAGAAAGGAATTACTAAGTTGGAAGTGTGGATGACGATGTGCGAGCGATATTTCGTGTTGCAAGATATACATATATATAAGATATACATATCTATAAGCTGCATATTAGATGTATATCTTACCGTTAATTTGCGTAAATCAGTGAAAGTGCAGAAGATTAACAAGGTATTCTGCAGATTATCTGGTTTAGTCAGTTAAAGTGGATTAAATTATTTCAGTTCTCACATTAACTAGATAATCTGCAGACTTCCTAGGTAATCTGCTGACTAACGACCATTCGGACGGTAAATCCCATAAAACAGGTTCTTGGTTGAATAAAACATCTGAATTAGTTGATTATTTTATGTAATTTCTAGCCTAGTTTATTAATAATGCGCGCTAAAACCAAAGGGGTTCACTGTCTTCCGCAATTTAACGGTGTGCTATCCGTTACTATGCAAATTAACAAGATAAAGTGCAAATATCAACTTTTTTGGGTTCGTACTTCAAAAGGAAAAACGGAACCCTTATAAGATCACTTTGTTGTCCGTCTGTCTGTCTGTCTGTCCGTCTGTCTGTCAAGACCCTCTAAGTCGAGAATGCGTGGAGGTATCAAGCTGAAATTTGAACTGTATACTCAGGTCTACGGTCCCATGAAGTTGTAAAAAAATCAAACTGCTCATATAAAGTTGATACTGTTGATTGTTGGCACTTGGTGGAACATTATTATCATAATGTTATAATAAAGCACTTGTACTATTCCACGTTATTATATTTAATATTACCGACCGGTTTCGCCGCTAAGGCATTATCAAGGTAAACAGATGGTGTTTGTGTTTCTACAAAACATTTTTATACCGTGCAATCAATGACAAAAATTATTAAAAATAAAAATATTAAAAGGGTATTCTGAAATAATTTATTAAAAATAAAAATATTAAAAGGGTATTCCGAAATAATTTACCCACCTGTATTGTCACTTTATGGAGATTTACCACTAAATCGGGGTAAATTTAAGTATGTTATGTTACGCGTGTATAATTAGATAATGTAACCAACCAATGTGAAAAATCATCGTTTTAATAAAAATTAAATTCTTTCAATATATTAAAATTATAAATATGTTAATATAAATTACGATAAAATATATGATAAGTAAAAATTATGTCAGTTGAAATTTTAATAAATTGTTTTGTTAATGTCATAAAAAGAAATTATTAATAATATGTCCTGTATGAATAATTATGTCAAGTATTAGAATAAGTCAAATTATAAATTAAAAATTAAAAATTATGTAAGTCACTCCATGCATGTAAATAATATATCATCATTATGTGAAATTTTCACATCATTGATTGCACGGTATAAAAATGTTTTGTAGAAACACAAACACCATCTGTTTACCTTGATAATGCCTTAGCGGCGAAACCGGTCGGTAATATTAAATATAATAACGTGGAATAGTACAAGTGCTTTATTATAACATTATGACAAACTGCTCAGTTTATGTAAAAAAAAGTTACAGCTGTTTATTCAGCAAAAAACGCATATTTCGATATTCTCAACGGAATCAAAACCTATAGGGTACTTTCCATTGACCTAGAACTATGAACTTTGGCAAGTAACATCGTTATAGACTACAAGTACAGGAATAAATCTAAAAACTACATATACATTTGTAATTAAATCTTAAAAAATAGGGGGTCTATATTTTTTATAGGAGGTCGAAATTTCAAATTGAAACTACTAGTTCAAATGGGGTATCATATGAAAGGGCTTGATGTGCACATTGCAAAATATATTTTATTTATTTTTTCCGACGTATTATTTCTTATTTATAATGAAAAATATCAAATTTATAATGATTCTACGTACGGAACCCTCGGTGGGCGAGTCCGACTCGCACTTGGCCGGTTTTTTTTTAAGTAAAATTTCACACTTTATCGGTTCGTATCAGGAACCTGCAGATTACCTATTAGTTAATGTAAACATTAACATACTGCATTCTAACGGTATTAATATATTTGATTTCTACTGACGTCGTAAAAGAAATTAGTATTGTTATCATGTCTCTCAAATTATTTATGAAATTAAAAGAGCAACAAACGAGCTTTCGCTTTACGCTATATGCACTAAAATTATTTCAAAATTGCAGCGTTTCCCACTCCCCCGCACGCTATGACGTCTTATAGTCCTTACTTAGCGTAATAAATTCATTGACAAATCCAAAATTCAGTCACACCATGGGATAGATGAGGGATCTATCCCATGGTGTCATTGAATTTTGGATGGTGATGATAAATATGTAGCTGCAACACCAAATTGTATCTCCTATTATAATTCGTTTTTTTCACGTCAAAATTGTCGATAAATTCGCATTTTGGAGAATAACCACGCGCACCATTTTATTACTTGTTTAAAAAATACATCAACACGCAGGCAATTTAAAACTTCCGCTCAAATACACAACAATAGCAACATTTCACGGACTGACAGCTACAAATGAGGTACTATTTGTAATATAAATAATGGCCCACACGTTGCTTCTTTTCCACTCAAAATCCATCAATTTAATAACGCATGTGCGAAAATATCCCGACATGTTTTATTTCTCAGTGATTTAGATACCATTTGTTAATGGCAAAGATTAATCTTTGCCTAGTGCCTTTGCCTGGTGGTTGCATGTTCTATACTATTAAAAGAATTATTTTTGTAATTAAATATGTATGCTACGATTAGTAACTATTTCGATGAAATAAAGTTGATACTGTTGATTGTTGGCACTTGGTGGAACATTATTATCATTATCATTCATGTTATAATAAAGCACTTGTTCTGTTTCACGTAATTATGTTTATTTTTACCGGCCGGTTTCGCCGCTAAGGCATTCTCAAGGTAAACAGGACGTGGTATTTATACAAAACATTTTTAAATCGTGTGTGTGGTTATACAAAACCGGTCGGTAAAAATAAACATAATTACGTGGAACAGTACAAGTGCTTTATTATAACATATTTCAATGAAGTTTACTATATATAGATTTACGGGAATGAAAAAGCCAGCTACGTCTCAGCTTTGGGAAAATTCATCATCATCATCATCATCAGGTCCATTTTAGTCTCCACTACAGGGGCACGACCCTCTCTCATCCGTCCTAGACGGAAGGAGGATTTGGCCTACACTCCCCACGCTGGCCAAACGGGTTGGGGAGGCCTGATCGATATTTGATAATGTATTTCCCTTAGTCGACTTGTATGACAATCACGGGAAGAGACGGAGTGATTCTATTCTAGTCTGCCGGAAACCACACGGCCACAATTGGGAAAATTCGTTTTCACTTAAATATCCGAGCAAAGTAAAGAAGGTCATTTATGAACTGGGCAGCAACATCTCATCAACATCAACTGTTGGGATATGGGTCTTCCCTCAATCGGAGGGGTTTAGAGCATACTCCACCACGCTGCTCAACTGCGGGTTGGCGGAGGAAAAAAACTTATTTTCGTAGAATACTGTAATCCTCAATGACAAAATGTTATGTGCGATTCTAGAAGCTAAAGTAAGTCTCAAGTTAAGGGAAAAAACAAAGCATTATGGCTGGTGTTAACTTAGTATGAGATTATAAAAAAAGGAAAATGATCAACCACACATACGAAGTGAAATTGCTAAAGGGGGCAGATGAAACCACCTATCTATATAATGTCAAGACCGGTAATACTTCTGGATAAAGTCTGCACTAAACAGAAATAAAGAAACTTTCAGGGTCTCACTCCAATCGTAGAGAAGGTGAAGGAAAGTCGACTGGTATAGCAGGTATAGCTGCATCTCAAAACATGAGAACGATTACGTGGTCAATAAAATTCTGAATATTCCGAACCAGTCCAGACCAAAGTGGAGCAAAGTTAGGAGGGAGATGGTCGAACAGACAGCCTCCTTTTTCGAAGTCAGTTAAATCGTCAGTCCCTCTGCAATACCGCGCTATACCGTTTTTATTCCCTCCACTGTATCAACATTAACTCCAGACTAAAGCAATTAGGCGGCATTTCCCGAGACGATGGACTGTTATTATAGTGATAATGGGCATTTTAAATTGTCCGTGCAGATATAACTTGGATCACTCTTCCGCAAAGTGGTTGATATAGTATAGAAATAACTGATATTTCCTATTGTTGTGCAAATCTACTGCTGGGGTACGAATATGGGGCAGTTGAGTAAATGCTGGTTGGCGGGGTCCAGTATTTCCAAGCCACCTATGGTCCCAGTCTTAACTTTCAATCTTGAATTGTAAAATTCTCTTTACGCCCTTTTTGAAGAATATATTGTAGCCCTAGGCAAACCTCAACAGACAGTTCATTCAGACATCTTGATAATACGTGGAATAAATCTTCTCTGGAACCACACAGTACGAAACTACTTCGATGTGTGTGGATGAACTCCGTCTCGATAGCGAGCGGTGCAACTATATAAGGAGGCCGTGGGCATCAAATAACTCCTCTGATATCTAAATATTATAATCAAACATTTAAAGACGAGTAAGTCCAATTCTTTACGACAAGAATATTCTTCAAATTTCTTGAGATCACGTTGTAGAAGACAACAGTCGCAATCCTCGCAGATTAGAGCTTAAGTGGTTGAGTACTGTGCGGTTCAAGAGAAGTTTTCTTCTGCATACTGTCAAACTGTGTCTCAAGCTGTATGTCAAATGCACTCCTGTCGTGGCTAAATCTTCGAGTTTTATCGAAAACGCGAGTGCCATTAAAGACATCGTCGAAAGGAATATAATGTCTTTTCTGAAGAACAAACAAAATAAACTTGTCTCTCGCGTACGTTAGAATCCATATCAAATGTTACGGAGATGTTAACACATCTTTACGACACTCGCGAGAGTAAATAAAAACCGGTCAAGTGTGAGTTGACATTCTCTACTGAGATTTCTGTACCAATAATGAAGAAGAAAAACATTTATTTTTTACTTTTCTCGAAACCTAAAATATATTTTAGAACCGTTAAGTCTGAGACGAGATTTTGCGTCCCTTTGTGTGTTCTACCGATTGTACAATGGGGTGTGTTCAGAGGAGTTGTTTGACATGCTGCCAACGGCCTCCTTCTACAGTCGCTCCGCTCGCCATCGACAGGGAATTCATCCTCAAACATTGGAACCTAAGTGGTCGCGTACTGTGTGGTTCCAGAGAAGTTTTCTCCTGCGTACTGTCAAGTTGTGGAATGTACTGCCTGTCGAGGTTTTCCCAGAAGACTACAGCATGGGGTTCTTCAAAAAGAGCGTGAAGAGGTTTTTACAGGGTCGGCAATCTGGTGTTACAGGCGTTCATAGGCTGCGGTAGCTGCTTTCTATCAGGCGGGCCGTAAGCTTGTTTGTCACTCTAGTGGTATAAAAAAAAAATGACCGGAGGATTTCCGATCCAGACTATTCTTTTGCCAGAACCTCGTCAGCTAGTCGGCAGGTGCATCGCCTGCACGTTGATACTTATAATAGACGGGTGTAACCGGCGCACCGCCACCTTTCAACCAATGGCAACCTCGCCTGCACGTGATGCACACTGCTGACTGACTAAGGAGACTCGGGTGAAAGAGAGGTAGGTAAGCTGACCGATTGGAGAACTATCTCACAATAGACAGCTGCAGCCAAATAACAATTCCCTTGAGAGTTGTTGTGTTCCTCCGAATGAGGGAAATCACCAGGAAGGAGTTGCTGCCTTGTCATCGCGGCTGGCGGCGCGGGAGCGATACTTCGTACTGAGAGCGTTTATATATGTCTGCGGTAACCGCTTCACATCAAGCAAGCCGTATCCTCGTCTGCCACCCGACGTAGTAGGTAAAAAAAACCAGTGGCACTCCGGGAGTGCCGACAGAAGTGAAAACTTGAACAACTACGTGTGTATTTTTTGAATCGTCAGAAATATTTTGCACTAGACTACATCTTTTGGGGTGTAAGGTGGTTCATCAACATCTTTGAACCAAAGTCAACTTCACCTGCACGCGGTGCACCCTGCTGACTGACAAACGAAGCTCTGGCGAAAAGAGAGGTAGGAAGCGTAATTATAAGCTACCCGACTGGGAAATGTACCTCCACCTCGCAGAATACCGCAGCCAAATAACAACTCCCTTAAGGGTTGTTGTGTTCCTGCGAGTGAGTGAGGTCACCAGAAAGGAAGGAGATGTTGCGTTGGCAGCGGGGGTGGCGGCGCGCGAGCGATATTTTATGTTACGAGCGTTAACATGACTACGGTAACCGCTTCACATCAGGCGGCCGTATGCTTGTCTGCCCCCCGACGTAGTATAAAAAAAAACCTTTTTCTAACTCTCGTACGTGTATGTCGGGAAAGAAAGTAGCGGGGATCTAAAGCAGAGAGCAAAGGTCGACTGACGAACCAAAAGCGCACAGGCAAGCATGCGACGAGACCCTCCAGTCTCGCCCTACCTCATAGCGCACCACATAGACCGGTGTCGGTTACGGTAACAGTGTCGCGAGTTCAATGGTTATTTCCCATCTCAAAAAAATAATAATAATAATAATTCGAAGAAAGCGCAGCACACCTCTCGACACCCCTGAGTCACTCACACCGGTGTTGCCCCCGGCCGTTTTCCTGGCATTTCGGGGGCCCATCTAGTGAGTGGCAAGCCACCGCCTGCCGCAAATAACTAGCAATAAAAGCAGTTATGGCAGGCGTCCGTCCCTCTTCTGTAATAGCCCGGTATTAAGTTCACCCAGATCTCATCTCCATAGCCCATTTATTTTCCATCACATTTCGCAATAGTCTCAACGCCTGCCGAGACCTGCTCATGGGTATGTCGTTCCATTGACATATCCTGGAGCGGGTCACGGCGGGCGTACAACATTACATCAAACTTCTCAAAGGGGCCTCTACGCGTTGGATCCATATCCCCGCGCATGCCTATCAAATGACCGGGCTTGACCCGTGATTAAAAATAGATACAATAATAATAAGCATTTATTGTCAGAAAAATAACATACAAGAACAACAATTACAACGTATCAACATGAAAGGACATTCTTGACAATTGGATTATACTCAGCACTGTACTGCATAGACAGATGTCTACACAGGGCTGATTTTCAGTATAACACAAAATGCCCAATGCGCTTAAAGAAGTTTTCAAACTTCAAAAAGAAATGTGTAAATCTGTTTCGCTAGAGTACTGTTTCTTTTTTAACCGACTTCAAAAAAGGAGGAGGTTCTCAATTCGACTGTTTTTTTTTTGTATGTATGTTATTCGATATCTTCGCGAATTGTGAACCAATTTTCAAAATTCTTTTTTTATTTGAAAGGGTATGATTGCAAGGTGGTCCCATATTCACCAAGTCAGGATCTGATGATGGGATCCCAGGGAAATCAAGTGAAACCTTTAATTTTTATAAGCACGTGTGGTCAAATTCTATTTTTTTATTTGAAAGGGTATGCGAGGTTGTCTCATATTCATCAAGTCAGGGTCCGATGATGGGATCCTAGAAAAATCGAGGGGAAACCCTTAAATTTGCCCTGTGGTTGCCGGCAGAATAGAATTGCGCCACTCTATTGCTCTGCGCTGGATGTCTTTTCTCCCGGAAGACGGGCAGCAGCGTCTCCTAGGGTATTCTACCAATAAGCTGCGCTCGCCAACAGAAGTCGGTTTTTATTTTTTTTTAAAAACAACTTTATTCATTTTAATGCTGAACCCTAACTTGCTAAACAAACACAACAAGAAGCCGCTCCATTATTTTCGCACTAGAATAAAGTGTTCACAAACATTCCTTTGAAAACAACCCGCCATTGACGCGGCACCGCTAGTGTTTGAACACGCGCCTTTGTGGCGTTTGCACTTTTTACGATACATCATTTTTATTCCAAACTTATTGCTATATTGACTATCACATGACCAAAGGGCTGGCCAATATCTCGGCCAGAGGATTAGCATTGCCATTCAACGTGGCAATGCTGCCAGCCTTTTGGGCACTTTTCAAGTGGGTAACGATTTGGCGGGGCTTCATTATTTATAGTTATTTATTTCTAAGTTATATTTAAGTAGGTATTTTATTTATAAGTTATTTGTATATTATTAAAAATATTCAGTAATATGTCAAATATTTGAGTAGAATAAATATTTGCTATATTTTATTTTAGACCCTCGTGTAGAACAGTATGTAAATATTGTAAACAGGTGACATATCATGTCCACGGCTTCCTTCCACAGTCGCACAGCTCGCCTTCGACAGGGAATTCATGCTCATACATTGGAGCCTAAGTGGTCGCGTAATGTGCGGTTCCAGACAAGTTTTCTCCCGCATACAGTGAAGCTGTGGCATGAACTGCCTATCGAGGTTTTCTCAGGAGACTATAGAATGGGGTTCTTCAAAAAGGGCGTGAAAAGGTTTTAACAGGGTCTGCAAAAAAAAAAGATTCTGTAAAACCAACCTTTTTAAGGCAAGAGCGTACAACACGCGCGGCATGCACAGGAGAGCGTGCCGATTTCGTACAACTCTCAACAACTCCGTGAGTTGTATGCCATCGGCACGCTGTCTTATTGCGTTCTACGCTACGATTACGCGACATGCCGTATGCGGAAATCAAGCAGTATAACGTAGTGCCGTAAACCTCTTACACAAAGAAAGAATAAATTACATAAAATATGAGAGGGGGGCAAACGAGCATGTGGCCCACCTGATGGAAAGCAATCATCACCGCCCATGGAGATTAGCAACACCAAGGGGTCGCCGATCCGTTGCCAGCCTTCCTTCTTTTTTTTATGGTGATTTCACTCACTAGTAGGAACACATAAACACTCAAGGGAATTGTTATTTGGCTACGGTATTCTGTGAGATGGAGGTACTTGTCCAGTTGCCGCCCGAACTTAAAAAATACGCTATGACCTACCTCTCTTTTCGCCTGAGCCTCGTTAGTCAGTTAGCAGGGTGCACCATGTGCAGGTGAGGTTGGCTTTGTTTTGAAGATGTTGATGATCCACTTACACCCTATATCTTATCAGAAACTACAAAAACAGTAACATAAGTATTATGCGTGACGAAAAAAGATTCTAACTCAGCAACTGAGCCCTAGCCCCAGTATTTCGAAGTGCAAGTGGCTCACCACGATCTTTAGAGCCAAAGCCAACCTCACCTGCACATAGTGCACCCTGCGGTTTAGCGAAAGAGGCTGTGACAAAAGAGAGGTGGGGTACAGCGCATTTGTAAGCTGCCAGACAAGGAAAATACCTCCACGTCATAGAACACCGCAGCCAAATAACAATTCCCTAGAGGGTTGGGGTTGGTTGACAAACACAACTAGTGTTCCTGCGAGTGAGTGAGGTTCCCAGAAAGGAAGGAGTTGCTGCGTCCGCAGCGGGGGCAGTAGCGTCCGAGCGATATTTCACGAGCGTTAATTTGGCTACGGTAACCGCTTCACATCAGGCGGGCCGTATGTTTGTCTGCCAGCTGACGTAGTATAAAAAAAAACCGGACAAGTGCGAGTCGGACTCGCCCACCGAGGGTTCCGTAGGTACGTAGTATCATTATTAAATTTGATATTTTTCATTATAAATAAGAAATAATGCGTCGAAAAAAATAAATAAAACATATTTTGCAATGTGTACATCAAGCCCTTTCATATGATACCCCATTTGAACTAGTAGTTTCAATTTGAAATTTCGACACCCTATAAAAAATATAGACCCCCTATTTTTTAAGATCTATTTACAAATGTATAGTTTTGAGATTTATTCCTGTACTTGTAGTCTATAACGATGTTACTTGCCAAATTTCATAGTTCTAGGTCAACGGGAAGTACCCTATAGGTTTTGATTCCCTTGAGTGTGTCGAAATATGCGTTTTTTGCTGAATAAACGGCCGTAACTTTTTTCTACGTAAACATAGCAGTTTGATTTTTTTTTAACTTCATGGGACCGTAGACCTGAGTATACAGTTCAAATTTCAGCTTGATACCTCCACGCATTCTCGACATAGAAATTCTTGACAGACAGACAGACAGACAGACAGACAGACAGACAGACAGACAGACAGACAGACAGACGGACAACAAAGTGATCTTATAAGGGTTCCGTTTTTCCTTTTGAGGTTCGGAACCCTAAAAAATGAAGTAAATGCTCAAGTCAGTCACCACCTTTAGGTTACTCAAGTACACATGGCTTCTATATATCGTGTCTGTAGTATGCAATGTGCCCAATATTTTGGTAGGTGTGTGGAGTACGATCCATCAACGCCAGTCCCCGCCCTGTCCCAAGGGTTCAATTTACATTTTGATTGGATTAACTTAGCACATTGGTAAAAAAAAAACCGGCCAAGTGCGAGTCAGACTCGCGCACGAAGGGTTCCGTACAATTATCTATAAAAACGGCAAAAAAAAATCACGTTTGTTGTATGGGAGCCCCCTTAAATATTTGTTTTATTTTTATTTAATTATTTATTTTTAAAGTGAATATATAACTAAATATTATATGAGTATTTCAAGCGTCTACCTATTACAGTTATCAATTGCGAGCAAAAACGATCACGTTTGTTGTATGGGAGCCCCCTTACATATTTATTTTATTCTGTTTTTTAGTATTTGTTGTTATAGCGGCGACAGAAATACATCATCTGTGAAAATTTCAACTGTCTAACTATCACGGTTCATGAGATACAGCCTGGTGACAGACGGACGGACGGACGGACGGACAGCGGAGCCTTAGTAATAGGGTTCCTTTTTACCTTTTGGGTACGGAACCCTAAAAACGATCAAGTGCGACCCTGGATTCGTGCTCCGAGAGTTCCGTACACTTACCGTTTCTCACAACAAAATCAGTATTATTTGCATCTGCAACTAGTACTGATTTTGTTGTGAGAAACAGTCCATATCTATGGACATAAAAAGACATGTCTCAAACATAACTGATTGTTTTTTTCTTTTGAAAGGAAATTTTCCTCAAACCTCGACTGCACGTGGTGCACCCTGCTGACTAACAAACGAGGCTGTGGCGAAAAGAGAAGTAGGTCATGGCGTATTTTGTAAGCTGCCCGATTGGGGAACTACCTCCTTACAGAATACGGCAGCCAAATAACAATTCCCTTGAGATTTGTTATGTTGCTACGAGTAAGTGAGGTCACCAGAAAGAAAAGAAAGTGTATAGGCTGGCATCGGATCGGCGAACCTTTGGTGCCCTACTGTTGGTGGAACTACGTGTTGCTTCTCACGTTTATCTTTATTGTGCATTCTTTTGAGAAAAAAAAATACAGAAGAATTTGTGTAGAAAAGAGATGGCGTGACGATAAGAAAGTGTCAACGTGTATGACGTGGACATAATAACACATTTTTTGTCTTTTAACATTTGCTCGATAAGTATATCAATACTAATATAATAAATGTGGAAGTTAAGCTTCTTTGTTTATTCATCTTTGACGTCGAAATAAGTGATGGATTGATAAGTTTTTTTACAAGGATAGTGTAAGGTCTAGAGAGTTATAATATAATAAATGTAAGAGGATAGTGTAAGGCTACTTTTACCCTGGATAAACATCTTATTTAAACAAAAAAAAGTTTTATTCAAATAGTAACCACGTGGATGTAGCCACGGGTAACAGCTACTATATACAGCTACTATATTATTATGTTAAAAGTTATGAATCCTTATCGGCAGTACATTTGTTTATATATCGTCGCTTTCAAACCAAAATCTGCTATGTGCATTTTTTATAATTTTTACATTTTGACAATTGCGACTGGTAAATTATTATAATTTTTTTTGTTAATTATTTTTTTTAAAATATCGGCCCCATGCGGCTGGGAGGCAAGAACACTGGCAGCGTCGTAGCGTGGCCGCCAATATAAATAAATTAATATTTCGGGACAATTACACACGGCCGTCTAGTTCGAAACTAAGCAACGCTTGTACTATGGGTACTAGATAACTGATATAATACTTAAATACATTTTTTTTTGTATATACATACATATAATACATAGAAAAATACCCAGACCAAGACAAACAGACATGTTAATGCACACAAATGTTTGTCTTGTGCGGGGATCGAACCCGTGACCTCGGAGTGGCCATTGCTAACCATTCGATCACCGAGCTCGTAAATGAATTAAACCATCGTATGAAAAAATTAAAATTTAAAAAAATGCACATATCAGATTTTGGTTTGACAACTACGATATTATAGTCAACACCCGTATCTAGTCGCTCCTAGGTTTTACTAGTTAGACTTAAGTTACCTCACCTGATCTCCAAAAGTAAGTCGAACCTCGCTCGCTTCGGTCGCTCGGTTTCTGGTGATCACAAGCTAACTCTAACCTAACCTCGACTTGCTTTTAGATTTAACTCGTTTATCCTAGGAGCGAGTATTGATTATAACATATATACCTCTAGAATCTATATTTGTGTACACATGTACGTACAAATTTGCTGCGTTTCATGACACACAACAACTTTATTTGCATATGCATACCGCTAACGAACATCGATGGTCGTTAAAAAGTTTCATCGACGATTTAATTTTGTACTTCATTGAAATGCCTATTTTTGACAAACGTTACGTAACAAATTTACGTCCAAATCAACATTACATACATACAAACCAAATGTTCGCTTGTGCGCAAGTACACGGCTTTTGTACAAGGACTGCTCTACGAGTACTTAGTAAATTTTAATGTTCGCTGGAGGACTGCACACAGTGCAACTGTATGTGTTGATCTTACATCTGAGACGACATTAAAAAGTAAGTAATAATAATAAATACTCCAGGTCAAATTACACACTGCTATCTAGTCCCAAACTAAGCAAAGCTTGTACTATGGGTACTAGATAACTGATACTATACTTAAATACTTTTTTTTTTGTAAATACATCCATGTAATATATAGAAAACACTCAGTCCAAGACAAAAATTTGGCAGCAGGTCTCAGGTACTCTCCTTTCTCAGGTACGCCTGCAAGCAAACTACATTAATAAGTAGGTAACAATTTAAGTAATAACAAAACAAGTACGAAATTCTTAAAGCACTTCAACTACCTGATTTTTGTCTTTTAAAAATCTAAATTCATTCGCGGTTATGTTGTTGAACCAAATTCCTTCCTTTAAAGTAATAACAATAAAAATATATTCAAGGCAATCGTTAAATATTTAAATATACTTTAGCAGACGTTACCTTGGTTGTAATGAGGTTTAAGGTCCATTATAACCTATGACATTTTATATATAGACGGGACGTAGGCGAACATCATGGCAGTAAAACTTAACTACAAATCGCTTATGCAATACCTACGTATTTATACATGCAGTAAGCAAAGAAAGGAACAAGAATGTGAAAACACAAAAAGGCATTTTACTGCAGGTAAAATGCCTTTTTGTGTTTTCACATTCTTTTCATTCATTCTTCAGTTTTCATTAATTGTTTTTGATTAGCGCAAACATCTTGCCGCGACGGTAAATAGCGAGGGACTACGTGAATAACGGGAATTTACATACACAACGGGTAAACCCTGCGAGGATTTTGTTTTGTGGGCATATATGATGTCAATGTATGAAGTGAGATGTGTTGTACAAATAAAAAAATAACAAAAAAATAACCTTGCTTTCCTCTTACCACAATGGAGGTAAAACACATCTACAGATAAAACATCTTAATTACAATGCTTTGAAATTTTTTTGCAAATGCAAAAACTTTTTAGCAATATTATGACTGCATTTGTTATGAAATTTCCTGCTATTATTGCGTTTATTCAACTGCCTCGAATGAATAATTTATAAAAAGATAAGAAAACACACCATTAGGGAAACCGTCTCGGATTCGAAGACGCTTTTGTGTTATTTTCCGTTATGTTGAAATATTTATTAAATCTTGTTTTCGAAGAAGAATTGCGTCAAATTGCAATTTGTTGGACTTTGTAAGAAAGCAGATTATTAATGTTGTTTTATTGTACCAGACAATAAAACAACATTACATTCAACCCTTTTATCTTCTCTCCCTCCTTTCTGAAATAATCCTTAATATCCAATAGTCTTGTTTCGGAGGGCACGTTAAGCTGTCATTCTCGGTTGTTTTCATTAGATGATAGTATTTAAGCCAAGTTAGTGATCTTCAGGCGGCCTGAAAACACTGGCTTCCGCCAACCCGCAGTTGAGCAGCGTGGTGGAGTATGCTCTAAACCCCTTCCATTGTCGGGAGATAAGTATCCCAGCAATTGGCTGAAAAAGGGTTGACGTAGCCTTTGCCTATAAATAATCTCGTCATCCTACTATATTTTTCTCATTTTGAGTATGTTTGGCGTAGATCGTGTAGCCCGTGAAACTACTGTTTTTTTGTTCCTGTGGGAATAATGTAGTATATATTACTATTTAGACCTTATTCGACGTAAATGAACGTCAAACACACAAACACAAGCATGTTTATTAAGGAAGATGCATTTTTCACAAAATAAAGTTTTATAAATAAAGTACCTAACTATATAAAAATAATTCTCTAGACAGTCACTGGAGAGTGACTAAAGGATTAGGAAGAGCACAAAAGATCGATGAGGGTCGACGTGTCATCGGTGCTGCAGCACTCGACCCACTGTAAGATAAAAAAATAACAAAAAAAAAGTAACAGAATAACATGAGAATTCGCAGCTTTGATGTTACAAAATCCCTTTTTCATTTTACTTCTAATAAATTCAGATAGATAGATAGAATATGATTTATTTGCATAATACTAATTAGAAGTCCAGTGAATCGAAAAATTATTACAGGCTTGTCTAAGCAACAAGGCGGCCTTAATGCTCAGAACAATCTTTTCAAGGCAACCTTAGATTCTTTCAGATTAGGTAGTTCACGATAACAATTTTCACAAAGCGTATTTTAAATTATGTTTAATACTCAGTAAGTGACCAGCGGCGTTTGTGGCAGGGATTACGTTAAAACAGGCCATTTTGTGTTTTCATTATTATTTTAAGCAGGGAGATTATCCAGGATGAACTATTCGGGGTCTTTTCACGTACCTGCTTAGATTGAAAATGTATATGTATTTTTAAGTGTAATTTATAAAATGAAATGCTCTTTTGGAGTAATTTATATTTTCTCTGCATTTTGCTTTTGTGGATACTTATTTTACCAATTAATACTGCTTCAAAAATATTGTACATACGTACTTTATTTGTTGCGAAAATTGTCAGTAATCGTTACTTTTGTATCGTTACGTTACCCGTTACTTGTAAAACAACAGACAGCTATGGAATTAAATCCCATTGCGTAACGTGCCACTTTATACGAACGTCGAACGTGGTAACGTAATGGAAAGCAATTTCTGCATCATTTATATATATTACTAGCGGCCGACCGCGACTTCGTACGCGTGGAGTTAGTTAGTTGCAAATAATTTTTAATTACATTCGAAAAAGCTAAATACCTAATGAAAGGAACAAAATAAAAAAAGTTAAACACAATCAATATCTAGACGAATTTTTAGAATCAATGAAGTCGACGGATATTATTTTTTAAAACCTCTTTGTAAAACCTAAAGTACTTTTTATTGTTATAATAAAACATCTCTCCTTATAATAGTAAGTATGTAGTTGTTTTCAATAATTTTTATACTTAAATATCATTTAAAATCCTTCTGCCATAATTACTTTAACTTCAATAACATTGGATTTTCATACATACTTCCAACCCCCGTTTTAACTCAAAAAAGGGGTTGATTTCTAAAGATACATTATTAGTACACCTCCATTCCATCTATAGAGCATACATTTTAAATTTCAAGTCTCTTACTTCAAAAACATAGAACTTTGATACAAATTTCCAACCCCCGTTTTAACCCCAAAAAGGGATTGATTTCTAAAAATAAATTATTAGTACACCTCCATACCATCTATAGAGCATACATTTAAAATTTCAAGTCTCTTGTGTCAAAAACATAGAACTTTCATACAAACTTCCAACCCTCGTTTTAACCCCAAAAAGGGGTTGATTTCTAAAGATACATTATTAGTATACCTCCACACCATCTATAGAGCATACTTTTTAAATTTAAAGTTTCTTACTTTAAAACATAGAACTTTTATACAAACTTCCAACCCCCGTTTGACCCCCTTAGGGGTGGAGTTTCGTAAAATCCGTTCTTAGCGGATGTCTACATACTCATGTCATCTACATACTATGTAAATGGAAAGGGGTTGATTTCCAAAGATACATTATTAGTACACCTCCACACCATCTATAGAGCATACATTTTAAATTTCAAGTCTCTTGCTTCAAAAACATAGGACTTTCATACAAACTTCCAACCCCCATTCTACCTCCTTAGGGGTGGAGTATCGTAAAATCCATTCTTAGCGGATGTCTACACCCTATAAGGAACCTACCTGCCAAATTTCAAGTTTATAGGTGTTATAGTTTCTGAGATTTCGTGACGAGTGATTTTCTCTTTTATATATATAGATATTTTAATACGTTCTTAATTATTGAAATTGTATAAAAAAACGGGTTGCACTCCGGGAGTGCCGGCAGAAGTGAAAACTTGAACATTAACGTTGTGCATTTTTGAATATTTTGGAATGGTTTGGGAATAATTTCATTTATTTCGCTATCGTACACAAACATGACAATTAATATTGCATTAAAATTAAACAGCAGGAGCAGGCATACATTTTCGCCGCGTAGTAGAAAGAGAGGGGGATATTACTTCCTCTCCTACGCCGCGCCGCGCCGTTCCGCACCGCCGCTGCTACGCCGCGCTCCGTCACGAATTTTGACGAATGAATGACGCGAGTTTAACATTTTTTACCCATCCCAAAAAGTGCACAACGCCGCTAAAGAAGTTTTCACTTGAAAAATAATTTCTATATAAATTAGAGAAGCTCGATGGCTTTGATGCGCGTGTCAATCTAACCGAACATGCAAGAAGCCTGTCCATGAATGGGTTCATTTTCGAGTTCCGCCGTGCTTCTCCGAAGCACAGCGGTATGTTAAGGAGTCAGTCCTGGCTGTTATTACATGATAGTCGTTAAGACAAGAAGCCTTTAGGCGGCTTGAAAACCAACCCGCAGTTGAGCATCGTGGTGGAGTATGCTCTACACCCTTTCGATTAAGGGGAGACCCCTATCCCAGTAGTGGGATGAATAAGGGTTGTCGACGATGACAATTCAATCAATGACAATTATATTATATATATATTGACTCGAAAGTGTAACAAAATTGATTGATTACAGAATCAATCAATTTTGTAATGAATGCCTAAACATTTACTTACTCACAGGAGTAACGTTTAGGCATCTCGAGTCAGGCCCAGTAACGAATACATAGGGTTGTCACAGCTCTACGAAATAATATAAAACCGGCTGCCAGGTATCTATTAGATACGTTTTCCCAATATCAAGATAAACAAATAATCTGATAATGGGATAATAAAAAGCGAAACATTATATCGACCAATCAGTCTTATCCGTGCATGCCTCGAGCTATTCGGGATCCCATTTCATACGGAATATTCATTACATTCTGACAATAAATACCAATATTTATTTATAATAATATTTGATCACAAGAAGAAAATTCAGTCTTACATTCGAACCGAAATGGTTACGTATTATGATATTTCAAATCAAATCCCAGTGCCGATGGCACGTTGAAAGACCACGAACACTAACGTCACAATAGTGAATAAAATAAAGTAATGATTAGAATAGGTGGCAGCCATGCATACGGCCCGCCATAGCCATATCAACGCTCGTGACATGAAATATTGCTCACGCGCCGCTATCGCCGCTCTCAGTGCACCTACTCCTTCCTTTCTGGTGACCTCACTCACTCGGAATACTCTTCTTCCTGTGATACCCTCATCACCCTTTCAGTTGATATCCATATCATAGTGGTCAGAGTAGAAATTATAAATCGTCATATTAATAAAATTAAGTCATCGTGCATTATCGTGAGAACCAAACAAGTATGCGAAATTTCAGTTCAATCGGAGACGGAAAAGTGGGTCAGATTCAACATTAGGCTAAGTTCACATGACCGCGCGGTACCGCGCGTCGCCGCGCGGTTGGTGCGTCCACATGACGGCATATATACGAAGCGCGATCGCGCGGTCTACTTTGATCTTGTACCGCGGGGCAAGCGGGGCCACCTGAACTTAGCCTGAAGATTTGATCACCGCGGTAAAACTAACTAATATTTAGGACATTTACTAAAAAAAAATCAAATACCCAACAGTACGTTACCAAGAAAGTGTGCTGCATACGAAATGAACAACATTACTTCAGTCAATATGGACGCAAAAAAGGCATCGCAAACTCGCAGGTATCTGTTTTTTTTTTGACGTTGTTAGGTCTCTAAAGAGTAGTTTATACCCAAATTTGCAACGCTGAAAATTCTGTACTGGTTGAGAAGTTGCGATAATTTTGTCCCTTTTTTCCATTTCTTAGAAAAATCTATCTTAAGGTAAACTTTTTCAGGTATCTTTGCTCTATACTTCAACGTATAAACACGTCATGTAAACCTAACTAAATAAATAAATATTTCTGAACAAATTACACACTGTCGAATCGAACTAAACTTGCTTCAAATGGAATTAAATGGCGGTGGAAATATACAATGGAATACAGGAATTGCCTGTGAATTTGAAATTAAAAAGATTTTTGAAATTAACACAAGCTACTGGAATACGCGCATGGAAAAGCGCAAGCATGAGCTATGAAATTTAACTTTATAATGTTATAGATCAATACTTTCATGCTTTTACGACTATAGAAAGAAATAGAATTTAAATTCGAGTAGTTATGCAATAATAATTCCCTAAATCTGAATTTTTATAACGTAATAAAGTTCCTCTAGTGTTACTAGTAGATTAGTAGCCGAGGGCTGTAAGGCATCAATTGCAGCCCGAGATATTTAGGCGCACGAGCGCAGCGAGGGCGCCTATAGTTCGAGGGTGCAATTGATGCTTACACCCGAGCTAACTACTCTGCTTTACATCTCGATTGTGAGGTAAGTAGAAAAAAACCGGGATTACAAGAATAAAAGACTTTACTTGTTTTTCTTTTCGCCACTTCATGAACTGGTCGTAAGTTTTCAAATATCTCTCTTTAGAACTTTCAGGCAAAATATTGTTAATTGCTGCTTCAGCTTCCATTTTCATTGAATCGGGAGTGCAGCTTATATCTTCATCACTTGCAGAACTCATGTTTTTTTCCTAATTAGCACGTAATTATAAAAAAATCCCGAAAACAAACAATATTAAAAGTAAAAGTTTCTATTCCCGCCTTTTTTCATCTCTTTTTTTTATTTATTTTTTCTAGAAGAAAATTGAGCTTCGCCGTTCGATATTTAAAATTGATTACTATTATACTCATACGAAGACAAGGCTGAATAGCGAAGCGACCTCTTTTGTCATTGGGCTGAATGCATGATGTCTATTGCCAGTATGATGGTTAGATGTACGCGAACTTTTTGAAAGAGAAAAGTATTTTTTTTTAAATTACTTACCGCCCTAGAGCCTTTTATAGCTACATTATTACCCTAGAGCGCTAATTGGTCACCTACAAGCCCCATTTGGGGGTAATAAGGACCTACTTACCGAATATGAGAGATGTAAATTAATTTTAATTAATTAATTAACCTGCCATTCTCGTGTTTTCCTCGAGAAAATGATCAGTTTCCTAATGAAAATACAATACGGACATTAACTTTCTGTATCTGATAAAGTTTACGAGAAATTGGGTATTATACTTTTACTACATAAGATATACCTATGGTATTGTGTAATATCATAATATTATTAAAACTCACGTGAGACATTATACTAAATTAATTAGATAAATTAAACGGGTCACTCACGTCTTTTTGTCGGGAAAGCAGACTAGTTTCGATCTCAAAAGGAGACTTTCTTCAGGGCGAATGTCCAGACACGTCCACCCTTTGTCTCTCGCGCCGGACACTGTAATGTGTGTCCCCCTCCCCCTTGTGTAATTTCATTTTATATACATACATGTTTATATTTTATCTATGTTTATTTATAATAATATTTGATCACAAGAAGAAAATTCAGTCTTACATTCGAACCGAAATGGTTACGTATTATGATATTTTAAGTAGGATTTCTCCAGTGCATTATGAATTTTGTAGAATGAACTTCCTAGTGGGTTTTTCCTATCGGTCTTCAGTGTCGTAGGCTTGCTAAAAAAAGGCAATAAAAGGCCTCTAACATGGTAAACACGCGCAAAGTGACAGCTCAGGTGATGACAAGCTGCTGTAACTCCTATTGTACTGCTATTAGCAGGGAGACAGAGCCTACACTGTGTACTGGTTTGTCACTTTCATAATAATAATTTCAGTTAAATGACGCCCACTGCTGAAAATAAGCCATCCCCTGTTCCCTTGACATTTTTAGGGTTCCGTAGCTCAAAGGAAAAACAGAACCCTTATAAGATCACTTTGTTGTCCGTCTGTCTGTCTGTCTGATAAGACCCTCTATGTCGAGAATGCGTGGAGGTATCAAGCTGATATTTGAACTGTATACTCAGGTCTACGATCCCATGAAGTTCAAACTGCTAAGTTTACGTAAAAAAAAGATACGCATATTGCGACACATTCTCAAAGGAGTCAAAACTCATAGGGTACTTCCCGTTGACCTAGAACTATGAAATTTGGCAAGTAACATCGTTATAGACTACAAGTACAATAATAAATCTCAAAACTATACATTTGTAATTAAGTCTTAAAAAATAAGGAGTTAGATTCCTGAACTATTTATAATGATCCTACGTACGGAACCCTCGGTGGGCGAGTCCGACTCGCACTTGTCCGGTTTTTTTTATATGAGCCTTCTCATATAAAAACGAGCATGTGGGTCACCTGTTGGAAAGCAATCACCACCGCCCATGGAGATCAACAACACCAAGGGGTTGCGATCCGTTGCTAGCCTTTTAAGAGAAATAAAGATTTTTTTTTAATTTTTTTTTATACTACGTCGGGTGGCAGACAAGCATACGGCCAGCCTGATGTCAAGCGGTTACCGTAGCCATATTAACGCTCACAACATGAAATATTGCTCGCGCGCCACCACCCCCGCTTCCTTTCTGGTTACCTCACTCACTCGCAGGAACACAACAAACCTCAAGGGAATTGTTATTTGGCTGCGGTATTCTGTGAGGTGGAGGTACTTCCCCAGTCGGGTTTCTTACAATTACGCCCCCTACCTCTCTTAGAGATGTTTTTGAAGGCTCCCATGTCGTAAAGACTTCTAAAATTATCGTTTTTGTGGCGTTTACGAGTATATCCCCGCGTTTGCGATTGAGCTTTCGAATGTAGTAACTTTTTATTTGTTAATTCACAAGAACTTTCTTTTCATAAATTCTTTTACAGGTCTTTCATTACGCCCAGGGGTCATCTCGTAACCTATTTTAACCTCACTCGTTAGATGCCCCACTTTCTATTGACGCTGAAATGAGCTGGTCTCGTTAGTATTCATACATAAAAGCCTTTTTTGACCGCCTGTTTCGTTTCCGCGGGCGTCCATTAGCGATTCAGAGGTCATCAACGTAAGGGACAGTTGGAATTCAGTACCGGAGTGTCATGGTTATATATTGCATCATCATCATCATCATCATCCGGTCATTTTCGTCTCCACTACAGGAGCACGACCCTCTCTCGTCCGTCTCAGACAGAAGGAGGTTTTGGCCTACACTCCCCACGCTGGCCAGACGGGTTGGGGAGGTTATATATATTGCATGTTATATTTAAAAAAACAGGGTTCTGTTTATGAAACAGGTTAGTTTGGGCTATCAGTCATCGGCACGAATGCTGGAGAGGAAGAAATAAGCATTCGCTTTCAGATTACCTTGAAATGCAGTACAATACCGCAAAGTGCTGGTGTCTGAGGTTCGTGCAATAGTGCAAGTGCTGGAGTCTGAGGTTCTTAGTAGAAAAACTCATTAGCTTCAGGGTTAGTCAAATTCGAAAAGCTTCCTGCTCCTACAAATTTCTTCTGATTAAATTCGTTGCGAGTTCCGAGGTAAGCTGCCTACCTTACTTCTCTAGTATAGTGTGTGTAGTCTTACCCCAGAGACTGTATTGGACTTCATTGTTCATTGCCTATTTGGTGGTCGCCGGTGTTAATCCTGACTACACAGGAGACACAGTGGTGGAAATGTGTGGTGGGCCTCCGTCCCAAAAAAAAATACTACAGTAAGCCTAACGATAGACGTTGATTTCTTTCTGACTTCTTTCGTCGTTCATAAAATTATTTTTAAATGCTTTGAGATCACTTTAAAAAGGTTAAGAAAATATTTCAACAAGTATAATACCGCTCGCTACACTAAAGACTATGTAATACGAATTTGGCTCAGTCTAATCCTTTTTATCGTAATATTATTCATATTATTCTGAATCTCTCTGAATAGATAATAGGGAAAAATGTCTAAAATTCTACGCATTACTCGAGAGCAATGTCCGGACAAGTGCTAATAGTCAAATAAGATTAAAGAAATGGGAAACGTAGCTATGTTAATATAGACTTTTAAATATTTTACTACTATATGTTACACGCGGCTTCGCCCGCATAGTCATTACTTTTACTCCAATGGGAATAAGAGCTTTTTCTGCGATAAAAATAACCTACTCGTATGTCACTCTCCCGATCTTAAAATATCCTAAATAATATCCTAATAGTTTTTTTCCGACGTGAAAGAAGGACGAACAAATAAACAGCTTTCACATTTATAACATAATCGAAGGGATTTAGAGCATACGCGCTGCTCAACTGCGGGTTGGCGGAGCCCATTGTTTCTAAATAGCCTAAAGGCCATTGACTTAGCCTAACGACAAGTTATCTAATGATAACAATCGGAACCAACGACCTAACGTGCCCTACGAAACACGGAGGAGCTCGAGATAAATAAACCCCTCCATGGATAGGTTACGGTAGTCGTTGCTTAACTTGCGTGTTCGATTAAACGCTATCGAGCTCCTCATATATAATTTACATGCTATTAGAAGCATGTAAATTATATTCTGGGTATATAAATTTTTCTAATACACATCTCGTTATAATATCCGAATTTTATAAACCTCCGTTACAATGTAATTTTATTTTTGCTTCAATGTCTATTTGCATAATGCAGGTTCGATGAATACAAAGGTAACTGAAAAAAATTGGTTTTCTGTAAAGTCGGTTTACGGACGATAATTTTTATGTGATAACGTCATAAGAAATCATCAGCTGATGGAGTGGACGAGAGATATAAGCGAATGCTTAGGCCGATCGTGCCTCTCTATCGCTTGTTCCGCTCACGCACGAAAAAGCATGACTCATTGTCACGTTCCGCCTGAGCCGAGCGTGCAAGCGAGAGCGCGGAACAAGCGAGGCACGATTGACCTCTATATCACGCATCTATACCACGTAAAATTATCTATATATTTTTTTTTACTACGTCGGCTGACTGACAAGCATACGGCCCGCCAGATACGAAACGGTTACCGTAGCTATATTAACGTTCGCAACATGAAATATCGCTCGCGTGCAACCCCCGCTACCAACGCAGGAAATCCTTTCTTTGGTGACCTCACCACTCATAGGAACACTATAACCCTTAAGGGCATTGTTATTTGGTTACGGTATTATGAGAGGTGCAGGCACTTCCCCAGTCGGGTAGCTTACAAATGCGCTGTATGGTACCTCAATTTTTCAGGTGAGGTTGACTTTTGCTCTAAAGATCGTGGTGTTCCACTTACCCCAAATCGTCTCTTAATGGAGTAGGTATATTGTTCTATGTGTCTACTATGTTGCTAGCATAGTACAGGCAACTGCTTATAGACCGCTTCCAGTATAAGATGAATCCGCGTAGTGCTACGAATGCTACGCACTGCTACTGTCTACGCAGAACCTATTTTAAAGGAGTTAATTTTATTTTACAACCCGTTGACTGAACGAAACCCGGTGAAGAACTTGTTAACTGTAATGTAGCAATTAATTTGTATTTTTCTATTTATTTGATTTACGAATAATTCTTTTTTTATATGAGAAGGGGCAAAAGTGCATGTGGGTCACCTGATGGAAAGCAAAAACCACCACCCATGGAGATCAGCAACACCAAGGAATTGCCGATCCATTGCCAGCTTATACTCCTTCCTTTCTTTCTTGTGACCTCACTCACTCGCAGGAACACAACAACCCTCAATGAAATTGTTATTCGGCTGCGGTATTCTGTGAGGTGCAGGTACTTCCCCAGTCGGGCAGCTTATTTTTACACTTTGCCCTACCTCTCGTTTAAACTTCTTCTTCAATTTTGCCTATCAGCGTATTAAAGTTCTTCATGTGCTTAGTTCTATGCTGCGCTGACTATTCCCTTCATTCTTAACCAGGATGTTTATCTCTGGCCAACTGTTCTCCTTCCTGCGGCTTGCGTATTTAGTAGTCCATTGTATGTATTTGTTGTAAGTCTACTATCTCTTAGATCTAGTCTCTATCATCTTAGAGCCAAAACCAAGCTTACCTGTACATGGTAAACCATACTATCTACCTGTTTATCTAGCAAACTGCCTCTGGTATTGCAAACGTCCATAAACTGCGATGATCGCTTACCCATCAGGCAGATCGTTTTTTTTTGTCGGGTGGTAGACAAGCATTTCAGCCTGCCTGATAAGCAGCGTTGTCTGTAGCTTATAGATGCTTGCAATATAAAGTGTCACTCGCGAGCCACTACTCTCATTACCTTCGCTACAATTTCTTCCTCGCTGCTAACCTCACTCACTTGCATGAACACAACAATCATCAAGGGTATTGGGTCGTCAGTGAGGAAGAGATACTTTCTCTGTCATATAACTGTATTTCGCGTTAGTAATATACAGGGTGGAAGCTTCTAATGCCACCTGGATGGAAAATATGTCTCGAGCATTTGTCAGAAGGTGGTAGGATCTTTGCGTAATCTATATCGCTTTAAAGACTTTCTCCCTTTCAAAACAAAGATTTTACTTGTGCAAAGCCTTATCCTTCCCATAATTGACTATGGTGATGTGTGTTACACTGACTTGAACTCAGACCTACTCAACAGGCTTGAACGGCTTCTTAACAACTGCATACGTTTCGCCTTTGGGCTTAGGATGAATGACCATGTCTCTGCTTACCGTTCTCAATTATTTTCTCCCTGTGCAATTTCCAATTATTCTCTCCCTGTGCACCTGCCATGTCTTATCTCTGCATCACCCTATGGTTGTCTGGTAGAGAATGCTTGTATAGCATTAAGTCCGCCTGTGTACAATTTTGTGCATGAAGTTTATATAAATAAATAAAATAGTAGATAGAAAATTTTACTCAAAGGTAACATTCCTTTTTGAAAAGAAAGAAAACTGGATTCAAACATTTTCTTGCCACACCCGGGAATCGAACTGACTATGTACGGTCCCAACCGTAACATCGTATATTTGTGATTACACAGCATCTTAATTCGCGCATACTGCAGCGACTAATTAGGTATAAAATAAGTAAACACAGTATTATATACACAGTAGATGCAACACAGCAACTAAGAACGGAACAATATACGTTTTCTGTCACATCGTGTTTTTTTCAACAACTACGGAAACTCCACACTACGTCTAGTGTCTGTATTCACACGTAAAACTACGCGCTGGACGGTACAGACTAAAATCTGTAAAAATGACGTCCTGTACTTTTATTGCATCGATAGTTACGGTCAATTATAAGGATGAAATCTCTCTATTAAACTTGATAAATTCAATGAAAATAAGCACTTTTCCTTCAGATGGCATTACAATTTTCAACCCTGTATAGCATATATCGTATCTATACGGTTTACTACCATTTCATTAAGAGAGCGTGGACAATAGCAAAGGCACTCTGTGGCGAGGGTCTCTCAAATCCATTGAACAAACAGTACCTTCATTTATTTCCCAATCCAAAGTTTATTGGACGCTGAATGGAGTGTCCGTGTCGTCGGGGGGTCGGCACTAATTACGTGCGTTTGTAATCCGCCTAACGATCTTCCATACGTTTTGTATGTATGGATGTATTGGTCATTGAAATTGGAAGGAGATATGTTTTGATTGCAACCTATAATTGGACGCTATATCGAGGTGCTGAGATGGCTATATAGCGCTGCGGCAATGACTGTCCGCATCCAGGACCAGCAGTCTAAGTCTATCCAGCTGCAGCGGGGAGTATGTCAAGGAGATGTAATTTCCCCCAAACTATTTACCGCTGCTTTGAAAGACGTATTTAAGACGCTGGACTGGATAAAACGGTGCGTCAGTGTGAATGGCGAGTACATCTCACTCCTTCGGTTTGCCGACGAGGTGGTTGCAGAATCGCTGGAGGATCTCGGTCGCATGTTGGTCGATCTCAATGCTGCATAGGGACGTGTGGGCTGGGGATGAATTTCGACAAGACGAAAGTCATGTACAACGATTTTGTCATTCCTAGCCCGGTTATCGTAGAGAATTCAGCTATTGAAGTTGTTAAATACTATGTCTACCTCGGACATTCCATATTTCCTTGGCCGGGGTAATTTAAACTAAGAGATCGTAGACGCATTCGACTTGGCTTGGCACATCTTCGCCGCTCAGATGCCCCAATGCTTGAAGACTAACGTCTTCAACCAGTGCGTCCTCCCTGCAATGAAATATGGTGCAGAGACTTGGACACTGACCATCGGACTGATCCACAGGCTAAAGGTCGCGCAGCGAGTGATGGAGAGGGCTCGGGGTTTCTCTGCGGGATCGAATCCGGAACGAAGAAATTCGACGGAGAACTAAAGTTGTCGACTTAGCCTTCAGAATTTGCAAGCTGAAGTGGCAATGGGCCGGTCACATCTGCCGAGTATGTGATGGCAGAAGGTGGAGGAAGGTATTAGAGTGGAGGCCGCGCGTAGGACGACGAAGTGTTGGGCGCCCTCCTACTAGATGGTCCGATGACCTTAAGAAAGCGGCTGGGAGCGGTTGGATGCGGAAGGCGGAGGATCGTATCTGGTGGAAAGCATTGGGGAAGGCTTATATCCAACAGTGAGTAGATACAGGCTGATGATAATGATGATGATAGAATTGGACGAGCTCGGTAGTCGAATGGCTAGCAATGGTTAATTTGACTCCGAGGTCGCGGGTTCGATCCCCGCACAAGACAAATATTTGTGTGCATGAACATGTCTGTTTGTGACTATGTATTATATGCATAAATTTACAAAAAAACATCTATAGAAGTATAAAATCAGTTATCTAATACCCATAGTACAAGTTTTGCTTAGTTTGGGACTGGATGGCCGTGTGTAATTTGTCCAGGAATATTTATTTAATTTGCTAGTATTGCGAATAAAAGAACGGTTTTATAACTATTGCAGATAAGTTTGCTGCCAAACTTACTAAGCCCGCTGTCTGCTAGCTAAAATCGGATCTTCAGCAATATTTTTTTTGTATATGTCGTGGGCTGATCGTTTCATTGGGCCGATCGCGATAAGCCTGGGCAGATCGACATGTGCCGCCATATTTTGATTTGGCTGCCTAATCACCGCCATATCGTTCAAAGCATAACGTTTGACGATTTGGCCGTCCATACTTGGCCAAATCGAGTTTGTAGGGTGTCCATCATACTTACAAGCAAATAAAATCAAGTTTAAGTATTTCACTCGATAAAAAGACGTTTAAAAAGTTAATAAAGATTTACTCAGCTATGTTCGGTTAGAGTAGGTAGGATGACTAACAATTTGGAAATGAAAAGAGTTTTATTATTTTTAATGACTTTTATTTAAAAATAATTACATAGCAATGTTTCATTTTACCAAGTATTATGTAGTCAAATGTGGTTCGGCATAACATGCTCTTCCCAAAATATTGCAAATACACTGCATTAAAAATTGAACTGCATAATTACATAATTTACAGGTAAGAACTTCTATAATAATTAAATTGTTATTAAACAAATCAATTCCGGCGCTTCGCCGGCCGCTGCCGCGGCACGCTCGCTGCGCTCGCTCGGCTCGCGCTCTGTTGGGGTCACAGTTCTAACCTAACCTAACCCACTTTTCTTGCAGTTCTAATCAAGCCTAAATTATTTTATTTATTTATTTATAATGAATTATTAATGACACATTTTGTTTTAGGCAAGTTTTTGCACAACCCTGTTGTGCAAAAAAGTACGCAACAGATACAACGCAAGCAAGTGAAATGTTTGTTAGCACTAGGCTGTTTGCACGAACTTATTTTTGGAATATATTTTTTTACAAAATAAAGTATTTCCTTAATGTATATTTGACTTAATAAAACTTGAGCAAGTAAAAAGTTGCCAAATGAATATTTGACCAAGTGATTAAAATGCGAAATATAAGTTTGCTAAAGATTCTTTTGGGAAATGAAATAGCGCGATAAGTTTTTTGGGAAGTAAAATTTGACGAAAAATATTTTGCCAAACGGAAGGACCCCCATATTTGGAGCTCCAGTAATAGTCTGAGGAATCCCGTTGCATGGACACCCTACTTTTCTTTATAAGCTCGATAACCTATAAAAGATTTTGATATGAATTGCTGACCTCCGATATAACAAAAAGATATATTAGCACAAGACATTTAGGTTACGTCATGTTACGTGTAATAATTTGATTATTAACAAAAACTAACCTGTGAAATCCGAGCAGAGGTCCAAGGTTTTTTCACATTATGCGAGGAATTTGCGTGACTCTCATAAAAATCAAGCAGCTTTTGATCGAAATGCAATCGGAAAGCACTTTTTTCGTCCGCCAACTCACTATTATCACCCTATATATATGCAATATTTTCAGTGTATTAGCAATATTTTCAGTTTCTTGTAACGCCGCCATTTTTTCTAGACGTAAACAAACACACAGCTGACACAGTCACATGAACGAAGGAGCGCAACAGCGCCAAAGCGTCAGAAAGTGGAACTACATCACGATGCGCCCAGGCATATCATGATATGCCCAGCCTTGTCTCGATGCGGCCTAGTAACTGAATGGGAAAATCGACAAATAGTCTGCTCTCGTCGATCTGCCCAACTTTACATTGGGCACATCATGAAATAATTGGTCAAATCAAAATATGGCGGCTCACGTCGATCTGGCCAGGCTTATCGCGATCGGCCCAATTAAACGATCGGACCACGACATATATACTAACACCCATCTAACATTTTGTTTAAGTGAGAAGGGGGCAAACGAGCATGTGGGTCACCTGGTGGAAAGCAATCACCACTGCCCATGAAGACCAGCGACACCAAGGGGTCGCCGATCCGTTGCCAGCCTTTTAAGGAAAAATTTCAGCCTTTACATGTAACTTTGTACAGAAAAATTGTCTCTTGCGACTTTTAAAAACGAATAAAAAAAACATGAATAAACAAACCCTTAGTTTTTGAAAATACCCCGCTTGTTGTAAATTAATTAAATAAATTAAACGGGTCACTCACGTGTTTTTGTCGGGAAAGCCGACTAGTTTCGATCTCAGAAGGAGACCTTCATCAGGGCGAATGTGCAGACACGTCCACCCTTTGTCTCTCGCGCCGGACACTGAGACAAAGGGTGGACGTGTCTGGACATTCGCCCTGATGAACATCTCCTTTTGAGATCGAAACTAGTCGGCTTTCCCGACAAAAAGTGACCCGTTTAACTTATTTAATTAACCCCGCTTGTTGTTTACCGCTCAGCTGAGATGACATGTTTACTTACTTGTTTTTATAACAAAACAGTTAGGCCACGCCTATATTGTTAGATGTAGAAAATACAATTACAGTGTCGCTGAATATCAGGATTAAAGAGGCTCTGGTAACACAGGATCAAGTATGTCCATATGCCAAGAGGAAGCTGGGGAGGAGATAGCTTTGTGCTGAATGGGCTTGTTGCCCATGTTACAAAATTATAAAAACTCTCTATCAGTAACGTAAAATACATAAAACTAGAACGATCTGCTATCTTAAAATTTTTATAACTTATGTCCGACGTGTTTTATGTTCGATCAAAGTATGATGGGAAAGTCCATTTTAAAGGTATAATATTATAAAAAATAAATATTACCATTGTAGAAACAAAAAAAAAATACTATAACTTTTGTTACGGCACTGACTACATAAACGCAATTATTTAACATAGCTGTCGTACAAATTTCTGATTTAATGCATATAAAATAGCACGGTGTGACGTCATAACGTGGTGGCCTTTTGTATGGAGCGTTTACGGGATAGTCCAAAATTGTGATCTTCAAGTTATCATATCTTAAGAAGTTTTAATGCAATCGAAGTAATTATTTCACCTATATTTATATTATTGCGACGTCTTTAGATAACAAATCGAAAAAAAAAAAGAGTTACAAGTCTATTATGGCCAGCGGTGGGTTGTCCAAGGGTAATCAGAGAGGCCGAATGTTAGTTTACCGTCTTCATCCCTTATTCATCCCATTGCTGGGATAGGGGTCTCCCCTCAATCGAAGGGAGAGAAGTTTAAAGCATACTCTGATTGGCGGAAGCCAATCAAGCCGCATAAAGGCCGCTGACTTGGCTTAACGACTGTCATGTAATGACAACAGCTGGACCCGACAGCTTAACGTGCCCGAAGCACAGAAGAGCTGGAGATAAATAAACCTATCCATAGATAGGTTACGGTTGACGTTGCCTAACTTGCGTGATCGATTAGACTGACACGCGCAACGATGCCATCGAGCTTCTGATGTCATCTTGCTATATCATAACACTATTAGTAGAAGCATTATCTTGGAATTTGACTTAAAAAATTTCAACTCTTAAATATTCAAACAGAACGTTATCAAACATAGTAATCTATTCATATTTACAGTGAGATGTTAGCAGTTAATATACTGTTCATATGTTAGGATTTCAGCTCTATAATATTCAACGCAGTGTTTAAATGTCATATAACGTGACCTTTAAATTTGTATTTAGTCCACCCAGATTTCATCTCCATTGTCCATTTATTTTCCATCACACACACACGGCGTGTGTATAACATTAGTTCAAATTTGTCAAAGGGGCCTCCACGTGTTGGATCTATATCCCCGCTCATGTCTATCAAATGACCGGGTTTATCTCATGTTTATCCCATGATTTTAAGAGAGATAATAATAATAGAGATATCCAATATCATTAAATTGACAGCAACCAGGTGATAGGTAGGACACTTGTTAGCCTTATCAAGAATACTCTGAAATTAAGGCTTGCTAAATCGTTAATTGATTTAGGTGTTATTTTGCGGAAGTCAATTTACAGGCAATTTGATCTACACTAGTTTGCGTGCTTCCGCCACCAATTATTTCATGTAAACTACTGCCGGTCGGCCGGTAGTGGGTCGGTCGGTAGTGGGTCGGTCGGTAGTGGGTGGGTACCCACTACTATAATATTATTAAAACTCACGTGAGACATTATACAAAATTAATTAAATAAATTAAACGGGTCACTCGCGGCTTTTTGTCGGTCGACACTGGCCGTGTCCGGCGCGAGAGACAAAGGGTGGACGTGTCTAGACATTCGCCCTGATGAAGGTCTCCTTACAAGTTACATGCGTCTGCTGTGGTGCTTGCTAAATGTATATTGCGTTGATATGCACATTAAAACAATTTGTATACTGCAACAATTCTATTGACCTGCGTTAATCTCTGTACATTGACACCAACATACAATGAAGACTGTTTATCTGGAGCCAAACATCGCTGTTCACTTTCTTATGCTCATTACAATTTGCCAACTTATTTCTTTATACTATTCATTCAAATCCACGAAAGAGATACTTATTTACAACAAATTGGATGGAAAACCAATATATACACTAGGCCGCAATGAAAGCGGGTCGATAACAAAGCATCAATTTTTGAAATCGTCTTTATTTTTATGGTATTAATACAATCACCAAAAAGAAATAAAAAGATTTTGCTACTGCCTATATTTGTAAGGAAATAAACTTTAATTCAGTATTTATTTCATAAAGCTAGCTAAAATATTTTGGAAGTTTTTGTTACCGACCCGCTTTCGTTGCGGCCCAGTTTAATTCAAATGTGAAGTGGTTACTGCAGTATTTAGATACTGGTATTATTTAACGCGTCGGGATATTTTTTGCCCAAGTAAGGTGAGAAATTTTAAGCTATTGCATAGCTTCTACCGCGGGCCTTGAGCGCGGGGACCGAATCCAGAAATTCCGTAACGAAAAAACCTCACGCTCCCCACTCCGACGGGCAAGGTGGTGAGGCTTGAAGGCCGTGCATCGTCTAACGTCGTTTCAGTTCGGCAGTCTTCGACACGGCGTTGTGTGCGTGCGATTAGACGTATTGTACGACTCTACGAAACTCGTTTTATTTATTTAACAATAGAAAAAATTGTTTTCTTATCGGTCACCACGCTCAAAAAGTGTAACTTGAATTAATATCAAAGAAAAAGCAATACTGCATGAATAAAATAAATAAATAAAATTATAATTGCATAAGTTGATACAAATTGCTATGCAATAGCTTTACCGCGGCAGTCCCCGAGTGCCACACGTCTTTTTTTTAAATTACTATGTCCTGTCTGTCTGTAACCAGAGCTTCGTTTTTGTATGTGACTAGATTTCAACGGATACTGATAGTGCTGCGACCATTCCGATGGTAGCAGCAGGTTTGCAGATGCTGTAACAAAGTCGGAGACTCTACTAGTGTGAAAAACGTAAATAAATGTTAAGGAACAATATTCAGTGCTCAGAAGAAGCTAACTTATTCATTAAATTCATTTCAAAATTCTTTATTGACATAAAAATATAGTGTATAATGACACAGTCGATTATCACATCCAAAATCATATTATAATTATATGTAAGCATCACCGGACATTTATACCATTTTATTTATATCATGAGTCCCTGTTTAATCTTGAAGTACCATAATTACATTATCATAAGGATTTCCTCATCTATAATCGCTAGCAATTTTATGACTATTAGATTTAAGTGCCTCAATTGATCAAAAACGTAACGTTCACATACTACTTATGTCTTGTTTTCAAGTTTCATTCAATTTCATCATTAATTGAATGTTCTGTAATTGATAGAAAAAATATTATATTTCACTATTCATTAACATCAATATAATTATGAGATTCATATCACAGTAGATAAACAAAGCAGTATCTTTACTTCACAAAAATGTTTGAATTCGACGCGGTCACACGCCACCACCGTCCAATGCACATAACAAAATTGGCTACGCAGCGTGCATTGCGAAGGATAATAGCATCAATTTTGTAGAATAGATACAGTTCTGTGTGACTACCTCGTTAATATGCATTGGGTGATCTCATTATATCTCGTCTAGCATTATTAATTAACCGAAACTCAGCTTCCAATTTACAACAAACGTCAGCTGTATTCTCTCGGTATTCCCCTTGTTTCCACACAGATGCAAATTTCATAGCCCAAGCTGTGTAATTAAAGCCGCCGGGTAATATTCGGGATATACCCCGTTTAACAGATTTGAATGGATATAAATCCGAATCGATAGGCTGCTGTATTTCACTCGAACTGAATCAATTTGTTGAACGCCCTGTCAGCTGCAGTGATTAACGAGTAATTCGACTCGGTGATGGAATCAGTTCAGTCGAATGTTTTGGCCACCACAATCACAGTTGGGAACTCCATTTTCGAAGTTATTAACGAGTATACTTGGGACAAACAGTTCTGTTAGGTAAGTCCAAATTTGAGAAAAAAGTATCTCCTCGAATCTAACTTAGATAGGCAGCATTTGGGAAATTGAGAAAGATCTTATCGTTCGATATACCTCTATATATGAAGTCTTCGATTAGTATGTATTGCTAGTTTCTTAATACGGCTAGAGTGGCAAACAAGCGTACGACTCGCCTAATGGTAAGTAGTTATCACACGCCTTTGCACGTTCACGACACTCATCACTCACACTTTTAAGGCTTTCTTGAAGATCCACATATTGTAAACTCATTGGAAAACCTTTTCAAAGAGTTCATTTCGCAACCTGAGTGGTTAAGGTAGAAAACTCTTCTGGAACCGTACGGTACACGTCCATTTTGGTTCCAATGACTGAGAATTTCCTGGCTGCATGCTGTGCTACTATGGAAAGAGCCCGTGGGTATTATACCAATCAACTCCTTAAAACTCAACCCGTTGTAGTGTCAGTACCACATGCAGAGAGAAACTAAGTCTCTCCTCAGACTTCAATCAATCAATCAATTTATTTGCATAAATATAGGTTACATTTGGTGTTAATTTTATACATTGTGTGATCGCTATATTTTAACCGTTGGGTGTGACTTATTACGCAATACCGTCTGTGTGCTTGGAATCACCCACAACCCTCCTTGCTTGTCTCTGAATCGAGTTGTAAAGTGCTAGCTGGAATTTGAGTGCTCCCGGCTAGAGATGACAACAGTACGTGCTCCATGTGAGGTCGCGCTTGCCAAGTAGAAGTCTTTGCCGAGACGTGAAGTACTTTTTGCTCTATTGAGTACACATAGTTTTTTTTTAAAGCCAACATGACCTTGTTATGATACCCTATTACACAGAAACATATATTTCACATGTGTCTCTTATATAGTCGAATTGAAAATGTCTTCCTTTTTTAGAAGTCGGTTAAAAACGTATCAAAGTTTGTTTGGTTTCTTTCGGCCATTCGTGGTGTTGAGATACTACTGCATTATTTATTGTGCTGTGAGTAGTACCGAAAAATGTCAAAGAATTTTCGTATAGTGTATAATAATATACCAATTCATATAGATAGCTTTTATAGTAAAACAATTATAACATTTATAGTAAAATTCACTGCTATATTTATAATCAAAACTTGCAAGTTAAATTTAGTATAGTTTCCAGGGTCCTGTTGAGAGGTAATTTGGCATACTAGTTTATGAAAATGTACGATATCCTTAATACCATGCCAATTTGGAGTGGAAGTGGTTTATCTTTGAACCTAGACCAACCTCTCCTGCACGTGGTGCACCCTGCCTACTAGCGAAAGTGGCTTTTCTTAATCAGAGTTGGCAAAACGAGCATGTGGGTCACCGCACATGAAGATCAGCAACACCAAGCAATCGCCGATCCGTTGATAGCTTTTTAAGGGAAATTCAAAAAAGAGTCTTGAAAGCTCCCATGACGTAATTGTTCGGAAATACCGCTGAGGGAATTTAATTCCACAGTTTCTTGCTTTGGCAAAAAAGAGATAGGGTACAGCGTATTCACAAGCTACAAAAATACAAATAACAAATCGAGGATTGTTGTGTTGCTGCGAGGTCACCAGAAAGAAAGGAAGGGGTTGCTGCGTTGACAGCGTGGGTAGCGGAATGCGAGCAAAATTTCTGTTGTGAGCGTTAATATGGTAACCGCTTCACATCAGGCGGGGTATCTTGTTTGTCTCAAGACGCAGTATAAAAACAAATTTTATTAATTACACAACGTTTTTTCTTTACAGGTACATCTAAGCGAGCTAAGCACATTTTGCTTGTTCTAATCTGTCAATGGTATAGACGTTTGAATCAAATTCAGAGGTAAGTGAATTTATAACTTTATTTGTACCAGCTGGGCCCGCGGCTTCTCCTGCATGAATCTTAGTTATCGCGAAAGTCCTTCCTCGAGATATATATTTTTATAGTTAAGGGAGGCAAACGAGCAAATGAGTCACCTGATGGTATCCAATCGCCACAGCCTATGAACATCTGTGACACTAAAAAGTCATTGATCCGTTGCCAGTGCTAAATTATAATATTAAAGAGTAATCAATGTCCATACGCCTAAACTCATCGAAATCGGTTCAGTGTTTTAGTCGTTAAACATTTAAACAGTCAGGCTTTCATATTTGGCTAATTTTGGTTGTGAAATATTTGTCCAGGGCAGGTTCATTTTGTATAGTGAGAAAATGCACTACGAGTGCTACATGCGAGGAAATAATAAAAATAACAATTTAATTGTATTTTGTTACAAAGTGTCCCCACATGTACGAGGGTCAAACTGAAAGTTCTTAGAAAATCAAAAACTGAGCAATCTAGCAAGTTATTAGTTTTATTATATCTTTTCAAAATAGTGTCCATTCACATCAATACACCGCTGCATCCGATGGAACCACTGAGAAAAGCACATAGCCCACTCCTCCTTAAGGGTCTCTTCGACGGACTTTTGAAACGCGCCCACTGCTTCCTCGGTGTTCATAAAAAGTTTTCCTCGAAGTTTTTCTTTTATTTTCGGGAATAAATAAAAATCGCAAGGTGCGAGGTCGGGACTATACGGCGGATGACCCAGTAATTCCACGTCTGACGTCACTAAATAGTCGATCGTTCGCCTGGCGGTGTGCGACGAGGCGTTGTCGTGGTGAAGACGGATCCTACTTCGAGGACGTTTCTCCCAAACTTTTTCCAATACAAGTGGCAAACAATTGTTACTTACTGTACCACTCTGCAGTAACTGTTTTTTGATCCTCTAAAACAATTGTCGCATGTGACCTGTCCTTCCGAAGAACGAGGCCACCATCTTTTTTCCCACACTTTGACCTCTCTTCACTTTAGTTGGCAACTCCTCGAAAGGAAACACCCACTGAGCAGACTGTCTTTTGGTTTCTGGATCATAACAGTAAACCCAGCTTTCGTCACCCGTAAGTATGTCGAACACAGCATTTGAGTCACCTCCGTTAAATCTTTGAATCATTTCACGGCACCAATCAACCCGACGGAGTTTTTGGGCCTCGGTCAAATTATGAGGTATCCACCGGGCACAAAGCTTCCTGACCGCTAAATGTTCATGGAGGATTTTATGCACTTGACTCATAACGATGCCTAAGCTTGTCCGAATCTGCTGATACGTCACTCTTTTATCAGTCTCTATCATACGCCGCACAACACTGATGTTATTTTCAGTCGTCGCCGTAGAAGGCCGACCCTGACGCAGATCATCGGTGAGATTAGTGCGACCACGTTTAAACTCATTATACCAGTTGTAAATAGTCGCACGAGATGGGGCTTCATCGTGAAAGGCCAATCGAAGTCTATCATAGCTTTCTTGCTGACTTAAATGACAACGAAAGTCATAAAAAATCATTGCACGAAAATTTTCTCGCGTTAAATTCATGTTGACGTGACACAGACAATTTTCAATTTGCCGCCAAATCGTAAAACAAATGACAAATGAATGATTGTACTCAATAATATTGGCAGAGTTCCATTTTCAAAATTTTAACTCATTTTTTTATTATATTGTTTACAAGTGGCCAGTTCTAAAAACTTTCAGTGTCGCCCTCGTATATAGATGCAGGTGATACGAAGTTCGCTGGATCATATAGTATACTTCTTCTTCGTCAAACCGTATTCGTCCCACTGCTGGGTACATGGGTATATGGGTCTCCCCTCAATCGAAGGGGTTTAGGGAATACTCCTCCATGCTGCTCAACTACGGGTTGGCGGAGACCAGTTTTTCCAAACCGCCTAAAGGTTACTAACAGCCGGCACCGACGGCTTAACGTGCCTTCCGAAGCACGGAGGAGCTCGAGATAAATAAACCCATCTATAGACGGGCTACGGCCGACATTGCTTAACTTGTGTTTTTTAGATTAGGCTGACACGCGCAACGATACCTTCGAGCTCCTACATCTAGTGAACAATATAAACTAATTAAGCTTTTATGTAACTACATATGTAGTAGAAATTTATGCTATGTAACCAAGTCCCAAATAATTTCAACCGTGTGAAGCCGGGACAGATCGCTAGTACTTCATAACAGGCAATGACATTCGACATCGAAATATCTCAACCACTTGAGTTTCCGAGTCGTTACCCGTCTGATCGACTCCTACTGTTACATGACTTTGGTACCTTATGGACCATCATCGCTGTGACTGAGAACATTTCCTCAACAAAGACTCAAATAGTCCGAATATAAATGTGAAAATTACAGTAAATCTATTCGGAAAATACGGGTCTGTCCCGCTGTTACTTTTGAGAATTACCATTAATGATAATAGTGGCACTAGACAAGTATTTTTTATACCCCTAAAGTTTGCTACTTTCTCTTCTCTCCTCTAAATAATGAAGGTTGGCATACATTTTTTATACCACTAAGGTGGCAAATAAATATGCGGCTCGCCTGATGGAAAGCATTTACCGTAGCCTATGAAGGCCTGTAACACCAGAGGCATCACACCGACCCTGTGAAAACATCTTCACGCCCTTTTGTAAGAACCGCATGCTGCAGTCTCCTGAGAAAACCTCGACAGGCAGTTCATTCCACAGATTCACAGTACGCGATACTAACTTCTCTGGAACCGCACAGTACGCGACCACTTAGGCTACAATGTGCGAGGGTGAATTCCCTGTCGACGTCAATGCAATTTTATAATACAATTTTGCGAGTTTTTGCCATCGGCTAGTTCATGCAAACTACTGCCGGAAATCAGCCACTACCATTACTAGATGCATGTGACTGCCATGGCTGCTTTAGTCGTGCCTACTCCAGCTCTTGCAGTCGTTTCTCTGCCCCTCCAAGATGTGAAACAGAAGTTACATGCGACTGCTACCGCCCCGACTGCCGTGGTCGTCCCTGCGATGTCGTGTTTAGCCTCAACGCGAGGCATGCTCAGGTGATCAGTAGATGTTGATAGTGGCAGAATTTTTCCCACTATAACCCACCACTACTACGTTATATTGACACTATGCGACAATTTTAGGGTGTAAGTGGTTCATCAACATCTTTGAACCAAAGCCAACTTCACCTGCACGCGGTGCACCCTGCTGACTGACAAACGAAGCTCTGGCGAAAAGAGAGGTAGGGAGCGTAATTGTAAGCTACCCGACTGGTGAATGTACCTCCACCTCACAGAATACCGCAGCCAAATAACGGTTCCCTTGAGGGCTGTTGTGTTTCTGCGAGTGAGTGAGGTCACCAGAAAGGAAGGAGATGCTGCGGTGGCAGCGGGGGTGGCGGCGCGCGAGCGATATTTTATGTTGCGAGCGTTAATATGGCTACGGTAACCGCTTCACATCAGGCGGGCCGTATGCTTGACTGCCACTCGACGTAGTTAAAAAAAAAATTTTTTTTATTTAAAAATACAATTTTTTAAGCAAAGGATGTAGTTGGACTGTTTTAGAAAAAATATAGTCCCGGATTTATTAACAACCCTAAATGGGATGTAAGTAGCTCACGTTGATTTATGCTAAAGCCTTTTTCGCTTGTCGGTCTAGTCTAGTGCATCACTCTAATGACTAGCGAATGAGGCTCTCGCGAAAGAGAGGTAGGGTACAGCGTATTTCTAAGCTGTCCGATTGGGGAAGTTCCTCCACCTCGCAGAAAACTGCTTTCCATCAGATTTAGTGGTATAAAAAAAGCCGCTTCAATAGCTGGGGGACCAGCGATAAGTCTATAGGGTACAATAATTTCACATAAGGAATTTCCTATGTTGATTGCCACCCGATGTAGAAAGAAACACTCATTACTGATTCTTTATTATTTTAAGCCACGTTTACATAAAATAGATGCTGCTTAGCTTTCCTCGACATTTTCACCGCGGACGATATGCGAATTTCTGAAGACATTCTATACACGCAGATTTTTCGCCTACGGAGCGATACTATGCAAACGGAGCTCCGATTTGCCTATAAAAAGCAGAACTTTCTTAAGCCCAATCTAGGTCAATTTTACCGACACACAAACTTATATTTGCTATCTTTTTGGCACGTTTCGTTCGATCGCCGTGATTGACAAACCAACTTACTGCCTGCCAAGAACTAACAGGAGACCTCACTCACTCGCAAGAACACATCAACCCTCAAGGGAATTGTTATTTGGCTGCGGTATTCTGTGAGGTGGACGTACTTCCCCAGTTGGGCAGCTTAAAAAATACGCTGTGCCTTGCCTCTTCTACTACCTTTCGCCAAAGCCTCGTTTGTTAAACAGCAGGATGCACCACGTGCAGGTGACTGTGTTCAAAGATGTTGATAACACTTACACCCCAAAATGGGCCAAAAGGGTAATGGAATGGCGACCATGGGCCAACACGCGCGGTAACGCCGCCCACTGCTTCGGTGGGTAGACAACTTAATGAGTCATGCTGACCACGCTGCAGACGGTACAGGAGAGACAAAGATGGAAAAGTATGGAGGAGGCCTATGCCCGAAGACGTATACATAAAGGCAGCAATGAATGAAAAAAAAAACGAAAAGCAGCATAATATACTATCACTATACATTATTCAGCCCACTGAGATACGAATCTGCTCTCAATCTAAGGGGTTTAGAGCATACTGCACCACGCCGCTCAACTGCTGGTTGGCGGAGAATACATAAAGCAATATAAATAAACAATATATTTGTAATTATTATTTAAATAGTTGTTTTCGGCCAACTTGCCAGAATATATATTATAAATATATTTTTCTTCCAACTATGCTTTAATTTCATCACAATCACACTAAAAACTCACTACAAAACGAGTCTTTAATGCTCTAGAGCAATAAAAATGTATGAAATTTCATTATTGCACAGTTTTTTTTAATCGCACCAAAAGGTGCCAATCTCAATGGATTAGCTCTATTCAGCCAGCCGATATCAATACTTTTTTTTTCGTACGTATTATTCGTTTCTATCCTACTTGTTCCAAATTTAAAAAATGATTGCTGCTAACTCTGAGTTAAAAATGAAAGAAATTTAAAAAAGTGATTTGGCGGGAACTTTGTTAATTTTGCTTGACAATATTTTTGGAAACGATAAAAGTGTGATACTATCTGATTTTGAGTGCTTCGGCTTCGAATTAAAATGGAATCATCTAGCGACACATTAACTCCGGAAAACATTCTAAATGAAGCCGACAGTGTTATAGAAACTTCTATTTTAACTGTTTGATATGAGTTTCTTTTATCTACTATTCCTATAGGTATTAGTTGAAAGAAAAGCAGATTATGCACCTCGCCTTAAGTAATTTATATTGCCCTCGTGCCTGTTAGATTAGAGCCCTCGCTAACGCTCGGGCTCTAAATCAGGCACTCGGTGCAATAATAAATTACTTTGTGCTCGATGCAATAATCTACTATTATTAAATGGATAAATTCACCTCCCCCGCCTAGGTGTGTAATACTTAATAGGTAGATGGCGCCACACTGTGACTCATACAGTAAAATATAAATCAAAATATCAAAATAATTGTTTGTACCCGTATTCTGACAAATAAAGTAATTCTATTTATTCTATTCTATTCTAAAATGCAAAAATTCGTCACCAACACAAACCTACCTGGTAGCTCGATTGGAGCACTCGACCGGTCATAGAGAAGCCGTGAATTATTTAATTTAAAATAACAATATATTTCATTTAAAAAGAATGCCGCATACTAAAATGTAATAGGTAATACTTAATAACAATTGTTTGTAATAAACGCTCTTATTACGATCATAAGTACCCGAGATCAAATCAACTTAGAATTATCACAATTGAAATATCTAGTCGAAATCAATTTTCATTGAAGAAACACGTTTATTGTTATACTACACATCTCTATAAGACATATTATTATAAATTCTATAACAATACATAAAATACAAATGAAACTTAATTACCTAAAACTAAATAAAAATATATATATATATACTAGAACATTGAAACTAAAACTAAAAACCCTAAAAAAAATATAATTTAATAACTAAAATATATTATTAAAAGGAGTCCCTTTAGGCAAGGTTCCGAAGATACTGGCAGCGTTCCCCCTTTGAATAGCTAGACTAATTCTTTGTCCGAGGTAGCTGCCAGCTCTTCGGTCTCCTGTGATGTCGACTAACCTTTTTGCTATTTCCTTAAAAAGCCTTATAGCGCTAGGACCCCACGGACCAAGGGTCTCGACACCGAATGGGACAAAATCATATTCGGAGCCTAGACCTCTATATTTGTATGATTTAACTTTTTCAGCCGCTTCACAAGCCGCACCAGCTCTGTAGTTGGTTCCATGTAGATGGGAAGGGGCCAGCGTGTCTGAACAGGTTGCATCCCATACCAGCACCCGGCCCATCTTCCATGGAATCAAACTCATACCATCCGGTCTCTTGCCATCATCTCTTGCAATACCAGTCGGCTCAAGTAGACTTGGCACGTTGACGGTGGCAAGGGATCGGCGTATGATATCGTTAAGTGCGGCATGTCTCGAGAAGCGGCCTGCACTTTTTTGGCATGACAGTCCGTGATGTCCTAGCTTGTCGACATCACTGCCACAGGGACATTTATGAGGAGCGCAGACCGGGACCCCAAGCCGTAGACAGGTTGCGATTCGAAGCGTGTCAGGCTCAAGAAATGTTCCTGTATTTGACGAAGGGTACGCGTGAAGCCAGTAGCCGGCCTCATGCGCTCCCACGGCCAAAAGCCTAGCAACGGCCGAACCTGTACTACAGCTCAAAAGATTGTCATAAGTCAATTTGCAGTTTATGTCGTCCCAGCTCCTCTGTGAATTTGGAGAAAATGGAAAATTTTGACCTGGGCATGCAATTAAGAAAGCGTTTCTAGCTTCTTCCAAGCCAACAATCTCAAAGTTTGAAGGGGATGCCCTTAAAATTTTACTTATGAGAAAAATTTTAAGGGCTGAACTATGGACAGAAGATAGGAAGGCTGGTAACGCGACACTGGAAATTTTGCGAATCCCTAAACCACCATAACGGATGGGTAGGGTAGCTTGGGTCCAAGATTGCTCGTTCAGCTGCATATTAAGAATCGATTCTAAGCTAATTTTGATTAAGTCGTCTACTTGTGTCAAAAGATCTGGGTGATTCCAAAAGGAGCAGCAACGGAGCACATACGTAAATTTTGGGACGAAAAGGCAGAATTTTAAGATGCAAAGTGCATAATGTGGACTAATTTCAAGGAGACTTTAAGATTTAAGATTTCATTTAAAATAACAATATATATTTATTTATTTTATATTTATATTCGTACAAAGCACAACCTAACTCAACAAATTTTCGACAGAGAGTCAAAATTAATATTGAGTTATTTAATTGAAACGCGGGCAACATTTTCAATTTCCCGGACTAGCCCTTGTGTAGGTACGGACCGCAAATACTCACGGGACGCTAAACTACGCAAATTGGAACCTCGCACAAACTGCCCACCTCTAATCATAAAGTGGGCATTTGATGAAACTCGATTTAAATATTTTGAATGTTGTGTAATTTCATTCGATGTACGTTATCGATTAAACTTGGAACCCTTTCACTGACTGAACGAAACTAGAAACTTCAAAAATCTAGTTGGAATGAAAATATTATGTACAAGTTCGCGAAACGAATTCTTGAACCGATTATCGATGCAATCTACATAATTTTTTCGGGAAGGTATGAAACGTTTTAATTATTTCTAGGTTTGTATAAATTGATTGATTGTCTTAATTGATTTAGAAGTTTCTGTTCTTTTATAAATAAAACGCGATGTAGCGGTCGACTAATAATCATGAGCAATCATTAATTTCAGCGATTATTGTGATATATGAAATCCATATATTACAGACATATAATACAGACTAGCTTTCGCCCGCTGCTTTGCCCGTTGTTTAAAAACCGTACCGTTTACTAAAACATCTTCAAACTCATAAACTTTAACTCTTTGTAATTTTAGTACAGAAGTATAGATAAAAACTTAAACTTAAATGATTTCACAGACACGCAGATATACAGATAAAAGAAAATAACATGAATTTGCAGCAATGGTGGATCGAAAACATTCCGACAAAATTATATAAGTAAACACTCAAAGACGGCGAATACGAAAGGCACACAAAAGCTAAAAATATTTATCTCCGTAACAAAGACCTAAATTGTACCACCCTCAACGAGCTGACAGAAGTAGATACACGAGGCATTACAACAAATAAGTCATGACAAAGGCAAAACTAACAATGTCAGGAATGAGAACAAAGCTCGCAACTAGGCGACAGCGACGGTCACATGCGTGCGACGCAATAGTCGAATTATATTAAATACAAGAATATACAAAACAAGAATATACAAAATATAGTTACTTTTAAGGGTTCCTTACCCAAAGGATTAAAATTACTGAGACTCCGCTGTCCGTCCGTCCGTCTGTCACCAGGCTGTATCTCATGAACCGTAATAGTTAGACAGTTGAAATTTTCATACATGATGTATTTATGTAGCTTGTTTTTGCTCGATATTGATAACGGCAACAGGTAGACGCTTGAAATATTCACAGAATATTTAGTTATATGTTTAGTTTAAAAATAAATAATTAAATTAAGATAAAATAAATATTTAAGGTGGGCTCCCATACAGCGTGATTTTTTTTGCCGTTTTTATAGATAATGGTACGGAACCCTTCGTGCGCGAGTCCGACTCCCACATGGCCGGTTTTTTTGAACCAGCTTTGCTTTGTTAAATAAAAAAAATATATATTTACTTTATTCAGCTCATCGAGCTCTTTCATTATCATTAGATAAGCATATCATAAAGAATAATGTAGAAATTATAAATAGTAATTTTGTAGCGGCCGCTATTTATTTATTTAAACGTTATTTACCACAATTTAAGGGTACATAGGCGGTCTTAATTTTAAATTGCCCGTGTGGTTTCCGGCAGACTAGAATAGAATCACTCCGTCTCTTCCCGTGGATGTCGTACAAGGCGACTAAGGGAAATTCATTATAAAACATCGATCAGACCTCCCCAACCCGTCTGGCCAACGTGGGGAGTGTAGGCCAAATCCTCCTTCTGTCTAGGACCGACGAGAGAGGGTCGTGCTCCTGTAGTGGAGACTATAATGACCTGATGATGATGATGAGGCGGTCTTAATGCTAATAGCTACCAGACAACTTTCGGGATGAGCAGATATACACGAATGCAGCAAATAAAAATAAATTCATACTAACAATATTATATGGTACAACAGAAAATATACTCGTATACATAGGTACACATTTAAGAAATAACACGCGCCATATTGGATGAAAAATGCATTTAAATAATCATGTATTATCACGTGTCAAATTTCACCTTGATCGGACACTGGAAGTTGGGTCTTTAACTTACAGGATTTGATTACAGACATCACGGTGAAGGTTAACCTTAAATAAAAGCCTGGTGAAAAGATATATTCATACTGGCATCTACCCGCGCACAACAACATAGTCATATTCAGAATAATTATATTCTGTAGAATATGTTTATAATCTTACACGGACTACGTGTAAGAAAACTCTATTGTTGGAGTTATACAACAACTTATAATTCGTTAATTATGAATATGACACATTCATTCTACAGAATATGTTCTGAGTATGACACGTAGGATTTAGGTAAGGGCTAATGACATCTAAATCCGTCCAGCCGCTTATCCGTGAATGAGTTACAAATATTGTATCCTCTCAAACTTTGACATTTATAATAGTAGTAATAATGCTCGTATGAAGTAACCATCGAATTACTAAATAAAACATTGTTTGGAAAGCTGTAAAAATATATTATTGATTAAGGAACAATTGAAGAGATACTTTATTGATCAAAAATCTATATTTTGTATATTACTTAATTAGAAAACAAGCTTACGATCCGCCTGATGGAAAGCAGTTACTGTAAGGCCTACTTTCCATCATGCGGATCGTTACACCTAACCTGGAACCTGGGTGTCACACGCGCGTTGCAAAAAAACCTCTTCACGCTCTATTTGAAGAACCCCTTGCTGTAGTTTTCTAGGAAAACCTCGACAAGCAGTTCAACTACAGCTTGACAGTATGCGTGAGGAATCTTATCTGGGACCGCACAGTACGCGACCACTTATGCTCCAATATGTGCTGAAATAAAAAAAATATTTTGTATTTGTTTACCATCAGTTTCACGTATGCTTGTTTGTCTCCCTTGCGGCACCAGTAGATCACCGAAGACGCTTCCTAACCGAAAATCTCTGAGTCACTACGGGTATATAATAAAAGTGTATTAAGATTAGTTATATCTCAAAGCCCAGATTAACTGATTGATTCAGAATTACGTGAGCTCCGGCCTTAATTAGTACTAATTGATATTTTTGATTTCAGAGGCGTCAAAGTCAGTCTGATATACGATTGTAATGAACATCAAGTTTCAGAAACTTGTCTTGGACGTGACTTGGAATTTAATTGTTTTCATTAAAGCTACGTGGGCTTGATTACTTGGGCTTTATAACTTAAGTCGCACCTTGGTACACTATTAATAATAACTGGTAATCAAAGGTTAGACATTCAGTAATTACTGGAATCCATAAGTAATTATCGGTTTCTGAGAAAATGACGACTTGGCCGACCACGAAACAGACCGTGCGACGATATATAATAATAATTATTATTTTTTACAGTATTTTTTTATATTATATATTAAAAATGTATTCAATAAGACTTAAAATAAATAAATGAAATAATAATAACTTTATTTCAGATAATTAAAATCCATACATAACCAATTCGTAATTACATATTTTTTTAAATATTTTACCGAATTAAATTTTGTACACAGCTCAGTTCTATTAAAATCTATAATTTGATTTAATAATGGAATTGAATGTATATATAGCGAGAACAGGGGGCTTACCACCAACTCTTATTGCAATTAAATAACTGAAAAGAGTCGCTTATTCATTGCTATGAATAAGCATTCTATTCAGTTATTGAATCGCAATAAGAGTTGGTGGTAAGGGGGCTGCGGGCAATTAATAAATAAATAAATATTCACAAATTACACACTGTTATCTAGTCCCAAACTAATTAAAACTTGTATTATGGGTCCTAGATAACTAATATATACCACAGTATAAGTAATAGTACTACGTAATATTACTTAATTACATTTTTTTTGCCTCCCCAACCCCTCTGGCCAGCGTAGGGAATGTAGACCAAATCCTTCTTCTATCTGGGACGGAAGAGAGAGAATCGTGCTCCTGTAGTGGAGATTAAAATGACCTGATGATGATGACATTTTTTTTTTTAACATATATATATATATATATATATATATATATATATATATATATATATATAATACAAATAAAACCGAGACAAACAGACATATTGTTGACGCTGTTGATTGTTAGCACTTGGTGGAATATTATTAACAATTTGTTATTAATAATAAACAGACATGTACTCTACAGAGACACAAAATGTTTGTCTTGTGCGGAGATCGATCCAAAGACCTTGGAGTCAAAGTTGATATTGTTAGCCATTCGAACACCGAGGTCGTCAAAACTAGTGCCATATCGCCAGACAAGGAGAGATGGAGTTACTTGGAGGAGGCTTTTACCGCAATCTGCGGTCCAAGTACATTAAACCAAGTTTATTAACAAACCGAATACACTAGATTCAAGTAGCAACTAATATAACCTAACAACGTTTGAAATGAAGGTATTGGTAAGTTTAAGATATATGCCTGGAAAAACAAAGCTATAATTATCAGCATTTATTAAATACCGTCAGTTAAATTGTCCGTAAGGCAATGAACAGTGAAGTCCATTGCAGTCTTGAGGGTAAGACTACCGCTGCCATGGAAGCTCTTGGAATTTGACTTCCCGTCTTAGCAATGTGAGAGACAGCAAATAAAGCATTAAAAGTATAAGCTTTAGCTAGCCTGTTGCCTAGCGAAAGAGGCTGTGGTAAAATAAAGGTAGGATACAGGGTATTTGTAAGCTGCCCAACTGGGAAAGTACCTCACAGAATACCGCAGCGAAATAATAATTCTTGAGGGTTGTTGTGTTCCTGTGTGCGAGTAAAGTTACTAGAAGGGAAGAAGTAGCTGCGTTGGTAGCGGGGTGAGGGGCGCACGAGCGGTAATATGGTTACGGTAACCGTTTCACATCAGGCTGGCCGTATGCTTGTCTGCCACCCGACTTGAATACAAAAAGATACATTGTGTATTTCAAGATTTCTGAATTGTATATTCGCAGTTATAAATGTTGGTTGGGATAGATTTGGGCATTGCAAAGCCTTGTGTTAGAAATGTTTAATCAGTTGTTCAAAGTAATGAAACACTTGAAGTTGCTTGATATTCACTTTATTCTTAGGAGTATCTTAACTGTAACACGGACAGTTGAGATCGTTTATTTCACACACGTGTTGTCTGTACGAGCGCTCGCTATCGAATGCCTGATGCTTGTCTCGCTTGGAATGGAGTTGACGCCTGCCTCTCCACTTCCACCACTCTTCAAACTGGTGTGCTTCACCGTGAGTGGTCGGAATGCTGGCGCAACCAAATACAAGCTTGGAGTCAAATCAAATCTTTTATACAATGTGAAATCATGACTTTGTGGCAATCATACGCATAAATACATACAAAATAATTATAAATTATGCTTTTAAATTTAATGATATCAAACATATTATGAGGAATTTCAGTAGTATATTTGTCAACACTATTGCTCGGCTGTTCCGTTCTGTAATCAGTGTTTCGATTCCAGTAAATGTTCAACCACTACGTTATCGCAGCGCCTCAGTCGCTGAAGCACTATGTATGCGTTCACACGACGACAACTCGATCGGATTTCTTCACGTTTACCATTTCTCCGTATACTCTACACTCATTCATATAAGAGCAATCAAATTCAATTGTAATGTTCAATTGTAGTTATAACTTATAGAACGATCGTTGAATATGTTGTAAAATTGGTTGTCCGTAAAGTCGGTTTACGGACGATAATTTTACGTGATAACGTCATAAGAAAACATCGGCCGATGTACTGGAAGAGAGATAGATGCGTCACAAGCCGCATGCTTAGGTCGATTGTGCCTCTCTATCGCTTGTTCCGCGCTCCCACTTGCGCGCTCGGCTCAGTGACAATGAGTCATCTTTGTCCTGCGTGCAGCCGGCTTTTATCGATTTATAAGACGTCACGTTGTCACGTCAAAAAAAAATACATGAAAAATATTCTATTTCGAATATAGCTTCGATCATTTATTAAGTATAATTATAATAGAGATATAATTAATTAAATACAATCTAATTATAGAAAACTTAATTAAGTTACAAAAAATAAATAAATACAAATTTACTTACAAATAAAAATTATCCCCAAGATCGTTGTCTTTCGGCAGTGTCGCCAGAACACTGGCAGCATTACCTCGCTGGATAGCTATACTTATTCTCTGAGCAAGGTAATGGCCAGCCTTCTGGTTATGGTATAGGACGTGTCGACCAATTTTTGATAAATATCTCTAAATAATTTGTGGGTTGACGGGCCCCACGGCCCCAAGGTCTTTACCCCAAACGGCTCAAATATGTAACTGTTGTTTAAATTACTATATTTGCGGCGTTTGAGGCATTCTGCAGAAGCCGCTGCGGCACCGGCCTTAGACCCTGTTGCCTTGAGGTGAGACGGGGCCAGGGTATCGACGCATGTAACGTCCCACATCATTAATTAGTGATCGAAGATAATTAGTCATCATGTGAACGCATCCAACGACCTAGTTACTACAACTTAACAACAAGTGAACATTACGAGAATCGGACCGCTGACCTTTGTCGTAAACCTACTTTCTAACACCTTGTTCCCAGAAAATGAATGGAAAATTCTATATTTGCTTCTGGGAACTTAAGGGCACATAGATTAACTTCTTTCTTCGTATCAAAATTATATATTTATATTATATTTTTTGTCTATCTTTTTCTATTAGCATTTCGGAAGTGACCATTGGTAATATGGAATTGGTAATAAGAAACTTGCTAATATGGGTCTTTTTTCACATCAATGATTGTATCTAAATTATAACTTTAATATGTTTATATTTTAAAATAATTGTAATACATGTTATTTCAATATTATTTGATTGTCTGAGTATCACGAACTGAAAGATTGTCATATGTATTGTTATGTTTATGCGGTCTTTTTAGAGGCGTACCTTTTAAATCAGGCTCGACCTCCTTTCTTTTACTAGAGCCTTATTTGCGAATTGGTTTTTTATTTAGCTTTGCTAGCAAATCATACTAAGTCAGTGAATCGGTAACCCGTGAGAATTTTAACAATTTATTTAGCAGATGCCTATAGCATAAAAACCACTTGAATGGCAAATTTCAACCTAACCGGTTTAGAACACAGATATCTAAATATTTTGATTTTGTTGTCGAGAGATGATCATTGATCATCGACGAGCTCGGTGGTCGAATGGTGCGGCTTCGATCCCCGCACAAGACAAATATTTGTGTTCATGAACATATCAGTTTGTCTTGGTCTGGGTGTTTTCTACGTATTATATGTATGTATTTACAAAAAAAAAAAATTAAGTACCATAACATAGAACAAGCTTTGCTTAGTTTTTGGCACTGCCATCTAGTCGTGTGTAATTTGTCCAGCAATATTTATTGATAGATGGAAAGGTTACACAGCTGCATTTCCTCAGTATATATTTCATTTCCAAATAATGAATTGGATTAAGATTACTTACCCCCAATATAACTATATTCGTGATGCAACAGCCACAGTGTAGATACAATCATTTGATTAACTGCCAACAGATAAACAATAACTATGGAAATTGGCCGATCGATCTCCCTCTGTTTGATCGTTACTGATGCATTAGTCAGACACGATGTAATCAAATCGTATTATGATATATCTAAATATATATAAGAAGAAACTGACTGACTGACTGACTTATATATCAACGCACAGCCCAAACCGCTGAGTCTCGAGATTCCAAATTTGGCAAGTAGGTTCCTTATGACGTCTAGGGGTGCACGAAGAAATATTTTTTCAAAATTCATCCCCTAAGGGGGTGAATCGGGGGTCCAAAGTTTGTAAGGGGAAACAAGATTGGTTGGACTATTTTATCCGAAACTTTACACAATTACTATAGAAGTAGTAGTCTATGGAATAGATAAATGAGCAAATACGTGTTTCAGGATTTTTCAAAATTCAACCCCTAAAAGGGTAAAATGAGGTCAAAAAGTCTGAAAATCGTCATGGGTATTATATTTATGGTTTATTGCATCGCTGATTATGAAAACAACAACTATTTTATAATCCAACATAGTCGACGTGACATAAAATCACCCCTGTGGAGGTGCAATGGGGTTGAAACATAATATCAATAATATGCAAAAGCTAGTATATATATACTATAGTAATATAGATGTGAATATAGATATGCTTATGAATTAGTTGAAGTTTAATTTTTGCTATCAAAATATTCGATGGTAGTCGGCTTCAGTGCCCTACACCTAAGCTGAAGCTGATTCCCACCTGATTTTTTTTTTATACTACGTCGGTTGGCAGACAAGCATACGGCCCGCCTGATGTGAAGCGTTTACCGCAGCCATATTAACGCTCGCAACATTAAAAATATCGCTCGCGCGCCGCCACCCCCACTGCCAATGCAGCATCTCCTTCCTTCCTTTCTGGTGACCTCACTCACTCGCAGGAACACAACAATCCTCAAGGGAATTGTTATTTGGCTGCGGTATTCTGTGAGGTAGAGGTACATTCCCAATACCTCTCTTAAGATTCTATTCTGATTTCTTGACAGCGAAAATCAAACTTGAGCTTACATTTATGGCATTTGTATTTAACTTAGCTGGTACCGACTAACCTGAAGGTGTCTGTCAATAATTAAAACGTAAGACTTAATTTTACAAATCAAAATATTCGACGGTAAAGCCACTGGTTGGACCTAGATGGCGACCACTGGTAAACAAATAATACATGTAATTGTAAGCACTAACAAAGTAAGTACTTGATATAAATTGTGCTTCTATTTGGGTAAATAAATAATTTCTAAATACTATCGCCGGCTATATCTGAGGCTGGGTTCTGAGTGACAATGGCAGAGCATTGCGCTCGCGGAATCTATCGTTGGGTCTATCTTTGTATATATTTCATATTCTGCTAATGATATTAAACATCCAGTAATGTACAACTACGTGAAATTTTCCATTTTTTTTTTTTAATAAAAATCTGATTGTCAAGGTCAAGGACTTTCCAGGATATTCTTTGACGAGCTCGGTGGCGTAGCGGTCAATGACGCGGCTTCGACACCAACGCTCGTGGGTTCGATTCCCACATAGGACAAACATTTGTGTGCATGAACATGTCTGTTTGTCCTAGTCTGGGTGTTTTCTATGTATCATAAGTATGTATTTACAAAAAAAAATGTATTTACGTATGTTTATCAGTTGTCTAGTACCCATAACACAAGCTTCGCTTACTTTGGGGCTAGATGGCGCTGTGTAATTTGTCTGACAATATTTATTTATTTATTTATTTATTCTAACTAATCCAGAGATGCCTACTTCTATGAGGTTCTACAAAAAGGCGTATAATGGTTTTTACAGGCTTAGCAAAAATGTTTTCGATCAAAGGATCGAAAACGTTTATCGCAGTCTATGGATATGCGTAACATCAGGGGCATCCCTGATGCTACGCATATCCGTAGACTGCGATAAACGTTTTCGATCCTTTGATCGAAAACATTTTACAAATGATGTTACGATAAATGTTTTCCATCAGACAGGCTACATACCTTGTTTGGCACCCAAAATGGTACAAAACATACATGTGTATGTTTTGAAGTAGGCAGTAGATACCTAAAGAATATATATTCAAATATCACTTTATACTTCTTAGATTGCAAAGTAAGTAAGAAAAAGCATGTCACTTGACTATAAAGCGGTCGATTTAGCGAAGGAATTGAAAATAACTTTAGATCCAGAGACGATAAACAACGGAACTTTGGTAGCTAGTTGCTGACAGTCCAACTTAGCTGTAACTTAATGTATATTTTGCTTTTGAATAGATTTTATGGTTCTTTCCAACGATTGGTTTAGGTAAAAGGACATAATTTAACTTGCGTGTAAGAAAAACTCAACGATAACTAGTAAAAGTAAAATATTTCTAGGTTCGAGCAATGTTGAGCTGGTAGCTTCAATATTAGTTTCGAAAACAAAATAACAAATAAATATTGTCGCGATCGAGAGAGTAGACGCGTCTGGACACTCGCACAAATGGAGATCGAATGTCTCACGTGACTTTTAATAATTTTATTCAAAGTGTATTTTATTCAAAGTTGAAGTGAACCTAGACTGCACACGAATCACACGATGCAGCACTCGGTTAATTAAAAGTATAAATTTTGGTCTGAGATCATATGATACGCTCATTAAAATACTTGTGCATATTATAAAATGAATAATTTAAAAGAGCACAAACGCCGCCGCTTGCTCCCCTGGTAGCTAGGCTTTCAAATTTAAAATTTAAATGAACTCTGCTTTATGTTATTTTTTCAAATGTGGCTCGTCGCGAGTTTTAAATAAGTTCTGTAGTCGCAGTAGTGTAGAGTTTAAAGTCTTTTATAAAAAAAAATCATCAGGTGAGAGTCGCAGCTCGCACTCAAACCTCTTGAACTCGGGTAGAGTAAAATCGGTAGAGTAGCGTTACATTGACTACTGAATTCATTGTGACTATTCTTAGCATGCGAGGAGCTGCGCAATGTACTTCTTCTCGCTCGATTTCATAATCTACCAGAGTTCCTTGCATGTTGCATCCGGGGTAGTATACTATCACAGTATAAGTATTAGTACTACTATTCTGATTTGGTAGCAACAAGGGAGAATTACTAAGCGTTCAGACGATTTTGCAATTCATATTATTAGAATCGATGTCTTGGGTGACAAAATCACTGTTTCAGGTCCCCAATAGTATTAGATATTTGAAATCCGTTGTGCATGGCAGTTGAACTTTACTTAACTAGTCATCTCTTTAGGCTTTTATGCATTATTTGCCATATATCTCGACCTGAGACGCATAAGGACCTATGTATGATTTATCAACTTTTCAGGAGAGCGAAATGAAAAATCGGGTAACAAATTTAAAAAAAGTCTCATTTATTGTTTTTTTAACAATATTAATCAATATTCATGGTACAGTAAACCTTTGTGCCTTTAATTATTTTAGTTTAAAACTTACATTATTGATATTATAATAATATTTTTTTTAAAAAAACATGATATCCGACCTTATGCTTGTATAATTTTATGTGTAGTCTAAAATTTTTATTTTTAAAATAAGATATTACTATATGCTTGAATTTTTTGAAATTTACTACGAGATTGTTGGGTCAACAACTCGACATATGGCGTTATGGTTGACGCAAAGAGGAAACTTGATACAGTCTCACTTAAAGTTAATACCTAATAGGCACACATAATGTCGGGGTAAAATTAAATAAAATCTCTTCTAAATGTCTTACAATTAAAAAAAAAATATTAGTTAATCAGTCTTGATATTATTTGGGGTAGGTAATGTTAAAAAAATCTAATGTGTTTCTGGAAAATCGGATTCATCATTTGAATGAGTTAATTTTTTATAGTATGCATGCAATTCCTCTGGTATCCATTGCAACAACTTCATCAAATAACTATATTTTTTGCTGTCGATATAGGTTTTTCATTAGGTCTCAATCTTGGTAAATCTTCTGGGAGTATGTGAGAGTATGTGAGAGTGGGCTGCGTTTAGAGATGTGTATTTAAAAAAAATTCTCTGTGAAAATATTTTTGTAATACAATATTCCGGGCTTCTCTTGTCTAACTTGCAGCCAAACAGACTCTGATATTTTAAAATCTTGTCCTTCGCTGTTTTTTTTTCTTGCAACAAAAGGTACGGTATATGCGTTTGGGGTGCTAGGATGTTTGTGCAAACCAATGTTGCCAATTATCTCCAAAACTAGGAGTCCGATTTTGATGCGGTTTTCAGTGATAGGTTCAGGTTTGATTGGTGCATGTTCTTAGAATCTAAGAACATGGTGAGTTGTCACCGTAACACTTATCTGATACGTGTTACGGTGACAACTCACCATGGGGCGCTACAGTAAATATTTGTTTGTGAAACCAATGTTGCCATTTATCTCCAAAAGTATGAGTACGATTTTGATGCAGTTTTCAGTGATGGGTTCGGGTTTAATTGATGCATGTTCTTAGACAGGTGCTACAGTGACAACTCACCAGAGGGCGCTGCAGTAAACATTTATTTGTGCAGAACCAAAACTACTAGTCTGATTCTGATGCGGTTTTCAATTGTAACACCTATGCTTGCTCTCTAAAAAGTTTGAAATAAAAACAAAATTAAAAAAATTGAAAAACCCACGACAGTTAAAACGTAGTTGAAAAAGGATAAAATAATTTTGAAACCCACGACTTAAAAATTTTTTACGTCGTTTAAACTTAAAGAAAAATTGCTAACGTGAGTTAGCAATTTTTTCTTTATTCTCATCTGCCCAGCGGATCAGTCAAGATGCTACCTCATTTCCCCCTCTTCCCGCTATATTTTCTGACCATATGACGTTTGTTGCACAATCAGTTGATGAATCAAAGATTGTCAAGTTTAATGTCCAAAGTTTTCTTAGGTAAAAAGACTTACCATTAGTCAGATTCGGTGTTGCCATACACTTTTGCATGTCAAACATTATTACTTTTTTCACCTGAACTGGCATCTGCTTCAATTTTGTCTTTCTTCTTCAATTTATATTTCTCTTCAGCAGCAATGTCATGAACTGCCTTATCTTTTTCTATAATTTTTGTTGTTTCTTCATCTTTGGCGTCCAATAACTTCCTTTGATATGCATCGCAGTCATCACAAGTATCCACTGACGGAAGTTTAAAGCTTAAATTGAATTTTGTATTGAATATGTTGCGATACAACCACTCCTTCGCCACAAAATTTTCAGGAATCTCTTTTTCTGTCATCCACTCGTTGTACTGTTTGTACATGATAGGAATGTTTAAATCTGGTCCTAAAAACTTTCGTCTGCTATTTTGCCTTGAATAGTGGCTTTCGTAACTGGGATACATGTTAATGTGGTCAATTACCGATTGAATTACTACTGGAGGTGATTTATTAGCAGGAGTATGCTTTCCTCTTTGGTCAGGGGCGACTAACCGTCCGTCAAGCTGTTTTTCTAAACTTAATTTTAGGAATTTCTCTCCTATACAAACTGTGTTAAGAAACATCACCTTGCACACTTTTTGGCTTTTTGAATTGAAGATGAGACTATTTAAAAGTAAATTTTCTTTTGTCAATATCTAAATTTCCACAGGTTTTCATCATACGTTTTTGTTCTTTAGTGACATTACTGACGACGTTGATCCTAACTATAACGTATGTTTTCCAAAAACTTTTGAAAATTTGGAGAGGAGGAGCGATTAGCGAACGGTGATTAGTCCGCGGTATAGTGCGACACCTGACAGCCAAATCGCCGATAATGTCGGATGTCATTCAATTCGCGAGCTTAGACAACCTTAAAATTGCAAGCATATCGTTGCTTTTTTACTTACTTCGATCTTAGGAGCGGAGAAACAACACGTTATATAGGCATAACACCTCATGTTAACATGATACCTACTACTTGTTATAAAATATGCGAAGCAAATAGTTATATGTCATTTTAAAACCAATGCTTACTTTATTCCGAGGGGCATAAAGTTCTTTGTGTTCATATATTTATTATTGTATACAATACTGTTAGAAGCAGAAAGTAGCATGTCGAGAAAATCCCTAAGTTTAAAACAAAATATTTAGAAGCAAATAAACTCTTATCAATATCCGCCGTTGCAATGATACCAAACCTATGAACATAAAATCTTATGATATTATGAAACTTTATTCCTCGATATAATTGAATAACTTCGCGACATAAGACCTTATGCACGTCAAAAACTGACACAAAGAAAAGAGATAGAAATATGATTGTCAGTTGGTTAGAAAGAGCTCAAAGAGCTTAGTTTTTGTGGCTAAAGAAGTGATTTTGGTCTCATGTAGACATAGGCCCTTATGCGTCTCAGGTCGAGATATTTGTCTCTCACATTGCCAAGAGGGGAAGTCAAAGTACAAAAGCTTTCGACTCGAAACTAATACGAACGAACGTGAATGAAGGTTTTAAAAGGGTCAACACATACAAGTCTCCATTGACTGCGGTTATTGCTTACTGTCGGACGGACCGTATGATTGTTTCCAGTGTACCGTAATTCATACTATTACTAGAAATGTGAAAGTTAGCGAGGATGTGTATGTTTATTACTCTCTTAATTTTTGAGTAAACGGCTGAATGAAGAATTGGAGGATACATACATGATATTTTATACAACGTGTAACTCCAAGTTAAGCAAAACCAAGTTAAGCAATAATTTCGAAAAAAAAAAATCGGAGATATGTACACTATTTTGTTTTCCTAATGATTCTAATAGATTCTGAGCTCTGTGGCGCTTTCTTATCAAAAAGAACGAGCATTAAAGAGCGAGCATCGCGTCAATGACGCGTAAGCGCCGCTCTCTGCACGGCGCTTATGACTTTTTGGAAGCGGCGGTATTACGTTTGTTTACCTACTTCACATTTTCTCGCTTGATTGTCGAGCGCAATTTAATAATAGACACGGCAATTAAAGACAATAATAATAATTTTTCAAAACCAGTTACTTTAAAAATGGATGAAAATTATGGAATTGATTCTACTCATGATTCTGAACAAACTATTTTTAGGTTTTGCGTACTTGAAGTTACACGTTGTATATACGAGTAGACAGGGCCATAGCCGAACGTTACGCCGGTAAAAATTGTTTACATCCTTAATCAATATCTAGGGATTTATACATGCAATACTCAATGAAAAGAGAACGTGAACATACTGGAAGGCTGTTAATTACTTTTCAATAATTGCTTTTGATTAGCGTTAACGACTTGCCGGTAAATGGCGCGGGACTGAATGAAAGCTGGACCTTGCATTCTTCTTGCAAAAATGAAGGCCGATATAACATATTTATAGGTAAAACATTTTAATATATAAAAAGCTTACTAATATTAATATCGATCAGTCATATTTTCAATCACGTTGTTTCGGACTTTCCTTTGGTTATTACTAAAGAGGAAAATGTTACATATTCCCATATCCAAAACAAACAGTTGCTGGCCTATCACGAAGACCTGATCCGTGATATAAGGCTGACATATTATCGGCCTGTTGCGAAAGCTCAACCGCTCTATCGACTAATTACCGCGCCGCCATTTTGTGAACGCGATGACACGCAAAATGTCTGTTAAACGTTTGACATAACGTGTTAATAAAGGCTAGCTTCTGCCGGCGACTTCGTTTCGCATGAAGACAGTACCGTAATAAAAGTATAATAATAATAAATATTTCTAGACATTTTACGTAGCGCCATCTAGTCCTAGACTAAACGCAAAGGTTGTACTATGATTCCTAGACAACTGAAAAATATGCTTAAATACATTAATTGAAAACACCCAGACCAAGACAAACAGACATGTTCATGTACACAAATGTTTGCCTTGTGCGGGGATCGAACCCGGGACCTCGGGATCAAAGTAGCCATTACATAGTAGTCGTAGTCATGGGTAGGTCATCACGAATGTGCCCAAAGAACTTAAAAAAACGTATTTGCACTGTCGAAGATAAGCTTTCCTTAATATGAAGTTCCTTTAGGATCGATACAAAGGATAATGTATAAAGTATTTGCCTCCTACTTGAAATTCACCAGCCACTCTACACTACATAAAAAGTTGGGAAATAGATAAAATTACCATAAACGCTCGTCCTAAGTGATCTACAAGTTTCTTTCATAATTTAGCGATCGGCGAACTTAGACTGCTTCAAGTTCGAGTAAGTTTTATACACTCCCTTTCGAACTTATCCGGGGTCGTATTTAAACTTATTTACCATCCATAATACAATTACAAAACAGAGAACCCCTTTAAAAAATGCATTATATAACCGAATAGGTACCATTCGGTTCAATATATATGCAATTTTTAAAGGGGTTCTTTGTTTTGTACTCTGTTTGAATTTAATAAAAAAATAAAGATACCTATATAATTCAATAAAATTAATAAAAGGAATCCGATTATTATCAATTATTTCACTTGAAAGCGTATTAGAAAGAAAGAAGAAAGAAAATATTTTAATATTTTTTATTAAAATCACAATTTAAGACAATAATTGAAACAATACACAATAAAATATAACATTTCAAACACAATGTATAAAATCATGATGTTAATTTGGCCATCGCTCGGCATTATTGCTGTGTAATGCACACAGCTCCGGTATTCTGCGACGGCCGACACGGACATCGGCGGACGATGTATGATCCTTATAAAAATCACTATACTCAGGGCCATCAGGCTATCTATCACGTATAATAGGGATAGTTCTCCTTAACACATACCGAACAAGCCGACGGCACCGGATGGCACTGTGTGTGGCACAGACAATAGATACTACAGACAATGTCCAATTGACAGCTTGACACATCACTCATACTTCCCATTTCACTGTTTCCCTTACTCTAATGACCACTTGCACACTTCTTCTAAGAATTGCACTATGCACTATTTTAATATTTAAGATATTTTTCGGCATATCCCTGAAGTAGGAACGTTGAAATGATATAAAATAGCTCGATAATGGCGGATTAATCTTCAATAGAAATGTGATCGCCAAACAAACAAAGACAGAAGCAGAAGCCGAGTAGTATCCGTCTCACTGACACTGACTGACAGCTCAACAAATACGAGTATGGAGATAGAAGGAAGTGATGCGTCAAGTAAATCTTTCCTTGCTGCAAACATTTTCTATATTGTAACACGATCTTTAAACATACCGACGTATATGTCAGTAGAGTCTCATAATTCCACGACTATTGGTAACGAAGTGGGCCGAAGTGGCGCCTGATGTAGGTCAGTTATCATTACCGCACATTGTAGAGTACTAAGGTGTATACACACTGGGACACTAGCGACGGAATATCGAGCCGCTCTCTAAAGTCTTATGTGTCAACATTAGCGTACGAACTCGGCAATTCGATCAATTATAGGTACAGCCCCCTTACCACCATCTCATAATGCGATTCAATAACTGAATAGAATGCTTATTTATACCAATGAATAAGCGACTCTATTTCAAATGAAATAAAAAATGAAATTCAAAATTCATTGGTATAATTAAGCAATCTATTCAATTATTGAATCGCAATAAGAGATGGTGGTAAGGGGGCAGCACACCCCGGCCACTTCATACTAATGTCGCGTCGTTTACTACTACATAAACAATGAGTCTGTGCAGAGCGTAAATGAGCGTGTGTGCGTGCGGCGCCATACAAACTGTTCCTGATTTGTCTCAGAGGGGAGGTGAGGTCGACACGAGCGAGCGGCAGGGAGTGGCCATACTGTACTGTAGTACAATTACTTATACTGTGGGTACAGTCAAGGATCATAAATGTAGTACCTACTTTACTTTTAACATTAAATAAAGTATGTACAAATGATTCAGATGATTAGAAAAAATGTCCGTTTTCACAATATGTGTACAGAATCTCCTTAATAAAAGAAGTTTTTAAAAATAGAATGTCTATTCAAAGAGAATACATTATAATGGAACATGTCGAAGTGGAATTTCTATTCACTTAAAATACATATACAAATAATCACTACATAGTATAAAACAAAGTCGCTTTCTCTGTCCCTATGTCCCTTTGTATGCTTAAATCTTTGAAACTACGCAACGGATTATGATGCGGTTTTTTTTAATAGATAGAGTGATTCAACTGGAAAGTTTATATGTATAATATATGCATAACATAGTAGAAAAACACTGATAATTTAGAGGTTTCTAATGTGATGTCGTAAATAAACACATTTTTTTGCTCTTTCATTGCAAACGCTGGCTGAACCCAACGAGATAGATCAAAATAATGTAGTACAGTATTGTTCACCTTAAAATGGTCTACAAAAAAGTTCGCGATGGTATATGTCTATCTCTTAGTGGTAACACACAATAACCGTTATTTTATCCTTTGCTTTTTACAAGAAATAATGCCTTATTTACGAATCGATTTTAAGCAATACAGAATTAATCCTTATCCAATTAAGTACCTTAAATACATTGCGCATTGAATATAGATCAATATGGCCCTTCACAGCATGTAATTTAAATTAATAGTTTAGAAGATATTACACATTTAAAATGCAGGGACATAACGGCTGTGGCGGTACCGGCCGCGGAGCCGGCGGCGTGTGCCTATAACTGGGGAAGGACTGGACAAAGCGGAAAGACCTTCTGTAGTACATTTAGTATCAGCATTGCACCCGTGCGAAGCCGGGGCGGGTCGCTAGTATAGTATATACTATAAGATGGAAATGCTTTGATAAATTTTAACTGCGTAAATTGTACCGTTCGTAATACGTAATACGAGTTCCGATACATCACACAGAAATGCACTAGGAATATCTCAAATGTAAGCTCCCCTTTACCAAAACATTTGCCTTCACTAGACATCCATTCATTATTTGCTTCGAGTGTTACACTAATGAAGAGTCGTAGTTCGTGGCTGATGAGGACACCTCGCATGTTTAATAATATTCTGACCTAATAGGGGAAATATTTGGGTAAAATCGAGTTCAACGTCATCATTTCAGCTAAAGGATGGCCAGTGTTGAACGTAGGCATCTCTGTTACACTTTGTTAATATTGCTATATCAATAAGATTGTCTTTCTTAACCTTTTAGCCATGGCCATAACTACTATTTAATCTGCAATAAATATTATTCTGCAATTTTGGATAGTAATGAATTCCAAGTTTATAAGTGTTGTTAAAACACTTGTCGATGAAAAGATTAAAGTAACTGACCATACACCGTCCCTATATAGATTATATAGATTCTGCGTGGTAAGGAACAAAAACGGATCCAAAATTTATCCCTGGGGGACTCCCATTTTTATATATATTTATACGATTTATTTGTGGTTCTTATCCTCAGATCTTCCGTTCATCTAGTGCCAGACCAAGCTGAGCTTTTAGATCCTTGGTTGCCATTTTAAACTATTCTGCGCCAACCATTACCTATAGATTGTCAAACTATGTTGTCCACTGCCGCTTCTTTAATAAATAAAATTTTCATCGAAATAATTATATATTATATAACTAATATAATTATATACCTTTTCTTTTCTCTGTAATAAAGAAAACTTTAAATTTCCCATTTTGTATATGGCTAAAACGTTGTCCGTGAAAATAATAAAAAAAAACCTCATTCTTTTGGTCTATGGTCGACCGCTATTGTAAATGCGCGCGCATAGGAAAACTGATTAATTTTTCCCGCCATTGCGAAAAAATTTTCACAACCCGTTTTATAGTTTTTTATCATTATTTTATTCGCAAGTGTGTTGAAAAACGTCGTTTGATACACGTGTGTATTGCTGATTACCGTCCTCGGCTCTCTTAAGACCCTCGCCTAAAGGCTCGGGTCTTAATAACGCCTCAGCGGTAATCACCAACATTACACACTTGTACCATAATGTACTATTTCATTACGTCTCGTTGCATTATCGATAGAGACTATGTGCAAACAGAAGTTCCACTTGTTTTATAGTAGAGGGAGGCAAACCAGCATGTGGGACTGCAATCACCATTGTGTATAGAGATCAGCAATACCAAAGAGTCGCCGATCCGTTGCCAGTCTATATATTATATTACTCCTTCATTTCTTTCTTTCTGGTCTTCTCACTCACTCGCAGGAACACAACAACCCTCAAGGAAATTGTTATTTGGCTGTGGTATTTTGAGCGATGGAGGCACTTCCGTAGGCTAGCCAGGAAACTTTTATTTAAACTTTACACATAATTTAAAAGTAAGCGGTAACTTATATAATGACAAAAGGTCGTGGGTTTTTATTGCGGAAAAAATCCACAGACCCTGCAGTTCCCGCAATCTTCGGAGGCATTGAAAATGAATTTAAGAATAAAACAAATCTTGCGAAAAGATTTTTTATAAAAGTACGTAAAGGCATACCTACAGGACACAATTATTAATCAATTTCACTCGGAGAGGTCTCAATCGACGCGCATCTTCAAAGATGCGGTTTCCTCATTTTTTCGATATATATAATAGTATTTTTTTAATTAATTACTAAAAAAACATAAAAAAAATTCCCGATTTTTTTTACAATTTTCAAAATTCTCAAAAACTATCCAATTTTCAAAATTCCTTCACTATCGGATCCATCTATCGGATTAAATTCTGAACCTGGGGACTTGTTGTCTTGTTCCATGGCGAAATCTCAATTATCCTCGGAGATATAGCGAAAATAGCTTATTGGCCGAAAAGGATTTGATTGACATTTTCAATGTCAAAAATGGTTTCCTTCTCTATGTCTTAATTTCTCTTTTACGAAGAAGCTTTGACGGTTGGCTGGAAGAGATCTCTTTCAGAGATAAGCCCGCCTTTAAACTGTTTAATTTATTTGTCTACTTTTATTTGTATTGTTTTGTGGTATAATAAATAGATTACATACATACATACACGAAGTTTATGATATATATTATTCCTGAGTCTATCACGTAAAATAAAACATAGTCATATATTATGAACAAGGTAGACACGAAAGTAGCTAGTAAAACGTTTAGTGTAGTATCGGAAAGCAATAAGCGTGAACATCCCATGTTGACGCAAAAAATAAATATCCACAGAGAGTACACTCTATGAACAAACCTTCAATTGATTTTATGATGTACTCAAGTTTGCTATGGGAAATATAATGTATGACATGTCATAAGATAGAGATCGAATGGCGCACCATTAGGTTTCCAATTTTTTTTTATACTACGTCGGGTGGCAGACAAGCATACGGCCCGCCTGATGTGAAGCGGTTACCGTAGCCATATTAACGCTCGCAACATAGAATATCGATCGCGCGCCGCCACCCCCACTGCCATCGCAGCATCTCCTTCCTTATCCATATCATCATCATTAGCTTCTATCCACGCACTGGAATATAGATGTCGCAGCCAATTCGTAGAATCCGCCGCATTATTCAGTCTGTTTTGGAATAACCAATTTGTTTTTGTTCCGCAAGTTGACATTAGTTATATCACATACTTTTGTAAAATTCGAAATATTTTTACGGACGTACATAATATTTACATAAATATATCGACAAGCGACAGTGAGGATGTTTATCTCCTTAAATAACTCACGGAGTGAATCCCTAGAACCCAAATTGTAAATTGATCTAATGGCTCTCTTTTGTAATACAAAAAAATTATCAATGTCAGCTGCTTTACCCCAAAGCAATATCCCATATGACATAATGCTATGGAAATAACTAAAATAAACGAGCCTAGCAGTTGTCTCGTCCGCTATCTGTCTTATTCTCCTAACCGCCTATGCTGCGGAACTGAGTCTGCGAGCTAGTTTCGTTATATGAGGGCCCCACTGCAACTTTGAATCAATGGTAATACCAAGAAAAACAGTATCATTGTCATAAACTAGGGTGGTGTCCTTTATGACTACATCAGCATGGACTTGCCTGACATTGGGTAACGTGAATTTAATACATTTAGTTTTGTATGAGTTAAGAACTGCAAAACAGTGGGATGAATTAGGGTTGACGACAAACGATCGGTCAAAATTAAAAAAAAATCAAAATTCAAAATATCTATATTCCTTGGACTTTATAAAGCACTTAGAAACGTCATACAAATTAAATATAAGAATATGTATAAATCATTACTACTCTAAATCCGCAGAGCTTAGATTCACTTTCATCACACTATCTTGAATGTGAAAGTGAATTTAAGTTAACAACGTACATCGAAAATTCAGGATGTGCACACTGACTGTTCTAAAGTCCTTGTAAGTACATAATCTTACTGGAGAATAAGGAAATGTGCTGCTACTACCTCCTGGACCTGCAGCATTTTGCAGTCGATAAAAGGTTGCAGTGTAGGTAAGTGGTTCATCAACATCTTTGACCCTGCTGACTGACAAACGAGGCTCTGGCGAAAAGAGAGGTAGGGCATAACGTATTTTTAAGCTGCCTGACTAGGGAAGTACCTCCATCTCACAGAATACCGCCGCCAAATAACAATTCCCTTGAGGGTTGTTGTGTTCCTGTGAGCGAGGGAGGTGACCAGAAAGAAAGATCGGCGATCCCTTGGTGTCGCTGATCTCTATAGGTGGTGGTGATTGCAGGTAACCCACATGCTGGTTTGCCCCCCCCCCCCCCCTTCCCCTCATATAAAAAAAGTGGTTAATAAGTGAGTGAAGACAAGTGGAACTTCTGTCTGCGCATAGTCTCTGATCGATAATGCAACGAGATGTAATGAATTCAATATAATAATGCTGTGCACAAGTTGTAACATAAATATCTGTCGCATTCGCAATACTTAGCGAGCACTTTTCTGGTAAACATGGGAATTGATGTAAAAAGTTCGTTTGGAAAACGAATTGTGCAAACAAGATGTTTATTTTAATAGACTAAAATACAGGCAAGAGAATGTAAACTGTATGCTCAAACATATAATATACCATAATGAACAACAGACATACAATTACCTACTTTATTTAATGTACCCGTTTCTTTAAGGGCTGAAATTGCGTGACGCGGATGCCCGCGTGGTCCCATACAAAAGTGGACCGTCACGGGGACCCGTGCGGGCGTCCGTCGTCGCAGGCAAATGGATCTCGCGTCCGTGCAATGGGACTCATCTTCCCGCGACAGAGCCTGCGAGGGATTCGCGGAGTTGTTCGTTCGTTTATAGTGATGTGCTGAGTCGAGTTCGAGTATTTTGGTACTCGTCAACACGTTAAAATGTCGTCACGCGCGCACCCACGCGCGTATAGAGCCGCGACGGTCGCCCGCTTAATGCAGTGTCAGCCCTAAGGTTGCCTTGAAAAGATTGCTTCTAGCAATAAGGCCGTCTTGTTGCACACACATAATTTAAGGTTGCCTTGAAAAGATTGCTTTTAGCAATAAGGCCGTCTTGTTGCACACACATAATTTAAGGTTGCCTTGAAAAGATTGCTTTTAGCAATAAGGCCGCCTTGTTGCACACACATAATTTAAGGTTGCCTTGAAAAGATTGCTTTTAGCAATGAGGCCGCCTTGTTGCACACACATAAATTAAGGTTGCCTTGAAAAGATTGCTTTTAGCAATAAGGCCGCCTTGTTGCACTCACATAAATTAAGGTTGCATTGAAAATATTGCTTTAAGCAATAAGGCCGCCTTGTTGCACACACATAAATTAAGGTTGCGTTGAAAAGATTGCTTTTTGCAATAAGGCCGCCTTGTTGCACACACATAATTTAAGGTTGCCTTGAAAAGATTGCTTTTAGCAATAAGGCCGCCTTGTTGCACACACATAATTTAAGGGTGCCTTGAAAAGATTGCTTTTAGCAATAAGGCCGCCTTGTTGCACACACATAATTTAAGGTTGCCTTGAAAAGATTGCTTTTAGCAATAAGGCCGCTTTGTTACACATACCTATTTTATATAAGTGGATATGTTCTGTATGCTGACTAATTTGTTTATGAATGAAGGCAACCCATGTCGTAGTTGTTCGGAAATACCGCTGAGGGAAGTTGATTCCACAGTGTCACTGTTCGTGGTATAAAGTGTCTTAAGAAACGTACTGTAGTAAACCGCCAATTATCAAGATGATATAGATGGAATTAAGTAAGTATATTAAGTAAAGTAGGTATCTTATGACACTAATTCGCTAAACATATTTTCATTATAATAGTAATTATAATTAATGAAAATAATTATTACAATATGTTGTTTGTTTATGCATATTATATGTATTTCCAATTTGGCAAACATAATGATGAGTATCAGGTGAATATTGAACATACGCGGGAAAATTAATTCATTTTACCAAATTAGACCTAACATATTGCAGCGTGCGGTTTTCGATATAATGGAATATCAAAATGGGGATGCTGTACTAATTTCATTAAACAGTCATGTGCCATTAGCGTTTATTATCAACACACATTGTTTACTTGTGCACGCAACAAATTATAATTTTAATAATATGGAAACACTGATATTTCTCTGTAGCTTCAAGTAGAGCAGCTCTGAAAACTTTTTAGGCGACGGCACCCTTACGAACAATATGTAAAGGAAAACTAAAGTAAAAAAAAAAACAATTTGCTTAAGAGCCATATTACATTTTGACTGTGATTTTTGCGTAAAATGGCCAATTTTGGCGTTCTTGGTCTCGGAAACAAAAATACATTAACAATGTTGACTTATTGAATAGTACAGAATAGCTATTGGCATAGTACATAGTGGCCTCGCTTTTTGTAAATTTTGCTTAACTTTTTAAATAAACCCAAAATTGCAGAGAAAATTTTTCATAAAATGCGTGCATTCACTATTTTGAGCTCCTGGATTGAACTACTGTTACAAACAAATGAAATAAAAAAAATAGAATGTTATTTGTTATATAGTCGTATAGTACATAGCGGCCTCGGAATTTTGAAATATCATTGATTTAATATAGAAAAAAAACATTCTTTTAACCAAAAAAACTTCGAAAATCGCTTTAAGTAAAATGTTAATTCCTCGAATAAACGAAAATATTATTGAGCAAAATTTATACGAGAATAATTGTTACTTCATGATGAATAAACTTTGTAGCATCAATTTATTATATTAATTCAATAAAAACGATAAATATAACTTCAAAATTACTACAAAAAACGATGCGCCGGCGGCCTTCGCGGCTTTAGTACTGCGCGAGAGCTCGTCAGCGTGGAAATGTAATAGGGCTCTTAAGCGTACTTAAACTTTCTTCTTCATCTTTTTCTTCGTCAACTCTTATTCACCCCACTGCTAGGATACTAGTCTCCCGTCATTCGAAGGGGTTTAGAGCGAAATCCACTCCGCTGCTCAACTGCGGGTTGGTGGAGGACTTGGTTTAATGACTGTCACCCAACGACAACATCCGGGACCAACAGCTTAATGCTAGTGGCTGTCACGATCTTTAGAACCAAAGCCAACCTCTCCTGTGGTGCATCCTGCCGACTAGCGAAAGAAGCTCTGTCAAAAGAGAGGTAGGTACAGCGTATTTGTAGGTACAGCGTATTTGTAGGCTGCCCGACTAGGGAAGTATCTCCACCTCACAGAATACCGCAGCCTAATAACAATTCCCTTGAGGGTTGTTGTGTTCCTGTGAGTAGGTCACTAGAAAGGAAGGAAGGAGTCGCTACGCTGTCAGCGGGGGTGACTGCACGCGAACGAATATTTCATGTTGCGAGGGTTAATATGGTTACGGTAACCGCTACACATCATTCATCATGTCAGTTAAAGGACGTCTACTGCTGAACCGCTATTACATATCCTTTAGACTTTTGCCGGCTTACGTATTAAGAACTTTACCCTCATGTCTCCATGCATACTATTTAGGCTAGACATTGAATACAAAACCCAGACGCCGATGGGCGTCTTTAGCATGTGATTAATGATTTTTGGGACGCCGATTGGCGGCCTCGGCACTGTGTTATCGGTTTTGTGCCTTGTGCATTCATTGGCTCCCTGTGAACTTTATCAGATCGTCGATCAATCTAGGAGGAGGCCGTTCTATGCCGCCATTTCTGGTCCATAGCCGCCATTCCAGAGCCTGCCTCATCAACCTGCCTACTACCACTTCAGCCTGCTAATTCTTAGAGCTAATGGTTAATTCTAGTTCTAATATTAAAATACTTATTCCTGAGTTTATCATGTAGAGATTGTCCGAGTACCACTCTCGCCATAGTATGCTGCGCAAACTTGATCTTTAACATCATCACTAGAAACACAACACTATTCAAAGCGTTTCATCTTAAGATATTTTGAATTAATATGATCGTCGTTAATATATTTCATTTCACCGTGACTAATATCTGAGAGTATCTAATATATATCTAATATCACATCACTCCGTTTGCTGACGGCCGTCGGGGCCCAGCGGCTCGGAAAATAACCTTCTGCTAACTGACACGCTCAGTACTCATTGACTTTAAGACGATATTCACAGATAATAAGCTGTTTATTTTCATTTTTTCTCCTAATACTATGCTGGATACTGATGACCGCCTGCTTGATGTATCGCATTTTACGTAAACCTTGCGCTTGCAGTATGAGTATTCGTTTAGCCGTTTAACAGTGAATGTACTAAATGTTATATCTCATAAAGCCATACATCTAAATTCCAAAAGTATACTTCTCCTACTTCTGGTTCTAAAATAGCTTTATCCCCGGGACTACAATGTCATGCAGAAATCCAGTGCCTACCTATTGGCTCGCAAGACAGTGGATGCCAGAAATGGAAGCGATGAAATCATGTCATGAAATGACGCCGCTGGTAGAAGGCTTAGAAGATGCTTTTTCACATTCCTTTTGAAGTGGTTAGAAGTCGATCATCCCGTTGTGCAATTTTTAACTGGGCATGGCAATTTTAGAGCTAAACCCTTTTCGTTTAAATTAGTGCCGTCGCCCTTATGCGAATGTTCTACTGCAAATTATGAATTCGATCAAACAGCACACCGTGATCGCTGGGAGTGTGACCTTTGGCGGCGGGAGCGAGATGACATGTTGAATTCATTGCATGCCGCATTCGGGGTAGTATACTATTCTGATTTGGTACAAAAAAGGTAGAATTACCAAGTGTTCAGACCATCGTGTGATGGGCCTGTCCCGATCCATACCCTTATACTCAGCATCCATGAGCTGTTTTGTGGAGTCTTCCCAGAGATGAAGAACTGTATCATATACATGGTCTGATTTGAGTTCATTGTCCTTTTGGCGGTTGCCGCTGTTAATCCTGGCTACACAAGAGACTCAGTAGTGGGGTCGTGTGATGGGCCTGACTTGATCCATACCCATAGACTCAGAAACTTTCACAGTTATTCTATTACAGAAGTAGTATTAAAAGATATAACATGCGCCTAATTCAATACGTTAGATTTGATGTTCAAAGGTTTGCACTTCAGGAACATGAAATCTAACATGTATACACTGTGATAACGCGCAATCAACTCGACGTCGTCAAAATAAACATACTTTGGTGTATATTTGTAGTTTACGTGCCTTCCAGGCAGAATTTTCCAACTTTACTTTCAGTATAAACTAGAGAAGAATCTTAGATTTTTAGAATTCACGAAATCGTATCTTCGTAACGTGCACTATTTCCCGCAAACGGCCACTGTCGTAAAAGGCGTCTTTCCGCACGTAACCGCCGCCGTACGTCCGTATAGCTGGCGAGCTAAGGAGTTCCTGAATAAAATATACCGCATGCAACCGTATTCAGCCGCAGTGTATCGCTGCGCTCTGGTTGTGATGTCTATGTCGTAAACGGTAAAGAATTGCATATTTCCTTCGTGGTTATAGTGATGAAACTTGATGTGTTTGCTCTATCTTACTTCTAGCGAAAAGTCTTGTAGGAAATCTCACAAGACGACCTCACTTTCTCTCGAATGGCCGAATATGGAACTGATCGCAAAGGCTGCAATGCGGCGCCGCGTATAACGAAAGTTTGTTCATAGTATACAATCTATTTTCAAATAAAATAATTTTATTTCTTATTATGTAATTACTAGATACCATTATACTATTTGTTTTTTTTTTATATTAGCTCAGCATATTGGCTCCGCTTCGCCTGATGGTAAGCGAAAAGAGGAACCCCAATTGCATCGGCAACGGACAAGAGACCTGGATGTCTTGTCAGTCGACGCTGCCATGCAGGCCTACAAGATGCTTCTTCACGCTTCTCTTGAAGGACACATATTGTATGAATGAGGAAATACATATGCCGGCAACGCGTTCCACTTTTTAATGGTGCGACATAGATAGGAGTTGCCAAACTTTTTAGTACGCGAAGGAATGATCCCAACTGTAAACTTGTGATATCGCGAGCACGTGATGTTCTGTGATTTTCATTACAAAATCATTTGTTTTGTTTTTATAAAACATGTATACGACTTGATATTTATTATTTTTCGCGCAATTTTCCTATTTTTTTCTTTAAAATAAGAATCTTCTCCTGACAGTAACAAATATAACATAAACGTGACTAAGAAAATAGGGATTTATTTACACACACACACACACAAACACACACACACACACACACACACACACACACACATTATATATATATATATATATATATATATATATATATATATATATAAATATAGCTGCAAGAATCTAGTTTTCTAAAAAAATAAGATAAGTATCAGAGTGCTTAGAATCTGGCAGCCATCTTGGAGACAGCGATGGCATCACTCATTTCATCTGGTTTCCGGCCGTTGAATATAAACTACATCGCTATCAAAATGCGACAGACACGAACGCATCCTAAAATTGTCTTAGCAAATGGAACCTGGAAATTATATATCGGACAGCGAGTAAATGTTTCGCACCTTGCATACATCTACTACAACAGAATAAATAACTAAAACAAGTAAAAAATTCGACATCTATCGGTATATGTAATTATCGTCGTCAATTTCATCCCACTGCTGGGATACGGCCCTCCCCTCAATCGAAGGGGCTTAGAACACACTCCACCATGCTGCTCAACAGCAATAGAAGTGACAATAATTAATGAATGATATCAAGTACCTATATAATTTTTAGTCAATTCACAATTCAATCTCCATTCGGTCAACATTCGTTCTGTGATCGTAATAATATAATTACGAGAATTTGGTCATCTGGTCATAATCATCATCATCAGGTCATTTTAGTCTCCACTACAGGAGCACGACCCTCCTAGACGGAAGGAGGATTTGGCATACACTCCCCACGCTGGCCAGACGGGTTGGGGAGGCCAGATCCATGTTTGCTAATGTATTTCCCTTAGTCGCCTTGTACGACTTCCACGGGAAGAGACGGAGTGATTCTATACTAATCTGCCGGAAAACCACACGCGATATATATCATATTAAATTAGATTGTTTACGATTGCCAAGTCAATCTATCCATTTAAAATATAAAAGATTTTTAATATTGATCTGGTCGCTATAAGATTTTGTTAGGTTAGCTAATTACGTAATAACTTAAGACAGTAGGTACATTAAGTAGGGACTAAATAAATTTTAGTTGGAATATTAAATAATAAATCATTTGATTATATAAATATTAGATACTGGCTACTAGTAATAAATAAAAAATTCTATAAATAAAAAAATGTAATCCTGTCCATCTCAGTTTCGAGCTCATAAAAAACCAGCTGATACGAGGATATTCAATAAGTCGCGCCAGACTCCAACTCCAATATTATTATTGCGAGAGATGCAAGAGTTTTATTGAAATTGAGACCCCGAGATCTATCCTCCCATTCAAAACTGAAACTTAATACAATGTACTATGACTCACTATGTCAATTAACGTATATTATATGATAGAAATACCGAAAATGAACTTTAATCGAATGGCATTAAAATATGTTTTAAAATGGTTATTCAAAATTTGGAATTACTGAGCAGCGAAGTGATTTGAAATGAGATAGATTGATCTTTTACGGATAAAGCATGGCTAAGCGTCTGAAACGCTAGTGTTGTGGTGTTATGGGGTCGTCGACTGCTGTTTAATATGAGCCTGGTATCGTCTGTTTGCTGTAGTGCGGCCCGAATGTTGCTGTTATCTTGTTTTAACACACGCTGCTTCGATAAATATGCTTTAGTGCTCTATCTATTCATTGTTTGACAGTTCGAATTTCATGAATAAGTGGTATATTTGGGCAGTTTGAATGAATGTTTATACTCTCTTAATATTTTTATTTTTACTAAAGTAGGGTTGCAAACAAGCATCGGATTGTTGTGAAGAAATAAACGCTCGCAACATAAAATATCGCTCGCGTACCGCCAGTCCCGCTGCCAACGCAGCAACTTCTTCCCTTCTGGTGACCTCACGCACTTGCAGGAACACAACAACCCTCAAGGGAATCATTATTTGGCTGCAGTTTTTTGTGAGGAGGAGTTACTTCCCCAGTCGGGCAGTATTGTTATTTCATCATCATCATCAGGTCATTTTAGTCTCCACTACAGGAGCACGACCCTCTCTCGTCCGTCCCAGACAGAAGGAGGATTTGGCCTACACTCCCCACGCTGGCCAGACGGGTTGGGGAGGCCTGATCGATCTTTGGTAATGTATTTCCCTTAGTCGCCTTGTACGACATCCACGGGAAGAGACGGAGTGATTCTATTCTATTCTGCCGGAAACCACACGGCCATTATTTATGATTACTGGAGTGCACTGATGCTATTTGTTATTTAGTTGTTCAATATTTTCAACATTTAACAGATTACATTTGTGTGCACACACATAATGTATTCTGACGTAAGCACTCTGGTGTATAGTGCAAGTTTCTTAGTCACATTCGAACGTGTTAACATTTACAAACCTAAAAAATTGAGAAAAAATTTCATATTGTGAATTTACCAGACGCGTGTTACATATTCAAATTAGCCGGGTTGCTCATTTCATAATGTGAGCAAGTAAGCCACATAATTTAGATATGTAACACGCGTCTTATAAATTCACAACTTGAGAGTTCTTCTTTATTTGGTCGGTTTGTTTACGTTGACATGAGCGAACGCGAACAAAAACCTCGCACTTAGCACTCCAAACTTAACTTGAAATGGGTTTCGATAGCGACAGAGAAGTCGCTTAAGTAATAAATCGTGATAAGTTGATTTTATATATTTTATGATCTTATGGCGCAATACTATACAACCAAATTCAACCATTAAAAAAACAAAAAAAAATTTTATTAGACAATTGTCCGAGTTTGGCACGCTTAATAGGCTTGTATCCCATTTTTTTTTTCGATTTGTTATTTAAAGACGTCACAATAATATAAATATAGGTGAAATAATTACTTCGATTGCATAAAAACTTCTCGAGATATGATAACTTGAAGATCACAATTTTGGACTATCCCGAAAACGCTCCATACAAAAGGCCACCACCTTATGACGTCACACCGTGTTATTTTATATGCATTCAATCAGAAATTTGTACGACAGTTATGTTAAATATTGCGTTTATGTAGCCAGTGCCGTAACAAAAGTTATAGTATTTTCTATTGTTTCTACAATGGTAATATTTATTTTTTATAATTTCATACCTTTAAAATGAGCTTTCCCACCAAACTTTGACCGCACATAAAACACGTCGGACAAAAGTTATTAAAATTTTAAGATCGCAGATCGTTCTAGTTTTATGTATTTTACGTTACTGATAGAGAGTTTTTATAATTTTGTAACATGGGCAACAAGCCTATTGCCATACAAATCCATTTTCATTTGAAACTACTACATATAATAAAAAAAAGAAAAAGAAGTTTTTTAGTAGCATACTCATATTGCTTGCCTGACAATTGTCCGAGTTTGGCACGCTTAATTGCCATACAAATCCATTTTCATTTGAAACTACTTAGAAAGCTAGTAGTGACAGATTATGACACATTTCTCCAACCCGTTTACCACTGGTGATGTGCCGCGTGACATGTAAACGTTATTACTGTTAACCATTCATGTAACAAGTGACAGTTGGCGACAGCTACGGCGTTACGCAGCTCTTCTCTATTTTATGAAGGGTTACGAGCAACTTCCATGAGTTTGATAAATTCGATTTTTTTAAAAAAGAACATGGTAACTTTGACCTGATGCTGCAGCATTACCAGAAATTTGCAGGACAGCCAACTCCTTATCAATTTATATCAGAGGTATCTTGTGTTCATATAGAGGGTAATAATCTCAATAATCGGTTATAGATAAACGATGATCAGGGTCAGGTGATGGAGCAAGAGAAACATTTTTTCTTAGTTCGTGACATTAATAATTTTTTTATATATGTACTAGCGTCATCATATCAGCCCGTATTCGTCCACTGCTGAATATAGGACTAGAGAGCTACACGCCCCGATCCTGAGTGACCCACGTCTTTCCACTCCCTAACCCTTCCTTGCGGCTAAGCTTTGGAACTCCTTACCATGTGATGTTAAAATGTCCTCTTCTGTGGATTCTTTCAAATCGGCTTTAAAAAGATCCTATGATAAAACCTTGAACTGCTAGTAACAACTATATTGAATTCCAATATTACTTAGTGTATCTAATAAGTTAATTTAATTTGTTCTTTGTTTGTAGTCTCATTCCACCCTCGGGATATACATATTTACTGAATCCTCTCAAATATTTAAAGGTTGACTGGAAGAGATCCCTTAGAGGGATAAGTCCGCCTTTGTACTTTTATTCTATGTAAATTTTATATTATTATTGTTTTATTTAGTGCAATAAAAATATTACAAACAAACAAACAAACTTTTCTTGAGATCGTCGCTCCATCTAATGGGTGGTCATCCCAAACGGCGTCTGCCAGTACCCCAGTGATTCTCGGTTCTACGATGTTGAGGAGTATGCAAGCCGAAATCTGAAGCCCTTAAAGACTTATTTACATATTATTATCTTTATGTTCCACGCATAAAGGTTTTATTGACGTCATTTATGCAAACAAACAAGCAACTTTATTAACAATTTCGTTTAATTGACAAAATCGTAAAGGTAAATATAGCTATAGCCTATAAAGTTATTTTTATATACCCATAACGTGAAGTAAATAACAGTTTAGTATCTCGTTACTGGAACTGTATCGCGAGTACTCGCATTATGGCCACCATGTTTGTTTAATTATGTCTTTAAATGGAGTTATCATGTTTCATTTGTATACTTTAGCCATTACTCTATTTCAAAGGTGAGTTAATTTGAAAACTTTATCATTTAAAACTTAAGAAATTCATCAATTTTAGACGAAAATTATGATCCAGCACAGTATAAGTAATAGTACTTATAGTATGGATATTCCCTGCTGCACTCTGGTATCGACTTCACCTCCCCTCTGAGTGGAATCTAGAACAGTTTGCACTGGGATGTGGCCATACCCCGGCCACTCCATTACAAATGTGATGAGCTCGGTGGCGTAGCGGTCAATGACGCGGCTTCGACACCAACGCTCGTGGGTTCGATTCCCACATAGGACAAACATTTGTGTGCATGAACATGTCTGTTTGTCTTAGTTTAGGTTGGCACACGGGGCGCATTAGCTGATAGGTATAGGGTGCGTTGTTTGTCTTAGTCTGGGTGTTCTCTATGCATCATAAGTATGTATTTACAAAATAAAAAGTATTTACGTATGTTTATCAGTTGTCTAGTACTCATAACACAAGCTTCGCTTACTTTGGGCTAGATGGCGCTGTGTAATTTGTCTGACAATATTTATTTATTATTTTATAAATAAATAATAAAAAATAATCGTTAAATAATATATAAATAATGACATCTTTGAAAGTGTATATGAGGGCGCATGCAAGCGGTACCGTAAAAATTGTCAAAGATTCGTCTCAGAAAGTAGGTGAGGTCAGTACAAAAGAGCGGCAGGAGTCTGCCATACTGTAAGTAATCTTCCTCCCAGTCGTACAATCTTGGCAGAGTGGTCGTGGTCATGGGCAAGTCATTGTGAATGGCAGCTCGTGATATATGCTTCCATATGATTCTTTTGAACGCATTGTGAGAGCAGTCAGATATGCCCAATCTCTGCGTCCAAGTCCCAAATTAAGCGCAAAGCTTGTGTTATGGGTACTAGATAACTGATAAATGTACTTAAATACATTTTTTTTTGTAAATACATACCTAAAATACATCGAAAACACCCAGACCAAGACAAACAGACATGTTCATGCACATAAAATGTTTGTCTTGTGCGGGAATCGAACCCGCGACCTCGGAGTCAAAGTGGATATTGGATTCGACCACCGAGCTCGTCTCAATTCAATTCTCGATTCAATAACAATAGATATCGTAATAGGTACTACGATACAGCGCCGAGAGATTCTAAAATGTTGAACAAGCACTCTCTTGTCGAGAGCACTTGTAAAACACCACATTTGCGGAACAATACATTCATGAGTTGTGTCAACAGGTTAAATCCACAATGGTACGCACTTTGCTTTTCTTCCTTAATCATTTAAAACCTCACACTCGTGTTGTTGTTAACACAATACAGTTTGTTACTGTTAAATGACAATGGGTCACCATTGTCATTTAACAGTGTCATTGTCATTATTGCCGTCGTCATTATGTTTACTAATGTTTATTTTGCCTATTACCAATGCAAGGGTTAACGTTATTTTGTTATATTTATTTATATTATATACATGTATATAAATATAACAAAATAACGTTATATATATCCCCTCGGTCACTCCATACTAATGTCGCGTCGTTTACTACTACATATTAAGCAATGACGTCTGTGCAGAGCTTGAATGAGCGTGTGTGCGTTTGGCGTAAAACAAACTGTTCCAGATTTGTCTCAGAGGGGAGGTGAGGTCGACACGAGAGAGCGGTAGGGAGGGGCTATACTGTATCTTGTACTATTACTTATACTGTGTTTTTATTAAGGAGAACAGTTTAGGTGACACCTACAAAGTTTCGTCAATAATCAACGTCATCAACAATTATATGTAAAAAAAGAGAAAAATATTTCAAAAGCATGAAAAGTTCTGACCTACCAATATTTCGAAGGTAATCTTGAATAATTTTATATTTTACTTTGTAGACAGCTGACAGAATGAATGGAGATAAGCAGGAGTGACAGACTTAGACATGGCTAGATGTAGCGTGGTTTATGCATCACGTGAAAACCGAGCGTGCCATTCATCATTTTAATAATGTAACACGTACAAGATGAACAGAATTTCCTCTCCTGTCTCAAATCAGACGTTGCGTCAGGCCTACGCAAAGTGACAGGCGACAGCGCTAATTATTTGTTGCGTGCGTGAAGAAAAACATGCTAGATTAAGAGTTTATTTTTTTTTGTATTGCGTCACGTGGAAAGCAATCATACGGCCCTCCTGATGCGAAGCGGTTACTGTAGTCATATAAACGCTTGCAATTGCAATTGCATGTGAAATATTGCTCGCGCACTGCCACCCCCGCCAACGCATCAGCTCCTTCCAGCCTGGTGACCTCACTCACTCGCAGGAACATAATAACACTCAAGAGAATTGTTGTTTGGCTGCGGTATTGTGTGACGTGGAGGTACTTCTCCAGTCGGGCAGCTTAAAATCAAATAATACCGATTTACACTAAAATAAATAAATAAATTTTAAACATTTGTAAAGTTGATACTGTTGACTGTTGGCACTTGGTGGAACATTATTATCATAATGTTATAATAAAGCACTTGTACTATTCCACCTTATTATATTTAATATTACCGACCAGTTTCGCCGCTAAGGCATTATCAAGGTAAACAGATGGTGTTTGTGTTTCTAAAAACATTTTTGTAGAAACACAAACACCATCTGTTATTAATATTAAATATAATAACGTGGAATAGTACAAGTGCTTTATTATAATAATTATTAAACATTTGTAGTTTATTTACGAAGTACAATAAAAAATTATGCAATGTGTGACAAGTGAAACCTAAAATGCTCAGAATAAATTGTGTACAAAAAAAAAGAAAAAATTCGTAAAATATTACGTCATTTTGATTGATTCAAAGAAATTCTTTGTATTAATGCTAAATACAGTTTATACAAAATGTTTTACAACTATTTAGTCAAAAATGATACTCTCGTAACGATACTTTACATAAGACTGGGAGATCCATATAGTATTTATTAAGGAGAATCTTGGGGTGTAAGTGGTTCATCAACATTTTTGAACCAAAGCCAACTTCATCTGCACGCGGTACACCCTGCTGACTGACAAACGAAGCTCTGGCGAAAAGAGAGGTAGGGAGCGTAATTGTAAGCTACCCGACTGGGGAATGTACCTCCACCTCACAGAATACCGCAGCCAAATAACGGTTCCCTTGAGGGCTGTTATGTTCCTGCGAGTGAGTGAGGTCACCAGAAAGGAAGGAGATGCGGCGATGGCAGCGGGGGTGGCGGCGCGCGAGCGATATTTTATGTTGCGAGCGTTAATATGGCTACGGTAACCGCGTCACATCAGGCGGGCCGTATGCTTGTCTGCCACCCGACGTAGTATAAAAAAAATTAGAATCCTTCGTATTGATACTAAACACAGCATCGATAAAATATTTAATAATAACCTAATATAAACTTCATACTGTTAATATAGCCACAAAATACAGCATTTACATTATCGAGGAATATTTTGAAGAACCGATTGGTGATTACATTCGGAAATAAATAATAAATAAATATTGTCAGACAAATTACACAGTGCCATCTAGCCCCAAAGTAAGCGAAGCTTGTGTTATGGGTACTAGACAACTGATAAACATACGTAAATATATTTTTTTTTTTGTAAATACATACTTATGATACATAGAAAACACCCAGACTAAGACAAACAGACATGTTCATGCACACAAATGTTTGTCCTATGTGGGAATCGAACCCACGAGCGTTGGTGTCGAAGCCGCGTCATTGACCGCTACGCCACCGAGCTTGTCACGAAAAAAATCTCTTAATCGAAAAAATCAATTAATGAAGAAGAATTGACAGGTATCTCCAAGAATTACTGGATAATGAAATAAGCGTTGGTCATTGTATTGAGAAACTGGCTAATTTGTGATCATTTTAAAGGTTTTTTTTACATTACGTCGGGTGGCAGACAAGCATATGGCCCGCCTGATGTGAAGTGGTTACCGTAGCCATATTAACGCCGCATCTCCTTCCTTTCTGGTGACCTCACTCACTAGCAGGAACACAACAACCCTCAAGGGAATTGTTATTTGGCTGCGGTATACTGTGAGGTGGAGGTACATTCCCTAGCCGGGTAGCTGACAATTACGTCCCCTACCTATCTTTTCGCCAGAGCTTCATTTGTCAGTCAGCAGGGTGCACCGCGTGCAGATGAAGTGGCTTTGGTTCAAAGATGTTGACGAACCACTTACACCCCAACTGAAGGTATATTTAAAGTTATACGTTTTTATTTGTTTTTTTTTAACTTAAGTCAAGACGAGCACGGTGGTTGAATGGCTAGCAATGGCTACTTTAACTCCGAGATCGCGTGTTCGATCCCCGCACAAGACAAACTATTTTGTGATGTGAAAAAGGACAACCATCGAATTAGGATAGGTATAATAATTGGATTAATGATTTTTTTGTGTAATTTTTAATTGTTTATATTGTGTTCATTTACAAGAATAAAAAAATCTTTCATATTTGTCATTATTTTCAAATATATTATATATTATAAGTACATCTATGTTTTTCCTTCATCTCCGTTGATCGCCTTTATAAATCTAAACTTGTTACAGTTATAAACACCGTCCAAATCATGTAAATAGCTGAACCGATTTCGATGAAATACAGCAAAGAACACTCTCGATTGAATTACATTTCAAACAAAAAAACTGCATCTAACATCAAACAAACACACAAACAGATACGTTAAACTTACACCCTCTTTTTACGTCGGGGGTTAAAAAGGATATCATGTTATATGCATTTACGACCTTGTAAAAGATTTGGGCTAGTTTACCACTATATATTCTGAAAAGAGTAAAGTGGCACGAAACAAAAACTTGCCTCGTGCCAGCTTACTACTAGCTATTATGAAAAGTAGTACGCTCGCACTAGTGCCAGAATCTGAGCATGCCAGTTGACACCTAAGTCATTTTTTAATATCATCGTACATTTTTGCGTTAACGGCTTGCGGTATCTAGTTGATGTCTAATTATATGCCTGGAGCAATTGTAACTAAGCCGTGTGGTTTCCGGCAGACTAGAATAGAATCACTCCGTCTCCTCCGCGACTATGGCGGCAGCTTCGGGGGTAGCGCCCCTGATCGATGTTTGGTAATGTATTTCCCTTAGTCGCCTTGTATACAAGCGTATTGCGAGCGTTAGCTCGCAACATAAAATATTGCTCGCGCGCCGCAACCCCCGCTGCTAACGCAGCATCTCCTTTCTTTCTGGTGACCTCACCCACTCGCAGGTACACAACAACCCCCAAGGGAATTGTTATTTGGCTGCGGTATTCTGTGAGGTGGAGGTACATTCTTCAGTCGGGTAGCTTAAAATTACGCTCCCTACCTCTCTTTTCGCCAGAGCTTCGTTTGTCAATCAGCAGGGTGCACCGCGTGCAGGTGAAGTCGGCTTTGGTTCAAAAATGTTGATCAACCACTTGCAGATCTGTCATTTCCCATACAAAATACAGCTGCGGACGTAGGCTAGTTCAAATCCATTATTATTATCACATTTGTCACACAAGAACATGACTTGTGTTCATTTTGTACCGTGCACGTGATAAAATTAAGAATGAGTATATCCATAGTATGAATGAATGAGTTTATTTGCATTGAATGAGGTTATTACACTGTGAGCCATTCAGTTAGCTGGTGGCTAGCAGAATTATATAATCGTGCAGAAAGTAAATCTAGAGTTACAAATATAGCTCTAAATATCAGCCGGCTTAAGTGACAGTCTGGCGTCATAGCGCTGTGAACTGACGAACGATGGCGCAGCGCGATTCTGGAACACTGGTGCCCAACAGGGTCCATAGTCAATCACTTGAGTATCTACTTGTAATGTAGTTGAAAGTTTGTACGATCTAGACCAGTGGTTCCCAACCTCTTTTTGTTCGCGGACCACTACGAGGTTTTTGTTGCATGTAGGGTGTAAGAGTCATATAAATCCATTATTACATAACTTGAGATTTGAGTATTTTGTATAATAGTGCTCAATCTGTTACATTATAAGTTTGTATCACGGACCATTTGCCGTATGGTTTCCGGCAGACTAGAATAGAATCACTCCGTCTCTTCCCGTGGATGTCGTACAAGGCGACTAAGGGAAATACATTATAAAACTTCGATCTGGCCTCCCCAACCGTCTAAAACGTCTGGCCAGCGTTCCCCACGCTAAGGCCAAATCCTCCTTCTGTCTAGGACGGACGAGAGAGGGTCGTGCTCCTGTAGTGGAGACTAAAATGACCTAATGATGATGATGATCACGGACCATTAATTTACCTTTCATGAACCACTGGTGGTCCGCGGACCACCGGTTGAGAACCTGTGATCTAGATGTAATTGTATTCTGGAAGCAAACAAGATGAAATTGGAATGACGAGTGCCGTCTATAAAACGCAGTGCTGGACGACCGCTCATTAGATGTAAACAATGAACACGCGATCGTTGGGAAAGTCTAAGTTAATCTTATCTTATTAAGTCTATGTTCAGCAGTGCCCGTCTTCAATGGTTTACTTTGACTAGCTCGGTGGCTGAATGACTAGCAACACTTTGACTCTGAAGCCGCGGGTTCGATCCTCGCAACAGCACAAACATTTGTGTGCTTGAACATGTTTATCTGGGGGCACGGCAGTGCCCCCGCCAAGTCGATATGTCTTAGTTTGCGTGTTTTCTATGTATTGTATGTATGTATTTACTAAAAAAATATATTTAAGTAGGGATATATATTAGTTACCTAATACCCTTAGTACAAGCTTATTTTAGAACTGAAAGCACTGCACAGCGTGGGACTTGGCCTGAGATGCTGCAGTACTTTATCAAGGGAGAATCCTGCTGTTTATTTTTAATGTAATATAAAATGTCATGTTTGTGTACGATAGCGCAATAAATGAATATTGTATTTTACCACATAAATGATAATACTTTTATACTGATAAATAAAGCAATTCGTGCGAAATTATTCCCTAACCATTTCAAAATATTCAAAAATGCACAACGTTAATGTTCAAGTTTTCGCTTCTGCCGGCACTCCCGGAGTGCAACCCGTTTTTTTCAGTAATCTCTAATGTCCACACAATTTTTAGGTATATTTTCTCTTTATTAAACTTTCCTAAATCTAAAAGTAACCGAATTGGTCGAGCCGTTCTCGAGTTTCGCTTAGCAACATTCATTTTTATTTGTATTATATTGAGTGACGACGATGTAGATAAACATTGTTAACTAGGGTTCTCGTTATATGTTAGAACACATAGGGAAAAACAATAATCTAGTCTATAGTTATTTCGTTCATATTATTATATATTATACAAAACTACCTGTTATATGACCGAGGTATTCTGCCAGACAAAGCACCACTCTAAAATTAATGACGTATTTCGTTTCCATTATCTCTTAAATTGTCGGAAATTCTAAGCATTCCTTGAGATTCGAAATATAGATAATAATAGGTATTGTCTTCAATTCATGTTCCCCCTGTTACATTTAATGAAACGAAAGTGAGCGTTACGGAATTTTAGCATAATCTGATAATTGAATCATAATGGGTATTAATTAATTATATCAAAGGTAGCTTTGGACTGTTCAGGCGAATTTTATCCATCATCATCATCGTCAGATCATTTTAGTCTCCACTACAGGAGCACGACCCTCTCTCGTCCGTCCCAGACAGAAGGAGGATTTGGCCTACACTCTCCACGCTGGCCAGACGGGTTGGGGAGGTCTGGGGCCGAAGTTGAATCCGATTACCAGTGGATTTTTTAATTGCGAAAATAGATCTTAGGTTTAAGTTATTAAGAAACTTCTTTAGTTTTGTCGGTAGAGCTTTATGGTTTCCTTAAGCTAAGCTAAACACAATTACCGTCAATCTGAGCTAATAATATAAATTGCTATATGATACGCTTATGATATTAACATATGGCTACGGTAACCGCTTTACATCAGGCGGGCCGTATGCTTGTCTGCCACCCGACGTATTATAAAGAAAAAAAAAGTACGGACAACCAAAATCATGACGCAGGCTTAGTAATATTCGTATGTATACCATGTTCAGTTAGAGTCACTCCGAACATAGGATTTATTTACCACGGAATATGACGCCGAAACATCATCAAAAACATTTAAGCCTCGCTTCGGCGGTTTACATAATAATATTCATGGTGAGCCCAAGTGGGATTTGCATGGCATAACGCGACTGGTGGGCGACGAAGTGAGAAATTGCTCGGGATTGCTGACTCACGGTGTTTTGGCTCGGTTTATCCCACTTGATCTATACTCTACGTTATCTACTTGTTTGCTGCGAACCACGCGAACCCTCGACATCGCGTTTTCTTCTTCACAAAAAAGTTTCGATATCTCGAAACTACTCAACCGATTACTGCTGTGAATTTATTAGGTATATGTTTAATATCTATTTGTACACCAAGTTAAATAAAATTCGATAAATGTTATAATGTTATAATAAAGCACTTGTAAACAGATGGTGTTTGTGATTCTACAAAACATTTTTATGTAAATTAAAAAATGTTTTGTAGAAACACAAACACCATCTGTTTACCTTGATAATGCCTTAGCGGCGAAACCGGTCGGTAATATTAAATATAATAACGTGGAATAGTACAAGTGCTTTATTATAACATTATGATAATAATGTTCCACCAAGTGCCCACAATCAACCGTATCAACTCGATAAATGTTATTTATAATAAAGCACTTGTACTGTTCCACGTTATTGACGAGCTCGGTGGCGTAGCGGTCAATGACGCGGCTTCGACACCAACGCTCGTGGGTTCCATTCCCACATAAGACAAACATTTGTGTCTGTTTGTCTTAGTTTGGGTGTTTTCTATGTATCATAAGTATGTATTTAAAAAAAATGTATTTACGAATGTTTATCATTATATTTATTATTTAAAAAAAAATTAATTTACGTATGTTGTCTAATACCCATAGCACAAGCTTTGCTTACTTTGGGGCTAGATGGCGCTGTGTAATTTGTCTGACAATATTTATTTATTTATTTATTATATTTAATATTACGGATTAATATTACGGTGTGTGTGATGGGTGGAAATTAAAAAAAAATATATATTATTTGCTTGATAAATGGAAATTTTGTAAAAAAAATTAATTTAAGCTAAGTTTAAAAAATTGTCAGTGTAGACTTCTAATTTGATTCAGTGGTTGCTTCGAATGGTGGTGTAATAATAACACCATTACATAACTGTGTCTATCTACTTATTACCATTTTTTATTTATAATATAAAAATATAATTCGATAAATATCGAATTATATTTTTTATAATATCCTATTGAGACCCTAGACACTCATGTGGAGAGTCAAACCGAATGTTGCAATGTGGCGACGCGTCGCCACGCGTTTGTAGCACCGCGACTATCCCACTTGCAACACATCCCACAGAGATCTTCCTTCTTGCATGTTAATACAAAATTGTATTGATTATTTTTTAAATTATTTGTTACACACATTATTTCATTATTTTTTCATTATTCTTTCTTTTGTTTCAGATACCGATGATGAACATCCAATCTTCTAATATTTGCAAGTAAGTGTTGTATTCTGAAACTTTGTAATTATTCTTGTCAATACTCTCTCTTGATACATCACAATAGCATGGTAAATTCTCATACACAAGTACATAATTATTCGTTGAAGACAAGACAAGTAGATGTTTTTCAGGCATCCATGTAGTTCGAACATGTTTAGATTATATAACTGAAAAAGTAACATAATTCCGAACAAGGCATACAAGTTAAATTTTGGCGAATGTTATGGTACAAAATAAACTTATCTGTAACATGATATACTCGTATTCAGGAAAACGAATTTTGTTAATAAAATGATGGAAATACATATTCGTACTATACAAGATATTGACTTGTTGAGTATTGTAATTATTATAAATAAAGAAATAAATATTCCTTCTGCCCGCATCTTCGACCAGCTTGAGCACAGTACCGCAATAAAAAGTAACTAAATAAATAAATAAACAAAGCTTGTCCTATGATTACTAGATAAAACTATTTAATACATTAAAAAAAAAACAAATTTTAGTTATTAGAGCCTGAATAACTGAAAAATGTACCTGTAACTTTTTAATTACGCATCGACCAGTTGTGTTTTATATCCGACAAATTTCGACAAATTCAAGGCAACATCTGGGTGAAATCAGATTTTCGCTAGGTGGTGTAGTTTTTTTGGGCAGTGCCGAAATAAAGCTTATTTCGGCACTGCCACAAAAAAATACTTATAACTTTTTAACGGGAGGTCGACTAATTCTGATACTTGGTGTCTGAATTCGACAAATTGACGACTAATTCTGGGGAAAATCATATCTTCGCTATGTTTTGTAGTTCAATAGATCCCGAGTGGGCTGTGCCGAAATAAGCTTATTTCGGCACTGCCACAAAAAAAACCTTATAACTCTTTAACGGGAGACCGACAAATTTTTTGCTTTGGGCGACAAATTTCGACAAATTAACGACAATTTTTTTGTCTAGTTAACATCAAGATCTGAGACTTGGGCAGTGCCGAAATAAGGCACACCAGAGATCTGGGTTTTTCTCAGCTATTACAAAATATAAGATATATTTTTTGACTACCTGATACTTAATAAAATAATCTTCATTTTCACAGCTGTTGTTGTACGAATTGTTAACTTTCTTAACAGGAAGAAATATAGGCATTAGGGCATAGAAAATATCTTTAAAATTTCCTGAGATATTTCCTATATAGGTTAATTTAAGTACAGACTTCGAGATGGAAGTTGGATTTTTTAAAATAGGTTATAGATTTTTGCGAAACAGAAGAGGGATTGATGAGGAAAAAACCAGAGCGATTAGTGCTAGTTTTTAGTCACATTCGAATGTTTGCAAGCCGAACAAACTGAGGAAAAGTTGAATATTGTGAATTTACCAGACGCGTGTTACATATTCAAATTTGCTCACTTCAAACTAGAAGCAAGTAAGCCACATAATTTTGATATGTAACACGCGTCTTAAAAATTGACAACATGAGAGTTCTTCTCTATTTGGTCGGTTTGTTTACGTTGACATGAGCGAACGCGAACAAAAAACTGGTACTAAGCATGCAGAATAGCGGTGCTTTTCGCTTGAAATAACAGATATAATCAATATGGAACGTTTTGTTCACCAGTCTTAATTTTTGTTTTTTTTTTATCGCCATCTAGTCCCAAATTAAGCGCAAAGCATGTGTTATACACATACCTTTTTTTTTTTTGGAAATACATACTTTTGATACATAGAAAACACCCAGACCAAGACAAACAGACATGTTCATGCACACAAATGTTTGTCCTGTGCGGGAATCGAACCCGCGACCAAGGTGGCTATTGCTAACCATTCGACCACCGAGCTCGTCAACTGTGTATTTCACTGGGTATTTTAATAGTATATTCATTCAGAGGCTTCATTATATTTTTGTGTAAAGCGATTATTGCCAGATTTATATGTTTCCATTTGTCTGATATCTGAACCAAATAAAAAATATTACTAGTGTAGCGATAAATAATGTTTTCTTTGTTTCGCCTTGATTGATTTCCGGACAAAGTGATGGATCGCATTACGCAGGTTACATTATACCGATTATTACAATGAAGGGAAGATTTCCTGACCTTCGATTAATGGAAAATATTACGTGATCAGATAAAACTAGCTTATTGTGTATTACGTAAGTAACAAAGGTTCTCAGAATTATTATGGTACTGAAAATATGATATTAATAAAACCGGCCAAGTGCGAGTCGGACTCGCGCTCGAAGGGTTCCGTACCATTATCCATAAAAACGACAAAAAAATCACATTTGTTGTATGGGAGCCCCCTTTAAATATTTGTTTTATTTTTGTTTAACTATTGATTTTTAAAGTGAATATATAACTAAATATTATGTGAGTATTTCAAGCGCAATTGCAATTGATAACGGCAATAGGTAGACCTATTGCCGTTATCAATTGCAAACAAAAACGATCAAAAAAATCACGTTTGTTGTATGGGAGCCCCCTTAAATATTTATTTTATTCTGTGTTTTAGTATTTGTTGTTATAGCTGCAACAGGAATACATCATGTGTGAAAATTTCAACATAAAAGGCTTATAAAAGGTTTTTATAAAAGGAAATGAGGGTAACAGCACGCCGTTTACAAATTCTGAGTCTGGGGGGTATTTATCATAAATATTCAATTCAACCTGTTCCATAGCATAGCAAGAGCGGAGCAGGTAAAGGTCCTCTCGTCTGGTTGGTTTACTGGACGAGAGAGAAGAGCATCCCCGTGATATAACCGGAAGGTTGGCACACGGGGCGCACTAGCTGTTAGGTATAGGGTACGTTGTTCCATAGCATCGTTATACGTGTCAGTTTAACCGAACATGTAAGTTAAGCATGGTCGACGGCAACCTGTCTATGGGTATGGGTATCTCGGGCTTCGCTTGGAAGTTAAGCCGTCGGAACTGGCCGTTGTCATTAGATGATATCAAGCCAACTCAGTGGCCTTTGGGCGGTTTGAGGACACTGGTCAGCCCACAGTCATAATTATATTATTCACCACAGTTGAGCAACGCAATAGAGTAAGCTCTAAACCTCACTTTATTTAAAGGAAGACCCGTATCCCAGTAGTAAGATAAAAATGGTTTGATAAGATAAATAAATAAATATAAATATTTCTGGACTATTTACACAGCGCCATCTACTCCCAAATTAAGCGCAAAGCTTTTGTTATGGGTACTGATAAATGTATTATCATATACATATATACATTTTTTTTTTGTAAATACATACATAAATACATAGAAACGCCCAGACCAAGACAAACAGACATGTTCATGCACACAAATGTTTGCCTTGTGCGGGGATCGAACCCGCGACCTCGGAGCCAAAGTGGCCATTGCTAACCATTCGACCACCGAGCTCGTCATATGTGTGATGTGTGTGTGTGTGTGTGGGGGGTTTCGACCTAATAATCCTTTTAGAGGAACTCGTATTGTCTACAATTATATTTTTTTTATCATCTCTCCAGTTAATTTTCTTTTCTTATAATCTTTAGCGTTCTCGCTTAAAAATTTTAGCTGGAGCGATCATTCAAACATCGTGTTCTGGCCGGTTGTGTGCATTTTGCTTGTCGATTGATTCGACTGCTGGAGTGTTGATTGCTCATTATACGTCTCGATCAATAGGGTTTGCGTCGAATTTGCGGTTCAAAGCCAGACAACCACAAACTTTTTGCGTAATTGGACCCCAGTCTTAGAATTTTAAGCAGATACCTACCCAGTGTCGTAGCTTAAGCTGGATGGCACCTGTATCAAAATTTGGTAGGGGCTCTTTTGCTTCGACCCAAACATGTAAAGACCGGGGAGCCAGCTATTTACTCCAAACTGGTGGCCCTTGTGGGAGCCCATAACATTGATCGTCTGATACGTCTGCAGCTACGCTCCTGTACCTACTAAAATGTTGATTTTTGGCCATAGTGGAACGTTATTGACGTTGTTATGAATAAAACACCTATACTGTTCCACAGAAATAAATTCATTATTACCAACTGTTTCGCATTTAGGGCATTATCAAGGTAAACAGGCGATATTTCACCATCATTAATACCATCTCTTTACGTTGATAATGCCGTAATGGCGAAACCGGTTGATAAAACAAGCTTAATTATTAGTAAAGTAAATTTTATTAGTAAAGTAAAAAAACAACAAATTGTTCTAAGTAATTACATTAATATACGTAAGTAATGATAACTACCAAGTGTTTGTCGGTCTCATCATTATCAGCCTGCATCTACTTTATAGGCCTTCACTAATGCTTTCCACCATAAGCGATCCTCCGCTTTCCGCGTCCACCCGCTTCCAACCGCTTTTTGAGGTCATTGGTCCATCTAGAGGCCTCAAAAAACATTTTGTTACGACATAGTCTCCACTCCAGAACATTCCTCCCCCATCGCCGACTCGGCAAATGTGGCCGGCCACTACCACTTCAGCTTGCTGATTCTAAGAGCTATGTCGACAACTTTGGTTCTTCTTCCGATTTCCTCGTTCCAGATTCGATCGCTGAGGGAAATTCCGAGCATAGCTCTCTCCATAGCTCGCTGTGCGACTTTTAGCTTGTGAACCAGCCTTATGGTCAGTCTATAAATCTCCGCACCGTTGGTCATAGTGAGGATGACGCACTGGTTAAATACTTTAGTCTTCGAGCATTGAGGTATCCATGTGGTCAAGAAAAATATAACGAAGCTTTCCAAAAGCTGCCCGTCCCGGACCAGCTAGTCTCGTATTAAGTGCAAATGATAACATGAATCATACGGCCTACTCTTACGGCTCATTTATAATGGCTTTATTCCCTAAAACAGAATCTAAATACGTCTACTTTGTAAAAGTAAGAAAGTTCTTGGAAAATTTATTATTATTTCTTACTTCTAAGAAATACAATAAAATTAATTCAAGCTTCAGTAGTTTGTGGCTGTTTTAGTTAGTTGTCAAATTGCTGTATCATTATCTTATTTCTTTAGCAAATCTTATAAAAGTCAATGTCTCAGAGACAAGAACGTTTCAATCTTGCTTATAAACAATTTGGTTGAAAATTCGTATTTCGATAAAAGGGTCGAATCGATAAACAATCTTATTTCTATAAGTGAGCACATCTTGTATTTAAATATATATATTATTTGTTTGGTTTGTTTTTCAAGTTTATCTTTAATCTTATTTCAATAAGTAAACAGATCTTGTATTTAAATTTATACATTGGTATCTTAGATGAAAATTTGTTTTTTAATAAGATTTAGGTCCTCAATTTCGTCTCAAATAGATCTATCTATCTTGCCTAATTTCTTTGATATGCTACTTGATAATCTTCTAAAATAATATCTCAGTATTGTGAAATACACAATACGACCAGAAATATGTGCGATCTTTAATTTTAATAACTTACGTACGACTTGACTTACGGTCGATCAAATCTTTGCGTCTTTACAATTCACATCGTGATTTTTTTCAAATTCCGTCATTTACGTTCGGTACACAATCACTCCGCCAACAAGCAGCAGCAGAGAGAGCGTAATGTAGTATACTCTAAACCACTTTGCCAACTGGATTGAAAGGAGGCCCGTATCCCAATACTGGTATGATTATGGGTTGATGTCGACACAATGAAGATTATTTTCAATCCAAAAGTACAAAAATGATTAATGCTTGAGAAATTTAATCTGAGGCGATGGCTTTGAAGTGTTCTAATTACCTCGTTAATTGGCTTGTCAGTTCCACGAAAGGAAAACTTGGCTTTTTTCATAATTTTTCACTTCAACAATCCTGTTAGACATTTTAATCGAAAATTAGTGCTTGCTGTTATTAAATCTGGGTAACTTTATAATATTCAAAATGAGCAAATAAATTAATAACATTAAATGAGCAGAGAAATTAGACTGGACTGATATTCTGGCCATTGTGTCGTAAATGTGTGTTTTAATTGGAGATACTACGATACACAAAAATTGTCTCACCATGGTTAGATAATTTTGAGCATATGGAAGAATCTCCAGCACATGTTTCCACAGAGTCGTCGAATACTTTGGCCTATATTTGAATATTTTGGGAAAAGCGAACAAAATTTTGAAAAATTGATGTATCTGGCTGGGTTGAAGAAAAGCGATCAATAGGGCAGTATCTGATGTGATAATCAAATCAAATTTGATCCACACTCAACACTACTAGCCAAGATGCTATCCATACTACTGTATAAATATATGGCATAATAAATAGTCCGCGCAAGAATCATGAAAGGTCACCTTCATCAACGTGGAAAACAAGTCAAGGAGGAGATAGTAAAACCGAAAGGCAGTCCGATAATTTAGATAATTTGATTGTAGTGGGCACTTCCAAGGAAAAAGACTACGTGGCTATTTACATAGCCATTTTTGCTACGATTGTAGATGTTGCTACGACAAGTTATGGTTCTTACTAATCTGCAAATTCCATAGAATGCCCTGGTAATATTATGTGCTTATATGAATTTAATAGATCTTTTTCAAGTAAGATTCAACCCTTAGGAATTGATATATTATATGGGAATTTTATATTTAATATTCTAAAGGAAGAACCGATCAAGAGACGATAATCGATAAAAAATATAAATAAACTGAAAAATGATACAAACAAATGTTTGATGTCACAAATAGTGAAATTTTGAAAAAAAAACATACATATTTTTAAGACACTATTCGTAACGATGCAAATATCAAAGAAAGAAAGAATATCAAAGATACAAAGCCATAAATTTCTAGCGACAATAATATGAAAAAGAAAACATATCTGAAGAACCTTTGAAGTTCTGTTTACTCATGAACAAGATACAGAAAAAGTAAACATTATATTCATGTATATTTATTTAACGAGGGTGATAGTAATATTGGAATCACTAACAATATGCATAAAAGGTATTAAGCATATGAATGTTAAAGGCAATACGATAATAACCATATTAATAATTCATATTAGCATTAGAAATAGCAATTAGCATGCTAAGAGAATATTAATATGCGAATGAAGTTATTGAACATTATTATTTCTATTACTAGCATAGAGAGTATTAAACGAATAATCCAATTTTGTTAAAACATGGTGTGTAGATAACAGAAGAACATAGGCAACTTTAGAAAGTGTCATAAAAGAAAGACTTTTATGATAAGAGATAATATAATAAGGCAGACAGCGAATTAACGAATCTGTGATTTCTTGGTATTACGTGGGGTATAATATATTTTATTTACAGTGACTCATTATATATATTTCTTTTCTCTCTTTATGTAGGCAACAACAGTCATTCACAGAACAGAGTAAATATTTTTTTAACTAATATTAACAAACGCCCTAATAGTGCCGAAAATAATACATTATGTTATATATTAGTTCATGATTCAAGACGCGTATTTTTCAAAATATACCTTGTTGGTAGGGTATGATCTGTACGTGCTGGTAAATATTCATTTACAACAAAAAAATCCGTAGATACCGTTACCAAACTCCAAGCATGCGAAGCGACGAGTGGAAACTAGTCGATGCTTAGGTAAATGTTCGGACGATAATGTAGCTATTTTAAACCTGTCTGACGGCGTTTCAGTGCTGGCGCCTCCGCCAAACAATGTCCTATTTTCTGGCGCACCGCAGAATGTTGCAATGTAAACATGCGGTACTTGCTCGCCGATAATGGACATAGACGTACCGACTTCATTCATAGACGTACCCACCTTTCTGCTATAGATATTTTGTTTTATCAACAGAACATGATTTATTAGGAATTTCTCAAACATCGACAGCGCATACTCACTGCAAACGAGCGTACTACTAATCTACCACCGTTAAGTTTATTTATATTTTTGCAGATCATAAAAATTTAAACGTACCTAGTAAAAAATATACTACCACTACCACTCGGTATATATAATATACAAGAATAGCAAGAAGTTCTATACTGTTACACGTCTTGAATATACGATAAATTCGATTTATCGCATATTCCGGGTACATATTCACCAACCCGAAGTTGCGCAGCATGGTGGAGTATGCTCTAAACCTCTTCCGTTGAGGGGAAACTCATATCCCAGAAGTGGGATGAATAAGGGTTGAGAACGAAGGGTACATAAGCGATTTTATTGACAATACAGACAAACTTTTGTAAGAGCGATAAGTATGGTATACAAATATAAAATAACAACAGTAGCCTAAGACAGCACAACCAATAACATAACAGTAAATATATTACGCACGTTACATTAATAGCAAATACATATTAATACAATTATCCCAATAACGTAGGTCTCATTAATGCATATAATTTTAATGCTTGATGTTGCTAATGCTTTAATAATCCAATGAATTAATGAAATCGCTAATGCAATAATAAAATATAATGAACGAACGAAGGCAATAATGACGATGGAAGAGACCATTGGCCAATAATATCAATTCATTATAACTTCATTATGACTCCACTTTTATCCGAAAATAAAGCGAGCTATAATCAAGTATCGTTAAGTCATATCGTCAGATAATGCGGGATTGCAAGGAAACTCCGTATTATTTAGTTTAACAAAAGACATTCGCCAATAGTTTGTTGATACATCCAAAGTTACGTCGTTCCATATAATGTCAACTTATTCTGGGATTGGTATTCAATGCTAAATACTTCTGCTATCAAGTTTCTCATTGGACCCTATTTCTGTTGTTATTTGGTTAATGGGGGAGCGACAGTTCATAATTTATGAAATGAAATGAAATGAAATTCTTTATTTGCGCATATACAGTCATTTACATAAATATTAGGCCAAGGTAGTAAATTATTTGGCAACTGTACATTGCCTTAAAAATGTAGGCATGCAAAATATTGAAGTACATGTCAGTTTTTTAAACATAATAATAAATAAATAAATAATAAATATTGTCAGACAAATTACACAGCGCCATCTAGCCCCAAAGTAAGCGAAGCTTGTGTTATACTACTACTACTAGACAACTGATAAACATACGTAAATACATTTTTTTTCTGTAAATACATACTTATGATACATAGAAAACATTCATACCAAGACATGTTCATTCACACAAATGTCCTGTGTGGGAATCGAACCCACGAGCGTTGGTGTCGAAGCCGCGTCATTGACCGCTACGCCACCGAGCTCGTCATTAGAAAATTAGAATTATCCTTATATAAGTATCTATCCTTTCCTATCTCATAATAAAAGATCCGATAATAAAATAAATTTAATTAAAATATTGGTGATTGGTAATGATTCCATTTACGGGTTGTATTTTAAAAGAAATCCATTAAATAACAAGTCACTTGTTCTATGTACAGAGTGGACAGCCCTTATATGCTTCACTGCTGTAAGCTGCACACTCCAATTAATATTAATTGTATTTACTAACACCTTAGAATAGTCAACTTACTAACATAATGAGTCATGTCACTTGTAATTTTAAATAAATAATAATAATAATATGTTAATATTAACTCAATTTTATTTAAAGAAAACTACAAAGATTCTCATTATTATGTAGCATTAATCCTTTAGAACCATTTTATGGTTCTAAATTCTAAAGGAACTACAACATCTGTTTGATTCCGTCATTCACAATGGGACCGCACCGTTGATCAGGAGTTTGGTCGTTTTGTTCTTTAAAAAAGGTGACAAAATCTTATTGAAGAATTATAGATCGATCTCACTGCTGACCGTCGTTTATAAGCTGTTTTCTAGGGTTATCACGAATTGTCTCGCTCGATGGTTTGATGACTACCAGCCCCGGTGGCTGAGTATATCATATAGTCATCAAACCATCGAGCAGGCTGGGTTTCGTAAAGGCTACAGTACCATGGACCACATACATACATTGCAGATTGCGCATCGCACTCCTTCAGTTTGCCGACGACGTGGTCATAATGGCTGAATCGATGGAGGATCTCGGTCATATGTTGACCGATCTCAATGATACATCTCGTACCGTGAGGCTGGGGATGAATTTCGACAAGATAAAAGTCATGTACAACGATTTTGTGGTCCCTAGCCCGGTTATGATATGTCTACCTCCCACATTTCATACACGCACCCTATACCTAACAGCTAATGCGCCCCGTGTGCCAACCTTCCGGTTATATCACGGGTTGCGAGTCTCTCGTCCAGTAAATCAGCATTTCATATTCCCACATTTCATACAGCTTGGTCGGGTTAATTTCAACAAAGAGATCGATAGACGTATTCGATCGGGCTGGGCAGCTTTTGGAAAGCTTCGACACATCTTCGCCGCACATATCTCAATGCTTGAAGACTAAAATCTTCAACCAGTGCGTTCTCCCTGCAATGACCTACGGTGCAGAAACTTTGACATTGACCATCGGACTGGTCCACAGGTTAAAGGTCGCGCAGCGATCGATGAAGAGGGCTATGCTCGGGGTTACTTTGAGGGATCGAAATTCGGTGAAGTACCAAAGTTATCGACTTCAGTGTTTGCAATCTAAAGTGGCAATATTCTGGTCACATCTGCCGGGTAAATGATGGCAGATGGGGAGGAAGGAGTGGAGGCCGCGTGTAGGATGACGAAGCGTCGCACACCCTCCTTCTAGATGGTCCAATGACCTTAAGAAAGCAGCTGGAAACGGCTGGATGCGCGGAAGGCCGAGGATCGTATTTGGCGGAAAGCATTGGGGAAGGCTTATATCCAGCAGTGGGTAGATACCGGCTGATGATGATGATGATGATGATGGATTAGAAAATGATTATACTACACCAATGAAAGTAAGCTTTTGCGATTAACATATTCTTAATTAATATTCTAAAATATTGTTCTAACGGGATATTTGATTGATTGTTGTACTCAATCACACGTAAACGGTTAAACAAAATTGATTGAATTTAGTATACTCAGAGGATACATTCTGGATTAATATTTAACATATTTTTTATTCCAGTTGTTCTTATACTCGGGGTAAAGTAGAATCTAACGATAAACAGTTCTAGACAGACCTTGTGATCTAAAGATCTGTCTGGTTTAATAATATGTAGTTTAAAGTATTGTAATGATTTGATGGTTACGTTATCAAAAGCTTGTGTGGCATCTAGTGAAGTGTTAGACCAACTATATTTATTTTTGTAAAGATTTTCCTCGATAGAAAATGCTACAAAGGAAGGCTCTTTGAGGGTATGTGGGTAAAAGGAAATACCCATTTGAAGGCATTTGACATATTGTAAATCCACTATTTGGTTCGATGTGAGAAATTTATTTTCGTATTTTCGTGCAACGTTCCGTTCGGATAGATAAATGAAATACGATAAAGATTTTGTAGGAAGATAAATTTGGAACATGTAGAGCAAAAAATATAGTTTTAACCCGCGACTATGTTGGTAGATTTAGCATTTATTTGTTTATTACGACACAAATAAGATATTGCTAACTTAAATAAAACTAATAGTCCAGTCATCTTAGGGGTCTCACCTCGGAATTCGAGATAACCGGTTGTAAACTCGTATAAACCTTTATTTTAACATCCTTAAACTTGTCGCAAAACATACATATGATAGCGTGTACGCGACTTTTAGATTAGGTACTGAGGTTAAAGGTAAAAAAATCGTTTTTTTGCAAATATCTCGTTCCCTGTCAAATTTACGCTATAGATATACTAGGGGATTAAATTTTCTGCAACTTTTGTTTCAAAATTTTTTTTGTTACCTCAAACCGTTTTTGAGATAGAGGGCGGTGAGCGCGCAGTCTTTCACTATGTACTGTATCATTCAAGTTCAACCTGTATTCTCGGTCATAAACAAGCCGTATTAAGTCCGTTAATTATTGAAAAATATATAATTATAAATAATTTACATTTTTTCATAAAATATTACATTGAATTGCACGTATTCCGATATTTCGTGATAATTTTCAAATATCCTTTATTATGTCATGGCTTCACGAGTCGCAATGGGCTTATAATCGTCTCTCGAGCCTATCAACGTTTACCACACGGGTGCACTCAACCGGCTAGCTAACGAGGCTCTGGAGAAAGAGAAGAAGGGCATGTCGAGTCCAATTGGGGAAGTACCTCCACCTCACAGAAGACACGAGCTTAATAACAATACCCTACAATTTCTGCAAGTAAATGTGGTAACTAGGCGTAAGGAGGCATGGATTTTTGTTCAACTACGTAGGGTGACAAATATGCACCCGGGCTGCCTCATGTGAAGCGATAATAGTAACAATATAAATGCGCGTTACATGAAATACCGCTCTTGCGTCTCCACCCTCGCTGCCATAGCAGCGACTCCTTCCTTTCCTGGAGACCTCACCCACTCGCAGGAATACAACAACAACTCAAGAGAATTGTTATTTATCCAAATAACAATAGGCTTGTATCCCATTTTTTTTTTCGATTTGTTATTTAAAGACGTCACAATAATATAAATATAGGTGAAATAATTACTTCGATTGCATAAAAACTTCTCGAGATATGATAACTTGAAGATCACAATTTTGGACTATCCCGAAAACGCTCCATACAAAAGGCCACCACGTTATGACGCCACACCGTGCTATTTTATATGCATTAAATCAGAAATTTGTACGACAGCTATGTTAAATATTGCGTTTATGTAGCCAGTGCCGTAACAAAAGTTATAGTATTTTTTATTGTTTCTACAATGGTAATATGTATTTTTTATAATTTCATACCTTTAAAATGGACTTTCCCACCAAACTTTGACCGCACATAGAACACGTCGGACATAAGTTATTAAAATTTCAAGATAGCAGATCGTTCTAGTTTTATGTATTTTACGTTACTGATAGAGAGTTTTTATAATTTTGTAACATGGGCAACAAGCCTATTATCTTATTGTCATAGTGAGGTGGAAGTATTTTTCCAATCGGGCAGTTCTCTTTGGCCTCGTTTGTAAATCAGCAGGCTGCTCATATGCAGGCGAGGTTAACTTTGGTTTAAGGATGTTGAGAGACCACTTACACCCTAAATGAATGACCATATTTCTTACACTACAAAGGCAAAGGTTTTATTTTGATATAACACTCTCTCAATACTATGACAAAATATAGAATTCTAAAGAAGGAAATATTTCAATCTAAAGAGCTTGACGGCTACTTTCTAACCAATCACATAAGTTAAGAAATGCCTACCGTAACCTGAGTATGGATTGGTTTACTTATCGAGCCTGAAAGGTGGCTACTGTACGGCAACTAAACAAAGCATTCGGTCGATTATTAGGTGTCTTTTGGGTGTCTTGAAAACTACTGGCCTCCGACAACCTGTAGTGGAGATGCGGGCAACGTATCCCAGCAGTGGGTTGAAAGGGTTGATATAGTTATCATTATAGCATTCATATAATAGCTCAAAGATCACAATAATAGGAAGACAAACTGTATACTTTATAGTATAATAGGCTCTTTAGGAGAAAAAGTGATAATGATATACAATTTATATCTATTTTCGCTTGTTACAGACACAGAGTAAGCCGTCGATAGGAGCTCATGACATAATTGTTTACTGGCACAAAATGTAAGTATAAAACTATTCTACATTAAAAATTGTATGTGTTAAGTGTGTACCTAATACTAATTAAATTATAATTCGCTCGAATGAGAACCAAGAATGTTATAGTTGTGAAAATAATGTAAAATAAAGTCATTTAACTCATTTCTTACACATCATGCCTGAGATAGGCTTTAACTAACTTTGTTATTGTTACACCAAAAATATTTTTATGTGCCTATCTAATATTCTTGTTTTTATTTTACCATCGTGTTTAGCGCCAAAGCTAAAAAGGTAATCATCCTGTTGATTACCAAACGAGGATAAAGAGTATCAAATCCAATTAAAGAAGTACCAGATGAGTTGTAACAACGTCACATATTACATTTTGCAGCGTCAGGCGTTCGCGTTGTGGCCGACTACTGCACAAGCAGTAGTCTCTGTGCCGTCACAAAGTTAAGACATTTCGTGCGCTATTTCACTTGTAATTTGTAGTTACTTATCTGACTCTAATAAACTCTTCTAACTACTTAAGTGTTGAATCTCATTTATTACTTCCACGTCACCTTCACAACAGAGACGACACAGAGGCATTCTCAACAGAGGAAATAACTTCACTTCACAAAATACCTCAGTCAAATAATAGTCATGTGGATAATTATCTATTCCGTCCACTTTTGTATATTCTCGATACAATTTCAAAACACCTATATTTCTTTTCAGGTAAACGTCGATAACTATCAGTTTTCCTCCTTTGAAAGAATAAGCTTATCACCATGGAGTTTGAAGACGCTGATATGCACAGCAACGGCAACTATTCTTACTACATGAATGGCACTTACAATGGCACATACGAGAACTGCCCGAACAACAACCTTCCGATTATCTCCGTGGTCACTCAAGTTCTGTACGCTATCGTCTGCGTCGTGGGACTGCTTGGCAACACTCTCGTCATCTACGTAGTTCTCCGATACTCCAAAATGCAAACCGTCACCAACATGTACATTGTAAACCTCGCCATCGCCGACGAATGCTTCTTGATTGGCATACCTTTCCTTATAACTACGATGTCACTGCGTGCCTGGCCTTTTGGACGCTTCATGTGCAAGGCTTACATGATATCCACCGGGATCAACCAGTTCACAAGTAGCATATTCTTGTGTATAATGAGCGCAGACAGATACATAGCTGTGTGTCATCCTATAGCAGCTCCGCGGCTTCGAACTCCGTTTGTCTCCCGAGTTGTATCCGCTGCCGCTTGGACGGCTTCGGCTCTCGTTATGACTCCGATTTTCATGTACACTACTTTAATACCGACTGACAATGGCCTCTCGTGTAACATTGTATGGCCTGAAAAAGAATCCAGCAAAGGTCAGAGGTCGTTCACTCTTTACTCTTTCGCTTTAGGATTTGCTGCACCGCTGACTTTAATATTCATCTTCTATTGTCTCGTTATTCGTAAACTAAAGACTGTGGGTCCAAAAAATAAGTCCAAAGAAAAGAAACGTTCACATAGAAAAGTTACTAAACTCGTACTGACTGTGATTGCCGTATACGTACTTTGTTGGTTACCATACTGGGCGTTCCAGGTGGCTCTGATCTACACGCCTCCAACCGAGTGTGCCACCCGCATAACCGTTACAGTGTTCCTCTTCGCAGCCTGCTTCAGCTATAGTAACTCTGCCATGAATCCGATTCTTTATGCGTTTCTATCCGACAACTTTAAGAAGAGTTTTTTGAAAGCGTGTACTTGCGCAACAGGAAAGGATGTTAATGCGGCTCTTCATGTAGAAAATAGCGTTATACCTCGGAAGAGAGGAGGAGGTGCCGCTCGAGCTCAGGCCAGAGCTGCAGCGGAGTCGAGAGGCGGTTTGTCGGCGGCGACCTGTGGTGTAGCTGGAGGATCACGATCAGAAGCATCGACGGCATTAACATCGAGATCTATCGTAGCCAGCGAAGCTCTTCCGCTTGAAGCGAGGCCTGCAACTCTCGCCCCTCTAATAGCTCCAAACGGGCTGTCTCATACGCGCCTCTGAGTGCGGGCCTCGCGCACTGGTCGCAAGCCGTCCAGCGCCCTAATTGAGGAAGACACTCTCATCGTGTCCATCGATTAGATTCGTAAGACTGTGTCCAGACTGTGTAGTGTCGTGACTGACAACGGCGGGGGACACGAGCCCTGTCCCATGCGAGTTGTCGGAACTTTGTGCCGAATTAAGTCTGCTCCGTGATGAGCAGCGCCTCGTACCTGGTGTGAATATATGTGGATCTTTTTATTAATTCTCCTTGTTCTGTACAAAGTTGTCAAATGAATGGGGTTAATTCGGCCTAGGGTTGTAACGATGAATTTATTAAAATGTAATTTTTTTATCGCTTAGCGACTGTAAGATTTACTGTTTGTATACTATAATTATTATGTAAAAATGTACATATCGTGTAAATATTCATACAAATTGTCATAATGTCAGAGTTGTAATAAAATTACGTTCGTGAAATGTGTCCTTATTTCGTAAGACATAATGTCACTCTTACTCACCATTCTTCATGGAATTGTTAAAAGTGCATAACTCTGTCTGCTTTTTTTTGTCTATCTATTACAATTTCTCAGTAACATTGAATCGATTTTAATGAATTCGGTAAAAAAATTGTGGAAGAAAATAATTAAACCGCATTCCTAGGTAAATCCACAATTGGACAAACGAGAAAATAACTGACTTTAGCGACTGGTTGTTTAACAATGTCTTTCGCAACTAGTTATAAAAATCATATGTTGACATTTAGTTTGGTACTATTTACCAGAGGCCGAAGGAGTAGTTACAGCTCTGAAGAACGATCATTGGCTATCCGAACCCAACGAGAACTAAGCGTGAGCAGAGCGATAGAATGGATATAGGATAGAAATTCCGCTTTGAAAAGATATAAATAAAGAACAATTGCCAACGCAAAATATAAAGCACAATACAGTTGTATCTAACGTTCCTTACTTCTACAAAAGGAAAGTATGCCTAATTGACTTCGTCTAGAACAGTGGTTCTTAACTTATAGTTCGCGTGCCACTAGTGGTCCGTAAGGACACCTCAAGGGGTCCATAAGCACGGAGAGGAAGTTCGAAAAGTACTATTAAATTAGAATTACTTATGATAGAGGCCTATTTAAAAATGAATGAACTATTAGTAAAATAAAGGAGCTATCTACCTAATCCTTTTATTTTTCAATAAGTTATTCCTTCCTCTTCTCTATACGTTTATCGCCAACTTTTGGTAGCCCGTAGTCATTAGCAATATAAAAAAAAGATTACGTGGTCCACGATCAACAAAAGGTTAAGAACCTGTGGTCTAGAGAAGCTCATATGATGCATTCTGCTTTGTCTATTGCCATAGCTTTAAAATTATCGGGTTCACTATTTTCAGTAGATAAAATCAAATACAGCTACCTCAAATCATTTTTCGAATAACTTTTAAATAAGAATACTTTAACTGAAGTATATCATAAAAAATAAGCATTAATGATCGAAAGCAATAGTAGACTAAAGCAATAAAGTCTGTAACTTTCCCTCTTAGCAATGTGAGAGACAGCAATATGCCAATTAAGGCATAGAAGCCTAAAAAGATGGCTAGTCAAGTGAAGCTCAACTGTCGTGCACCACAGATTTTAATTATATAATACTATTGGGGACCTAAAACATTGAGTTGTTACCTAACACATCGATTCTCCGCGAATATTAGGCGCTTGAGTTGCTGGTTATAGCATCGACCAGAGTCGGCGAGCAGCAGCTGCGAGTACTGCGATAACGTAAGTAAGGTAGGTACTATGTACCACCTAAACCGTCCAGTTATCTCTGGTCCCTTGATATGGTACAGAGCCAGCATTTGAGCAGTGCAGGTGAAGTAGTTGGTTTTTTTAGGGTTCCGAACCTCAAAAGGAAAAACGGAACCCTTATAAGATCACTTTGTTGTCCGTTTGTCTGTCTGTCTGTCTTTCTGTCTGTCTGTCTGTCAAGAATTTCTATGTCGAGAATGCGTGGAGGTATCAAGCTGAAATTTGAACTGTATACTCAGGTCTACGGTCCCATGAAGTTAAAAAAAAATCAAACTGCTAAGTTTACGTAGAAAAAAGTTACGGCCGTTTATTCAGCAAAAAACGCATATTTCGACACACTCAAGGGAATCAAAACCTATAGGGTACTTCCCGTTGACCTAGAACTATGAAATTTGGGAAGTAACATGGTTATAGACTACAAGTACAGGAATAAATCTCAAAACTATACATTTGTAAATAGATCTTAAAAAATAGGGGGTCTATATTTTTTATAGGGTGTCGAAATTTCAAATTGAAACTACTAGTTCAAATGGGGTATCATATGAAAGGGCTTGATGTACACATTGCAAAATATATTTTATTTATTTTTTTCGACGCATTATTTCTTATTTATAATGAAAAATATCAAATTTAATAATGATACTACGTACCTACGGAACCCTCGAGGGGCGAGTCCGACTCGCACTTGTCCGGTTTTTTTTTTTACGAAGCCAATCGCAATATGCGCACACTCGACGGTGTAAAGTGCCGCTGAGTGTGCGCAGATCGGCTTACTTCGTAAATAGCGCACACCCCTGTCATGGACAAGGCTCTTATTTACTATATAATTAAAATCTATATATTTTACAATGTACTTAAAACTATATACACTTAAAACAAGTAGTTGGGGTTGAAGATGATGATGAGCTGCTTACATCCCTGACCGTATTGATTAACGTAACCGTTTCAATACATGAAAAAGCAGACAAACTGGGGCCCTGCTGCCAAATTGAAGGCGGTTACCATCTGGTATTTTTGAACTTCAGCTTAGATTAGTGGTTGTTCGGTTTAGCTTCATCATCATCATTATCAGGTCATTTTAGTCACCACTACAAGAGCACGACCCTCTCTCGTCCGTCCTAGACAGAAGGAGGATTTGGCCTACACTCCCCACGCTGGCCAGACGGGTTGGGGAGGCCTGATCAATGTTTTATAATGTATTTCCCTTAGTCGCCTTGTACGACATCCACGGGCAGTGGCGGAGTGATTCTATTCTAGTCTACCGGAAACCACACGGCCAACGGTTTAGCTAGTAGAAACCCTAGAGGTCTACCGACTGAAAATATTTGTCATTAAGTTAAACCTAATTTCTATTTTCGTGATCAAAAACTCCGATTGGAATCGGCTTTAGCTTCAGCGGTAGGGCAATCGGCGATCACTTGGTATTGATCAGAGGCAAAAAGTATACGACCTACCTGATGATAAGAGTCATCATAACCTACAGACGCCTGTAGCACCAGAGGTATTACTCACGTGTTTCAGACCATGAAAAAACCTCTTTACGCCTATCTTGACTAACCCCACACTGTACCAGTAGTCTCTTAGTAGACCTTTCATTGTCACGTACGAATATGTTCTGTTGGTAGATTGCTCATTCCACAGCCTGGAAGCTAGATATGAAACTCCTCTGGAACAACACTTGCTCATTTTGGTTCCAATGTCTTAAGGATGAATTGTAATTACTTTCTATCAAGTGATCCACATACTTAGGGTGTAAGTGGTTCATCAAACGAACCAAAGCCACCCTCACCTGCACGTGGTGCACCCTGCTAACTGACAAACGAGGCTCTAGCGAAAAGAGAGGTAAGTCATAGCGTAATTTTTATACTGCCGGACTGGGGAAGTACCTCCACCTCACAGAATACCGCAGCCTGCTTCTGCGAGTGAATGAGGTCACCCGAAACAAAGAAAGAAAGCAGTATAGGCTGACAACGGATCGGCGACCCCTTGGTGTTGCTGATCTCCATGGGCGGGTGATTGCTTTCCATCAGATAACAGTCATGCCCTCCCCGCACGCGATGTTCCATAGTCCTTAGTTAGCGTAATAAATTCTTTGATCCTTCATCTATTCAGTGGTGTGATTGAATTTTGGATGGAGATTGGGGGATTTGGGGTGTAGTGGTTCATCAATATTTTTGAACAAAAGCCAACTTCACCTGCACGTGGTGCACCCTGCTGACTGACAAACGAAGCTCTGGCGAAAAGAGACTGGAATGTACCTCCACCTCACAGAATACCGCAGCCAAATAACAATTCCCTTGAGGGTTGTTGTGTTCCTGCGAGTGAGTGAGGTAACCAGAAAGGAAGGAGATGCTGCGTTGGCAGCGGGGGTGACGGCGCGCGAGCGATATTTTATGTTGCGAGCGTTAATATGGCTACGGTAACTGCTTCACATCAGGCGGGCCGTATGCATGTCTGCCCACGCGACGTAGTATAAAAAAAAAATGTTCCATAGTCCTTAGTTAGCGTAATAAATTCTTTGATCCTTCATCTATTCAGTGGTGTGATTGAATTTTGGATGGAGATAAGATTTGTAGCTACAACACCAAACTGTATCCCCCGATTTTGTTATCATTCGTTTGTTTGAATTGCCTCTCTATGTAAGCAATTTTAAAGACGCACTCACGTCATAATTCTATAGAAAACCAAAGGTTCGGGAATAGTCTGACAACTGATAGCAAATCAGAAAGATAGTTAATTGATTCATGTGTTATTTTGCGGAAGTCACATTTACAGTCAATTTGATCTACACTACTTTGCGTGCAGCAGCCACCAATTAGTTCATGCAAACTACTGCCGGCCGGCACCCACCCACTACCGTTAGTAGTTTCTGTGTTTCTGTCTAGCTGCTGTGGTCATGTTGGAGATTCTCCGAGACGACCACAGCAGCTGGAGCAGAGACGACCAAAGCAGCCACGGCAGTCGCATGCAACTACTAACGGTAGTGGGTGGGTGCCGGCCGGCAGTAATTTGCATGAACTAATAGGTGGCGGAAGCACGAAAAGTAGTGTAGATCAAATTGCCTGTAAATCAGGCATTATGGGGTGTAAGTGGTTCATCAACATCTTTGAACCAAAGCCATCTTCACCTGCACGCGGTGCACCCTGCTGACTGACAAACGAAGCTCTGGCGAAAAGAGAGGTAGGGAGCGTAATTGTAAGCTACCCGACTGGGGAATGTGCCTCCACCTCACAGAATACCGCAGCCAAATAACGGTTCCCTTGAGGGCTGTTGTGTTCCTGCGAGTGAGTGAGGTCACCAGAAAATCAAGGAGATGCTGCGATGGCAGCGGGGGTGGCAGCGCGCGAGCGATATTTTATGTTGCGAGCGTTAATATGGCTACGGTAACCGCTTCACATCAGGCGGGCCGTATGCTTGTCTGCCACCCAACGTAGTATAAAAAAAAAAAAAAAAAAAAAAAATCAGAAAGGGCAACACAATATAGTCTCCGCAACCAACCAGCTACTATAAGAACAACAAATACAAAAATTGTATCCCTTTAATTTGAATAGCCTACTCTGAGTCTACGCATCAAACTTGGTGTTTGATCACTAAAAATTTCCTCAACAGAGTGGCAATAAAAATGCCTCAACAGAAGCACGTTAATATCGGCGAGAGTATAGAATTGGGCCAAAGAGGTGCCATCAATCACGGTGACAGGTCCGTCGTGAACATGCAAAAGTTAGTTTGGCCGACATGTTGGTATTAGAGTTATGTTGTTGGAGAATTAGGTTGAAGCTTGGTTATACCACAGTATAAGTAATAGTACTACGTACAGTATGGCCTCTCCCTGCCGCTCTCTCGTGTCGACCTCACCTGCCCTCTCAGACAAATATGGAACAATTTGTATGGCACCGCTCGCACACACGCTCATCCGCGCTCTGCGCAGGCGTCATTGTTTGTGTAGTAGTAAACGCCGCGACATTTGTATGCAGTGACCGAGGTGTGGTTCTACCTAGCCAGGTTGCTTCTACAATACTTTATTTATACCAGTACTGGTGCCTTACAAGTTGGGGGGGGGGGGGGGGGAGTAAAAGGCTCGTCCTCGATCTTTCGATCGGATTGAACCCGCGACTTCGGAATCAAAGTAGCCTTCACTGGCCATTCGTCCATTGAGCTCGTTTAAGTAGCTTAACGTCTGATATCTAATGACGACAGTCGAGATCGATAGCCTAACCTACTCTCTGAAACGGTTACGGTCGACATTGCTTAACTTCTATGATAAATTCGACTAACACACACAGCGACGTCATCGGAATTTACTTGTCGGCGTCTATAAACGTTTGTAACCTGACTTATCAGCAGAAATCCTCAAGGGTATTGTTACTCCAAATAGGCAATGAACGGTAAACTTCCGTGCAATCCCAGAGGTATAACTAAGGATGCCTTAAAACTCGCCACCAATTTAATGAGAACAAATTAATACTGAGTAAGAAGCTTTGGAATTTTACTTCCTTTTTTAGTAATGTGAGAGGCAACATGGTAAATAAGGCATAAGAAGGGAACAGTGTTGGATGTTAAAATTTAAACTACAGTACGTTTGATATGAGAGGTGGCAAACGAGCATGTGGGCCGCCTGGTGGAAAGCAATCACCACCGCTTTTACTTTCGCACAGTATGAACATACCCTGTTGGTCTCTGTCGAGCCGACCTCACCACTCCTCTGAAACTAATCTGCAATTGTTCAATTAATCAATCATACTTACATATATTTGTTAATACATAATTACATATAGTTGTAAACATTCGTTTAAATACAATAAATGCCAATTTAGATTTAATAAAGGTTAATGTAGATCTGGGGGCACGGTAGTGCCCCCGCCAAGTGTTTTAAATAAACAGATTAACTTGGCAATCACATTAAACAATCTAATTTAATATAATGTGTATCACTTGTGAGATACATTGTGTTTTCATGCGATGGCCAATTCATTCTGTTTATTTAAAACATTTTTTTTTTTTTTTTTTTTTTTTATAACAGAGGGTGGCAAGCGAGCATGTGGGTCACCTGATGGAAAGCAATCACCACCGCCCATAGAAATCAGCAACACCAAGGGGTCGCCGATCCGTTGCCAGCCTTTTAAGGGAAATATTGACTCTGTTCTTGAAGGCCCCCATGTCGTACTTATTTGGGAATACCGCTGAGGGAAGTTGATTCCACAACTTTACAGTACGTGGTAGAAAATGCCTTAAAAAGCGTACTGTAGTAGATCGCCAAATATCAAGGTGATGTGGATGGAATTTTAATTTTTGGCGAGTTGTACGATAGTGGAACTCAGCGGCAGGTATCAAATCAAATAGCTCATCCGAGCACTCCCCGTGGTACAATTTATATAGAACGCAAAGAGATGCAACATCTCTGCGTGCAGAGAGAGAATCCAGCCGATCAGAAATCATTGGGTCACCGACAATTCGAACAGCTCTTCGTTGTATGCGGTCGAATGGAGCGAGTAAGTACTGGGGCGCACCAGCCCAGAGATGTGAACAGTATTCCATATGAGGCCTAACTTGGGCTTTATACAGTTGAAGGCGATGCTGTGGTGTAAAATACCTTCTGGCTTTACAGATGATGCCAATTTTCCTAGAAGCCAATTTGGCCTTGCACTCCAAGTGACCACGGAACTGTACATCTCTGGATATGTCAACACCCAAGATACCAATGCTGGAGCTAATAGTAAGGGGAGTACCTTCCAATCTAGGAGCCACGACAAATGGGGACTTTTTTGCGGTAAACGCACATACTTGTGTCTTTGATGGATTCAGTTGGACTAAGTTCAGTCTACACCAATCAGAGACGTGTCCAAGAGACGTCTCAATCTCAGACACAAGTTTTTCCCGGTACTCATCGACGCAATCCCGAGAAACATTACATAGACCACTGTATCTTGCGTCTACGGTACTGTCATCCGCATAGCAATGGATGCCGCATTCGTGCAGCAAGTCATTGATATGCAGAAGAAACAATGTAGGAGACAATACGCAGCCTTGTGGCACACCAGCGTTCAGGGGTAATGGATCCGAGCGTGCACCGTCAATCACAACTTTAATGATCCGCCCAGTGAGAAAGCTGGCAATCCATGTGCAGAGTTTCTCGGGTAACCCAAAAGAGGGAAGCTTGGATAGTAGCGCTTTATGCCACACCCGATCAAAGGCTTTTGCTATGTCCAGACTAACAGCCAAAGCCTCGCCCTTGCTTTCCACTGACTCTGCCCAACAATGAGTCAAATATACCAGAAGATCACCAGCCGAACGACCATGGCGAAAGCCATATTGGCGATCATTAATCAGCTGGTGATCCTCTAGGTATGTTATCAGCTGTTGGTTGATAATATTTTCCATTATCTTGGAAAACAAGGAAGTTATAGCAATGGGCCTGTAGTTGGACGGATCTGAGCAAACACCTTTTTTAGGGATCGGGTGAACCAAAGCCTCCTTCCACGAGCTGGGGACCACGCCAAGCGAGTACGAGTACCGAAAAAGGCGGACTAGAATTGGGGCTAACTCCGCGGCACATATTTTCAAAACAACGGACGGAATGCCATCCGGCCCACTCGACTTATGGATGTCCAGGGAGCAAAGCGCTCTACGCACGGCTCTTTGCGTGAACTTTACTTCTGGCATAGAGCTCTCACACCGAGGGATGGTAGGTGGTGTGGCTCCCTGGTCATCGAGAGTCGAGTTAGATGCAAAAAGAAACCCTAGGAGATCGGCTTTTTCTTTTGCAGTATGGGCCAGCGAGTCATCCATCCGTTGCAGTGGTGGAAACGACGACTGACAGAAGTTACCCTGTACGGCTTTGGCGAGCGACCAGAACGCACGAGACCCAGATGGCAAGCGCACTAGTCTCTCGCCAATTTCGCTTATAAATCTGGACTTTGCCTTCGCGATACAACCCTTCAACGATCTGGAATCAGCGTTGTATTTTTTTTTGAGTACGCCGGTATTTGGATCTCCAGTGGCCCGAGCATTGGACCAGGCACGGTAGGAATCTTGCTTCTGACGCGACGCGGCTCTGCAAGACCCACCGAACCATGGTCGAGATTTGCCGCCAATGGGCACCGCAGAATTAGGAACAAATAGTTCCATACCCTGCAGAACCACATCAGCGACAGCATTTGCACAGGCACTGGGATCATCCAGCGAGAAGCAAACTGGCCCCCAGGGGTAGGAAGCCAGGAAGTCACGCAGCCCATCCCAATCTGCTGACCTGAAATGCCACACACGACGGATACCTGCGGTACGCGGTCGCTTTTGGTGTATGAGTGGCACCACACATTCTATCAGGCAATGATCTGAGGATCCAAGAGGGGCGCCAACAGATACGCGATAGTTGTCAGGGTGGGAGGTCAGCAGAAGATCCAAAAGGGATGGCACATGGTTCTCCACATCCGGTACCCGTGTAGGTGAAGAGACCAGCTGCGTTAGACCATATGCCAAGGCAAAGTCATGAAAAGATCTTCCAGCATGGTCAGTAGAGCGTGACCCAAGCCATTCGATGTGGTGGGCATTAAAGTCACCCATAACCACAATCTCGGCAGAAGGCATTTGCTGGAGTAGACTGTCAGTCGTCGTTTGGATGTGCTCAACAAGGCACTCCGTTTCGGCGTTACCGCTGTGGGACCTGTAGAGGCACGCGTAGATACGAATGTGGTCGTCGAAGTCTGCGCGCAGCCACATAATTGACAGGCCCCGCTCTTCAAGACTGCCAAGACGTCGACAACAGATATCCTCCCTAACGTACGCGCACACACCGGCTCGTGGCACAAAATTGTGTTCCAGTTTGTACCCTGGGTAGCGCAGATACGAGATGTCAGATGGTGGGGATATCTGTGTCTCAGTTAAAAAAAGCAAGGCTGGCTTAGCCGTCTCAAGATGCTGGTGGACGGCATTCAGGTTGGAGTGAAGTCCCCTTATGTTACATAGCTCGATATAGAGCTCAGGGGAACGTGCCACCGTCCTTTTCCTACGCCTGCTCCTGGCAGAGATACAGAGTGGCATAGTGCCCGCCCCAGAATACGTCGGGCGGCCTGAGTAGTGAAACTCAGGAAGGGATTCTCCTTCACCAACGGTGACGGTACCCTCCTGGGGTATTCTTCTTCCTAATGCCACTGCCATATCCAGAGTTGAGGTTTTTGGATTGGGCTCCGGGTCTCAACACTCACCGCACGAAACGCAATAGCGAGCTACTATTGATACATAAAAGATTTTTAATATTGATATGGTCGCTATAAGATTTTGTTAGGTTAGCTAATTACGTAATAACTGAAGAAAGAAGGTCCCTTAAGTAGGGACTGAATTGAAATGAAAACTGACTTGGTATTTACATGGATCTCATAACTAGTCAATGGTACTACTGATCCTAAGGGCTTTTTACGGTAGAAGATCTGAGTTGCGAGACTTGATTATTTACAAGTTATGTTTCTGATGGCATGTAATTAATCATCACATAATAATTTTCCAAGAATCTATAACTAGTCGTATAAACAGCTTGATGAGGCCATTCCCAAAATATACAACGCATATAGTACGAGTAAAAAGCTCAAGCATGAGTCTGACTCTGAAAAAAGACATTCATACCCCTGTTCTTTTCACGCAGAACACGGGTATGAATGTCTTTTTTCAGAGACTTGGGTTTTTTTTAATTTGCTTTGCGCGTGCAATTTTTTTTTTCACGTTATATTAAAACCTTAGGTTAAAAACAAGTTGAATAAAATAAAAACAAGTTGAAGTGAATAGATAGGCTTATGTCTATATCTATTATATCATTTCCTCTCTGAGGTGGGATGAAAAGTTATGTGTTGCACTCGAGTGCAAAGATTTTTCACCTCGTGCTCTTTTGATTCCTCGCTAACGCTCAGGATTCTAATTTTTGAATCACGCGCTGCGCTCGTGATTCAATTTTAGAATCCTTCGCTTGCTCGGTCATCAAAATTGAGCACGCGGTTAAAAAGCACTCTTGTATAATAAATAACTATTCCCCCATACAAAGTTTAATACCACTTTTTACCCTTAAGAGATCGAATTTTAGAAAATATTGAATTAGAATTTTATTAAATTATGTCAGAGAGCAATATCACATAATTCCTAACAGATCTGACCACAAAAAGTTACATACAAATGTTAATATCGATTTTTACCCCTTTTGAGGGTTTATTTCGCAAAATCCCTTCTAACCTATTATATTATTCTGTGCCTATACGTCACAAAAGGAAGCCACGGTCCAAATATCACGTTTCGAGCTTCAGTAGTTTTGCCTCGGTTATGATGAACCAGTCAGTCAGGACATGTTACGTTATATAACAGATGTCCAGGTTCTATATTGAATTAGTTATAATTTTGTCAAATTATAATCATTTAATGAATCATATCATTTATTACAAAATAAATATAGTTAAAAAAAACTATGAAACACGCTTTCATGATAAATCGAACTAAAAAATGAATTTTTAATATAGGCACAAAATATAAATGAACGAAAAAGATTAGTATTAGTGTGAAAAAAGCGTCGGGTGCTCGATAAATGTAAAATATGGTACAAAGCATCCCTCGCTTTTTTCAAAATAATATTGTGATACCTTGAAATTTAAAACGATTTACTTTTTCTATTTGAACATCTTCGTTTGTTCGCTCGAGTAGGAATGGATCCTAATTTGTCCATCTCGCAAAGCCGTTGATCGATAAACTGGTATTTTTAGTTCTACATAAATAAAAAGTATGCGACAAATTACACAGCAACATCTAGTCCGAAATTAAGAGTGCGTATCTCAAATTGCATCGATTTTGTAAAAATTGCTCAACTCTTTCCATTCGTTTTCCAGAAACATGCAACACTGTGTTTTAGTATTTGTTATGAAGGACCGTTCCAAGTCGTAAGGAAAAAAATAATTATATTGTTTATTTAATACATTAATTTGGCACCTAGATTTGACAAAAGTTTTCCCCAATTTGATGAACAGGGTTCAAAGAATGGCTACTTTTCTTTAGATATTGTTAAGGAAACAATGCGAAACAATACTAAATATTGCTTAACGAGTCTTTGAGTGAACAAATTCGTAAATTTTATGCGTTTCATAAGAATTTGTTAAGAAAATGAAATAGTTAATACAGCCAAAATTTCGAAAAGACCGCGCTTACCGCTAATCGATGGCTTTTTTGGTTATCATGAACAATATTTTATAATAAAAAAAAAACAAAACAAATGTCTGCTTACGGACTGTTTATGTGCAAAACAAGAAAATATTATTATTATATAAATAGTTGTCTTGGCCACCTTGCCAGAATATTATAAATATTAAAAAAAAATATTTATATGAAATTATTAGGTACTTTTCATATAAATATTAGTTTTCGTTAAAATTCATATTTTATACTGCTCGAAAACTGGGTTAAAATTAGAAATTGAAACCAATGAGCATTTTTTACAAAATCAGCGCAATTTCAGATATGGACTCTTAAGTAAAGCGTATAGGTACTGTGTGCACTAGATAACTGATATTTATATTTTAATAAGTACCTTTTTTTCACAAATGTTTGTCTTGTGCGGGAATTGAACCCGTAACATTATCCATTGGCATTAGTTGTGTTGTGGCACTTGCGGCTCGTCGTGATTTCACTTAAACACATGTCAGGACATTTAGATTCTATTTTTTTTTTTTTATACTACGTCGGGTGGCAGACAAGCATACGGCCCGCCTGATGTGAAGCGTTTGCCATATTAACGCTCGCAACATAAATTATAGCTCGCGCGCCGCCACCCCCACTGGCAACGCAGCATCTCCTTCCTTTCTGGTGACCTCATTCACTCGCAGGAACACAACAACCCTCAAAGGAATTGTTCTTTGTCTGTAAGGTTTTTTTTTTATACTACGTCGGGTAGCAGACAAGCATACGACCCGCCCGATGTGAAGCAGTTACCGCAGCCATATTAACGCTCGCAACGTCGCAACATAAAATATCGCTCGCGCGCTGCCACACCCGCCGCCAACGCAGCATCTCCTTAAAAAGGTGGAGGTACATTCCCCAGTCGGGTAGCTTACAATTACGCTCCCTACCTCTCTTTTCGCCAGAGCTTCCTTTGTCAGTCAGCAGGGTGCACCGCGTGCAGGTGAAGTTGGCTTTGGTTCAAAGGTGTTGATGAACCACTTACACCCCAATATTGCAAGAATACCTAATAGGTGCCTGTTAAAGATGAGGAATTTGCCTTAAATAATGTAGCATCATACCTATGCTGATTTCTAGAATCGGTATTGTTATATAACAATACCTCCTTCCTCGACCTAACACATTAACATGTCAACGACTACTGTCACCGGACACACCGGCCGCCGGACAGTCGAGCCGCCGGACAGTCGAGCCGGCGGACATATTTCATGGCGTAACTCGTTACTTATTCAAAACGAAAGATGCATACTAAATAGTGCATCTAATTATGTAAATGGAACATGAACAGGGTAAACTATTTCTGCAATAAAAAAAATAGTTTTTCATTGCGCACGCTTTTTAAAAAACCGCACAGCGGGCGACGGAGAGAGTCATGCTTGATTTTTCTCAAAGAGATCGAATCCGGTACAAAAAAATTCGACGGATAACCAAAGTACTTGACATAGCTCTCAGATGACCGGTCGAGTGCTCTTCCAACTGAGCTACCAGGAAGGTTTGTGTTGCTGACGAATTTTTGCATCTTATATTGTACTTCGTGAGTCACAGTGTGGCGTCATCAACCTATTAAGTAATTACACTACTAAACAAGGCATAGCAGTGCATCGTTGTAGATGAAATTCAGCTATTTTTTGAAAACACCGAACTAATTAAATTATTATTATTTATATAGTTGTCTTGGCCAATTTGCTAGATAAATATATTTTTTTTTTCCCACCTAGGGGTGGCAGGTGAATTTTTCCATTAAAAAAATATATATATCTGGCAAGTTGGCCAAGACAACTATGTAAATAATAATAATAGCTCTCAGAGTCGGCAGGTTGAAGTGGTGACAGGCTACATCTGCCGTGTCAATGATGGAAGATAGGGGAAGAAAGTCCTAGAGTAGGGGCCCCGTATAGAGCTACGAAGAGTGGGGCGCCACCTTTCTAAATATGCAGGCGACCTAAAAAAAACGACTGGAAGCGGCTGGTTGCAGAAAGATGAGGACCGTGTATGGGGGAAAGCATTGAGGAAGGCCTATATCCAGGAATTTCCTTTAAGGAGATACAGACTGATGATGATGACGATGATGGTTTGTACGAAAACTATACGAAATGATGACACGTTTTTAAGTCTGTTCCCAAAAAATGACAGCGGGACCAAGTTAGTAACCGTACCCAATTTGCGCCTCCGTCTGTATGTCTATTTACAGACATTAATATATATGCTAATGATCATGTAATTGTACTAGTAATGAGTTAAAATGTACTTAGAATACTTGCTAATATGGCTATATCCCGACACGTAACAATATTAAATTTTAACCTACACTAAACAGTACATGAGAGGAAATTATATGAAAGGGGAAAAATCGAGCATGTGGACCACCTGATTGAAAGCAATCACCACCGCCCATGGAAATCAGTAACATCAAGGCGTATCGCCGATCTTTTCAGAGCCAGCCTTTTAAGAGAAATAGACTCTGTTCTTGAAGACTCCCAAGTCGTAAATGTTCGGAAACACCTGATCGATCGTGTTCCTGATGGAAGTTGATACTACAATTTCACCGTTCTTGGTATAAAATGTCTTAAGAAACGTACTGTGGTAGATCGCCAACTGTCAAGATGATATAGATGGAATTGAAAATGGCGAGTTGTGTGGAGTTCAGCGGTTGAGTCAGTGCAATCTTCTGCGTTGATTTGTTCGGCTGATGTCTATTAACACGTTCGTTGCATTACGAGATCTATCAGATCTCTTGCAGGACTTTTGTATTGTGCGTTGAATATAATAGTGTTGTTTCACTCCTTGCGGGAGGATCTAACGTGTAAAGTTCTTTAGGTATGAGTAGGACAAATATACATATTTGCTTCCTACTTAAAGATGAATTCAAGGACACTAAAAAAGAAATTAGAGATGGATTAGGTCCCTAACGCACAGTACTGTAATTATTTTCATTCCTTGCGTTAGGAGATATGTCGGTACTCGTGGAATCGTACGCCTCGTAGACGCAAGAGAGGGAAGGTGGGCGGCGCGGGCGCTGCGTGACTCGTTTTAGTGTTGTCCTAGCATCGACGTGGGAGGTCGCGCGCACGTTTGCGAAATAACACTCGCGTATATACCTACGTGTTGATTATCATTTTTGTTATACAATGGTTATTAAAACAAAAACGTTGTTATAGTAAACTTACAAGAGACCTGTGACATCCAGCTTTTATTTAATACCTCCGTATATTTTTTTAAAGCAACAACAGCCTAAGAACAAAAATATACATAAGACACTCGAATAACGAAACTAATAAAATTAGATTCCATCGCATTTACTTCACTGACATAGTTGCATGCTGTTTATTTATACAATGCACTTTATTACAGAATTACCCGAAGGAAGATGTACTGATCATGTTTTCCAACGTGGCGACAAAAAAAGACGTTGTGTGGGTTGTTACGAAAAATTACGACGCACATTAAACAGCACTGACGCTTCTAAAAAAACTAAACGAATTGTTACCATTTGCGCGCAATGCAAGCAATCAATGTGCTTACCATGTTTTAATGAAAAACACTTTGCATAATTAATCAAACTTTTTCAATCGACAACTGAAATATTATTTTATTCCCATCACTACTTACTACACATATTGAACTATCTTCCGTTGCGGTACGAGATACAATCGATATCATTTTTTTTTTGTATTTGTAGTTTATTCAAATGTCATAACTGCGTGCGAACCTAGCAAAATATAAAGCAATAGGCTATCTTTCACCCACAAAAACTTCAAAATATATTTGATTGTTTTTTTGGAAGATATAAACTATTTTGAAAACTGTATCTTTAGGAGACCGATTAGGTCTCAAACGCACCAAATGGTAGGTTAGTTTGGAGATCTTTTAGGTCTACAAAGCACCAGCTGAAAGTTTTTTGAAAGTGATGGCGCAGGGAACGTGTTAACTCAGCCTGCCCCCCTAGCCAAGTGTAATTCGAAGCGTAACGAACGTTAGATAGATCACGTGACATTTGTGAAAATCGAACATTTTAGTATGAGAATTGACAAATGTCCTCCGTCACTCCATGTACTTGCGCGCTATAATTACCTACCGCCCGGCCGAGCGGTCTCGGGCCGTTTGCGGACCAAATTCAGGCCCTGCGATTGCTGTGGGATCGCGCGGTGCGAAGCAGTCACAACTGTACGCTTGAACATTTAGGCACATTTTAGCATGCTTCGGTTGCTGACGCGACGGAGTAGGCTATTATAGCAGTAGGTATTGGAAATTTTCTACTGAGTGAAGTATCTGTTACGTAGTAACTATTATGTAATCTGTGGTTACGCTATGAATTACTCTTGGCTAGGGGGGCTGGTACACCCAATGTAACCGGAGCCTAAGGCTCAATTTAAACCGCCGCGGAATGGATTCGAAGCGACTTTTTGCAACGAAATTGTTCATAGCATAATGAACTTTATGTCAATTGTATAACATATAAACTTAAATACGGTCCGTAGCTAGAGGAATTCTCGAGAATGCGCGAGAATTCCCCGGAAGACACGTGACTTTTTTTGGCTCGTATTTAAGTTTATAAATTTTATTTAGTATTGACAATATATATATATATATTATATGACTATTAACAATTTCGTTGCAAAAGAACGCTTCCATTCCATTCCGCAGTGGTGTAAATTGAGTCTATGTGTACAAATATCATTTCCAATACCATCATTATGTATGAACCAATCTAAATTGGATTGAGGCTTCGACGCCGAGTGGGCGTGCCGTCCAGCGCTCTATAAATTTAGACCGTGGCCATCCGAATCTCTGGTGTATACCTACCTAATCATATACTGAATAAATTTGTACATAATATACACTAGCTGATATCCGCAACTTTGTCTGTGTAAAGTCCAGTATTCTTGAGACGAACTTCTTAGCTTCCATGGATTCACCGTGCGGATGCCGGTTCCATCGTGTGGCAGAGAGAGAAACCCCCAAGTAGATCCCGAGACTTGTGACACGGGTGTAGGTTTAAGGGGCTCCTTTCCAACGTACATCAACACTCACCTTCACTACTTGTGTTTCCCTCCCTGCCCTGCCAAATCTGGTATGAACCTGCTAATGCAGCTTTAGATACTCGTTCTAGTATAGAACTTACTGCACTTCTGGACAAGCCTTACACAATGAGAATAAAACATACACAATGAGAATAAAAGTAAATTAAAACAAACATGCAGAAGTACCTACTGATAAGTTTTATTTTCATAGTCTCATACGAAGGTAGCCCTTATTCCAGATCGGGAACCATACCGCCGATGCTGAAGCCGATTACCATGGGGTTTTTTGATTCGAAAAATTGGTCTTAGGTTATCTGTAATTGACAAATGCCTTCAGCTTAGTCGGTAGAGCTCTAGAGTTTCTATCAGGTGAGTTAAACATTATTATCAATAATGTAAGCTGTTGTTTTATTTTCGCATTAAAAAAAAACGATGGTAATCGAGAGGCGATCGAGCGATGGAGAGGGCTATGCTCGGCGTTTCTATGCGGGATCGAATCCGGAACGAAGAAATTCGACGGAGAACTAAAGTTGTCGACATAGCCTTCAGAGTTTGCAAGCTGGAGTGGCAATGGGCGGGTCACATCTGCCAAGTAAGTGATGGCAGATGGGGGAGGAAGGTATTAGAGTGGAAGCCGCGCGTAGGACGACGACGTGTTGGGCGCCCTCCCTCTAGATGGTCCGATGACCTAAAGAGAGCGGCTGGGAGCGGCTGGACGCGGAAGGCGGAGGATTGTATCTGGTGGAAAGCATTGGGGAAGGCTTATATACACCAGTGGGTATATACAGGCTGATGATGATGATGATGAATCGGCTTCAGCTTCGGCGGTAGGGCCCCTGTTCGTTGAAAATTCCATTGTTAGCCGACTCATTCTATCAAGAAGCTACCTACCTGCTCAATTTTCAGCGACATATGGCAAGTGGTTTTCAATATGTCATGTACTATTATTATTTTTTTATACCACGTCGGGTGGGAGACAAGCCCGCCTGGTCTTAAGCGGTTACCATAGCCATATTAACATTCGCAAGCATCCATAAATTATGTCACACGTTAAGGGGGAGGGAGGGGGTCGATGAAGTGTGACATTGTGTAACAAGGGGGTGGGAGGGGTCCTAAATTTCGTGACGTCACATTTCAAAATCTATTATAATCTAAGTGTTACAACACGCACTTTAAACTGTTAACGAAACCTCTGAATCATTTACAACTCAACAAACATTTGTAAAATTACAAAATATGTGACGTCACGCTAGGGAGGGGGGGAGTCTCACAAATGTGACCAGCTGTGACAAGGACTGGGGGAGGGGTCAAAAAATCATGAAATTAGTGCGACGTAATTTATAGATGGCCCCCAATATGAAATATAGCTCGCGTGCTGCTACCCAGCTGCCACCGCAGCAACCGCTATAAAGAGAGGTAGGGACACAGAATAATATACTCTAACAGAAGATTCACTTGCGACACAATTGGAATAATCACAATTAAAATATCAACCTTCGATACACGCTTATACGGTCCAAAATAATTCTTCAGCTGTACTCGTACCTGAGTCTTTCAGCGGCAGGGACAATGGAAAGTAACCCCTATATCTAACGCGTTACGAGCGACAGCCGCTGCTTTTACAAAATGGTTTGTCTCGGCTTTGACGTAACTCGGCAGCGTGTCGCTCATAGGGTTGAACCAAAACGCTCGCGACCGAGCCGCGTAGATAGGTATAAATACATACGCTTGTTTATTAATGTTTAATAAAATACATATACTTATACTACCAAAAATTGTAGTAGGTTTACGTATGTGTACGTTTATTACTCTGTTGTACTTACTTATGTTACTATATCATACTCTGTGATTATTAAGTACGTAGGTAGGAACTTAGTAACAATAATGTTAGGTAATGTTGTCACTGATAGAATGTATAATTTTAGTGTAAGTTTTAACAGGAATCATGACTGTACGTACTTACAGATCAGGTTTACTATTCACGTTGTCCCAATAATAGCTCGGATGTATCTTTAACACGGAAAGTATTTGTAACATTGGTTTAGGTATGTATTTTATGTCTCTAATCTATTAAAGTCATAATGTCAGCAAAACTCACGCGCCGATAGATCAATTAGCGTACGTTTTTAACAGGTGCGAGTGATCGCCCGTGGCACTCACACAAAATTAAAACTCTTTAAAATTTATGTTCGTGCATCCGAATGCAGAACAGTAACGCTTTTGTTTAACCATCTTGGTCGCGTCGCATAGCGCGGGCGAGAGCGCGCGTGAGTGACACTCGACTAAATTGTGCTGCCGGCAGCGTCGGGCTTGTAGGTAAATAACTCGGCCGAATGGCGGAGTGACACAGGCCTGGTAGGGAGCGTAATTGTAAGCTACCCGACTGGGGAATGTACCTCCACCTCACAGAATACCGCAGCCAAATAACGGTTCCCTTGAGGGCTGTTGTGTTCCTGCGAGTGAGTGAAGTCACCAGAGAGGAAGAAGATGCTGTGTTGGCAGCGAGGGTGGCGGCGCTCGAGCGATATTTTATGTCAAGCGTTAATATGGCTACGGTAACCGCTTCACATCAGGCTGGCCATATGCTTGTCGGCCACCCGTCGTAGTATAAAAAAAAATCTAGTAGTTTGCTAATACATTATGCTTGGAAGTATCTTTTAAAAATCCCTCTCTTTCTTTCGTCACGATATCTAGATACTCTCGTATGAGAGAGATTTTTAATAGATCCTTCCAAACATAATGTATTAGCAAGATACTAGATCTTAAGTAATAAAGCAGAAGAAGTGGCTTACTGAATATTGTTAATGAAATTAGATGCGTCTACAAATGTAACGTTGTAAATTTTTTGACGAGACCGGTGGTCGAGTCGTTTGGAATGGCTACTTTGACCCTGAGGTCACGGGTTCGATCCCCGCACAAGGCAAACATTTGTGTGCATGAACATGTCTGCTTGTCTTGGTCTGGGTGTTTTCTATGTATTAGTAGTATTTATTTACAAAATAAAATAAAAATGTATTTAAGTACATTTATCAGTTGTCTAGGACCCATAGTACAAGTAATTAAACAATCTAATTTAATATAATATCTCTTGTGAGAAACATTGTGTTTTCATGCGATGGCCAAGTCGATCTGTTTATATAAAACATAAAAGATTTTTAATATTGATATGGTCAGTATAATATGTTGTTTGGTTAGCTAATTACGTAATAAGTTAAGAGGGAAGGTCCCTTAAGTAGGGACTGAATGAATTAACCGACTTGGTATTACATGGATCTCACAACTTTTTACGGTAGAAGAACTGAGTTGCGAGACTTGGTTTTTTTACAAGTTATGTTTTTGATGGCATCTCATTGCTTTTTGTAGAGAAGTAGTCCTCCTTTTTTTCCTATCCGGTACTAGTTCTTGAGCTTCAGCTATAGTTTTTCTCAAAGCCCACTTCCTGTCTCTAGGGATTTTTCTCGGAGTCTTTGATGTTACAATTTTTGACAAGTTTGGACAGTAAATACTTCTTATTCTATTGTATAATTAATAAAAACTATTAATTAGTATTTGTATATCTATCATCATCATCATCAGCCTGTATCTACCCAATGCTGGATTTCCATTCCATTATATTATACATAATACAGGTATACTGATTCATTTACCGCAAATGTAACTTTGTAATCCCATATATTTATATGGGATTACAAAGTTATTTATGCAGTTAGTGTATCTAGAAAACTGGACGGAAATTGCAAAATATTTTAATTTTTTCTTGATTTATACAGTAAACACGAATTGTATTCTAAATTTGAAGCTTCTATGTCTGCTAGAAGTGCCTTAGAATTTTGATGATCGGTGAGTCAGTGAGTGAGTGACAAAATTAAGGAACTTTGATTAGTTATAATTCTAAAACTACTGGTTCAAATTGAATGAAATTTTAAATATACCGTGTTTATACAATACCTGCTTGGTTACTAAAAATTCAGGCTCCTAGTTTTATCCACAACAAAGTTATAGGGGGTCGAAAATGGCCTGAAGTGCTTCGAGAAAAGGATGGTACGGCGTGCCGCTTTTTGCTCGACTTGGTGGGGGCACTGCCGTGCCCCCAGATTATAAAAAATACATTTCTTTTGTAAATATATACATATAATACATAGAAAACACCCATACCAAGACAAACAGACATGTTCAAGCACACAAATGTTTGTCTTCGTCGTTGGGAATCGAACCCGCGACCTCGGAGTCAAAGTGGCCATTGTTTAGCATTCGAACAGCTCGTCATAAATATTTATTTTTATAATTGGATAACTACGAGTAAGTGCAAAATTGATTTGTAAGAAACAGTTACAAAGAAGAAGTAGGCGCAAGTGCTAAATCGCTTGTGAGAAAAGAGTTCAAGCAATGAATACCAAGTAGATGAGATTTGGGCCAGCATCCGAAGTTTTAATTGATTCGATTTCTCGACAGATCGATGGCCGACGTCGGCTTTCTTTGACCCTTATCGAAACCTCAATTTTGGAGATTAAAACGCCTAACTTTCGTCCAATTATTTTGTGACTAGACCTCTCAATTTGACTTAGACGTTTCCGGTAAATTTTCGGCTAAATGGGGTTATTTTGGAAGTTAAAAGTGTTCTTGAGAGGAAAAAGAAGTTGTGTTTTGGCTAATTTGTTAAAGTGTATCAAACGCGAAAATATTATACAAGTTTTACAGTCTGGTGAAAAAAATTTTATTGAAGAATGAGGATAATTATCCTCATTCTTCAAGTTCGGCACCAACCCATAATCATCCCACTGTTGGAATACGGGTCTCCCCTCAATCGAAGGGGTTTAGAGCATACTCCACCACGCTGCTTAACTGCGGGTTGGCGGAGGCATTCTTCAAATTCAAATAAATAATTGAATATGAATTGTCGTCATCGTCAACCTCGATATAAAACTCTGGATATAATCTATGAATATAAACAAATAGGAGAAGTTCCATATACGAAATTTCTTGGCAATCACATTGACGCAAATCTATCGTGGAAACCACATATTGAATATGCGTGTTCTATCGTTTCTCGTACGCACTTCACATGCTTAAAAAGTTTCTAATGTAAATGCTCTCCTAAGCGCCTATCCCGCTTACGTAGGATCCACACTCAAATGTGGTGTAGTGTTCTGGGCAAACTCAACCGACAAGGAGCGGGCCTTTAAGGCTCAAAAGAAATGCATCCGATTAATGTGCAGGATGAAGCAAACCGATTCTTGTAAACCTTGCTTTCAATAACTCCCTTCGCTGTTTATCTACGAAGCTGCGTTACTGGTAATAAAAAGATATGAATATGTAACTTTAACTCTCATAACAGTAAATGGCACAGAAATATACTACGATCAGCAAATTGTAGAACTACCTTGTACAGTAATAGTATATTCTGCATGAAAATTAAGATTTATAATAAAGTGTCAGGTTTCCTAAAGGCAATTGAGTGCATACGAGTACGTACCTTTAAATATAATTTGAAAAAACTATTGAATTAAAAAAAAACTAGCCGTGTGGTTTCCGGCAGACTAGAATAGAATCACTCCGTCTCTTCCCGTGGATGTCGTACAAGGCGACTAAGAAATACATTATAAAACATTGATCAGGCTTCCCCAAACCGTACTACTGATCCGGAGGGGTTTGGCCAGCGTGGGGAGTGTAGGCTCTTACTGTCGGGGACAAACGAGAGAGGGTCGTGCTCCTGTAGTGGAGACTAAAATGACCTGATGATGATGATTAATTGAAAAGGCCTATTATACCATAGTTGAATTTTTAAATGATAAGAACATACACGTCTAATGCAAATTTATAAATTAATTTTAATATGATAGTTTGACATATATGAATATTCGTAAACGTTAATAACGTAACATTGTAATTTATTAATTTTGTTTTGTATAATTTGTAAATATGTTTTAAGATTTGTAACTGATACTAACATGTTTAGTGTAATGTAATAGTTTAATATGATAATTTGCCCACCTAATAGTTGAAATATAACTATCTGACAATGTATAAAATGAACAACATTTGTAACACCTATATTTATGCAAATAAATGTAGGTGTTAAAATTTACAAGTGCGGCCGTGTGGTTTCCGGCAGTCTAGAATAGAATCACTCCGACTCTTCCCGTGGATGTCGTACAAGGCCACTAAGGGAAATACATTATCAAATATCGATCAGGCCTCCCCAACCCGTTTGACTAGCGTAGGGAGTTTAAGCGAAGTCCTCCTTCCGTCTGGGACGGACGAGAGAGGGTCGTGCTCCTGTAGTGGACTAAAATGGACCTGATGATGATGATGATGTTTACCTATATGTATATAATAGGTAGGGGAAAAAGTCTTTTCGCATTATAGTATGTATGAACTTGTAATAAAATCTCTTTGGTTATACCATTTGTGTCTGGCAGGTTTTGATATCTTTAAAAAGTTTATATTTTAAAAAAGATAATTCCAAATTCAAATTAGGTAAATGTGTGATTTTCATTTGTTTTTTTTACTGTCAAGATGAGTGAATCTAATGAAGAAATTCGATTCATTTTAAAATTTTACTACAAAAAAGGTAAAAATGCAACGCAAGCTGCGAATAAAATTTGTGACGTTTATGGACCTAGTGCAGTGTCTGTGAGAGTAGCACAAATTTGGTTTAAGCATTTTCAATCAGGAAATTTTGATGTGAAAGATGCACGTCGCTCTGGTCGCCCTGTTACGGATAAAATGGATGCCATTTTTGAAAAAGTGGAGCAAGAGCGGCATATCAGTAGTTACGACGTAGCTGAAGAATTAGGAATTGACCACAAAACAGTTTTGGCGCAATTGAAAAAAGCTGGGTACACTAAAAAGCTCGATATTTGGGTGCCTCACAATCTCACTGAAAGAAACCTAATGAACCGTGTACTCATTTGCGATTCTTTACTACGACGTAATGAAAGCGAACAGTTTTTGAAGAAGCTTATAACTGGTGATGAAAAGTGGATCACGTATGACAAGAACGTGCGAAAAAGGTCGTGGTCAAAGGCCGGTCAGGCTTCACAGACTCTGGCAAAACCCGGGTTAACCCGCAACAAGGTGATGCTGTGTGTATGGTGGGATTGGAAGGATATTATTCATTATGAGCTGTTACCGCCAGGCAGGACTATCGATTCTGAACTCTACTGTGAACAACTGATGAGTTAAAGCAAAAAGTTGAGAGAAAGCGGCCGGAATTAATTAACAGAAGGGGTGTGATTTTTCATCATGATAACGCTAGACCTCACACATCTTTAGCCACTCAGCAAAAATTAAGAGAGTTTGACTGGGAGGTGTTAATGCATCCGCCGTATAGTCCTGACCTTGCACCTTCTGATTTCCACCTGTTTCGGTCTCTTCAGAATTCTTTAGGCAATGTCAGGTTACCATCACGAGAAGACTGCCAAAACCACTTGTCGTGGTTTTTTGAACAGAAGTCCCAAAATTTCTATAGTAATGGGATCATGTCTCTACCTACAAGATGGCCAAAAGTTATCGAACAAAATGGCACCTACATACTTTAGTTAAATGTAAATAAACTTTATTAAAAAATGTTTTGAATTTTCATATAAAATACGAAAAGACTTTTTCCCCAACCTAATATAAAAAATCTCATACACATCGGCAGGTTAAATTAAATAATATAACTTTTTAAATGTAACATAACTGTGTAAAGTTAATTAAAGAGAGATCAAGAATATTAAAATAGACAATGTCTAAATAAAGGACAAAAGGCGACCTTATCGCTAGGCAAAAACTTCAGTCGTCAAGTCACAAGTAAGTACAATGACCTGACAAAACAGATGGAAATTCAGAGATAATTCTTAGTTACATAAGTTATTTATAACTCTTATTCTAAAAGTGGATGTGAAGTCTGAAATATAATGTTTTATTTTTTTTTATATTAGAGTCATCTATAAAAACCACCAGAGCGCTGAGTGCGAGTTTTTTATTCACTTTCGATAATGTCAACGTAAACAAACCGATCAAATAGGTAAGTACTCTCATGTTGTTAATTTATATGTCGCGTATTACGTACCTATATCAAAATTATTTAGCTTACACGCACACATTTCGAAGTGAGCAACCCGGCTAAATTGGATTTGTAACACGCGTCTGGTAAATTCACAACATGAGATTGATATGATTCTGTGTAAGTGGTTCATCAACATCTTTGAACCAAAGCCAACTTCACCTGCACGCGGTGCACCCTGCTGACTGACGAACGAAGCTCTGGCGAAAAGAGAGGTAGGGAGCGTAATTGTAAGCTACCCGACTGGGGAATGTACCTCCGCCTCACAGAATACCGCAGCCAAATAATAATTCCATTGAGGGTTGTTGTGTTCCTGCGAGTGAGTGAGGTCACCAGAAAAGAAGGAGGTGCTGCGTTGGCAGCGGGGGTGGCCGCGAGCCAGTGATTTATTATGTTGCGAGCGTTAATACGGTTACGGTAACCGCTTCACATCAGACGTGACGTATGCTTGTCTGCCACCCGACGTAGTATATAAAAAAAAAACCTGTTAGTGAGTGAAGTCAGCAGACGTGAGGAGATGCTGCGTTAGCTGTAGAGGTGCAAACACTCAAACAATACTCTATGTTAATGAAAGTGTGGCTTATAATCATGCATGCTGTGTATTTTTTGACACCCAATTTTGTATAAAACAACTCATCTAAACACAGCCACAGCTGAAGTTGCTTAACATGAGTTATTGTTAACACGTTAACCTTACTCTGCATCAGACTGACTGAAAAACTCGGAAAACAAAATTCGTTAAAGAAAAGTTAGACATCGACGAATACATTACGAGCTTTCATCGAAGTTCAAATGAACAGATAAGGCAATTATGAACTTTTGAATTATGTTCGGTTACCGAATTATGGCTCGCGGTGCGGTGGTGGAATTGGAATAAAACCTTTTTTGTGCTAAATTCAGAATCGATGTGTGACATTAATCGATGGAAGACATAATGCGTGTGTGATGACAACATGTGGTGTAGTAAAAGTCACATAAATATTTAATTGACGTGCTCGGTGGTCGAATGGTAGCAATAGCCACTTTGACAGCCAGGTTGCGTGTTTGATCCCCGCACAAAACAAATATTTGTGTGGTTGACATTGTACATGTCTGTTTGTCTTGCTCTGGGTGTATTCTATGTATTAAATGTATGTATTTACAAAAAAATGTATTTAAGTATAATATTAGTTATCTAGTACCCATAGTACAAGCTTGGCTTAGTTGGTGGCTAGTTGGCCGTGTGTAATTGTTCAGGAATATTAATTTATTTATTCATCGAAGAAGATCAGCGAAATAAGAAGCATGTACCAGTGATATTTGGCAACGCAGTGCATTTTGTACCCCCGGGACTGCAATGGACTTCACTGTTCATTGCCTTTTTTGGCGGTCGCCGCTGTTAATCCTGGCTACACAGGAGACACAGTGGTGGGAATGTGTGGTGGGCCCCCGTCCCAAAGCAGTGCGATATAAAAGCCCAACTGCCAATTTTCTGAAGGGCTGTCGCCTTTCTGCGAAGGAGTGAAGTTACCAGGAAAATGCTTTGTACTTTTAGTTGGAGTTATACAAAAATTCTCCATATATATATAAGATAGTTTCTTACAGCGAACCCGACAGATGTTGTCTTGCCGGGCTGATTTGAGAATCTAAACCATCCAGGGCGTCTCCTAAACGCATACAAAAAAATTCATTCAAATCTGTCGAACCGTTTAGTAGGTGTACAGTGACATACACACGTACAGTAGAATTATATATATAAAGAAGATTGTAACAGTGTAAGTGTTATAAGTCCATATCCGAGTCTAGGTGCTCTAAGAGTTTTGGTAATGCTTTTTGGCCAGCCCCCTTACCACCGTCTCTTATTGCGATTCAATAACTGAATAGAATGCTTATTCATACCAATGAATAAGCGACTATACTCACTTGAAATAGAGTCGCTAATTCATTGGTATGAAACAGCATTGGTGGTAAGGGGGCAGGTTAGATTAGGCTTTCAATAAATATCTTCAAATCCTAAAGCGAAAAAAGCGAGAGAGGCTCTTCTTCCTGAAAGACGTGCGTAAGGTTTAGCTAGTCACGCACGTTTGCCTGTAAAATAGATAAAGTATCTCTGATTATATACCGATATCCTTCTAAAAAGCAAAACAAAACGTTTATTTACATGTTTTAAACAACCTAATTAAATTACTTCACAACTCCTAATTATTATACGAAATAAATTATACCTCACTTTCACGAGCAGACATTAGGAGTTTTCCAAACATATGCGACTGTTTGATTTATGTGCCAGCACATTTTAGCTTAATGTATTTAGAATTACGTATCGGCTGTAATTTGGAATGGTCCCTTTTGTACCCCTCGTTTCTCCCCATTTATCCTGGTCAGTATGCTTGAGAACCGCAAACCACTGTGACCTAAGCCTGATTTCAGTCATTCTTCAGCCTCCCGTCTGCGGTTTCGCCTGGGCCAGTAATATATTTTTAGGGTAAGTAAATATACTATACTAGCTGACTCGTGCAACTTCGTCTGCGTGTGACAGAGCATTGAGAGTGAAGCGTATGGTTACCATTTGAAAGGTTATAGTGATCAATCTTAAAAGATAGACTATCTAGCTATCGCGGACTTTTTTTAGAACTTTTTAAGATGAATATTTCCGTCTCATATAATTGTTGCGTACCTTGCAGCGTTTACGCAGCGCACGCAACGGAAGCTCTCGAAAGGATTTTTTCCCATTTTTGCAACATTTTCGTTCGTGCTCCGCTCCTATTGGTGGTTGATGTTATATAGATGATGATGTTATATAGCCTATAGCCTTCCTTGAAAAATAGGCTATCTAATACTAAAATAATTTTTCAATTTGAATGAGTAGTTCCTTATAGATAGATTAGAGATTAGCGCGTTCAAACAAAAAAAAAACCGGACAAGTGCGAGTCGGACTCGCCCACCGAGGGTTCCGTAGGTACGTAGTATCATTATTAAATTTGATATTTTTCATTATAAATAAGAAATAATGCGTCGAAAAAAATAAATAAAATATATTTTGCAATGTGTACATCAAGCCCTTTCATATGATACCCCATTTGAACTAGTAGTTTCAATTTTAAATTTCGACACCCTATAAAAAATATAGACCCCCTATTTTTTAAGATCTATTTACAAATGTATAGTTTTGAGATTTATTCCTGTACTTGTAGTCTATAACGATGTTACTTGCCAAATTTCATAGTACTAGGTCAACGGGAAGTACCCTATAGGTTTTGATTCCCTTGAGTGTGTCGAAATATGCGTTTTTTGCTGAATAAACGGCCGTAACTTTTTTCTACGTAAACTTAGCAGTTTGATTTTTTTTTTAACTTCATGGGACCGTAGACCTGAGTATACAGTTCAAATTTCAGCTTGATACCTCCACGCATTCTCGACATAGAAATTCTTGACAGACAGACAGACAGACAGACAGACAGACAGACAGACGGACAACAAAGTGATCTTATAAGGGTTCCGTTTTTCCTTTTGAGGTTCGGAACCCTAAAAACGAACTCTTCAGCTATATAATATTAGTATAGATAATGTGAGACTAGCTGTTGCCCGCGACTTCGTCCGCGTGAATATCAGTTATCGTGGTAAGACCATAGGAAATCCAGTAATTAACATAACCGTATATGTAAATAAGAAAAAAAACTTATGGTGAATAATTTATGTAGATACCTACTAATTTTATACCTGCTTTCAAATTTGTTTGCAAATAATGCATTAATTGCATACAAATTTGCTTACCATAAAAAAGGTTATAGTGAGTCAATGTTAAAAGATAGACATATAAATAATAAATAAATAAATGTCATTTATTTCGATCAACAAGGGATCATAATATATCATATACTTTAGCGGTTTTTTTTAGAACTTTTTAAGATGAATATTTCCGTCGCTTATAATTGTTGCGTAACTTCAACTGTTTACGCAGCGCACGCAACGGGGCTTTCGTTGCGTGCGCTGCGTAAACAAAAGACATATTTTTTCCCATTTTTATTGGTCCTTCGCTCCTATTATATATATAGCTTAATGTTATATAGCCTATAGCCATCCTTGAAATATAGGCTATCGAACACTAAAATATTTTTTCAATTCGAACCAGAAACAAACTCTCTTTCAAAACTCTAAGAAAGAGATAGTTCCGTAGACGTACAACATATTAGCTAATTCACACACATGTACACGAGCCGCGTGTTTTCTTTTTGTTATTATTTTGAAAAAAAGGAAAGAAGAGTAAATTAGATAGTCGTATGGGAGAACTGGAATTACAATAAAACTATGAGTAGTTTTTTTTGTAATTCCAGTCATATACGGAAAATTAAGTAATTATTAATTTCGAAAAAATAAACTATGCTTGTAGTTTAAATATTTTCAGGGTTTTATATTAAAATGACGTAAATTTACTTCTAAATTTGCGGAAAGAAAAATATATAAAAAAATTGTTTTTTCGTGGGTCATAATTTAAAAACTAATGTTTTTTCTGTGATAATAAACAACAAGCCTAGATTCTTTCTTTGTCGCTTCACTCTTGCCAGAGTGGTCGTGGTTATCGTGATGAGGCAGCAGACAGGACTCGCCCCACGACGTTTCGCCACCTCTGCCTGCTGGTCGTCAACCAGGTACATTCGTGTACCGGGGCGCCCACCGCCGCCTTCACCTGATCGGTCCAACGCATGGGGGATCTGCCCCTGAACCTAGATTATGTTGGGACAAATCCATATCATCCATAATTTCGGATGTACACCATTTAAAGAGCGAAATAATTCTCTGTCCGCGTTTGTATGGAAATGTGACTGTGCGTAGGAGTTTTCACACCCCTGTTTTGCACCCCGTCGCTGTCGCCTGTGTATCACTCTCAGCTGCGGATCAAATGAGAAAACTTTGACGCTTGCTTCCTGAATAACAATTAATCATTTCATTTTTATTTTTTTGCATTTAAATGAAATGTGGCTCGTGACTATGATAACTACTTCAACTTCATTACATATTATAACAAGCGGACTTCACAGTATAAATAATATTAAGAGTCCGTATCTGAAATTGCGCCGATTTTTTTAAAAATTGGTCAACTTTTGCCCCAAAATTTTCAGAAAGCGTATAATATACTACACTGTATTTGAGTAGGTACATATTATGCGAGACTATTCCAATTCGGAAAAAATATGTAGTTATATTGTTTATTTATTAAATTATTTTATTAGTAAGTTTTTAAACGTTTCATATTAATTTGCTCAAATTTTCGTAAAGTCGGTGCAAAAGCGATAGATTTTTTGGCTATCTAGACTAATCTAGAGCAATATCTATATAGTACATAAAACTTATACGTATATATATATACCTTCATGTTTTTACTTGGGAGTAGTACCCCTTGACTTGGTGATGGTAACAACGCGTCAGGTATGTGTACATATACACGTTTTAATATTTTGACATAAAAATGTTACGTTATTTGATTTCAATACCTTACAGAATAAGATGAAAATGCTTGCGCACCATACATTTCGTTGCCGTGTGCCTGATCAAATAGGTGGAACAAATGAAAATAGGGGAAAATGTGACTTTTAGAGAATTCTGGCTGAAACGAGCCTTCGCTTCGGTGTATTCTGTACCCCGGCTACTCCATACAAATGTCGCGTCCTTTACTACTACATAAACAATGACGTCTGTGCAGAGCGTGAACGAGCGTGTGTGCGGCGTCATACAAACTGTTCCAGATTTGTCTCAGGGGGAGGTGAGGTCAACATGAGAGAGCGGTAGGGAGTATACTGTACGTAGTACTATTACTGTGGTAGTACGTTAATTTATAGATTTTTTTATGCTCTTCTAAATTGAATTTTAAAAAAACTCACAGATTATATTAAACATAGAGTAAAGCCTTAGATTATGAATTGGTTTCCGCTCCTCTTCGACTAGATGCCGCGGCGCACTTGTAAAATACGGCAACAAATACTACGCCGAACTCGGCGTACCCGAGCCTGTTGCAATACAATTCTTCACGCACACTAGCATCTCTGCACATTGTTTTACGCACACTACAATATTGAGTTGCCGCATTCACGGAGCTGTTGTTTTTAGATAGTGCGGCATCTAGTCGAAGCGGAGCGGCGACCAAGTGTTAATCTATGAGTAAAGCATTATCCACACAAGTACGTATTCGTATTCTACTTTTGTGTACCTAGGAGCTAACACAATAGATCCCTTTCTGGGTTAAAAATCGCAAAGTTCGTTGCAATCTGTACATTTATTAATCTCAGTCGGCGGGCACCTGGCCGTCTGCCGACCCTCGTCTAGCCGGCAAAGCCTCGCAATATCTTACCTGTGTTCGAATAACAAGGGCGGCGTTCTTAAAATGTGGACATATATCACAAACAACGTATTGTCGAGAAGGAAAGTAAAGAAGCATTTTCACAAAAGGATAAGATAAATCCTTATTTGCATATAACAGTCATAAAGGTAACAATAATAGAACTGTACAGTTCACATGTTTTGCTGATTTATAAAGAGGTCTGGATCGCTTTACCCCGCTGGCTGGGTTTTTGTGTGAAATTATTTAAAAATTAGCCAGTAATTAATCGGAAGTCGGTTCCCTAGCCCGTTGTATAGATAGGCGTACGTAGCACTCCCATGCACTGACCTTTTGGTCATAATCACAGGATTGTGTGCAAGTCTCTGGCCCAGTATTTTTTAGGGTTCCATATCCAACGGGTAAAACGGACCCTATTACTGAGACTTCGCCGTCCGTCCGTCTGTCACCAGGCTGTATCTCATGAACTGTGAAAGTTAGACAGTTGAGTTAAGGGGTGTAAGTGGTTCATCTACATCACTTTGTACCAAAGCCAACTTCACCTGCACGCGGTGCACCCTGCTGACTGACAAACGAAGCTCTGGCGAAAAGAGAGGTAGGGAGCGTAATTATAAGCTGCCCGACTGGGTAACGTACCTCCACCTCACAGAATACCGCAGCCAAATAACAATACTCTTGAGGATTGTTGTGTTCCTGCGAGTGAGTGAGGTCACCAGAAAGAAGGTAGTTGCTGCGTTGGCAGCGGGGGTGGCGGCGCGCGAGTGATACTTTATGTTGCGAGCGTTAATATGGCTACGGTAACCGCTTCACATCAGGCGGGCCGTATGCTTGTCTGCCACACGACGTAGTATAAAAAAAAAATGAAATTTTCACTGTTTCGGCGGTAGGGCCACAGATCACTGCATTGCGAGTAACACACAATATCACGTTAACGCAAATGTTTCAAAAACTATGTACTGAACCGAGTTCGTTGTTCAACGAACTTGGAAATAATATTTTTATTTTCTACATAACTAAAGGCTTTCATCAAAATCGGAGCACCACTTCGAAAGCTATCGCGACACAAACATTGGCACATACACAAAATATTTTGTGCCCCAACTAAGTTTGAAGCGTCGCTCGCTTCCCTCGCTCGGTCAATAATACAGTCAGTAGAAGTTAATATAACAAGGTTGTGAAATTGTCCACATATTTGCTCTCATTAAGTACAAAATCTAAGTTATCAGAGATGTTTAACTTGTCCGTCGCAAACGTCGTGTCTCGACTAGTTTCCAGCAAGCATTCTGCAGGCTAAGTGTTTGCTAAGTTGAGAACTATGATAGTGTGGGGCGGTTCCGTACCACTGCGGACTTAGTGCTAGTTTCTGGGTTAATTTGTCTTGTTTGATATGTATAACTTTCATAGTATATATAATATTTTCTAGTGAATTGGTATTCATCGTCATCGTCAACCCTAATTCATCCCACTGCTGGGATACGAGTCTCCCCTCAACCGAACGGGTTTAGAGCGTACTCTATCACGCTGCTCAACTGTGGGTTGGCGGAGGCCAGTGTTTTGAAGTCACCTAAAAGCCCCTGGCTTGGCTTAACCTTTAACTACGGACACTTTTTTTTTGTGACACTACAAGGGACACGGGGTCTGACAGACCTCTATATTTTAAATGTAACATTTAGGTAATAGGATAATCCAATGATTAGAAAAGCGGTTATAAGGAATGTATGGGTTGTAAATTACGGTGATTTATTCAGTGGTATGGTTTAATATTTAAAGACCCACCATACCACCAGAGGTACGGCCACGGGTACGGTGGGTCTGAAGCGTAAATAATGATATCTCAAATAGTTTTATACGAGTAGAACAGGTCGTCGAGTCCTTCTCGCAAAACCTGACTGAAAAGCACAGCATGTTAAGGTCGAACAAGTAAATTAAATAGTTTTTTCAAAACTTTTAGTTTTATTTTACCCACTTCTCAGTATCCCAATGATTTAAAATTTAGCACTCTCGTTTGGTTCTCGCGACCATGGATAATCACCAAAAGCCGCTATTGTTAATCTATTATAGCAGCTGCCATAAAATGACTATTTATTTTCACATTAACCCCACGATTAGGGGTGTCAAATAAAACGGCTGGAATAGAGAAACACAATAATAAATAATAAATATTTCTGGACAATTTAGACATCGCCATCTAGTCCCAATTTAAGCGCAAAGCTTGTGTTATGGGTATAACACAAGCTTTGCGCTGCGTACATTTAATGTACTTAAATACATTTTTTTTTTGTAAATACACACTTATAATACATAGAAAACGCCCAGACCAAGACAAACAGACATGTTCATGCACACAAATGTTTGTTTGTGCGGGAATCGAACCCGCGACGTCGGAGTCCAAAGTGGCCATTGCTAACCATTCGACCACCGAGCTCGTCAATAAATCAAAGCTCGTTTGAAAAAATTGGTTGTCCGTAAAGTCGCTTTATGGGCGACAATTTTACTTGATAACGTCGTAAGAAATTTAGGCCGTTCGTGGCTCTCTATTGCTTGTTCCGCGCTCTCATTTGCACTCTCGGAATATGACATCGATTTGCTATTTATAAGACGTGTTTTTGGGGTGTAAGTTGTTCATCAACATCTTTGAACCAAAGCCAACTTCACCTGCATGTGGTGCAATCTGCTGACTGACAAACGAAGCTCTGGCGAAAAGAGAGGTAGGGAGCGTAATTGTAAGCTGCCTGACTGGATAATGTACCTCCACCTCACAGAATATCGCAACCAAATAACAATTCCCTTGAGGGTTGTTTTGTTCCTGTGAGTGAGTGAGGTCACAAGGAGATGCTGCGTCGGCAGCGGGGGTGGCGGCGCGCGAGCGATATTTTATGTTGCCAGCGTTATATATGGTTACGGTAACCACTTCACATCAGGCGGGCCGTATGCTTGTCTGCCACCCGACGTAGTATATAAAAAAAAGACGTCAAAAAGCTCTTTTTACAGGTTACAGACATTTTAAGGTATGGTAAAAACCATACTTTAAAAACATCACACGAACCATAATTACATTTCTTTGCCACGCGACGTACTAAAAAATATATCTATTAAGGCGGGGTGGTACCAGTGGTACTGCAAAATCCACAATTTAAAATTCATCTTTGAAGTAATAAACAGAGAATTAAAATCTAGGAAAATTATATTGATATTGTAGAGGATATATACTAGGGAATATATCCGATTGAAACATTATTTGATGAAGTTGACTCGATAAAATAAATTCACAAAGTTACCTCTTTTTTCGTGTCATTTTATCTTCTATTTTCGGTTTTATTCTTAAACTATGTAATTTGACATTATAAGTCATGTACTAAAAAAAAGATCATAAATAACTGGAGGTATTATACCCGAAAGATTTTTTTTATTACATCTTTAAAATTTTTAATCGATTATTCAATTGATTTTCGATTAGTAGGGCGCTCGCCAGAGTCGCCAGTGTCTCGCGGAATTGTCATATTGTTTCTAGCGCTGGCTCACCTCGCCTTAAATTCGTAATATATTAAATTCGTACTGTGCCTTAATCAATAACAGTTGACATAAAAATTGTCGGCTTTTACGGCTTTGAATTCGACCATAAAAAATATAAATAGAATCTCCCCTTTGATACCCACCTAAATAAAGGTAATTGCCGAGAAATTCCTTTGGCGAATAAAAAAAGCTATAAACCTGAGTACACAGGGAAGAAAATTGCTAAACACGAACTGCCATGGATGTGACATGAAAGCGGAGTTATTAGGCTGTAGCGATTTCAGCGATTGATGCGTGCTGGTGGAATATATTATTACCTAGTAGCGGCCCGCACACGCTTCGATGTAGCTTAATCTTAGTCTTTAGGGTTCCGTACCCAATGGGTAAAAAGGAACCCTATTACTAAGGCTCCGCTGTCCGTCCGTCCGTCTGTCACCAGGCTGTATCTCATGAACCGTGATAGTTAGACAGTTGAAATTTTCACAGATGATGTATTTCTGTTGCCGCTATAACAACAAATACTAAAAGACAGAATAAAATAAATAATTAAGGGGGCTCCCATACAACAAACGTGATTTTATTGCTCGTTTTTGCTCGCAATTGATAACGGCAATAGGTAGAAGCTTGAAACACTCACCTAATATTTAGTTTCATATTCACTTTAAAAATAAGTAATTAAATAAAAATAAAACAAATATTTAAAAGGGGCTCCCATACAACCAACGTGATTTTTTTGCCGTTTTTATAGTTAATGTTACGGAACTCTTCGTGCGCGAGTCCGACTCTCACTTGGCCGGTTTTTTTTATACTACGTCGGGTGGCACACAAGCATACGGCCCGCCTGATGTGAAGCGATTACCGTAGATATATTAACGCTCGCAACATAATACATCGCTCGCGCGCCGCCACCCCCGCTGCCAACGCAGCATCTCCTTCCTTTCTGGTGACCTCACTCACTCGCAAGAACACAACAACCCCTCGAGGGAATTGTTATTTGGCTGCGGTATTCTGTGAGGTGTAGGTACATTCCCCAGCCGGGTAGCTTACAATTACGCTCCCTACCTCTCTTTTCGCCAGAGCTTCGTTTGTCAGTCAGCAGGGTGCACCGCGTGCAGGTGAAGTTGGCTTTGGTTCAAAGATGTTGGTGAACCACTTACACCCCAAAAACCTTTGTATTCACATCTCATTCCTGTGGATTACCTATACAAACCTTGTCTTGGGCTCACCCACCGCTGGGTCTCCTGTGTAGCCAGGTTTAACAGCGGCGACCGCCGAAAAAGGCAATGAACAGTGAAGTCCATTGCTGTCCCAGGGGGTAAAACTACGTCTGCCTTGGAACTCACAACGAATTTATTCAGAAGAAATTAGTAGTAGTAAGAAGCTTTTGGAATTTTATCAACCTTGTCTTGATAATTTCATTACAATTTTTTTTCGTTCATTTCTCTGTTATTTGAATGGCTATTCTTCTGTACGGAATGGAGACTAACCCAACAATCCATATAGATCATAAAAGTCGGTTCAGCTGTTCTTGAATTATAAATGGTAAAACTAACATGACTTTTTTTTTTTTATAAAATAAAACTACAACTACAAACGCTTGGTCCGTACCTTTTTTAAGTTGAATACATTTTTGTTAGTTTGTTTATTACTTTAATAGGTCTCCGCGCTTAAATCACTATTCTTAGTTCTATTACTCTAATGTTAGTCAGGTGTTATTTTGTTGTTTTGTTTTTCATGCCTCTTTTTTTTTGCTATGTATTTTTCCTTCTGTTATATTATTTTGTTGTTTTGTTTTTCATGCCTCTTTTTTTTTTGCTATGTATTTTTTCCTTCTGTTATATTATTTTGTTGTTTTGTTTTTCATGCCTCTTTTTTTTTGCTATCTATGTTTTTCCTTCTGTTATAATATTATTAGTCCAAAACCATTTTTTTTTCTTATTGTGATTATTGTCTATGTACAATTTATCTTAATCTTATTCCGGCTCCTTTTTTCGCTGGTGGTGGAGGGACCGTCATCCGGTCTCAGCCATCCGAATTTGGTGGCGGTTTCCCTATCCCTCACCCTCATCGCCATCTTCATGTTATAATCCTTGATGTTTGCCGCCGTAGCACTCTCAGCCCCTGTAATAAAATATGGATATTATATTTGTGATGGAAACATCAATAAATAGTTAATAAATAATAAATAAATGTTTCTGGACTTTTTACACAGCGACATCTAGTCCCAAACTAAGTAAAGCTTGTACTATGAGTACTAGATAACTGATATTATACTTAAATACATTTTTTAAATACATACAAATTATACATAGAAAATGCCCAGACCGAGACAAACAGACATGTTGATGCACACAAATATTTGTCTTGTGCGGTGATCGAAGCCGCGACCTGATTGTCAAATTGGCCGTTGCTAGGCCATCGGGTTCGTCTAATATTTAGATTTCTATGATGGAATAATTAAATAGTTATCATTTGTGTTCACACGTACTGGCTACCTGAAAGCAGATAACCGGGTTCTTTATGTACCTAAGCTCCCTTAGATTTCGATAGTTAATAGATTTAACTTTTTTGATACATAAACATATCATATCATTTTTGGGGCGTAAGTGGTTTATCAACATATTTGAACCAAAACCAACTTCACCTGCACGTTGTGCACCCTGCTGACTGACAAATGAAGCTCTGGCGAAAAAAGAGGTAAGGAGCGTAATTGTAGCTTACCATTACGCTCCTTACCTCTCTTTTCGCTGACTGGGGAATGTACCTCCACCTCACAGAATACCGCTGCCAAATAACAATTCCCTTGAGGGTTGTTGTGTTCTTACGAGTGAGTGAGGTCACCAGAAAAAAGGAGATGTTGCGTTGGCAGCGGGGGTGGCGGCCCGCAAGTGATATATTATGTTGCGAGCGTTAATACGGTTACGGTAACCGTTTCACATCAGGCGGGCCGTATGCTTGTATTCCACCAGACGTAGTATAAAAATAAATAAAAAATCATAGTCATAATACAACATAATGTTATAATAAAGCACTTGTACTATTCCACGTTATTATATTTAATATTACCGATCGGTTTCGCCGCTAAGCATTATCAAGGTAAACAAATGGTATTTGTGGTAATATTAAATTGATGTGTAGATGAAGTGAAACGACGTATGGCCATGACCAGAACTGCGATGGAGAAGTTGAGAAAAGTGTGGAGGAATCGTAACATCACCAAAGCCACTAAAATCAAGCTCGTACGAACACTTGTATTCCCCATTTTTCTTTACGCTGCGGAGACGTGGACAGTGCGTGAGTTGGAAAAGAAAAGGATAGACGCTCTGGAAATGTGGTGCTGGAGAAAGATGCTCGGGATATCATGGACGGAGTTCCGCACCAACATGTCCATACTCCAAGAATTGGGCATCACACAGCGTTTGTCTGCCGTAGTACAGTCGCGCATTTTGCAGTACTTCGGACATGTCTCTAGGCGGGATAACGATTCCATAGAGCGCCTGGTCGTACAGGGAAAGGTGGAAGGGACAAGACCACGCGGAAGATCACCTATGCGTTGGATTGACCAGGTTAAATCGGCAATGGGAACCCGTGTATCTGACTGCGCCAGACAGTCTGCCAACAGGGAGAGATGGCGGGAGATCGTGCGGAGAGCTGTGTCCGCCTCCACCACCGATGTGGATGCCTCTACGTGACCACGACCGCTCTGCCAAGAGCGAAACGACAGAGAAGAAGATAACATTACGATAATCAAGTTCCACCAAGTGCCAACAATCAACAGTATCAACTTCATAATACAACACTTTCTAGTTTAATACTATAATGTTCAGCTGTTCCTGCTTGACAGGATGTCCAATATGACCTGCGTGACAGTATGTCACTTATTATTACCATAATTTAACATGAAAAATATTCAGCACACTTAATGAGCTCTCATCATCGTGACTGCAACGCTCCTGTCCCGTCGTCCATCAGGCTCCGCCGGCCATGTGCCCGCAGCCTAACTGATCAAAGACAAAATAATCTAATGAACGGTCTGCCAGACCGAAGTAAATGTTGTTAGCTAGCATACGTAAAGGTTTGATGGCAGGAAATTGACGATTTCCCCGGTTCGCTGCGTAGATCAAACACGGCTTATCTACTTATGCGACCGTATCCCTAAGGACGGATACTGCCATAAGCCTGCTTGACTTACCATAGGTAGATCGGACATATTTCGTGTCGAGACACATAAATTTGTTGATATAGTTCTCAAAATCAGGCAGCTGAAATAGCAGTAATTAATAAATAAATATTAAAATAGTGTGTGGGTGCCGGCCGGCAGTACTTTGCGTGAACTAATTAGCGGCGGAAGCGCGCAAAGTAGTGTAAATAAAATTGCCTGTAAATAATATTTCACTATAAATTACACATTGCCATTCAGTCTTAAACCACTCGATGCAAATATCGCGTCGGTAACCACTTCATAAACAATGGCGTCTGTGTAAAGCGTGAATGAGCATGTGTGATAACTGATAACCATACAAATTGTTCCAGTTTCGTCTCAGAGGGGAGGTGCGGTCGACACGGGAGAGCGACAGGGAGTGGCCTTACTGTACGTGGTGTTATTACTTATACTGTGCTCAAACTAATCCACGTTTGTTCTATGAGTGCTAAATAACTGATAAATATATTTAAGTACATTTTTAAATTCGTTACTATTATAATGTATATAACGTTATAATACTTAGAAAATACCCAGACCAAAACAAACATACATGTCATGAACATGTATATAAATATTTGTCTTGTGCAGGGTTCGAGCCCGCGACCTTGTAGTCCAAAATAGCTACTATGACTCCGATGTATAGCCATTCGTCCATCGATGGCTGATTTGGGACCAGAGTTGGGCGCCCCAATAAAAATTAGCCTAATGTTGACCCGGTTGAGCTGATCACTGTGTAAGATTTCATTAAAATAAGTTCAGTACTTTTTGCCTGATGCATAACAGATCTTTTTTTTATACTACATTGCGTGGTAAACAAACATACGGGCCGCCTGATGTGAAGCGGTTACCGTAGCCATATAAACGCTCGCAACATGAACGCAGCAACTCCTCCTTCCCACCTGGTGACCTCACTCGCAGGAACACAACAACTGAAGGGTTGGAGAAGTCCCCAGTTGGGCAACTTAGAATTACGCTACCCTACATTTCTTTGAGCCAGAACATCGACAGTGAATCAATAGTATGCACCGCGTGCAGGTAAGGTTTTCTTAAGCTTTAAAGATGGTGATGAGCCACTCATACCCCAAATCTACAAACAGACATATAAAGAAAAAGATATAACTGTACTAATATCACTATATTTCTATCTATCTTCTTTCTTTTTCTTTTTTACTGACTGATCTATCAACGCACAGTACAGATCACTGGACGGATCGAGTTGAAGTAGGGCAGGATACAGGTTGTTATTATGACATAGGCATCCGCTAAGATCCTTTGTTTGTATTATCTTTATATTATTCATAATGAGCATAAATACATAAAAATACATAAAAATACTTAAAATAAAGATGTACAAAGGCGGGTTTATCCCCACGAGAGATTTAGATCTCTACCAGTCCTTTACCTTTGAGTGTTGGATATATTTTATTTTTATTTTTTTATACTACGTCTGGTGACAGACAAGCATACGTCCCGCCTGATGTGAAGCGGTTACCGTAACCATATTAACGCTCGCAACATAAAATATCGCTCGCGCGCCGCCACCCCCGCTGCCAACGCAGCATCTCCTTCCTTTCTGGTGACCTCACTCACTCGCAGGAACACAACAACCCTGAAGGGAGTTGTTATTTGGCTGCGGTATTCTGTGAGGTGGAGGTACATACCCAGGTCGGGTAGCTTACAATTACGCTCCCTACCTCTCTTTTCGTCGGAGCTTCGTTTGTCAGTCAGCAGGGTACACCGCGTGCAGGTGAAGTTGGCTTTGGTTCAAAGATGTTGATGAACCACTTACACCCCAAAAATATAAACTGATTAGTGGCGAGGGCCCTTGTATATAAAGAATAGAACACTAAAAATGATAAAGAAAGAAAGAAGTAGAAATAAACACGGCAAGTAAATATCTATATATATAAAAGAGAAAATCACTCACTCACTCATCACGAAATCTCAGAAACTATAACACCTACAAACTTGAAATTTGGCAGGTAGGTTCCTTATAGGTGTAGACATCCGCTAAGAACGGATTTTACGATACTCCACCCCTAAGGGGGTAGATTGGGGGTTGGAAGTTTGTATGAAAGTACTATGTTTTTGAAGCAAGAGACTTGAAATTTAAAATGTATGCTCTATAGATGGTAAGGAGGTGTACTTATTAGTATCTTTAGAAATCAACCCCATTTTGGGTTTAAAACGGGGGTTGGAAATTTGTATGAAAATCCAATGTTATTGAAGTTAAAGTAATCATGGCAGAAGGATTTTAAATGATATTTAAGTATAAGAAATAATGAAAACAACTACATACTTACTATTATAAGGAGGGATGTTTTATTATAACAATAAAAAGTACTTTAGGTTTTACAAAGAGGTTTTAAAAAATAATATCCGTCGACTTCATTGATTCTAAAAATTCGTCTAGATATTGATTGTTTTTAACTTTTTTAATTTTTTTTCCTTTCATTAGGTATTTAGCTTTTTCGAATGTAATTAAAAATTATTTGCAAATAACTAACTCCACGCGTACGAAGTCGCGGGCGGCCGCTAGTTTTTTTTTTTTTTTTTTTTTTTTTTTTTTTTTATACTACGTCGGGTAGCAGACAAGCATACGACCCGCCTGATGTGAACCGGTTACCGTAGCCATATTAACGCTTGCAACATAAAATATTACTCGCGCGCCGCCACCCCCGCTGCCAACGCAGCATCTCCTTCCTTTCTTTCTGGTGACCTCACTCACTCGCAGGAACACAACAACCCTCAAGGGAATTGTTATTTGGCTGCGGTATTCTGTGAGGTGGAGGTACATTCCCCAATCGGGTAGCTTACAATTACGCTCCCTACCTCTCTTTTCGCCAGAGCTTCGTTTGTCAGTCAGCAGGGTGCACCACGTGCAGGTGAAGTTGGCTTTGGTTCAAAGATCTTGATGAACCACTTACACCCCAAAGTAGCTAGTACATATATAAAGCAAACAACCATTAATTATAAGTACTTAGTCTGAAAATACCATTAAATAAATAAATAATAAATATTTCTGGACAATTTACACAGCGCCATCTAGTCCCAAATTTAGCGCAAAGCTTGTACTATGGGTACTAGATAACTGGTATAATACTTAAATACATTTTTTTTTTGTAAATATACATATAATACATAGAAAACGCCCAGACCAAGACAAACAGACATGTTCATGCACACAAATATTTGTCTTGTGCGGGGATCGAACCCGCGACCTCGGAGTCAAAGTGGCCATTGCTAACCATTCGACCACCGAGCTCGTCAAAAAGAAAGAAAGAAGTAGAAATAAATACGGAAAGTATATATATACTAAGTACTTATAAATAAAGCAAACAACAATTATTTATAAGTACTTAGTCTGAAAATATCATTAAATATAATAATATCTACACACACCACATGTGGGGTGTAAGTGGTTCACCAACATCTTTAAAGCAAACCAACCAACTAAAACAACCAATCTCAAACAAACCAAACAACTCAACAAACCAAACAAAAAAAGCCAACTTCACCTGCATGTGGAATGACAGACGAGGCTCTGGCGAATTAGCGTATTTTTAAGCTGCCCGACTGGGGAAGTACCTCCACCTCATAGAATACCGCAGCCAAATAACAATTCCCTTGAGGGTTGTTGTGTTCCTGCTAGTGAGTGAGGTCACCAGAAAGAAAGAAAGGAGTATCGGTTGGTAACGGATGGGCGACCCCTTATTGTTGCTGATCTTCATGGGCGGTGGTGATTGCGTTCCATCTGGTAACCCACATGCTCGTTTGCCCCCTCTTATATAAAAATAACCTAAATTAATCTATGAAAAAAAAAAAAAAAAACAGACACGTATTATTTAATTAAGTCTATCCCTAAGTTGGTGGATGTGGAAAGCGGAGGATCACATATGGTGAAAAGTATTGGGGAAGGTATGTATGTAGCAGTGGATAGATACAGACTGATGATGATGATGATCCGATAAGAAGGATTTTTTGAAAATCCCCACGGGATATCGGAATACGTGCGTACGAAGTCGCGAGCGCAACCTAGTACATATTAATATTTCTTAAGGAAATAAGATATTGTTCGAGTTATAAACAATTCTAGGTACAGCGTAAGGGAATAGCATTTTTTTCGAATTACTGAGGATTTCGACTTATAAAAATTCCACTGTACTAATATGACAAAGCTGAAGAATTTGTCTGTTTGACCACGCAAGTCTTAGGATCTACCAAACGGATTATAAAAAAATCTTTTGATAGCCCAGTTCTTAAGGAAGGGTGTAGGGTATTTAAGATTACGATATTAATATTATTGGGAGCAAAAAGGGCACCGTGAAACCGCGGGGCAAGGATAGTTTTATCTTTCTTCTTTAATTATCTATATATATAAAAGAGTAAATCACTCACTCACTCATCACGAAATCTCAGAAACTACAAGTGCTAGGAGTCTGAAATTTTGCAAGGGGGTTCCTTTTAGGACGTAGGTGCTCACTAAGATGGGAATTTGAAAAATTCAACCCCTAAGGGGGTGAAACGCGGGTCCAAAGTTTGTATGGGGAACCAAGATTAGTTGGACTATTTTATACGAAACTTTACATAAGCACTTCTGTAGATAAATGAGTAAATACGTGTTTCAGGATTTTTCAAAATTCAACCCCTAAAGGGGTGAAATGAGGTGCAAACATGAAAATCGTTATGGGTATTGTTTTTATGGTTTATCGGGTCGCTGATTCCGAAAACAACAGCTATTTTATAATGTAACATAACCGACGTGACACAAGAGCAGCCCTGTGGGGGTGCGATGGGGTTGAAATGTCATAATATCAATATGGGTGTTGATTGTATGGTTTTCAGAGACGTCAATTACGAAAATGGCATCGAATTGAAAACGTGGACACGAAATTTCCATCTCGGTGTAAAAATCCAAGATTTGGAACACCTGATGCAGAACCATAATGGTTCAGCTAAACTATAAGAAATATAAAAATGACGCCTTAGCAAAAGTTTTTCAGCCTGATTAGCATATTTTGTTGGGGAATAAAAATCCAAGACTTGGAACACCTGATGCAGATCCATAATGGTTCAGCTAAACTATAAGAAATATAAAAATGACGCCTTAGCAAAAGTTGTTCAGCCTGATGAGCATTTTTTGTTGAGGTATATAAATCCAAGATTTGGAACACCTGATGCAGAACAAAGCTAAATTTATTTGCATAAACAACATGGTGTTTACAATAAATTATAATTTTAAAAAATAACTAACAACACGCTATAATAGCAAATAGAACTAAAAAAGCTACTTAAAAAAACAATAAATACTTTAACAAAATATTGATTGTATTGTAAAAAAATAACCGCGAAGTGCTACTTTTATTCTTACCTGCTACAAGTTAGACGCAATCGTTTTATTTATTTACAAAGGTAACGTGTCTATTTAGTCAGTTTATTATAGACGTGTACGCTAAAATTGAAATGGAACGATTGGTATATATTCGCACAAACCAGAAGAATGCGTGCATTTTCGGGACGCTATGTAGCAAGATTTTGTGATGCAAGGTCTTTTAAACAACGAGGGGAAACTGTTTTTCTTAGATGCTTCAGGAGGGACTGGAAAATCATACCTGACGAGAGCAATCCTCGCTGAAATCAGGCGCCAAAATAATATCTCACAGCACCATCACCAGGTATTGCTGCCATATATTACTTCTAGGCGGAAGAACGCAAATACAATGTTCAATATTATACTCGATTTATACAGAACGGAAACACCGATATGCTTTGTGACACGAAACTGTGACAAAGCGAAAATGTTTCAGGATTGCTGTCTAATCGTTTCAGATGAATGCGAAAAAAAAAAACAATAAGGCATTAGAAGCTGTAGATAGAATTTTACGTCCCAAGAGTTTTCAAAAATATTATTAAAATTTGGGGAAGATCTCCTTCCTGAAGTAAAGTCAATGTTTAGCAGCGAAATATGTATAATTGAAGCTGAGATTCTCACTGGGAGTGGTGCCGATGCAACTGTATTTATTCCGCGTATACGAGTGGTATTCCTTCTAACGGCCGTGTGGTTTCCGGCAGACTAGAATAGAATCACTCCGTCTCTTCCCGTGGATATCGTACAAGGGGACAATGGGAATAGTTTTTGTCCCAGAAATTACCTATTATTGTTGTTTATTGTACCTGTAGGGCGGTTCTATGTTGTATGTATTTTTTTTAATTCAATGATTTCTCCGTCAATTGTACAGCAATTTTAATAATTCTTATTCGTTTGAGAGGGTACACGCTCCAGGCGGTCCCATATTAAAATGAATGTCGCTAAGCGCAAATCTCGAGAACGGCTCGACCAATTCTGCTAATTTTTATTTTAATATTTTCGTTAAGGTATAAGGAAGGTTCCAATGGAGAGAAAAGACATAAAAATTGCAAGGACAAGACTTTCTACCCGTGCGAAGCCGGGGCGGGCAGCTAGTTTAATATATAAAAATTTCGTGTCACGTGGTTTGTCCGCGATGGAATCCTGAACTACTGAACCGATTTTAATAAAATTTCGCCCAGTGTGTGCAGTTTGATCCAACTTGAGAGATAGGATAGTAAAAATATTTAAAGGCGATACGAAGTTCAGTCCGGATCAGCTAGTTACGTCTTATTAAGTATCATGCACAATCTGGAGCCCGGCTAAGATTTTAATGCTATGTGATAGCAGACCCCGGCTACTCCATACAAATATCGCGTCATTTGCTACCGCATAAACACGACGTCTGTGCAGACCGTGAATGAGCGTGTGGGCGTGCGGTGCCATACAAACTGTTCGAGATTTGTTTCAGAGGGGTGGTGAGGCAGACACGAGAGAGCGGCAGGGAGTGGCTATACTGTAACATAGTACTATTTATATTGTGGTGATAGTTTCGCTGGGTTGTCTCTGCGTTTAGTCTCCTGATGGGGTCATTTTGTGTGATGTATAAATTTTTGATTTAAAGTTGTTTAACATATTACCCATAGCCGATCAACGCAGACAATGGAGGATAGCATATGGTGGAAGGCATTGGCCTATATCCAGCAGTGGGTAGATCATCATCATCAGGTCATTTTAGTCTTCACTACAGGAGCACGACCCTCTCTCGTCCATCCCAGATAGAAGGAGGATTTGACCTACACTCCCCACGCTGGCCAGACGGGTTGGGAAGGCCTGATCGATGTTTTATAATGTATTTCCCTTAGTCGCCTTTTACGACATCCACGGGAAGAGACGAAGTGATTCTATTCTAGCCTGCCGGAAACCACACGGCCGTGGGTGTGTGGTTTCCGGCAGTGGGTAGATACATGCTGATAATGATATTGATAATGATCATATTATTATTCTCAGGCAGGCATTCGAAATGTCCACATTGTACATATTTTTACGTAAATAAATTTATTCATACGATTAACTCCTCTAACTTTATTTGTAGATATGAACGTATTTGACGCGTCGGCGAAATTACATTTCACTTAGCTTGAGTGTTGATTCAATAAATAATTTTATTTACTTGACATTTTATGTCACGACGTAGAGTAAAAGCAGTAAAAGTATTCTATAACATATATTAAATCCGCTATACATGTTAGCCGAGTGTAGGCCAGCGCGTGCGTCGGCAAATGGGTAAGTACAAGGCAAGTGCTAATGTCCACACGTTGGACAAGTGCGACGAGCGCCAATGCAAGCGGCCAATGTAAATGAGTGTTACTAGAAGTGCCCACACGTTGGCCACTGTCAGTTTTAATTGTGCACTGAGACACTATGGACGTCGACATTGAAGTTGCTGCAGCTTCGGCTATTTACTTAATGAGCATAGTATATAACTATTATTTGGGATGTAAGTGGTTTATAAACATCTTTGAGCCAAAGTCAACCTCACCTGCACGTGGTGCACCCTGCTGACTGACAGAAGAGGCTCTGGCGAAAAGAGAGGTAGGGCGTAGCGTATTTTTGAGCTGCCCGACTGGGGAAGTACCTCTATCTCACAGAATACCGCAGCCAAATAACAATTCCCTGGAGGGTTGTTGTGTTCCTGCGAGTGAGTGAGGTCACCAGAAAGGAAGGAGTTGCTGCGTTGGCAGCGGGGGTGGCGGCGCGCGAGCTATATTTCATGTTGCGAGCGCTAATATGACTACGGTAACCGCTTCACATCAGGTGGGCCGTATGCTTCTCTGCCACCCACCCGACGTAGTATAAAAAAATATATCTCAGTGTATACCCACACTGGTGGTAAAAAAGAAAATAATAAAAATATAAAATTGTGGATTCATTTTGATATAACTTCAAAAATTTTAAAGTAAGTTCGTTGCTAGTGAGCGACATTATCACATTATACGCGTTTGACAGCTATGGATGTCAACCGTGTAATGGCGGGTATACAAACGTGTGGACGCCACTCGCCGAGCGCAGGCGAGCGCCTTTGACTTGTGGACAAAAACCGACAGCGCTCCGAAGTGAGGCAAGCGATCACGAGTGACGGCGAGCGAAGACGAGTGCCGCCAAATGACCTCTACACACGTTGGCGCTTGCCTTCACTCGGCCAACTAGGCGAGCGACACCGAGTGATGACAAGGCAAAGCAAATGGGCTGTCTAATGTTGGCGCTTGCCATCACTCGGCAAGGCTCGGCCAACGTGTATAGGCGACTTTAAATATATAGACTAGCTCGGTGGTCGAATGGTTAGCAATGGCCACTTTGACTCCGAGGTCGCGGGTTCGATCCCCGTACTAGACAAATATTTTTGTGCATCTATCTATTGCTGAAGACGGCTCAAATGTAGCTTATGTTACTCAGACCATAATATCGACTTGAATAACACCTTATTCATCGAAATCCTATGAATGGTTTAGGCGCTACGGAGAAACATAATTATATAATTGCAAACATCCATGGACTACTAAAATCATAACCCTCCCTTTTGGGTTCGCCGTCGTCGGGTAGAAATTCTTGTTTGGTTGTTTGGTAAAATGGTTAAATTTTATTCATCAATCCAGAAACAAACATGATATAAAAATTTTAATCCGTCATTTCTAAATTACTATTAATCCTTCTATTTTTCGTCCTTGTCGACCCTTATTCATCCCACTTCTAGGATGCGGGTCTCCTCTCAATCGAAATGGTATATAGCATACTCTACCACGCAGCACAACTGTGGGTTGGCGGAGGTCAGTGTTATCAAGCTACCTATAGACCACTGACTTGGCTTAATAACTGTTATCTAATGACAACAGCCGGGCCCGACGGCTTAACATGATCTCCGAAGCACGGAGGAGCTCGCGATAAATAAACCCATCCATGAACAGGCTACGGTCGACGTTGCTTGACTTGCGTGATCCTCAGTGTTAATCCTAATTTTGTTTTAATGTGGTATGAATTAATCTTGTTACGCGTGGGAGGCCGCCATTTTACAATGTTATTTTCTTGCGGCGCTGGCGTCCCACCAAAGTCCAGAAGTCAAAACTCCTTTTCCACTAACACAAAAACAGAACCCTTATGGATTCGTCATGTCTGTCTGTCTGTCCGTCCGTATGTCACAGCCACTTTTTTCCGAAACTATAAGAACTATACTGTTGAAACTTGGTAAGTAGATGTATTCTGTGAACCGCATATTTAGAACTGAAACTCAATTTTTTTTTTCATCTAACGTGTGGGGTATCTATGGATAGGTCTTCAAAAATGATATTGAGATTTCTAATATATTTTTTCCTAAACTGAATAGTTTGCGCGAGAGACACTTCCAAAGTGGTAAAATGTCTCCCCCGCCCTCCCTGTAACTTCTAAAAATAAGAATGATAAAACTAAAAAAAAATATATATACCGTACATTACCATGCAAACTTCCACCGAAAATTGGTATGAACGAGATCTAGTAAGTAGTTTTTTTTTAATAAGTGCTTTATAAAGTCCAAGGAATAATATTTTGATTTGATTTTGATTTTATTTGAATACGTCATAAATCGTAACTTTTATATTATGTTACTTGCTGCTACGGAACCCTTCATGGGCGAGTCCGACTCGCACTTGGCCGCTTTTTAGTATAACCATTAAATTAAAAATTTAAAATATTCTTAAAGATGTGGTTAGAAATCATTTTTAATATGAATTTATTTTCATTCAGTAAAATTAGACCGAAGTAACAACTGTAACCATAGCAACGAACGGTTATGCTAAAAAAAATCTAAGTGAACGTTCAATATTAACAACAAAATAGTGTTATAAACCTAAAATACTTTGAATAATAGTAGAGTAATCTGTGAGTTTATTATTATGACATTTATATACAACTAGCTGATGCCTGCGACTTCGTTCGCGCGAACTTTATGATTCCGGCGTATTCATAAAAATACGAACTAATGTAGATACATAAGAAAATACTTGTTATACGTTAAAAGTCATTTTTTTTATTTAACATTGTCACCATAGATTAAAAAAAAATATAAAATAAATTAAGGGATTCTTTCCTACTTCGGGAGCTAATATAAAAAGACCTGAAGCGTTACAACTCCCGAGAAAGCCACGTAAAGTTGGCCATACGAAAAACACCCAGTCCTAAGCATAAATAAAGAAATGGCAATAAAGAAGTCACTAAAATTCGCTGGTCAGAATTTTAGTGACTTCTTTATTGCCATAGCAAAGCAAGCGGTCACAGAGAACTGTGTACTGAAATGGATTTTTTTTGGAGAAGAGTGGTATACGCGGAATTCATACAGTTTCACCGGCACCACTCCCAGTGAGAATCTCAGCTTCAATTATATTTCGCTGCCAAGCATTGACTTTACTTCAGGAAGGAGATCTTCCCCAAATTTATTAATTTTCTTGAAAACTCTTGGGCACGTAAAGTTCTATCTACAGCTTCTACATTTCGCATTCATCTCAAACGATTAGACAGCAATCCTGAAACACTTTCGCTTTGTCACAGTTTCGTGTCACAGAGCATGTCGGTGTTTCAATTCTGTTTAAATCGAGTAGGATATTGAACATTGTATTTGCGTCCTTCTAGTAGTAATGTGGCTGCAATACCTGGCGATGCTGCTGCGAGATCTTATTTTGGCGCCTGATTTCAGCGTGGATTGCTCTCGTCAGGTATGTTTTCCAGTTCCTCCTGGAGCATCTAAGAAAAACAGTTTCCCCTCGTTGCTTAAAACACTTTCCACCACCAAATCAAATAAACTCTGATCTTGCTACATAGCGTCCCGCAAATGCACGTATTCTTCTGGTTTGTGCGAATATATACCAATCGTTCCATTTAAATTTTAGCGTACACGTCTATAATAAACTGACTAAATAGACCACGTTACCTTTGTAAATAAAATAAAACCTTTAAGGTGCTGCATCAGGTGTTCCAAATCTTGGATTTTTATACCTCAACAGAAAATGCTCATCAGGCTGAACAACTTTTGCTAAGGCGTCATTTTCATATTTCTTATAGTTTACCTGAACCATTATGGTTCTTCATCAGGTGTTCTAAATCTTGGATTTTTATACCTCAACAAAAAATGCTCATCAGGTTGAACAACTTTTGCTAAGGCGTTATTTTTATATTTCTTATAGTTTACTTGAACCATTATGGTTCTGCATCAGGTGTTCCAAATCTTGGATTTTTATAGCTCAACAAAAAATGCTCATCAGGTTGAACAACTTTTGCTAAGGCGTCATTTTTATATTTCTTATAGTTTACCTGAACCATAAAGGTTCTGCATCAGGTGTTCCAAATCTTGGATTTTTATACCTCAACAGAAAATGCTCATCAGGCTGAACAACTTTTGCTAAGGTGTCATTTTTATATTTCTTATAGTTAAGCTGAACCATTATGGTGCTGCATCAGGTGTTCCACTTTCCAAAATAAATTATACCCTATATGTTGCCCAGGCTTAACAGCTATATAACAAAAAAAATTTCATTCGAATCCGTCCAGTACTTCCAGAGATTAGCGTGTACAAACAGACAAACAGACATACAGACATACAGACAAACAGACAAACAGACAAACAGACAAACAGACAAACAGACAAACAGACAAACAGACAATCAGACAAACAGACAAACAGACAGACATTTTTTTATAAATTCTTACTCTATTACTATATATCTCCATCGCCTCCAATTGTTTTTTTGTAAATATATTCAATGTACAGACACATTATTTTTACTGTTTATGTATATAGATAATCTGATACATGCACAACAATTGAGTAAGCGCTTTGTAGCCAATTTGTACTGCCGTGATGTTCGCCTATGGCTATAGAAAATATCATAGCACACAATACCAAGAACACCCATTTTTCCTGCCCCTCATACAACCTTGAAGGTAGCTGATTTCTTACATAGAACCCCAATTCAATAAACTGACACCAACAACCATTGTTTCCCAAGCTGGCGAGGCAACTGCAGGAGGTCGAGAGGGATACGGGGGTGCGGGCGGTTTCAATTAATTCGCCATTGATCGGAATAAACAGTTCCTGCCCGGGTTTTGCACACCACCGATTGTAAACTACGCACTGTACATAAAAAACGTAAACGGTTTTGTACTTACTGAATGAGATTGGATATAGGCATCATAAATAATTTGCTGTATGTTGTATATGTACTCATGCACTGTACTAATTACCAAACCCATGTCAATGTTCCCCATCAAGCATTCATCAGACGAGCTCTTTGGTCGAATGGTTAGCAATGGCCACTTTGACTCCGAGGTGGTGGGTTCGATTCCCGCACAAGACAAACATTTGTGTGCATGAACATGTCTGTTTGTCTGGATATTTTCTATGTATTATAAGTATGTATTTACAAAAAAAATGTATTTAAGTACATTTATCAGTTGTCTAGTACCCATAACACAAGCTCTTCGCTTATTTTGGGACTAGATGGCGCTGTGTACATTGTCCAGAAATATATATTTTTTATTTATTTATTCTATGGTTGACTGTAAGAAATCCCTGCATGGGATAAGTCCGCCATTGTATATGACATTTCTTTTGTATTATCTACATGTATGTTTTAGTACAATAAAGTTTACAAACAAACAAAATGTTCGATTTGTAATAATTAATTTTACTATATCAAATTGAAAAGTTTAATCCGTTTGACTGTGTACAACTATAATGGTCTTTCAATCATTTGAATAAGTCTAGAACGTCGTTGTGCATTATTATTTGTGACTCTAATCTATTGGCGGACATAGTATTTTCTAGCCTACTAAGCACCACTGACTCAAGTTTTATGATAGTACTAGCTGCCCGCCCCGGCTTCGCACGGGTAGAAAGTGTTGTTTTCTTTTCCTCGCAATTTTTATGTACATGAGAACCTTCCTTATACCTTAACGAAAATATTAAAATCAAAATTAGCAGAATTGGTCGAGCCGTTCTCGAGTTATGCGCTTAGCAACATTCATTTTAATATGGGACCACCTGGAGAGTGTACCCTCTCAAACGAATAAGAATTATTAAAATTGCTGTACAATTGACGGAGAAATCATTGAATTTAAAAAAATACATACAGTCGAACATAGAACCGCCCTATAGGTACAATAAACAACAATAATAGGTAATTTCTGGGACAAAAACTATTCCCATAGTCGCCTTGTACGACATCCACGGGAAGAGACGGAGTGATTCTATTCTAGTCTGCCGGAAACCACACGGCCGTAAGAAGGAAGAGTGGTATACGCGGAATAAATACAGTTTCATCGGCACCACTCCCAGTGAGAATCTCAGCGTCAATTATACATATTTCGCTGCTAAACATTGACTTTACTTCAGGAAGGAGATCTTCCCCAAATTTTAATAATATTTTTGAAAACTCTTGGGCACGTAAAGTTCTATCTACAGCCTTATTGTTTTTTTTTTTCGTATTCATCTGAAACGATTAGACAGCAATCCTGAAACATTTTCGCTTTGTCACAGTTTCGTGTCACAAAGCATGTCGGTGTTTCCGTTCTGTATAAATCGAGTATAATATTGAACATTGTATTTGCGTCATTCCGCCTAGAAGTAATATATGGCTGCAATACCTGGCGATGCTGCTGTGAGATATTATTTTGGCGCCTGATTTCAGCGATGATTGCTCTCGTCAGGTTTTCCAGTCCTTCCTGAAGCATCTAAGAAAAACAGTTTCCCCTCGTTGTTTAAAAGACTTTGCATCACAAAATCTTGCTACATAGCATCCCACAAATGCACGCATTTTTCTGGTTTGTGCGAATATTATGATTTTGCATATACCAATCGTTCCATTTCAATTTTACCGTACACGTCTATAACAAACTGACTAAATAGACCACGTTACCTTTGTAAATAAATGAAACGATTGCGTCTAACTTGTAGCAGGTAAGCATAAAAGTAGCACTGCGCGGTTATTTTTTTTACAATACAATCAATATTTTGTTAAACTATTTATTGTTTTTTTAAGTAGCTTTTTTAGTTCTATTTGCTATTGTAGCGTGTTTTTTTAGTTATTTTTTTAACTATACTATAACTATAATTTATTGTATACACCATGTTGTTTATGCAAATAAATTTAGCTTTGTTCTGCATCAGGTGTTCCAAATATTGGATTTTTGTACCTCAATAAAAAATACTCATCAGGCTGAACAACTTTTGCTAAGGCGTCATTTTTATATTTCTTATAGTTTAGCTGAACCATTATGGTTCTGCATCAGGTGTACCAAATCTAGGATTTTTATACCTCAACAAAAAATACTCATCAAGTTGAACACCTTTTGCAAAGGCGTCAATTTTATATTTCTTATAGTTTACCGTAACCATTATGGTCCTGCATCAGGTGTTCCAAATCTTGGATTTATATACCTCACCAAAAAATTCTCATCAGGCTTTACGAAACTTTTGCTAAGGCGTCATTTTTATATTTTTTATAGTTTAGCTGAACCATTATGATTTTGCATCACGTGTTCCAAATCTTGGATTTTTATACCTCAACAAAAAACTTATCAGGCTGAACAACTTTTGCTAAGGCATCATTTTTATATTTCTTATAGTTTAGCTGAACCTTTATGGTTCTGCATCAGGTGTTCCAAATCTTGGATTTTTATACCTCAACAAAAAATACTCATCAGGCTGAACAACTTTTGCTAAGGCGTCATTTTTATATTTCTTATAGTTTAGCTGAACCATTATGATTTTGCATCACGTGTTTGGAACACGTAAAGTTCTATCTACAGCCTTATTGTTTTTTTTTTTCGTATTCATCTGAAACGATTAGACAGCAATCCTGAAACATTTTCGCTTTGTCACAGTTTCGTGTCACAAAGCATGTCGGTGTTTCCGTTCTGTATAAATCGAGTATAATATTGAACATTGTATTTGCGTCATTCCGCCTAGAAGTAATATATGGCTGCAATACCTGGCGATGCTGCTGTGAGATATTATTTTGGCGCCTGATTTCAGCGATGATTGCTCTCGTCAGGTTTTCCAGTCCTTCCTGAAGCATCTAAGAAAAACAGTTTCCCCTCGTTGTTTAAAAGACTTTGCATCACAAAATCTTGCTACATAGCATCCCACAAATGCACGCATTTTTCTGGTTTGTGCGAATATTATGATTTTGCATATACCAATCGTTCCATTTCAATTTTACCGTACACGTCTATAACAAACTGACTAAATAGACCACGTTACCTTTGTAAATAAATGAAACGATTGCGTCTAACTTGTAGCAGGTAAGCATAAAAGTAGCACTGCGCGGTTATTTTTTTTACAATACAATCAATATTTTGTTAAACTATTTATTGTTTTTTTAAGTAGCTTTTTTAGTTCTATTTGCTATTGTAGCGTGTTTTTTTAGTTATTTTTTTAACTATACTATAACTATAATTTATTGTATACACCATGTTGTTTATGCAAATAAATTTAGCTTTGTTCTGCATCAGGTGTTCCAAATATTGGATTTTTATACCTCAACAAAAAATACTCATCAGGCTGAACAACTTTTGCTAAGGCGTCATTTTTATATTTCTTATAGTTTAGCTGAACCTTTATGGTTCTGCATCAGGTGTTCCAAATCTTGGATTTTTATACCTCAACAAAAAATGCTGATCAAGTTGAACAACTTTTGCTAAGGCGTCAATTTTATATTTCTTATAGTTTACCGGAACCATTATAGATCTGCATCAGGTGTTCTAAATATTGGATTTTTATACCTCAACAAAAAATACTCATCAGGCTGAACAACTTTTGCTAAGGCGTCATTTTTATATTTCTTATAGTTTAGCTGAACCATTATGGATCTGCATCAGGTGTTCCAAATATTGGATTTTTATACCTCAATAAAAAATACTCATCAGGCTGAACAACTTTTGCTAAGGCGTCAATTTTATATTTCTTATAGTTTACCGGAACCATTATAGATCTGCATCAGGTGTTCTAAATCTTGGATTTTTATACCTCAACAAAAAATACTCATCAGGCTGAACAACTTTTGCTAAGGCGTCATTTTTATATTTCTTATAGTTTAGCTGAACCATTATGGATCTGCATCAGGTGTTCCAAATATTGGATTTTTATACCTCAATAAAAAATACTCATCAGGCTGAACAACTTTTGCTAAGGCGTCATTTTTATATTTCTTATAGTTTAGCTGAACCTTTATGGTTCTGCATCAGGGTGTTCCAAATCTTGGATTTTTATACCGAGATGGAAATTTCGTGTCAACGTTTTCAAATCGATGCCATTTTCGTAATTGACGTCTCAGAAAACCATAGAATCAACACCCATATTGATATTATGACATTTCAACCCCATCGAACCCCTACAGGAGTGCTCTTGTGTCACGTCGTTTATGTTAGATTATAAAATAGCTGTTGTTTTCGGAATCAGCGACCCGATAAACCATAAAAACAATACCCATAACGATTTTCAGACGTTTGCACCTCCTTTCACCCCTTTAGGGGTTGAATTTTAAAAAATCCTGAATCACGTGTTTACTCATTTATCTACAGAAGTGCTCATGTAAAGTTTCGTATAAAATAGTCCAACTAATCTTGGTTCCCCATACAAACTTTGGACCCCCGTTTCACCCCCTTAGGGGTTGAATTTTCCAAATTCCCGTCTTAGTGAGCGCCTACGTCCTAAAAGGAACCCCCTTGAAAAATTTGACACTCCTAGCACTTGTAGTTTCTGAGATTTCGTGATGAGTGAGTGATTTACTCTTTTATATATATAGATTGCATGATAGATATTGAATAATATAAACCGTACCGTACCGTGTTAGAGTGTGTGACTGTGTCTAAATACATTAGGGAATGGCCTCCTTTTCCTCGTTACGGAAAGACCAAGCACTGCATATATACTATGATAAAATGCAGTGCTTGGTCTTTCCGTCCGAGGAAAGTCAAAGTCAAAGTCAAAATTCTTTATTCTGTGGGCCCTCGCGGGCACTTAGACACGTCTTTTACAATTAGGTATATTTTTTATCTACCAGCATTTCGGAATGACCATTGACGAGAAGAAATGCCGAAAGAAACTCTGTCAATATAGGTCTTTTTTTTTTAAATAGCCATACAATATTATCATAATACAATAAAAATAATGTCAATGTACAATAAAAAAAATGGTATGTCAACCAAAATAAGAGAGATAATAAAAAATAAAAAAACAAGTAAAATAAAATAGTAAAAAAAAATAAAAATATAAAAAATCATAGTATAGAGTGTATATACATATTGTATAAAGTCTAAATATGTATATCCACAATACTACTTGTAAAGTTAAGACGCCTGTGCTTCACATCCTGTGCCGAGAATTTGCCATACATTTTTATCATTAAGGTAATCGTCGGTCCTGTAGTAAGCCTTTTTACATAAGGTGGTCTTAATAAGCTGTTTGAATTTAGTGTCGGGTAAAATCAGGACCGACTCCGGCAACTTATTGTAGTAGCGGATGCAGTTTACGACAAACGAATTATTGACCTTCCCCAGTCTATGTTTTGGAATAACCAATTTGTTTTTGTTCCGCAAGTTGACATTAGTTATATCACATACTTTTGTAAAATTCGAAATATTTTTACGGACGTACATAATATTTACATAAATATATTGAGAAGCGACAGTGAGGATGTTTATCTCCTTAAATAACTCACGGAGTGAATCCCTAGAACCCAAATTGTAAATTGATCTAATGGCTCTCTTTTGTAATACAAAAATTTTATCAATGTCAGCTGCTTTACCCCAAAGCAATATGCCATATGACATAATGCTATGGAAATAACTAAAATAAACGAGCCTAGCAGTTGTCTCGTCCGCTATCTGTCTTATTCTCCTAACCGCATAAGCTGCGGAACTGAGTCTGCGAGCTAGTTTAGTTATATGAGGGCCCCATTGCAACTTTGAATCAATGGTAATACCAAGAAAAACAGTATCATTGTCATAAACTAGGGTGTTATCCTTTATGACTACATCAGCATGGACTTGCCTGACATTGGGTAACGTGAATTTAATACATTTAGTTTTGTGTGAGTTAAGAAGGAGATTATTTGTAGTAAACCAGTTCAAAATTGCAGAGAGAGCATTATTAACATCATCAATTTTGTCTTTATACCTAGCAACTTTAAAAATAAGTGAGGTATCGTCGGCAAACAGTACTACGTTGGCAAATTTTTCTACCAAATCAGGCAAATCATCGATGTATACCAAGAATAAGAGAGGACCCAAAATTGAACCCTGGGGCACGCCCATTTTTACATCAAATGCATTTGATTTTGTGCCATTTACATCCACCGTTTGAGTTCTATTACTAAGGTATGATTCTACCATTTGCAGAGCCTTCTCTTTAATACCATAATGATTTAATTTGAGCAGCAGTGTCTGATGATCAACACAATCAAATGCTTTGGAGAGGTCGCAAAACACACCGATAGCGTCCTGAGACGTCTCCCAAGCCTCAAATATGTATTTCACGAGCGCGATTCCTGCGTCTGTAGTGGACATTCCGGCGGTGAACCCGTATTGCTTCTTATGTAGAATGTGGAACTTATTAAGATGTGCGAGCAGCTGATTTGACATGATTTTTTCAAACACTTTACTCAATACTGGCAGAATAGAGATTGGTCTGTAATTCCCAGGCTCACGATTATCTCCTGATTTAAATAAAGGTATAAGTTTGCCAAGTTTCATTAAGTCTAGGAAAATACCACTCTCTATACTTTCATTAAAAACTATAGCCAGGTGAGCAGCAACAGTATCCAAAATAGGAAGAACAATTTGAGTGGACATTCCCCAGAGATCCTCAGATTTCTTAATATTTAAACTTTTGAATGTTCGAATAATGTCATCTGGGGTAATGTGACAAAATTTAAATGCATGCTCACAGGGCTGTACATTATCCTCAAGTAATCTTATGGATTCTGAGGCTGATGAATTGAGAGAGGCAGTCGTATCAATGGGAACATTGGTAAAAAAGTTTCCAAATGCATTAGCAACATCTTGATTTGAAGTTAATATATTATTATTACATTTCAAAGAGTAGTCGTTTTCTTTAACTTTTATTTTGCCAGTCTCTTTGTTGACAATGTTCCAAACAGTTTTACACTTGTTGGTAGAATTTTTAATTTTATTATTTATGTAGTTAGACTTGGCTACCTTACAGACTTTCTTAAAGATTTTGGAATACTGTCTAACGTGTTCTGTAAAATTGCCATCCCGTCTATACGATTTTTGAGCATACAAATCATATAGTGTATTTCGACTTTTATAAATACCTTTGGTAGCCCATTCACAAAATTTAATATTGTTTCTGACTTTAACCACTTTTTGTTCAAATATGTTATTAAATTCTTCAGACATTACATTAAAAAGATCACCATATAGTTTGTTAGGATCATTTTCCGTGTATACTATTAGTGGCAACTTATCCTTCAAAACATTTTTGAATTTTGATATTTTACTACCAGTAATTGGTCTGAACGAAATAAGTTTGGTTTTTTCCACAACTACGTTATTGAATACGACATATTGTCCACAGTGATCTGAAGGTAAGTCATTAATTATACATTTATTTAAGTACTCCGAATTACAGAAGACATTATCCAGACAGGTAGCGGAGGTTGGAGTAATTCGCGTGGGTTCAAGAAATAAGTTATACAAGTTAAAAGATTTAAATAAATTTAAAAAATTTGATTTAACAGTACTATCAACAAGCAAATCAATGTTGAAATCACCACAAACAATTAGGTTCTTATTACTTTTAAATGCTAACTTTAATACATCCTCCATGACTTCCTCGAATATTTTGTACACACTATTTGGGGGTCTATATACACATATAATTAAATGTTTGTCTAACTCGGCACAAGATATCTCGATAGTACATTCAACAGAAAGCCGAGTAATGTCCACACGCTCTTTGACTAACATGCAATCTTTAACTAAAATTAATGAACCGCCTCTAGTAGTCGACTTCCTGTTGAAACAGCTAGCAACTTTGTAGTTATTAATATGAAAGATCATCTGACTATCGTTTAACCAATGTTCAGTTAAGCACAAAACGTCAACATTTTTCAATTCTAAAAATAATTGTACAAGCAATTCGCTGCCAGGAAAGCTTTGTATGTTTTGATGTACAATTTTTAATTCAGCAAGCTTTCCCTCTGTCCTGTGAAGCAGTTTAAATCTGCAGTCAAGTTGCCTACATTATAATTATTTGGTTTACAGTGTAAACCCGTTATATAATTAATGTTGTAGGCAAGTAAAGAAGAAATCTTATATCTAGATTTTTTAGAAAGATGTAAATGGTCTTTCGTCAAATAAAAATCATAAATAAAATTATTTATGTCAAAGAATATAATATCATCACTATGACGACATGTCAGTGTATGTAGTAGATTGTTCAAATAGTGTATCCTAGAGTTTGCTTGTGTAGACTGGCAGCTACTGTATGGTGTAACGCGTGAATTTTTAATTGTGGCACTAATTTCAGGCTTAAATACATATTACATTGTTTTGGGAATGTGTAAACATTTCTTGTTTACGAAGAGAGATGTTGACTTTTCGTTTGACAGTCTGCTGTTCCGACAGCTGATCTAATTTTGGCTTTTGCAGGATTGAGGACCCTGGAAGCCCGCACTTGTTGATAGTCGGCCCGAAGGTTTTGTTTCTCATTCGTAGATTTAGATATTCGTTAATCATTTTTTTTAAAGGGATATTTTTTTAAAGGGATATTCTCCAGTCGGTATGTAAATTTTGTTAATTGCTTAGGGCAGTGTTAGATTAGGCGCACAAGTGATTCCCTGTGCTAATGGCGGACCTAGTGTCCACAGGGAGGTTTTTTAATATACCCTCTTCTTCTTCACTCCGGTCGTGAGACTGACTGCGCAGTGGTGACGTGGCACGCAGTCCGAGCCACTCCGACACTCGGGTCAGCTTGATACAGCGGCTTCAAGACCGTATCGCTCGCAGTACAGCTAAGTGGTGTTACCGATCGAGCAATTTATGTGGACTTTTGCCGTAATAGTGAATTTCTGTACCAAACCATTTATATTATGATCGCAATAAGAATGTAGGCTTTCTGACTCATCGCCCTGAGAAACTAAATTGTAACTTGCTCTGCCGCTGCTTATGATTACTGTATTTTTGACCTGGCGTAAACAGGTCTGGCGCCCATTAGATATTTTGTTAACTGAAAATTGTAAAATTAGCTTTTAATATATTTGAAATGTGAATTTGTTATGTGGGAGACAATGGAGAGGTTTTGAACCACAGGAATAAACTCTGTCTGGCGATTTGTAACTTTCATTTACTTCCCACCCTCAGATTTGTGTACTAAATTTATACTGAGAGAGCGCTTACCATAAGCGGTATCTTGCCTTACTGTTACTTATACTTCAAATTTCAGGTTTCAGTACTATTACTTTACTTACTCTCTCTCTACCTTTATTTTCATTCTACTCTTCAATTTACCTACTTACTTTTCTTTTCAACCTACTTAAAATTTTAAAACATTACAATGGGAACGCACAGAATATGGTTTTGACTATATTTAGCTGTAAGAGTTTGTTTGTACAGTATAGAATGTCTTTTTTCTGAACTTTGTTGCTATCACCAATCATAATAACAATTATAGTGTTCTCGTCAATTCCTTGCGTTTCCAACATTTTGTTAATTATTTGCCTGTAGGAGGCATTTGGCATGCAATGGTTTATTATATGTCCTTCTAAATTGTTGAACATAATTGTTCCTAAGTTGCAGCCAATGCCGTCCGAAAAAATCAAAGTTTTACAGTACTTAGCCGGTTTGTTAGCTTCATTTATTTTATTGACATTGACACAGGCACTAGATACCGGCCTGTCCGAAGTATTTAAATTTGAATTCTGTGACCCGCAGTTAGTTGATGAAACATTGACCTGATCACAGGCACAGCGTTTAATTAAGGACTCAAATCTGTCTTCGTTGTACTTACTCACCTCAAGGAGTTCATCCATTGCTAAAAGATATTCTTGAATTTGTTTTTGTGCTAAGTTATATTTAGAATTTAAAACATTAAATGAATTTTCTAATTTCTTTAATTCTAATGTCAAGTGCTGTGTGTCAACATCATATGATTTTTCACTCATCAAACATTTTTTATACTGAATTAATTGTTCATTAAGTTTAACATTATTATTCATACATTTTCTTAAAGACTTATTACAATATTTCTGTTTTAAAGTTTTTTCAATGTTACTGATTGTTCGCTTTAGTTTTAAACATTTCTTTAATTTTTTATGAGACTTGTTAACTAGTTGTAAGGGGAGGCGTACATGCATGTGGCATTAATTCATCATAAAGGCTGTCAATCTCTTTTGATTCCCGCTGTTTAGCTATGTGTTCATAATTGTTAATTTGCTTATACGCCTCACCCAACTCAACTTCAAGTTCAGCAATACGCCTGAGTGCTTGCTCATGCGTATCGCTGCACTGGTGGAAAGTGTTCACTAAAATCTGTAATTGATCACGTTGATCGAGGATATCATGATAACTAATATCTAGTTCAGTTAGCTGGTTCTTAAGCTCAGTATTTTTTTCTAGTATTTTCATGATTTCCTCCTCACTCTCCTCCCTCTCACGCAGCAATCGCTCATTCAAATCTTTGGAGGCCTTAAGTTCTTGCAAGGCTTTCTTCAATTTGATATCCGCTTGGCGGTTAGTAACAGTGCGAGTTGAGGATGACATGATGTTATTTAGTAAAGAGTAAGTGAGCGACAGCCGACAAGAAAAGAGAGAAAAATAACAATATACAATCACAAAAAATGCCTTAACTACTATATAAACAAGTACCAAGGTACTTTAGTCAGAGAGTTTCCTCAGTCAAATTGAGATAATAATAAATATAATATAAAAATACAATAAAATTATACTTTATAGAATAATGACTTTAATTGATAATATACATGAGCAAACCCTAGTGGTAATATGAGTATGCACTAATGCAATAACTGTGCATGTGTCCAATAAAAGAAGAAACAAAAAAAAAAAGAGTACTTGTGATTAAATAACTAAAATTGTATGTAACTACTGTGTATAGAAGTCAAAAGTAACAATCTATATTACAAAGAAACAACAAGTTATCAAGTAAAGGTGAAGATAAGCATGAACGGGACGCAGTTAGGAATTGAGATTGACAGTATTTAATTATAAAATCAAGTAGGAATGCGGTGAAAAAAACAGTACCTTGTTAATAATTTTCAAATCAGCTGACAGCCGGTAACCAAACTTGCAACGTCACTCTCAAACACAATTATCTTCACAAATACCAATTGACAACATGCACAAAACACCAGTACATAACAAACGTACAATAATGATCACCAAATACACTATTTAAACAACATAAAATAGTTAAAATAATTAATTTAATGAAAAAGAAAAAGATTAAATGAAAAAGAGGCCATTATAGGGAATGGCCTTCTTTTCCTCGGACGGAAAGATCAAGCACTTCATTTTATCATAGTATGTTAATGTAATTGTATTTAGATGTACGAATCACAACTTTGACTACCACTGCACTGCACGTAACTAACTTGCCTGAAAATAACTCATTCAATCACAAGATCTGCCCAATACTTGTGTGTTCATATTAAAATATAATTGAATTTATGTTAATAATTTTAATATTATAATAGGAGTAGGCTTTGTGTGAGTAATCCTTATCCGTATGGTTTCCGGCAGACTAGTATAGAATCACTCCGTTTCTTCCTGAGGATGTCGTACAAGGCGACTAAGGGTTGTACGACATCCACGGGAAGGTACATTATCAAATATCGATCAGGCCTCTCCAACCCGTTTGGCCAGCGTGGGGAGTATAGGCCAAATCCTCCTTCCGTCTAGGACGGCCGAGAGAGGGTCGTGCTCCTGTAGTGGAGACTAAAATGGACCCGATGATGATGATGATGTTGAATAGGAGAACCTGTCATTAGCTGTTTTTGTGTCGTTATTGTTGTTAGGGTAATGAAAGCTGTTGGTTTCCTAAATATGTAGGTAAATACTAGCAAATATACACCAACATAATGTAAAACTCGACTTAAAAATTTAAGCTAGCCGCGTCAGTTATAATGTACAGGGCGTAATTTAATGTAGTTGTCGTGGCCAAGTTTAACCGTAAATCCTATTTCCTGGCGCGGGGCGTCGCGATGCTCAACTTATTGAAGCCTTTTGGTATCGAATGCGCCTTGACGCCGGATGTTCAGACATACAGACAGACAGTTCGACACGAAGATATTTGCCGAGGAATATGCATATTCGCATGCAATATTTGAGTCTTTTTTAATGTACTGTATTGGACTGATGTAGGTTCTATATACTAGTTTTTTTAATTTTATTTTTTATAATATACCGACGCTTCCGGATACAAAGGTCGTAGATACCAAAATCGTATTTTTGGTAATCAGTAAAAAACAAAAAAAAAATATTTGTGGTCGTATCTTTTTAAATATCAAAGTTATAAAAATGTGTTCTACGCCAAAACAGCTGTAAATACGATGTTCTTTCATAATATCTTGTTGAATCTTATGCCAAAGTCTTGTTCTAGAAGTTAGCCTGGACTTACGCCATAGAAAATGAAAAAACTTGGTATGTAACACCACTAAAAATACAGATAGAAACGATATTTATACTGAAAGTCAGATACACGAGTATGTCCCGTATTTAGAATACAATGGTCATGAGTAGGTATGTATTATAAGCCAATTAGTGAAATAAACATTTGTGTAAATGCCAGGGTTTTAGTTCAATTATCTATAAACATAGTAACAACCGAAGTAAATCGGATAAAATGAAGTAGGTACCTATTTGTTTTATCCGATTTTCGAGAGTGTAAATTGAACGAACACATTCGGTAATTTGTTTTATTTATTGAACTCTTTAATTAAATCTAAATACCTAAATGTAGGCAATCACAAAGATAACATTGATTAACTTTTTTTTAATTTACGAAGATAGCAAAGTGGGTTCAATCTGCTAGTAAAACTAATACTTATTTTTCATTGTTTGTAAAAATATAGCTTGACCCTGTGACAACTGTCAAAGTGAGGTTTTCGTAGGAAATTCTAAAGTTGCTAAGCGTGATTTCAATGGCAAACCGAGTCTGGGTACATTTCGAAAACCTTACTTTGACAACTGCCGCAGGGGTTCACGCTACATTTTACAAACTATGTATAGTTGGGTTCAATCATCTAGTAAATTGTGTACAATTTACTAGATGATTGAACCCAGTTTTAAGGAGGTCACTAGTGAAGTGATACCATTGTAGTATATAATATTGTTTCGCATAATTTCAATTGTCAAATGTATTTTATTTTAAATTATGTGCTTTGTCATAATAGCTAAAAGCGACTAAGGATAAGTTGAGTTAGGTTATATTTAATTTAAAAGAGAAATGTAATATTTTAGTACAAATGTTTAAGACCCATATTACATATCGACTGTGATTTTTGCGTAAAATGGCCAATTTTGGCGTTCTTGAACTCGGAAACAAAAATACATTAACAATATTGACTTATTGAATAGTACAGAATAGCTATTGGCTTAGTTCGTAGCGGCCTCGCTTTTTGTAAATTTTGCTTAACTTTTTAATTAAATCCAAAATTGCAGAGAAAGATTTTCATAAAATGCGCATAGATATTCACTTTTTTGAGCTCCTGGATTGTACTACTGTTCCAAACAAATGAAATTAATAAAAAATAGAATGTTATTTCTTATATAGTCGTATAGTTCGTAGCGGCCTCAGAATTTTGAAATATTTCGCATGAAAATATTTCATTGATTTAATATAGAAAAAAAAAACATTCTTTTAACCAAAAAAGTGAACTGTTAATTTCTCGAATAAACGATAAATATTATTAAGCAAAATTTATATGAGAATACTTGTTACTTCATGATGAATAAACTTTGTAGCATGAATTTATTATCTTCATCATATCTTCAATACATATAATAAAACAGTAGGAACCGCGTGTCTGTACATTTGATAAAATTAACAAAAAATGGGTGATGGCGATAAAAAAAGAGTAACAGAACACAAAAAAGATTTTTTTGATTTTCTTGTCTGTCTGTCTGTATGTACTCGTTCGCTAATCTTTAAAACTACTGAACAGATTTTTACGCGGTTTTCACTAAAAGATTAAGCTCATCCCTGAGCAACATATAGGCTTTGTTTCATCGAAATCTGATGTCAGATTAAAAAGTTATCGTCATTTAGAGTTTAAAGAAAAATTTTCTATAGAGAAAATCACTGACTCACTCATCACGAAATCTCAGAAACTACAAGTGCTAGGAGTCTCAAATTTTGTATGGGGATTCCTTTCAGGACGTAGATGCTCACTAAGACGGGAATTTGGAAAATTCAACCCCTAAGGGGGTGAAACGAGGGTCCGAATTTTGTATGGGGAACCAAGATTAGGTGGACTATTTTATACGAAACTTTACACGAGCACTTCTGTAGATAAATGAGTAAACACGTGTTTCAGGATTTTTCAAAATTCAAGCCCTAAAGGGGTGAAATGAAGTGCAAACGTCTGAAAATCGTCATGGGTATTGTTTTTATGGTTTATCGGGTCGCTGATTCCGAAAACAACAGCTATTTTATAATCTAACATAATCGACGTGACACAAGAGCACTCCTGTGGGGGTGCGATGGGGTTGAAATGTCATAATAATATCAATATGGGTGTTGATTCTATGGTTTTCTGAGACGTCAATTACGAAACTGGCATCGATTTGATAACGTGGACACGAAATTTCCATCTCGGTATAAAAATCCAAGATTTGGAACACCTGATGCGGAACCATAATGGTTCCGGTAAACTATAGGAAATATAAAAATACCGCCTTAGCAAAAGCTGTTCAACCTGATGATAATTTTTTGATGAGGTATAAAAATCCAAGATTTAGAACACCTGATGCAGAGCCATAATGGTTCAGTTAAACTATAAGAAATATAATAATGACGCCTTAGCAAAAGTTGTTCAGCCTGATGAGCGTAAATAGTTTAACAAAATATTGATTGTATTGTAAAAAAATAACCACGCAGTGCTACTTTTATTCTTACCTGCTATAAGTTAGACGCAATAGTTTTATTTATTTACGTTTTATATATATATAACGTAACGTATATATATATATATATATATATATATATATATATATATATATATATATATATATATATATATATATAATCATAATATATAATCAGGTCTATATTAAACTGACTAAACAGACCACGTTACCTTTATATATATACGGTAACGTGGTCTGTTTAGTCAGTTTAATATAGACCTGTACCACACCCTGGTCACTCCATACAAATGTCGCGTCGTTTACTACTACATAAACAATGACGTCTGTGCAGAGCGTGAATATGCGTGTGTGCGTGCGGCGCCATTCAAACGGTTCCAGATTTGTCTCAGAGGGGGAGGTGAGGTCGACACGAGAGAGCTGCAGGGAGAGGCCATACTGTACGTAGTATTATTACTTATACTGTGCCTGTACGCTAAAATTGAAATGGACGATTGGTTTATATTCGCACAAACCAGAAGAATGCGTGCAAATGCGGGACGCTATGTAGCAAGATTTTGTGATGCAAAGTCTTTTAAACAACGAGAGGAAACTGTTTTTCTTAGATGCTTCAGGAGGGACTGGAAAAACATACCTGACGAGAGCAATCCTCGCTGAAATCAGGCGCCAAAATAATATCTCACAGCAGCATTGCCAGGTATTGCAGCCATATTACCTCTAGGCGGAAGGACGCAAATACAATGTTCAATATACTACTCGATTTATACAGAACGGAAACACCGACATGCTTTGTGACACGAAACTGTGACATAGCGAAAATGTTTCAGGATTGCTATCTAATCGTTTCAGATGAATGCGAAATGGCCAACAATGTAGCTTTATCGAGGATTAGTAACGCTTCAGGTCTTTTCATATTAACTCCCAAAGGAAAGACTCCCTTCATTTTTTTTTTTTTAACTATGCTTACTATCTTAAATAAAAATAATAATTTGTTGACTTTTAACGTATAATACTGCCCACTGCCCCAATCTGTATCTATGTATCTAAATTAGTTCGTAAGTAAGTTTGTATTAATACGCCGGAATCATAAAGTCCACGCGAACGAAGTCGCGGGCATCAGCTAGTATTACAATAAAAACGATAAATATAACTTCACAATTACTACAAAAAACGATCCACCGGCTTCTTCGGTCTTCGCGGGTTTAGTACTGGGCGAGAGCTCGTCAGCGTGCAAATGTAATAGGGCTCTTAAGACAAAAAACATTATGTGAAACTATACGTTATGATATGACAAATGATTCTGTGCCACTCAATAGTGAACCAGTACATTGTCACATTGAACAAACTCAATAATAACTTTAAGTACTTATTGAAAATTTTGACAAATTTTACTTAATCATCAACCTCGTCTTCCGTCGTCTTCGAGGAAGTGTTGTTGTTAGAGGAACAATATCAGATTGTGGAAGCTGCTTGTATTCAGCATGAAAGCATTTCTTTATTGTGCCTTGATTACACAATCGTTGCAAGTCTTTATATTTTGCCACAGCGATAGGCAGTCTTTTTTTTTATAATACGACGGGTAGCAGACAAGCATACGGCCCGCCTGATATGAATCGGTTACCGTAGCCATATTAACGCGCGCAACATAAAATATCGCTCGCGCGCTGCCACCCCCGCTGCCAACGCAGCATCTCCTTCCTTACTGGTGACCTCACTCACTCGCAGGAACACAACAACCGTGAAGGAAATTGTTATAAGGCTGCGGTATTCTGTGAAGTGGAGGTACATTCCCCAGTCGGGTAGCTTACAATTACGCTCCCTACCTCTCTTTTCGCCAGAGCTTCGTTTGTCAGTCAGCAGGGTGCACCGCGTGCAGGTGAAGTTGGCTTTGATTCAAAGATATTGATAAACCACTTACGCCCCAATCCCCCAGTCTGCTTTTATACAGTGGTGGTGGAGTCATATCCATTACTCGCTTATACTTGTCTACATTTTTCAATGCAGTTTCTTTTAGCTTTGTATTCTTTCCTTTCCCTCTTCCTTTTCCTTTCCACTTATCTTCAAACAGCTTTATATTGTATGCTATTGCTTCTTCTTTCATTGAATGAATACTTGAGTTCAACTTGATTTAAATTTTTCTTTTTGAAAATAGCTACTCTGATTTCTCTCCATTTAATGTTTTTTAAGGTTTCTTTTGTGAAAGTATTTCAAGCCACTTCGCCAGTTTAAGAAATCTGAGTGGTCCATCACATTGACATTATAGGGCTTTGGTCGTTTTCGTGCCGATTCAAAATATGTGGGCCATTGCGATGGACTCCAAACTATAATTCTCTTCACTTCTCTCTCTATAGTAGCGTGCATGGAGGCATGTAAGTATGCCTTGGCAACAAGAAATTTATCTGAAACTTGTGGAAAGCATTAAATAATAATTAGTTAATTAATAATTAAATAATAACGCCAGGATCGTTTTATTTTTGTTTTGTCCTCCACATGAGTTGCAATACAAAAGTAAGTTAATACGCCTTTTTCGTCCACAGTTTTTAAATACCGATATAAACAATTAACGATTTCATCGCTGCCTTTTTTACCGTCACATTTTCCCCATGTAAAGCAATAACCGTCTTGGGTGGTACTCTCATAAATTGTAAAATTATAGACAGCATATTTTCGTGAGTAGTATAGTAACATGCTTTCCCCATGTGGGGTATTCAAAAGTGATTGTTTCATTTCTAATAGTACGTAGTTTTTGATGAGCTGCTGTGTGTTTCGACATCCAGACCGGACATTTTTCTTTTCTCCAGAGCTATAAAACGTATAGTACTTGTAGAGCTTACCGTACCGTGGGAAACTAACATACCCAAAGACCACGCGATAAAACAAAACAAATATTATGACCTCCTAAACGAATTAACAAAAAGCGGCTATGTAGTTAATCTATACGCTGTAGAAGTAGGAGCGAGAGGTATACCAGCAAAATCTCTCTATAACCTGCTGGAAGACCTTGGCTTGTCCAGAAGTGCAGTAAGTTCTATACTAGAACGAGTATCTAAAGCTGCATTAGCAGGTTCATACCAGATTTGGCAGGGCAGGGAGAGAAACACAAGTAGTGAAGGTGAGTGTTGATGTACGTCGGAAAGGGGCCCCTTAAACCTACACCTGTGTCACAAGTCTCGGGATCTGCTTGGGGTTTCTCTCTCTCTGCCTCACGATGGACCCGGCACCCGCACGGTGAATCCATGGAAGCTAAGAAGTTCGTCTCTCTTTTATAGCCTGCTTTCTTTTTCAGGATGTGGTCTTTTAACATTTCTTTTTCTTCTTCATTGATATCATTTTGGTTTTCAGCTTTAACACAAACGACACATTTATCTTTTTTAGGAATGTGAATGCCCACATATTTATAGTCCTGACAAAATATATTCCTGAAAACTCCCTCACTCACTTTTTTTTTGTTTTGTTTTATGCAGTCATTTAAGTATATTTGATACAGGTTTGAAAGATTTTTAATTTCTTGAGGCGAGAAGACACAACTAAATTTACGCCGTCATCTCTTTCTCTCGTCGCATAACTTATTATTGTGCTCGAAAAAGAGACAACAGTTCAGTCGGCTCTCACCCAGTTATAACGCCATCTATGAAATTAACAAAAAACTAGTATTCAACTCTGTATTACAATAATAATTATTATAAATAACTGAGAAAGAAAAAAATAGTATTCTCTTACACCATTGGATGATTTACTGGCATTTTGCTATTGGGCGTAAATACAATTTCTGGCGCTTTTTGTTATTTACATCAAAGAATAGTTTTCATGGAACGAATGTATGTATCTCACATTTCTCAAGATCAAGTGAGTTACACCATTTGTTTCTTGGTAAAACTTGTTCTTTAAAAAGTTTATTGGGTGTAAACACAACTCATGTTTTTTAATGCGTCAATTAATGATTAATTGTAAATACGCCTTGTAGGATAACGTGTTCAATAATAATATGAAATATACATACCTTATTTTGTAAAAGATCTTGTTTAGACTTGTAAAAAATTTGGGTGTAAAAGGATTTTCTAGCGACGAACCGAAATTTTATGTTTTTAAATCTTTATAGCGCTAAAAATTAGGTGAGGCTTTCTTAAAAACTTATTTTCGCCAAAATGGCTTTTACGACCTTTGTATCCGGAAGCGTCGATATTACGTCGGCTGGCAGACAAGAATACGAACCGCCTGAAGTAAAGCGGTTACCGTAGCCATATTAATGCTCGCAACATGAAATATCGCATGCGCGCCGCCGCCCTTGTTGCCAACGCAGCAAACTCCTTCCCTACTGGTGACCTCCCTCAAATGATTATTATTATAATTATAATCGTCTTGAGGGTTTTTGCGTTCGCAGGGACACAACAACCCTCAACGGAATTGTGGTTAGGCTGTGGTCTTCTAGGAGGTGGAGGTACTTCCCTAATCAGATATTTTACAATTACGCTCGCCTCACCTTTCTTCGCCTCGTTAGTCAATCAGCAGGCTTCACCACGTGCAGTGAGGTTGGTTTAGGCTCAACGATCGTGAGACAAGCTCTGTCTAAAAATGATGTAGACAGAAAAAATACATATTTTATATGCGTTTACAAAACACATAATACAAATATTTATCAATTTGTTTGCACTGAAATAGTGCTCAATCATATACCGTATTTAGAGCTGAAACTGAATGAGTAGTCGCTTCACCGTGACTTATGGCAGTGCTTAGTTGCTCGCATAGCAGGAATTTTGTAAAAAATATTTCTATCCTGAAAATATGGGGCCTTTGGTTCATACATGTTCATGCGTTCCTGAAAAAAGGCGGAAGGGGGGGGAGGGGATCGGACAGCCAACGAAGTAATTCTATAGTGGCTTCATGTTAGGTACTAATAGTGCCATAAAAGATAATTTACTTACAACAATATTAAATAAAAATAATACCTTGGCACTTGGGTCTAGACGCAAATACAGAAGGCGGCTTTTAGAATCCTCACTCTGGAACCCTAGCCGCCGGTAATTTGTGTACCCTGTGCCCCTTTTTTTGTAATTTTAAATGTACTTTCTTTTACAAGCTGTATATTTAAAAATATGTGAATAAAATTAAATAAATGAATCTTCTTCTTCCTCTTTGCCTATTCCCATTTTAGGTAGGGTCGGCTCTCCTAATATTTTTGCGCCAAGTTAGTCTATCTTGGGTTGTCGGGTCGGGCAAATTTTCAATTTTGGTCAGATTACCCATGCTGGTCCACCATGTCAAAAGAGGGCGCCCTCTGCCTCTTTTAGTTTCAGGGAGGCGCAGTGCCTTTTTGACTACATGGTCTTCGGTTCTGCGCATCACATGACCGTACCACCGCAGACGGCTTTCGGTTAGCTTGTCGGGTATAGGGGCGACTTTGAAACTACCGCGGATGTATTCGTTTCTAATCCTGTCCCTCCGCGTGACCCCTCCCGACCGACCGAGCATCTTCATTTCGGTCGTATGTAATTTCTATATATGCGTCTTTTATACTGCCCAGCATTCTGCCCCATAAATCATAGCCGGCCGCACCACGGTTTTGTATATCTTGCCTTTTGTACGTATTGGCATTCGCGCGTCGCAGAGTACTCCGGTTAAAGAGCGCCATTTTTGCCAGGCAACGTTGACTCGATAGTTTACATCTGCTTCTACTTCTCCATCATGCGTGACAATTGAACCGAGGTATTTGAACTGTTCAACTCTCGGTACCGATGTTTTATCGGGGTAGTATATTGTTGCAGACCCACATTGATAGTCATCACGAAAGTGACATTCTAGGTATTCGGTCTTCGTCCTGCTTACCCGAAGCCCAGACTCGCAGCCCAAATTTACATATGTACAGCCCAAAATTAAATAAATGAATAATAATAAGAAATATTCCTGGACAAATTACACTCGGCCATTTAGTCCAAAAACTAAGCAAAGCTTGTGCTATGGGTATAATACTTAAATACATTTTTATTTTACAAATGCATACATATAATACATAGAAAACACCTAGACCAAGACAAACAGACATGTTCATGCACACAAATAGTTGTCTTGTGCGGGGATCGAACCCGCGATCCCGGAGTCAAAGTGGCCATTGTTAATTATTCGACCACCGAGCTCGTCACTTTATACAGTCACTCTATATGTAAATAAAGACTATTAAAAACTCCTGAAATTGTAGACCATTTTTTTATTTTTATTTATTTATTTTTTTATATGAGATGTGGGTCACCTGATGGAAAGCAATCACCACCGCCCATGGAGATCAGTAACACCAAAGGATCGCCCCAGAATACGTCGGGCGGCCTGAGCAATGGTGCTCAGGGAGGGATTCTCCGTCACCAACGATGACGGTACCCTCCTGGGGTATTATTCTTTGTACTACCGCTGCCATATTTAGAGTTGTGGGTTTTGGATTGGGCTCCGGGTCTCAACACTCACCGTACGAAACGCAATAGCGAGCTATTACTTCACGCCGGTTTTCTTTGAGAGAGTGGTACTGCCCCGGACGAGCCGGCCCAATTACGAGCTGCAATCATTTAATGTCCAAATCTTGACCGCGATCATATTCTGGACACCAAACGACTACAGCTTGGCTCTACCACATCAGGAAAAAAAGCTACTCGATTAGCACCACCCGGGGGTCACGTGCAGGGAAACTAGGGTATAGCCTGCGAAAGTGAGTAGCATCAACCCCCAAACCAAACCACAATACACGTGGTTTTAAGTATCTCATAAACTTGATACAATATTTAAACAAAAAGGTATTATAATTAGTGCCCATAGAATATTTGATTTGTTCCGTTTGGAACTAAATAACGCTGTATTATTCGTCCCGAAATATTTAGTTATCAAAATGGTGAAAATAATATCTAAATTATTTATTTAGAGTATGTCCCTGACATACAAATTCAACGCGATTTCCATCCATTTTCCCTGAATCACAAAGCAAAAAGTCCGTTTCCGCTTAGCCGGTCACGTAAGGCGCTCCACTTCGCAAAATCTCAACACAAATTAATTTGCGATCAGTTTCTCAACTTCGCTGAATCCGTGCAACCAATTAGAAAAGCCGTCTCGTGATTAATTTGCTGTTAATTACAATTTCTGAAACGTTAAAACTGTTACTTTGAAAGCTTTTTGGTCAAATCTAAATTCGTTATAATCTTAAGTTTGTAAGGTTGTAATTCAACAAGTATCTGAGATTCAGAAGTTAAAAGTCAATTTTATTTACTTGAGCTGATTTGGGTAACAAGTAGCACAATATTACGTTCTTTAAATTCAATTACATTGGGTTCTTCAGAAAGCGCACAAGGAGATTCTTACAGGATCGGCAACGTGCAAGTAATGCCCTGTTGCACGAACGTATATAGGTTGCGATTACGTCTTTCCATCAGGCATTCAACGAGCTCGGTGGTCGAATGGTTAGCAATGGCCACTTTTACTCCGATGTCGTCGGTTCGATTCCCGCACAAGACTAACATTTGTGTGCATGAACATTTCTGTTTGTCTTGGTCTGGTTGTTTTCTATGTATTATAAGTATGTATTTACAAAAAAAATGTATTTAAGTATAATATTAGTTATTTAGTACCCATAGTACAAGCTTTGCTTAGTTTGGGACTAGATGGCCGTGTGTAATTTGTCCAGGAATATTTATTTATTAAATAAGAAAAATTAAAAAAAAACTTTAAACCGACTTCCGAAAAAGACACCCACCTTCCAGCTATAAAGAAAATAACAATTACTTAGCTATCTTTTGTAAACCTTTAAAAAGGTATTTTTTAAATAAAAAGTGTAACATTTATACAGTTTTGCTAGTGGAAATCAAATACACATGTCTGCCATGCTGACGTGACATGTGATTTTTAGAACCAAGTATATTAACGATGTGATTGCCTAATGAGTTATTAATTTGCTATCATATAATTATTATTTTTTTACAAAATTACCTTGACATCTTGTCTTTATCATTATAAAACTTATTGACTCATCAGTATTACATATACAGTTTCTGCAATCATTAATAAATGGCTCACGTAACGTAAGTACAGGTGGGAGAAAATTTCCACTCGCTTCTCCTGCTATAAAGTTGATCAAGCAGGTTTTAGCCTACTCTATATAATGCGGACTAAAGATTTCCACAACACATCCATTAATCAAAAACTTAATATTTTTTTATTAGCGACATTATTGCGAAGTATAGTTTCTTCAACTCATTTTTGGAATCCCAACCCTTATTTACGACAGCACCTAACACAGACAAGTCATTTTCCCCTTGGTTTCGGCAAGTTTCAAAGTGTGACATATTGCTTCCAGAGTCTTTATCTCGAACTGCTTTATAATGGGAACAGCAGGAAGCCAATACAGGCGTGTGGGGAAATTAATGAGTTGAATGAAAATAATGACCGTGGAGGGTGAACGGTCGACAAAGTAGAGCATACCACAGACGTAGCACTACGCACATAGATGTAGGCAGTTATAGAAGTTTTCAATTGAAATCATTTCAAAACAGAGTTCTGTAGTTGTGAGGAACCCAAATCTAGCATGCTCAAAAACAAAGAGCATTCGTAGAACTTATCCCATTTCATCTCTCAGTTCATTAACATCTTTGAACCGAAGCCAACCTCGCCTGCACGTAGTACACCCTGCTGACTAACAAACGATTGCATAATCGGTGAAAATTTCAAGTCTGTAGTTACTACGATCCAAGAGAATGAGCCCTGCGAGTTAAAAACGCTGAAAAAGACACGTTTTTTTGTATAACGACCTTCAATTTTTATCTTTATTGACGGACGACGAACAGATAGACAAACTGACAGCACAGTCTCAGCATTAGGTTTCTGTTGGCTCCCTATTGAGTATGGAGCCCTAAAAAAAGTTTTGAAATTACTTGTCTTCTTATATTATTCTAACACCGTTTGTCCGCGACTTCTACTGTATTCCAATTCCGACAGTGTTTTTGCTTGATACGCTTACAAACATAGAGACAGACAGACAAAAAAATCTAAAATTATTTTTATTTCTATTGCTTCTTTAAATCTTGTAGGTAGGTACGTTTCCTTAATATCTTGTAGGTACAGATATGGGCTAGTTACAAGTATAGATGGACTTAGGTATCAACTGGCACACTCAGATTCTGGCACTAGTGCGAGCGTACTACTTTTTATAATAGCTAGTAGTAATCTGGCACGAGGCAAGTTTTGGTTTATGTGCCACTTTACTCTTTTCATAATATAAGGTGGTAAACTAGCCCAAATCTCTTTTAAGATCGTAAATGCATAATATGATATCCTTTTTAAACCTCGACGTAAAAAGAGGGTGTAAAATTAATCTGTGTGTTGTGTGTTTGTTTGATGTTGGATGCAGTTTTTTGTTTGAGAGGTAATTTCATCGAAAGCGATATGCTGAAAGCTGTGAAATTATTGTCACAGCTTACAGCATATCAGAGCCTCGCAGGATGCACCACGTGTAGGTTCGCATTGGATCTAGAGATAGTTGTGATCCGCTTACATCCCTAAACTTTGAAAAAGCTTTACTTCCCTTCTTATTTCTAGTTACAAAGTTTTCTAAAGATATTTACGAAGAGTACCTATGCCGAGAATAGGCTAGGCGACAATGATCTAATATTATAAAAAATAATTTTTAGTATCGTAAAATATACAAAACTTGAACGATCTACTATCTTGAAATTTTAGTAACTTATATCGGACTTGTTTTATGGTCGATGGTATGTTTGATGGTGGGAAAGTCCAATTTAAAAAGATGAAATTATTGTACAAAAAAATGTTAACTTTGGAAAAACAATAAAAAATACTGTAAATTTCGTTACGGCACTAGCTACATAATCGCAGTATTTAACATAGCTTTCGTACAAATTTCTGTTTTAATATACAAAATACCTAAATGTGACGTCATAACTCAGTAGCCTTTTGTATGGAGCGTTTTCCGGAAAATCCAAAATTGTAATTTTCAAGTTATCATATCTCGAGAAGTTTTTATGCTATCAAAGTAATTCTTTCACATATTGTTATATTATAATGACGTTCTTACATAACAAATCAAAAGAAAAAAATGTCGACTAGCCTATTGATGAATGAAATTCATCAAACGCTCACTCTGAGGAACATGTCGGGAGCTCAAGTGATCTGGAACATTTGTTAAGTTGTAATATTCTTTTTAGATTCAATATTACGCTTTGCCAAGTACGTCTCATATCATAAGAACTTTTTTGTTAATAATTTCTCTGCGAATATTTACATTTCGAATATATGTCAGTAGCTCACCACAATATTTAGAGCCAAAGTCAACCTCACCTGAACCTCTGTTCTTTGTTCTCTGTTCTTGTTCTCTCCTTGCGTAACTTTATGCAGAGAGATAATAAACTCAATATATTTAGTAAAATAGTCCATAATTTAAATAACTGTAAAGATTAGATTCCTATGAAATAACATTAGTTCCCCGAGTACACTCATTTATATACATTCATTATGGTTTTGATAGCAGACGGCAGAGCAGACGAGCTAACCTAAGTCTCGCAAATATCGCTCCTAAAATCGAGTCCAATCGCCAAACAACTTCCAACTTAATCGTCTTCAAATTAAGTCTCCATTTCCAAGGAAAACTTTTGTATAGTTTGTAAAACTGTACACACGGATTAAAATTTAAATTGCAATCCTTATTGTTTCAGGTTAAAGTTCAATTTCGCATGATTTTATTTTTATGCGGAATGGAGTTATCAAGTCTGGATAGTTCTCCACTTTAAAGGGCAATAACAGTATGTGAACTTCATTTAAAGTTGGTATTTTCTGTTATCTGTGGTGATGAATGTCTTTTATATACAAAACTATAACAATCATGTTGTGTTTTGTCAACCTAGTTGTATTTTTAATGTAAAGTAGGTATGCTATTTATAGGGTGTAAGTGAACCACTTATCACACTATCAACATCTGTGAACCAAAGCCAACTTCACCTGCACGCGGTGAACCCTGCTGACTGACAAACGAAGCTCTGGCGAAAAGAGAGGTATGGAGCGTAATTGTAAGCTACCCGATTGGGGAATGAACCTCCACCTCACAGAATACCGCAGCCAAATAACAATTCCCTTGAGGATTGTTGTGTTCCTGCGAGTGAGTGAGGTCACCAGAAAGGAAGGAGATGCTGCATTGGCAGTGGGGGTGGCGGCGCGCGAGCGATATTTTTAATGTTGCGAGCGTTAATATGGCTGCGGTAACCGCTTCACATCAGGCGGGACGTATGCTTGTCTGCCACCCGACTAGTATATATAAAAAAAATATGCTATTCTGCGGCTCTTCAATGGATTGGCCGGAAATCGTATATTGTTTATGGTTTGGAGAGCCAGAACTGAATTATTATGACGTTATTGATGGCGTTTCTTTGTACAAGGCCGGTGGTAGATATCTTCTAAATATTAGGTTGGGGAAAAAGTCTTTTCGTATTTTATATGAAAATTCAAAACATTTTTTAATAAAGTTTATTTACATTTAACTAAAGTATGTAGGTGCCATTTTGTTCGATAACTTTTGGCCATCTTGTAGGTAGAGACATGATCCCATTACTATAGAAATTTTGGGACTTCTGTTCAAAAAACCACGACAAGTGGTTTTGGCAGTCTTCTCGTGATGGTAACCTGACATTGCCTAAAGAATTCTGAAGAGACCGAAACAGGTGGAAATCAGAAGGTGCAAGGTCAGGACTATACGGCGGATGCATTAACACCTCCCAGTCAAACTCTCTTAATTTTTGCTGAGTGGCTAAAGATGTGTGAGGTCTAGCGTTATCATGATGAAAAATCACACCCCTTCTGTTAATTAATTCCGGCCGCTTTCTCTCAACTTTTTGCTTTAATCTCATCAGTTGTTCACAGTAGAGTTCAGAATCGATAGTCCTACCTGGCGGTAACAGCTCATAATGAATAATACCCTTCCAATCCCACCATACACACAGCATCACCTTGTTGCGGGTTAACCCGGGTTTTGCCAGAGTCTGTGAAGCCTGACCGGCCTTTGACCACGACCTTTTTCGCACGTTCTTGTCGTACGTGATCCACTTTTCATCACCAGTTATAAGCTTCTTCAAAAACTGTTCGCTTTCATTACGTCGTAGTAAAGAATCGCAAATGAGTACACGGTTCATTAGGTTTCTTTCAGTGAGATCGTGAGGCACCCAAATATCGAGCTTTTTAGTGTACCCAGCTTTTTTCAATTGCGCCAAAACTGTTTTGTGGTCAATTCCTAATTCTTCAGCTACGTCGTAACTACTGATATGCTGATCTTTTTCGGTTTACTTCACTTTTTCAAAAATGGCATCCATTTTATCCGTAACAGGGCGACCAGAGCGACGTGCATCTTTCACATCAAAATTTCCTGATTGAAAACGCTTAAACCAAATTTGTGCTACTCTCACAGACACTGCACTAGGTCCATAAACGTCACAAATTTTATTCGCAGCTTGCGTTGCATTTTTACCTTTTTTGTAGTAAAATTTTAAAATGAATCGATTTTCTTCATTAGATTCACTCATCTTGACAGTAAAAAAAACAAATGAAAATCACACATTTACCTAATTTGAATTTGGAATTATCTTTTTTAAAATATAAACTTTTTAAAGATATCAAAACCTGCCAGACACAAATGGTATAACCAAAGAGATTTTATTACAAGTTCATACATACTATAATGCGAAAAGACTTTTTCCCCTACCTTATTATATAAAAGAAGAAACTGACTGACTGACATATCAACGCACAGCCCAAACCGCTGGGTCTAGAGATTCCAAATTTGGCAGGTAGGTTCCTTATGATATCTAGGGGTGCACTAAGAAAGGATTTTTCAAAATTCGTCCCCTAGGGGGGTGAAACGGGGGTCCAAAGTTTGTATGGGGAAACAAGATTAGATCGACTATTTTATCCAAAACTTAACATGAGTACTTCTGGAGGCAAATGAGTAAACACGTGTTTCAGGATTTTTCAAAATTCAACCCCTAAAGGGGTAAAATGGGGTCACAAAGTCTGAAAATCGTCATGGGTATTGTTTCTATGGTTTATCGGGTCTCTGATTACGAAAACAACAACTATTTTATAATCCAACATAGCCGACGTAACCTAAAATCACCCCTGTGGGGGTGCGATGGGCTTGAAATATATAAAAGAAGAAACTGAGTGACTGACTGATATATATCAACGCACAATCCAAACTGCTGGGTCTAGAGATTCCAAATTTGGCACGTAGGTTCCTTATGATGTCTAGGGGTGCACTAAGAAAGGGTTTTTCAAAATTCATCCCCTAAAGGGGTGAAACGGGGGTCCAAAATTTGTATAGGGAAACAAGATTAGTGCGACTATTTTATCCAAAACTTTACACGAGTACTTCTATAGATAAATGAGTAAACATATGTTTCAGAATTTTTCAAAATTCAACCCCTAAAGGGGTAAAATGGGGCGAATAAGTCTGAAATTCGTCATGGGTATCGTTTTTATGGTTTATCGGGTCGCTGATTACGAAAACAACAACGATTTTAAAATTCAACGTGGCTAACGTGACCATCTCCTATTGGGGTGCGATGGCGTTGAAATGTCTAAAATGTGCTGAAAAAGTCAAAAAAATATTCATAGGTATTGTTTTTATGGTATATTGGGTCGCTGATTACGAAAAAAACAACTATTAAATAGTCCAACATAGCCGACGTGACAACTCTGTAGGGGTGCAATGGGGTTGAAATGTCATAATATCAATATGGGTGTTGATTCTATGTTTTTCTGGGACGTTAATTACGACAATGGCATCGATTTGAAAATACATCTCAAATTTTACCTCTAAGAGGGTGAAACGGAGGTCCAAAGTTTCTATGGGAAAACGAGATTAGTTGGTTTGTATGGGAAAACGAGAATTGTTGGACAATTTTATCCTAAATTTTACACGAGTACTTCTATTGATTAATGAGTAAACACGTGTTTGCCCCAAATGTCATGGGAGCGAAACTGCGAAAAATATAAACTCCTGAGATTTTTGAAGTCGGTAAAAAAATTTTAAAGTTTGATTTATCCTTTTTAAACTGATGTAATAAGACTTGTGTTATCCTAATAGGTTTTTAAATTTGTATTTGGCGTCAATCAGTGCTTATGCGATCGCGGCTGGCGCGGCAGGAGCGGGACAGGTGTAGTAGTTATCGGGAAAGTTCTTGCATTCATATTTAGTACAATTAAAGATGCTACATGAACATGATCGCGTGTTTAATTTTCATGAAATTTTATATACATTTTCTTAAAGGTATTAGGAAGGACATAGGATACTTTCAATTAAAAAGAAGTAAACGCGGGCGAAGCCGCGGGTGAAAGCTAGTTTCCCTATATAAAGTTTAATTTTAATATAATTACCTTTAAAAATATTTTTTAAATAATTTACTTATTATTGGGATTTCAATCTTATAATTCTAAACAGAGACAAATTAATATCTACCATAACAAAGAACGTGTAGAAGAGGTAGACGAAGTAAAGTTCTTGGGGCTGCACGTAGACAAACACCTTAATTGGAAAAAGCACGTAGCACAGACATGTAACCGACTTTGTCTATGCTTTAAGGAGAGTCAGACAAACAGTATCCACTGAAGCCGCCTTAAAGGCATATCACGGCTTCGTAAGCTCAGTGTTGAACTATGGGCTTCTATTGTGGGGTAACTCGGTAAATATTGACAGGGCATTCAAATTGCAAAAAAAATGTATACGAGCAATTGACAGAGCGTGGGTTCTTGATAGCTGTAGACCGTTATTTAAAAAATACAAGATACTGCCTCTGCCTTGCATGTATATCAAGGCCGTCTGTATATTTGTAAAAACACACATGCATTACTTTGAAAAACGAGACGACAGAACTTTTAACAGGCAAAGAGCACAGTACGCGAATTTATTGTATCGACCTCTCTGTCCTACTGATATTGGATCGAGAAATGTATATATCATGAGTATTAAAATTTACAATGAATTACCTAATGAAATAAAACTAGAACAGGGGAATATATTCAGATCAAAATTGAATGAGTGGCTAATGTGTAATTGTTTTTATAGCGTAAACGATTATCTAAACCATAGAAAATATGTAAAAAGTATTAATATAATTAATTAATTTCAGATGGATTTGTAATTTTGATTTTTATTTTATTATTTAAAGAATTGTAACATTGTGACATTATAACATTTGTACATCTGCATGCAGGTTGAATACTGGAACTCACCAATCTTATGTAATATCTGTAAAAAAAAACGTATTCTAGCAAATAAATATCTTATCTTATCTTATCTTATCATAATTTATGTTGATTATTAACTAAAAAAAATTGTACTAATAATTAAGAGATAGTTTATATTATTATTATTTCATCTAATCCTTCATACAAGTCACCAATTTTACTTGATAAACAAATTTTACAAAGTTGATTTGTATTCTTTAAATATACCTACAAAATAACCAATTATTTTATTAATTACTAGCAAAGTACCCGTGCTTCGCTACGGGAACACTCCTGATTTGCGTCTATTTTTGTTTCGATTCCAGATATTTCATTTTTTCCCCATAAAGGACTGTTTCGTATTGACCATTATTACAAACATACACCATTTAGGTTAAGACGTCCCGGTAAACAATATTTTTGGCATTCGCACCAGGAGACAAAATTGCAAGGCTTCCAGGAGAACTTACTCTTGAGCAAGCTACATACAACTGATCATGAGAGAAGCAGTCCTGTATCAAGTCAACCCCAGCGACCTTTAGAGACTGCCCCTGAGCTTTATTAATGGTCATAGCGAAACACCTTTATGGGAAATTGAAATCTCTTAAATTGAACGGGGTGGTCTGATGGAATAATGGGAATGCGGGGTATAAAGAGAGATTCCTCAACAGCGCATCCCTTACTGTCCTCACTCAACAACTCATCTTTCCAGTTGTTGAACACGTGAACAATGGTGGCACGAACCTCCTGATGATACACCTCCGTTCCATGCAAGTGGTAGGAGATGGAGCGGAACAGGCCAGCTCCATCACTTTCCACAGCTATAATGGTATAGGGCATCATCACACCTTCCACAAGTATAAATTTAGTCAATCTTGACGTCATTCTTTGCCAAATACCGAAATTCTTATATTAAGTAGGTATACCCCATAAAGTCGGTACTTAGAATAGGTTTTTCAATTAGTTTTCGGCACCAGATGTAGCTTCATTTGAAGGACGCAGTTTTTTTTTACGCCCTACGCGCGCGATGGACAACCTCTGGGGGTGACTACAGGGATGAGGTAAGCGATAAAAATATAAAAACAATAATATCCTTGATGATTTTCAGACTTGGGATGTAAGTGGTTTATCAACATCTTTGAATCAAAGCCAACTTCACCTGCACGCGGTGCACCCTGCTGACTGACAAACGAAGCTCTGGCGAAAAGAGAGGTAGGGAGCGTAATTGTAAGCTACCCGGCTGGTGAATGTACCTCCACCTCACAGAATACCGCAGCCAAATAACAATTCCCTTGAGGGTTGTTGTGTTCCGAGTGAGTGAGGTCAGCAGATAGGAAGGAGATGCTGCGTTGGCAGCGGGGGTGGCGGCGCGCAAGCGATATTTTATGTTGGGAGCGTTAATATGGCTGCGGTAACCGCTTCACATCAGGCGGACCGTATGCTTGTCGGCCACCCGACGTAGTATAAAAAAAAACTTTTTGACCCCATTTTACTCCTTTTTTTTACGATAAAATAGTCCAACTAATCTCGTTTCCCCATACAAACTTTAGACCTCCGTTTCACCCTCTTAGGGGTAAAATTTGAAAAATATAACATAGTGGACACGAAATTACTTATTCCGTGTCCACTATGTTATATTTTCAAATCGATGCCATTTTCGTAATTGACGTCCCAGAAAACCATAGAATTAACACCCATAATGATATTATGACATTTCAACCCCATCGCACCCCATTAGGGGTGATTGTATGTCACGTCGGCTATGTTGGATTATAAAATAGCTGTTCTTTTCGTAATCAGCGACCCGATAAACCATAAAAACAATACCCATGTCGATTTTCAGACTTTTTCACCCCATTTCACCCCTTTTGAGGTTGAATTTTGAAAAATCCTGAAACACGTGTTTACTCATTTATCTATAGAAGTACTCGTGTAAAGTTTCGGATAAAATAGTCCAACTAATCTGGTTTCCCCATACAAACTTTGGACCCTCGTTTCACCCCCTTAGGGGATGAATTTTGAAAAATCCTTTCTTAGTGCACCCCTAGACGTCATAAGGAACCTACTTGCCAAATTTGGAATCTCTAGACCCAGCGGTTTGGGCTGTGCGTTGATTAGTGAGTCAGTCAGTCAGTCAGTCAGTCAGTCAGTGAGGACAAAGCCTTTTATTATTATAGATTTTATTTTATAACACCTAAAAATAAAATAATTATGTACATATAAAGGCGAGCTTATCTCTGCAAGATCTCTATCAGTTTTTGAAAAGGAAACCGTGGACTGATTGATGTATAGATATTTATTTATTTTTTACATACATATATTGCCTTACAGAAAAATCCAATGCACTCAATATTGCCCAAACATTGATACCATTTGACATTACATAACAACATCCTACACATTAAATACAAATATATTTATATTCCCTAATCAGCATAAATTGTTGACCGTGTGGTTTCCGGCAGACTAGTTTATAATCACTCCGTCTCTTCCCGCGGATGTCGTATAAGGCGACTAAGGGAAATACATTATTAAAACATCGACCAGACCGTGTGCCTTATTTCGGCACTGCCCAGGTCTCAGATCTTGATTTTAACTAGACAAAAAATTAGTCGTTAATTTGTCGAAATTTGTCGCCCAAAGCAAAAAATTTGTCGGGGTCCCGTTAAAGAGTTATAAGGTTTTTTTTGTGGCAGTGCCGAAATAAGCTTATTTCGGCACTGCCCACTCGGGATCTGTTAAACTACAAAACATAGCGAACATATGATTTTTCCCAGAATTAGTCGTCAATTTGTCGAATTCAAACACCAAGTATCAGAATTCGTCGACCTCCCGTTAAAAAGTTATAAGTATTTCTTTGTGGCAGTGCCGAAATAAGCCTTATTTCGGCACTGCCCAAAAAAACTACACCACCTAGCGAAAATCTGATTTCACCCAGATGTTGCCTTGAATTTGTCGAAATTTGTCGGATATAAAACACAACTGGTCGATGCGTAATTAAAAAGTTACACGCATTTTAATAATTCTCATAGTAAATATAGTCCGAGATCTTGCATCAAAATTATATCATGCACAAAATGCAACAGTAAACGTTTCATTTCCTTTTTCAGAGTCTGGCAAAGTTTGTCAATGCATGCAACTGTTTTCTGATCTACGAATGCTTTAGGTGTTCTTTAGCACTACATTAGTTGCATATGTGAATGGGGTAGTGTTATTCTACTCTGCCTACGTTAGGCTCTCTGACTACAACGCGAATTATTAAAATGCGTGTAACTTTTTAATTACGCGTCGACCAGACTTTTTAATTACGTTTCGGCAGTGCCGAAATAAGGCTTATTTCGGCACTGCCACAAAGAAATACTTATAACTTTTTAACGGGAGGTCGACGAATTCTGATACTTGGTGTTTGAATTCGACAAATTGACGACTAATTCTGGGAAAAATCATATGTTCGCTATGTTTTGTAGTTTAACAGATCCCGAGTGGGCAGTGCCGAAATAAGCTTATTTCGGCACTGCCACAAAAAAAACCTTATAACTCTTTAACGGGACCCCGACAAATTTTTTGCTTTGGGCGACAAATTTCGACAAATTAACGACTAATTTTTTGTCTAGTTAAAATCAAGATCTGAGACCTGGGCAGTGCCGAAATAAGGCACACGACCAGACCTCCCCAACCCGTCTGGCCAGCGTGGGGAGTGTAGGCCAAATCCTCCTTCTGTCTGAGACGGATGCGAGAGGGTTGTGCTGCTGTAGTGGAGACTAAAATGACCTGATGATGATGACATATTTTCGATATATTCTACAGTCGCTCTGTAAACGTATGTACAACGTACATTGGGGTGTAAGTCACCCTTAAGCCAAAGCTAACACCTTACCTGCGCCTGGTGAACCCTGCCGAATAACGAAAGAGATTCTGACAAAAGAGAGGTAAGGTACAACGTATTTGTAAGCTTCCTAACAGTCTCACAGAACACCGCAGCCAAATAACAAGCGGAAGAACAACAGGCGAACGGTATTCTTGTTTGCCACCCAACATTAATATAAACTGACGGTTATTTTGACGAGCTCGGTGGTCGAATGGTTAACAATGGCCACTTTGACTCCAAGGTCGCGGATTCGATTCCCGCACAAGACAAACATTTGTGTGCATGAACATGTCTGTTTGTCTTGGTCTGGGTGTTTTCTATGTATTATAAGTATGTATTTACAAAAAAAAATGTATTTAAATAAATTTATCAGTTGTCTAGTACCCATAACACAAGCTTTGCGCTTAATTTGGGACTAGATGGCGCTGTGTAAATTGTCCAAAAATATATTTTTATTTTATTTTATTTTGTATGGAAATAATATATGTGGATAACCTGTTACTTTTGCAGCTCGTTGTATTTTCTTAGTACATGACCTTACAATTCTCGTAAAGTTTGACAAATTCGGCGATAAACCATATGTGCGCGACGCCGGGGATGAGCGCTAACAAATAGAGGGTTTATGCGGGCAATTCGTCTCCACAAACACCTGGACGACGGATTTTTATCTCTATACCACACCCCGGCCACTCCATACATATACCGCGTCGTTTACTACATAAACAATGACGTTTGTACAGAGCGGGAATGAGCGTGTCTGCGTGCGGCGCCATAGAAACTGTTCCACATTTGTCTCAGAGGGGAGGTGAGGTCGACTAATGAGAGCGGCAGGGAGAGGCCATACTGTACGTAGTACTATTACTTATACTGTGTCTATAATGTAATGTGAGTATTTTGGGGTGTAAGTGGCTCATCACGATCTTTAGAGCCAAAGCCAATCTCACCTGTACGTGGTGCATCCAGCCGACTAGAGGCTCCAGAAAAAGAGAGGTAAGTAAGAGGATAGTAGGATAGGAAGTATGATATTTATTTGGCAATTTGCTTATTTCCAACAAAGTTTTTTTTTTTTTTTTTTACTACTTCGGGTGGCGACAAACATACGGCCCGCCTGATGTGAAACGGTTACCGTAGCCATATTAACGCTTGCAACATAAAATATTGCTCGCGCGCCGCCACCCCCGCTGCCAACGCAGCATCTCCTTCCTTTCCTTCTGGTGACCCCACTCACTCGCAGGAACACAACAACCCTCAGGGGAATTGTTATTTGGCTGCGGTATTCTGTGAGGTGGAGGTACATTCTCCAGTCGTGTAGCTTACAATTACGCTCCCTACCTCTCTTTTCGCCAGAGCTTCGTTTGTCAGTCAGCAGGGTGCACCGCGTGCAGGTGAAGTTGGCTTTGGTTCAAAGATCATGATGAACCACTTACACCCCAAATTTTTTAATGCAAATGATATAAATCCATACTAAGCGTTCGGACGCTTACTGTTGATATGCGCACTATTCATACATCCCATGTGTATTATATAGTAGACATGGGATGTAGGATGGATGAGTATAAGTATATATATACTTGATCTGAGCCGTAGCCCATGAATGCTTACACGTACTACGCCTATGGATGTTTGCGCTGGCACTTTCGTTCTATCGCAGCATCTACTTACACTTCCGTCCTTACTCACTCGCAGAAACACAACAATAAGCAGCTTGCAAAAAAGTGGAACAAATGTTTTGAAAAAAAAATTCGCTCGGTTCAGTTGCCGCTATAACAACAAATACTAAAAAACAGAATAAAATAAATATTTAATGGGGCTCCCATACAACAAACGTATTTTTTTTTTACTCGCAATTGATAATGGCAATAGGTAGACGCTTGAAATACTCACATAATATTAAGTTATAAATTCACTTTAGAAATAAATAAATAAATAAAAATAAAAAAAAAATATTTAAGGGGGCTCCCATACAACAAACGTGTTTTTTTTGGCGTTTTTATAGATAATGGTACGGGACCCTTCGTGCGCGAGTCCGACTCGCACTTGGCCAGTTTTATTATATTATAGATTTGTGTCTGTTTGACTTGTTTATACAAACAGTGCGGTGTAATGTGTAAATAAATGTTTTTCATTCTTTCCTTCTAATATCTCTATAATATTCATTTCAAACAGAATTTCTAAGATTTCTCACTTTACCCGGCGATTACGGCTTGGAGGCTTTATGTACCAAAGTACCTTCATTTGTAAAAGGCTGCGAGGCAAATATATAAATCACACCAATTCCAACCTCGCTAATGGATAGCTATTTCCGTCTAACGTGTAAATTTTTTTCTGAAATTATTAGAGAATTTCAGCGCCCACGTAATCTTCTATTGATAGAAATCTATATGATTGAAATCGGGATGATTCCTTTTGCTTTGTAAGAATAGAGAAGTAAAATATGGCGTAGAAAGTGTCTATTTTAGTAGTATTTTAGTATATAACGTTTTCATCAAAAATGTGAAATGTGTGTCTTCACTACATAGTATAAAACAAAGTCGCTTTCTCTGTCCCTATGTCCCTTTGTATGCTTAAATCTTTGAAACTACGCAACGGATTATGATGCGGTTTTTTTTAATAGATAGAGTGATTCAACTGGAAAGTTTATATGTATAATATATGCATAACATAGTAGAAAAACACTGATAATTTAGAGGTTTCTAATGTGGTGTCGTAAATAAACACATTTTTTTGCTCTTTCATTGCAAACGCTGGCTGAACCCAACGAGATAGATCAAAATAATGTAGTACAGTATTGTTCACCTTAAAATGGTCTACAAAAAAGTTCGCGATGGTATATGTCTATCTCTTAGTGGTAACACACAATAACCGTTATTTTATCCTTTGCTTTTTACAAGAAATAATGCCTTATTTACGAAGCGATTTTAAGCAATACAGAATTAATCCTTATCCAATTAAGTACCTTAAATACATTGCGCATTTAATATAGATCAATATGGCCCTTCACAGCATGTAATTTAAATGAATAGTTTAGAAGATATTACACATTTAAAATGCAGGGACATAACGGCTGTGGCGGTACCGGCCGCGGAGCCGGCGGCGTGTGCCTATAACTGGGGAAGGACTGGATAAGACAAAGCGCAAAGACCTTCTGTAGTACATTTAGTATCAGCATTGCACCCGTGCGAAGCCGGGGCGGGTCGCTAGTCTTCATATAAAATTACTATTTTATATGAATATTTTGTTTGAACACACTTATCTCTGCAACTACACGCATCGCTCTATCGTCGCATGTTTCTTCTATTTCAGATGTTGAAAAGTAGCAGAGAAGCAGCTGGAGCAGACACGACAATTAATCAGAAGAAATTAGTAGAAGTAGGAAGCTTTTGGAATTTGACTACCCCTCTTAGCAATGTGATAGACAATATGGCAAATAAGGCATTAAACGTCTAAAGATATGGCTAATAAAGTGAAGATCAACTGCCATGCACCACGGATTTTAAATATCTAACACTATTGGGACATATAAGCATTATGTAAATTCCCTCCATGGAATTTATATGTACTTACTATATTACGTTGTTGTTTACCACCTATAGGTGAAAGTTACATAAATAAAAAAAAACACAATACATAACAAGCTCATGGTGAGTGATCCGTCATCACCCACGCATCGTTACTGCAATTAAAACTCGTGCTCCATCACGTGCAATGTCGGTGTGAACTCGGAAAATATGCGTTAAAGAATATTGTTTTTGACATTTTGTACATTGAATGATGCACAGTTTATATTTAAAAACCAAGAAATTTATTAAACAAATTTCTAGGCCAAATGGATGTATTTTGTATCATACAGAATAGTTGTCTCCCATCGTACGGAGTAAAAAAAAAATACCAATGTATTGTCCAATGGCGAGTGAATGAAAAATGTCCAAAACCTGTTATATTATTCGAAACTTTATTCTCAAAAGATACTTTATTAACCAGGGCTTCTGCCAATGCCGCTAAAATCGTCCTGCTCGAAAAATAATGTTGGTGGCACCATTGACGAGCTTGGCGTGGCGGTCAATGACGCGGCTTCGACACCAACGCTCGTGGGTTCGATTCCCACACAGGACAAACATTTGTGTGCACGAACATGTCTGTTTGTCTTGGTCTGGGTGTTTTCTATGTATAATAAGTATGTATTAACGTATGTTTATCAGTTGTCTAGTACCCATAACACAAGCTTCGCTTACTTTTGGGCTAGATGGCGCTGTGTAATTTGTCTGACAATATTTATTTATTTATTCCGGTCAGTTTCCATGGCGTTAGCCAATAGACGAATTCAAAATAAAAATTAAGGTGACACTACCACGGTTTTCGGTATGTTTCCATGGCGCCGACCCATAAGTGATAATAAGAATAAAAATAGAGACGTCACTGTCACGGGTTCCGGTCGGTTTCCATGACGCCGACTAATAAAACGTTCGCGTTGTTAAAAATAAAACAAGGCGCCGTTGTCATGGCTTCCGGTCCATTTCAATGGCGCCAAATAAAAACTAACTTTTGAATTAAATGACAATCAAAACTAGACTATGTCAAAAGGCTTACTATTGTACCTCAGATTACATAAATGATAAAAGTATTTGGAAATGAATTGCTCTTGTTATGTTATGTTAATGATTGTATTTGTATTTAATGTAACGATATTGGCAATTAAAAGAGTCGGCCTTGAGTTTCTTGCCAGTTCTTCTCAAGAAGCCCCGTCGCCGAAACTGGCACTTAAATTCGCTTTCACATTCAAGATATTGTGATGAAAGTGAATCTAAGCTCTGCGGATTTAGAGTAGTAATGATTTATACATGTTCTTATATTTAATTTGTATGACGTTTCTAAGTGCTTTATAAAGTCCAAGGAATAAAGATACTTTGATTTTGATTTTTGACAAATAATTAGAGTTAATCAAAGTAATTATCATGGCATTAACATGATATTATATCATTTTTGATACAATGAGAGCCATCGTAACATATGTAATCGCCGCGAGAACACAGTTAATAGAGCAAAAAGAATTTCAAAAGAGTGTTATATAATTAAACGTAGATACAGTTGACTTGAGAACCTTCTACTTTTTTGAAGGTAGTTAAAAGCTAGAGTATAGAACATAATTATGCAATGTATCGGGATAATTCTCACTCGATGTAGTGCATCAGCACGTGGCGATCCCATTTAAATGCAAATTTTCTAGAGCTATCGAACCCAAATTAGCAATTTCGAATACCTAGACTCCATTAATAATTCCCTGCTCCAACTACGCTTTAAAGTTAAACAGATAAAAAATTAAGAGAACTCGTCTAAATTCAAATTGCAATTTGAATACTTGTCATGTTAAAATGTTATATTTTACGGCTACTTAATATATTTGGAGTGTAAATCTCTCACGACAATATTTAAAGCCAAAGCCAACCTCACCTGCACGTGGTGCACCCTACCGTCTAGCGAAAGAGGCTCTGACGAAAGAGAGGTAGGATACAGTATACAGTATTGTATGTGCAAGATGCCTGACTGGGGACGTACCACAAGCAAACAACAATTTGCTTGAGGATTGTAGTGTCTCTGCGCGTGAGTGAGGTCACCAGAGAGGAAGGAGTTGCAGCGGGGGTGGAGGCGCACGAGCGATATTTCATGTTGCTAGTGTTAATATAGGTAACCGTTTCAGATCAGGCGGGCCGTATGCTCGTCTGCCACTCGACGTAGTAAAATAAAACTTAGATTTAATGTTCAAAAATTAAGGAATCATTTCTCTTTTTGTGGAGACGGTAGAATGACGGACTAAATACATAATTTATGTTGTTTTATTTTTTACATTAATGTTTAGAATAATAGCTTTTGACCCATCGAAACTGGTTTCTAAAATGATTCATGATATTTCTATAATTAAACCAAAAATCTAATTGTAATCTCTTAAACAACGATGTACGTCTGTACATCGTTGTTTAAGGCCAGCCCACTTACCACCATCTCTTATTAAGATTCAATAACTGAATAGAATGCTTATTCATACCAATGAATAAGCGACTCTATTTCAAATGAAATAGAGTCGCTTATTCATTGGTATAAATAAGCAATCTATTCAATAAATCTGTTAATAGAATGCTTATTCATACCAATGAATAAGCGACTCTATTTCAAATGAAATAGAATCGCTTATTCATTGGTATAAATAAGCAATCTATTCAATTATTGAATCGCAATAAGAGATGGTGGTAAGGGGGCTGTTATTATTGGTAAGCCAGTTGTTATTGGCCAGTCGACTATTTATTATTATGTTTAGAACATCGGATGACTTCTCGTATATTTTGAGTAATTTTAGTATTAATACATATTAGTACCTAATTGGCCGTGAACCAAGTACTCCATCAGTACTGATAGCGGTACTTTACTGAAGTGGTACAGTCCACTAGAGATGTTTGGAGCCAAGCCAAAACGTTCGGCCGAACAGATGTCGTGGCCGCAGTGTGCCGAGGAGCTGCGAACAACAAATTATGATGTTAACTTGAACTTAGCGGTTGGTAAGCTATAACTATATGAGGAGCTCGATGGCGTCATGGTGCGTGTCAGCCTAATCATGCACGTTAAGCAATGTCAACTGTAGCCTGTCTTTGGATGGGTCTGTTTATCTCGAGCTCCTCTGCTCATTAAACTAGCGGTCCCGGTTTTTTCATTACGTGACAGTCGCTTCAATTAACTGGTGATCGAATGGCTTGAGAATATTGGTCTCTGCTAACCCGCAGTTGAAGAGCGTGATGGAACACACTCTAAGCCTTAGCCTTTAACTTGGATTAAAGGCAAAAGAGAAAGAAGAAGAAAAAGATGGAGGAGAAGAAGATGAAAAAAAAAACGAAAAAGAAGACGAACCAAATGAGCGAATAAATTATATCCTGTCCTTTTCGTTCTTTTCTTCTTCGTCTTTTTTATCTTCATCTTTTTCTTCTTCTTCATCTTCTTCTTGGTCTTCCACTTCTTCTTCTTCACAGCTGTCTCACAAGTGTTTAATATCCCGCATTATACGACAATTTCATAATAAAAGTATATGTTCGGAAACTAAATCCTATTCTACGAGTATCTCCTCCTTGCCAATAATGTCTTTGATAAATATTTATGAAAGCCCATTTGCAAAATGGCGTTAAATTGCAAACTAGTACACTCGAATCTTGCACACGCGAGAGTATCGGTTCCCTGTGAGAGGCGTGTGGAGTGCATTAGACTGCATTAGCTGCACTAATGCACTCAGCTGCGTTACCGTACTATCGACACTGCTGCAAATAATGTATGGAGCAGTAAGTCAACACAACATGTTACTGACGCGTCCTTTTTAGGTTTTAGCGTAGCCTTTGAGATTAAACTGAAAAAAATAAAACCGGCCAAGTACGAGTCGGACTCACGCACGAAGGGTTCCGTACCATAATCTATACGGCAAATAAATCACGTTTGTTGTATGGGAGCCCCCCTTAAATATTTGTTTTATTTTCATTTAATTATTTATTTTTAAAGTGAATATATAAGTAAATATTATGTGAGTATTTCAAGCGTTTCAAGCTATTGCCGTTAGCAATTGCGAGCAAAAATGAACAAAAAAATCACGTTTGTTGTATGGGAGCTTCCTTAAATATGTAATTTATTACATATTTTAGTATTTGTTGTTATAGCGGCAACAGAAATACATCATCTGTGAATATTTCAACTGTCTAACTATCACCGGTCATGAGATACAGCCTGGTGACAGACGGACGGATGGACGGACAGCGGAGCCTTAGTAATAGGGTTCCTTTTTACCCTTTGGGTACGGAACCCTAAAAAACCGGCCAAGTGCGAGTCAGACTCGCGCACGAAGGGTTCCGTACCATTATCTATAAAAACGGCAAAAAAATCACGTTTGTTGTATGGAAGCCCCCCTTAAATATTTGTTTTATTTTTGTTTAACTATGTGAATATATAACTTAATATTATGTGAGTATTTCAAGCGTCTACATATTGCCGTTATCAATTGCGAGCAAAAACGAGCAAAAAAAAACACGTTTGTTGTATGGGAGCCCCCTTAAATATTTATTTTATTCTGTGTTTTAGTATTTGTTGTTATAGCGGCAACAGAAAGACATCATCTGTGAAAATTTCAACTGTCTAACTATCACGGTTCATGATAATACAGCCTGGTGACAGACGGACGGACGGACGGACGGACGGACAGCACACAGACTTAGTAATAGGGTTCCTTTGTACCCTAAAAACAAGAATTCTTCTTATTCTCTAGAAATAAACCGAAAATAATTCAGGATAGTTAATGAAGAACAATATTATTACCCAATTATTAACTAAAGCAAAAAAACTGATTGAAAATTTAACCGACTTCAAAAAAGGAGGAGGTTCTCAATTCGACTGAATATTTTTTTTGTATGTATGTTATTCGTTAACTTTGCAAATTGTGAACCGATTTTCATAATTATTTTTTTATTTGAAAGGGTATGAGTGCAAGGTGGTCCCATATTCACCAAGTCAGGATCTGAAGATGGGATGCCAGAAAAATCGAGGGAAACCCTTAAATTTGCCCTATGGTAGCCGGCAGAATAAAATTGTGCCACTCCATTGCTCTGCACTGGATGTCGTACAAGGCGATTAAGGAATCTTGTGTCACGCGATAACTTTTCTCCCGGAAGACGCACAGCAGCGTCTGCCAGGGTATTCCACCAATAAGTTGCGCTCGCCAACTGAAGTCGGTTTCAATTTTTTTTTAAATGAACATTATTTGTTTTTACCCTCCCATTTTTTTCGCGGTTGCTATAGCAACCGTACAGTAAAATGTACTCTATTATCCTATTATGTAACTCTCATGATTGCGATGAATTTAACACGTAATAATGTTGAAATCAGTTAAGTAGTTGAGGTTATGCTCTGCTCTATAGCCTACAGAAATATACATACATACACTCGAAAAACATAACCATCTCTATTTCGTCAGTCGGGTAACCACCGTAGAAAAAACCCAGTAAAATCGACGAAGTAAACCAAGAAAATCACATCCGAGAAAATAGGCATAGAAGTAAACCCAGAAAAATGTCGGGAAGTAGACTTAGGAAAAAGGTTGGAGAGTGAATTGAGACTAAAAATGGGAAAAAGTAAATAAAAGTCGAGGAGATAACTTAGAAAAACCGTGAATGCCGGTAAGAACACCGGAAGAAGTTACCGTCGCCATTTTAGCTGGGATATACCAGCTAAAAAAAGCAAATCGTGTACTTTTATACGGGCCAATACTTCTCTTTTTTGTGCGTCGCCTCAAAATATTTACAGCACGTGTTTATCTTAAGTACAATATAAAGTCATAAGCTAGATATAAAAATCTATTTTCTTCCTGTAGCAGGTAACAAAAACAATTTAAAATTTTAAAATGTGACTGAAGTGAATCAAAAGCCTTTAGTGTATCGAATCTTTGCTTGAAATTTAGCAACTGCATATATATTTTTACCATGAACAGAACACAAGCAAAGTTTATTGTCAACTAACCCATTTCTCGTAACATAATGTGTTTATTATAAGAGTGCATATGCAATTGCAATGTGTTCGAGCTAAACAATTTCGGTCCAATCTACCTGTGTCTCGCCGAACAAAACTTTCCGTATTAAATCTTAAAGAGCTTGGAAATGGAATTCCCAGATGCATGCTTTATACGGTCAGCAGCTTAAGATGAATTAATTTAACTTTTTTTTTTATTAAATGAAACGATTTTTTTTTAGCAATGTAAATATAGCATGATATTGCAATGAAAAAAACCCTTAAAAGATCACATTGTTGTCAGTCTGGCTGTCTGTCTGTCTGTCAAGACCCTCTATGTCGACAATGCACGGAGATATCAAGCTGAAATTTGAATTGTGTACTCAGGTCTACGGTCCCATGAAGTTGTAAAAAAATCAAACTGCTAAGTTTACGTAAAAAAAAAGGATACCGCCGTTTATTCAGTAAACAACGCATTATTTGGACACATTCTCAATTTGGTAATCAAAACTCATAGGCTACTTCCCGTTGACCTAGATTCTAGAACTATGAAATTTGGCAAGTAACATTGTACATAGACTACAAGTACAAGAATAAATCTCAAAACTATACATTTGTAATTAAACCTTAAAAAATAGGGAGTTAGTTTCCTGAACTATTTATAATGATCATACGTACGGATCCCTCGGAGTCCGACTCGCACTTGTCCGGTTTTTTTTATATTAAGTTTCACTACAAAAATAAAAAATATCCACCACAACAATTTTGTTTTGTTGTCGTTACCTGTCGGGCGGGTTGCACCATGTTTATTTGGGCGGTAGAGCTCAGTACTGGCTTTTATTGGCTTTGTGCCGAATCCGCCCAAGTGTTCTCTACTTCAATACCGGTGCTTAAGTTATATTAACTTAAATATTTTAATCTTATACCAGTGTCTAGTTTTATAGTAAAATGGAGTTTATTTTCGTAGATAATTCGAGGACTCGGGGTTTACATTAATATTAATATCATATATCGAAATGGTAGCGTATTATCTCGTTCCAAATAGAATTTCTTCCTATCAAGTAGTGGAATGAGTTCATTTTCTCTTTATACCCACATAGACATTATTATTATTATTATTTTTTAATTTACTTTATATAAATATAATATAATTGAGACTCCGGGGATCGTACTTTTGTTACCATACCACGCTGCCGACACCTCAATCTGACTCCTCCCGTAGCACCCGTTCACGAGTTGACGCATGGGGCCATCGACGTACTCAACCATCTTATTGAGAACACGACCCGCCACACAACACCACCAACAGTTTTTTACACATTTTAGTGAGAGTGACTACCTGGTTTGGCTACACGGCAGCTCTCCTTCTACTTTATTTGACAGATAGACTACCTATGTATGTAGACCAAAATCTTCTACAAATGCATTCTCCTGCCATTATTGGACTATGTTATGTTAGATTTGCTCTGTGATAAATAACACGCCCAAAATTGGTGATATGCCGTCAGGTGGCAATTGATTCGGGTGATATTATGATAAAAGGGCTGTTACAAATAATAGCTCCGCCGTTTTTTGAAACAGCTAGCCGTAATATAATTCCATCATAGATGATTTTTGCGTAACTTCAATTGTTTACGCAGCGCACGCAACGTAAGCCCTCAAAAGGAATATTTTTTCCCCATTTTTCATTGGTTCTCCGCTCCTAATGATAGTAGCGTGATGTTATATAGTCTATAACTTATATAAATAAATGTTTTTCTATAGCCTTCCTTGAAATATAGGTTATCTAACACTAAAATATTTTTTCAATTCGAACCAATAGTTCCTCAGATTAGCGCATTCAAACAAACAAACCAACTCTTCAGCTTTATAATATTACATTAGTATAGATTTAGAGAAAATTTAATGAAAATATACACAGTTTCCAATAACTCGACCATTTAGACGAAGCCTACAGAAATATTTACATAGGTCGTCAAGGGGTAGACCACCGCTAATCGCAGCGATGTCAGTCCTCACATTTAGTCTTCATTTGTGCTTTCCATCAGGCAAGGTGGAGACATTTTGAGTCGAACACATAAAAAAAAGAATTCTAGAAAATACAAGTTTTTGCCGTGAATTTAATTTCATGCGAGGTTACCGACATGATAATCAGATCTGTGTCATAAACATGAACCTCCGAGTTATGTCGTGGGTGCAACAAACAAATTTAACTTTTAAGTACACGGGCGGCGGGTGCGTGGAATGCATATAGCCTCTGCCCATTACCTGCGAAATATAGCCTTATTAAAATAAATTTGTATTTAATATGCTGGGGCATTTCGAGTCACCTACTTGTTTTACCTATACATGCATTCTATTAGCTGCTTTTGTGGCAAGAGAGCAAGGTGATATTATGATAAAATTCAGTCAGTCCTGCACACAGGCCTATGATTTCGCTGCGACTTTTACCTTCACGGCATGACGTTAGTGCTAATCGAAAATAATTATTGTAATAATGTAAATAAAATGACATTATGCGTGTTCACGTTCTTTTCCTTTCTTTGCGTGATGTATGAATACGAGCCTATGTATTGATTATTGAATACCTACGCACGTATAATATTATAGTATACGCGGTATAAAAATTTGCCTCAAATTTATACACTTTTTCGCAATTTTTTTACCTCTGGGATATTCGCCCTGGGATGTCACCACACGGCGACGTTCCCATATGTGACAAAAAGGATTTTTTGGATATAAAAAAAGCCCATTTGTGAGCATGCAAACATTTGTAAATAGATTACTTTTCCGTCCTCACGGTGAATAAAAAATACTTTTAGCATTTAGCTCCATTGTCCATAAAGAGAATAAAAAATGTTTGTTGCATGAGGATGAGACAAAAGGAATTGTTTGAAATACAAATTGCAAATTGTCGTGATTGGCGACGACAATTGGGAATGATCCGATATTTTTTTTTTCCTTTTATTCGTTGCAATCTGTCGCACTTAGGACATTAAACAATCGGTTATTATAAATTGAAAAATTCTTGTAGTCCAAGTTCAGTCTCTCTTGTAGAGGAGACCAGCATGCCAAATCCGATCAAAAGCCTGGGAGACATCTAGAACAATACGCCTTATTTTCAAAGCAGTTGTTGTTCAAAGGGTTGTTGTGTTCCTGCGAGTGAGTGAGGTCACCAGAAAGGAAGGAGATGCTGTGTGCAGCGGGGGTGGCGGCGCGCGAGCGATATTGATATTATGTTGCGAGCGTTAATATGGCTACGGTAACCGCTTCACATCAAGCGGGCCGTATGCTCGTCTGTCACCCGAAGTAGTATAAAAAAAAGCAGTCATGAATGCCATTAACTAGCCTATAGAGTTATTCGATTGTGCTGTGTCCATGTTTGAAACCGAATTGATGGCTTGGGATCAGCTTTCTCTCATCTATAATTGGGTTCATTCTACTCAAAAACAATATCTCCAGCGCCTTTGATGTTATTGGCAAGGCTGATGATGGGTCTGTAGGATTTCGGATCTTCTGCACATTTCTCTGGCTTCAGAATCATTATTATCTGGGCAACCTTGAGGAGGCACACAATTCCTCAAGATTATAGCATTGTATATTTTAGTTAATACTATCAAGCCCTCATTAGGATCCGATATTTAATTGATATATTAATGTGCAGAATGTTCAGGTAGGATTAATAACAAGTGAACGAGTAAATATTTTTTGATTTGGGATATAAATCACATTGTTTCATCCTATTGTTTACTAATAAAGGAGAGTTAGCGCATACCGCAGGCAATATTAAACTGCCTGACTGGGAACTATCGCCCTCCATCTCTAAGAAGACCGCAGCCAGATATCAATTTCCTAGTAACAAATATCTAGTATAAAATATTTTCGACATGGGAGCCTTCAAGAACAGCGTCTTATTTCCCTTAAAAGGCTGGAAACGGATCGGCGACCTTGGTGTTGCTGATCTCTATGCGCGATGATGATTGCATTCCATCCGGTGACCCACATGCTCGTTTGCTCATGTCTCATATAAAAATAATGTGCACAGCTGTGCTCCTGTGAGTGAGTTTACGAGAGAGTGAGAACAGTCGGATTAGTTCCACCGTCTGCTACCAGTGCTACGTCATCTTCAGGAGCCTCGCACTACCATTCAGTGTACCAACCCCCACGCCTTTTCGAGTCGAGTCTCGAATGATTTGCATATAAAGCATATAGGTAGTATAAATACCATTTTAAACTTCAATATCTGCGTATGTATCTATTTTTTTATACATTCTTATACAAAGAAAGGTATACGTTTAGAAGGGTAACCCTCTATTTTAGAACAAGATATGACAGCATCTTCACTTCTGTTCATATTTCGGTATTCACTGCGACTTCTAGAGCTGCATACGAAATAATGCAGCAAAGTTTTTTAATCTAGCTCGAGTGCCGGCAGCGGCGAAATTAACTTAATATGTTCTCATGTTCAATTTCATATGCGCTCTGAACGGAGAATATTATCTCGTATATAAAATAAACATTTACTACTTTAAATGTATAAATTACTTGCATTTAAATGGTTGTGTCACACTCTAGTGAAAGAGACTGTATTTGTATTAGATGCAGTCGTACCGGCGTGTACAGAAGGCGGCCTTAATGCTCTTGAATTATCTACTAGTCAACCATTACCATTGGGAGTGAAGAGTAACACGATTGCAGCTTTTCCAAACAAATAAATAATCTAATAATAGTAGGAGTGCCAGAGGATAAAACTGCAGAAGATGCTACAACCCATGACCTAAACAAAGTTAAAGGGATCACCAAGACCTTATTAGTAAACTGTCCGGAACCCATACGAGTTTTTCGTCTTGGCAGTGAAACCCCATTAAAAAATAGGAGCATCAAAGCCTGTTTTGAATCTTCTCAAGTAGTCAAGAAACTATTACAAAATAAGGAGAAACTACAAGAAGGTATTAAGATATTTTCGGATCAAACTCCGGCTCAACAGAATTATCTCAAAGAAATAAAAAAAGAAATGGCTCAAAGGATAGCTAACGGCGAAAGTGAGTTAAAAATTAAATATGTTAAAGGAACGCCAACCATTATCCAGCAGCCAAAAAACCTCTAAAATCACCTGATGTTAAGCCTGAGAAAAACACCAATAAAACAACCTACCAATTACTGGATAACTATCAAGATATAGTCAGTTCTAAATCAGCACTAAATTTCTTTTATGCCAATGTAAGAAGCATATGCAAGTCGGGCAAATTTGACGAACTTAGGTGCATAGTTCAGTCTTTTGAAAAAACCATACAGGTTATACTATTGACTGAAACATGGATACAAACAGATGAACAGGCGCAAAGGTTCAACTTACCATCATATACACACTATTATAACCTACGATCGGACAATATTGGTGGAGGTGTGTCTATATATGTACATAATAATTTAAAGCATTCACTATCATCCGAGTCATATATTGGAGGAAACAATTACTTATGGGTGCATCTTGAGAAGTACTCGCTTGAAGTTGGAGTTGTATACAATCCTGGGCACACAAACCTTGACGATTTTCTGGAGCAATTCCAAACACAACTTGTACCAAGAAAGAGAGCCATTATTTTCGGTGATATGAATATTGACCTTTTAGTGGCTAATAACAAAACTAGACGTTATACAGAGCTAATGACAGAAAACGGTTACAAAATCTTAAACAAAAGGGAAGTGAATCATTGTACTCGAGAGACAGCCCAAACAAAAACAATCATTGATCATGTGGTTTCAAATTTGAAAGATGACAAATTTAACATGGCTATCATTGAATCTTCATTATCTGACCACAAAAATATATATGTGGAAATAAAACGATACATACCACCAAAAAAACAAAAGACAACATACGAAGTCATAAATTACAAAAAATTATTCAACAAAGTTAAAGAAGCCAAATTAGAAATTGAAACACAAGACTTTACTAAATTGGAAGATTTTATTAAAAAGAATATAGCTTTATGTAAAACAGAAAAACAGAAAATTATTAATTTACCGCAGAAAGACTGGATTAACAACCAAATAATAACTGAGATTAATAAAAGAAACCACCTATGGAATAAACTGAAAAAACACCCAGAAAATACAAAACTGAGAGAAGAATTTAACATCAAAAGAACTGCAATTACAAAGATGATTAAGAAAGCGAAGAAAAATTACTATTACGGAGAATTTTTGAAGTGTTCCAAAAAACCAAAAAAGATGTGGAAATTAATTAATACCCTTGCTAATAATTCACTAGATTCTAACTGTGCTCCCCCAAATTTAAAAAATTCGGATGGACTGGTTATCAGAAACCCCAATGAAATCTGTAATATATTTAACAAATACTTTGCAAATATAGGTATAGAATTAGCGAAAAAAATTCCAATGAGATATAATAATAATAATGAAACTCTTACCCTACCGAAATTACATGACAACCAAATTGAATTATCAGTTTTTTCTCCTTGTGATATAAGTGAAGTATCAAAGATTATCGATGACCTTGATCCAAACACGAGCTCAGGAATAGACAATATAACTACCAAAACACTGAAATGTATAAAAGATCTTATTATTAATGACCTTACTAACTGTTTGAATGTGTTGCTTCGCGAGGGAATATTTCCAGACAGCCTCAAAGTAGCCAGGGTTTCGCCGGCATTTAAATGTGGCGCTAAAACTGACCCTGGTAATTATCGACCTATTTCTGTTCTGCCGTTGCTCTCTAAGATTATTGAAAAAATTATCTATAAAAGGCTAAACGACTATCTCACAGAAATTAACTTTTTATGTGAGCATCAATATGGGTTTCGTTCTGAGTCAAACACCCTAAGTGCTACCTTAGATCTTACAACCAAAATAAAAACAAAAATTGATCAGAAACAGATGGCGCTTGGCGTGTTTATTGATCTAAAAAAAGCATTCGACACTGTTAGTCATTCTCTATTGCTAAAGAAACTTGGGAGTATTGGCATAGCTGGAACGGCGTATAAAATGTTATCATCCTATCTAAATAACAGGCATCAGATAGTAAAGATCGGAAATTATCAAAGTAGTACTCTACCCCTTGAATGCGGAGTCCCGCAGGGCTCAATATTAGGTCCATTATTATTTTTAATTTATGTAAATAATATAAATCAAGCGGGATTACGTGGTCATCTTACCCTCTATGCGGACGACACATGCTTGTTTTATTTTGGACATAACATCGACGATATGTTTGCCACAGCACAATTTGACCTTAACTTACTAAACGACTGGTTCCGCTACAATCTCTTAACTATTAATGCTTCCAAAACATCTTACATAATATTCAGCGCTAAGAATAAAAAAATACGCCATCATAATAAACTAATAATCAATGATGAAATACTACGCGAATCTGATCGGGAGAAATATTTGGGACTAACGCTTGATAAACGTTTAACATGGAATACACACTTAGAACATATACGAAATAAACTCTCATCACTGGTCGGCGCTCTGTATAATATAGCGCAGTGCGTACCAAAGAAAGCGCGAACACTTATATATAACTCGCTAGTCAAACCCCATCTGCTTTATCTCATAGAAATATGGGGTACAGCAGCTAAAACTAATATCAATTCCATACAAACATTACAAAATAAAATAATAAAAATATTATATCATTATGACTTCTTAACACCTACAAAAACAATTTATAAAGATACAAAATTATTAAACATACGACAACTTTACTCATACAACACATGCATACTTATATACAAAATGGCTCACAATAAAATACATTCACAGATCACATTTGCAAAACTAGGTACAACACATTATTCATCACGCCGCGCTAATAATTTCAGACTGCCTAACATAAGAACAAATTATGGTAAAAATACAATATCGTTTGCGGGAGCACGGTTATATAATAGCTTACCAAATAATGTAAAAGATGCAAGCTCGCTCGGTATTTTTAAAAGCAGGCTATTAAAACATATAAGTAGTGACGAGTCATATTTTTCTTAGGCTATGAGCAGCTTTAACAACTTATATGTTAAACATCAAACAGCGCGTAACTTGGACCACCGCCTAATACAACGGTCGATCGAGCTCGCTTCTTACGAGTAGTTAGTTAGTGCAAGTGATCCTGTCGTCCGTTGATCTATTAGTTATTTCTAAATTCTACCTACATTTTGTGTAACATTTAACAATAACAGAAAGTGATATCGGATATTAATTTTAGTTTTAAATTTAATTATAGTTTTTCATGTAAGCGATGTGCAAACGTCTTAATGAAAAATAAAGATATATTAAACCGAATAAATAAATGTAAAAATATTATGTAAATAATATAATAACTAATAATAATATATAAAGTTGATTTAAAAAATAAATTGAAACCGACTTCAGTTGGCGAGCGCAGCTTATTGGTGGAATACCCCGGCAGACGCTGCTGCCCGTCTTCCGGGAGAAAAGATATCGCGTGACACAAGATTCCTTAGTCGCCTTGTACGACATCCAGCGCAGAGCAATGGAGTGGCACAATTTTATTCTGCCGGCTACCATAGGGCAAATTTAAGGGTTTCCCTCGATTTTTCTGGGATTCCATCATCAAACCCTGACTTGGTGAATATGGAACCACCTCGCAATTACCCTTTCAAATAAAAAAAAATTAATTTGACCATACATGCTTATAAAATTTAAGGGTTTCCCTTGATTTCCCTGGCATCCCATCATCAGATCCTGACTTGGTGAATATGGGACCACCTTACAATCATACCCTTTCAAATAAAAAAAGAATTATGAAAATCGGTTCACAATTCGCAAAGATATCGAATAACATACATACAAAAAAAATATTCCGCCGAATTGGGAACCTCCTCCTTTTTTGAAGTCGGTTAAAAATAAAATTAATATACATACTTACACCTACACAGATGTATACAAATATACGTACATACCCGTACGTAAAACACGTACGTACAAAAAACGTTACGTAGTATATAAAAAAAGTCCGTAATAAAGATATGAAAATGAAGACACGAGAAAGATTCATTATTCGTTTATACGTAATGGGATGGAGACAGACATTATTGGAAAAGTGACACTCTAGGAACATAGACATTCTGGAAATCCAGACATTTATAAGACAGCAGATAGCAATATTAAGAAAAGCATATTTTAGGAAAGAGACATCGTACCACAGACTCGCTGCGAAGGCGATTCAAAGTGAACGCGAATACGATGCGATCCTGTGCGGTGACATGCGTCATTCAATGCGAAATGGTATGATGCGGTGGCTTTGTCATAGGTGCGGACGAAATTCACCACGCTCCCGGCGCTGCAAACAACAAAAGAACGCCGCACAGCAACCGATTCGCGCGAAAAATATCAAGCTAATTGTTCGTTTTGACACTTCAATAGATGTCGACTGACAGTTGTCACACTGTTGTCTTCGCACCGCACCGCGCCGATTCGCGTTCACATTGCTTACATTACACAGGACGTTCAAGCGACCAACGCGCGCATTACGCCAACGCGGTCTATATTATTCTATTTTAAATGTTAGGAATAAATGTTTCCTTCTTCAATGTCGCAATCACAACAAACCAGGAGCGTATTGCTTAGCTAGAGATCAGGAGGTTCGACCAAAATCGGGTTTACTTTGAAATCCCGATGCGACGGAGACCAACAATAACAGCGATGCAGTCCGCCAGTTTGCCAGGTGTTAACTAGTTTAATTATCGACCCGGCGGCAGCCATCACCGGTGGTCTGGTCGCCGGCGCGTGCTGCTAATGTTGATTAGCTGGCGACACAGTATAAAGAAAAAACAGTAAATATTTGACAGGTGTGAAACACGCAGGTTCCAAAATGGCTCACAATACGTTTGTTCGTGTTTTGTCGCAAATTCTTCTTTCGCTCCATTGTGGTTTAGTTTGCTGTTCCATGTCACTTTATAATTATTAATAAGAATGGATAGTGTTGAATGATACTCGGCTGTTATAGTTAAAGCTGACGCAGTGAATCGTCATTCGCCGGTGGTCTGTGTCAATACTTTTGACGAGTTATGTTACCAAACTTAAAAAAATATGTACATGTAATTTGCTCATCTTCAATATTCTGAGCGGCCGCTTCAGTCAGAACTTAAAAAAAAGATTCAGGGTGGAATAGAATTACAGGATTAATCAACTTACTCCCACAATCATGATAACAAGTAACCTGACATATTACTCAAAAATATTCCACTTCGAATTCTTTTAACAAAGTTTCTCATTACTTTTTAGATAGTAATGGCCACGATAAATAATTAGTTTGTTAATTATTTATCGTGGACATAAATGTCCCAGTGATACACTTAGCGAATCACCAATTTAACAGACAAGTAAACACCCTAAGCGAACACAACATGGGGCCTGCACATAGCTTACAGCTCGCACACACTTACATGCTATTAACATCTGATTTAATGTTCAAAAGCATAGTATCACTAATTATATCTACTTAATCATTAATTAAGTAGATAGACTTAATTAACGAAATTTGTCTAACACCACATTTAAGTTGGCGAGGCCGACGCCGCGTTCTTAGAATGCGATCAAAAGGGACGCGTCGCCGCCCTAATAAATAGACTCTTGAAATAATTATCTAAAAGCTAAAAGCTAGCTTTACGACAAGATTTTCTGCCACAAGTTTAGTTTAGCCTAAACTTAATCCAGATTTATTTTGTGATCTGTCCAACAATCTTATTCCCATTATTAGCTAAAAAGAGCTGGTGAAATTATAAAATACAATCTAATATGAAAATATACAAAAATATATATATTTTTTTGATGTAATTATTCTCAACAAATCTTGCCCTACTATATCCTAATCAGTTATAAATGAAAACTTTGTCTGTCTGTTACTGAATTATCTCACGAACATAAGTGGCTGAAATTTGGCTCACAAATAGTGGTATCTGGATTAACACGTATACGATAAAAGGATACTATAAATTTTATTGGTCAATATTTTTATACTATATAGAAATGATTATATAATAGCCTATTTTCCTTGGTCACGGCATCACGCGTTAACGGCTGGATCAATTTCGCTATTTTTTATATGTTGTATTTGTTACATTTGTTATTGTCAAGAGTAGGTTCTTTTGAATGTAAAAAATAAGAAAGTTGCAACAGAAATTAGAAAAAAAAAACTGAACGATCATATTCACTTTTCTCATGTAACTTTATGTCGTTTTACAGAACTGTCAGTCATTTGACAGATTGTATGAAACCAATAGTGACAGCACCCGACAGAGGTTGTCCTAACTCCTAACTTCTTATTAGTATAAGATAGACAAACATTATAGGTTTCAATTCAATACACAGTAATAACTTTTAAACTTTCGCGTTGCATAATTGAAATTATAATAAACACGGGAATTAACGCGATCATGCATGTAAGGTAGTTTTACATTTTACAAAGGTATGTAAAACTACCTTACATGCATGATCGCGTTAATTCCCTTGTTTACTATAATTTCAATACACAGTGTCATCCAATTTGTACTACCACTAATACTAAATACAATCAATCAATTCAATGCAGTACTAGTTTATTAAAACTGCATTTACTGCTTCTGATTCCTGTTTTGTGCCATATTCCCGTGCTCCAGCACGACTGGATTACATTGGCTTAGATATTGCAAATACTTGGTACACAATTACAGAAAATCGGAACGCGGAATACTAACTAGAACTAGCATCATACCATTTCTCTCATATGCCGGCTGCCGGGAACCAGAATTGTGATTGGGTTTCTGAGGAGCGTACTTGGCACGTGACAGAAATAATTGGTACACAGTGATCTTTCGATCATATGAGATGATTAAAAGATATGTACCTAATAAATATCATTCCGTATGTCCTATTTCAAAAGATGTATCAAATTATTTCGAACTTACACCTTGAAAATTGGTGATAGTCGACATACACTGACGCATTTTAACTGTCACTGATTGAACCTTTTCAGTAACATAATAATCCCTTCCTCACAGGAACATAGCAATCTTCTAGAAGACTATTATTTGGCTATTGCTGTGCTTTTACTCTTTTCATCAGACCCTTATTTAACTAGGCATGGCAATTTTAAGGCTAAACTCTTTGCATTTAAACTTGTGCCTTTTTATGTTATTTTCTAGTGCAAATAATGAATTCGAACAATTAGCACACCACGTTCGCTGGGAGTGTAATCTTTAGCGACGGGAGCGGGACGACATCTTCTTAGGCTTTTAATGCCATATTACTATTTCTGATACTAACAACAGTGGAACTTTATTCTAAAAGCTTCCTACTCCTCTAATTTCTTCTGATTAAATTTGTTGTGGACTACAGTGAATGTAACTGTCCATTGCCTTTTCGATGGTCACTCCTCCTCTTTTGTTGGTAACTCCTATATAAAACGGTCAGGACCGTCATAGCACTTCCCCAGTCGGATAGGTTATAAATACGCTGTATCCTACCTACCTGTATCCTGCCAGAGCCTCTTTCTTTCGTCGGCAGGGTGCACCACGCACAGGTGAGATTGGCTGTAAAGGTCGCAATGAGCTACTTACATCCCGTCTTGGTATATACTTCAATAATTTAATCGCCAAATAGCCATTTGTTTCCCCGAAGTTATTTATGTTTCCTGTTTGACTTACCACTTAAACATACAGAAGTTGGAGACAACTCTAAGCTCTCTGTTTTTCTTGCAAACGTCTATCGTTCAGTGTCTTAAATAAACGAACTGACATGAAAAAATTAAATAAATTATGTGACAAGAATTTATAAAATGCATGACAGTTATGATTCCCAAGTTCTTCTAATCCAACACTACACCAATGATATCAGCGATGACAAGACATCAGCTTGGATTAGATTCGGATGGCTCTCGAACAGCTGAAAAACGGGAAAGCCCAGTGGGATCTCCCAGTGGAGACGGAATTACAACAGAATTGTTGAAATCTGGAGGGACTTCGATTCTAAAGGAACTGCAACATTTGTTTGCCAACCAGCTATGGACCAAGAGTGTGATGGTCTTATTGTTCAAGATGACAAAACTTTGTTGAAGAACTATAGACCGATCCAGAGCCACATATGTAAAACTGTTTTCGAGGGTCATCACGAATCGTCTCGCTCGAAGGCTCGATGACAACCAGCCACCTGAGCAGCGAGCGATGGATAAAGCTATACTCAGCATTTCTCTAAGGGAACGAATCCCGAACGAAGAAATTCGACGAAGAACCAAAGTTGTCGACATAGCTCTCAGAGTCAGCAGGCTGAAGTGGCAGTGGGCCGGCCACATCTGCCGAGTCAGTGATGGCAGATGGGGGAGGAAAGTCTTAGAGTAGAATTCGTATGGGGCAACGGATCACCGGGCGCTCCCTTTCAAGATGGATGGATGGATGGACCGATGACCTCAAGGAATGGCCGGAAGCGGCTGAATGCGGAAAGCGGAGGATCGCATATGGTGGAAAGCATTAGGGAAGGCCTATGCCTATGGACAGATACAACTTGATGATGATTACAGTTTGATGACAAATTTATTAACTGCCTAAGTGGTGGAACACAAAATTATAAAAAAAAAATGTTATATAAATTTAATTTTGTAACATGACTAATCTATGACTCATCGTCGTCGTCATCAGGCCTTATACATCCCACTGCTGGGTTTCGAGTCTCCCGACAATAGAGGGGGTTTAGTCCCGTCAATAGTATACTCTACCACTCTGCTTAACTGCCGGTCAGCGGAGGCCAGTGTTTTCAAGCCTAGTGCAAATAAATGTTAGTAAAAATACGCTTTAGAAGTTAATGTAACGTTAAATCTACACCCGTGTCATAAGTCTCAGGATCGGATTGGGGTTTCTCTCTGCCACACGATGGACCCGGCACCCGCACGGCGAATCTATGGAAGCTAAGAAGTTCGTCTGTCTGTTTATCTAAGACTTGTAAAAAAAAAATTCACAAGTTGATTTAATTTATCTTCCAGGAAACTTTCATTTTGAAAAAGTAGTGGCTGGCGACGTAGAAACTCACTGACGTTGTTTTATTTCTTTATCCGTGTGCTGTTAAAGCTGTTTGCAAAGAATTCCCTCCCGGTGTAATTGCAACCTCTGGAGGTCTTAAATTGTCGAAGCAGTATTTATACACTTCACCGGCAGATGTAATGGTTGTTCTTTAGAAATGGTCTAGCTAGAATGCAATTAAAAAATAAATTTAAAAGTATACCGTTGAACGTTGAACTGAGGCTGTGAGAGATATAAGTATTAGTATGAGTAAGTAAGTAAGTATTTCTGGACAATTTATACAGCGCCATCTAGTCCCAAATTAAGCGCAAAGCTTGTGTTACGGGTACTAGACAACTGATAAATGTACTTAAATACATTTTTTTTGTAAATACATACTTATAATACATAGAAAACACCCAGACCAAGACAAACAGACATGTTCATGCACACAATTTTTTGTCTTGAGCGGGAATCGAACCTGCGACCTCGGAGTCATAGTGGCCATTGCTAACCATTCGACCACCGAGCTCGTCTAAAAACTATATTTATACAATGTTCACTTAGAGACAAACTTTGATCACAGAACTAGAAATAAAACTATCGAGGAAAATAATAACATTTACAAACAATACTATTTTACATTTGTATGTAAATAAGAAAAACTCTTCGGTAACTCGAAAATGTAATATATTTTTAAATGTGTTTTCTTAACAAAACTTCGAGAAAGTCCCAAGTGAAAGTTACTTATAGTCGGCCTTCTGGTCAAATATCCTGCAAAAATACGAAATAAATAATAATAAATTTATATTATAAATTTTTTTGTTACTTTTTATATTTAATTTTAAATTGCAAGTATATTCTTTCTCTGAAAGATACTACCTATAGGTATTTTTACCCGGAGACGGAACGGAGACGGTATATGCGTTTGGGGTGCTAGGATGTTTGTGCAAATCAATGTTGCAACTATCTCCAAAACTACGAGTCCGATTTTGATGCGGTTTTCAGTGATGGGTTCGGGTTTGATTGGTGCATGTTGTTAAATAGGTGTTACGGTGACAACTCACCAGGGGGCGCTGCAGTAAATATTTGTTTGTGAAACCAATGTTGCCTTTTATCTCCAAAAGTATGAGTCCGATTTAAATTGGGTTTTCAGTGATGGGTTCGGATTTGATTGGTGCATATTCTTAGATAGGTGTTACAGTGACAACTCACCAGAGGGCGCTGCAGTAAACATTTGTTTGTGCAACCAATGTTGCCGTTTATCTCCAAAACTACTAGTCCGATTTTGATGCGGATTTCAGTGATGGGTTCAGGTTTGATTGGAGCATGTTCTTAGATAGTTGTTGCAGTGACAACTCATTAGAGGGCGCTGCAGTAAACATTTGTTTGCGCAAAACCAAAACTACTAGTCTGATTCTGATGCGGTTTTCAATTGTCATACATATGCTTGCTCTCTAAAAAGTTTGAAATAAAAACAAAATTAAAAATTTTGAAAAAAAACCCACGACGGTTAAAACGTAGTTGAAAAAGGATAAAATAATTTTGAAACCCCCGACTTAAAGAATTTATGCAATGGACTTAATAAAAAAACCCAAAAAAATCCGTCGGGGGCTGCTTTCAACATAAATATAAATAAGTATACAAATTACTATAAAACTGCCAAACTAGTTCATCTAATGGAGCCCCAACGGATTTTCTTGGGATTTTTTATTAAGTTCATAGCATAAATTCTTTAAGTCGGGGATTTCAAAATTATTTTATCCTTTTTCAACTACGTTTTAACCGTCGTGGGTTTTTTTCAAAATTTTTAATTTTGTTTTATTAGAATTTTACTTATAGTATACATCTTGGTTGGGTTAGTCACAACTTTGTTTTGTGACTCTCTCACTATATCATAATTATAACAGTGATATGTTTAGTAGGCAAGTGTCTAATGTCCGGTTTCATATTATTATCTCTTTTTTAATTATGAAAACTTCTCATCAGCTTATTGTTTTCTATTCATTCAAATTATGTTGTGTAAGTCATTGATATTTTAAAGTTGAAAGTGTTTCGCGCGGGATATTTGTCGCCGTCTAGTTGTCCTCTGATTATTCAGATAGATGTTCAGAATATGACATTCTGTCACTGACGAATACTCGGACAGAGTATATTGAAGCCAAAAATTTAAAGTTGATACTGTTGATTGTTGGCACTTGGTGGAACATTATTATCATAATGTTATAATAAAGCACTTGTACTATTCCACGTTATTATATTTAATACTAGCTGTGCCCGCGACTTCGTCCGCGTGGAATAGTGTCTTTGGGCAGCATTTTTAAATATTTCGGCTAATTATTTTACAAATAAGACACATACGTATTAATACTTATATGAGTTGCAGTGTGCCATCTAGTGCTTATATAGCTCTTTTGTGGAACATTGAACATTCATCCCAACCAACAGCTTACACAGCTGCAACTTTCTTCCGCGCTCACTGCTTTTGCTAATGTTACATACCGGCATGTCCTCATCAGCTAAGTTCAATGGTAGTTTTAGAACCGAGTGCGCTATACCCCTATAACTATTTACACTTTATTTTGCTTTTAACCGTAAACACAGAAAACAAAACTTCTTATTATGAAAATAACTTATTTAAGTATTTTATTTAATTGTATGTTAAATGTTTGTACAATGCTCAAAAAAGTACAGTTTATTTGGTGAGGGCAATTAACTTACCGTTCTTAGGTACCTGCCTAGCATACAAATGTGCAACAAAAAAAAATGACGTAATAACATCTAATTAAACTCGAAAGTAATCTACTTTTAACGAATGAAATAAATAAAACAATGACCCAACCAAAGAAAAAAATATTTAATAACTTATCTACTAAAGTAAGCAAATCGAATTGTAAACAATGTGCAGTGAATAATAATGCATTTGTAGCGGAAAAAATAATAATTGTCACGTGTCTGCACGTTTGGGCAAGCCCACTTGGGCATATTTTTTCTGTGCCGTACCACCGTTTTTTACTCATGTGGTACCACGCCGCGTAACGACCCCCGGCCCGCTCCCTGACCCCCGCGTGGCAGCTTTCAATGTGTACGGGTGGTGTACGGCGTTGAGATAGGCAAAATGCCTGGCATTTACAATAAGTGCCCAGTAAGTACCTGTAAATGCCCAATAAATGCCTAGTTTTTGGCATAAATAGGGAATTTATAACTATTTTTTGGACATTTATTGTAAATGCCCGGCATTTTGCCCATCTCTAGTACGGCGCGATGCATGGCAAGTTTTTTACTCGCGTTAATTTCAGTTTCTCATTTTGTAATGACTGCGTAAATGTTATCTACATCAGGATAGCACTAATATTTTGTCTCTTGGCAAACAAACTTATAAAACATTCATTTATACCTTACATATTTCCATACAAACTTTCATCCCCTATTCCCTATTGTTATTTTACCCCCGTGTGGGTAAAACTTTTACAAACTTTGAATGTCATATTTATTTATATCGAATCAACAGCCTAAAAAATAAGTTTCAAGCTTCTAGCTCTAAAAATAACGATATTTCCATACAATCTTTCACCCCCCCTTTTAACCCCTTACAACCCTTTTTTTGCATTAAAAAGTAGCCTATGTCCTTCCTCAGGCTCTAAACTATCTGTGGACCAAATTTCATTTAAATCGGTTCAGTAGTTTTGCCGTGAAAGCAGGACAGACAGACAGACAGACAGAGTTACTTTCGCATTTATAATATTAGTAAGGATAGTAAGGATTACCGACCGGTTTCGCCGCTAAGGCATTATCAAGGTAAAGAAAACACCATCTGTTTACCTTGATAATGCCTTAGCGGCGAAACCGGTCGGTAATATTAAATATAATAACGTGGAATAGTACAAGTGCTTTATTATAACATTACCAAAAATTTAAGTTTTACTACTTGCTTCTTAATAATCATTAACATAAGTATCGATTCACAGGACTTGGAATATAAGCGAAATAAAATTTCACAGTTCATTTTTATCGTGAGAACTTTGCATAGTAATAGTCGCAGTTTTAACATACAAAATACTTTTGGCGAAAAGATTTTTAAGTATACGGCGAAATACTTAACTTTTTAATAGTTTGCTGGTTTTCTATTAAAATTCCTATGCTGTGCCATGTATGTAAATTTTGGAGTTTCTAACAGAATAGCTGCCATTATTTTGTACCTTATTAGGTACCTATGTCGTTGCAATCAAATATTATGGTGCAACCAATACACTGCAGTTATAAAATAAAATGTTTAATAACTAGATTTGAAAAACAATTTTAAGATGCATTTCATGTGTGTTACAATTTTTGTCATGGAATCAATCTAATTATTAAGTTGGTTAAATTTAAGGATGTAAGGAGGTGGAGGGAGGATAGTGGTGACCACTATTCTGCCTCTCTCTCCTTACTTACAGCAGACTTCTCCTGCACGTGGAATGCCAACTATCAAACGTAAGTATTTCTATCTCACTTAAAACCCCCAGCCAACTCGAGGGTTGTTGTATAATAATCTGCGTCAGCAGTGGTGGTGCCACCTCGCGTGCAATACCCCTCGTATAAAAATTATAACATACGCTACGGCAGCAACTGATTCCAATCACAAAAACAATACTATGAGCAAATGTGATGAAAAAAAGTTTTCCCAAGAAGCTTCACCATTAGATTCTTCAAAAAGTTTATGAAGAAGTTTTTACAGGCCCAACGCGCTTGTGATATCCGTGGTGTCCATAGGCTAAGATAACTGCTTGTCATCAGGCGGGCCGTATCTTTGTTTGCCAGTTCAGTTGTGAAAAAAGCAGTTATTAAATCTAAATATATAAAAGAAGAAACTGACTGACTGACATATCAACGCACAGCCCAAACCGCTGGGTCTATAGATTCCAAATTTGGCACGTAGGTTCCTTATGACGTCTAGGGGTGCACTAAGAAAGGATTTTTCAAAATTCATCCCCTAAGGGGGTGAAACGGGGGTCCAAAGTTTGTATGGGGAAACAAGATGAGTTGGACTGTTTTATCTGAAACTTTACACGAGTACTTCTATAGATAAATAAATAAACACGTATTTCAGGATTTTTCAAAATTCAACCCCTAAAAGGGTAAAATGGGGTGAAAAAGTCTGAAAATCGTCATGGGCATGGTTTTTATGGTTTATCGGGCCGCTGATTACGAAAACAACAAATATTTTATGATCTAACATAGCCGACGGTAACATAAAATCACCCCTATGGGGATGCGATGGGGTTGAATTATATAAAATAAGAAACTGAGTGACTGACTGATATTTATCAACGCACAGCCCAAACTGCTGGGTCTAGAGATTCCAAATTTGGCACGTAGGTTTCTTATGATGTCTCGGGGTGCACTAAGAAAGAATTTTTGAAAATTCATCCCCTAAGGGGGTGAAACGGGGGTCCAAAGTTTGTATGGGGAAACAAGATTATTTGGGCTATTTTATCCGAAACTTTACATGAGTACTTCTATAGATAAATGAGTAAACACATGTTTCAGGATTTTCCAAATTCAACCCCTAAAGCGGTAAAACGGGGTGAAAAAGTCTGAAAATCGTCATGGGTATTGTTTTTGTGGTTTATCGGGTCGCTGATTACGAAAACAACAACTATTTTATAATCGAACATAGCCGACATGACATAAAATCACCCCTGTGAGGGTACGGTGGGGTTAAAATGTCATAATATCAATATGGGTGTTGATTGTATGGTTTTCTGGGACGTCAATTACAAAAATGGCATCGATTTGAAAATATCAACCCCTAAAAGGGTAAAATGGGGTCAAAAAGTCTGAAAATCGTCATGGGTATTGCTTTTATGGTTTATCGGGTCGCTGATTACGAAAACAACAACGATTTTAAAATTCTACGTGGCTAACGTGACCATCATTCTCTATTGAGGTGCGATGAGGTTGAAATGCCATACGAGATTAGTTGGTTTGTATGGGAAAAGATTAGTTGGACTATTTTATCCTAAATTTTACACGAGTACTTCTATTGATTAATGAGTAAACACGTGTTTGCCCCGAATGTCACGCGAGCGAAGCCGCGGGCGAAAGCTAGTTATTTAATAAATTTGAATAAATAAATTACGAATTTATCATATAGCTGCCGAATATCGATCACATGTCACCATATAAACAATTTTAATAAAATAAATAAATTTATTGTCGTCAACGTAATATAAACCGATTTATATTTATTCCAATAAAAATAGCCTAAAGAATATATTGAAGTAATCGAATTTTGATTAATCTTTTGAAAGATATGAAATGAAAAATACAAATTGCGAAACCTGTCATCTTAGATAAAAGCATGTATTTAAAAATATCATCTATTTATTAATGGTGTTTTTGTCTATAAAATCGTTTGTACGACTAAGGAGCCTAATGAAAAAGAATAGAGATACGACTTCTGCAAATGGAGGATGCCGAAGGGTTAATGGAGGTACCACGGAGAGTAGAAGAAAATCGTAAGAAAAGTACATGATTCTCAAATCTCTTTGGAATTTAAAAAGACTGAGTGAACGACAGGAATCGCGTCGGCGCAATGAAAATGTGTTTTTATATTATCTTTGGTTGTTGTTAATTTTATTTTTATATTGTGTAAATAATTTTAGTTTATAAGTGAAACATAGTATATGGATGGATCCAACGCAGGCAGCCTGCTAAATGCTAGTCAACCTTCCACATCATCTGACTTGCCTGTTCAATGTCCGCAGTGCTCACAAGTTCGGTTTTTCAAAGGTAAGCGGGGTTTGAAGGTACATTTTGGCAAAGTTCATAAAGTCCAAAATGTGCCTCTCAGCCTATCCTCTTCCACCCCATCTCCAGTTACTAGCTCAAATTCCCTTTGGCAAAGCCTTTCTAAATTGAAACATTCGGTACCAGTTTTAAAACGTGTTCCCCGGGGAGCACGGCCTTTAGTAGCTCAGAGTTTAGCGCAATGTGTCCGCCGTGCTGTCCGGGAGAACACTGTATCGGCCTGGGAGCACCTGCTTACATTTCCCTACAGAATTCTACATGTGGAACGAACCTCTAATCCTAGTATAACCCTTACCAACCAAATTAAATCTAATTGCATTACCAACTCCCATATTATTCAAAGTATTCCGAAATTGATTGACAAACCGAGTAGAGGCTCCTTCCATCATGTGGAATCGAAGCTGGCAGACGGTGATATTTCAGGTGCTGCCAGACTTCTTTTCAGTAGCGATGTGGTGGCGCCGAACTCTCCGGAAACACTTGCTGCCCTTATAAGCAAGCATCCGGCGCCAAACGACAACCTTACCTTCCCTGACCTTCCCGATAGCTCCTTAGCTCTGTGTGTATCAGCTCAGGAGGTGACCATAGCCATTAACTCCTTCCGCAGTGGTTCCGCCGGCGGCCTCGACGGCCTAACTCCTCAGCATCTGAAAGATCTGACGAGCTCGGGCGCCGGGGCGGCTGGTGGGGCTCTGCTGTCGGAGCTAACGGCTCTTTTCAATTTAATGCTCCGCGGCGGTGTGGACGAAGGCGTCATCGATGTACTTTATGGTGCTAATCTTTGTGCACTCAACAAAAAAGACGGCGGCATTCGTCCCATCGCCGTCGGTTGTACGTTTAGACGCACGGCAGCCAAAATTTGTTGTAGGTTTATATTTAATAAATTATCAAATTTGTTCCAGCCCCTTCAAGTAGGATTCGGTTCTAAGGGGGGCTGTGAGGCTGCCGTGCATGCATTATCTACATATTTAAATAGCAACGAAGGTGAGGTTGTCGTTAAGGTTGACATTAAAAACGCCTTTAATTCAGTCAACAGGGACACCTTGTTGGCAGAAGTTCGAAAAGAAATTCCAGAAATTTATAGTTTCATTTGGCAGTGTTATAGACAACCAACAAAATTATTTTTCAAAAACAATCCATTAGACTCCGCCGTCGGATGCCAGCAGGGTGACCCTCTCGGACCGGCCATATTTAGTTTAGCCATACATCCCATAATTCGAAAACTAAATTCAAAATTTAATCTTTGGTACCTAGATGACGGGACTCTAGGTGGCGATGTAGAGACCGTTTTGAGGGATTTAATTTTATTAAAAAATGAACTTCAATCCATTGGTTTGGAATTAAATCCTTCAAAATGCGAGTTGTTCCTTTCAGAACAAACAGACAGATTTTCGACTATACAAAAATTTAATGCAATAACTTCAGGTATCAAAATTTCAGAAAGACATTCTCTTCGCCTCCTTGGAGCTCCCGTCCTAGATGAGGCTTTTTTACCCTTCATTGAAGAAAAAATTCAAAATTTTAACGACATTTCGGAAAGATTTTCTAAAATCAGTACTCATTCTGTATATACAATCCTTCGGTATTGCTGTTTCGTTCCAAAATTTACTTATGTCCTTCGATCCTGCCACATGTGGAAACATGTGGCACTCTTGGAAAGGATCGACATAATACTAAGAAACACTTTATGCAAATTACTAAATTTAGACCTTGATGACCGGGCCTGGCTGCAAGCTACATTGCCTATACGCTTTGGCGGGCTCGGTATCCGCAAAATTACTAGTGTAAGCCTGCCGGCATTCTTGTCGTCGGTCCACAGTACCGAAGAATTGACCCGGAAAATCCTTTCTCCTACACGGGTTACTTCGGAGGTAGTGTGTTTATCAGACGCCATGAATGCCTGGAAGGTGGCCTGTCCGAGTAATGATATGCCCATCAACCCTTCCTCCCAGAGACGGTGGGATTGGCCGCTGTGTGAGTTAGTCCGCAAAAATCTTATTGTCACATCGACTAACTCTGCAGAGCGGGCTCGTCTACTGGCTGTGGGAGAATGGGAATCGGGCCTTTGGCTGCAAGCGTTGCCGTCTCCGAGCATAGGTACTATGTTGGATGACGGCACTTTTCGTATAGCAGCCTGCCTCCGTTTAGGAATTTCTTGCGTCGTTCCGCATCGTTGTCGATGTGGGGAAGATGTCGACCGGCTCGGACACCATGGCCTCTCATGTTGCAGGAGCGCTGGCAGAATCCCACGTCATGGCAGCATTAATGATATTATTCGTCGGGCCCTTTCCACCGCCGGCGTCCCAGCAGTTTTGGAACCAAACGGTCTGGTACGCGACGATGGGAAGAGACCAGACGGTATGTCATTGCTGCCATGGAAGATGGGTAGACCTTTGGTGTGGGACGCAACATGCGTCGACACCCTTGCGCCTTCCCATCTTCCATATACGTCGGGTTCTGCGGGGGCTGCTGCTGCATCAGCGGAGACCCTCAAACGGCGCAAATATTCAAACCTCATCGGTAGTTATGTTTTTGAGCCGTTTGGGGTGGAAACGCTTGGCCCATGGGGTCCGAGCGCAAAAATTTTATTTAGGGACATCTCCAAACGGTTAGTCGACTCTTCCCGCGACCAGAGGGCTGGCCTATTTCTCGCTCAGCGAATAAGCATTGCCATCCAGCGTGGCAATGCTGCTAGCCTTCTGGCCACGTTACCCTTTGATGGCGATGCGGAAGAATTTTTTGATGCTATTTAGATATTATATTTTATTAATTTTAATTAGTTTTTGTTATTTCCGTTTCTTTTTTTGTTTGTATATATAGTTAGTCATATTTAGTATTTATTTTAATTGTATATTTTAACATAGAATTGTAATATAATAATAATAAAGAGCTGCCGAATGGACCTGAAATCACAGAACAAATAAATAGACTGGAAAAGGCATATACATGCCCCTCTTGCGAGGTAAGCGCTTCATAAGTATGCACGGATACTCGTATGTTTACTCGTGTATGCGTACGCATACACGAGTAAACATACGAGTATCCGTGTCGCTGAAACACAGCTCCTATGTAATTTCCTCTGACTCGCCGACCAATAACAGTAGTCGATTAGACGTCGCGTGTGGTGTGTGTGCGTAAGGTTGTGCATATTTGCTCCACATTAGTAGTAAAAACAGTGGGTATAGCTTGAAGATAGCAGTTTTATTGGAAAGAGCAAGGATCGCCTTTCTAACCTCCATGCCTATTCCTATACCTGAAATCCTTTAAGAGAAATTGATGACAATTTCGACAACCCTATCTACAAATAGAGTTGGAAAATGCCGACGAAAGGCAACGGCTCTCTTACAAGCCCAGTATTTGTGTAGTGCCTGAATGAGCCCGATGGCATACCGCTAAATTAGTTCCCGAACACTTCCAGTAATCGACCAACGATTTACACTGGTCTTTTGTGCAGATGTGGCAAGCTCAAGAAAAAAAAGATGAAAGGTTAATTTACAAAATCTTCCCACTCGTAATAATTTCTTCTGATTAAATTCGTTTTGAGTTAAAAGGAGACCGTAGTTTTACCCCCGGGTAAACTACTGCAGTGGACCTTTTTGGTAGTTGCCGCTATTAATCCTGGCAACACAGAAGACACAGTGGTGAGAATGTGTGGTGGGCCTGTCCCGTTAAAAAACTAAAAAAAAAAATGTTATGGTTTTTACCTGACAGCTAAAGAATTGTTATAGCTTTACAAAGCATAGGTTCGACCTCATACAAAGTATTTACTTATGGGAGGGCTGAATGTCAGCCAGCATCTTGTGACTTGATTCAGAGACTTAAGAGATTTAAGAACGGCATTTTACAATCTCTAAAACGTGTGTTCTACTAATCGGACAAACAATCATCTACACTACTATTATAAAGAGAAAAGATTTGTATTTTTGTGTGTGTGTATGTTTGTAATGAATTAACTCAAAAACTACTACTGTGCCGATTTCAAAAATTATTTCGCCATTGGAAAGCTACAGTCACCCTGAGTAACATAAGCTATATTTATTGCTAGAAAAGATTAGGGATCCTTACTAATACTCCAATAATGTAAAAAAATACTTAAAAAATTCCTTACACCGCGTCCGCTGCGAAAACTATTGATGATAGAACAAACACAAAAATATAAAAGAAAAATCTTATGGCCACCCGTGCGAAGCCAGGACGGGCCGCTAGTAAATAAATAAAGGAATTTAAAGTATGAATGAATTAATATTAAACTGGCTGTCATTTTAAGAGAGTAGGATTGTATATGTAACCCTTACTTAGAGAGTTTCTTGTCGATAAAATACCCAAAGTTTGATCACTAACACGTTGTACATAAAGGTATATATAGGGAAAAACTGTGTTTGTGTCTGACTAATTACTCGATCGACTGTTTGATCTATCACTAAACAGTTCAAACCGTTGCACGTTCTGAAATTTGGCATACAAGTAGCTACGAAGACTTGGACAGGCGCTAGGAAAGGTTTTTCTAAAATTCTTACGAAAACCAGCGTACTAAACTAGGTCACGAGCGAAACCTGTTAGAATAAATTAATAGTTTAAAAACACAAATAAAACACGCTTTTATAAATGCACCTGATCGTGTACAAAGTCCATTACGTGGCCTTTCTCACAAGTGCAAACACGACTATGATACGATATACCATCATGGAATGCCAGTGCCTATCTTCCCGCTTCATCATCAGACCTTGAAACCTAATCGTGGTCAAAGTTCATTACAAGAATTTTCCAAGAAATCCAAAAGCAGCTATGATACGATGTTCCATCATGAAGTTCCAGTTCATATCTTTCAGCTCCATCATCAGATCAGTTCGACAGTACCATATTATTGTATTGTCATCAGAACTACATACAGCTGCCTATTGTCATTACGGCACAATCCTTGGAAGATGGTTAAATTAGTTACCTTAGATTCCATTACATAGTTAGTTACATACAGGTCGACCTAATAAAAGTGTGTTAAAAAAATACCACATCCGCTCATTTATACTTAGTACCTCTAATCAGTATTGGTTTTTCCTTATCGGCCCCTACATAAGAACTGGCGATTAATTACTTGCCCATCGAAAACATCTCCAATAACACAGTTTGAAGATTGCCCCGGGTTTTGGGGTGAGGGGGGCAAGTGGGCGCACAAGGAGCCACGTGCAGTATCGTATTTTTTTAATTGCCTTTCGTGACTGTCTTTTTGTTAGTTTGGAGTGTCAGTGGTTCGTTATCATGCCAACATTATCGCCACATCTGTCGAGTCAGTGATGATAGACGGGGGATGAAAGTCCTAGAGTGAAGACCTAGTAGACGGCGACGAAGCGTTGGGCGTCCCCCCTCTAGATGAACGCATGGCCTTATTGGAACGGCCGGAAGCGGCTGGATGCGGAAAGCGGAAGATAACATATCGAAGGTCGTAAAAGCCATTTGCCAAAAAGCCAAAATGGCGTTTACGACCTTTGTATCCGGCAGCCATTTTGGCTTTTTGGCAAATGGCTTTTACGACCTTAGTATCCAGAAGCGTCGATATGGTGGAAGGCATTAGGTAAGGGTAAGCCTGCATCTATTAAGGCATTAGGCATCTAGGAAGGCATTAGGGTGCAGGCTGATGATATGGCTCATAGTTTTCACCTGCACGTGGAAGGATAACTATGATCTGAAGATTTAGCATCACCAGGAATGATCAATGCACAACACGCAACTCCACAGCAACTTACTGAAGAGGCATGATGTTTTTAAAGGTAAATGGTGATGAACGAGAATATGTCTCAGTCGAAGGTTTAATAAGTTGTTTATTCCGTATAGAACCATAAAAATGCAAATCATCGTTAAAATATGCATGTAAAGCCACCCTCGTAGCTGTCATTAACAAGCTGTCATTCAGTCATCTGAACTCGATGGTTATCTCTCCACACGTAATCTCGGATGAAAAATGACCGCGGCGCGAATGTCAGCTACTTAGCTGACTCACACCCGGAGCCGTATTAATGATTCCAATGACATGGATGAACAAGTTTTTATGTTAATTCAGCTTAAAAAACTTTTTTCTGAGTTTGCTGAAGATCTGAGAGATCGCCCACTTCTTCATAGTACGGTAAACCTATGGTTTGAAACACGAGGTGTGTTCTTCCAGTGTCAGATATATATATTACCAAGACTACGTCATGAGTTTGTTTGTCAAAATCTGTCAAATTCTATACAAAATACTGTTATTCTATACAAAATAATATATAGGACGTAGGCAAATTCAAATAACAAGACTGCATGTGTGGCTGAAGAACGTACTAGTGTTTTTGTATCATGGGTCAATCAAAAAGATCAAACTGGAGTCCAAAAAATTCGGTACGCTCAACAGAGTGAACTGCCCCCATACCACCATCTCTTATTGCGATTCAATAACTGAATAGAATGCTTATTTATACCAATGATTAAGCGACTCTTTTTCAAATGGAATAGAGTCGCTTATTCATTGGTATGAATAAGCAATCTACTCAATTATTGAATCGCAATAAGAGATGGTGGTAAGGGGGCTGGACGTTTCTTGTGCTGCCAACAGCTTGAAAGCCGTAGTACCACGCTATGAATGCTACGTACGTCTCGCTGGTAGTAATACAAAATCCACCCTAAGATGGCGGTTCGTTGTTACCTGTTGCGGGTTATAATAAGACCAGTGGTTTCAGGAACGTGTGTATATCGTCTATGGACTGACTAACTTACATAATAACAAACAGTCTATATATACTTATCACAACAAAGAAATATTACTGTAACAAAGGGATATTAATCTGGACATCTCAACGTGATGTTTGGGGTTTATAATGTTCATATGCTTGCTATATTTATTTTACTGCATCTGTTATTTCACTCACGTATTTCTATAAAGGAGGATACATACTTATTCTAAAGGTGTGAATACATTAATATGCTATATCCCATATTACCTATGGGCTGGAGTCTCATGATTCGGTTCAGCGACCTATGCGAATCATAGACGATCCAATACTTTGTGCATGGAGAGACTTCGCAATGTGTTCTACTGTTTAAATATGAATTGGCTTCAGATATGATCATTGAAGTTGTTTAACCCGCAGATTACTTCTATAATCGCCAGCAAATCCAGATAATCACGAGCGCTTAGCGGCATTTGAGACAGGCAGAGGGAGCAAAAAAGCATGTATGTCACCTTGTGAAAGCAATCACCACCGCCCATGGAGATCAGCAACTCCAAAGGGTCGCCGGTCCGTAGCCAGCATAAACACCTAATAATCTAGTAAGTACCTATCAATACAACTTCACCAGCATCATTCGAAAACATAATTATGCTCTTTCACATACACTGCCGCTAATTATTCGTAGCACATTAAAATTACAAAACTAATTAAAAATCCCGCGGGACCGGAAAATATGGCGGACGCAGTGGTGACACTGCATCGCGATCAAATTCCACACACACACTCCCTGATTACACACAATGACACATATCTTTTCTACAACTAAGCTACAAGTAGTAAATACAAATAGCTACATGTTTAATTTTGACAGTACAAAAAGAGCGTGCCTATTGATTGAAATCCTTTCGCAAGCAACAAGCGTGAAACTATAATAAACAAAACCCGCATTTGCAGTTCTTTGTGTGAGACGAGCTCGGTGGCGTAGCGGTCAATGACGCGGCTTCGACACCAATGCTCGTGGGTTCGATTCCCACACAGGTCAAACATTTTGTGTGCATGAACATGTCTGATTGTCTTGGTCTGGGTGTTTTCTATGTATCATAAGTATATATTTACATAAAAAAAATGTATTTACGTATGTTTATCAGTTACTCTAGTACCCATAACACAAGCTTCGCTTACTTTGGGGCTAGATGGCGCTGTGTAATTTGTCTGACAATATTTATTTATTTATTGACGAGCCCGGGGCAGTGGCCACTTTTCCTCCGAGGTTCGATCCCCGCACAAGACAAATATATGTGTGCATGAACATGTCTGTTTGTCTTCGTCTGGGTGTTTTCTATATATTTAACAAAAAAAATGTATTTATGTATTCATTTCAGTTATCTAGTAGGTACCCATAGTACGAGCTTTACCCAAACTAATTGGTACTAGATGGAGATCGAGGGTATGTAATTGTCCAGGAATATCATATACAAATTATGGAAATTCTTGTGCTGACCGCGTACAGGTCAAAAATGCTTATCTCAAATGTCAAAATATATAGAAACTATTCTAGGTAGTAGTTACTTCTAAATGCTTAAATCGTATTTTCCCTTAATCGTAGTCGCCTTGAAAATATTTGCGCTTGGTGCAAATTGTCCTATTTTAAAAAAAATACCTATATGGATATATAAAGCATTTTTATTTATTTGTTTTTATACTACGTCGGGTGGCAGACAAGCATACGGCCCGCCTGATGTGAAGCGGTTACTGTAGCCATATTAACGCTGGCAACATAAAATATCGCTCGCGCGCCGCCGCCCCCACTACCAATGCTGCATCTCCTTCCTATCTGGTGACTCACTCGCAGGAACACAACAACCCTCAATGCAATTGTTATTTGGCTGCGGTATTCTGTGAGGTGGAGGTACATTCCCCAGTCGGGTAGCTTACAATTATTACGCTCCCTATCTCTCTTTTCGCCAGAGCTTCGTTTGTCAGTCAGCAGGGTGCACTACGTGCAGGTGAAGTTGGCTTTGGTTCAAAGATGTTGAAAAACCACTTACACCCCTAAACTTAATTGTACTCGCCTTTGCGCTTGGTGCAAATTGTCCTAACTTTAAAAAATACATATATGTATATATAAAGCTGTCATAAAGTAAAATTTCCTTCATTTTATGTCAAGTGATAACATATCAGTATCGCCCCATAACCCATGGTGTCAGCTGCTATCGAAATACATCCGAAATCGCTGCCTCCAGGGCATAGCTTTATACCTTGATAAAGCCTTATTTTCACGGCTATAAATTTTATAGCAATATAAAAAGGGTTCGAATTTAATGTCTGCAAGTTCTTTATAGTCGCTTTTCTATCTTTATTATTACATTTGTTAGTCTGTTTTAATAAATGGCCTAAGTTGCCAGACTATGACTTGAAATAAAGTGATTAAATAGCCGCGGCGAGATTGTCGGAGCGCGTAATCTGCGAGCCAACTTCATAAACAGAATTTTTAATTAGATTTTTATAGCATTTTCGTTCTGTGTCATAATAGAACTCATAAACTGGATAGGTAACACCGTAATCAGATTACCTAGTTTTAATTAGTAAACTCAACGCAAAATAAAAGGCCCGTTTTGACAGTTCACGCCCATGAAGTTCTCTTTTTTTTACCGGTCGAAATGTTCTGAACGTAATTACATTTTTCATTGATGGGTATCGCTTACTCGGCTAAGTGCTGTGCATTACGATTTTTCATATTGTCCACAGACTATTAATAATCGGTTAAGGAAAAAATAAATCGATCAAGATAACTTTTTTTAAGGCCGACTCGCACTTGGCCGGTCTTATCTATTTACTTACTTTTATTTATTTTACTATTGTTTTATTTATTTTACTATTGTTTTATTTATTTATTTACTTTCGCAACATTGTATCATTTCAAAATACCTACAATATCAAAGTTTAGGTAAAATTTTCTAATCAGAACTTCAATCCAATACACTTTACAATACATATTCAAATTGATCAAATACTCATGTAAACTTGAATCGATTTATTGTAAGTATCGAGTACCGAGTCGTTTGGTTACATCACTAGTTACGTCGCGAAGACAAATGTCAAAACGAGCCTTTTATTTTGCGTTGACAACAATAACTTTATGTAAATGTTACTAAAAGCAAGTAATAATTTGCCATAAGAAGGAAAAAAGAAACTAAACAGTGTCAGCAAGCGAGAAAAACTCCTTATACTGCCAGTGTCTAGGATAACTACTTTACATCAGGCGAGCCGTATGCTTGTTTAGCTTGGTATGAAAAAAAAGATAAACGGGCCCACGGCCAAGTGTCCACTCCACTAAATTAACAATAAATTCTAACCATCAACATCTACAGATCGCCTGAGGATGCCTCGCGTAGAGGCGAAACACGTGGCGCAGAGACGACCACGGCAGTCGGGGCACGCACCCTATACCTAACAGCTAATGCGCCCCGTGTGCCAACCTTCCGGTTATATCACGGGTTGCGAGTCTCTCGTCCAGTAAATCAACCAGACGAGAGGACCTTTACCTGCACCGCTTTTGCGCTCAGTAAACCAACCGAGCACGCAAGCGTAGCAGTAGCAGGTCTTACTCCGCTTTCACCTGCATGCAGGCTACTTACGTACTCTTAAGTCGAGTAGCTCGTGGCGACCGACGCTCAGAGAACCCAAGCATCGGGGCCCTACTACCACTCCCCATTCTCCATGATGGGTAGCCGGAGCTGTATGGCACGCTCACATCCCGGCGCACAAGTACAAGTACAAGCGCGCCTAGTGTTTCTGTACCCACACTGGGGCGCCGGATAGCCGGCTCCCTGATTTCCTTGACAGGTACCGGAGCTGTATAAGGCGCGCTCACTTCCCGACGTCCTTCAAAGAAGAAACGCCTACCCCGAGCCTACGGTAGGGTGACCGGGGTGACGGAAGCGATCGCCCGTCAACCTCCTTGCTCAGCAGGCAAGTACCCGAGCCGCGAAGTCAGCTGGGAAGCCGACGGCCGCTATAAGGGCCGCTCCAAGCCCCGTTGAGAACCACTGTGGCGGCCCTTCGCCTTAGGCCAGTGATAACCAACTCGCTACGCGCGAGGCCGAGCGCCCGGCCGACAATATGGCCAGGCAGACGAACATGCCCGACCTCTGTAGCTAAACCACATACGCGTGAGTGATTACACGCACATAAAGCCACCTCGAATCCGAACCCATGACTGGCAAATTGGGCTGCCGCCAGTCCCCGAGGTACCCTGATCCAAACAGGGGGACCCGTAGTTCCCCCTGCGAACTCTCCACAGTCGGGTACTCCGTGGAGAGTAAGGCAGTCGGGGCAGTGGCGGTCGCATGTATCTTCTGTTACAGATGTTGTAGATTCGCCGAGACGACCAGAGCAGCTGGAGCAGAGACGACCAAAGCAGCCACGGCAGTCGCATGCAACTACTAACGGTAGTGGGTGGGTGCCGGCCGGTAGTAGTTTGCATGAACTAATTGGTGGCGGAAGCACGCAAAGTAGTGTAGATCAAATTGCCTGTAAATTTGACTTCCGCAAAATAACACCTGAATCAATTAACTATCAAATTGACAATTATTGCAGTCCCGGGGGTAAAACTACAATTGCCTTGGAACTCACAACGAATTTAATCAGAAGAAATTATCAAGAGTAGGCAGCCTTGGAATTAGCTTAAATCCACTCTCGCCCCTCTACGATACATAAACTACTTTGCTTAACTTGTTATAAACGGTTGGCACACATTCCATTGAGCATTTACATTATAATCTGTCGTTCAAATATCAGAAAAATTTAAACACGAAAATATTTTTAATATTGTGAAGAACGGACTTTTAATAAACGTGGAACGGAAATTTTAATAAACGTTTTCTTTTGTTTATCATGCTATGTTTAAGAATATTATTTTAAGTGTTTGCTAGCTTCTACCGGCGGTTTCGCTCTACTATGACACAATATCTGGATGAATAGTATCCAATGTCTTAATCCAGAATATATTCTATATGCATAACAAATTTTATAAAAACCCATTCTGGCGTTTAGTATTTACCGTTTAACCATGAACATCTACCCTTGCATCGATATATTCTCACAAACTTTCACGTTTTTTAGGGTTCTGTACCCAAGGGGTAAAAAGGAACCCTATTACTAAGGCTCCGCTGTCCGTCCATACGTCCGTCCGTCCGTCTGTCACTAGGCTGTATCTCATAAACCGTGATAGTTGGAGAGGTGAAATTTACCACACTAAAACTGGGTCAAACAATGTGGGTATCTGGGGTGGGGTAGGAGTCACATGCATTGTGGCTCCTCAATTCCGGAACATACCCCTTCTCACCGCTAAGAGTATTGACTCTTGGAGTTAATACCTCCAGAGACATCCAGTTTCGGTGTCGAATATCAAGCTTACGGAATGAAAACTAGTCATTAATTATACAATACCTAAATATCCTTTCATAATCAGTTGTCAAACGCACCCTAAATATTACGACAAATTCTCATAAACTTCTCATTTTTATTTCCTTTTGAAATAATAAGCGACGAATAGCAGAGTCATTTGGCTCACCATAACAACGCGGGCGTGTCCTGAAGCTAAACTATGTAAATACTTATAGTACTTTTTCTTTTACTTATTCTGTGACTAAAGTTATTGATGAGTCAGAGCGCTGCCCACCAAGGTCTTGGATGGCTTGAAATTGATTTAATAATTTGGCTGTTTTTATTTGTTGTATTTTGAATAGTAACAAGATTTTATTTTATTATTTCTGTAAGGACTTCACAATAAATAGGTATAGGTGAAAGAATTACTTCGATAGCATGAAAACTTCTCGAGATATGATAGCTTGAAAATCACAGTTATGGACTATCCCGAAAACGCTCTATACAAAAGGCCATCACATCGTCCAAATATATGTATATGCATGAAATCAGTAATTTGTACGACAGATATGTTAAATATTGCATTTATGTAGCTAGTATTTTTTATTGTTTTTCCGACAATAATTTCTTTATTTTTTTATAATTTCATCCTTTTAAAACGACCTCTCCCAGCAAACTTTGATCGACCATAAACCACGTCGGACATAAGATATTAAATTTTTAAGATAGCAGATTGTACTTTAGTATTGTGTATTTGACGTTACTGATAAATAGTTTCTATAATTTTAGGACACTGACAACCAGCCTATTGAGAAGAAAAGGATTGTAAAAGAAATCTTTGGCAAATCGAAATTGGTGCCGGATAAAGCCCGGCAGGATCGCAAATAAATTATAAAAAGGTAATTTTGTTTACCGATGGATCGCTACTCGGATACATATTCATTGTATTAAAATAATCCTGATTGATGTCTATACTGTTGATTGTTGGCACTTGGTGGGATATTGTTGGCTAATGTAAAAATAAATTTAATTACCAGGTACTGCACCAGGCCTTTATTATTAACATTATCTTGAATGTTTGATAGTTTAATACATATCTAGGTAGGTATTATACAACAAAACACATTAGTATCTATATGTACAAAGTAAATCATTCCTCTGTACATATTAAATCAGTAGACTTAAAGTAATGTGATTAGCTAGAGACATAATGAGATTAAATTTTTGAGAATTATGAACAATAAATGAAAGATAAAATGAACGAAATGAAATCATTAAAGTGTCTAGTCGCTCTCAGGCACTTCAACAAATTAGGTATAGAGAACTACCTTCTACCCGCGGCTTCACCCCGCGTAAACACTGTGGCTGGATAAATAGTGGTGTTTACGTTAACCCAGGGCATATAGGCAACCTTTATTCATCCCACTGGTGTATATAAAATAAATAAATAAATATTTCTGGACAATTCGGCTGCGCCAGATGAAAACCTAGCAAGGGATATTTTTGATAAAAATGTTTTTATTGCAGAATCGTTATAAACTAGCAAGTCCCTACAAATAAAAAAAAAACACCTTACTTTAAATTAAATCTTACATATAACCAGAGTTTTGAAAACTCATAACCTAATAAGTGCACTATGTATCATTCCAGAACCATTTACAAACCTAGTATGTCGCACTGACCATTATCAAACCTAGCGAGTCTCTGAGACTTGCTGGTTTCTAAGTGGTCGATGTTTATTTAAAATTGTTCAACGGCTAGCTTGATTTACGTTTTGGCGCTCTCCTGTAAAATTTTGGTTTGAGCACTTGCTAGGTTTTCAACTGGCGCAGCCGAATTTTCAACAGCGCCATCTAGTCCCAAATTAAGCACAAAGCTTGTGTTATGGGTAATAGACAACTGATAAATGTACTTAAATACATTTTTTTTTTGTAAATACATACTTATGATACATAGAAAACACCCAGAGTAAGACAAACAGACATGTTCATGCACACAAATATTTGTCTTGTGCGGGATCGAACTCGCGACCTCGGGTCAAAGTGGCCATTGCTAACCATTCGACCACCCTGCTCGTCAATTGCTGTGCCTTCTCTTTTGCCAGAGCGTCGTTAGTTAACCCTGTTGGTTAAATGCACCAAGGTGTTGGTTGGCTTTGGCCCAAACTTGATGCTAAGCGACCAATTTGATGGTTTGATGAATTAAAATGGCTGTCTTCGATTGAACAATCCATGGAGACGAAGTTATTAACAGCTAGGTTGTACTATTAGGTACTTATACTGTGGTTCAACGATAACATTTCAAAGCAAATCACTCCTTTGATGGAGGTAAATCATGTAATCAAAGGAGTGATTCGCTTTGTACATTGTAGACAGAGGCCGACAATATCAAGAACAATAGAGTGATCACCACAATATTGTTTATTACTTTGATGTCAAATAGCGTCAAAATATGGGCTTTCACCAACAAGATCGGCCGCTTATGGAATAACAATATTATTTTGACTACCCCGGTGGTCGAATGGTTGGCACTGTCAACATTGACACCGACGTCGCGGATACTATCCCCGCACAAGATAAGTATTTGTGACCATGATAATTTCTGTTTGTCTTGGTCTGGGTTTTTTATGTACGAGTATTATACCTATGTATTTACAGAAAAATGTATTTAAGTCATCTAGTACCCATAGTACAAGCTTAGCTTAGTTTGAGACTAGATGGCGCTGTGTAAATTGTCTAGAAATATATATTTATAAATTTTATATACACCGGTGGGATGAATAAAGGTTGACCTATATGCCCTGAGTTAACGTAAAGAACACTATTTATCCAGCCACAGTGTTTACGCGGGGTGAAGCCGCGGGTAGAAGGTACTTCTCTATACCTAATTTGTTGAAGTGCCTGAGAGCGACTAGACACTTTAATGATTTCATTTCGTTCCTATATAAATAAATAAATAGCCTACACAGGTAGTATTCACGTTCTTTTCCGTTGTTGGCGTACTGCGTGTATACATGCGTAAATATTGAGTAAGCGCTTTGTAGCCAACTTTTACTGCCGTGATGTTCGCATATGACCCGTCTGTGTATAATGGAATACGGACCAAGAAATCTACAGTTTCTAATGTATTTTCATTCGCAAATCAGATTACTTATAATGACAGTTCTGGATTTTTAAAATGGACTTTGACAAACAAACAGATAATTAAATGAGAGGAGAAAAGTATTACTTTTTATTGAATTGCCGAATCGTAATGGAGCTGTAAGGATGGGCAAGGGCAGCTTTGAGCAGCTACAGGTGAACGAATTGGCAGAGAGAAGGCTTTTATTTGATTAAAGTGAGGCTACGCTATGTTAAAGATATTTACAGTATGGTAATGCCATACATATAAAACGAGCATTTATCTTTTCCAACAAAAAGTGTGAAGATTTCAAAAATTCGTTTGTATCAAGTTCAAGTCAGTTCAATCGAACACTCAAGTTACGTATTTTTCATAATTATATACTCAAACACAGTGTAGTATACTTTTTGGAAAACTAAGGAAAAAAAGGTTTCTTCCCGTGGATGTCGTACAAGGCGACTAAGGGAAATACATTATCAAATATCGATCAGGCCTCCCCAACCCGTTTGGCCAGCGTGGGGAGTGTAGGCCAAATCCTCCTTCCGTCTAGGACGGACGAGAGAGGGTCGTGTAGTGGAGACTAAAATAGACCTGATGATGATGATGATGAAGGAAAAAAAGTGGAGCAATTTTTCGCAAAATCGGCGCAATTTCTGATACTGCGAATCCCAGCAACATGGTCCGAATCGATACTTTAGTAAAGGTCATTTTTTTTTTGACGTGATAACGTCTTCTAAAGCGATTAACGCCGGCTGCACGCACCAAAAAGCATGACTCATTGTCACGTTCCGCCTGAGCCGAGCGTGCAAGCGAGAGCGCGGAACAAGAGAGTCACGATCGGCCTAAGCGTTCGGCTTTGTATCTATCTCTCTTCCACTCCTTTCGGATTATATTTTCTTATGACATTATCACGTAAAATATCGTCCGTAAACCGACTTTACAGACAACCAAATATTTTTTAAAACTACGTCGGGTTTTTTTTAAACGGTTATACGGCCCGTCTGATATGTAGCAGCTATCGTAGCCATATAAACGCTCACCACATGAAATATAGCTCACGCGCTGCCACCATCGCTGTCAACGTAGCAACTCCTGGTGACATCACTCACTTGGACGTCCAGTCGGTCAGCTTACAAAATACGCTATGCTCTACCACTCTTTTCACCAGAGCCTCATTTATCAGTCAGCAGGGTGCACCACGTGCAGGTCAGGTTGATATTCATTCAAAGATATTGATGAATCACTTACACCGCATTTTGGGATATTCCCAATTTTGGGAAAATTCCTGACAATTATGGCAATATTGCCGGGAATCGCACATCTCAGAACTCCGCAGTTTAGATACTGCCCGATGTATTTATTGTATAACAATGGTTGTTAATTTAAATGAGATATCTCGAAAGGATCCACTAAAATACGATTTACGGCGAATAAATCGGGATTTACCAATGGAGTGTATTTTGTCGCAACGTCCGATACTTCCTGGCCGAGTAACGAGTTTATGAGGCCGGTGTTTGCGGCGAGCATTCGCCGGTGCCCTCGTAAACAATCGTCGATTCCTGTACACCATTGTCGATTCCATTCCTGCTGATATTGATACTAGTGGGTCATTAATTGTTAGAATTTCGAAAATTATTGACATTATAGTGGTGATTCAGTGAATGTATCTACATTTGTGGATGCGAGTGAATCAATAGCAATATTTAAGGGATAATGGTCCTTATCATTGCCACTACATTTTTTTTCTTTATATGATTGTGGCGCAAACGAGCATGCGTCACCTGATGGAAAGCAATCACCACCGCCTATGGAGATCAGCAACACCAAGGGGTCGCCGATCCGTTGCCAGCCTGTACTCCTACCTCTCTTTCTGATGATCTCACTCACTCGAAGGAACACAACAGGTATTGTTATTTGGCTGCGGTATTCTGTGAGGTGGAGGTACTTCCCCAGTCGAGCAGCTTACAAATACGTTGTACTCTACCCTCTGCCTCACCTCTTTGAATATGTTATGATAATAATTTCAGACGATAGGTGCTGCGATAGTGGCGTCCCTTTGGACAAAAAATCCCATGGCGGCATAGAAGACATTCCGCCAACCTGTCCCGGTATGCATGATCCTTTAGCATGAGAGCATTCGAAATCAGTTTAGCAAATGCTCATGGGAGTATAAAGTATCCATTGTGTGTAGAGAGAATTGTTTATGGAACGTACCTATATATTTATTTATTTTAATTGCAATGAAATTTAAGTTTTAATTTTAAAGTTATCATTAGACATACATATTATAGTAACTAAAACTTACAATTAAGTTACATCAATGCCTTAACAGTAATATCAAACTTGAGCCCTACTGACTAAGCCGAAGCCGATTACCATCGGATTTTTTGATTCATTATCATCATCATCATCATGAGCCTGTATCTATCCACTGCTGGATATAAGCCTTCCCCAATGCTTTCCACCAAATACGATCCTCCGCCTTCCTCATCCAGCTGCTTCCAGCCGTTTTCTTAAGGATCATCGGACCATTCGGAAGGAGGGCGTCCAACGCTTTGTCGTCCTATGCGCGGCCACCACTATAATACCTTCCTCCCCCATCTGCTATCACTTACTCGGCAGATGTGACCCGCCCATTGCCACTTCAGCTTGCAAATTGCAATAACTAAAACGTATCATCTATTTTTTGAATCAAAATATTCGACGGTAATCGGCTTCGCCTTCGGCGATAGCGGCCCGGTTTTTAATATCGTTTTTCATACAGAGTAGAACTTACGTAGTTCTGCTGAATTAAAAACGGTTCGACATTTATTTTCGTTCAGTTTTTCACTAAATATCTCAACAAAGTTCACATATTAGGTACTAAAACACATAATATAATTATGACAAAAAAATTTAATCAGCAACGTCAGTTAGACAATTTTGTATAAATTCGCGCTTACACCACCCGTATTATTTTATGAATTCCATTGACAAATACGATAATTAAAAAAAATAAAGTTGTATACACACTCCCCGGCTGGCAACACCGCTCGTGTTTATCACCGCAATCGTGTTTATGGTCGCGTTATTGCAATATGTCATAAACCTTTACCACAGAATACAAAACAACAGATGTTCCATATAAGCTATGATTTCTACCGACGGATGCAATTGGCTATTTTCCAATGTTTAAAATTTGTATAAATTATTTAACAATATCGTAAAACACACAAAACTATAAAGATCTGCAAACTTTCATTCTAATATCTTCAGTCAGACTTTTTTTAGCGTCGATCAAAGTTTGGCGGGAAAGTCCATTTTAAAAGTATGAAATTATTAAAAAATTATATTTCCATTGGAGAAGCAATAAAAAATGCTATAACTTTTATTATGATACTAATCACATAAACGTAATATTTAACATAGCTGTCGTACAAATTTCTGATTTGATGCATACAAAATACAGATCTGTGACGTCATAATTCAGTAGTCTTTTGTATGGAGCGTTTTGGGGCAGTCTAAAAATTGTGATTTTCAAATTACCATATCTCGAGAGATTTTTGTGCTATCGAAGTAATTCTTTCACCTATGGTTATATTATGGAGACGTCCCTACATATCAAACAGAAAAAAATTTTAGTCAAATAGCCAATTATATAGTGCACAGTTGGTATGTTGGCAACAAGGGTAGCGGCGCGCGAGCTATATTTTATGTCTCTCTCTCGAAGCGTCCCGTCGTCAACCTGTAATCATCCCACTACTAGGATACGAGTCTCCCTACGAGTGTCCCCTCAATCGAAGGGATTTAGAACATACTCCACCACGCTGCTCAACGGCGAGTTGACGGAAGCCAGTGTTTTCAAGCCGCCTATAGGCCACAGAATTAGCTTAAGACCATCTAATGACAATAGCCGGGACGATTTAACGAGCCCTCTGAGACACTGGCTACAGTCTACGTTCCCTAACTCGCGTGATCGATTAGATTAACTCGCGCAGTGGAGCTCCTCCTTGCCCCACGACGTAGTAAAAAAAAATATTCTCGCCAGAATTTAGTAGAGATATTAAATTCGTTCTAAATACCCATAGGATCAAGTCAAAGGTCGCAAAATGACTAAATATACCAATTATTTATTAAGAAATCAGTAAGTCAGCGAGTAACGAAAGATTCGATGAGTTTTACGTTGTGTTAATCTGATTTGTTTCTTAGTTTTAGTAGCAAGTTGGTAGTGCAAGAATGGGTAATTATATTGTACGAGTAATAATAATTAGGTATATAAATAAAATATAATAACAAAATTTGATTTATTTAAAGTTCTTGGACAACGAAATAAGACAAAAGACGGACTTAATGCTAACAATATTCTCAATCGTTTAACAAATAATGGAAATATTATTGTATAATTATACTCGTATGAGGTGGACCATCTGAGAGTCGCTTTTCTGTGCCTTTGCTTGCACGACTGTAGCACATTTTAATATATAACAAATTTTAGAGGGCCATTAAGGGAGGATAATTTTATCTCTGCAAGGTAATTATGATCTGTCCATTATAACCGTATTAGGAAATGAAACCGGACGTTAAATTATATTTATCTTTCGTATGTTATTACCCTAAGGCAGTGTTTCCTAATTATTGGTATTCATACTTGAGGGGTTACGTAAAGCTGCATGAAAGGGTATGCCCGGCAATATTTTGATTAAGATTAAGATAATGAAATTAAAATGAAACAAAAATTAATTCTTAAACGACAATAACATATTGGATATGCGAGTTAAGGAAATTTCTAAAAGTAATACGCAGGTATCGTATGAAAGGAACAGTACTTGTTCCATTTGACCGCATACAACGAAGAGCTGTTCGAATCGTCGGTGAGCCAACTGTGAAGTTGTGGAATCAACTTCCCTCAGCAGTATTCCCAAATAAATACGACATGGGGGCCTTCAAGAACAGAATAAATATTTCCCTGAAAAGGCTGGCAACGGATCAGCGACTCCTTGGTGTTGCTGATTTCTATGGTGACTGCTTTCCATCCCACATGCTCGCTTGCCCCCCTCTCTTAAAAAAAGAAATAGTGCCGCACGCACCACACGCTCATTCATTTACGGAACGCCACCCCTAGCCAAGTGTAATTCGTAGCGTAACGAACGTTAGACAGATCACGTGACATTTGTCAAAATCGAACATTTTAGTATGAGAACTGACAAATGTCACGTGATCTATCTAACGTTCGTACGTACTACAATTATCAAAAGCAGCATTACTTTGACCTTACATGTGAATTTCATATCATGACATCTATAATATTTCATATGTTTATAATTATTATGTCAAAACAGGTGACTTGGAACAAAACACGAAAAAGATACTGCTATACGAAAATATTTTTGTCTCTTTTTGACCCTTGGTGTGCATTCGTTTGGACATTTCAATTGCAATTCGTTTGAACATTTCAATAAAAGAATTTTTTTGTAGGAAAGTCGTAGTACAGTCCATCGTTTATGTAATAATTAGCGACAGGACATTTGTGTGTAGTTGCCTCATCCATCGAATATCTACAGCATGATAGTAAGAGACCGTGGTATGCTCTTCCTGTATGTGGGCAAGACTTCGACATTGGTTGGTAAAATCTGTTATTTTCCATACATAATACAGCCGACGACGTAGGCTAGTTCAAATGACGTGACCACATTTGTCACTATTTAATGAATATTGTGTTCTTGTACCATGGTCTACAGAATGTTTTGCTTAATATTCCTGTTGTTTAATCACTGTACACTTTTACGTCCATTTTATTTGCATCGTAACATCAACGGAGCGTGAGAGCGTGCTCGGTACGTAATGTTTATTGTACGGGTAATAACGTCACAGGCTAACGTTTTATTGTTGGTCTAAAACTCAAAAATGACTTAAAGGCGAGTCCAAACTATATACTTTAACGTGACTATATAACATCGTAGGTCACAACCTAATCAAAGCACAGGGTTAACTAATAAATACAAGTATATCTTTTTTATAAATACATATACAAATATTACATAGAAAACACCCACACCAAGACAAACCGACATGTTCCATGTACGCAAATGTTTGTCTTGTGCGACGATTAAACCCGCGTCCTCGTAGTCAAAGTAACCAATGATATCCATTCGACCACCGGGCTTGACGTCTTCTAATATATTTGTTTGTAAATAAATATTTATTTATAATAAAAATAAGAATTGTAAGTTAATACACCAATCTATATCACCAATCGCACTTGGCCTATCTACCGTTGACGGTAGATATAAAAATAAAGCAGGCCAAGTGCGAGTCGGATTCGCGCACGAAGGGTTCCGTACCATCTATAAAAACTACAAAAAATTACGTTTGTTGCATGGGACCCCCCTTAAATATTTATTTTATTTTAATTTAATTATTTATTTTTAAAGAAAATAATATAACTCCACATTCTGTGAATATTTCAAGCGTCTGCCATGTTGCCGTTATCAATAACGAGCAAAAAAAATCACGTTTGTTGTATGGGAGCCTCTTAAATATTTATTTTATTTTGTTTTTTAGTATTTTTTGTTATAGCGGCAACAGAAATACAATTTCAACTGTCTAACTATCACGGTTTATGAGATTTAGCCTGGTGACAGACAGACGGACGGACGGACAGCGGAGTCTCAGTAATAGGGTCCGTTTTAACCTTTGGGTAAAAATTTTAATTTAAAAAAATTAAGAAACTAATTTTAGGCCTCTAAAAACTTAACTTTATTGTTATGCCGTTCATCTCAACATTGTCTCAAAGAACCCGGTTCGGAACAAGTTATCGAAACCCGATCTACTTAAAACTTTAAACTCTTTCTTCTAAAACTTTAAAACTGTGTTAGTGAAGTTGTTACGGGATCGAGAACTAATCTCAACGACTCTCTGGAGGATACTTGTTCCAAACTAAATACGTACACAAATCGATAGTTGTTGTTAGAACATGTCGCAACACTATGGTGCCTAGTTCAGATGATCAAAATTAAATGCGCCGTTTTAATATTATATAAAAATTTAAATGAAATTTATAAAAAATAAAAATAAAATTTATTATTTGAACATTGTAACACTGTATGTTTTTTTTTTTTTTTTTTTTTTTATACCACTAAAGTGACAAACAAGCATACGGCCCGCCTGATGGAAAGCAGCTACCGTATCCTATGAACGCCTGTAACACCAGGGGCACCACACGCGCGTTGCCGACCCTGTAAAAACCTCTTCACGCCCTTTTTGAAGAACCCCATGCTGTAGTCTCCTGAGAAAACCTCGACAGGCAGTTCATTCCACAGCTTATCCGTACGCGGGAGAAAACTTCTCTGCAACCGCACGGTACGCGACCACTTAGGCTCCAATGTGTGAGGATGAATTCCCTGTCGATGGCGAGCGGTGCGACTGTAAAAGGAGGCCGTGGGCATCATGTCAAACAACTCCTCTGAACACACCCCATTGTACAAACGGTAGAACACACAAAGGGACGCAAAATCCCTCCTCAGACTTAAAGGTTCTAAACCGTCTGTCAGTTTGGGATCGTCAACAATCCTCACAGCACGCCTCTGAATCGAGTCATAAGGTGCAAGCTGGTATCTAGGCGCTCCCGCCCACAGATGGCAACGGTACTCCATATGCGGCCGTACTTGAGCTTTATAAAGCAGAAGCCTTTGCCGCGGATTGAAGTACTGCTTGGCCCTGTTGAGCACACCTAGTTTCTTCGACGCCAGCTTGAACTTCCCCTCCAGGTGACAACGAAACTGGACGTCGCTGGAGATTTCAACTCCTACAATCCCAATACTTTTGGCGATAGTAAGGGGTGTATTCTGGAAGTGAGGAGCCACAGCAAAAGGGGTTTTCTTAGCGGTGAACGCGCAGACTTGTGTCTTAGAGGGGTTGAATCGCACTAAGTTCTGTTGCCCCCAATCGGACACTTTACTTAGTGGGCTCTCGATTTCCGACACAAGTCGTTCGCGGCTCTCTTCCACCTATATCTCTCGATATTTTTTATATCTCTCAAAACTATATAATTTGCTCTTGTGTGAATGCGAAGGAAACTAAACATTTTGGCTATACTTGTCACCGCCTACGTGCGGTGTACCTAAATAGTCCACTCCCCATATAAAAAAGGGTAGTATTAGTGTGATATATTAATCTGTTTAACATCTTTGTTGAACATTATTTTCGCATTGCTGGTAGAGCTGAGAGAGTAGTAAAAATATTTCTAAATAACGTATGTCTGCAAAATTCGTATTTTTCACTCGTTTTAGTTTTATCATCACATCAAACTCTGTTTTACTGAGAAGTCGACATCTTTTTATACAGCTAAAACAAAAATTACTAAAATATGATTTTCTAATGACTTGAATTATGATTATTCAAACGGCACTAGCGAATTTGACTAATCACCGTGTGATCTAAGGCTTCTGATGTAAGGGGAATAAATTACATTTAAATTTTGTATACAGTTTTATGACCAAGCGAGATTTTAGAAATTCTCTTTTATACGACTTTTTCGTTACTGATTCCTTAAAGTCTGAGGGAATTCTTGAGTATTTTGTAGCATTTGAAGTTGAGACTAAATGCCTGTTTACTAAGAGACGAAGTGTCTTTTTGATGCTCGCCACTCGCCTCGGCTTCGCTCGGGTGGAATGCAATAAGATATACATTTATTATTATTGTTAAAATTATATTTTTAATTAGCTACTGGTGAAATACGATATTTCCCTTTTTGTAACTATTAATACAACTCTAAATTCCACGCCAGTTTACTACGCAATTCGGCATTGTTTTAATTTATATATATATTTTTGTTGACGCTAATACATACGCAGATTGCCTCTGTCTGTTACCTGGTACTTACTAAAGCAGCGCGCCTTTGCGTTCTATAGGTGCATCTGTGCCTATGTGTTACAGAAAACTGCGCGCTACTATTTCAGGTCTTATAAACTAAGTGGTCTGTGGCTATATTATACAGTATACATCTCTCTCGCTCTTCGGATCATATGACGGCAATATCACTGGAGCCATGGGTAGTTGGAGGGCTGACCTCCCACATGCAAGCGAGGCCAGCCGTGGCCCGAGCCCTCACACCCCAAACTTGTCAGTTAAAACTTTCCTCGTATTTTGAACAGTTGGCTACATGAATCCAGAGTAATTTCAATTGGAGCTGAAGCTCATACATATGATATGACTTGGATGTTTAATAACCGCGCGGCCGCCTGGGAAATGAGCGAAGACATTGTTAATGGCGCCATATTTTAATAGAGTTTGCTCGACTACGTTAAATCTACCTAAGTATATTTAATTAAAGGTAGGAATTATTATCATGAATTTATTTATTTACAGGAGCGCGATGAACTTTTTGCAGAGCAGTTCGAAGTCGTTATTCTGTATCTCTATTAAGTTAAGCAATTTCAATTTTAGTTTATGTATGAATGGGATTATTTATTACGAGCTCTTTAGTGCTTTGAAAGGCAGTAAGTTGACGAACCCAGCTGTTATATTCCGATGACAGTGGTTGGGGTGGAAGTGGTTCATCAACATCTTTGAACCAAAGTCAACTTCACCTGCACGCGGTGCACCCTGCTGACTGACAAACGAAGCTCTGGCGAAAAGAGAGGTAGGGAGCGTAATTTTAAGCTACCCGACTGGGGAATGTACCTCACAGAATACCGCAGCTAAATAACGGTTCCCGTGAGGACCGTTGTGTTACTGCGAGTGAGTGAGGTCACCAGAAAGGAAGGAGATGCTGCGATGGCAGCGGTGGTTGCGGCGCGCGATCGACATTTTATGTTGCGAGCGTTAATATGGCTACGGTAACCGCTTCACATCAGGCGGGCCGTATGCTTGTCTGCCACCCGACGTAGTATAAAAATAAAGTGATATAATTACATAGTGAATATAATATATACATATGTTAGGCTATCTCGTGTGATAAAACTTAAAGTTTTAAAATCGCTTTTATAAATTGAGAATTCAGAACATAAAACCGATCATTACTCCGGTAATTACTCCGCCAACCCGCAGTTGAGCAGCGTGGTCGAGTCACCTCTAAATCACTTCGATTGAGGGGAGGCCCATGTACGATGACTCCGGTTATTTTAATACAGACTCAAATTCATTTTTAACAACGATTTACTATTCCTATAATAAAAAATCCACTAAAATTTCAGCACTTTATCCAGAAAGATAATGTTTCTCATGGGATCCCCTATTTTTCCTTTTTGGCCCCAAATGGGACCCTCCATGGCTGTCGTTAACTATATTCTTTATGTTTGCTCCGTTGGGGCGGGCCGTAATTCCGTCAATTTGCCGGAAATCATGATCTTAAATCTCGGAAATTAGGAAATAGTTGAATGGAGAAATGAATATTTTGGTCAGAATTTATTAATGGAACAAACCATAAATATGTTTTGTAGAAACACAAACACCATCTATTTACCTTGAAGGCGAAACCGGTCGGTAAAAATAAATATAATTACGTGGAACATTACAAGTGCTTTATTAAACATTATCATAAATAAATTATTGTTGTCTCTGCTGACTTTTTTATACTACGTCGGGTGGCAGACAAGCATACGGCCCGCCTGATGTGAAGCGGTTACCGTAACCATATTAACGTTTGCAACATAAAATATTGCTCGCGCGCCGCCACCCCCGCTGCCAACGCAGCATCTCCTGCCAGCATATACATTTTCTTTCTTTCTTTCTGTGACCTCACTCACTCGCAGGAACACAACAACCCTCAAGGGAGTTGTTATTTGGCTGCGGTATTCTGTGAGGTGGAGGTACATTCCCCAGTCGGGTAGCTTACAATTACGCTCCCTACCTCTCTTTTCGCCAGAGCTTCGTTTGTCAGTCAGCAGGGTGCACCACGTGCAGGTGAAGTTGGCTTTTGTTCAAAGATCTAGATGAACCACTTACACCCCAACACCTGCCTCCATTGTGGCAAAAAGACAGCAAGGTAATTACCCGGCATACACTCGGTTCCGTGCTATTTATTGTCACGGCAAAACGCTAGTGCTAATCAAAAACAATTAGTTTTTGTTGGAAGGCATTTGACTTCCAGTGTTGTTTCCATTCTTTGAGTACCGCCTATATAACTACCTGCATTGTATTGAGAAAGCTCTTTATAGCCATTTTTTACTGAGGGTCAATTCTCGTAACTAAAATATAGTCAAAATTCAGTTTCGATCCAGTCTCGATCTCACAAATGTCACATTTGGTATTCTCGTAACACAATATGTAACTTCAAAATTAAATTTAAGCTTCATTATATCGAAATATGAGTGAAAATTAAACAAACTAAGAATGTGACTTTGCCAACAACAACAATTGATAATTATTAATTTATGAAATTGATTTCATAAATTAATTATTATTAATTATAATTATATACTTGAGTATATAATTTTAGACAATTCAAAATTCAATCTCGATTCGGTCAGCTTTCAATCTGCGTTCGTATAAAGATTACGAGAATTGGCCTTCTGGTGTGATGTTCGCTTACGACCAGTTAATATTAAACGTCATAGACCTCTGGCTTTATCTAGAATCCGTCAACATAAGAGTAGAATGCAGCAAAAAATGTTAGCCTAATACGGCGTACACAAGTCTTCTTGCTGTAATTATTTATTTGTGTAACTAGCTGCCCTGACAGAAGTTGTCCTGTCAAAACTTTACCCAGTATACCTAGAATATCCCACCAACGTTTCATTGCAATCGAATAAGCGGTAAACGAATGCATTAAGGACATACAGACAAACATTCATTTCGATATATATATATATATAGATTGTCCAGCCGTACCGTGTTCGTCGAGCATGACGTTAGAAATTGAACATTATTTTTTTATTACAAGCCTATAGTTTGTTTCACCGCAGTTATGCAGCCAAATAACAATTCCCTTGAGGGTTGATGTGTTCCTGCGAGTGAGTGAGGTCACCAGAAAAGGAGGTGCTGCGTTGGCAGCGGGGGTGGCGGCGCGCAAGTGATATGTTGCGAGCGTATAATGCGGTTACGATAACCGCTTCACATCAGGCGGGCCGTATGCTTGTCTAGTATAAAAAAAAAAGTGTTTAACATATCTTGCTAGTTAAATTTGATCCACTTCCCAGAGCCCCGGTTGTGCTCAAATCCTAGCAATGCAATGCATTGGAATGCACAATATTTTGTTTCTGGAACTGATAGTTGTACACTTCACGATTTTTTTTTCCATTCAGTTCACCTTTAATGACACGGTTGGGGTCTACGCAGACCCCAAGCACTATTTTATAGTCGTATTTTTGATTGCATGGTAGCTTCCCGTGCTCTGGGCTAATTGCCTCACGTGCACTATTAAACTATTAAGGCGTAGAGTGTTGTCACGCATTCTCACTGGTTATTTAACTTATTTTACGTCTTGGGGATACCTGGAGACCCCACGCGGACTTAACGTTATTAGAATTGACGAATATATAAAGAAGTATTTATATATTTTCGAGCATATATAATATTTTCATAATTGAGAAGTAACAGTGAGGATATATATGTATAAACCTGCCATAGGACAAAAATATTTTTGCCAACTCTCATCTAGTCAGGAAAATGTCTTATAATGTGCACCCATTCCGTCTGATGTTATTGTGAAGGACAGAGGACAACAAAAACGCATCCCAGCCGAGTGCAGTCACACGGAGCTAATAACGATCCAATACTCCCGAATGTGCTATAAAACTGTATTGCACCTGATCCCGACTAACGACTTTATTACAATGCCATATACTTCATTATCGCGCCCAGGGGAGTGACGACTCACAACCCATTCCATATGTTTCATAGTTTCGAGTCGCGCGGGCGGCGTCTTGTTTGCACTAGTGCTTTTCAATTTGAATATCTATTTCCAATGTATATTTGTACGTGAAATGAGAGGTTATTGTGAATATTTATAAGGGCTATGTTAGTGCTATGACTAGACATCGAGATTTCTTTTTTATTTTATATAAAGAGGAGGTTCATATTTACCTCCTAGTGCTACTAAAGTCTATTTAAATACAAAACAGTGCTCGGGCCGATGTGACATTGCGCTCACTAGTGCCGATGAGACATTGCGCTCACTAGTGTCGACGAGACATTGCGCTCACTAGTGTCGACGAGACATTGCGCTCACTAGTGTCGATGAGACATTGCGCTCACTAGTGTCGACGAGACATTGCGCTCACTAGTGCTGACGAGACATTGCGCTCACTAGTGTCGATGAGACATTGCGCTCACTAGTGTCGACGAGACATTGCGCTCACTAGTGCTGACGAGACATTGCGCTCACTAGTGTCGATGAGACATTGCGCTCACTAGTGTCGACGAGACATTGCGCTCACTAGTGTCGATGAGACATTGCGCTCACTAGTGTCGACTAGACATTGCGCTGACTAGTGCTGACGAGACATTGCGCTCACTAGTGTCGATGAGACATTGCGCTCACTAGTGTCGACGAGACATTGCGCTCACTAGTGTCGATGAGACATTGCGCTCACTAGTGTCGACTAGACATTGTGCTCACTAGTGCTGACGAGACATTGCGCTCACTAGTGTCGACGAGACATTTCGCTCACTAGTGTCGATGAGACATTGCGCTCACTAGTGCCGACGAGACATTGCGCTCACTAGTGCTGACGAGACATTGCGCTCACTAGTGCTGACGAGACATTGCGCTCACTAGTGTCGACGAGACATTGCGCTCACTAGTGTCGATGTGACATTGCGCTCACTAGTGCCGATGAGACATTGCGCTCACTAGTGTCGACGAGACATTGCGCTCACTAGTGTCGATGAGACATTGCGCTCACTAGTGCTGACGAGACATTGCGCTCACTAGTGTCGATGAGACATTGCGCTCACTAGTGTCGACGAGACATTGCGCTCACTAGTGTCGATGAGACATTGCGCTCACTAGTGTCGACGAGACATTGCGCTCACTAGTGCTGACGAGACATTGCGCTCACTAGTGTCGATGAGACATTGCGCTCACTAGTGTCGACGAGACATTGCGCTCACTAGTGTCGATGAGACATTGCGCTCACTAGTGTCGACTAGACATTGCGCTCACTAGTGCTGACGAGACATTGCGCTCACTAGTGTCGATGAGACATTGCGCTCACTAGTGTCGACGAGACATTTCGCTCACTAGTGTCGATGAGACATTGCGCTCACTAGTGCCGACGAGACATTGCGCTCACTAGTGTCGACGAGACATTGCGCTCACTAGTGCCGATGAGACATTGCGCTCACTAGTGTCGACGAGACATTGCGCTCACTAGTCCTGACGAGACATTGCGCTGACTAGTGTCGATGAGACATTGCGCTCACTAGTGCCGATGAGACATTGCGCTCACTAGTGTCGACGAGACATTGCGCTCACTAGTGCCGATGAGACATTGCGCTCACTAGTGTCGACGAGACATTGCGCTCACTAGTGCCGATGAGACATTGCGCTCACTAGTGTCGACGAGACATTGCGCTCACTAGTGTCGACGAGACATTGCGCTCACTAGCGTCTGTGGCACTGACGTTGTTTCTTGCCAACCACCGTGCGACGCGCATCTGTTTGTCGGGCGCCAAGCTTTAGCTTTACAACTTATTGTACTACGTGGATAATTATGCACGCAGAACATTGTAAACCAGATATTTTATTTGGCACCAAGCCCAAACAATCAGCAGTGATTTAGACATATTAAATTTATCACGTTTACCCATAATAATCATTTAATTGAATACTAATTATGATTGCAATTTCACATTTCAATAAATTAGCCATTGCTATTACAAAAACTTTAACATGAAAGGACTGTTTATAAATTGATAATTAAAATTAAAATTATTGCTAATTAGTGAATTGTCGTATACAAGGAACTATTATTAATACGAGTTACCTAAGAGAACGGTATCTAGGCTGAGCGCAGCGGAGGCCTATCATTAACACTCTCACTGCCAGAGGCGGATTTGTAGTCTTGGCCGCCCTAGGTCGTAATTTAGCTGACTTCTTCGTCAGCTGAATTTATTACTTATTATATGAATAGTATCTTGGTTCTTATGTATCAGCATTATACCTATTTGTATAATTCTACTCCGCAAAACCGTCTATAATTTGTAAGATTTACCCCTCGGTAATACCACAGTAGAAGTAATAGTACTGCAATATCCTGGTCCGACCGCCCTTAACATTTGGCAGCCCTAGGCCCCGACCTGGTTGGCCTTAAGGAAAATCCGCCATTGCTCACTGCTATGGGATCCGTCGGCGGGCCCCAAGATTTCGAGTGCGGAGAGCCGCTGTTATTTTCGCGGAAATTTTAATCGCCATGGGGCTCCCCGGCCACTATCAAAATATTTTATTCTGTACCCGCTAATGGTTTGCTTTATTTATATTGGCACGCTAATAATCGTCAGCTGACCGCACCGACTGCTCCTTTGACTTCCTGCGTTCGTCATTTTTCTGCGCCTTCGAAAATCTCCATACGATTTCATTCTGTAAAAATTATCAGACGACTCAGAATGTGATCCTGATTACATACCCTCGTCGTAATTTAATTATAGTATACATATACCACAGTGGAAGACAGGAAATTAAATTAAAATAAAACCTTATTTGTCCAACGAATTTGCACAAAATTTATAGTACCTGTAGGGGTCTGATCCTACAACTTTGTTCTTGGTGTATGTTGGTTGGTGAGAAGGTAAACTTCTTGTTAATTTAATTCTGGTTTTATTGTACTTCGTAAACAATACAATAATTATGATAAAATGGTATGAGTCGCGCGTGCGCCTTGATAGCCACTGAGCTGCGAACTAGTGAATTAATTATAAAATAAAATATAATGTAAAGTATGATACGACGCGCGCGCGACCCAAAGTGCTGATTCCAGAAAATGTACGGTGTTGCACCGTACATGCTCCGGGGCACAGAGATGAAATGGTGATGGTGATGATGATAACAAGTATAAGTTTTAGCAATACATAAGTAAGCAAACAATAATGTATAAAAGTAAATGTATACCCTTAATGTCTCTACGCATTATCACTTATCGTAAAAACTGGTCGATTAAATACCGGGGAAGTAGATCGGTCTACTTCACGCGGACACGCACTTAAGTCTCTGGTAATGCTGTTGCGAACAGAAGAAAGCCGCACCGCTCCAGACTCGAATGCCGCCAACGCCATGGACGCCGCCGCTGCCGCTTGCCGCCTGTGCTTCACGTGCCGATACAGTAAAATAGCTCCCACGATGCCTGTAGCTCCGATGATTATGTAAATGACGGCGTAGTGGTGAACGTCATGGTATGTTACATCGGTTGCCAGTACGGTGGTGTCCTTCAACTCCTTCAGTCTTCTTTCTAAGTACTGGAGTTGCTGATGTCGTTCACTCTCCGACTCATCAACGATAGTAGTATTTGGTATCGATAGGTTGAATACGTTGTTGATAGGATTGATGAGAACGTCCGATTTTATCTCAATGTTAGGAATCGTTCTGATTATACTCTTGTCTTCATTGTGTGTATAAACTGTAAATGATTCCGACTTGACAATGCACCCGTGAGAAATGCTGATGAGGCCGGCGTTTGTCAGCTGTGGCGCTGTCACCTGATCCGCGCATATCACTCGCAGTCGGCACGAGTCGCAACAAAAATAAACATACGAATTAATATTATTTAATTCGATCCATATGTTTTTACAGGAGTCGACAACTGTTGTGCATTGTTTTGATGAGTTATCCAAGTTACAAAGATTTTCTTCTTGTGTCATATGATATACTGGTTTTTGTAGATGGCAAAGATAACTGCTCTCTTGTTGGTGACAAGCAGTAAGATCCTCCCTCTTCATAGGAATGTAGGCGTCCTTGCCTAAGTTAATAGCCACGTACTCTGTGATTGGAACTGTAGTAATCATCTTCTTCTGATCTGTTGATTTTGGAATCGAAATAAGATGAAATATTTCGTAGGTGTCTCTACTGCTTAGAGGAACCTTGATTTCAAACAGCAGATAATCCGTACTCATTTTGGCCTTGACTTGCAGCAGACTATATAGGCCCTGCAGGTTAGTCTGTATGTTGTCGACTGGTAGAGTCAACTCCTTTGATATTTGGCTTGAAATGATGTGAAGTTGATCTCGAAGTTGGTCTGGTGACATCAGATGAAAGTTGAATCTCCCATGGTATATATCTGTTACAGTGTCCAACAATGTGTCTTGAATGTTTTTCAAGTTATGGACCATGTTGGTTGCAGTCATAACAGCTAAAGTGAAGTACTGAAGCGACGAAATGTTGAGAACTTCTGATTTTAAAGTGTTCACGGATTTATCGATCCTTAGCATTTGTTGATTTATTAATTTATGCTGTTTGTCCATGGCTTCTTCGCTTCTTTTGAGTAAGTTATACTCCGCTTCTACTATTGAGGTTTGATTACGCCACAATGATGCCAAATGTTGTTGATTGCTTCGTATGAGTGTAATATCTTTCTCATACTGTTCTGCGAATCTATCGTCCAATACGCCGAACAGTGAGTTTGCCAGGTAACCGACACCATTGATAAGCCCGCGCCTTGAGCGCGTGCGAGTCTGCTGATTGAGCAAAATAGTGTCGTAGTATTTTAATTCTGAGTAACTGATTTCACCCAGCGTCAAATATGATTGTTTTGATGTCTTGTTGGCCAACATAAAACGGCGTGTCCCTGCTAGAGCTCGCACCATTTTAGTAAACGAACTATAATTGTTTACAATATGTTTCATGGTGTCATTTTCCGTCACTTGATAAACGGATATTATGTTGGTTTGTTTTGTTGATCTCAATTCTTCATTCGTTTCAATGATTACTTCTTGTGGTTTATTTTGATATAATGGTAGCCAGTGAGGACCGTTCCACCAAAGTGAATGATCTTTCAATTGCGTAACAGTAAGCTCTCTACTAGCACAGTCCGCAGGGTTTTCTGAAGACTTTATGTAATGCCAGCAGTCTCCAGGCATCACAGCTGTCACTTCTTTGACTCTGTTAGCGACAAAGACCTTCCACTTGTCTGGATTTCCCTGTAGCCAGCCTAGTATTGCTGTTGAACCAATCCATCCGTATTGATTAATTTGGTAGTCTTTCGAACATTGTTTTACTTTCAGAATTGGGTTTGCGAGTAATGCAGCGCTGCATAATTCGAGTCGTGGTAATGTTATTTGTTTACTACCAACGACAACCAAGACCACTGTAGCTTGGTCTCCACGTTTAATTTTGCAATAAATGACGCCGGCGAATGCTTTCGTCGACGCATCACAAAACCCATGTATTTCAATTAATGAATTGTTTTCTGTTGTCATGAGCCATCTTTGGATTTTGAATTGATTTATGTTATGAATCTCAGCTTTGCATTTCACCCATTCGCTATTGATGTCATCTGGTAGAGTATCTGTTGTAAGTTGGTAATCTTCTAAGGGCTTCAGTGGATTATCTCGCCATACGATCTTCTGGTATTTTTGATGTTCTTCGCTCAAATAGATCTGACGAAACATTTTTTCGACGTCTGCTGTGTATGCGTATTTATATGTGTACCACATGGGAATCAAACCTTGTTGATCTTGTTGTAGGTTTGGTCCACTAAGCATAAGGTCGTTTAAACTGTAGTCGGTTGAAGTTGTAGCTGACGCATTAAATACGACGCGAAGTGCTGTCGTTTGTGATTCCTTTCGAACGCAATGGTGAGGCAAGTAACACTCTGGTTTCGTGTTACCGGGCGCTAAGTTCATATACCCCGCTGCTATGTATTCATTTTTGAATAATTTGTAGTCAGCTGCAATATTATTTTGTTTAATAAATTTCCGTTCCAATTGTACAAATTGTGCAACGGCCTTTTGTTTCGATGCACCTAAGTCTTGTGTAATGTTCGACTTAAGGGGCATGTGCACTTGATATCTGCCGTCTTCATGGCGTATGGTAGTAGATTTGTAATAATCGATGCATGCTTGATCTTCAGATGACAGAGAAGAATCTTGTGAGAAGTCTTCGATTTCCCAAAATTTTTGTATGTCATCTGGATTGTTGAGAATGACATTGCACTGTAAGGTAGGTTGGTTCATGCTTCCACTCAGTATCCAGCCGAGTCGTGTTTGTTGAGCGATCGGAGATTTTTCATCTGCGCGGCAAATACCATCTAATAAGATGCTGGAGTACACATCTGCTCCCAGCAGCAGATCTACTGGGCGACTCCTGTAGAAATCATTATCAGCCAGTTGTATATTTTCCAAGAATGGCCAATTTGGTTTTGATAAAGTGCAGCTTGGTAGATTGTTTATGAGGGTTTTCATTATAAAGACGTCCGTGTTCAGTGTGAAGTCGCTCTTAGTGGACTTGATATTGATATTAATTATGCCTTTGCAACTATTTTCTTTTGTTCCAATGCCAGAAATAGTGCCTTTACATTTACGTCTAGGCAGACATAATAATTGTGCTGATTTTTCTGAGATAATTGATGTCTGTGAGCCTTGATCCAGAAGAGCTCGGAGATTATGGTATATGCCATCAGCCGCTTGTACTTGAACAATCGCGGTGGCAAGTAATATTTCTGGTAGTTTGTCTTGCTGTGACACATGCGTGTTGCTGTTGTTTGGTTGCATGGGAACGGATGCTGGGCCATGTTCAGATGTTGATGCAGTGGTATGCATTATAGTTTGGTGTTCCCGTTGAGAAAATGCTTCATGAAGTATGGTATTGTGCGCACCTTGGCATTCCCGACACCGTTTTAGGGAGATGCAAGGCTTTCCAAAGTGGCTGTTCATGCAATTGGTGCAGAGGCGAAGATTTGTTACTGTTATGTGCTTACTTTGCGGTGACATTGATAAAAAAGTTGGACAATAGAAAAGTCCGTGTTCGTTGTTGCACAGAGGACATTGTTTTGGCCTCGATGGTTGATTTTCTTTTCTGCTGATTGTTTGTTCTGGTGTTTTGTTGCTTGTATATGTTTGAAAGTTTGATTTCTGGTATCTCATGTTCTGATTGTTTTGGTAATGGTTGGTTGATGGATTGACTGCAATAAATTCTTGTTTTTTACGACAACCCTCCATATGGGTGAATTTTCTTTCCAAAAAGTCCAACAATTCTCTCAGTATTGGCAGCTCTCGTGGTTGTTTTAATGATCTATGGTATTCATTAAGAGACTCGGCATCCAGTTTTTGAATGAGCAGATACACGAGGAGTGGGTCCCAGGTACTGATGTCGCAACCTAGGTTTCTTATTGCGTTGAGCGTTTCCATGGTAGTGTCATGTAGACGCTTGATGTGGTTAACAGATGGCTGTTGGATCGTAGGTATACTCATTATGTTGTGAATATGCGAGTTAAAAATAAGTTTCTTATTATCAAATCTGTGGTTAAGTATGTCCCAACAGTCTTTGTAATTATCGGATGTAATCGCAAGATGTTGAATGAGTTTCTCAGCTTCGCCTCGTACCTTACTTTTTAAAAACTGCATTTTTTGTGCGTGCGACAAGGATGGGTTATTATGGATTGTCTCCGTGAATAGATCCTTGAATGAAACCCATTGATGATAATTTCCTGAGAAGACTGGGATGTCTATCCGTGGTGTGGATTTTTCACGGTGTGCGACTGACCAGAGCTTACTGTTGATAGCTCTCTTGATTTTGTCGTACGTCTGTTCATGGTAAGTGTAGGATCGATCGTATTCTTGATCAACGCCTTGAGTCTCACTATCGATCTCCCAATGTAGAGTGTCGATTGTAGTCCATCGGGATTTCAGAGATTTGAGGTGGTCTTCAAATTCCCATGTTTCAGTAACGGAGTCTAGGTTGATATTCGACACTGTTCGCTGAAACGCTTTGAAATTGCTCGCCTGTTTTCTGAGCATTTCCTCCATCTTGCTGTTGGTTCCCCTTGATTGATCAGAGGTCGACGGTTGAAGACTGATATGAGAAGGCCTTGAATCCATCTGAGGGTCGTACGATTGAAATACCGTTCTTACTTGCTCGTATTTATCCTTGATTTGCTCGTACATGTTGTTTGTAAAATAACTATGGGTTTTATCACTGCTCGCCCACAGTTTTAGGTGGATATTTTGAAACTCTTGCCAGTATCCATCCAATGTTTTTAGTTTTCGGCTGATGTAATCCACTGTCTTCCTATCCCGACCATCTTTCTTGAAGTTCACAAGAAGTTGGTCGATAGCGTCAATAATTTGTTGTTGGTTTGCTAATAAATTCTCCATGATAGTTGTTTGTGAAGTTCTTGATGATAATTTCGACTTGGTTTGCTGGTTGTTGTCAGTGCTTTTGTTCTCTCCGCACAGTATGTGCGCCTTCTCAATTCGATTGGTGAGACCCGCTTGTGGGAGGCCAACCGAACCGATTCGCTACTGTACACAAGAATCCAAAAACACTTAAAAACTCGAAGGACCATAAAGATGTAGGGGTCTGATCCTACAACTTTGTTCTTGGTGTATGTTGGTTGGTGAGAAGGTAAACTTCTTGTTAATTTAATTCTGGTTTTATTGTACTTCGTAAACAATACAATAATTATGATAAAATGGTATGAGTCGCGCGTGCGCCTTGATAGCCACTGAGCTGCGAACTAGTGAATTAATTATAAAATAAAATATAATGTAAAGTATGATACGACGCGCGCGCGACCCAAAGTGCTGATTCCAGAAAATGTACGGTGTTGCACCGTACAGTACCTAAGTAAACTTTTTTTAAACAACTTATAAAAGCATGTTTTATAAATGTTTTTTTTTTGAAGTGAAAACTTCATTTCGTCTCTTTTTCTTTTTTGTTGTGCATTTTTTGGGATTGGTAAAAAATATTTAACTCGCGTCAGGCGCGAACCGGCGCGGCGTAGGAGAGGAAGTACTATCCCCCTCTCTTTCTACCGCGCGGCTAAAATGTATGTTTATTTTTATGTAATATAAATTATTATGTTTGTGTACGATAGCACAATAATTGAATATTGTATTTTACCACATAAATGATTAGTACTTTTATACTGATAAATGAAGCAATTCGTGCGAAATTATTCCTAAGCATTCCAAAATATTCAAAAATGCACAACGTTAATGTTCAAGTTTTCACATTTGCCGGCACTCCCGGAGTGCAAACCGTGTTTTTTTTTTAAATCAATTCATAATATGCTTTTTCTATAAAACTTGTTTAAAGTTCGCTGTTTTCTATGCAGCCTCCATTTTCTTTTCCATTTCGCTAAAAATGGTTTCCTTTGTACCGGCATGATACTCTTAACCTTAATAATCCTTTATTGCATAACAACAAAGTAGAATGAGTGTAGAAACTGGAGAAATACGAGTAAGATTTCTTTAACGTACACATATAAATTATGCTAAGGAGGACTTATCTCTTTAAGAGATTTCTCTGAGTTGGCTCAAAGAAACCTCACTAGGATACAGTGAATGTAATTGTACACTACTAGATATATGACCAGTAGCCTTGTTGGTTAGGCAACCAAGCGCCGATGGTCACAAGCTACTCGACTTACCCAAGTACCCAAGGGGGCAAGTCCCACTAGGATACAGTAAATGTAAATGTCTACTAGTAGATATATAAGCGGTTGCCCCGATGGTTAGGCAACCGAGCGACGGTGGACACGAGCTACTCGGCTTACCCAAGTACCCTATTTAAAGATGAAAGGGACAAGTTCTGACATCAGAGGCGTCACACACATTGCCGATCCTGTAAAAATCACAACGCTTTTCATGAAGAACCCTATACTGTAATCTCCTGAAAAAACCTTGTAGGTAGTTCATTCCATAACCTAAGAGCTCGAGATATGAACATCGTCTGGTCATCACATAGTGCGCGCACACTTTGGTTCAAATTCATCATCATCATCATCATCATCATCTCAGCCCACTCTCTACCATATTGGTATAGGCCTCCTTTAACCTCCTCGATCTCTTTCTGTTTTGGGCCACTTTGATCTACTTGATGCCCACCAGCTTTACGAAGTCGTCTTTCCATCGCGTCTGTGGCCTCCCGACAGGTCTTTTATATTTCCATGGCTTCCATTCCAGGAGAGTTTTACACCACGAGTCCGACTTTCTGGCTATATGTCCGGCCCACTGCCACTGGAGCTTCGCCACACGGTGTGCAGCGTCCGATAGCTGACTTTGTTTCTGTAGTAATTTATTGGTTTTCCTGTCCTGGAGTGTCACTCCAACCTTATGGTTCAAATTGGTGAAGGCGAATTCATAAAAGCATACCAGAGCAGGCGTATACGTATCTTCTTCTTTTTTTTTTATATACTCCGTGGCAGACAAGCATACGGCCCGCCTGATGTGAAGCGGTTGCCGTAGCCATATTAACGCTCTCAATATAAAATATCGCTCTCGCGCCGCCACCCCTGCTGCCAACGCAGCATCTCCTTCCTTTCTGGTGACCTCACTGACTCGCAGGAACACAACAACCCTCAAGGGAAGTGTTATTTGGCTGCGGTATTCTGTGAGGTGGAGGTACATTCCCCAGTCGGGTAGCTTACAATTACGCTCCCTACCTCTCTTTTCGCCAGAGCTTCGTTTGTCAGTCAGCAGGGTGCACCGCGTGCAGGTGAAGTTGGCTTTGGTTCAAAGGTGTTGATGAACCACTTACACCCCAAAACCTTCTTTGTCAACCTTTATTCATTCCAATGCTGAAATACGGGTCTCCCCTTAATCGAAGGGGTATAGAGCATACTCCACCGCGCTGCTTACTCAACTGCGGGTTGGCGTAGCCATACGTATAACAAATACCAAAAGTAACCAGATACAATCTAATAACGCAGGCAACCCGATGACAGTCCCACATAGAAGTTCATATGAAATACAGTTGTTCAGAAATCAAATATTCATACGCCCTTAGTCTTGTTTCAATATACCACATCCAATTCGCACACGAGAGCCTCTCGGATCCCCTATATACCAGGTTTATTGCGGTCACAGACAAGACTGAATTGAATACGTGTACTTAAATAGCTGCCTGGGAAGCGTGAATACAAAGGCCACTGCAGCACAGATATCTATTGCTCCGAGGCGCAGGCGTGTTCGTTTGCTTAGAGGCATACAAACTCGACTACATCACAGACGTTACTAAGTAGTCTATGCCAAGTCTTATGTTAAATTGTTTAGTGATAGTCACAAATTTGAAGACTTGAGGAATGTTTCAAATCAAACACCAATTTACTAATATACAACTAGCGAAAAAAATATATAACAAGTGAAGTATTATAAATTAATAATAAATATTCCTTTACACAGCGCCATCTAGACCCAAATTAAGCGAAAAGCTTGTACTATGGGTATTAGATAACTGGTATAATACTTAAATACACTTTTTTTGTAAATATATACATATAATAGATAGAAAACGCCCAGACCAAGACAAACAGACATGTTCATGCACACAAATGTTACACACACTTTGATCACGACTTCACGAGTACCTTTACCGAAGTAGACGTGTTTGTATTCACGCGTCCTGAAATATGAAGGTAAGATACAGGAATTTATTACAAAACGAGCGGTACAGCACGAGTTGTGTACTGCATATTATACTTACATGAATAACATGAAATAATCTGCAATTTAAACTGTGTTTACATCTTAACGGGTTACGCCAAAACTGTTCCACAGAGTTCTAGCAGACGCTCCGGGTTCTAGAAGCCCCCCCCCCCCCCCCCCCTCCCCCGCTCTCTACCGCCCTCTTACCAGAAAACAATACTACAAGCATGTTTATGTACTGGCATACTTCTCACGCAGCATCTCCGGGTAACGGCACTTACTAGGAATACAAAAGTTCCTAGTAACTAGTAACTGACGATACCAGAAGGGCCATATAGTCAAAATTCAGTTTCGATCCAGTTTCGATCTCTTATATGTCACATTTGGTATTCTCGTAACACAATATGTAACTTCAAAATTAAATTTAAGCGGGATTGTATCGAAATATGAGTGAAAATTAAACAAACTAAGAATGTTTCTTTGCCAACAACAAGAATTGATAATAATTAATTAATGAAATCAAGTATATAATTTTAGTCAATTCACAATTCAATCTCGATTCGGTTAACTTTCAATCTGCGTTCAAAGTTTTAGTGCACAAAAGGTCCAAGACGGTCGGTCGACGTGCCACCAGTGCTCCAGCGCTGGACCCATTTCAAGATACTAGGAAAACAAAATCCTCAATGTTTGCCATTCGAATAAGGTATTCTGTAAGGTGAAGAATGACATCGAACAGTAAACAACTTTATTTTCTAGGGAGGAAGCTCCCTACCTGATTATCAAACTTCACATACATTACCGTATCCCAGATATGATCGTTGGTCGTAAACCTGCGAGTACCTTCCCCTGTACACAGAGCTTAATTTTAATGCGTCATAAAACGGCCCGTGTACGCCCGTCTTTATGGCCACTCGGACAAACGCTAAATGAATTCGTTATGGCCGCAGAATATACAGGCACAGATAAATTTATCAAATATATCTAGCGACTTTTCTCTTCATCATCAATATTTTTTTATACAATAGCTATCTCTTTAGCTTTTAGCTTTTATTCGGCGGTTTAATTTTTTTATTAAAAAGTTTTTATTGATTCCATATTTGTCATATTTACCAGCCATATTTGCCAGATTGTACAATGGGGTGTTCAGAGGAGTTATGTGACGTGATGCCCACGGCCTCCTTCTACAGTCGCACCGCTCGCCATCGACAGGGAATTCATACACACACATTAGAACCGAAGTGGTGACGTACTGTGCGGTTCCAGAGAAGTTTTCTTACACGTATTATCAAGCTGTGGAATGAACTGCCTGTTGAGGTTTTCCCAGAAGACTTGAAAAAGTTCTTCAAAAAGGGCGTAAAGAGGTTTTTACAGGGTCGGCAACGCGCATGTGATGCCTCTGGTGTTACAGTCGTCCATAGGCTACGGTAACTGCTTGCCATCAGGCGGACCGTATGCTTGTTTGTCACCTTAGTGGTATTTAAAAAATCTGTCTCTTACATTGCCAAGAAGGGAAGTCAAATTCGAAATCTATCTAGTTCAACTAATTTCTTCTGATTTAATTCGTTGTGAGTTTCAAGACAGTCGTAGTTTTACCACGTTTTACTTTACCCTCGGGCATAGTATAAGGAATAGTACTACGTACAGTATGGCCACTCTTTGCCGCTCTCTCGTGTCGACCTCACCTCTCCTCTGAGACAAAATTTGGAACGGTTTATAAGGCGCCGCACGCGCACACGCTCATTCCCGCTCTACACAGATCTACACAGACGTCCTTGTTTTAATGTTTGGGATTAAGAAAAACCCAAGAATTCAAAGATTTTGTTTTATATATAGATAAAATTCGTGGTGAGTACGTTTGATGTATTGACCAAAAGGCATTTAATAACGCGCGCACTGTGCAACCTGTACGACCCATCATGTAGGTTGTATGCTTGTTGTCATGCAAGCGGTTTAAAAATAATCCAGCATTGGATAGGTATAGGCTGATGATGATGATGGTCGTCGACAACCCTTAATCATTCCATTGGGATACGGGTCTCCCCTCAATCGAGCACACTCTACCAAGCTGCTTGTCGGATAATGATGATGATGGTATAAAAACAAATAACAAGAAATTATGAAAGTAATAATTTGCTAAGATAAATTTATAATATTGTCAAAGCGATGGGGTGCACCAAGGGTTGGGTCTAGTGATGGGACGAGTGCGAGTGGTATTCGAATATACTATCTATCGATTCGTACTCGTTATAATTGTAATTTAATATTTTAAAACGACAGAGCTAATGGAATAAATCTGGGTAAGAATAATTTACCAATGGGACATAATGTAATGTAATAATGTAAATAGGACATTTTTTTAATGATATAAGACAATTTAATTGTATTTAGTAGGAAAATTATAATTAAACGACATTTGGTTGAATACACTCACTAAGTGATCTAAAAACTTTAAGAACATAATATATGTACTTACTTTATTCTCGCAATAAAGAATTTAAATTTGAAAAAAAAAATATTCACGTTGGAGCTCGAGTCAGAGGATTAGGTTAATGACTCGAGTACTATAGTATTTGAGTACGTCATTGTACTATAGTATTTTTTTATACCACATTGGGTGGCGAACATGCATACGGCCTGCCCGGAACGATTATCGTAGCGTTAGATATACAAGCGCTCACATCATGAAATATCACTCGCGCGCCGCTACCGCCGCTGCCAACGCAGCAACTTCTTCCTTCCTTATAGTACTTTCAATATTGGTTTTTGAAGATTATTTTTGTATTTTGATGCCAAAACTAAAAATATTGTAAACTCAATTTGACTAGCTGTGACAATAATGTTCAAATTTATGTGATTTACGTGCAAACCTTATAATTTATCTACTGTGATGGGATCATCCAATACTGGGCCCGGAAACTGAGCATGACCGGATCCAAAAAGAAATTACTTTTGAGGCAGCTACCAAGTCACCAAGTTGCACTGTATGTACTTGTTTTTTATATTACTAAGTTTAAGCAAACGAGAAGGAATTTCCGATTCTCAAGATACAAGTCAGACCTAGTTTGAGAGTCGGGGCTCATATATATAAAGAAATACAAGATAAGTAATGATTAGAATGTAATGTAACATTGTTGTTGTATTAGTGAAATAAAGATTTATTATTATTTATTTAAGTAACCGACCCGGTCAGTGAGCTTAACCCGCCCTATCTCCGAAGTTGAAGTCGATTACCATCCAATATTTTGATTCGAAAAATAGGTCTTACGTTTAAATTATTGACGAACTTCTTCAGCTTAGTCCGTACAGCTCCAGGGTTTCTACCAGCTAAGTTAAACATAAGTACCATAAATCTAAGCTGAATTTTCATTTACGTAATCAAAAAATCCACGGCAGCTGAATTTTGATTTACGTAATCAAAAAATCAAAGGCCACGGGTCCAAAAAAAAAATCTTTTGGGGCAGCTACCGAGTGTTCAAATTCTGAACTATAAGTGCTCGACTGCCCCAGGTTTTTGAGTAAATACTCGAGTCAGCCTGAATTAGCACATCTCTAGCTGTGTCGTCATTTCGAGGCTTAATTGGTGGAAATGAGAAAGACATTTAATTTGAAATGCTGCTAATGAAGCGGCTTAATTTAAAGTCAGATAAATACTAAATTACATTAACAAAATATTACCCTTTTCTGTCGTGTACTGAAGTTTATTTACTACGGGGGGAAAACAGGTAACTGTAGGCATATGGCCTGCCTGATGGTGTGATGTGATTATTGTACAGTCGGTTCTCTAAGATAACTGTACCTTCAGTGAAAAGTGATTCAAATCGAGATCACAGTATAAGTAATAGTACTACTTACAGTATGGCCACTCCCTGCCGCTCTCTCATGTCGACCTCACCTCCCCTCTGAGACAAATCAGAAACAGTTTGTATGGCGCCGCACGCACACGTGCTCATTCACGCTCTGCACAGACGTCGTTGTCTATATACTAGTCCACTACGCGACATTTGTATGGAGTGGCCGGGGTGTGTCGAGATATAGCGCTTTTGATATTTGTTAATATTATGCACCAGTAAAAAAATGCATTTTTCCGCCTTATCGCTACAGTTTAGACGGTAGGACCATAGGTTGTCTTAGGTAACCAGTCGTGCGCTATATCTGCATCCAATAATATTACAACATTGGATATAGTTCAACAATATAGTATACAATGTATACAAGGGCGGACTTATCCCTTTATGGAATCTCTTCCAGTCAACCACTGCCTTGCGAGATCACCTAAAAGGATACTTGCAAAGTTTGATATTGGTACATTATTTATTGACCTAATACTCCCAGCATAAAATGGTCCAGCGTAGTGCTACTATTAAGTGCGTAGAATAGCTATATAAAAGCTTTCGTCGCCCATGGAACGGCTTTGATGGCGGCTAATCGCGTTACCGACGTTTATGACACGCCAATATCGGCTACCAGTGCACACCACAGTACTAACATTACAAAAATAATTAGCATTCTGCTATAATCAATAAATAAATATTCCTGAATAAATTACACACTGCTATCTAGTCCCAAACTAAGCTAAAGTCAAAACTCTTTATTGCATAACTATTGGTCCGTGAGCCAGCAACAGATTTTCATGACCAATTTCCTCTCAAGCGATAACTCGGGAAATACTTCAGAGAGTTGTATTATGCCGTATGGTTAACGTCAGCTGCCGCTCCGTGGGTGGGTTGCGCAGCGGCAGCCTCTTAAACACGTAAGAAAAAATTGTTTTCAGTCATTTCCTCCCGACTGAAAATTTGTTAAATAATAGTTAACGCAATTATTCGAAGATAAAAAAAAGTCAGCTGGCCGTACCGTGGTGGATTATACGACAGCTGGTCACACGAACATGCAAAAAAAAAAAATCCGTTCAGTGATTTCCTCTCACTTGAAAATTTGTCAGACGATATCTTAAATGCAACTTTGAATAAATAAAAACGTCAGCTGCCTCTATGTTGGTGGAAAGGGCGTCATCTGATGCAGTGAAAGGTGGCTTCAAGTGGGAGGAAATCACTGAACGAAAAATTTATTTTTGCATGTTCATGTGATGTGTCATTTAACAAATTTTCAGTAGGGAGGAAATTACTGAAAACATTTTTTTTACGTGATTAAGATGCTGCCGCTGCTCAACCCCCTCACAGAGCGGCAGCTGACTTTTATCATACGGCATAATACAACTCTCTGAAGTATTTCCCGAGTTATCGCTTGAGAGGAAATGACTGACAAAATATACTATCTGGCTCAAGGACTATATGTTTAAAGAGGACCAACAAAAGATAAGACAAAAGAGAGACCAATATATCTATATCGACTAAGACTGACCCGACACACGTTGTCTGCAAATATTGCATATAAAATGCTTACATAGAAACATCCAGACCTAGAAAAAACATATATTTATGTTCATGCACACAAATATTTGTCTTGAGCTGGGATCGAACCCTGAACCTGTGACCTAGGAATCAAAGTGGCCGTTGCTAATCGAGCGCAACAACGTTGGTTTTCCGTCGAATTTCTTCATTCTGGATTACATCCCTTCGAAAAACCTGAAGCATTGATGATCGAAAAAAATATTTTACTTGCCACACATGATTCTAAAACTGGGTATTACTAAAAAATTACAATACGTAACATGGCCGCCAACATATAGTCTTAACTCAGCTGAGACATTAACCACAGCGCTAATATTCTACTGGAACCACACGACTGCACTAGCGCCGCTGTGCGGTTGAGTAATACAACAATAACAATATCATGGTACAAGAATTCATTATAGATATGTTAAAAACAGAAGAAAATCAGAAGAAAAAAGTTTTTTGGTCTTTTGAAGCAAATCCTTTTAGCGAGGTTGTGCTTCTAAACAAATGATAATGATGCTATTCTAAAACGCAAATTAAACATCAATAGATTTCAACAGTTTACCTAAATATATCTCGAGCATTCCTGCCTGATAAGCGGGTCGCAACTTAACGCTATTACGCGCACCATGACAGCGGTCCCCAACGGCCATGATGGCGAGATAACTCTGTTACTGACCCATATTTACGACACGTGCTCGATATCGGTGCATGTAGCAATACTGGAGAGCATCATTTTCACTACGTGGTGTCAAAAGTATACAATTTTTGCGGTTATGGTTTATTTATGCCAAATCACGTGGTCGTGTAAAAGAAAATATTTAGATAAACTGTATTTTTTTTGTCTAGAATTATTTATTAGGGGAGTGACGAAACAAAAATGCTTAAGTAAAAAATTATCGAGGACGTATTCTATGGACGCTTGTGCCTTCATACCTTTTATGTGGAATCTTATACTGTAGTCTCTGAGCAAAATTCGGCAGAATGTTCATTCCACAAAGATCGGGTAAGAAAACCTCTCTGGAACCGCACTGTAAGTGACTATATTGGCTACAATGTGTGAGGATAACTCTCCTGCCGATGACGAGCGATGCGATTATAGACGGATTCTGTGCATCATAGCATCATGTCAAACGTTTTAGATTGTATTTATTAATCCACAACAAAGCCCAAGTAAAACTGCAAAAACGACATATTTTCTCTACCAAATAACTCCTATGGACTTGTTAATGTTTACATTATTTAAATGGTCGAAAAGTGGGTATTAAAATATGAATGAGAATAATCTATTTGGGCCTACTGAACCCTTAGTAGGGCCCTTAACTTGAGGAGGTTTGAGAAGGGCCAGGTATAGATGTGAATAAACATGTACCATAATAAACACAATAAACAGTATTATGAATTCTTTATAAAGGTAAAATCGACGCACGCATTCAGCGACACGAGAGCGAGAACGGGGTACTCGATTGTGTCGTTGTTAGACAAGTTAAGTAGATAGCCTGGTAAGTACGCCTGTCTATGGTGTAGCGATACATCATATTATTTAGCATTAATCATAAATCGCTATAATTAAAGTTATACTGCATCAAAACCATAAGCACAGGTCGTAGACCGAACAATATTATTATCTTAAGTAATGATTACTTTTTACAATTTAATTAGCCACACCTCAGTGCATTATGACAATACCCGATCGTTGACCGAAAATTAAGATGGATTTCATTTAAACTAAAATTAAAATAACGTCGCGTGTAGCCAATAACGAGCAATAGAAACATTTATGTAAGGCGTCCGTCCCTCTTCCGCAATAGCCCAGTATCTAGTCTACTTAGATCTCATCTTCATAGCCCATTTAGTTTTCATCACATTTTGCAATAAGTCCAAGCCTTCCGAGACCTGTTGATGGGCATTGATCCTGGAACGGGTCACGGCGGGTGAACAACAAACATCTCATCTCAAAGGGGTCTCTATTGGATCCATATCTCTGCCTATCAAATGGCCGGGCTTGGCTCGTGATCGAAAGAGATATAATATTAATTTAATATGAGCAGAATATTAATAATTATATATAGTGCACACATCTATACAGCACATCGTGCCGAGAGTAAGCAGATGCTCCATATTTAGGTATTTCCAAATTAGTTTAAAAATGCTAATGCAATAATTTTCTCTTAATTATATTAACAGTTGATAATACGAGTAGCGTAATGAAAACAATTATTTAAAAGAATATATAGAACACCGTTTGCTTTACTTTCATCCTTTGTTCAACTTTTGTATTGACTTTTGTAGTGTTAATAATAATTTTTAAACTTCCGCGTTGCATGATGCCTTTTTGCCTGACGTTTCGACCAGAAGGCCAATTCTCGTAATTTTTCTATGAACGCAGATTGAAAGTTGACCGAATCGAGATTGAATTGTGAATTGACTAAAATTATATATTTGATTTCATTAATAAATTATTATTAATTCTTGTTGTTGGCAAAGTAATATTCTTAGTTTGTTTAATTTTCATTCATATTTCGATATAATCCCACTTAAGTAAATTTAATTTTGAAGTTACATATTGTGTTACGAGAATACCAAATGTGACATTTGTGAGATCGAGACTGGATCGAAACTGAATTTTGACTATATTTTAATTACGAGAATTGCCCCTCAGGTTGCACCGGCCGTGGTCACAGGCTGATTGTCTCATCGTTGTCACTCTGTCTCCGTTATCGAGTGTTGTGCAGAATAGGGACGTCGACAGTGTAGTGAGTCGCGGTACATATATTTATATAATATATACAACAACACGTGGGTAGATGAAGATTCATCGAGCTGGAATAATAAAGGTACGTAAAAATACTTTACATGCGTGATCGCATTAATTTCCGTTGTTATTATTATTTTGTTGTGTTTCTATATCTTATTCCAGTTTCAGGTATATGCCGAAAAATTTTGTTTTTTTTTCTTTTTTTTTATACTACGTCGGGCGGCAGACAAGCTACGTCCCGCCTGATGTGAAGCGGTTACCGTAGCCATATTAACGCTCGCAACATAAAGTATCGCTCGCGCGCCGCCACCCCCGCTGCCAACACAGCATCTCCTTCCTTTCTGGTTACCTCACTGACTCTCAGGAACACAAATACCCACGAGGGAATTGCTATTTGACTGCGGTATTCTGTGAGGTGGAGGTACATTCCCCAGTCGGGTAGCTTACAATTACGCTCCCTAAATCTCTTTTCGCCAGAGCTACGTTTGTCAGTCAGCAGGGTGCACCGCGTGCAGGTTAAGTTGGCTTTGGTTCAAAGATGTTGCTGAACCACTTACACCCCTAAATTGCTGTCGGGAATCTTCTTGTTCCTCAGTTACTCGTAATGATTCAACACTCTGACGCTTGTCCAAATGATATTTTGTATACCTAAAGCAGGGTCCCCATCAGGTATCATTGGTTCACCACGATCTTTAGAGCCAAAGCTAACCTCACCTGCACGTGGTGCACTCATTATGTGTTGTCAATATCAGCTCTAAAGATCGGCAGGCTGATGTGTCAAGCCACATAGCACGCAGAACTGATGGAATGTGAGGCAGGAAAGTTCTGGAATGTTGACCACGGATCATAAATTGCAGCACAGGATGACGAACCCTCTAGATATACCGACAATGTGATAAGGATGCAAACGGCACAAAACCGATAATTGTGGAAATCTATATGGCAAGCCGTAGGCCGTGTGGTTTCTGGCAGACTAAAATACAATCACTCCGTTTCTTCCCGTGGATGTCGTACAAAGAGTGTAGGCCAAATCCTCCTTCCGTCTAGGATGGACGAGAGAGGGTCGTGCTTCTGTAGTGGAGACTAAAATTGACCTGATGATGATGGGGCAAGCCTATGTTCAGCAGTAGACATCCTTTGCCTGGAATCATAATGAGTGTAATATATTTAGTCAACAAGTTGAATGTAAAATCGTGTCTATCAAAACATACTTTGAACCAATATTTCCTTGATATTACGGTACTGCTCGAATATATTTGTTACAACAACAACTCGCTACTGTTAATCGAATAAACTTACTATTAATCTAGAACTTGCTAAGTGTTTTAGTCTGAGATTATTCGCAAAGGACATTAAACACAAAGATGACAAATTAAAAAGTCAACTGCAACTTGAAACTTCATCAAGCAAGTTGACTTTGCAAATGGGTGACTTTGCCATCATAGTCCGGGTGGATACAGTCGTCAAATATAAATCGTCTGTTCTATTAAAAAGGCCATTTCTTCCCTTTATATCGTTTCAACGGGGACGCATCATATTTTATAGGCTATTTGGTCCATTTTATTGGGGCTGTTAAACTCAGATTTCTTAGATCGCGTTTCAACGGACGGGTCCTCTGCGTCGTACAATAGTTTATGAAGTATTTTATGGACTAATAATCTTTTAGGGGACCCAAAATTAATAAAGATGTGAGACTTCCGATATCTTACTTATTAAAACTTTTTTGAAAAAGAATATACATCAAGCATGTTCTTCGCGATAAAGAAGCGTCGATGCATCTGGACACTCGCCTTGATGACAGTTTGGCGGTAAAGCATAGACTAGTCGGCTATCCCGACAAAAATACGTGAATATCCTGTTTAATTCTAAGGTAACTCGATTTTTTTTTATTTGAACAATCACCACTGCCCATAAATCAGCAACACCAAGGGGTCGCCGATCCGTTGCCAGCCTATTAAGGGAAATATTGACTCTGTTCTTGAAGGCCCCCATGTCGTATTTATTTGGGAATACTGCTGATGGAAGCTGATTCCACAACTTCGCAGTTCGTGGTAGAAAATGTCTAAATAAAAAGTAAATGTCGTTTACGTACATATTCTCTATCATCGCTAGCATCATCATTTCTTCCAAAGGTCCACTGCTGATAATGAGATTCCTGAGTTTATCATGTTGAGATACTCTGAGTATAGGTACGGTGTGTCATCTTGAACTTACGAATGAGATCCTTAGCACGAAACAAATAATAGTACTCTCATAGTAAAAGACCTCGCTGCAAGATTATGGCTATCTATGTAAGAGTAAAACAAGTTGATAAAATGTATACACAAAATGACTCTACAACGCTATTTACACTATTAAGTTTCGCTCGAAGGAGGGTCGAGTCACATATTTATAGCCGGGGACGATGTACTAAAAACAACATTGATTGGTTTGCTCAGCACTGGAGAGAAAAAAGACATCGACGAGCCTCACAGCCAATGGTTGCATGTTGTATATAATAAATTTAACTTCTTTTATATTTATACAAGTATAGCACTTGTATAAACATGACGACCCCGGTGGTCGAACGACTAGCAAAGGCCACTTTGACTCCGTGGTCGTGGGTTCGATACACCACCCCGCACATGAAAACATTTGTGTGCATGAACATGTTTGTTTGTCTTGGTCGGGGTGTTTTGTAAGTAATATATGTATTTACAAAAAAATGTATTTAAGTACATATATCAGTTATCTAGTACCCATAGTACCTAAAAGCTTTGCTCGATTTAAGGCTAGATGGCACTGTGTAATTTGTCCAGGAATATTTATTTATTTATAATTATTTAAGGAAAACTGTGGATTGTAATTCCATCTTTTATATGGAGTGACGTAGAATTATTTTTTCAGGCCACGTAAAATTAAGTGCTAACGATGATTCATCAGCAAATTAGGCAAAATATGTATCGAAAATTTAAAGAAGGAAAGGCCTAAGACAGGCCTGTTCAGACTGAAGCGAGCAGTGTATACGCTAGAAATAACTGATGTTAGGCGAGTAAACTAATTGTAGCTACACAAGTGAATAAATAAATATATATAAATAAAGAATTTATTTATTTGCACAAAACATAAGTAGTTTACATACATTTGCATGCAAAGTGTCTTTGAAATTGTAAATTTTAGTTCATCATGTCTTACCTTGTCGGCGTACAAACATTTGAGAAAGAGCAACTAACTACTGTGAATTGGTTTTATAGTCGACATACCTGGCACCTCGGCGGCAATTGAATTATTTCGTTAGGCAACTTGGCCCGACTCAATTTGGACCAAGTTTGCACTGGGCAGGTTATTGGAAACTGTATCAACTTCCGCAGGCAAAGTTTGGCGATTTGGTTTCATACGTGGATAGGAACGAGTTTTGATTAAGTTTTAGTTTTCTATACGTTCTTTTTATAACATTTATTGTTATGTTATAAACGTTCGTAGAAGGACTTGCGTCCGCGATTTCTAACACGCGTATTCTGGTATCCGTGGGGATTTTTAGAATTTTTTTCCTAGCAGATGCCTAAGATATTGTGATGTTAGGCATCTACTAGGAAAGGATTTCTGAAAGTTCCCACGGTACTATCACACCCCAGTCACTCCATACAAATGTCGCGTCGTTTACTACAACATAAACAACGTCTGTGCAGGGTGTGAATGAGCGTGTGTGCGTGCGGCGCCATAGAAACTGTTCCAGATTTGTCTCAGCGGGGAGGTGAGGTCGAAACGACAGAGCGGCATGGAGTGACCTTACTGGACGTAGTACTATTCTTATACTGTGATACTACCAATACTACGCCAAATTTTAGCCCGATCCGTCTTTGAGCTATGCGACGATGGATAAGGCAGTAAAAAAGATAAACCAATTTCAGAATTAGAATATATTAAGTCTTTATTGCATATAATAAATTACAGAATCATACTTTTGTATGATGATGACAATGTAATGACAATACAAAAGGCGATCTTATCGCTATAAGAAATTTCTCCCAGACAACCTTAGAGCTGAATAGCGTCGATGAGGGTATCAGTCTAATCGATCACGCAAGATAAGCAACGTTGACCATAGTCTGTCTATGATTGGCTTTATTTATCCCAAGCTCCATCATGCTTTGGGGAGCATGTTATGCCGTCGCTCACGGTTAAGACAGAGGCCTTTAGGCAGATTGAAAATATTGACCTCAGCCAACCCGCAGTTTGAGCAGTATTGGTGGAGTAGTTATGTTCTAAACCATCTTTGTGCTCTAAACCCATTCGATTTAGGGTAGACCCGTATCCCAACAGTGGGATGAATAAGACTTGATGCAGAACCTTTTAGTAATGATAAAATTACAACTAGATTAAGTCGAAACATAAACTTTGGGGTGTAAGTCGTTCATTCAACATCTTCGAATCAAAGCCAATTTCACCTGCACGCGGTGCACCCTGCTGACTGACAAACGAATCTCTGGCGAAAAGAGAGGTAGGGAGCGTAATGTAAGATACCCGATTGGGAATGTACCTCCACCTCACAGAATACCGCAGCCAAATAACAATTCCCTAGAGGTTTGTTGTGTTCCTGTGAGTGAGTGAGAGCACCAGAAAGGAAGGAGAGGAGATGCTGCGTTGACAGCAGCGGTGGCGGCGCTCGAGCGATATTTTATGTTGCGAGCGTTAATATGGCTACGGTAAGTTCTTCACGTCAGGCGGTCCGTATGCTTGTCTGCCACCCGACGTAGTACAAAAAAAGAGAAAAACTAAGTATGAAAATTCCGTGCACATTACGAATGACACGAGTAGCATGATTGCCTAATATGCCACGTCAATATCTCCCCAATGAATACCCATTATCTACGTAAAATGACGTCAAATTGTGTCGCCACGTCGTAATATAGTTTATCAGTCATATTTAGCTGCTGTTTCGCAACTCACTGATGATATCGATATAAATATGTTATGAAAGATTTTTATTGTTTGCTGATTACTTACTCATTCATCATATACATATAGCACAGTAGAAGTAATAGTACTGCACACAGTATGGACTTTCCCTGCCGCTCTCTCGTTTTGACCTCACTTCACCCCGTGTCTAATTTAATTTTAGCCGTGTACAATGACTGAGCAATCTTTAGCATGTTAAGTATTGTGATTCTTTTTATAATATAAATATCTTTCGTCACTGTAGGATACTGTATTGAACCATTTCTAATATTATTTTTATAAAAAAAAATAAGCTTAATTCAATTTTTTTAGCTCATACCTCATATACGAAGAATATCCTTTGCCAGCCTTATATGGGTAATAAAGAAACCGGTCGCCTATATTGAATTGTACCTCTCTACTATTCCACATCGTCTGGCACCAAGGATATGGGAACAGATTTCTTGTTTATTTTTATACAAACAGACATACGGTTCATCTGAGCGGCTACCGTAGCCATATAAATGCGCGCAAAATCATTTAACACTTACGCGCACAACCCACTCTGTCAACGCAGTAACTCATTTCTTTTTGATAACCACACTCGCAGGGACACAACAACCCTGGCTAAAGGAATTATTATTTGGCCGCGATATTCTCTGAGGTGGAGATACTTCTTAAAAATCTTTGCCCTATCCCTTTTTTGCCAGAACCTCTTTCTCCGGTAGGATTATTCTACGTTCAGGTGAGGTTGGTTTTAGCTCTGAAGATCGTAGATAGCAAAAGATCGTGGAGAGCTACTTACCCCAAAACAACTTTTTTTTTAACGATTTAATTAATAACAATGACGTTTGATTATGCCAACCTCATAGGGTAGGTCACGTGCTGCCTCGTACTGGACTCGGTCCCTCATGGACTGGCACGAAGAGGTAATTTTTTTTTGAATCGGTCAAGTGACCGAAAACACAATTTTGATACGCTGAGAAATCCGGTCAAGTGGTCGCATATCTGCGAATAGGTACAAAGATCATATTCCACCAAAAATCATTTTTTTATAATGAGATATAGTAATTGTATGTGTATTTTTTTTTACTTTTCTTATTGGCAGATAACACATATAATAACAACCAATCCAAACCCAATCAGCAAACAATAAAAAAAAAACCACATAGTACAAACATTTGTGTGCATGAACATGTCTGTTTGTCTTAGTCTGGTTGTTTTCTATGTATCTTATGTATGTATTTGCAAAAAAAAAATGTATTTACGTATGTTTATCAGTTGTCTAGTACCCATAACACAAGCTTTGCTTACTTTGGGGCTAGATGGCGCTGTGTAATTTGTCTGACAATATTTATTTATTTATATTTATTGGCAGATATGGTTCTGAACTTGTTCAATGCTTTAGCTTTGTTTCGTTGTTGCCAAACATTTAGGTTTATTTTTGTTATTTTATTGTAATAAATATAGTTACAATAATATGTTATAGACTATAGTGCTCACTTTTGTGTTTGAATTGTATTCGGAGGAGAGCGTTGATATCTGCGACACAGTTCTATACTACTGCAGATGTCATCGTTTCAATGTTGAATTTGTATATAATAACTTTGTTCCAAATAAAGTATTATTATTAAAATAATATCAACGCCTGCCGAGACCTGCTCATGGGTATGTTGTTCCATTGACATATCCTGGAGCGGGTCACGGCGGGCGTACCACATTACATTTAACTTCTCAAAGGGGCCTCTATGCGTTGAATCTATATCCCCGCGCACGCCTATCAAATGACCGGGCTTGACCCGTGTTTAAAAAGAAAACAATAATTAAAATAAATTCTTTGTAAGAAAAAACATTTATAAAACTCTGTATTTTTAAACTATAAGATACCTAGAAAATATATGCATGCTTGCATTTTTGAATAAAGGATTTAATTTATGTGCATACTCTATGCGAGTCAGCCAAGAGTTTTATTTAATTTAATTCTTTAACAAACGGATAAGTGGTTTTCTACTTCATTTCTCTTTGAATTATACAATCTAAGTTCGTGATTAAAACCAGCCTTTGTTATAAGTTCAGTTAGCAAACAGAGATTTAAAGTCTCGTCTGTACTAATATTTATACAAAGTTACTTGTATTCACCTAACACTTTATCTCAGACCACAAAGCTGTGCGCTGGCGGCACGCCACACCTTTTGAGTACACAATCTTGTAGCCAATTGCCAATTAGGTTTAACAAGGGTCGAGCTGAGAACCACAAGTTAAATCGGCCCCAGAATACTACCTTGCGAGATGCCCGTAAACTTTTACTGGAAGGCTATTGTTTAAATGTAGTTTTGAATTGGGTGTTTATATAGTTGCAAAGTTGTTAATTTCCTAGACTTGTACTGTTAATGTTGTATCACGTGATTCACGTGTTAACGGTTAGTTTCGCAAATAATTTTGAATTTTAGTAGTTTCCTGAGAATTGTTAAGTTTTAGAAGTAATGAGTTATGTCTGCTAGTTGTTATTTAGAAAATTCTTGGTATTTTGTCACAGTTCTAGTTTAACTTCTACTAAATCTATATCTTTCTACATATAATAAAATTACAATCGAGGCGTTTCAGTGTAATAAATATATTTTCAAAAAACAATTACTTCTATCACTGGGGCAAAAACAAAATATTTTTAGATTTTAGACTTTTTGTCTGTTTGTCTATACGTTTGTGCACGCTAATATAAGAAACGACTTAGGTGATTTGAATGCTGTTTTCATTGATGTATTGTAGCAAGATTCCAGTAATATACATAGTGTATGTTTGAAATCATTTCAGAAACAAAATATTAACCGTTGCTACCAATAAGTAACGTACCTGGCAACTGTCTCAATATAAAGCTTGCCAACAGAAAAATACAACCAAAATTCTCCAATAATATTCTCAAAGTGTACTTGACAGAGTCTTCATTTACAAGTTCATAACTTCCGAGCAATTGAGGATACTGACAAACAAGGCAACAACACATTCAAATATAAAAATGCGATGAGAACGGATGATATCCTCATCTCAGGGGCTGTAGTTTGCGCTCGTTTGCGGTTACAACTACGGAACTTGTTTGCCGTGCTCGGCTAAATTATTCCACATTTCCATATTATTAAACAGAGTCTACAATTCATCGATCCTTGATTAAATGATAGGTAACAAGGTATAATAATAATATAATAATAAGTGGTTCATCAACATATTTGAACCAAAGTCTACCTTATCTTCACGTGGTACACCCTGCTGACTAACAAACGACGCTCTGACAAAAACAGAGTAGAGTATAGCGTATTTTGTACATAGAATCTCGCGGTTAAATAATTGGTAACCCTTAAAAGTTGTAGTATTACTGTGAGGGAGAGAAGTTACCAGGAAGAATGGAGTTGCTGAGTTGGAAGCGGGGGTTGCGGCGCGCGGCCCATATCAATACATATAATAAAACAGTAGGAACCGCGTGTCTGTACATTTGATAAAATTAACAAAAAATGAGTGTGGACGATAAAAAAAGAGTAACAGAACACAAAAAAGATTTTTTTGATTTTTTTGTCTGTCTGTCTGTCTGTCTGTATGTACTCGCTAATCTTTAAAACTACTGAACAGATTTTTACGCGGTTTTCACTAAAAGATTAAGGTCATTCCTGAGCAACATATAGGCTTTGTTTCATCGAAATCTGATCTATATAATAAAACAGTAGGAACCGCGTGTCTGTACATTTGATAAAATTAACAAAAAATGAGTGTGGACGATAAAAAAAGAGTAACAGAACACAAAAAAGATTTTTTTGATTTTTTTGTCTGTCTGTCTGTCTGTCTGTATGTACTCGCTAATCTTTAAAACTACTGAACAGATTTTTACGCGGTTTTCACTAAAAGATTAAGGTCATTCCTGAGCAACATATAGGCTTTGTTTCATCGAAATCTGATGTCAGATTAAAAAGTTATCGTCATTTAAAGTTTAAAGAAAATTTTTCTTTATAGAAAATCACTCATCACAAAATCTAAGAAACTACAAGTGCTAGGAGTCTGAAATTTTGTATGGGGGTTCCTTTCAGGACGTAGATGCTCACTAAGACGGGAATTTGGTAAATTCAACTCCTAAGGGGGTGAAATGGGGGTCCAAAGTTTGTATGGGGAACCAAGATTAGTTGGACTATTTTATACGAAACTTTACACGAGATCTTCTGTAGATAAATGAGTAAACACGTGTTTCAGGATTTTTCAAAATTCAACCCCTAAAGGGGTGGAATGAGGTGCAAACGTCTGAAAATCGACATGGGTATTGTTTTTATGGTTTATCGGGTCGCTGATTCCGAAAACAACAGCTATTTTATAATCTAACATAATCGACGTGACACAAGAGCACTCCTGTGGGGGTGCGATGGGGTTCAAATGTTACAATATCAATATGGGTGTTGATTCTATGGTTTTCTAAAATGTCAATTACGAAAATGGCATCGATTTGAAAACGTGGACACGAAATTTCCATCTCGGTATAAAAATCCAAGATTTGGAACACCTGATGCAGACCATAATGGTTCAGCTAAACTATAAGAAATATAAAAATGACGCCATAGCAAAAGTTGTTCAGCCTGATGAGTATAAATAGTTTAACAAAATATTGATTGTATTGTAAAAAAAATAACCACACACAGTGCTACTTTTATTCTTACCTGCTACAAGGTAGACGCAATAGTCTTATTTATTTTATATATGTACAATATAAAATAATATATAAAATATTATATATATATATAATATAGTATATATATATATATATATATATATATATATATATATATATATATACTAGCGGCCGCCCGCGACTTCGTACGCGTGGAGTTAGTTATTTGCAAATAATTTTTAATTACATTCGAAAAAGCTAAATACCTAATGAAAGGAAAAAGATGAAAAAGTTAAAAACAATCAATACCTAGACGAATTTTTAGAATCAATGAAGTCGACGGATATTATTTTTTAAATCCTCTTTGTAGAACCTAAAGTACTTTTTATTGTTATAATACATCCCTCCTTATAATAATAAGTATGTAGTTGTTTTCAATATTTTTTATACTTAAATATCATTTAAAATCCTTCTGCCATAATTACTTTAACTCCAATAACATTGGATTTTCATACAAATTTCCAACCCCCGTTTTAACCCCAAAAAGGGGTTGATTTCCAAAGATACATTATTATTACACCTCCACACCATCTATAGAGCATACATTTTAAATTTCAAGTCTCTTGCTTCAAAAACATAGGACTTTCATACAAACTTCCAACCCCCATTCTACCCCCTTAGGGGTAGAGTATCGTAAAATCCGTTCTTAGCGGATGTCTACACCCTATAAGGAACCTACCAGCCAAATTTCAAGTTTGTAGGTGTTATAGTTTCTGAGATTTCGTGATGAGTGAGTCAGTGATTTTCTCTTTTATATAGAGATATATATATATATATATATATATATATATATAGAACTGACTAAACAGACCACGTTAACCTTTTTTTTTTTTTTTTTTTTTTTTTACGTGGGGAAATCCGTTAAGGATACCACGCTGCCCAAGCGTGGTTATGTCGGACTCTGCTGCCATGACCAGTGGCAGCCATACCGACTAAAACCCCACGATCTCCTTCCCTCCGCCGATTGGCGGGGACACGGGAACTGCGAAAGCATTACCTCCGCGACCCCGCCGGCGGTTGTCCGTGAGGACCCTCCTCCTGGGGAACCCGAGTTTCTCCCCCTCCTCGATCAGTGGCGCACCGGGAGACATACGGCACGCCGACACCAAGGGTTATTTTTTAACGAGGTTTTCTTCCTCGTCTGTTTGGGTATGATGAAACCGGCTCTCCGGGCGTCATAAGACATTCCCGGCCTCGGTTTCACCTCCCCCCGCCTCTGTAATTTTTTAACGAGGTTTTCTTCCTCGACAAATCGCACCCCAGTGTACCCCTCGCTACCTACACTGGGGAGCGCTCCTCCACTGTGCGCCTCACCGTGACCTCTGCTAGCTCAGAGGGACGGGAGGCGCAGACGCCCAAAAGCGCAGTACGAGTACTGCGCTTTCCTCCACTGCCAGAACATTGGCCAACGGTCAGCAAGATCTCCGCGAAGAGAAGTTACTGATCGTTGTTGCCCAGGGTGCACCAGGCTCAGGCTGTTGCTAACACGTCGTTCTCACCGGACGTATCCAGCAACAAAGACGGGTCAACAACAGTCTCGAGCACACGAGGAGGTTTTCCGGCCATAGCACCCCAGACCACGTTAACCTAACCTAACCTAACCAAACCTAACCTAACCTACGCTAAAATTGAAATGGAACGATTGGTATATATTCGCACAAACTAGAAGAATGCGTGCATTTGCGGGACGCTATGTAGCAAGATTTTGTGACTCAAAGTCTTTTAAACAACGAGGGGAAACTGTTTTTCTTAGATGCTTCAGGAGGGACTGGAAAAACATACCTGACGAGAGCAATCCTCGCTGAAATCAGGCGCCAAAATAATATCATACAGCAGCATCGCCAGGTATTGCAGCCATAATATTACCTCTAGGCGGAAGGACGCAAATACAATGTTCAATATTCTACTCGATTTATACAGAACGGAAACACCGACATGCTTTGTGACACGAAACTGTGTCAAAGCGAAAATGTTTCAGGATTGCTGTCTAATCGTTTCAGATGAATGCGAAATGGCCAACAATGTGGCTTTATCGAGGATTAGTAACGCTTGAGGTCTTTTCATATTAGCTCCCGAAGGAAAGACTCCCTTCATTTATTTTTTTTTTTTTTTTGAAACTATGGTTACTATCTTAAATAAAAATAATAATTTGTTGACTTTTAACGTATAATACTGCCCCAAATATTTTCTTATGTATCTACTTTAGTTCGTATTTGTATTAATATGCTGGAATCATAAAGTCCACGCGAACGAAGTCGCGGGCATCAGCTAGTTTTAAATAAATAAATAAATATTGTCAGACAAATTACACAGCGCCACCTAGACCCAAAGTAAGCGAAGCTTGTGTTATGGGAGACGAACTTCTTAGCTTCCATGGATTCACCGTGCGGGTGCCGGGTCCATCGTGTGACAGAGAGAGAAACCCAAGCAGATCCCGAGACTTGTGACACGGGTGTAGGTTTAAGGGGCCCCTTTCCGACGTACATCAACACTCACCTTCACTACTTGTGTTTCTCTCCCTGCCCTGCCAAATCTGGTATGAACCTGCTAATGCAGCTTTAGATACTCGTTCTAGTATAGAACTTACTGCACTTCTGGACAAGCCAAGGTCTTTCAGCAGGTTATAGAGAGATTTTGCTGGTATACCTCTCGCTCCTACTTCTACAGCGTATAGATTAACTACATAGCCGCTTTTTGTTAATTCGTTTAGGAGGTCATAATATTTGTTTTGTTTTATCGCGTGGTCTTTGGGTATGTTAGTTTCCCACGGTACGGTAAGCTCTACAAGTACTATACGTTTTGTAGCTCTGGAGAAAAGGAAAATGTCCGGTCTGGATGTCGAAACAACCACATCTTCTGGGATTTTATAGTGCTTTTCATACGTGTCCATTAAAATAGTCCAGTCAGGTGCTGCACTGAGGATTGAGTAAGGCTTGTTCTTGGAGTTTGAAGTTGAGCCTCCTTTTATAAAGTTAATTTGTCTTTTGTTTGTCGTTAATCCTTTTTGGGCTCTAGCTATTGAAAGGCTTATGGCTTCACGTATGATTTGAAGTACTCTGTCATGGCGATGTGAGTAATGACCCCTATCAAGGAGCACCTTGCATCCCACCAATAGGTGCCTTGCTGTACATATCGCCTCTCCACAGGTATAGCAACATTTTTCAGAGGCTTTTCCCCACCTAACTAAGTTACTCTGGTCAGGGAGGGTCATTTGAAAGGCATTAAGATAGAATTTTAATAAGGCAGGAGACCAGTCATACAGCAAGGTGCGCCACTTCAGAGCTAACGGGATGCAAAACTCGCCTATGGTTAACCACTCACTTTGCATTTCTAAATTCATAGCGAGCACTTTGTAACTGTCATTTTCTTCTTGTTGTAGAAAGGTTTTTACTATGTCTCGGTCTTCCCTTTTCTTTCTCGCGCCCAACCCAGCTCTATTTGCCTGTGCACCTACCATAAATTGTTTATGGAATTGAAGTCTAGATTCTAGGTCTGTGGCATTTTTGTCTTTTGGGAGAGATTTAACTAATTCGTCTTGCGACTTTTGCAAAACATGCGTTTAGTACTAGACAACTGATAAACATACGTAAATAGATTTTTTTTTTGTAAATACATACTTATGATACATAGAAAACACCCAGACTAAGACAAACAGACATGTTCATGCACACAAATGTTTATCCTATGTGGGAATCGAACCCACGAGCGTTGGTGCCGAAGCTGCGTCATTGACCGCTACGCCATCGAGCACGTCAGATTTTATGTTGCGAGAATTTTTTGTAGCGTAAAAAATCATGCAGTACTAAACTAGTTATAGTGTTAGGCCAAGTTAGTATACTTCGCAGAGAAAACATGATCATAATGAAATTAAAAACACTAAGTAAAATATTGTCATAGGTCGTTTGCAGACAAACGCAACTGTGTGTCTGTGGCATCGGAGCTCCTAAACGAATATTCCGATATTGACGTGATAGAAATGACACATAGCCATGATCCAAAAAAAATCTGTACAGTTGTTTCAACGTCATCATCCCTTTTTTTTATCTAGGGATATCAGCAATTTCCACAGATCTGATCAATTCGAAATTGACAAAAAAAAAAACATACCTACTTCATAAAAAAACTTTTTAAAATCACTTCTTAGCAATCATCATCATCATCATCATCAGCCTGTATCTACCCACTGCTGGATATAAGCCTTCCCCAATGCTTTCCACCAGATACGATCCTCCGCCTTCCGCATCCAGCCGCTCCCAGCCGCTTTCATCGGTCATCGGACCATCTAGTAGGAGGGCGTCCAACACTTCGTCGTCCTATGCGCGGCCGCCACTCTAATAACTTCCTCCCCCATCTGCCATCACTTACTCGGCAGATGTGACCGGCCCATTGCCACTTCAGCTTGCAAACTCTGAAGTCTATGTTTACCCTCTTAGCAATCGCCAATAGGCTAAACGAAACCAACAATTAAATCGAAATAATATTATTGATAGATATATAATAACATGATTTCAACAAGTTTGTACCTCTATTAAGCGCAATTTATCTGTACTAGCACTCATAACAGGTACACACGATGTAAATAAATCTAACAGCTAGTTACAAATTGAGATACTGCTTTATATATATTACTTGGTGTCGTCTTCGACAAGATTCCGTTTATTAACATTCAAAGGGCTGCCTTACTCAGTGACATTTCCCAAATCCGCATGCTCTTCGACTTTTTATTTCCCTTCTTTTATTGTTTCAGTGCTGTTTCCTCAGTTCTCATTCGAATCAATATTATTATCTTCGTGGAAAAGTACTCGATAAATACTGAGTTTTAATAAAAGTACGAGACATTTTTATGGCTAACTACAAACTGTTAGAAAGCTCATACTCTAGCTAGAGATGTTTTAAAAAAATCAGAAGTCTTCCATCACACTTAGTTTTCTTTTATTGCAGTGCAAGGATTAGCTTTATAATTTTTCTAAACTTTTTTTAAGTTTGAGGGTCCATAACTTTGTTTCTAGCAATAACCTGCAATAGGTTTCAGTTTTAGAGGGACCTACCAATCATTAAAACTCTAATAAAAAAATAATTATCCAGATCTGCTCATTAAATAATAATATTAAAAGTTTAAAGATTTTCAAGTGACAAATTTCCAAAAATTCAAAAATATCATGCACATAAAATACTTAGGGGGTAGGTCAAAACTTTGGGGCTGAGAAGGTAGCACATGACCCCACCTACCCCCCATTTTCGTATGATCAACGATCTCTCGAACATCCTGTATAAACAAATAAAAAAAAATGTACAGCCTGCTTCAATACAATGTACGAAACTACATAATAAAACATCGGACGCGCAGCATGCGCCACCATAGCGAAATTTATTTATTTATTTATTTTGGCCACTTTCCCGAATTGATATCGGAAAACCAAGGTCACTTTACATAACTACTTTTTGATGCTCTACACGAATCCGAAGTCAGAATTTCGAAATTTTGAGTTTCATGGCAACGGACGGACAGACAGAACGACCGGACGATTTTATAAGCTCAATAAATTTCGCTGAAAATATTAAAATTAACGCATGGCCTCATTCCAACTGAAAATATGAAATTTCCGGCGAAAATTCGGCGAAACGAATTTCTTTCGATATTGACTTTTCATCCAGGTGGCCTAGCTTATTGTATAAATAACACAATAAATATGAAACATTGGTATTTGTATTTTTCTCGAAAACTACACTACATTTTTTATACTACGGGCCGGCTGATGTAAAGCGGTTACCGTAGTCGAGCAGCAGCTTCTCCCTTTCTGACCTCACTCGCTCGAAGGAACTCAAAAACCCTCAAAGGAATTGTTATTTGATTGTGGTAAATCTGTCAGCTGGATTACAAGATATATTTATTAAAATGTAACTATTTGACTTCCATTTCGGAGTACGCCCGCAGGTCTAAATTATTTTATTTTTTATTTTTTGTGGTTTCTTTTTTTACATTAGAGTTGAAAATACTCGAATAAATAATAGAACTCGGACTTGGTTGAGCTAATGAAAATCTGGTTCGTTCTTTTGTTCTATAACTCTACAACAACTCTATAATAAATCAGACATTTGTGTTTGTTGTTTTGTGGTAAACAGTCCACGTCTTTTGCGTGGGCGTGGGAACGATATGTCTATGAACCATAGAAAACGTAGAAATGTTTATGAAGCCGTTAATATAGACTTATAGAACGTTTTAAAGCTATTTTATAGCTTTAAAACGTTCTACTAACGTTAATGAATAGTGATTTTTGAGATCTTCTTTTTAGCAGACTATGTAACATTCTATAACTTTTTATGAATAATCATTATTCAAGTGAATGAATTTCTCGCCGATCTAAAGGTAGCTTTGTGTCACAAAATTATTGCCGACTTTGTGAGTCAAAGGATCTGCTGTAGATTTGTATAAAGAGAACATGACACGATTTCGTGGAAAATAAATTATTCCAACTGCTTACCGTAATGTTTATAACGAACTGACTGAACAGAAATTTACATCTTACCTTGGGTAAGGCAATTTCAGAAGTATCATATTTAACCCAATATTATTTTTTAATTAACAATTAGCTAACCTAACCTATAAGACAACGATGTATTAGGCATTCGATTTAGATTTTTGTTTTTGTTGTATATACATACAAATTATGTGAAGTATTATCTGAAACTCTTAATTAAAATAATATATATTGGTGAAGAAGTAATGCTTAATTTTTATTATATTCATTATAATTAATGAATATAATAAAAATTAAGCATTACTTCTTCACCAATATATATTATTTTATTGCATAAGAACAAATATAGAAATTTGTGAATAAAGTAGTTTACAAAGATGAGCTTATCTCTTCAAGAGATTTCGTCCAACCAACCCGACAAATGTTACATTGCTGGCAGTCAAACAAGCTGTGCGTAACATTTTAGTATCTTTTTAGTAATACCAATTTGCTTCTTTTTAAAAGTGAACTTCTTAGAAGTCATATTTTTAAAAGTAAAATACTTTTTAAAAAACGGTCTGTTCCGAAATGATAGTAGATAAAAAAAAATAAAGGAAATTATTAATTTTGCCATTGGGCCCTGCGGGTACTGTCACGTCTTAAATAAATAAATATTTCTGGACAATTTACACAGCGCCATCTAGTCCCAAATTAAGCGCTTAGCTTGTAGCCTTGTACTATGGGTACTAGATAACCGATATTATTCTCAAATACATTTTTTTGTAAATACATACATATAATACATAAAAAACACCCAGACTAAGACAAACAGACATGTTTGTCTTAGTCGCGACCTCGGGGTCAAAGTGGCCATTGCTAACCATTCGACCACCGAGCTCGTCAACACATTTTTTAAATAATATTCTTATATCTATAATATTATTAAAACTCACGTGAGACATTATACTAAATCAATCGCCAATGCTGATACTGTCAGTTTTTACCACCACATGGTAAGCGCACTAGATGACCACACGCCCGAAGAGATAGAAGAATTGGATCCACCGGCTACCACTACGTCTACGTCATCGTCGAGCGCAGCGCTCCACCAATCAGCGCACCAACCCCCCACCACCCTTTCCAGTCGGGCAGCGCGCGCATTGGCGCGCAGTGTCCGGCGCGAGAGACAAAGGCTGGACGTGTCTGGACATTCGCCCTGATGAAGGTCTCCTTTGAGATCGAAACTAGTCGGCTTTCCCGACAAAAAGACGTGAGTGACCCGTTTAATTTATTTAATTAATTCTTATATCTTGTCATTTTGTTATCTACTATCATTTCGGTATTGACCATTGGCCAAGAAGAAATGCTTGAAAGAAACTTGCCAATACGGGTCTTCTTTTGTATACCAGCCCTACCGCTGAAGCTGAAGCCGATTACCATCGAATTTTTATAATCGAAATATATATAAATAAACACTACTGCTGAGCTGGTTGGTAATTATGCTTCGCTCAGCTGGAAGAACCCCTTGAGCTCTACTCACTAATCTGGAGATGTTTGTAAATAACTTTAAACCAAGAGGAATTTTTGGAAGCAAAATATCCTTTGCTAATCGGCTTCATCTTGGGCGGTAGGCCCCCTGATAATACAACAATTACAATTTAATTTGAATATTCATTACGTAATTAAGATATCAAATATTTGATTTAGATTTTGTTTCGATATATAAGTATTAATGACGACCGTCATGGGAATTATCACTTGGCTACAGTATACGGCGAGGTGGAAACACTTCCTTTAATTTGATATTTATTTATTTTGTAGATACTTATTTATCAGTAATTAACTCTTTTCAATTAACTACTATGACTTTAATATTTTATAATGGCGTGTTATCGATGGCAGAATAATATGGAATATATTGACAAAAACAACATCTGTACATAAACCTTATTCTGGCAAATAAATATTCATTCATTCATTCCCCAGTCGGACAACTTACAAATACTCTGTGTCATTCATACCTCTTTTTTATCAGAGCCTCGTTTGTCATTCCATACAAATTTCGTGTCGTTAACTACTACGCTACTACATAAACAATGGCATTTGTGCACAGCGTGAATGAGCTTGTGTGTGTGTGGCGCAATACAAACTGTTCCAGATTTGTCTCAGAGGGAAGGTGAGGTCGATACGAGAGAGCAGCAGGGAGTGGCCTTACTACACATCATCATTTATTTCATCATCATCAGGTCATTATAGTCTCCAGTATAGGACCACGACCCTCTTTCGTCCGTTCCAGACAGAAGGAGGATTTGACCTACACTCCCCACGCTGGCCAGACGGGTTGGGGAGGCCGATCGATGTTTCATAATGTATTTTCCTTAGTCGCCTTGTATGAAATCCACGGGAAGAGACGGAGTGATTCTATTCTAGTCTGCCGTAAACCACACGGCTATATACTACACATACTACTACATAAACAATGACATAAGTGAGAGCATGAATGAATGTGTGTGCGTGCGACACCATAGAAACTGTTCCAGATTCGTCTCTTAGGGGAAGTGAGGCCAAGTGAGGTCGATACAAGAGAGGCAACAGGGATCGTCCATACTGTGCATACTAATATTTACTTATAAATGCTTTACGAAATATAAGTGGCGAAACTCCGAAATAAAACCGCCAAAAATACGGCTTAGAGATCTTTTAATGTTCTTTACAGTTCTGCAGTTCGAGCGGGAATGATGTTACTCGTGCCCGCCAGAATTATGGCGGCTTTTCGCATCACTCCCACCCCTACAAGACATTTACTAAAAGTAGTCAAATGCAATACATTTCAACCATTATAAACTATTGTCAGATATACTATATTTAGACTCAAATAACCTCAGTTGATACGCAATGAATTCTAAACTACAAAATGTGTTTATTTAAGAGTCATGATTTGTATGTCAATTGAATTACCATTAAATTTATCAACAAAAGTACGTTTTACCGAAATAACAGTTTATAAATCATGTAAAATTTACACACAGGTTAAATTTAAGGTAGGATTTTAATACAGTTTTCCAACAATGAAATACGCTAACTTACACCATCTAACATTATTTTTTTTTATACTACGACGGGTGGCAGACAAGCATACGGTCCGCCTGATGTGAAACGGTTACCGTAGCCATATTAACGCTCGCAACATAAAATATCGCTTGCGCGCCGCCACCCCCGCTGCCAACGCAGCATCTCCTTCCTATCTGGTGACCTCACTCACTCGCAGCCTTCGCAGGAACACAACAACCCTCAAGGGAATTGTTATTTGGCTGCGGTATTCTGTGAGGTGGAGCCGTGGAGGTACATTCACCAGTCGGGTAGCTTACAATTACGCTCCCTACCTCTCTTTCGCCAGAGCTTCGTTTGTCAGTCAGCAGGGTGCACCGCGTGCAGGTGAAGTTGGCTTTGATTCAAAGATGTTGATGAACCCCTTACACCCCACAACATTCATCTAACGAATACCTATACCACCTTATGCCATGCCTGTGCTGTCTTGCTCGACACGTCGAGCAACCCGAAACTCGATTAGACGCTGGTATTAAATGTCCAATCTCAGTTCAATGCAAACGATAACAAGCCTGACTAATTGCATTGACACGGACGTCGGGCGCGGCCGTGTCCCGACACCCGTGTACTTACATACACACACATACTGCACACTACCTACACGAGGTTTACCACAATTTTGTACCTAAAGCTCACTGATTGCACCCGTGTTCAACATGTACAAACTTGTACTGAAAGTTTACAAGATTCCAAGAGACATCAATTAGGAATTAGATACCTATTTATAACTAACCTAGAAATGCATATATTATACTATTGTATAAACAGTTTGAAAGTTTTTTCTTTACTGTGCTTTTTTTTATAAATAACTAGCTTCCACCGGCGGCTTCGCCCGCGTTTACTTTTTTTTTATTCTACATTGGGTGGCAGACAAGCATACGGCCCGCCTGATGTGAAGCGATTACCGTAGCCATATTAACGCTCGCAACATAAAATATCGCTCACGCGCCGCCACCCCCGCTGCCACCGCAGCATCCTTCCTTTCTAGTGACCTCACTCACTCCCTCACTCAAGGGAATTGTTATTTGGCTGCGGTATTCTGTGAGGTGGAGGTACATTCCCTAGTCGGGTAGCTTACAATTACGCTCCCTACCTCTCTTTTCGCCAGAGCTTCGTTTGCCAGTCAGCAGGATGCACCGCGTGCAGGTGAAGTTGGCTTTGGTTCAAAGATGTTGATGAACCCTTACACCCCGCGATTACTTTTTTTTTTATTAAAAAAGTATCCTATTTCCTTCCTTGTCTATTATGTTTGAGAATATGTGTACAAAATTACATAACGATCGGCTGAATAGTTTCGGCGTGAAAGCGTAGCAAACAAACTCATATCATAACAAATCAACTCGATGCCATAAAAACTTCTCGTGACATCGGCATCAACCATAATCATCCCACTGTTGGAATACGGGGCTCCCCTCAATCGAAGGGGTTTAGAGCATACTCCACCACGCTGCTCAACTGCGGGTTTGCGAAGGCCAGTGTTTTCAAACCGCCCTAATACCACTGACCTAAAAACGACCTTAGGACCCCTATGGACAAGAGTGGCGGCAGATAGCAAACAGTGGAAAGAGTTGGAGGAGGCCTTTGCCGAAAGGCATACCGAAATGAGAGACATTTTGTGACATAAGTGTAGTTTTAAAGTCTACTTTCTAGATTTAAGTCTAACATATTTTTGTATAAAACTTTTGTATAAAGTGGTAAGTTGTAAAATTTCGGAAATAAAAGGCTTTATTATTATTATTGTAATACCACAGACTTGGCTTAACGACTATCATTTAATGAATTAACGTGCCTTCCGAAGCACGGAGGAGCTAAATAAACCCATCTATAGATAGGCTGTGGTCGACGTTGCTTAACTTGAGTGTTCAATTAGACTGATACGCGTAACGACGCCTTCACGCTCCTCCAACAGTATTTATTAAGGAGTAGAGGACTGTCTAATGAAGGAATGGAAACACGTAGATAACACTGAATAAAGAGCAAGTTTAATAAGTTATATTACATGTTAGAAACAAATGGAGCAGAAACAATAATAACATAGAAACCGTAACTAAGTAAACAAATTAAAAAATATGTCAATACAAAATAATATTATTTATAAAAACATTGTATCCAGCCAGTCGCCAACAGTATTTACAATAAGTACAACAAATTAGCTGGCACCAATATTTACAAATTGAAATATTCTCCATAACTATGTATTTTGGCGAACGAAATGTTTTATTTCGAAGCCTTTGACTATTTACCCGTAAAGAAATAAAAGCGGAATGTTATTTATTATACCGTGCTATATACGCTTCATTAAAAAACACGTGTATTGAGAGAAGCCTGAAATCCTAAGATATTTTAGCTATAGATGCGTTCTACTTGCCTTCATTTTAGCGAGAAGAAAGCAAGGCCCGGGATTCAGTCAGTCCCGCTCTACATATCGTAGCCTCAAGACGTTAGCGCTAATCGAAATCAATGCATTGCCCCTCACCCGCCACCCCGCCCGGCCCCGATGCAATATTAAGGTCTTAGCAGTGAGCTGACCATATACGCTAAATAATGACATGCGATTCACGTTTCTATGACATATAGTTTTGTAATTATTAAGGTAAGACCATGTAGACCAACTCGTTACAGTCCAGCTATTTAACCTAGTTCCCGTATGTATTGAAGTGATTTTAAAGACCTTTCACGTCATAAATTTATATATGATAATTAACATAATCTCCAGGATAATTTACTTTGATTCATCGAAAATATTTTCTAGGATATTTTCAAAATACCTCCACCTCATATAATACCGTAGCCACATAACAATTCCCTTGAGGGTTCTATACCTGTGAGTGAGTGAGGTCCTGGAAGGAAGAAGTTGCTGCATCACCAGCGGGGCTGGCTCGTTTATGCGCTATAAACGATATTTCATATTGCGAGCGTTTATATGGTGACGGTGGTTACCGTCACCATATAAACGCTCGCAATATGAAATATCGTTTATAGCGCAATATGAAGCAATATGAAGTATACGGCCCGCCTAATGTAAAGCGGTTGCTTTACATTAGGCGGGCCGTATACTTGTTTGTCATGAACGTTGCATAAAAAAAGTTATTACTTATGAATATACTTTTCAGAAATTGCCATTGTCGAGGTAAAATTTTACAGATCATAAAGCCTAAGACACACTACTGTATCGTGTCGCGTCAGAAGCATATCGATTTTATACATTTCGTATAGATCGGTACAATTGTCGTATCTTAGGCTGAGGAGGTGAATTTTTCCATTTTTAAAATATTTATAATATCTGGCAAGTTGGCCAAAATCAACCATTTAAATCAGGGCTGTCCAAACCATATACAACACCGGGTCATTACAAATGTCTAAACAGATTAGCGGGCCGCAGAAATAAATACCTACTTGACAATTTTTGCTACCTACTTTGAAAGTTTATGCTTAGTTATAACTACCTAGTTAGTTATAAAACTTTAACTTTTCTTAAAATATATTATTTTCAGTCAGATTCGTTGTACAAAACCCATAGCGGTAAAAAACTATATAAAAACCGGTAAATGAAAAACACGTCACGGGCCGCACAAACATACGCCGAGGGCCGCATACGGCCCGCGGGTCATACCTTGGACAGCCCTGATGTAAATAATAACTATAAATTATTGTGACACAATATACCGATATACGACACAGTGGTGTGCTTTAGGCTTTACATCTTGACTCTGTTCACATAATATTATTATATGAGTTCTTTTTCATGACAGCGTCGGTAATGAAGAGTGAGGTATTCCACTAAAACGCTCATAAAGATCCCCCACTTTTAGCAAGTACAAAATTGCAAACTTGGCCATAAAGGTTATTTCCTTCGAGGTTCATACAAAAAGTTTTTACTGACCCACCTAATTTTGGGCGGATTGCGCTTTCTTTACGATTGAATGGGAGTCGTAAACTGGAAAATAGATCAGAAAATCGTTTTTAGGGTTCCGTACCCAAAGGGTAAAAAGGAACCCTATTACTAAGGCTCCGCTGTCTGTCCATCCGTCTGTCACCAGTCTGTAACCTCACGAACCGTTGTATGGGAGCCCATACAACAAACGTAATTTTTTTGCTCGCTTTTGCTCGCAATTGATAACGGCAATAGGTAGACGCTTGAAATACTCACATAATATTTAGTTCACTTTATATATTCACTTTAAAAATAAATAATTAAATAAAAATAAAACAAATATTTAAGGGGGGCTCCCATACAACAGACGTGATTTTTTTGCCGTTTTTATAGATAATGGTATGGTACCCTTCGTGCGCGAGTCCGACTCGCACTTGGCCGGTTTTTTTACAACAGCCACGAACCGGCGAGCGGTTGCTTAGTATGCGTGGTACAAAGACTTACATTAAGTTTGATGGTAGGCGTAAACGGCGTAATGGACGACGAATATTCCAAGCGGAACATCTTAATTTTAAATTTCAGAATTACAAATTGATCTTTCTAGCGAGGGCGAAAGGTTCAGGTGTATAATTTTCTACATAAATTATTTATGTACTTAAAGTAAGTAAGAGTGTAATCATTTTTTATTCCTTTTGAGCTTTCATGCTCCAGCGATTTTTCAACGCGTTACGTCTTATCATTAGTCTTGTTTATCGATCACTAATTGTATGTACGAGTATATGATCGATGATGCGACCCCATAGACAAATGGTTTTGTTTTCAAAACGCTATAGCTAGTAAAACTAGTAGAATTGAAACAAAGAACATGTTTTACCAATCAACAGACGAGCTCGGTGGTCGAATAGTTAGCAATGGCCACTTTAACTCCGAGGTTGCAAGTTCGATCCCCGCACAAGACAAAAAAATATTTGTGTGCATGAACAACTCTGGGTGTTATTATTATATGTATGTAAATACAAAAAAAAATGTATCGCAGGAACTCAATGCGCAGCTTAAAAAATAGGCTATGCCCTACCTCTCTTTTCGTCAGAGCCTCGTCTGTCAGTCAGCAGGATGCACCACGTGCACGTGAGGTTGATTTTGGTTCAAAGATGTTGATGAACCACTTACACCCCAAAATCAGATGGTGGAGAGTCGCAGAGATGACCGCAGCAACTGAAGCAGAGACGACTAAAGCAGCTACGGAAGTCGCATGTATTTACTTATGGCCGTATAAGTGGGTGGGTGCCGGCCGGTAGTAGTTTTCATGACCTAATTGGTGGCAAAAACGCTCAAAGTAATGTAGACCCAATTGAATGAAATATTTAATATTTGCCGAATGACTTGTTGAGGTTATGTACTAGTAGTCAAACTTAGGAGCGGCTACAGAGTGATTATAAAACATAAGTAATTTAAAGCTATTCCTTTTTTTTAAGTTTAATAGAAATAAGAACAGTCAGCAGAAAGAAGTAATAAAAGTGAACTTGGAATATTATTTTGAACACGTTTGTTTACAGCAGGTTGCACGCGCCGCGCACAGGATTACTATCACGGCTAGCTCGTAAAAAAAGTGAGGAGCAGACGTGCAGAGGATACGATCACAGTGCGACATGACGCGTCTGCATGATGACATTTCTTGCTAACTTTCGCGACTTTGTTTACGGGTACTTTAGAAGTCTTATAGAGTTCTTTCAGCAACATATACAATAAAAAAAATAACTAAATTTGCCGCCCCAGGTTCTTTACCACATCTTTGAGTTAAAGCCAACCTCGCCTGCACGTGGCTCACCCTGCTGTTTGATCAACGAAGCTCTGACGAAAGAGATATAAGGCACAGCGTAAATAGCTGGTTCGGCTGGGGAAGTACCTCCACATCACAGAATATTGCAAACAAATAAAAATTCCTTTAAAGGTTTTTGTGTTCGTGCGAGTGAATGAGCTGACCAGTAAGGAAGGAGTTTCTACATTAACAACAAGGCAATATTTCATATTGCGTGCTTTTATATAGCTACGGTAACCGCTTCACATCACGCGGGTCCTATTATTGTTTGCTACCCGATGTGGTAAAAAAAAAACAACATTTTCTGAATTAGCACACTGCTTTTTATGCAAATAATGTAATTAAGAACGAAAATATAGCAGAATCTAGAACACTATGCATATTTTGTATCATGACTTGGGACAGTAAGAACTGAGAAGACCTCTGAATAAATTATTACTTTCTCAAAGTTGTCCAACTCAGTTCTCTGAAAGTGTTTTAACAAAACAATTTCCACTGAACACCGCGGTAATCACTGCAATATTGCAGCTGTAACATGACTGGAACACGAAGCACCGATTATGCACTTGTGTGCACTCGGAACGAATTCATTATTAGCTTGTTTCGAAATTCGCTAGCGTCGTGATTGTAAATAACTGCTAGATTTCAATACACTTTCTGGTGTTCGAGTTGGTGTTGAAATTTGAACCTATATGAAATAATTTAACTTGTGTTGAGCCTTCTCGTTATCACAAAACGCATTTTGTTTTGTTATTATTAAAAGTCATATTATCATACCAGGCAACAAGGTGTTGCTGCATTGGCAGCTCGATGGTGGCAGCGCGAGTGCGATATTTCATGTCGCAAGCGTTAATATAGTTACGGTAACCATTTAAGTCGGAAAAATATTCGAATGACATTCCGAATCAATCATTCGAATGGATGAAAATCATTTGAAAGGAATCATTCGAAAAATTATTCGAATGACGAACGAACATTCGATTGTGACCATTCGAATATTTTATTTCTTTTGAATGACTATTAAAATATTAGTCGTAATGTTTACCAAAACAATCGTCCATCTACATAATCCACTTAGTTATTTGAAATACAAAAACCGCGAGCATTACACAATGTAATAAAAGAAAAAAAAACAATACTTAGGTATAACTGAACGTTGATTCAAAACTAGAATTGTATTTATTTTATTCAACATTAAGTTTGTGTCCTTTGTTTCAATCGTTAAACAGTTAAACTTTACACAACAATGGTTTATTATTTTCCCTTCTTCCACTTAGGTAACTAAACTTTCGTAACCAATTACAAGAGAAGAATTTTTTTTCGCTGTTTGGTAACTAGTTGTGTCAGTCACATTTTTTTTATTCCACGTCGGGTGGCAAACAAGCATACGGCCTACTACTTGTACCTATCACCCGCACTCTAATATGTGAAGAATTGGTCGTCTGAGTGTTAGTTTTATTTTATTTGTATACTCCATGCATATTACCTACTAATTGTTAAGAATTAATAAATAACCAATTTAATTTCAGCCTGCTGTGTTTCGTGGAACTCATTCTGCTGTGTTTCGTGGCGTCATTACGCAAGTCAGTCTAATCGATCACGCTAGTTAAGCAACGTCGACGGTAACCTTTCTTAAGAAGGGTTTATATATTTCGCCGAACCTTTGTTTTACCAAGTATATATTAAACTTACCTCCGTCTTTTTTGTGGCAAGAAATAGAATTTATAGGTTTTTATTTATTGACACTTTATTTCACGAAATCGTTGAAGTTGAAAACTTATTTTACGACAATATGTGATACGAATACGGAAATATCTGTCGATGATAATAAAATCGTAAAATTGAAAACATCTTTTTTATATTCTTGTGCTGACTTTATAGGTTCCGTACATTTTTTATGATCACTGCTTGATCCTTTCATTCTCTGTTATGTGTTGGAAGACTTGGGTTATTTCAATTTTAAGTTCGGTGTGTACCAGGATGGGATAAGAAGGGGGGGGGGGGGGGGGGGGACTTCCATCACGCTGGTTAGGTGTTGGTTTATATTAAACTAGCGACCCGCCCCGGCTTCGCACGGGTGCAATGCTGATACTAAATGTACTACAGAAGGTCTTTGCGCTTTGTCCTATCCAGTCCTTCCCCAGTTATAGGCACACGCCGCCGGCCCCGCGGCCGGTACCGCCACAGCCGTTATGTCCCTGCATTTTAAATGTGTAATATCTTCTAAACTATTCATTTAAATTACATGCTGTGAAGGGCCATATTGATCTATATTAAATGCGCAATGTATTTAAGGTACTTAATTGGATAAGGATTAATTCTGTATTGCTTAAAATCGCTTCGTAAATAAGGCATTATTTCTTGTAAAAAGCAAAGGATAAAATAACGGTTATTGTGTGTTACCACTAAGAGATAGACATATACCATCGCGAACTTTTTTGTAGACCATTTTAAGGTGAACAATACTGTACTACATTATTTTGATCTATCTCGTTGGGTTCAGCCAGCGTTTGCAATGAAAGAGCAAAAAAATGTGTTTATTTACGACATCACATTAAAAACCTCTAAATTATCAGTGTTTTTCTACTATGTTATGCATATATTATACATATAAACTTTCCAGTTGAATCACTCTATCTATTAAAAAAAAACCGCATCATAATCCGTTGCGTAGTTTCAAAGATTTAAGCATACATGGGGACATAGGGACAGAGAAAGCGACTTTGTTTTATACTATGTAGTGAAGTGTTGGTTTATTCAATTCGGTGTTAAAAAGGCCTAATGCTCCGACCGATCCGAGCTCAGTCGTTTTTTTGTTACTTTCTCACAGCGATTGTATTGTGAACCATGAAACCTATGAATTAACACCATGAAACCCACAGCTAATGCTCCCCCATACACCGAACTTACAATTATATTACAGGGATACGAGGCTCTCGGTCAGTAAGCCAACCAAACATGACGATCTTACCCCAAACAGGTCGTATGCTTGTTTTCGAACCTAGTGATAAAAAAAATCTATTAATGTTAGGCATGCAACTCGGCGTTTTATGAAGTAAAGCTAAAACATTCAAGTAATCCGTAAAATATTTTCATCGTATTCAAATGAGCGCGTCCCTCGTAAATCATAGGCGATATATCACGCTGGCTCCCTACAGCGGTGACAGCATTTATAAGCTATTCGTCTTCCATTGCATCCTCCGACACGAGCAGTGCTCAAAAAACAAGTATTAGACATCAGAGCCTCATCTTGATATTTGGCGATCTACTACAGTACGCTTTTTAAGACATTTTCTACCACGAACTGTGAAGTTGTTGAATCAACTTCCCTCAGCGGCATTCCCAAATAAGTACGACATGGGGGCCTTCAAGAACAGAGTCAATATTTCCCTTAAAAGGCTGCCAACGGATCGGCGTCCCCTTGTTGTTGCTGATTTCTATGACTGGGGAAGTACATCCAACTCACAGAATACCGCGGCCCAATAACAATTCTCTTAAGTGCTGTAATGTTCTTGTGAGTGAGTGTGGCCACAAGGAAGGAAGGAGTAGCTGCGTTTACCTCCATACGTACAAACTAAACGTTCGTGTTCCTTCGTGTGTACAACGATTATTAACTGATACGTTTCCCAAATTCCTCAGTCCCAGCTGGGAATGCAAGAAAATTATGCATGCATAGCATTGTTGACTGCATCTAATAGAATGTTCGCGGGGATGCATATCATGCAATCTGCACACTTGGCGGCACTGCCGATTTCATATTTCATAGCAGCACGATCGCCGCATCGATACGGCGCTACTGGTCCAATCACGGTACTGCGTCATTGTTAGGAATTCACCAATGTTTCGCGCAGTGCATATTTTACAGTCAAAGTTCACAAGACTAAAGATGTTGGACAAAACCACTTATAACTAGTTTTTGCAGTCAACAGTACTTTGGAACGGTTATGAGTTTTGACTGTAGCATATATTCTTTGCCAATATGAACTGATCGTCAACATACATCGCCATATTGCTGTCTCTCACATTGCTAAGAGGAGAAGTCAAATTCCAAAAAATTCTTACTCCTACTAATTTCTTCTGATTAAATTCGTTGTGAGCTCCGAGGCAGCCGTAGTTTTACCCTCGGGACTGCAATGGACTTCACTGTTCATTGCCTTATTTGATGGTCGTCGGTCATTTGTTAATTGTGGTGCAACCATGTGGTGAAATACATCAGTCATTTTTGTCGGTGGTGTTTGGAATTCAAACGGAGATTATCTTCATCAGGGCGAATGTTTAAACGTGGTCTACATCTCTCTATCGTGACGCACACTAAACTAGTCGGCCTTCCAGAGTTTACCACAATACTGACAACAATATATACACTGGTATAAAAGGCGGATTTAATGGTTAAAATTAATTAATAAAGAATAGAGATCAATCTTCGTTAAGTGTATAACTAGTAGTATAAGTTTTCCTTAGTTTGAGAAGAGATGGCGCTTAATTTCAACATGAATATTTCTATATTGCTTCATTGCATAATGAACTATTTTCCCAGGTACCAGGCGAGCAGTGTTCGCACTCAACAGATCACTTAGCGCGCCAACTTCCCAGTGTCGTAAAGAGCGAACTTCCCGCAAACTAATTACATATGCCCTATCTTTGTTAACTCACTACCGAGGTAGCTGGCTCATTCACTATCAACTAATTGAAATACTTGGGTATACGTCTCGGTGCAATCAAATTCAATTATGTGACGTGATTAATTTTGTTTTTGATGATCATAGCTTGATTTAAAGTACATGTTATTATTTTGGGGTGTAAGTGGTTCATCAACATCTTTGAACCAAAGCCAACTTCACCTGCACGCGGTGCACCCTGCTGACTGACAAACGAAGCTCTGGCGAAAAGAGAGGTAGGGAGCGTAATTGTAAGCTCCCCGACTGGTGAATGTACCTCCACCTCACAGAATACCGCAGCCAAATAACGGTTCCCTAGAGGGCTGTTGTGTTCCTGCGAGTGAGTGAGGTCACCAGAAAGGAAGGAGATGCTGCGGTGGCAGCGAGGGTGGCGGCGCGCGAGCGATATTTTATGTTGCGAGCGTTAATATGGCTACGGTAACCGCTTCACATCAGGCGGGCCGTATGCTTGTCTGCCACCCGACGGAGTATAAAAAAAAAAAAAAAAATTATGCGCTCTCTACCGATGGAGGAGTCATCATCATCATCATCAGGCCATTTTAGTCTCCACTACAGGAGCACGACCCTCTCTCGTCTGTCACAGACAGGAGGACTTGGCCTACACTCCCCACGCTGGCCAGACGGGTTGGGGAGGGGCCGATGGAGGAATAATTACATTATATGCAGCTCTGTTCGCGTTTCGCTGTACGATTTAGCTCCACTTAATCATCAAACCACATTAAGCCGAAATTCAGCGTGATTAAGATTTGTAAAAAAAAAATGATTTAAAAAAAAACAACTTCAGTTGGCAAGCGCATCTTATTAGTGGAATACCCCGGGAGACGCTGCTGCCCGTCTTCCGGGAGAAAAGTTATTGCGTCACATAAGATTCCTTAGTCGCCTTGTACGACATCCAGAGCAGAGCAATGGAGTGGCGCAATTTTAATTTGCCATCAACCACACGGCAAATTTAAGGGTTTCCCTCCATTTTTCTGGGATTCCATCATCAAACCCTGACTTGGTGAATATGGGACCACCTCGTAATCATACCCTTTCAAATAAAAACATAGAATTTGACAATACGTGCTATTAAAATTTAAGGGGTTTCCTTGATTTCTCTGGGATCCCATCATCAGATCCTGACTTGGTGAATATGGGACCGCCTGGTAATCATACCCTTTCAAATAAAAAAACAATTTTGGAAATCGGTTCATAATTCGCGAAGATATCGAATAACATTCATACAAAAAAAAAAAACAGTCGAATTGAGAACCTCCGCCGTTTTTGAAGTCGGTTAAAAACGCAAAGTAGGTAATTTTGGTCAATTGTAATCGATGTCGATAATCATTGAATAGTATTGCAGCGTAATGACGCCGAACTTCGGTCGCGTATTTTCGGTATAGTGTGTTTAGACACTAATAGTTCGGCTGCGTAAGTGCTTTAGGTACACTTAACCATATCAATTCAGCTTTTGTCTATCGAAAAACACTGTTTTGTATACAGAATTTTGGGGTGTAAGTATATCAACATCTTTGAACCAAAGCCTGCACTTGGTGCACCTTGCTGACTGACAAACGAGGCTCTGGCGAAAAGAGTGGTAGGGCATAGCGTACTTTTTAAGCTGCTCGACTGGGAAAGTACTTCCACCTCACAGAATACCGCAGACAAATAACAATTCCCTTGAGGGTCATAGTGTTTCTGCGAGTGAGTGAGGTCACCAGAAAGAAAGGAAGGAAGATAAGCTGGCGGCAACGGATTGGCGACCCCTTGGTATTGCTGATATCCATGGGCGGTGGTGAATGCTTGCAGCCCGCTCATATGAAAAAAAAGTATGCATTAGTGCGTAAATTTCTAAGTTACGTCAAAGTACGTAGAGTCCGCATAATTATTTTAGTTATGATATAGAAAAAAATTCAACACTTTATATTAGACTTTCTTATTCAAGTCTCGCTCAAATAGTTTTCGTATAATGTACAACTGGGCTCAATCTCTATCATAGTTTCTTACATATCTGACGTAACGGCTCTCTGGAGGCTGGATTAAATCTTCCTAGCCGAGATCCGCCCAATAAATTTTCGTATAACATAACATTGATGGCCACTGAATAGCTAAAGTCTTGGTAAATCGATCGCCAATCGCTCCACTAGTGGATTTTGTATGATTATTTTTTCATGCTTCTACTGGAATATTACAGTACCTACAACCATACTGTTGAGGATAGCAAAGGAAACCAGATATTCCGTGTTTACTGTTTCATATATTTTTCTTTTTTTTTCCCCTTATGGCAATATGCTACTTTGCCAACGTTAAGTGAAAATTAAAGTACCTACCCTTGTAGAGTAATTTTAGAATTTAGAAGATGCGTAACTCCAGACCTGAAACCAAAACAAACTACTTACGAACTTAACTAGTTACTTACTTGGATAAGGACAGTATAAATTATGATATTACCATCATCTACAGTTAGTTTTAGATTTTAATGTTATTTACTGAAATAAATAAATAAATATAATAAATATTGTCAGACAAATTACACACCGCCATCTAGCCGCAAAGTAAGCGAAGCTTGTGTTATGGGTACTAGACAACTGATAAACATTCGTAAATACATTTTTTTTTTGTAAATATACTTATGGTACATAGAAAACACACAGACCAAGACAAACAGACATGTTCATGCACACAAAATGTCTGTCCTATGTGGGAATCGAACCCACGAGCGTTGGTGTCGAAGCCGCGTCATTGACCGCTACGCCACCGAGCTCGTCAAATAAATGAAATGAACTCTGAAATTATATTTACATAGAACGGATTTAAAGATGATATTATACATTCAATACTAGTCGGAAATGGATGTTTATATTCAGTTAGGGAATTTATAAAAGCTTGGCGATCATATTTGTTGCAAGCAAAGAAAATATGGTTGATATTCTCTTGTTCAAGTCCACACTCACAGATGGCTCCTCCATCTGTGAGTGTCAAGGATTCTTAGACGTCTTAAATGTTATACTGACTTATAATACAATTGTTTGGAATATAAAAAAGAAAATAGTACTGAGAATTTGAATTATCCAAAAAGGGTGTATGCGCTGTAGGTCGCCAACATTTTGATATTGATATCTTGTGCAGAAAACTACCTGTCCTGACAATAAAAAGCCTTCGATTTCATCTGAAACGTGACAGCAGTCGAAGCCGATCTGGAGGTAAAATGATTTATTTCTTTATTATTTAATCATTAACATTACACTATTTTTTTTTTCGTTACAAAAGCAATTAATTTTTTCCAGTTTTACCATCGAATTTTACATAATTATATCATTGAAGTCGTTGGTTTGGCATTTGATTTGATAATTCGACTTGTTTGGAATTTTTGGAAGTAGAATATTGATATTGATTCTTCTACTTATTCCACATTTTCAATGCACATTCATACCAGTTTGTATAATAATAATAACCAATTACAACCCGCATGAAACATTTAGTGAACGCGGTTACCGTGAAACTAACTACCCAAAGGTATCTATCTACATACGAGTACATACTTGCTGGTATAGAGATGCGGTCTGTTTGTATTGTCGCTTTATCTATGGTGTGGTCAGGGTGTGCCGGCGATTAGAAAGCTTCATATCATCTTCCTTCCGCATTGACCTATGGAGCAGAGACTTCGACACTGACCAATGGCAAGCAAGAGAGAGGCGATGCTCAGAACGTGGAAATTCGATGGAAGACCAAAGGTGTCAATAGTGGCCAGCCAAATCTGCCGAATCAGTGGTAGCAGAGAGGAAGTAGACCGAGTGTGGTACGATATAGTGTTTTGTTTTTTTTTTTATACTACTTCGTTTGGCAGACAATCATACGGCCCGCCTGATGTGAACCGTTTACCACAGCCATATTAACGCTCGCAACATAAATATCGTTCGCGCGCCGCCACCCCCGCTGCCATCGCAGCATCTCCTTCCTTTCTGGTGACCTCACTCACTCGCAGGAACACAACAGCCCTCAAGGGAACCGTTATTTGTCTGCGGTATTCTGTGAGGTGGAGGTACATTCCCCAGTCGGGTAGCTTACAATTACGCTCCCTACCTCTCTTAAAACTACTCTTATTACTAACGAAAAGAATGTTCAAACTTATTTACTTGAGAAATTGTCCAAACAATAATCTTAATTGCCCTATTGTTTTTCCTTTGCGTTTCCGTGTATAATTATGTAGATGTGTATGATTATGTATTTATGTATATGATTATGTATTTATGTATATGATTATGTATGTATTTATGTATATGATTATGTATGTGTGTGTGTTAATGTGTGTATTAAAGCATATTTCTATGTATGTATGTAATTTTATGTTTTCATAGGTATTTATTGTGTGTACGTTCATAGCTGTTATTTTGTAAACCGCTTTCGTGTGTTATCTGAATTTCCCAAAGGTTGACTGGTAGAGAAGCTCTTAGCATTAAGTCCGCCTTTTGTACCTTTACTCTATGGTCAATAAAGTTTAAATAAATAAAAATAAATAACGAAGGTAGTTTAGTATCTAAAGATTTAAAGAACCCTAATAGATTTTCAACTACATAACTATTTTAGAACTAGATTTTCATACGGCATTCAGTGTAATACCCGCGATTTAAAAATATATCACTCGATTAAAAATATTTCCTTTTTAGCCAATAATGTCTCCTTAAAAATGATAAGTATGAGAGTCCCGTGAGATAGTGAGCCTGGAACTGAGACAAGTAGAAGACCGTATTTTATATTTTAAATTGAAATACGATAAGGTGGCTTTAAAGGTAATGTCCAATAATTTAAAACGATCTACATAGAATAGAGATAAGTCACCGGTAAAAGGAGCTGGAAATTTATTGTTCGTACAATAGCAACAATAGACTTGTAGATATACATTATCTCACAATCTTACACCTATTGTCACCTATGATAAAGTAACCAAACTGTTCTTCTGTAAAAACTTTGTGAGAAGTAAATAAAGTTATTATTATTATAGATTTGTTTTTTTTTATACTACGTCGGGTGGCAGACAGGTTTGGGGGGTGAAGTTGCTCCCGTCCGTAGGATTTACCACCTTCTCCTAGGCTTACCCTACACGTGCCCCCTGGGTGGTGCTAAACGAGCAACACCGCCGAGCAATGGGCGGCGGTCAATTAACCCATCCCGGCTAAGCACTGGCCACGAGGAACTAAATACCCTCTAAAAATCGTGCCACGGAAGGACGTGGGAACCCACCGTGTGAACTCTCCCAAGAAAACCTGGCCATGAATTCACTGCAGGATAATGATGCTTTGTCTGACGACCCGACTGACCCTCGGCGCCATTCGGTGACAGGGCTGATTGGTGTGAAATTGGCTACAGAAGCTTTCGACGGGGTGGCTCACCGGGCCTCGAAAGGAAGGAATACTACTGGTGACAAGCTTACTATATTAAAGAAAGACGCAATACGCAAACACCATCGTATTGGAGCCTGGAATGTTAGAGGACTATTGCAACCAGGTAAACTAACCATCGTCGAAAAGGAGATGACATCTTACCATATAGACATCTTATGTGTAAGTGAAACGCACATGCGTGGAAATGGCCATTTCATTACAGCCTCGGGTAACGCAATGTACTTCTCTGGGCCCGCAAACTCGAACACGAGTGGAGTCAGAATAATCGTGCCGTACCACCTGAAAATACACGTCCTTGGATTTAATCCAGTATCAGACAGAGTATTGACACTCAAATTGAACACAAAACCCTGTCCTGTGAATATAATATCTGTTTACGCACCGACAGGGCAGGCTCCGGAAGAAGAGATAGATGCTTTTTACGGAGTTCTGGAGGACACACTGGATAAAATCCCAAACCGGGAAATCAGGATTATTCTAGGCGACTTCAATGCTAAGGTTGGCGGCACTATTGCAGACGATCACATCCGACTGACGGTGGGGAAATACGGTCTCGGCCTTAGAAACGAACGCGGGGAAAGATTGTTGGGTTTTTGTGTGAGCAAACACCTCAGCATTCTCAACACATGCTTCCAACATCACCCGAGACGACTATACACTTGGAAATCTCCTGGGGACAGATTTAGGAACCAAATAGACTACATTGTGATCGGTTGCCGCTGGAAATCGTCTATATCCAATGTGAAAACATATCCCGGCGCCGAATGCGGATCTGATCATAATCTCCTGGTTGCGAAATTTGCGCTTCGCCTGAAGGCCGTTAAAACCACATCACCTAGAGCAAGACGACTGGAGCTCATCGAAGGGCCCCTGTTTAAAGACGCCACAGAATCCAAACTGATGGAAAAGCCAGCGCTGGACCACGATGAAATAGACGTTCAGTGGTCTACCCTTAAAACGTCAATTACCGAAGCCATGGAGCTGGTCACAAAATCTAGAAAAGATGATCGAAAAAGGAAATCATTCATCACTGATGCCACATGGGAATTAATACAGCGCCGGAAAGTGCTCAAGATCAAAGGCCTTCGCAGTACTGAAGCAAGGATGGAGTACGCCACACTCTCCAAAGTAATAAAGAAATCCTGCCGCAGTGATAAAAACAACTTTGTGGAAGGGTTCTGCCGCGAAATAGAAGATCACGCGCAAAAATTCCAAACAGCAGACCTTTTCAAGAAAGTCCGTATACTGTCCAGGAAATTCAAACCCAAAACCTGGGCAATCGAAGACGTAAATGGCCAGCTAATACATGAGCTTGATGGCATTGCGGAGAGATGGCGTGGGTACTGCTCACAGTTGTACCCTCACGTAGATCCCTGGACATCCCTGATTTCGATCTTGATTGGAGCAGTATAGAACTAGAACCTAATATATTGCGTTCTGAAATCACTGCCGCTTTGCGACATCTTAAGGACAAGAAAGCCCCAGGCCCTGATCACATAACAGCGGAGATGCTTAAAATGCTAGGGGACAATGGTATAGACACTCTTCACAGGATCTGTAACAATATATGGCGAAGCGGTAAATGGCCACGAGACTGGGTTGAGTCTATCATCATATTGATCCACAAAAAGGGATCTACGAGGGTCTGCAATAACTACCGCACACTTGCCCTGATTTCTCATGCCAGCAAAGTCCTGCTTCATATTATTAACAGTCGCATCCGTCACTACCTGGATTGGCAAATACCACAAGAGCAGGCAGGTTTTGTTAAAGGGAGAGGCACGCGGGAGCAAATTCTAAACATCAGGCAAATTGTGGAAAAAGGCTACGAATTCGACACTCCAATCGTCATGTGTTTTGTCGACTACAGTAAGGCGTTCGACTGCGTCAATTGGAACTGTATGTGGAGAGTGCTGTGTGATATGGGAGCACCAAGACATCTTGTTGCACTATTGCAGTCCCTGTATCGATACAGCCAGGGTATAGTTAGGGTCGACACCATTACTTCGAAACCCTTTAAATTTGAAAAAGGGGTACGACAGGGCTGCATATTGTCTCCTATATTGTTCAATGTCTACGGGGAGCACATCATTCGTCAAACCTTGGAAGGCTGGGATGGTGGAGTGAGCATCGGCGGGGTGAAACTCACCAATCTGCGCTACGCCGACGACACGACACTCGTGGCAGCGAGCGAGACTGAAATGACTGAGCTGCTAAAGAGACTTGAACATGTCAGCAACGGCATGGGGCTCTCTGTGAACAGGTCCAAAACAAAGGCGATGGTGGTGGATCGCTCAGGCAAATTACAACCCAGAGGCACTCTGACACTTGACACCGTTCAAAGCATTAATTACCTGGGCTCCACAATTTGCAATAACGGATCGTTCGAATCAGAGGTGCGTAGACGCATCGGGATGGCAAGGAGTGCCATGTCTCAGTTGCAGAACATATGGAGGGACAGAAACATCCGTGTCACCACAAAGATTGGGCTCGTACGATCACTGGTATTCCCAATCTTCCTTTACGCATGTGAGACTTGGACTTTAAAGGCCACCGACCGGAGCCGAATAGATGCCTTTGAGATGTGGGTTTGGGGACGAATGCTGCGCATTCCTTGGACGGCGCGACGCACCAACGTCTCAATACTGAAGGAACTGCGAGTAAAAACAAGGCTAACTACCATATGTCTGCAAAGAGTACTGGAGTATTTCGGACACATCGCCAGGAGAGAAGGAGACTGCCTTGAGAAACTCGTAATCACCGGGAAAATCGAGGGCAAAAGACCCCGTAGCCGTAGTCCCATGCGTTGGACTGACCAGATCCGTACCACTCTGGACACGACGGTGAGCGGTGCCAATCACGCCGCCAAAAACAGAAGCAGATGGCGAAGCGTTGTGCGGTTCTCCGGAGAGGTCACGACCCTCAGCATTGAGGAAAACGAAACAAGGAGGAGGAGGCAGACAAGCATACGGCCCGCCTGATGTGAAGCGGTTACCGTAGCCATATTAACGCTCGCAACATAAAATATCGCTCGCGCGCCGCCACCCCCACTGCCAACGCAGCATCTCCTTCCTTTCTGGTGATCTCGCTCAGTCGCAGGAACACAACAGCCCTCAAAGGAACCGTTATTTGTCTGCGGTATTCTGTGAGGTGGAGGTACATTCCCCAGTCGGGTAGCTTACAATTACGCTCCCTACCTCTCTTTTCGCCAGAGCTTCGTTTGTCAGTCAGCAGGGTGCACCACGTGCCGGTGAAGTTGGCTTTGGTTCAAAGATGTTGATGAACCCCTTACACCCCAAAAAGAAAGATAGGTTCATTTTCTTTTAATATTTGACGAGCCCGGTCTTCAAATGGCTAGCAATGTTAACTGTGAGCCAGAGGTCAATCCCTCAATCCCAGCTCAAGGCAACATTTAATATTCTGTTTGTCTTGGCTTGGGTAATTTCTATGTACGAGTCTTAAGTATGTTTTAAAAAATGTATATAGGTTATATCAGTTACGTAGTAACCACAGTACAAGCTATGTTTACACTACTTCGCGTGGCAGACAAGCATATGGCTCGCATGTCATGAAGCGGTTCATCATCATCATCATCAGCCTGTATGTACCCACTGCTGGATATAGCCTTTCCCAATGCTTTCCGCCAAATAAGATCCTCCGCCTCCCGCATCCAGCCGTGTTGTTACCGTAGCCATATTAACACTTGCAACAAGAAATATTGCACGCGTGCTGCCAACCCAGAAACTCCTTCCTACCAGAGAGGAAGTCACTCCTTCATAGAAACACAACAAACCTCAATGGAATTGTTATTTTTCTGTGGTAATCTGTGAGGTGGAGGTAAATCCCCAGTCGGGCAGCTTACAAATACGCTGTACCCTATCTCTCTTAAAATTATGTTATCTTTAGTTTGGGACTAGATGGCGCTATGTAATTTGTTCAGGATTGTTTATTTATTTATTTATAATTACAACCCTTTTGACTACTACTGCTAGGTAAGTAAGGGTAACTTTATATGTACATGGATGGACCCGTGGTCATTTCAGAATTAGAGTAAGTAGACCTCGCTAAGACATGTAGCACTTACACTGTGCTATTCGTACCCATAAACATATCATTTTGTATTCGTGAGGAATTCTAATTAAGGATTTATTTACAAAGTATTTACGTGAGTTTTGTGGGTCGACAATAAAATTATTTCGCTACCAGTCATGTCACTGGTTCAGAAGAACCTTAATCTATTCAGCGTAACGTCTGCAATAGATCTTCGGAGGCCATATAAAAATTTAATCAGTGAAGTTTAGAGCGGGCATGCGCGATAAAAAGCTTGATATATGGTCTGTATGGCGGTATACGTACTCCAAACTCGCTCGTGGCCTGTCACACCGAAGTGTACTTGGTTTCATTTTTGGCCAATAAAATGTTAAATCGACTACATGTGTTTAGTGTCTAGAAAGGCTAATATAAAAATTAAAAAAAATGGAAAAAATTGTGATTATTATTAATGGGTGAATTGTTCCATATATTTAAAATATTTTGGCAAGTTGGCCAAAATGAACTAGTTAAAAATAATAATTATAGAAAGGCTATCGCTGTTCAAAATTGGAATGAAATGAAATGAACAATTTACACAGCGCCATCTAGTTCCAAATTAAGCTCAACGCTTGTGTTATGGGTACTAGATAACTGATAAATGTAATTAAATACATTTTATTTTTGTAAATACATACTTATAATACTTAGAAAACACCCAGACCAAGACAAACAGACATGTTCATGCACACTAATGTTTGTCTTGTGCGGGAATCGAACTCGCGACCTCGGAGTCAAAGTGGCCATTGCTAACCATTCGACCACCGAGATCGTCAACTGAAGATACCACACATTGAACCTAGTAGTGTGTAATGTGAGGTCATACACTAGGCTTGGCCCAGGAAGGTTACACTACTAAACACGGCATAGCAGTCCATCGTTGCAGATGAAATACGGATATTTTTTGATAACACCAAACTAATTATTTACTTGCGTTTGCACTTGTAAAAAGAAAATATATTTTTTCTTTTTACCAGTGCAAACGCAAGTTGATGTCTTTCTCTACAGCTAATTACTGTACAAGACGGAATTTTTCTATATGTTAGTTAAACACATGTTCACGCACTGCAGAAATCCGTAAATGTTCAACTACTACTTTACCTCAGCGACTCGGTCGCTGAAGCACTTTGGATACGTTCATACGACGACAACTCGATCGGATCTTCAATTTTACCATTTCTCCGTATACTCGACACTCAACGTCCATCAAATTCAATAGTAACGTACAATTATAAGTTATGGCCGTGTAATTATAATTGCCCATGTGCTTTCTGGCAGACTAGAATAGAATCACTCCGTCTCTTCCCGAGGATGTCGTATAAGGCGACTAAGGGAAATACATTATCAAACATCGATCAAGCCACCCCAACCCGTCTGGCCAGCGTGGGGAGTGTAGGCCAAATCCTCCTTCTGTCTAGGACGGATGAGAGAGGGTCGTGCTCCTGTAGTGGAAACTAAAATGACATGATGATGATACTTATGTACGTATTTAGAAAAAAAAAATATTTAAGTATAATATCAGTTATCTAGTACCCATAGTACAAGCTTTGCTTAATTTGGGACTAGACGGCCATGAGTAATTTGTCCAGTAATATTTATTTATTTATTTAATGGCGTATTCTCCAATGAAACCAGTTTCACGTTTTGTTAAAGATCCTGTTATTCGCCCTAAATCAGTGTTTTATTTAATAAACTAACTTGTGAAAACTAATTTGTGAAATTAAATCAAATTTATTTTTTTCCTATTTCATCATCTTTTCTATTAGTACATTGTGATAAGCGACCCGCTGTCCGTAATAAAAACAAAACTAATCTTTCGCAGCCTTAGGTACGTCTGACTCTAGTTTTTTTACTGCTACAGAGCAGAAAATACGATACGGAACTAATTTTCCTAGTATTCCGTGGACGAATGCAATGCGATACGATATTAACAAAACTTTAATAATAACTACATATCTCGCGTTGTATTTCAAAATTTAATCAGGAGATATTTTAAACTCCTGTGGTACAAACTGCATGTTGGTATTTTGTAATTATTTAACTTGATTCTGTTCATTTTGAACATTTCAATACGACTTTTGAGCATAAATATTTTAAAATACTATGTTGGTAATTATATCATACTCGTATATGTAGCATGCGTAGTGCTACGCACAATACAATATGACATATAATTATTTATATTTACAATTTTGACGAGCTCGGTGGCGTAGCGGTCAATGACGCGGCTTCGACACCAACGCTCGTGGGTTCGATTCCCACATAGAACAAACATTAGTGTGCATGAACATGTCTGTTTGTCTTGGTCTGGGTGTTTTCTATGTATCATAAGTATGTATTTACAAAAAAAAATGTATTTATGTATGTTTATCAGTTGTCTAGTACCCATAACACAAGCTTCGCTTACTTTGGGGCTAGAAAAAAAAAATATATATTTGAAATTATTTATTTGACCTACATAATATTGTAATATACATACAAACTAAGTTGTAATTTTTGGTGGTTGCAAGTTTCTTTCAATCATTTCTTCTTCACCAATGGTCAATACCGAAAAGCTAATATGTACCTAGATAAAAATAATGATAAAAAATAAGAATATTATTCGACGAGCTCGGTGATCGAATGGCTAGCAATGGCACTTTGACTCCGAGGTCGCGGGTTCGATTCCCGCACAAGACAAACATTTGTGTGCATGAACATGTCTGTTTATCTTGGTCTGGGTGTTTTCTATGTATTATAAGTATGTATTTACAAAAAAATTGTATTTAAGTACATTTATCAGTTATCTAATACCCATAACACAAGGTTTGCGCTTAATTTGGGACTAGATGGCGCTGTGTAAATTGTCCAGAAATATTTATTTATTTATTTACTGAAATCGGAGGACAGTTTTATTTAAAAAAATGTCTATTCTCATTAGCCTGTGTCATTCGGGATGACATTAGGTTTATACCACATATTTTCAGCTACTGTAAGTAAGTGTGGTGACGTGAGGATGCGCTGCGATAACATCTGGGGTGCCAGTGCACAAGCAATAGCTCCTGTATTTCCAGCCTTTATAGGCTATGGTATCCGCTTAACATTAGGCGGCCTGTATACTGTATCGAGTTAATTATCCCTTGTTATCTCCAAAGCAAAAAAATAATATAGTTTGTAAGTATACTAAAACAAGCCACAACCCGAAATCTTGCTAGGTCCGCACCTAATGTATAAACATTTCACTCAGTAACACAACAATCCTGAAAAGTCTTCATCGATCTATATCCATAACATTGCAGGGAGATGAGCTTTCCCTCAATTACACACTCTTTTTCTCCACAGGGGTGTAGAGCGTACTCCGCTGCTGAGCTACGGGTTTTTTATATTAGATACTAGCGTCGGCTGGCAGACAAGACTTGAAATGGTTCTAATCGCAACATGCACACACTCAGCGGTGTATATAATACCGCTGAGTGTGCGCAGATCGGCTTACTTCGTACATAACGCACACCCCTGTCGTGGACAAGGCCTTTGCATATCCTTACGGTTTACGGTTTAAGAATATTTTATTTCTCACAAAGAATTACAGTATTCACTTACGGAGAAATACAAATTTCCAGAAATATCTGCTATCTGCTGACACAAACGAAACGCACAATAATTGCTATAACCTTTACATATATCCTTTACATGTATATCTATATAAAATTTTAATATGGTGATAAAACTATATATAAAATCTCTCGACTCTCGATTCAGACTTGAAATGGTTACGTAGCCTATAGAAGCTAACATGCCGTTCGCACACCGTAACCCCTGCTGCGAACGTAGCAACTCATTTTCAAAATCTTTAGGAAATAGTAAATTAGCTGCGTCAGTGAGATACTTCTTCAACCGGACAGCTTACAATATTGGGGTAGCCTACCACTTTTTTACCAGAGCCTCTTTCGCTAGTCGACAGGATGCATCACGTGCAGGTGAGGTTGGATTTAGCTCTAAAGATTGTGGTAAGTCACTTCACTCCAGACCGATACTTTACTTTAAATTAACGATGAATTGAGATAGACTCTCTATTAACACTATTAGCTAGTGGTATGGTTTAATATTTAAAGACCCACCGTACCACCAGTGGTACGGCCAGGGGTACGGTGGGTCTGAAGCAATCTTATTACACTATAATTTATTGCTATCGATATAATTATATTAATATTATAAATGCGAAACGAGTCTATCAGTTTCTTACCTTTTCACGACTAAACGGCTGAATCGATTTGAGTGAAATTCAGTATGGAAAAAGATTATATTCCGAGAATGGGCATAGGCTACCTTTTGACAATAAACCGCGATAACCGCGGCTGGAGGTTAGTGTATAATAACAATACCACAAACATTACGTTAATTAGCGAATATCTTCACCGACGCCTTACAACTGTTATTAATTAAGTTTACACTATCAAATGTTACAACATCTCAAACATCGTTTGAAGCGGCACTCTTTGATCCCTCACATGATAATCCAAATTAAGTTAATATACTCTCCGGTATTCGCGTACGCAGGAAGTTTACTGACTCGTAAAATTTTAAGGGTTATATTAGCTTGTGTAAATATGTCCGCCAACCCGCAGAGAGCAGCCTGGTGGAGTATGTTTTAAATATCTTCGATTGAAGGAAGACCCGTATTCCAACAGTGGGATAATTATGGGTTGATGCCATGTGAATATCTGTACAGTGGAGTACAAGCACCAGTAACTCTATCCAATCTTATTAACATCTGATGATTCGAAACTGACGGACGGTTTAGAACCTTTGAGTCTGACAAGAGATTTTTCGTCCCTTTGTGTGTTCTACCGATTGTACAATGAGGTGTGTTCAGAGGAATTATTTAAGATGATGCCCACGGACTCATTCGACAGCTCACCATCGACAGGAAATTCATACTCACACATTGGAACTGAAGTGATCACGTACGTAGTTTCAGAAAAGTTTTCTTCCACTTACTATCAAGCTGAAATGAACTTCCACCGACACTACAGCATGTGGTTCATCAAAAAAGCCGTGAAGAGGTTTTTACTGGGTCGGCACCGTGCATCTGATGTCTCTAGTGTTGTAGGCGTCCATGGCTACGGTGACTGTTTTCCATCAGGCGTGGTGGACGTGGTTAGTGGTATGAAAAAACAGCTGGTCTTTTTTTCCATTTCGGCCATGTAGGTCGTTTGCTTACAACTCTCCACCTGTTATCCACGCTCTGTTATGAAAGAATGCGCAGCCCACTTCATTCATGTCAAATGAATCTCACCTGCAGGTGGCGCACCCTGTTGGCTGACAAACGAGGCTCTGGCGAAAAGAGACGTAGGGCATAGCGAATTTTTAAGCTGCCCGGCTGGAGAAGTTCCTCTACCTCACAGAATACCGCAGCCAAATAACAATTCCCTTGAGGGTGGCGGCCTCACCCATTACAGGTACACACTATACATGCGAGTGAGGGAGGTCACCAGAAAGGAAGGAGTATAGGCTGGCAACGGATCGGCGACCCCTTGATGTTGCTGGTCTCCTGGCTGGTGATTGCTTTCGTTCAGGTGACCTTCTTTTTTTTTTAGTTTGGCTCCCTCTTATATTATATATCTTATATCCCTCTTTATAAAAAAAAGCATTGCGTGAATACCAAATCAAATGAAATGAATATCTCTATGAAACTTTCATCAAAAGCATCGATAGACTAGATGCAGAACAGATATTAGATAACTATATCTTAGTTCTAGAGCGAGATGAACCGCAGCGCTGGCTAGTTTATCAATTGCAGGCGATCGGCTACTGGAAACTTCAGGTACACTGCACAATATTAATAGATGCGCAGCAGTATAGAGTAGTCAAAGTGATATAACATATATTGAATGTGTTTGAGACTAGAACATTTGATTAAGGTTTATCAATCTCTTATTCTGCGCTAGGATACAAATAGCTAACGATTTGCCATTTGGTAAGGTCCACCGAACAATGGAGAGGGCTACGAGTATGCTCGAGGTTTCTCTAAGGAATCGAATCCTTTCTCATAGCAAGCTGAATGATGAAATACAAAATAAATAATAATTATTATATCAAATCTTATTATTACCATAGATACGAAGGAGAGACGCGCCCTATTAACACATCTCGTTACTAACTCCGTGTTTTGAATATTGACTCATTATAATGTATAACTTGGTGTGGTGCTCCTTAAGTGCCATCATACCTGGTTTGAAATTAAACACCAATTTGATTAGATCATTTGTATTCTCCGGTGGCATACGTTCTGGTAGTTTCCATAGGTAACGTTAGTTTTATATGGCATCTCCATTAGGAAAATAGTTTGCTACTGGTTGCTCTTCATAATAATATAGCGTTCTGTAGATAGAGCATTAACTCATGGAACGTTTTAGAGCTTCCACTCTGCGCCCCGACGTGGGGCGCTCCCTCTCTAGGTGGATCTATCACCTCAAAAAAAGTGGCTGGATGCAGAAAAAAGAGGATCAGATATGGTGGAAATATTGGGGAAGGCGTTACAGGTATAAAATATTTTTAGCCAGGTCTTTTAGGGATCTCTGCGACGTGCAAAACACGAAGGTAGAAGGCAGTTTATAATATAAATAATTATGTTGATGTATACATGTATAGATGTATCATATATTTGCTTTTTCAGACACGTTATATAAGAGATAATATTTTTTTGTCCGAAATATTTTTACAGCACATAAAATATCCCAAATTAGGCGTAGCCTGTCCTGTGGGATTTCTAAATCTTGTGTACTTTAAATATAAATAAACAATTGCTAGACAAATTACACACTGCCATGCAAACTCAAAGCAAAGTCTGTACAAAAGTTTGTACTAGATAACTGATATAATAATATATTGTAAGTTCATACATATAATACATAGAAAACATCCAGTCCAAGATAAACAAATATTTTCATGAGCACAAATATTTGACTTATGCGAGGATCGAACCCGCGACCTCGGAGTCAAAGTGGTCATTGTTTGCCATTCGACCACCGGGCTCGTCGATACCTTATTAGCATATTCATAAAAAAAGACGAAAACCGTGTATGTGTACAGTAGTCCAAAAGGAATGCAGCTGAGTGTATAGAAATTGTATATATGCATATATAATTCTATATAATTATATTCCGAGAGGACACCTATTCAAGTTCTTTGATCCTATCACCCTTTTTTCATGTTAGATAGTAAGAATTTAAATTTATTGTATGCATATCGTAGACGTCCACGTAGCAATTGTCTACGCCGTAGGGAACGTCTACGAACTATTGGAATAGATTTAAATCGTAATATTTTACAGTTAAGAGGGACAGTGTAATCCTGCAAATATTTTATTCAGCTTTCTCTGTCTAGACCGGAACCCTGAATTGTTTGGTCTTTATTACAGTAGGGTTAAAGGTTGCATCGTTGCGAGTAAACTTTATTTGTAATCCATTGAACGTTGTGTCTGTAGATATAAAATCCGAAATATTCATATTCATTTCTCAATTTAGCTTTAAGTTATCATGATGTTTGAGTCTAGCCTCACGTATACGTGGTGCACCTTGATAACCAATGAAACTCTACCAAAAGAGGCCAACAGTACCTTCACCTCCCCTGAAGACTACAGCTAAATAACAATTTCTAGTAGATTAGGTTGCTGGGTTCTTATATGTGATGGAATTACCAGAAACTAAGATGTTAACGTGATAGCAGTGGCGGTAGCGCGATAGTTTATGTTACAAGCAGTAATAGACTACGGTCACCATTTCCCTTCATGACAGTCTGTCACCTGACAGAGTAAGATAAATAATATAAAAGATCCATGTGCAACAATGACATACAAACATTGACAGGGGCGACATTGTTTTTTTTTTTTATGCGAGAGGGGGGCAAACGAGCATGTAGGTCACCTGGTGGAAAGCAATCACCACCGCCCATGGAGACCAGCGACACCAAGGGGTCACCGATCCGTTGCCAGCCTTTTAAGGAAAATGAAAACTCTGTTCTTGAAGGCACCCATGTCGTAGTTGATTCTACAGTTTCACTGTTCGTGGTATATAATGTCTCAGGAAACGTACTGTAGTAAATCGCCAATTATCAAGATGATATGGATGGAATTTTAATTTATGGCGAGTTGTACGATAGTGGAATTCAGCGGCAGGTATCAAATCAAACAGCTCATCCGAGCACTCACCGTGATATAATTTGTGTAGACTATATATGTATATATATGTAGTATTGTGACCGGATAAGCAAAAGTGAGCAGCTGGAACTAAACGATTCAACATGCAAACCGGAAAACGGATATGATATGAAATTCTTCGTTCTACTATTGGAGCTTTGTGGGCACTTAGACGCGTCTTACACTTTTTACATCGTCATCATACTTCCAAAGTTAGTAAAATGCACAAGAATGCAATTTCAATAAAATAACTTAAATCCCATTAAGCCGCCCACAAACTTTGCTTAACTGCTATCATCTAATGACAACATCCGGGACCGACGGATGTACGTGCCTTCCTAACTCTGTATTCCAAACTTCAAAAAAGGTTGGTGAACTTCAGCCTGAAAGACATCTTTAAAACAACGACCATTATCGTGAAGCGTGCGAGACGGGGTGTAACATAGGCGTAAACGTATTTATTGCTTACTTACTGAGGCAATAACATAACGGAGGTTTACGAGCTCGACAATAAGGCATTAAGCACAATCTTAACTTTCGCAACTGCTGCGACGACGTAAAACCTGTGTACCATACATGTATACTTACATAAGAAACAAGGCTGAATCAAATAAGAGCAATAGTTAATTGATCCCGGTGTTATTGTGCGCAAGTCAAATTTACAAGCAATTTGTTTTTTTTTTATACTACGTCGGGTGGCAGACAAGCATACGGCCCGCTTGATGTGAAGCGGTTACCGTAGCCATATTAACGCCTGCAACATAAAATATTGCTCGCGCGCCGCCACCCCCGCTGCCAACGCAGCATCTCCTTCCTTTCTTTCTGGTGACCTCACTCACTCGCAGGAACACAACAACCCTCAAGGGAATTGTTATTTGGCTGCTGTATTCTGTGAGGTGTAGGTACATTCCCCGGTAGCTTACAATTACGCTCCCTACCTCTCTTTTCGCCAGAGCTTCGTTTGTCAGTCAGCAGGGTGCACCATGTGCAGGTAAAGTTGGCTTTGGTTCAAAGATCTTGATGAACCACTTACACCCCATATTTACACTACTTTGTGTGCTTTCGCCACCAGACTTCTTCTTTACTTCTTCTTCTGGTGGCGGTAGCATGCAAAGTAGTGTCGATCAAATTGCAAATAAGTACTGTAGTCATACTCGTAGCACAGGGTTACAAGTCTCTCGTTCAGTAAACCATGCAGATCAGGGGTTGTAGTGTTCCTGCGAGTGAGTGAGGTGAAAAGAAAAAACTGACTGTTGGGGTGTAGGTGGTTCATCAACATCTTTGAACCAAAGCCAACTTCTCCTACACGCGGTGCACCCTGCTGACTGACAAACGAAGCTCTGGCAAAAAGAGAGGTAGGGAGCGTAGTTGTAAGCTACCCGACCGGGGAATGTACCTCCACCTCACAGAATACCGCAGCCAAATAAGAATTCCCTTGAGGGTTGTTGTGTTCCTGCGAGTGAGTAAGGTCACCAGAAAGGAAGGAGATGCTGCGTTGGTAGCGGGGGTGGCGGCGCGCGAGCGATATTTTTAATGTTGCGAGCGTTAATACGGCTACGGTAACCGCTTCACATCACGCGGGCCGTATGCTTGTCTGCCAACCATTGTAGTATAAAAAAAAAAAAACTGACTGACTGACTCATATATATATCGACGCACAACCCAAACCGCTGGGTCTAGAGATTCCAAATTTGCCACGTAGGTTCCTTATGATGGGGGGTTCTGGGGGTGCAATAAGAAAGGATTTTTCAAAATTCATCCCCTAAGGGAGTGAAACTGGGGTCCAAAGTTTGTATGGGGAAACAAGATTAGTTGGACTATTTTATTAAAATGCAAAGTAGTGTAGATCAAATTACCTATAAGTAATATAGTCGTAACACAGGGTTACAAGTCTCTCGTTCAGTAGACCATGCAGATCAGGGGGTTGTTGTGTTCCTGAGAGTGAGTGAGGTCAATAGACAGAATGGAGATGCTGCGATGGCAGCTCAGGAGGATATTTCATATTGCAAGCGTTAATATGGCTATGGTAACCGTTTCACATCAGGCGGGCCGTATGCTTCTCTGCCACCCGACGTGGTATAAAAAAAAACAAGACCTAAGATGTTACCTATAGATGGGCTTGACCTGTCTCCATTGTGGCAAGTAAGAAGAAAGCATGCTTATTGTCCGGCATTCGCTGTGTCACGCGCCATTTACCGCCGCGGCAGTTAGCGCTAATGAAAATCAATTATTGAATAATTGTAGATGACATGCTTTCCTGTGTGTTTACATTCTTTTCCTTTCTTTGCGTACTGCATCTATAAATACGTAGTATTGAGTTAGCGTTTTGTAGCCAACATTTACTGCCGTGATGTTCGCCTATAGCCGGCTTATTTATGAGAAATCGTAGGTCAATAAGACATTTACGGTCATCGGTCCCACGCACAGTAAACCAACCAGGCATTCCAATGTGGTCTTGAGTCCCTTCCTGTAAATAGTATAGTTAAGTACATTTAAGTTGAGTGGGCGACTGACGATCAGTTGCATATCAATTCAGTATCCATTCGGTACACTGTGGGCTGATGATGATAAAGAGGGGGGAAGCGAGCATAATATGGTCACCTGATGGCAAGTACTCACCACCGCCGATAGAAATCAGCAACACTAAGGAGTCGCCGAGCCGTTTCTAGCCTTTTAAGGGTGAAATTGACTCCACTCTTGAAGGCTCCCATGTCGTATTTGTTTGGGAGTACTTTTTCACAGTTCACAATTTCACAGTTCGTGATAGAAAATGTGGTAGATCGCCAATTATCAATATTATATGGATGGAATTTTAATTTATGTCGAGTTGTACGATAGTGGAACTCAGCGGCTGGTATAAAATCAAATAGCTCATCCGAGCACTCCCCGTGGTATAATTTATATAGAACGCAAAGAGATGTAACATATTTTCGTGTAAAGAGCGAGTCCAGCCGATCAGAGATCATTGGGTCACCGACGTTTCGAACAGCTCTTCGTTGTATGCGGTCAAATAGAACAACCAAATACTGGTAAGGTATCAGAGGTAATCATAATGTAACATACAATGGACAGGTAGCGAGCAGCATTGCTCAGTACCTGACTTCATTCACACAGCGACTGTGACATGCACGCGTTGTTACATTAATCAAAATGAAAACGTGAAGAATCTCGTGATGGCGTTGCGACGACATTTTATTAATATTAATTGATTTGTGCAATCAATTATCGGTTCGATATACTGAATTTTCCATTTGTGAAAAGCCGATTTTGTTAATTAAATGAAATAGCGTATTTGTAAGTTACCTTACTGGGGACGTACCTCCACCTCCCAAAATACCGTAGCGAAATAACAATTTCCTTGAGAGTTGTTGTGTTCCTGCGAGTGAGTGAGGTCAGCAGAAAGAAAGGAAGGAGTTGCTGCGTTGGCAGCGAAACGGCGAGTTCACAACGACCGAAATCGACGAAATATTGTGAGGGACAACTACAGAAGCCTAACACTTCGCGTGATCTGATAGACACTTGGCCGGTTTAGTATTTGGTTTTAAGCCACCACAACGTACCATACTATGACCGTGCTATGAACGTATCAAGCACGGAAATAAACACGATACGCTCTACTATGCCCACTAGAGCGTATCAATTACGTATCATACCCGTGCGTAACGGGTTTAGTGACGGTAGCATCCGCGTATCATCTCCGTATCATCCGCGTGTCATACCCGTGTATAACGGTTTTAGTGACGGGAGCCTCCGCATATCATCCGCGTATCATAATATCCGTACAGTTCCCGTCCGGCAACCAGTATGCTCACCGTTTCGCCGCCTGCGCGCACTGGTTTGGCAACGTCGCGTCGGTGCCCTGCACGAACCGTATCGGCACCGGCAAAATATTCTTGCCGACAATCTCCGATGCTACGTGCATGGCATGACGGTCTTGGGCGGTGACGGAACGGCCCAGTGGGCATAGACTCATACTTTTCAATACTAAAAATATTTTTTTGCTGTATACGTTCCTAGCACGGTCATAGTATGGTACGTTGTGGTGTGCAGAGAGCTTTATAGTGCATTTTTTTTATTAATTTATCTCCCGTGGACCTACGGTTGGGAACCGCCGAGCTAGATTTATCTTAAATTTGTCACAGCATCGCTAGTCGACATGGTACACGTGCAAGTGAGGTTGCTTTTGGCTCCAAAGATCGTCATAGTTACTTACACGCTTACGCGTACATTTACATGTATGCTACACTCTACGTACCAAGATATTCCACATAATCGGGTGTTCCCGTGAGTGCAGAAACACTGCAGTAATACTCATAGTTACGGTACTAGTGCCGAGTACTGGTGTATACACATCTTTGGGCAGCGGCAATACCTCAATGTTATCTGAGGCAACATTACCGGAGATAATAGTTGTGACCCAGATGCAGGCGCCGACGGCTCCACGAAATTATCGGCTCTTATCAAAATATACTGCTTCTCTCTCGTATATATCAAATTAAATGCATTACCTACTGCACACAGGTAGTTAAACATTATTTATGTTTATTCGATTAAAATGCTGCACTTTTATACCGCAAAATTCAGTATTATTCTTATTTTATTTATTATTGTCAGTGTTATTCTTCCCACTTTGGCCGTAATTAATGGAATTACTTGCTGAAGCTGTAATTAAACTCGAGCTGAGTTTAATTACAGCTACAGCATGTAATTCGAATAATATTTTTTGTGTGTTTGTTTTTATTTTTTATATTTTAATTGGGTATATATCTTATATATTTTTACCAGAGCCTACTTATTTTTGTACTTAAAAAAGTACAAAAATACACACATTCACAAGACTTAAGTCATGCTGTCAAAGCTATCAAAGCTGTGTGTATTGCTTGTGATGACAAACGGATCTGAGGCGTACTCTTTCACAGAGCGCCGTATGCTGCTAAACTGAAGGTAGCTTAGAACAACGATGAAGAGAACTACGCTCGGGATCTCTCGAAGTGAAGATCCGAAATAAGGATATCTGCAGTACAACTAAAGTAACTGACAAAGCTTAAAGGACAAGCAAACTGAACCGGCTGTATAGCTTGTAGAACCAACAACTGCTACTGAAGCAACATGAGTACGCAATACGAATCCCCCCCCACCCCACCCCATTAGATGGTGTAATAGAAAGTTGTAGATTGATTGATTGGAGAACTCTCAAGATTGGAGCGCGTGGGTCTCTACGAAGGAAAGTATATGGAGGAAGCTATGTTCAGCTACAGGGCAATTCTGGTTGATATGATGGTGACAAAGTATTCTTGTGATTATGTTGAGAAGGTCACTTCTCCGTACGAACTCTGCATAGCGCAGTCTGCACAGAGAAAAATGTAAAAATCAAAATTCGCAATACAACTGGCAGAAAGAGAAGCCTTTATCCGAGAGATAAATGTCCCATTATATCTTACTTAAGTCTTCTGCCTCAAGATCTTAGTGACAAAAATCTATAATTACTTAGACTACATTTATTCCAGCAACATGGGTAATTGAGGCAATCAAGTCGCTTTAATTACACCGAAGTCTCCCCGAGCCCATTCACGTGCGGCGCCGTCGGGAAGGGGCTGAATGAGTGTCACATTGGGCCTCCGATACAACTTACACAGACGGACGACTAGTCGCAATAAAAACGTTGACATTGAAGCTAATTAACTGTTTTAAGTGTTTTAACTTTTGAAATTATATATTACTTATAAACTTTCATTTAAATTAAATTTTAACATATAAATAAATAAAGTACATTAAACTAAAACTAGTCTAAAAACCTATCTAATTAAAAAAGAACTTAATTGGAGTACTTCAGATTATAATAGACATCTGGGCTTACTTCGTATTTCCGATGATAACCAATCAGAATAAGACGTCTGTACGTATGACGTCACTGTTTTAGTCTATTCATTGGAAGTATTTTGATTGTGTTATGTTATAAAATTTAGATGTTTTTATCTGCAATAATCTGCTGTGCATTCATCTCTACTACGGTTACTTAATTTTTTTTCTCTAGGCCAGTAATCGTAAGTCTTCAATTTGAATATTATACAAGAAAATAATTTTAACTCGCCAAATAATCTTCATTTAACTCCTGGGAGACAAACAATCAAAGGTTCCGAGATAGCACAGCGAAACCAGTTTTGCCAGGGCATTAAGCTGCGTGTATTGTAACCCAACGAGAAAAATGTATAGTTTGAGCACTTCGAAATTGATAAGTTGACCTTTGGATCGTTCTTATGCCGCTATAAGAGCTATAATTGCATTCTGACTCTCGTACATGATGCTCTTAGCTGGACAATAATATATTTTTAATAATGCGATTAGTCGCACGTGTGTGTCAATTACATTGTTCCCTATTTCCTCCGCCTGCTTGGCAACAGTTGTATTGGCTCTTCGCCCCAAATGCTATTTGTGGCAATCTCCAGCAGCGTACGTCGTATTAATGCTATTTGTCTTAAGTGTGCGCGCATACTGGCCAATAAGCATTGCTAAAGTAAGATTAAAGACAATTGCAGAGTACTAAATTAATGTTATAATTTTTTTTATTCAAACTTATCGAGTGATATGCGCCCAAATAAATATACGTCGTTGCTGCAATATTAAGAGATGTCATAATTTATATCTGATTATGAATTAAGGTGAAGCATTGAGGAAGAAATTTATTCCACATTAATGATATTCTTTGATAGGAAAACGCGCGCTGCGCCTGGTTTTTTCTCATAAAAAATCTATACACTATTTTAGAAATCCAACTGGTATTTTGAAGTGTGTGCTTAGGAAATTTACAGAAATGCCTCTGTCCTGAATCCCTATAAAATATAGGTACGTTTTTATTTAAAAAGGGGTTACTTTGCGATTTATTTTTCAGTAAAATTTAAATTTAATAATTCTTGCACAGACAACTGTAAAAATGATGCTCGTTTCATGAAGTAGTCAAGAATTACTTTAGTATGTTTTGTAATTGCTGATAAGGATCCAGATGCTTTCAGAATCGTCAAGACGTCGCGTTAATAACGATCTTTGTGTTAAACCGAGGTAGATTAACATAATATTGGAATATAAATACTCGTAGGTGTATTATGTTCTACGAAGCCGTCGACCAACTTTCGTAATTACGGCCCTATCCATTCACGACTTGTTTACGAGTAAGCCTCGAAATTATGGCGAAGGATTTACTTTGTATTAATATTACAATATATACACTCAGCTTGTAGTATCATAAGGTAACTTTTCCCGTAATTAACTTGCTCTTAGCAACGGATCAAAGGCAAATCGACGATGAACTATCCAAATAATACCAAAATATTTGAATATAAGAGCAATCTCTTGTCATCAGCCCATAATCATCGCACTGTTGGGATACTGGTTTCCCCTCAATCGAATTATATTTATTTAGAGCATACTCCACCACGCTGCTCAACTGCGGGTTGGTCAAAACACTGGTCTTCACCAGTATTTTCAAGCCGCTCTAATGCCACTGACTTGGCTTGACGACTGTCATCTAATGATAACAGCCGGACCCGACTGCTTAATGTGTCCTTCGAAGCACAGAGAAGCTCGAGAAAATTAAACCCATCAATGGACAGGCTATGTTCGACGTTGCCTAACTTGCGTGTTCGATTAGAGTGACTCACGCAACGACGCCTTCGAGCTCCTCGCCCTACATATTTGCCAATGTCTACATATTTGTCTATTACAAGTTGGAGCCATTATGATCGCATTGTCAACGATGACCGTAGCCTGTCCGTAGATGCGTTTATTTATCTCGAGCTTCTCCGTGCTTCTAAGCGCACGTTAAGTAGTCAGTCCCAGCTGTTGTCATTAGATGTCAGTCGTTAAGTCAAGTCAGTAGTGTTTTGGCGGCTAGAAAACACTGGCCTCTGCGAACCCGCTGTTGAACAGCTTGGTGAAGTATTAGAGCTTAATTCACCAAGCTGTTCAACAGCGGGTTCGCAGAGGCCAGTGTTTTCTTGATGATCCCACCTTCAATTGAGGAGAGATCGGTCTCCAGCAACAAGATGAATAAGGGTTGATGACAACAATGGTCATACGCTGTTCCAGAGAGGTTTGTGTCTCGAAAGCTCGAAGTTGTCCAGTGAACTCTCTGTCGAGGTTTTCGACGAAGACACGTAGAGGCAAGCGAATAAGAGCAAGGGGTTCTTTAAAAAAGGCGTGAAGTGATTTTCTCAAAGTCACAATAGTCCCGGTGTATATAAGTCGATTTTAGAAATTCTTTCAGTACTCGAAAGAAAGCTTTACTGTCACGTATAAATTTTATTTTTATCTAATCATGAAATCTGAATATATTCAACTTGTAAACTAAAAATTCGAAATATTTTTATGCATTTGTGAACGAAATGGATTTTCGAACATATTTCTGTATTCGAAATAGTCGATTTGTATTTTAAATAAAGATAAATCTTCATTTATCCTCCCTAAAAACGTCGACTTCAATAAAGTCGGTTTCTCTAGTAATTTAAAACATTTTATTTGTAAAATTATATGGAGTGAAAACACGGTAAAATAAAACGAAGTAATAACCCGCTTTTAGTTGAATAAATTTGTTCGAATTAGAGAAAATCTTATTAGCCTTAATTAGCACTTGGTTTAGAGTGTCAACTGTCTAAATTCGACATAATTTTTGTAGTCTAACTTTGCATTATAAAATGTTACTTGTTTGACGGTTTTTAAACCACTAAGGTGCTGAACAAATGTACAAACTGCCTGATTGCAAATAGTCGTAGTTTATGAATGCCTGCAACAATCACGTGTTGCCGACTGTATAAAAACTCCTTTTCGACGAAAAACCCCGATACAATAGTTTCTCGTAACATCCCTACACAATTTAACAGGTCGAGGAAGAAAACCTTTCTAGAGCCGCACAGAGCGCTAGCATTTTGGCTCCAATGTGTGAGGATGAACTGTCCACTTAATACAAGCAATGCGACAAGACAGTGGCAATTGACATCATACATAACAAACAATTTCTCCGAACACTACCTATTACCGAACCTGTTCCACTGATTACATGAATCGGTGGAACAGGTAAATGGAGGCAAAGTCTCAGCGTGAAATTTTTATGCTATCAGAGTATTATTTTCACCTACAGTTATATTATAACTAGCTGATCCGACAGACGTCGTCGTCTTAACAATGAATATTGAATTCGAATTCGTTTCAAGTTTGTCTAAAAAAGGGATATTTCTGTCAAATGACATAGAGATACATTAGAAAAGTTAATATGGTCGTACAGTTTTCTTCAATTTTCTATTTTTCCCCGCAACTTTCTTTTTTTTTCTTCCATAAAAATCTATAATACACGCGCGATGCCGTGGCCAAGGCAAATAGAGATTCATTTATATATATACGAGTATGTATAGATAGATGACGTCCTGAGATAACTAGTCAAAAAAAAATTGACAAGTAACCCATTAAAATCCGTGGTGCACGGCAGTTGAGCTTCACTTGACTAGCCATCTCTTTAGGCTTTTAATGCCTTATTTGCCATATTGCTGTCTTACACATTGCTAAGAGGGGAAGTCAAATTCCAAAAGCTTCCTACTCCTACTAATTTCTTCTGATTAAATTCGTTGTGAGTTCCAAGGCAGCCGTAGTTTTACCCCCGGGACTGCAATGGACTTCACTGTTCATTGCCTTTTTTGGCGGTCGCCGCTGTTAATCCTGGCTACACAGGAGACACATTGGTGGGAATGTGTGGTGGGCCCCCGTAAAAAGTAACCCATTATCAGAATGATGTTAAAAAAAGTCTTAGTTTTAATAAATGAATATTCTTGGACATATGTTGTCCAAGAATATTTATTTATTAAAACTAATTATTTCGTCAATACTTTGTATCGAGACGATGAGATTGTGTAGCCATATCGCAACCCTTATGAGATTGCCATCTCAATGGCATTTACCCCTACAAATTCTGATCTGAACCTGATTATTGTTTTTACTTAATTGACGAGAAGATATATTTTTCTAGTGCACGAGTACTTATGTATTGTTGTACATTTCTATTTCATGCTCTGCAGCCTAAACCTTGACGAATTTCTATATAACATGCAGTGTCATTAGAATCTGATAATTAGTGTCAGTGCATTTTACTTCAATATTGGTGGATAATAAAAAAGTGTTAAATTTATGCATTCGGGTCTTTTATTTCGGTTAATAAATAATACATACAAATAGAAAAAGAAACAATATTAAAAGCGAAATCCAAAACACATACTTATAATGAATAATTTAATACGCACAAATCTTATAATAATCGGGCAAGCCAAATTCAAAATAAACGCGAAAATAATAGCATGAAATATTTTTCTTGCTAAATTACAATTTCAATGTCGTATATTCATTACGTACATTCAGAATTTTGTACTTTATTCGATAATAAACGCTGATCTCAAAGTTAAAACTTTGAATTTATTCATGACAGTTTCGAATGCCCTATCCACATTGTCAAGGGCGGGCGCTTGAAATCCTTCTCACATTTTTTTGCTATCGCATCGTAATCTTCGAAAGATCTTTCTTAAAGCCTTAAAGGCTTTAGCTTATCCTAAGTGAAAGAGTATTAGACGCCAAATATTGGATAAATTCTCGAAGCGTTTATTTTTATATCTCTACAAATCTTAAAGCTATCTTAGACTGGGATAACTTACAATGAGGCGAAGTATATGTTTTTTAACCATCTTACTACATCAACCCATATTCATCCCACTGTTTGGATATGGGTCCCTTCTTTCGAAAGAGGATATTTATTTCTGTGAAAACTTCTCTTAGTGATTCTCTGAAACCTATGTTATAAATAGAACGAATGGCTCTTTTTTTGGGTTCCGTACCCAAAGGGTAAAAAGGAACCCTATTACTAAGGCTCCGCTGTCCGTCCGTCCGTCCGTCTCTCACCAGGCTGTATCTCATGAACCGTGATAGTTAGACAGTTGAAACTTTCACAGATGATGTATTTCTGTTGCCGCTATAACAACAAATACTAAAAAAAAGAATAAAATAAATATTTAAGGGGGCTCCCATACAACAAACGTGATTTTTTTGCTCGTTTTTGCTCGCAATTGATAACGGTAATAGGTAGACGCTTGAAATACTCATATAATATTTAGTTATATATTCACTTTAAAAATAAATAATTAAATAAAAATAAAACTAATATTTAAGGGGGGGGGGGGGGGGGCTCCCATGCAACAAACGTGTTTTTTTTTGCCCTTTTTATAGATAATGGTACGGAACCATTCGTGCACGATTCCGACTCGCACTTGGCCGGTTTTTTATATGAGAGGGGGGCAAGCGAGCATGTGGGTCACCTGATGGGAAGCAATCACCATCGCCCATGGAGATCAGCAACACCAAGGGGTAGCCGATCCGTTGCCAGCCTATACATCTTCCTTTCTTTCTTTCTGGTGACCTCACTCACTCACAGGAACACAACAACCCTCAAGGGAATTGTTATTTGGCTGCGGTATTCTGTGAGGTGGAGCTACTTCCCCAGTCGGGCAGCTTGAAAAATACGCTATGCCCTACCACTCTTTTCGCCAGATCGTTTGTCAGTCAGCAGCATGCGCCACGTCTAAGTGAGGTTGACATTGGTATTTTTTGTAAAATAAAAATTTATTAAATATCAGCTGCCAATCCCCACAACAGTATGATACTGTGAAAGTAGCTAAAATAGACTAGGCGCGCAGTAGCCACGTTCGTCAATTGTTTAACTCTTCTAACAGCATGCGGCGGAGCTAAACCAATTTATTTATATGTGGGCCGAACTGCAGTTTTGGTTCTATAGAAGTCTGTAAGTCCAAGAAATATTGTGTCATTGACAAATTCTAATTTATTATTATCAATAAGGATTTCTGTATCGGAAGAGATTACATTTGAAAGATTACTCCAGCACATTTCCCAACTATGGGTTGCCCGAAGCCTCTCACCACACCACACCACTCTCACCACGACCACCGCTTAAAGTCTGTCGTATAATGACTACAGCCGGGATGAACCTTAACGTGCCCTATGAAGCATGGTGGAACTCAACAGGCCAAGATCAGTCATTCATAGACAAACCCCTCCAACTCCCATGGCTGCACCGACCTCGCGGTCATATAAGCCGAATCGCGGGAGATGCGCGCGGCACTTTGAGGCTCTTTCAAGCCAAGCCAAAATGTACATTGCTTAACGTGATTATTCAGATAGACTAAGACGCGCAACGACCCCATCGAGCTCTTTCACCTTTAGCTGCCATCTTAATGGTATAAAAACCAGGCTACGAAGCTAATTTGCTAAATTATGCATTAAGCGGAAGCCGGCCAATCGTTCCCGCGGACGCGGTCATAAAAAAGCACAGAGTCTATACCGAACGACGGGGAACTTTTTAATGAGCTAACTTGTAGAGGCAGAACATTCGCTACATAAATATCTATCGCGGTGAACTAATTTCAAACTGCTGAGTCCACGGCAATATAATAATGAACGTCGTAACGCTGTATATACCAGCCTAATCCATTACAACGCTCAAGCAGGGTGTAATTAATAGTACTACGTATAGTATGACAAACGAAGCTCTGGCGAAAAGAGAGGTAGGGAGCGTAATTGTAAGCTACCCGACTGGGGAATGTACCTCCACCTCACAGAATACCGCAGCCAAATAACGGTTCCCTTGAGGGCTGTTGTGTTCCTGCGAGTGAGTGAGGTCACCAGAAAGGAAGGAGATGCTGCGATGGCAGCGGGGGTGGCGGCGCGCGAGCGATATTTTATGTTGCGAGCGTTAATATGGCTACGGTAACCGCTTCACATCAGGCGGGCCGTATGCTTGCCTGCCACCCGACGTAGTATAAAAAAAAAAAATAAAAAAAAAAACATTTGTATGGAGTGGCGGAGGTGCGACTCAAGGTTACGCACACGCATACGCAGCGTGCGATGGAGAACTATGCTCAGAGTAATCTCTGCGTGACAAATCAATTAACGACTAAGTATATCCTTTTTCTTTCTTTTTTTATATGAATGGGGGGGCAAGCAAGCATTTATGTCACCTGATGGAAAGTAATCACTACCACTCATAGAAATCAGCAAAACCAAGGGGTCACCTCTAGTCTAATTGACTCGTTGGTTCCATAATTTCACATTTCGTGGTAAAAAATGACATGTATCTGACAAGTTACTAACTGGAGAACTAGAGTTACCGACATTACTCATAGGATCAGTTAACTGAAGTGATCGGCAGGAAACAAACTTTCAGTACCGACGACAATTTTAAGCAGAATGGTTCTGAAGTCGAGACCAGGGAAAGCGTAGCATAAGGAGCCCCCAATAAATGGATCGGAGATCTAGTAAAGATCTTACGTATCGCACTTCCACAACTATCCACTCGCATGTACTGGGATTCCCGCCTATCCCGAGAAAAAAGTAGACCCGCAAGATCTGGGTATACTCCCCTATCCCAGCGCGCCGACCCTATTTCAAAAATTTATTTTTCCAACTTCTCATTATCCAGAACCTTGAAACTTTTATTAAGAATAAGATGGATATAGTCTACTACGCGTCAAAAATTTGAAAAGTGACACTGACAGTACAAAATTTTTATGAAATCAAAAGTTTTGTTTATTATTGTCAAGTTTTTTGCGCGCCGCCATGATTTTTGGCGGTCGGCTCGGGTATTTTAATTATTTATTGTGATTAAAGTGTTTATTACTACGGTTATTATATATCAAAAGAATCGTTGTGATGTGTACTTCGTGTGTGTGTTTAGTTAAATGAGTTTCAAAACACTCATGTTTATTTATGAACACGAAAAGTGGGCGCGCGCGGAACACGGAACAATGGCGGTGTTGTGTTTGTTTGTTTACAATAATTAATATGCTATTTTAGTGTTTTAAAAGCAAGATAAGTGAATAATAGTGTATTGTAAACATATAAAAAATAGTTTTTAACAGAAATATAGTGGGATGTGTAAATAATGACATTTTATGTAAGCGCGGCCGCCGGGTTTCGTCGTGATTTTTGTATGGAGACGAATCCGTGACTGGTGAGTAGTACTGATACTATTTATTTTATTTCTCCACGCTGTGTAAACCTACGAAAGATATTAATATGTCATTTTAAAGCTGAAATAGTTTAGTTTATTTCAATATAAGTCTGATTGCTTCGAAATGAAAAGTTTATTGATAAAAGCTTGTTCGAAAAAAAATTTTTGAGCAAATTGTTGATATACTTGACTTTTACTTTGTTTATTTTTTACTTTAGCTTCAATTATAGCAATTTGTGACAATGTAGTCTCATTCTGTATATTATAAGCTATCCATAGGTATTTTTTATTTCAATATAGCTGTAGTATTACGCCAGTTATAACGATTTTTGTTTGCATCGTCCGTATTTTGGGCATAACCGTTCGGCGGACATGCGAGGCCTCCTTGGGTTGCGAACCTGGACATGGGAGTGGTGGAGAACTAGAGTTACCGACATTACTCATAGGATCAGTTAACTGAAGTGATCGGCAGGAAACAAACTTTCAGTACCGACGACAATTTTAAGCAGAATGGTTCTGAAGTCGAGACCAGGGAAAGCGTAGCATAAGGAGCCCCCAATAAATGGATCGGAGATCTAGTAAAGATCTTACGTATCGCACTTCCACAACTATACAAGTTGTGGAAGTATAGGGACACTTCCATAACGATTGATATTGTGATATAAAATTAACTAAGTAATATATTTATATTTTTTTTATATTTTCGTAATTATTTCCATTTATTTTCCACACGTTCACTATTATAAGAATTATTTTTCTTCCCCTCGAATCAATTTTGACATCCCATCTTTTTAAACATTGTATCACTTTAAAATTTCTTACGTCTATTGTCAGAAAAAAGTTCATATGTTTCTAGACAAAAAAATTCCCTATTACCAATATCTCGTAAATTTATTTATCTAATCTCATACTGAAATTTACACATTAAAAAACTAAACACAGTATCTTAATGGTAGTCTTTACGCACAAGCTATCAAAATAAATTTTAAAAGTTATTTTTCGATACAGCTCTTCTATGGACAACTGTATCGTAAAATAACTTTTTTACCATTTCGATACAGCTTCAGCCCTGGATACAGGTATTTTAAACAGGTTGCAATGCAAATACATTGCAACTTTGCAAAATTTTTTGCATAATCTGTGAACGCGGCGCCGCGCGGCGCGTCGCGCATGCCCACTACGCATGCTCGATCTGCAAATGGATTTATAAGTAAGAATTATAGCTGTTAAATTAACTTCATGGTTGTATTTAAAATATTATTATCATATATTTCATGAGATTAGATAAAGTAGTGTATGAAACTGCACATAATTAGGTATTAAAATACTCGTGTGGTCTATTATAACATTCCCCTTCGGCTCATGTTATAAACTCACACTCGTATTTTAATAACTTTTATTATGCAACAGTTTCATAAACTACTATTATATGTGAAGGAAAATCTATGGTAAAGAGTTCCATTATGGTAGAGAGACTTGGATCAAATATACTCACTCATCCCTCATCCGTAAACAATATTAATCGGTAATCCATTGAAATCGTAATCAATCAATCAATCAATCTCAAAATCTATGGAATCCCATAGATTTTGAGATATCGGATTGATTTAAAATAAACATGCGATATTAAATCCTTAGCATTCATGATATTTCAGGCATATTTGCGTTGCATGATCACCACTATGAGCGGTGTCGGTACCCAGTAGGGCTGTCACGTACAGAAGAATCGAGCTCTACATACCATTTTACTCTATTACTCTCATGTACTCTATTTACTCTCATTTTCTACATACCATTTTATTTTATTGAAGGTTATTTTGGTTTCCGTTATATTGGTTTGTATTGTTTACCATATATGCAATTTTAATTTACATACATAGAAGCATTACTTCGCTGGCCCGGCGATCCAAAATGAGTCTTGGCCTGCGACACGAGAACCTCTCACCAGTCGGTATGTCGAAGCATTTCCCTCCAGTGATATCAACAGCTTGTATCCCTAGGATCGCGCATGTCAATTTATATATCTCAAGTTTTATTATAGTATCTGTTAACACTAGAAAGACCGGCATTCGTGTTCTACCTAGAAAAATCAAGATCGTCATATTCACGTTAGTAAATCCATAGACGTGGATATCAAATTATTCTTAGGTGTATTAAAGAAAATCACAATTATTATTTATAAGCTTTTAATTATTTTAATCAGAGATACATGTTGTACAAATTGCTTTTTTTTTAGTTTTTTTTAATATGTCTTATACATTTTCCACAAACTGGTTTTTTTTTTTTGCGTGTATCACAAATGAAAGACGTTTTATTTCTTTTACATTTTAAATTATTAAATATGTATAAAATGTAAAAGAAATAAAACACGAGGTCGAAAAAAAGACGAACTTGGCAAATATGACAAGTTTAACTGTTTTCTGTTTCTATGTTTACATTTTCAGGATCAGTCCTTAGACGACCTGGGCCTGGACGATTTTTTATATGTTCGGCTCGTAACTCTGAACGACTTGTAGTATGAAACTGTGCCATGTCATATTGCAACAAACCGTAACTTAAAAAAAAAAATTATTTTACTTCACAAAATCGTCAATTTGACGACTTTGGTCTTTCTAGTGTTAAGTTATCATATCTCGAGGAGATTTTATGCTATCGAAGTATATCTTTCATCTATAGTTATATTATAGTGATATCCGTACATAACAAATACAAACAATATGTTCACTAGCCTATTGTATGTTATATGTAATTCGGAACTCATAATATAATAACATTATCCTCTCAAGGACGATGTTGTGTTCGTAATAATTCCATGTAACTTCTGTACCTACACACTTGTTAGTTAGTAACCATAGATGTATAATACATACACTACGTTTTCTAACAGACCATAGATATTAAATAAATAACCGTAGTTAGAGAAAACTATAGACAGATAGTTTCAACAGAAAAATAACTGGATGTCTGTAAATTCGGTTTACGGACGATAATTTTACGTGATAACGTCATAAGAAAACATCGGCCGATGGAGTGGAAGAGAGATAGATGCGTCACAAGCCGATCGCTTAGGCCGATTGTGCCTCTCTAGCGCTTGTTCCGCGCTCTAACTTACACGCTCGGCTCAGGTGGAACGTGACAATGAGTCATGCTTTTACGTGCGTGCAGCCGGCGTTCATCGATTTAGAAGATGTTATAACGTTAAAACATTTTTTATTTAATACACGATACATTTTTTTTTACAGAAGCTAAACCAAGTAATATAAGTAGCATAAGTCCCTAGTACTTTTGGTGTTCAAATATCTGCGGGATAACTACCATTGGTATAAACAAAATTTGTAGCAATAATGGCCATGACAAAATCTAGTATAAACTGAAAGACAAACTGTAATAGCCATGTGCATTTTTTAAAAGTATAATTTAAAAATCTGTTCAGTACCATCTATTTAGTATGATTTCAGTAAAACTTTATTAATACATATACTATGTTACGGTCTATTTAACAAATTGTCGATTTTAGATTAATATTTAAAATTACTTGACACCGCATCATTCGTCAACTAGGTTGACGGAGTCACAAGAAAACCCTAACCTAATCAAAAATCAACTCAAATGTAACCAAAACACGTTTTATTACATTGGCCAAGGATCGATGAATATTAATAATCATAGAAATAAGAATTATAGAGTTAATAATGTCCAATGTATGACATCGCCGGTAACACATAAACAAATTATTTGAAGCCATGATAACTTTTAACCTCCATTTTGGCGCACTCGTTGATAAGCCGAACGCAACCACAATTTGCCTTCGGAAATTTGAAAAACAACGAGCGTTTCCAAACTGATGACGCCGTATACAGAGATTAAAAATATTCCAGTTTGTATCAAATCGTATTTCAAACGGAATTTAATCTTTACGCGAAAAATCGTATAATCCGATTGCAGCTAGCATCTCCAATTTTCATTTTCAGCGAACACGTACGGTAGCGTACGAAGTGAAGCGAAATAAAAAAACGCAACAAATTGCGAACAAAACAATCGTGACGTCCCACGCCGCCTCCGGATCTATAATAGGATCTAAGTGAACGCCCGCACTACCAATAAAATATTGAAACAGCATCTCATTTTTAAGCAGGAGTTTCATAACGCAAGTCTAAGGAAAGTACACCGCCGAAACGTGTGACAATGTCTAAATATTATAAAAAACAATTAGCAGTATCATAAATTCTATAAAAAAGACCCATCTGCAAATGTTTCATTTTAATAACTTACGTCTAAGTGTGACTATCGCAAACAAACTTTTGTAAACTCGACGACTGTAGGAATTTTTGGCGCTGACTGCACAATGGACCTATAACATTACATTCTACAGTTCTACCGTGACACATAATATGACATCTACAGCATACCAATCGATTGCCGAATAACTAAAAGAAGCGCAGTCAATCCTTAAAGACATCACTAAAAAGCTAGCACGCTTGACATTTCTAATAGAGGACTTTAGAACCATGAAGGAAGAGATAACTCAATTCAAAGAATCTGTAGAAAATTCTACAGAAAGAAATACACGTAATGAAGTTAATGATTTGTGGAGAAGATCTTAAAGAAAAATACATCCCATACAGAATTATTGCTACAATAGTTTCCCCATTTGGTAATCTGAATCTTTAATATATATATATATATAAACTTTGGCACATATAAGATATCAATTTTAGAAAAAGACAACCCTATACGTTTGTGTCGAACTTGGCCCATTCACATTCCATATTTACAAGATAACATCACACTATTACATTATTTAGATAATCGTGAGTAAATAATTTAAACGGCAAATTGTAGTTTTCCCTATTACGTATGCAAGGAAACTATATTTTAATTACATTGTGAAATAAACCCCTATCTGCTAGCACTAGTATTTACACGATTGGGTATTCGATTGGGTAAGATGAAATATTTAAAGTGACATACTGCAGTGTATTATTTGGATCGTGTAGACAGTCAGCGTCAACCTGTCGAGAGTGCATCGGATTTGTACTCTCCATCGTATATGAAGAATCTATATATGCCAAGTTCGAATATAAAAAAAAATTAGAGTCAGTAATACTTCTAGTATGCAGCATCTGCCAAGGAATCTTGAAACTTTTTTTTTTTCATACAACCATACGGCCCCTGATGTGAAGCGGTTTTTCCAAACCACACAGAATACCGCTGCCAAATAACAATTTCCTAGAGGGTTATCGTGTTCCTGCGAGTGAGTGAGGTCATCAGAAAGAAGGAGTTACTACATTTGCAGCGGTGGTGGCGGTTCACGAACGATATTTTATATTGCGAGCGCTTATATGGCTACGGTATCCGCTTCATATCAGCGTCACAATACAGTTATGCTGTGTCAGCGTGCAGCCCGCTGGCTGTACGCTTATTCGCCACCCGACATAGCAGAAAAAAAGAAGACGAACAGTTGCCAACCGTACTTATAAAAATATGGTCGCTTTGCATTTTAATTGGTCTGCAACGAATGCTCGTTCAATGCAATAACACACGGCAAGCGACCCACGCGGGATACAATAACAATTAATACAAATGTCGCTCTCTGTATTTATCGTGGCTCGGTGGCGAGGTTCAGCTGTTCAGCTTGCCAAATATATCTTTCCACTTCTATTTGAAATTGAAAGAGGAGTAGTGTTTGGATCGACATAATTTATACATATTTCCAAGAAGAAATATCGGTTAAATCATTTGGACAGACGTAAAATGTTTTATCAATGAAATTGTGAACGTTAATAAACTGGGTGCTACATTTGATTATTCTACAAATTGAAAAAATATGTATAATTTAGTAATAGATGTGGAAAATATAACTACTACAGACGACAGTCGTTAAGCCAAGTCAGGGGACTTTAGACGGCTTCAAAACAACTGCCCTCCGCTAATCCCCAGTTGGGCATTGTTAAAGTACGCTCTAAGCCCTCTTCGATTAAGGGGCGATTCAGACTTCCTTTTGGGCGCTGCACTTTTGGATGGCAGAAATCCGAAACAAATTGAAACGGCGACGATGGCTAAAAAAGCGGAACATTATGGTGTTATATAACATTTTTTTTTTCAAAGTGAGAAATCACACGTATTGTGAACGTTAATTTCTAGGCTCTAGAACCAATCGCCTTTTTTTAAAGTAAGAGATGAATTAAATAGCAATGTTGCAGCGACGCGATAATTTGAATAACCGTATTTATCATTACGGTGCCGTGCAAATCAGAGTCTGATGTGATATAAATAAATATTTCTGGACAATTTACACAGCGCCATTAGTCTCAAATTAAGCACAAAGCTTGTGTTATGGGTACTAGTACTTAAATACTTTTTTTTTACAAATGTTGGTCCTATGTGGGAATCGAACCCACGAGCGTTGGTGTCGAAGCCGCGTCATTGACCGCTACACCACCGAGCTCGTCATATATACTCGTGTTCTCTCGCGTTTGTGGTCGCACTCTTATGAAATTTTTATATACACTTGATAGGTATGCGAATAGGTCGTAAAGTATATTTTGTATGGCTATGAATAATTTATTAATAGGATAACGTTTACCGGGCCAGCTAGTATAACATATAAATATATTTAATAATTAGTATTGATGCAAAATGATTACATCAAGTAATCCTTTTGTATTAAGACTATATCATTATCAAAATTAAGTAAGTCGTCGTAGCCTATGGACTAACGACACCAGAGGCATCACTTCCACATTTCTTCAGAACTCCTTTTTGTAGCCTCCTGGGAAGGCTCGGCAGGGAGTTCAATCTATAAGTTGAGGGTACAACGTACCCTGTACCTAACAGCTAGTGCGCCCCTTGTGCCAACCTTCCGGTTACATCACGGGGATGCGAGTCTCTCGTCCAGTAAACCAACCAGACGAGAGGACCTTTACCTGCTCCGCTCTTGCGCTCGGTAAACCAATCGAGCACGCAAGCGGAACAGTAGCAGGTCTTGAGGGTACAGTATTGTTGTATGAAAAGGGTCCCATACAAACCTAATGACAGTAAGACAGTTTAATGAGGTATAGTGCTCGTGACAAGCGAGTGCCTGAGTAACTAGCTGTCAGTGGCAGCCTGCGTCTCCGACTTGAAGCACAACTGAGGTGCGCCTGTTTGCGAGCGGTATTCACTATTCGTACTGCACGTCTTCGTAAAAGCACGTCAAACTTGACACTCCGAACTTTGAACCATACTTATGCCGTACGTAATAAGAGTTACAAGCTTATTGTAGCTATCAAGCGTGATCTGTTCTTAACTGTGCCAGTGATATTTCATGTCCCCAAGGTGTAGAAGAAGCATTCTTCTATGGCATTGTCATACCTCTTCCGACAATACTCATGCCGGCCAATCTCTTGTCTGTCGTAGAATATCGTCGCTGCTGTACAGTAATAATGCTGCTCGATGGCCAAATTGCCATCTTGATATTGATATATATTTCTGTAATGTAAATGTTTCAGGGAAAGGTGGAAGGGACAAGACCACGCGGAAGATCACCTATGCGTTGGGTTGACCAGGTTAAATCGGCAATGGGAACCCGTGTATCTGACTGCGCCAGACAGTCTGCCAACAGGGAGAGATGGCGGGAGATCGTGCGGAGAGCTGTGTCCGCCTCCACCACCGATGTGGATGCCTCTACGTGACCACGACCGCTCTGCCAAGAGCGAAACGACAGAGAAGAAGAAGAATGTAAATGTCGTATAGCAATTTGTTTCGTCATTTTATTGTGCTGGTAATAAACATATTTAAAATAAATTATTAAATAAATAATAAATATTCTTGGACGATTTACACACAGCCATCTAGTCCCAAACCAAACAAAGCTTTTACTATGTGTACTAGACAACAGATATTATAGTTAAATACATTTTTGTTTTGTAAATACATACAATATATAATATATAGCAAACACTTTGGGAAAACCACTTGGTCTAAGACCAAGACAAACAGACATGTTCATGCACACAAATATTTTGTTTTGTGCGGGGATCGAACCCGCGATCCCGGTGTCAAAGTGGACATGGTTAGCCATTCAGTCACCGGGGTCGTCCCCTTTCTTTTTTTTCTTTTATTGTAGACAATCGAACAGAAAAGAAAAATATTTAGTTAATATACACATAAAAGAACTAAACAAATCTAACGTATTTGCGTGTGATAGGATATTTTGCGAGTTGCTAGATTGCTGGTTTTGAATTGAACTGCAGAGACATGATATGGACAAGCTTGGAAGAGATAACATAGAATCAATTACCATCATACTCGTATCAGCAACTCATCTTATTGTCGAGCTTTACACAATCAGTAAGGTTCACTACGAACTACAGCAAGCAAGGCGGACTTAATTGGTACCTACACTGCCTACCTACCACTACCTACCTATTCTTATCATCATCATCACCCTGTATCTACCCACTGCTGGATATAAGCCTTCCCCAATGCTTTCCACCAAATACGATCTTCCACCTTCCGCATCCAGTCGCTTTCTTAACGTCATCGGACTATATAAAAGGAGGGCGTCCAACGCTTTGTCGTCCTACGCGCGGCCACCACTCTAATACTTTCCTCCCCCGTCTGCCATCACTTACTCGGCAGATATAACCAGCTCTTCCGTTACCTTTTCTTTTCAATCTATATCAGAATTTGTATACCTTCCCGCTGAAACTGGCGCCCCACAGGACGGGGCCCCGCGGTGCATCGCCCATAATACCACCTGCCCGAGTCGTTGTCAATACAAATAATTGTTCCTTGTGCCCGCAGCAGCAAATTACTAATACACTTAGGGATACTGATTTGAACACTAGACAAGCATGTTTAATGAATGCAAACTTAATTTCAAGATAGATAAAGCATTTATTGTTTCTTTAGAAACATTTGTGTGCATGAACATGTCTGTTTGTCTTAGTCTGGGTGTTTTCTATATATCATAAGTATGTATTTACAAAAAAAAAGTGTATTTACATATGTTTATCAGTTGTCTAGTACCCATAAAACAAGCTTCGCTTACTTTGGGGCTAGATAGCGTTGTGTAATTTGTCGGACAATATTTATTATTTATTTATTTATATAAGTTTTGTAAAAACTGTTTACCTTGATAATGCCTTAGCGGCGAAACCGGCCGGTAAAAATGAATAAAGTACGGAACAGTACAAGTGCTTTATTATAACATCATGATATAAGATACGAGTATTGTTAAATTAAATGCAACACACATTACTATCGAAGGTGTTTAGAGCATACTGCACCACGCTGCTCGACTGCGGGTTAGCGGAGTATGCTCTTAACCCCTTCGATTGAAAGGACGCCTGTATCCCAGCAATGGGATGAATAAGGGACGAGCACGGTGGTCGAATGGTTAGCAATGGCCACTTTGACTCCGAGGTTGTTGAAATGAAATGAAATGAAATGAATTTTTATTACTGTAAATGTATGTATGGTCGGTTACAGATGAAAGATATTATAATGTTGTCACACACATTTCGTCTCAGCAGACATGTAATAGACTTTTAAAATCACTTTGTCCTAAAACATAGGGTCAAAATTTATTGAAAATATTATCTAAATACTCAGATCCTACAATAAAACCGACTATTCAGTTCAAATTATTGTATCGGTCACTATGATTACAAACATCATTCAGTTAAATTTATATGAAATATATATATGTCAAAATAATAATTTACACTAATGAATTAATATGGTTGGTTCGATTCCCGCACAAGACAAACATTTGTGTGCATGAACATGTCTGTTTGTCTTGGTCTGGGAGTTTTCTATTTATTATAATATGTATTTACAAAAAAAAATGTATCTAAGTACATTTATCAGTTGTTTAGTACCCATAACATAAGCTTTGCGCTTAATTTGAGACTAGATGGCGCTGTGTAAAATGTATATTAAAAAAAAAAAGGGTTCACGATGACGACGGCGACTCATTACTAGATTGCACTCGTCTCTGCGACACGTGTTGCGTCTCTACGCGAGGCATTATCAAGCGATCTATAGATATTGATGGTTAGAACAACAATCTGTAAATCATCATCATCATCAGGTCATTTTAGTCGCCACTACAGGAGCTCGACCGACCCTCTCTCGTCCGTCCCTGACAGAAGGAGGATTTGGCCTACACTCCCCACGCTGGCCAGACGGGTTGGGGAGGCCTGATCGATGTTTTATAATGTATTTCCCTTAGTCCCCTTGTACGACATCCACGGGAAGAGACGGTGTGATTCAATTCTAGTCTGCCGGAAACCACACGGCAAATCACATATATAAAACAAATAACACGGCAATCTACAAATGCCATCATAATATTATTCAGTTTAAATAACTAAAAAAAATATACGGTAATAAATTACCGTATATTTTCGGTTAGCACTTAGAATTAGATTGAAATGAAGTATGAAAACAATCTACTGAAGTTGTTTTGAAGCGATCGCATTACGTCGCCATTTTATATTACTTGCCTATAAATCGTCCATACTGAGGAGAGTCCATTGCGAGAGTGTATAAAAGTACTCATTGCCTGAGAATGACTTATTATGAACGGATAATTCCAAGCAGGCAAACAAATAGAAATGATAATGTAATGACATTTTTCTATGTATTGCCTGTGCAAGGTTTCTCCCGCCGTTTCAGCTTTTAATCGCGTGATGAGAAATAAATATATGAGTGGATGCAGGTGGTATGTTTTGGTCTATAAGCCGCTCATCACGATCTTTAGAGCCAAATAAAACCTCACCTGTACGTGGTTCACCACTACCGACTACCGAAAGAGGCTCTAGAAAAAGAGAGGTAGGGCACAGAGTATTAGTAAACTGCCCGACTGGGGTAGTACCTCCATTTCATAGAATGCCATAGCCAAATAATAATTCTCTTAACGATTGCTGTGTTCCTGCGAGAGAGTGTGTGCCACTTTGTTACTATACTGAAATACAGGACAGTTAGGGAAGAGTAACTAAAAGACTATGAAGTGTTCAAAAGATCCAGTATTGCCACTGTCCGCTCAACCCATTCCATCCTTTCCATAAGGTATTGTGCAACAACGTGATTTCTTTCCCAAAGTTTCTTGCAAATTAACACGTAGGTAGCTTCAGTAAAAACATATAATAAATAAAAAACTTTATCGACAATGTATATGTGTTGTTTAATAGCTATAAAGACCAATTTCGCGAGGTCCCAGCGGCAGCCACCGGTACATTATTACGATTATAAATTCGTACTGCACGTTAGCTCTGAAAACATTTGCGGCTCGCCGGCCTGAAAAAAAATGGGATATTATTCGCTCCGGTCACTAGAGCCTATTAAATTTTAACCGTTTTATACAAAGGCTTTTGTTTTAAATCTCAATAAACACGTGACGTTTAACGTTTAAAAAGCTTTTGTGACTAGAGGTTTTGCTTTTGATAAATTGATAGAATATTCTTTATTTGCAGATGACATCTCAAAGAAAATAATAGTTATTTGTTATGCAAGGCTGCAAAGTTAATTTTTGGCGCGAGTACCTTGTATTGAAACCTGAGCAAGCGAAGGATTCTAGGATTGAGCCACGAGCGAAGCGAGTGGTTCAAGCGAGGGTTTCAAAGGTACGAGACGCTAACTTTGCTGCCGAGCGCAACACACAACTTTTCACCTCACTAAAGCGAGGAAAATGTTAGGTGCAAGAAAAACAGTTTTAATAAATAATCATCAATGGACTGGCTGCAGAGAATATAAACTATTACGAAACCAATGAGGTTCTATATATATGTAATTTATTGTACGAAACCTTTATTGAATAAAAATATTCGAATTTTAAAAACACTTTCCACGCTAGCGGATAAAGTGCGATTTTCCACGCAGATTTCGAATGATAAACAGAGCTTTTACGAGCTAGTGAGGTGAAATAGTTATTTGTTATGCAAGGCTGCAAAGTTAATTTTTGGCGCGAGTACCTTGTATTGAAACCTGAGCAAGCGAAGGATTCTAGGATTGAGCCACGAGCGAAGCGAGTGGTTCAAATATAGAATCCTGAGCGTAGCGAGGGTTTCGAAGGTACGAGACGCTAAATAACTTTGCTGCCGAGCGCAACACACAACTTTTCACCTCACTAAAGCGAGGAAAATGTTAGGTGCAAGAAATAAGTATTTGCATTTCAATCATCAATGGACTGGTTGCAGAGAATATAAACTATTACGAAACCAATGAGGTTCTATATATATGTAATTTATTGTACGAAACCTTTATTGAATAAAAATATTCGAATTTTAAAAACACTTTCCACGCTAGCGGATAAAGTGCGATTTTCCACGCAGATTTCGAATGATAAACAGAGCTTTTACGAGCTAGTGAGGTGAAAATAAAATTATTAATTTGTTACAAACATGTATATGCAACGAGGCGGCCTTACTGCTAATAGCAATATTTTCAAGAAAACCTTTAGGTAACGGATATGTGTAAGAACATAGGCTTGTTTACTCAGATATATTTTGGAAATATATGTGGGAACCCGAGCTTTGGTTTGTGTTTGAGTTTGTGTATGTAAACAGTATTTTTGTGCTATCTGATTACTGAGATCGAGTTTTCTCGTTAATTCGATGCCTAAGTTTTCTGTTAAAGAGCCACCTATTATCAAGTAGTGTTATTAAGTAGCTGGATAGAGCACCCGTTTCCACGGCAAAATATGCCGCTATAGGAAATTCATCAATTTTTTTTTCCGAAGACCCTGCCATCTTCGTCGATTTCTTGACTAAAAAACAGCTATCCTTAGATTGTCCCCGAATATTAAATGTTAAATTGTTAATTTAAAAAAATAGACTATTCAATGTAAAATAGTTAATATAAAATACAGTAAAAAAATCTAAATTTAAACTAATTATATAGGTACTCCTACCTATCATAAATAAACTAAAAACAAAACTTATGTAATAAACCGCTGCCCGTAGGAAAAGTTCCCAATATGCTGGCCGCGTTGCCTCGCTGGATCTTAACACTAATTTTATTATATATTAAATTTAATTATATATTTATATATGTTACACCCAATACCCGTTTTGTCTCTTTGAGTGTAACATAGACAAAAATTGCTAGTTTCGATCATTGTTAACTGTACAGAATTTACTAATTTGAAATTTTAATTTAGTCTACGTTTATGAAATATGCGACTTAAGGCCGCTATGAAAATTTACATATAAACTAACGAACACAAATTCGACCGTAGCATTACCGCATACATTTGCAAAACTCACGAAAGCTCCAGAGGTGTTAGGTTAAAGGCTTGATTAATAGGCTCGCGTTCACACGCCCGCCCTGCCGCCGTCGTCGGTAATGACCCGGAGTGCTTTCCCCACACTATTGTGGTGGAAGCCTTCAAAGTCTCGCTTTGAGCTGAAACATGAAAGGTTTATACTGAGATATGGAAATGATTTTGGGTTTTTATCAAAAGAAATCATCCGTACATTCTTTTTTGACGAGCCCGGAGGGCCAATGGCTAGCAATGGCTACCTTCGAGGTCGCGGGTTTCTGTATTATAAGTATTTAAGTACAAAAAAAATGTATTTAAGTACATTTATCAGTTGTCTAGCACCCATAGTAGGATGTCCCTTATATGGGTAAAAAAAAATTTTTTTTGAATATCGAAACGCATACCCCCTAATTCTTTTTAAACCGCCCAGCCTTACTTTAATACAAAATTTTATCTTCCTACGTCAACATTAACCCGTGCCGACAGAATCTTGAAGATTTCGAAAATTGCTGTTTTTAACCCTGACTGTCATATAGCTAAAGAAATTAAAATATATATATAAATATTTATATTTTATAAAATATTTATTATTAAAGATAAAATTACAGATCAGGCAGGATATTTTCTTTGAAGACCCTTCAAAGAAAGCTGACTTTCACAGCCTGATTACAGATTTCAGTGTTCTTGGAAGCGTCGCAAAAATTGCTTTTATTTTTTCTTTACAGTGATCAAGCAATACAATGTTTTGGCGGCAAGCAAAGAGTAGTAATTCCCTGTCTAGTTTTTGTTCCAAAAGTACACAAGCTCCTTTCAATCGCCCTGTATTAAACGCAGTTGTGTCACAGCACATTAAATGTACTTTGTCGTCGAGGTTCCAGTCATAAAGTGTATTTAACACAGCTTTAGCTTGAACATGGCCGGTAGAGCTCTTCAGTTTGGGTACAGCCAGAAGTTGGTCATTTTCTCCGAATGAAATTAAAATTGACAGACGTTCTTCTTTAGAACTTCTGACGTCCAGTCCAGGTAATAATTTCCCATCACAGTCACCATTTCAGGCAAATTATTCTGAAAATCTGATTTTATAGATTGCACTCTAACTTTTCTACTCTGTGCGAATGCGTTGAAAGGACGATTTGTTTGTCGGAAAATCATCACAGCTTAGATATAGTGCTTCTACTACAGCCTGAAGTATATAGACCGAATCCCTTATGCTTAATTGAATCTATCTAATGTTCCAACTTACATAGGCGCGATATAGTCTTTCCTTCCTCTTTTTGTAGTATTTCCAGAACTCCTACCCTACCTTTTGTCAGGTGGATGGCAAGGATTCCTATAGGCTTTCAACAGAACTGGTTGGTTGATTATCAGGTCCTTGCATTTGTGTAAAACCTTGTGTAGTAAGAATCCATCCTTTTCGGCTTACTTTTTGTCTAAACTCGCCAAACATCCTGGACGCCCCTGGTTCTCTTTGTTTTAATAAAAATATTTTATCGTCTTCTATTTTCATTCTTTCCAAAGCATCAGCATGTGCTATATCGAATAAATTATCTATTTATTAAATTATCTAAATTGTTTTGGAAATCCTCCTCACGGCGCTTGTAAAGCGTCTTTTATTTTTTTGGATTTTTTTTGCAACTCCCTCCAAGTATGGTGAAGATCCATAAGTTGTTTTACACAGTTAGGTATAGCTCTGGTAAGGATTCTAACCTTTTTCCAAAAATATAATACACTCTCGAATGACGAAATTTGCGCTTTTACTAACAGTCAATTAAACTTCACGAATGTTAAAAAAAGTACCTACTGCAAGAACTTGACGGTTAGACGGTAGTAGCTTTGCGCCTGTTATTTGATAATTTATAGCATCAACTAAGAAAATACTTTTATTATTGCTTCATAATTAGATTGTCATATTTTCAATGTAAAATAATACGTGTTAATACGATAATCACTGAGAACAAATGACAAATCCCGCAAGTACGCGCCGCTACTTTCGCGCAACATGTATGAACATCATTCGATGTACGAGTAAGTCGGCACGGGTTATCGTATTCCAAATAAGTAAAAAATTTATTTCTGAGTGTTTTAGAAGCAAATGAACAAAACTAAGACCTATGCGTTAGAAAATAAAAAGTTTGAAAAATAAGGGACACCCTAACCCATAGTACAAGCTTTGCGCTTAATTTGAGACTAGATGGCAATGGACTTGATGGTAAATTGTCCAGAAATATTTATTTATTTATTCCTGCTCTTCTACGATTTTAAAGGGCTTGTGTGACTGAATTGATGCTAAAGTGTAAATGGCTGGGATGATTACGATCCTCGTTGAATAGTATGATGTCAGTATACCTCAGGCGGTTAATTTTTACCAGCTGTATTTCTTAAAAAAAAAAACGAGAGATTGCATCACAGGTTGCACGTCATTGAGTCACTGAACATTAGTGGTTTGCTATCTGAGCAAGTCCAACACTGAGTTGTTGCCTGTTTGTATCACTGCAACACACGCCGAACAACGGAGCGAGGGATGGGGCTTCGGTTCATTTGTGAGCTGTATAATATTAGATGATGGCTTGCAGTTGGACTGGACTTGTGTTTCAAGTTCGGTTCGATGCACTGTGGGTCATGAAGGGGAGAAAGAACGCAATAGTTGAACACTTTAGTTTTCGAGGATTAGGGTACCTGTGCGGTGATATTCCGAAGTTTTCCAAAAACCTGAAAGAGTTGGAAGTGTATATAATAATTCAATTTGATTATTATATATTGATAATATTGATTATTATCTACAGCAGGAGTTTCCAAACTTTTTCAGCCCACGGCGCACTTACAGGTTTAAGTATTGTCTCGCCGCCCTAGCTAACTAGCATTTGTTTTGTTTCCGGTGAACGGTTTCTTTGCTTTCTACGGCGTGCAGTCGCGAGCCCCTGGCCTCCAGTATATACAATATATATTATAATATGAGAGAGGGGCAATCGGAACATGTAGGTCACCTCATGTAACTTAATCACCACCGCCTATAGAAATGACTGTCGCCAGAGCCTCGTTCGTTTATCTTTAGAGTGTAACACGTGCAAGTGAGGTTGGCTTTGGCTCTGGAGATGTTAGTGAGCCCTATACTATGAATAATATGAACTTAGGTACGTATTTTTAAACGACGCAGTATAATCATTTTCTGGTTCATCTCCGAGAATAAAAAGGTTCCTTCTGACTTTCTTACGTGACCTTAATCGATTTTTCGTGCATTTGACGGGACTAGTGAAAAGGAAAAAACAGCAATAGTCGTCGGCTTTTGTTACATACGTATGATTGATGGAGCGATAAAAGCGGCATTGTACTCGCGACATCGGAACATCGTCAACGATGAAATATCGCCCGCGTATAGTATATGACATAAACAGTAAGAACACTTTACTAAAACACAATATAAGATAGTAGTACGTACTGCGGCATTAGCCACTCCCTGCCGCTCTCTCGTATCGACCTCACCTCCCCTCTGAGACTCTATCTGGAATTGTTTGTATGGCACTGCACGCACACACGCTTATACATGCCCTGTATAGAAGTTTATGTTTTTGTGGTAGTTATCGACATGACATTTGTATGCAGCGGCCGGGGTGTGATCAAAGTAAGTTTAGTGCGCCTTTACAGACCTAACTTATCTGTAATTTGGACGGTGGCGCCACTGACTATAGAACAACCAACTAACGTGTCAAATTACATTTTTTTTTTGCCACATAATAGCTTTGTAAGAATAAGATAGCCACCGAATTTGTTTTATACTCGACTAGTGAATGGGTACTTTTGCTTTGACACATATACACAAAATTTTCCATACAAACTGACAGGTACAGATGTATAGAAAATTTTGTAAAAAAAAAAGAAGAAGAAAATTACAGAACACACAACTGCTCTTCTTTGTTTTGGTCCTGCTGGATGTGTAGCGGGGCCAGAAGGCACAAATATACACATATGGTGAAGCATTATTTATTCATTTTCTTTTTCTTTTTTTTTCTTACGCTTCTTCTGGTGCCTTCGAGTGAGGTTAGTTGGTCTAGTGATCTTACGTTGCTATAGATACTTCTTCAAGGTTTTCTAAAATTAATTACTAATTCGACTACAAGTTTTTCTCAGCACTAACTTTCATGATATAGTATTATGATACAATACAAGGTTTTCGGCGAGTTCGATCCCCGCAAGAGACAAACGCCTCCGTGCTTCGGACGGCATATTAAGCCGTCGTCCCCGGCTGTTATCATTAAATGAAATTCGTTAAGCCAAGACAGTGGTCTTTAAGCGGCACGAAAAACACTGGCCTCCGCCAACTCGCAGTTGAGCAGCGTGGTGGAGTATGCTCTAAGCCCCTTCTATTGAGGGGAGACTCGATCCCAGCAGTGGAATAAATATGGGTTGATGCAGACATTATGTAAGTATCGAGTGATCTACCATTTCTATAAACTTTAGAAACTGTTGTTCTTATATACTGGGGCACGTGTATGGAGTCCCCATCAATCACCTATCGCGAAGGCACGGTTCCTTTCTTTGAAGAATGACAAATCTAAAGGCTTTCTGAAGTCCTGAGTGCTGCCGATAGAAGTGTGTGCTGATTATCATGTCAATACCTTATGCTTACATAGACATTGGTAGTCAGAGGATATAGTAATATTGGGGTCTCAAAAGCGGAGCTTTTCTTTTCATTGATTTACTTTTCTTTGATTGACCCATTATATTTCTCTCCAATGTGTCTTCTGTGTAGCCAGCATTGAGAGCATTGGACAAATTGTAAAAAAAATAAACCGCACAGTACGCGACCTAAGTGGTCGCGTACTGTGCGGTTCCAGAGAAGTTTTCTCCTGCGTACTGTCAAGCTGTGGAATGAACTGCCTGTCGAGGTTTTCTCAGGGGACTACAGCATGGAGTTCTTCAAAAAGTAAGGCGTAAAGAGGTTTTTGCAGGGTTGGCAACGCGCGTGTGATACCCCTGGTGTTACAGGCGTTCATAGGCTACGGTAACTGCTTTTCATCAGGCGGGATATATGCTTGTTTGCCACTTTAGTGGTATAAAAAATTTCGACGGAAATTTCGACTTTTGCAGATTCTTCATGACTGTTATATTGACGACAACAAAAACAAATTATTAAAGCCGCAACCTAAATGACAGTAAATAAAGAAGTTCATTGCAGTTGCAGGAGTAAAACTACGCCTGTCTTGGAATTCATACCTAATTTAATCAGAAAAAACCTTTGGAGACAGCAATATGACAAAATTTGTGATTAAAAGCCTAAGGAGATACTTACTAAGTAAAATTAACCTGACTGACTTGCGCCACAGTATAAATAATTTGCTTGCAGTGAGGTTTACTAGACATTGACTTTCGCCAGCGATTTCATACCGAAGAAAGTGGTCTATCAGTTTAGACAAAACTTCCTAACAAACGTAAACGTTGGTAAAGTTGATCTTCCCTAATTTTCGAGAGCAAAAAGACCTTGATTCGAAAAGTACAAACGAATGTCAATCTAAAGGTGGTAGAAAACTTATTTGGCCTACGCGTGTACCAAAATTTATTTGTTTAACTTCTTCGAACTAACATAAATATCTAAATAATTAGTAATTAGATAGTTAATATAGAAATAATTGCAGCAGTTCAAAGGGATCACCTAGGAAAATATCGCGCAGGATCGGGGCAGCTCGCCACGGAAGTCAAGGCTCACTTAGGATCATTGAGCCTCCTTAAATAAATTCTGTCCACGTCTATCAAATGCAATTTTGAAGACGTCATGGAAACGAACAGCGATTTGAATAAAAAACTAATCATCGTAAAAATATTCTGTATTCATGGGTCGTAAATTCATTTGCTCTCGTTAAGTTAATGCCGGCGCGGATGAAGACTGGATTTGGCAGCTGTCTGGGGACATAAACTTTGAGCACCACTCGTCACATCTGACTCGAGACATAATGATAGTCTTGGCGAGTGTTTTATGCAGAACTATTCCGTAAAAGACAAAATTATTGAATAATTTGGCAATAAAAAGCAGCAAACTGCAAATGATGCTCCTTTTGCCAGCATTCGTAGGTTACGGTAACTGCTTCACATCAAGTGGGCGCTTATTTGGCATCAAACATAACGTTTAACCAACGTTACTGTATCTACTATGTGTTTCTTATACTGCTTAGGTGACAAACAAATATACAGCTGTGACTCACGCAGTACAATATAAGATGCAAAAATTCGTCAGCAACACAAACCTTCCTGGTAGCTCAGTTGGAAGAGCACTCGACCGGTCATCGAGAGGTCGTGGGTTCAAAATCCCACCTAGGGGGGAAGGGCAGGTGAATTTTAACATTTTTCAAAATATTTATAATATACAGCTGGCTGATAAAAAACAATTACCACTACTCATGGACGCCTGCAACAGCAGGGTCATCACTGTAAAAACCTCTTCACGTCCCTTTTGAAGAACCCCATGCAATAGTCTCAAGGGAAAGTCTCGACAGGCAGTTCATTCGATAACAGGTGGAAGAAACTAAATAAATATTCCAGGGTAAATTACATACTGCCATCTGCTATCTAGTCCCAAACTAAACAAACCTTGTACTATAGATAATGATATTATACTGAAATACATCATCATCATCATCAAGTCCATTTTAGTCTTCACTACAGGAACACGACCCTCTCTCGTCCGTCCTAGACGGAAGGAGGATTTGGCCTACACAACCCACGCTGGCCAAACGGGTTGGGGAGGCCTGATCGATATTTGATAATGTATTTCCCTTAGTCGCCTTGTACGACATCCACGGAAAGAAACGGAGTGAAATACCTATATACTTTTTTTGTAAATAAATACATAGCAAGCACCCAGACCAGGACATACAGATATTAGTCTTGTGCGGAGATCGAACCCGTGACCGCAAAGTAGCCATTACTGGCAATGAATATATGGAAAATATTAAAGTATTTTTAAATTATTAAAATAATTTCTACGCGCTAGTAACAGCGAAGCAGAAACTTAGTCAAATGATACAATGCCAAAAGCAAACCAAAAAGAAGGATTTTATTGTACTAGGATTTCAGAAACAAAAATTCATTTACCTGAGGGGCTGTTAACATAAACATGTATAGCCGACGAGGTAACTCAATCCAGGCCAATCCGAGGCGGCCGCGGCGGACTTGGCGAATTTAATAAAACTTTGGCGGCGGTCGTTCGCGCGACATAAATCGCCCTCGTCAGTATTCATGCGGTCACGCTAACACACTTGTTGTTTTGTTTTACTAGCCTCTTGTATATTTATACAAATAAATACATATTTTTGAACAATTTACACAGCGCCATCTAGTCCCAAATTAAGCGCAAAGCTTGTATTATGGACGACTGAAAAATGTACTCTTAAATACATTTGTTGGCGACTGGCTGGTTGTGCGCAAACTTTTTGTATATACGTAGGTCACATTAAAAGTTTTGCGTAACTTAGAAAAACAACATGTTATAACCAAAATATTATGTATAATGCTTTTCAAAATACTCTCCTTTACATTTTAAACATTTTTTCATGCGATCGAACCATTTTTTAAAACAGGAGGACCACAGATCTGAAGGCATGTTTTCTACGTGCTGATTGAACGCTATCACTGCCTCTTCGGAGTTGGTAAAAGTGAAACCTCTCATCAAATCTTTCATTTTGGGGAAAATACAGAAATCACAGGGTGCTAGGTCGGGGGGGCAATGTGCAGAATGGGTGACGAGTTGTACTTTTTCGGAAGCTAAAAATGACTTTGTTTTGTTGGCCGTTTGTGAAGAAGCGTTGTCATGATGTAGGAGAATGCGACTTTTTGGTCGTCTTTCGCGAACTTTTTCTAACACTCTGGGTAAACTAATGGTAGAATATCACTCGGCATTAACACTCTTTTGATCTTCAAGTGGAATTGTGCAGTTGGGACCCGTAGCTGAGAAAAAAAAACGCGATCATTTTTTTACCAACGTTTTTCGTCTGCCTCACTTTTGTTGGCCTATTCTCATTTCCAAACACCCGTTCACAAGATTGCTGTTTTATTTCGGGTTCAAAACAATAAATCCACGTTTCGTCTACTGTGACAATGTCATAAACAGCATTAGAATGTCCGTGGTCGTACTTCAGTAGCATCTGTGAGCACCATTCCACGCGAGCCAGCTTCTGCTTCGCTGTCAGTTCATGAGGGATCCAACAAAGTCTCCGAACTTTTAATTCTTCGTGTAAAATTTTCTGAATTTGGCTCATACCAATCCCCAATAGTCCTTGAATTGTCTCATAGATAATCCGCGGGTTTGCTTCAATTAGCCGCTTAACAGTAGCCAATTATTTTCGTTGACGGCAGTTGAAGGCCGCCCTTTACGAAATTCGTCATGTAAAGAAACCCGACCTCTCTCAAATTCAGCAAACCATCGCCTCACGGTGCTTAAACAAGGTGCCTCTCTCCCAAAAGCATTTTGAAGACGAGCGGCACAGTCTTGCGGAGAGAGAGAACTTTTAAAATCATAAAAAATCATCGCTCTAAAATCTTTTCGACTTAATTCCATTTTCGTTGCGTACGTAAAACTTTGACGTGTGATAAAAAACAATTGACAAATGATTTCCCGCCAATTTTTTTTGTTATTACTAAGAAGGTTCCAAGTCGTTTCAAAAAATATAACATTCCAAATTAAAATAGTTCCGATTAGCTAGAAGTGCAAAACTTTTAGTGTGCCCCATGTATTTATTTTTCTTTGATTTATTAGACTTTTTTATTTTTTTTGATTTTAGTTGTCATTGAAGCTCCATTACATGAAACGTTGTAAAACTAACATATAACATATTTTATTATTTTTAGCTCTCGCTTTTGGCTGTTGACGTTAGATGACAGACATTAAGCCAAGTTAGTGAACTTTGGGCGACTTGAAAACATTGGCATCCCACTATTGGGAAGCCTTATAGAATGTGCTCTAAACCCCCTTGATTCGAATGTCAATGATTCGAGTCTTCCTATGGCAGCAGTCGGACGAACAAGTCCTTAACTTTTGGGATTTATTTTAAATTAAGTACTTTAGAATAATAATTTGTTAACATAATGAAATTTCCATTATGACATTTAGAGGACAGCTGACAGAACTCCCGAGTCTATCAGCTCCCGTCAAGTCTCCCACGCCTCGCCTGGCCGACACTCTATGAAACTTTATAAAACTGCACATTCATAATTATTTGAATAACAAACGCCTCCTCACCCCCTCCCACATACCCGCTCTTGAATGAACATGAACAAAAATTCCGTAGGTAAGGAAGGGTTGCCATGTTGTCGGAAAATTATGAGACAATATGTTTCAAGTAATTTAAATACAAATTGGCCTTTATAGCATTTCTTGACAATTTTTTTTTTACTATTCAGTATACAATTATGAATTCTAAATACAAATTAAGAACAAAAATCAATTCTGTTGTTGAACAAATTATGAAGTAGAGTAAGACACCCATCTCACTTGTACCTCCATCGCTGCATCAAGTGCTCAACTGTAACGTAACTCGGAATCGTCAGCCCATGTCTATCATTTATTTGTTTTTCATTTCCTTGTATTAAACACGGCAAAATGCATTGAATTTTTGTATTATCCGTAGGACTCAATTATTTGTATGTATATAAATAAATCATCCACTGACAGTCTTTGCCGAGATATACCACTTTAACTATCGTCTACATCATCAGAATAATGACTAACATATTACTCTGAAGATGTACACGAAATCTGATCTCAAATTGATCTGAACTGACACTGTGAAAGCGGAGAAAATTTGAAACTTTTGTGCATAAGAGAGGTAAAAATATTTTTATAAAAAAATAGGAAAATTGTATTAAAGCGGACTTTTTCTTGGAAGAGAGCTCTTTCCGATACTCTTTTAGTGTATAAAGTTAGCTCCTATGTTAATTTTTAAGTTACAGTGAAATGATTTTATATTTTATTGATAAGTCTCTTATAACAATATACAACAGATATAAATAGGTGCTAAAATGCCTGTATAATGCTGCGACAGTGACTGTTTGTGTGCTGAACCATGAGTCTAAGATCATTCAACTGCAATGGATGTTTCAAGGTTATCAAATTCTCGAGACTGTACACCGCAGCCATAGACGACGTAAACGATATTAGATGGTAAGTACCGTCAGTAAATTAAACGGTGATTACATATGTATATACATGACATGGTTATAATGGTCGAATCGCTGAAAATTTTCAGTACAATGTTATACGATCTCAATGCTGCTTTTCAGTGTGAGGAACAGGAACGAATTTTGAGAATTGATAAGTCAACTGTGTTAAGACACAGACAGTTTTAAAAATAAAGAAGCATACAAGGAAGCTAACATAATTATTGGCTTACGAATCAGAACTTAATGCTGTCGTACTAGCAATAATTCCAACTCCTCCAATATTTGAAAAAATTAAATCACAAGTGTAATAAGCTACAAATTTAACGGTTTATTGCTAACTTGCTTTAAACCCTATCCTATATTTCTCCGAAACAATACTCGCTCTAGTGCAACCTACGGTTCTCGTGACCTTTCAACACTCGTAGGTAGAATCATAGTACGGCGCGTACCGCCCACGTACCACGAGTGGCCGGCGGGTACCCGCCGTTTGGCATTTTTAAGCGAAGTAAATGCTACCTACCGAATTTTAATGAAAACAGCGTCTTACAGCCTACGTACGTATCCCTACCGACAGACGCTACCTTCCCGCCACTCATAGTATTTATTTTAACTTTTAACAATCTCGCAACTAAATATCTATTTCAGCCCGCAGGCGTCTACGAAATGTAATTTCCCGCATAAATTACGTTGTTTATACCGTTTGTAACAAACAACCAACGTTATTGGAAATTTTAATTAAAGTTATTTTTTTGAGTTAGCAGGATTAAAATTTCTTTACGACTATAGTTTCTTTGATGAGCTCTGATGGCCAGCAAGAGCGAAAGCTGCGGGTTTGATTCCCATCTAAACTAATATTATAAAGAGGTAAGATTTGTTTGTTTTTTTTGTTTTTTTGTTTGTTTGTTTGTAACGAATAGGCTCCGAAACTACTGAACCGATTTCAAAAATTATTTTACCAACAGAAAGCTACATTATCAGGGAGTAATATAGGATATATTTTTATTTCGAAAAAATTAGGGATCTGTAAGAAAATTGCAATATTGTAACACAAGGTAGAGAACAAAAATCTTTCTTGACGTGCGATGTGAAAACTGTTGATGTTATAACAAAACAATGTATTACGAATTGATAGGCCTTAATAAAATCTACAAAAAAATTCGCACGACTTTATCCAAGACCTATATTTAAGTCACAATAAGAGGTTTTGTGTTCTATTTTTCAATTAATGTTCCAACAAAAACAAAAGTGGCTCAAATTCCTCTCAAGATATTTATTCTTATCCAAATATATAGTTTTATCATCAAGGGTATCTATCTAGAAGTAAAATCCTTTTTAATTCATTAAAATCGGAAGCACTGTTTAAAAGTTATGACGAGAATTGCATTGATTTGTAGAGATTATTGTAATGTACTAAAAGTCCGTGACACCATAATTATATTCATGTACGTATTCTAAAATTTGATTCGATAGTCGCTGGGAAAAAAGCGTTGGTTAAATTGCGTTTAAAAAATCTATACTTATAATAAAACAGTAAAAATAATGTGTCTGTACATTGAATATATTTACAAAAAACCGGACAAGTGCGAGTCGGACTCGCCCACCGAGGGTTCCGTAGGTACGTAGTATCATTATTAAATTTGATATTTTTCATTATAAATAAGAAATAATGCGTCGAAAAAAATAAATAAAATATATTTTGCAATGTGTACATCAAGCCCTTTCATATGATACCCCATTTGAACTAGTAGTTTCAATTTGAAATTTCGACACCCTATAAAAAATATAGACCCCCTATTTTTTTAGATCTATTTACAAATGTACAGTTTTGAGATTTATTCCTGTACTTGTAGTCTATAACGATGTTACTTGCCAAATTTCATAGTTCTAGGTCAACGGGAAGTACCCTATAGGTTTTGATTCCTTTGAGTGTGTCGAAATATGCGTTTTTTGCTGAATAAACGGCCGTAACTTTTTTCTACGTAAACTTAGCAGTTTGATTTTTTTTTAACTTCATGGGACCGTAGACCTGTGTATACAGTTCAAATTTCAGCTTGATACCTCCACGCATTCTCGACATAGAAATGTTTGACAGACAGACAGACAGACAGACAGACAGACAGACAGACAGACAGACAGACAGACAGACAGACAGACAGACAGACAGACAGACGGACAACAAAGTGATCTTATAAGGGTTCCGTTTTTCCTTTTGAGGTTCGGAACCCTAAAAAACAATTGGAGGCGATGGAGATATAGTAATAGAGAAAGAATTTAAAAAAAAATGTCTGTCTGTTTGTCTGTTTGTCTGTTTGTCTGTTTGTCTGTATGTCTGTTTGTCTGTTTGTACACGCTAATCTCTGGAAGTACTGGACGGATTCGAATGAAACTTTTTTGTTATATAGCTGTTAAGCCTGGGCAACATATAGGGTATAATTGATTTTGGAAAGTGGAACACCTGATGCAGAACCATAATGGTTCAGGTAAACTATAAGAAATATAAAAATGACGCCTTAGCAAAAGTTATTCAACCTGATGAGCATTTTCTGTTGAGGTATAAAAATCCAAGATTTGGAACACCTGATGCAGAACCATAATGGTTCAGGTAAACTATAAGAAATATAAAAATAACGCCTTAGCAAATGTTATTCAACCTGATGAGCATTTTCTGTTGAGGTATAAAAATCCAAGATTTGGAACACCTGATGCAGAACCATAATGGTTCGGGTAAACTATAAGAAATATAAAAATGACGGCTTAGCAAAAGTTATTCAACCTGATGAGTATTTTCTATTGAGGTATAAAAATCCAAGATTTGGAACACCTGATGCAGAACCATAATGGTTCAGGTAAACTATAAGAAATATAAAAATGACGCCTTAACAAAAGTTGTTCAATCTGATGATTATTTTTTGTTGAGGTATAAAAATCTAAGATTTGGAACACCTGATGCAGAACCATAATGGTTCAGGTAAATTATAAGAAATATAAAAATGACGCCTTAGCAAAAGTTATTCAACGTGATGAGCATTTTCTGTTGAGGTATAAAAATCCAAGATTTGGAACACCTGATGCAGAACAAAGCTAAATTTATTTGCATAAACAACATGTGTTTACAATAAATTAAAGTTTAAAAAAAGTAAAAATAACACGCTATAATAGCAAATAGAACTAAAAAAGTTACTTAAAATAACATTAACAAAATATCGAATGTATTATAAAAAAAAAAACCGCGAGGTGCTACTTTTATTCTTACCTGCTACAAGTTAGACGCAATCATTTTATTTTATTTACAAAGGTAACGTGGTATATTTAGTCAGTTTATTATAGACGTGTACGCTAAAATTGAAATGGAACGATTGGTATATATTCGCACAAATCAGAAAGAATACGTGCATTTGCGGGACGCTATGTAGAAAGTGTGTTAAGAAACGAGTGGAAACTGTTTTTCTTAGATGCTCACATTACTTCTAGGCGGAAGGACGCAAATACAATGTTCAATATACTGCTCGATTTAAACAGAACTGAAACACGGACATGCTCTGTGACACGAAACTGTGACAAAGCGAAGGTGTTTCAGGACTGCTGTCTAATCGTTTGAGATGAATGCGAAATGGCCAACAGTTAGGCACTAGAAGCTGAATATAGAACTTTACGTGCCCAATAGTTTTCAAGAATATTACTAAAATTTGGGGAAGATGTCCTTCCTGAAGTAAAATCAATGTCTGGCAGCGAAATATAATTGAAGCTGAGATTCTCACTGGGAGTGGTGCCGGTGAAACTGTATTTATTCCGCGTATACCATTCTTCTCCAAAAAATACATTTTAATTTTAAACGTACACAGTTCTCTGTGACCAGTTGCTTGGCTATGAATTGCTATAAAGAAATCACTAAAATTCGCTGGTCAAGCTTAGGACTGGTTATTTTTCGCATGGCCAATTCAACGTGGCTTTCTCGAGAGTTAGTAATGCTTCAGGTCATTTCATATTAGCTCCCGAAGGAAAGACTTAAGGTTGACTGGAAGAGATCCCCGTGTGGGAAGAGTCCGCCTTTGTATCCCTTTATTTTACATGTACTCATTCGTTGTAATCTGAACAATAAAGATAATACAAACAAACAAAGACTCCCTTAATTTATATTTTTTTTTTAAAACTATGGTTACAGTGTTAAATAAAAAAATAATAATATTTTTTTACTTTTAACGTATAACAAGTATTTTCTTATATATCTACATTAGTTTGTATTTGTATTGATACGCCGGAATCATAAAGTCCACGCGAACGAAGTCGCGGGCATCAGCTAGTATAAAAATAAAACAACAAAAAAAATAAAAATAAAAATGTAAAAAATAAAAAAAAATATGGCTACCCGTGCGAAGTCGGGCCGGGCTGCTATAAAGAGGAAACATTGTAATTTTGTATGTTTGTTACGAAAAACTCAAAAACTACTAGACGGATTTCGATAATTCTTTCACCATTAGATTGCTACATTATCCCTGAGTAACATACGCTATATTTTTTACTAAATTGTCCACCCGTGCGAAGCCGGGACGGGCCGCTAGTATGATATAAACTGAAATGATACTTTTACTCCAGAATCATTTGAACGACTTGGATGACTGCGTTGATGATCTGAATATCGCTTTGAGACACCAAGTTACTGTCCTTGCTTGCTGCGGCTTGAAGGCACTGGGGTTCCAGTTGAGCAGCGTCGTGGATTATGCTTTAAACCTCTTCGCTTGGATAAAAACCAGTATCATAACGGTGAGATTAATGAGACGACATAGACTGTTCTGTCTAACTTTTCTAAGGCCAACTGAACCACAAACAAACCTCAGGAGCTCAAAGTCCAAACTCTCAAACATGGAAAAGCAGCGACGAAAATTGAGGTTGCAGTCTTCAGTCGATGCGTTATTGTATTACAAGTGATTCCCCTGGTATTGCAACCTTACTTACTTAGTGGTGTATAAATAAACCAAAATCATATTTCCTCAAACATAAAGACGCATCAAATATAACAAATGCTGATCAAGCCCTCCTTTGCTGACCCCATCGCTGGGAAACGACCAGCGCGACCCGTCATTTAGTGAGGTCCATTTCACACCCGCGGATCTCTAAACGCAGGTATTATGGAGAACCCGGCGGCTATAATAACCTATATAAATCATAGTTCTTAGGCGGTATTACTATCTCTATTATATAACTCAGAAGCAGGTAAACATCATAAACGTGCATGACTGATCGTTCAAATATAAATTTTGTAGCAGCCAACTGGTTAAAATAAAAAAATAATAAAAAAATGCCATTCAATTAAACAGCTAGCTGTTTCATTGAACAACGTTGTTCAACCGCACACCTAGTTTGATAGTTTGCTTATGGCCTTTAGAACGTTAAACACCACAGCTGACTAAAAACCCGCTGCATCACTGGATTAGTACGTTTCTTGGCCAGCGCGGCGCTAATTTCGTGTATACTTTAACGGGACGGGGGCGCACCACACATTCCCGCCACTGTGTCTCCTGCGAAGGCAGGATTAACAGCGGCGACCACCAAATAGGCAATGCATATTATATTATTATATACTATTTAGTGATGTGATACTGTTTGTTACATTTACTATGGTAAGGATCTAAAGGATCCTTCATAAGGTGCGGTCACATGCACACTACGCTGGTCCCGAGAGCGGCCGTAATGCTCCGACGACGGCACACCTGCGCGGAACTGGCGGACATCATTGTTATTGCTCCAACTTGCCAGTAATAGCCGTTTGGGATCTTATTGCTGCTCCGAACTTGTCGTTTAAGAGCTGGTGTAGCCTTGTATACTACGTTTATAGTTTAGATCGTTGTAGCCTATGACATTTTAAATATGGACGGCCCACAGGCGAACATCACGGCTGTAAAAATTGGCTACAAAGCCGTTACGCATGTATGTAAGGAAAAGAACGTGAACAGACAGGAAAGTATTTTATCTATAGCTTTTTAATAACAGTTTTTGATTAGCGCTAATGTACTGCCACGATGGTAAATGACGCGGGTCAGAGCGAATGCCGGGTAGACAGGTTACTTTTATAGTAAAAACATCTTAAGTTTAAATAGAGGTAGGGAGCGTAATTGTAAGCTACCCGATTGGAATACCAAGGAATGTACCTCCACCTCACAGAATACCGAAGCCAAATAACGGTTCCTTTGAGGGCTGTTGTGTTCCTGCAAGTGAGTGAGGTCACCAGAAAGGAAGGAGATGCTGCGATGGCAGCGGGGGTGGCGGCGCGCGAGTGATATTTTATGTTGCGAGCGTTAATATGGCTACGTTAACCGCTTCACATCAGGCAGGCCGTATGCTTGTCTGCCACCCGACGTAGTTTAAAAAAAAAATTTCAACAATTTTGCCAACTATTACGTGGTGTACCCTGCTGACTGACAAACGAGGCTCTGGCGAAAAGAAAGGTAGGGCATTGCATATTTTTAAGCTGCTGGGGAAGTACCTCCACCTCACAGAATACCACAGCCAAATAACAATTGTCTTGATTGAGGGTTATTGTGTTCCTGCGAGTGAGTGAGGTCACCAGAAAGAATTTATGATGTATTTATTACCATGTATAAGCCGATTCAATCAATCAATCAGTCAATTGTTGGTGAACCGTAATCTACTTACGCGTACGCGTATATATATTAGGTTTGTTGTGAATTTTGATTGAAAACCGTGCGAGACAATTAGCTTGCAGTGTATTATATATACATACTAGCGACCCGCCCCGGCTTCGCACGGGTGCAATGCTGATACTAAATGTACTACAGAAGGTCTTTGCGTTCCCCAGTTATAGGCACACGCCGCCGGCTCCGCGGCCGGTACCGCCACAGCCGTTATGTCCCTGCATTTTAAATGTGTAATATCTTCTAAACTATTCATTTAAATTACATGCTGTGAAGGGCCATATTGATCTATATTAAATGCGCAATGTATTTAAGGTACTTAATTGGATAAGGATTAATTCTGTATTGCTTAAAATCGCTTCGTAAATAAGGCATTATTTCTTGTAAAAAGCAAAGGATAAAATAACGGTTATTGTGTGTTACCACTAAGAGATAGACATATACCATCGCGAACTTTTTTGTAGACCATTTTAAGGTGAACAATACTGTACTACATTATTTTGATCTATCTCGTTGGGTTCAGCCAGCGTTTGCAATGAAAGAGCAAAAAAATGTGTTTTTTTTTTTAATACATCACATTAGAAACCTCTAAATTATCAGTATTTTTCTACTATGTTATGCATATATTATACATATAAACTTTCCAGTTGAATCACTCTATCTATTAATAAAAACCGCATCATAATCCGTTGCGTAGTTTCAAAGATTTAAGCATACAAAGGGACATAGGGACAGAGAAAGCGACTTTGTTTTATACTGTGTAGTGATACTAGCAGCCGCCCGCGACTTCGTACGGGTGGAGTTAGTTATTTGTTTGCAAATAATTTTTAATTACATTCGAAAAAGCTAAATACCTAATGAAAGGAAAAAGATGAAAAAGTTAAAAACTTTAACTCCAATAACATTGGATTTTCATACAAATTTCCAACCCCCGTTTTAACTCCATAAGGGGGTTGATTTCTAAAGATGCATTATTAGTACACCTCCATACCATATAGAGCATAGATATATAGAGCATAGATTTTAAATTTCAAGTCTCTTACTTCAAAAACATAGGACTTTCATACAAACTTCCAACCCCCGTTTTAACACCAAAAATAGGTTGATTTCTAAAGATACATTATTAGTACACCTCCACACTATCTATACATTTTAAATTTCAAGTTTCTTACTTCAAAAATATAGAGCTTTCATACAAACTTTCAACCCCCATTTTAACCCCAAAAAGGGGTTGATATCTAAAGATACATTATTAGTACACCTCCACACCATCTATAGAGCATACATTTTAAATTTCAAGTCTCTTACATCAAAAACATAGAACTTTCATACAAATTTCCAACCCCCGTATTAACCCCAAAAAGGGGTTGATTTCTAAAGATAAATTATTAGTACACCTCCACACCATCTATAGAGCATACATTTTAAATTTCAAGTTTCTTACCTTAAAAACATAGAACATTCGTTCAAACTTCCAACCCCCGTTTTAACCCCAAAAAAGGGTTGATTTCTAAAGATACATTATTAATACACCTCCACACCATCTACAGAGCATACATTTTAAATTTCAAGTCTCTTGCGTCAAAAACATAGAACTTTCATACAAACTTCTAACCCCCTTTTTAACCCCAAAAGGGGGTTGATTTCTAAAGATACATTATTAGTACACCTCCACACCATCTATAGAGCATGCATTTTAAATATCAAGTCTCTTACTTCAAAAACATAGAACTTTCATACAAACTTCCAACCCCCGTTTTAACCCCAAAATGCGATTGATTTCCAAAGACACATTATTAGTACACCTCCACACCATCTATAGAGCATACATTTTAAATTTCAAGTCTCTTACTTCAAAAACGTAGAACTTTCATACAAACTTCCAACCCCCGTTTTAACCCCAAAAAGGGGTTGATTTCCAAAGATACATTATTAGTACACCTCCACACCATATATAGAGCATACATTTTAAATTTCAAGTCTCTTGCTTCAAAAACATAGGACTTTCATACAAACTTCCAACCCCCATTCTACCCCCTTAGGGGTAGAGTATCGTAAAATCCGTTCTTAGCGGATGTCTACACCCTATAAGGAACCTACCAGCCAAATCCCAAGTTTGTAGGTGTTATAGTTTCTGAGATTTCGTAATAAGTGAGTCAGTGATTTTCTCTTTTATATATATAGATATATACAGAGGTACACATTGTAGCTTTTTACTTTATATCCAACATCAGAAAAAGATTGGGTATTGATTTTCGAGTATATGTTTTTGGTATGCTCTACAACCTAAACATCACATCTCACTAACCGCAAATGATCCAAGCGAGAGATAAAAAATATTTATACAAATATTGATTATTTTACACACGAGCACTGAAATACACGACGTGGTCCTTGTCCACATAACTTCGAATTAGAACCGACTTTAATGATAACGACGAATCGCTGTACCCGTCGCCTATTATTGAGTTTATGAACGCGACTCTACGTCGTTACTGCTCTCGCTTTCACATGTAATGATTATAATTCAAATAACCTTTTGTAACTAATATGATGATGGGATAATGCACTTAGACTTGGAACAAATATGGTTGTGAGTAGACTTCGCTATAATAATTTTTTGTAGCATATGTAGTGGCAAAAAAGTAAATGACCCTTTGAACGGCATAGCAGCGGAGCCGAAGGAAATGTATGAATTGGAGTGTAAGTAGTTCATCAACTTCTTTGTACCAAAGCCTCACCTGCACGTGGTGCACCCTGCTGACTGACAAACGAGGCTCTGGCGAAAAGAGAGGCAGGGCATAGCGTAATTTTTAAGCTGCCCAACTGGGGAAGTACCTCCACCTCACAGAATACCACAGCCAAATAACAATTGTCTTGATTGAGGGTTATTGTGTTCCTGCGAGTGAGTGAGGTCACCAGAAAGAATTTATGATGTATTTATTACCATTTATAAGCCGATTCAATCAATCAATCAGTCAATTGTCGGTGAACCGTAATCTACTTACGCGTACGAGTATATATATTAGGTTTGTTGTGAATTTAGATTGAAAACCGTGCGAGACAATTAGCTTGCAGTGACAATTATTCAATTATCAAAGAGAGGCAGGGCATAGCGTAATTTTTAAGCTGCCCAACTGGGGAAGTACCTCCACTTCACAGAATACCGTAGTCAAATTCCCTTGAGGGTTATTGTGTTCATGCGAATGAGTGAAGTCGCCAAAAAAAATTTTAGTAAGAAGTATAAGCTGGCAACGGATCGGCGACCGTTTGGTGTTGCTGATCTCCATGGGTGGTGGTGATTGCTGTCCATCAGCTCGTTTGCCACCCTCTCAGGTAAAAAGAAAAGAATATGAATACAAAACTAAAGTCTTCAACTAGTGCGTCCTCCCTGCAATGACATATGGTGCAGAGACTTGGACACTGACCATCGGACTGGTCCACAGGCTAAAGGTCGCGCAGCGAGCGATGGAGAGGGCTATGCTCGGGGTTTCTCTGCGGAATCGAATCCGAAACGAAGAAATTCGACGGAGAACTAAAGTGGTCGACATAGCCTTCAGAGTTTGTAAGCTGAAGTGGCAATGGGCCGGTCACATCTGCCGAGTAAGTGATGGCAGATGGGGGAGGAAGTTATTAGAGTGGAGGCCGCGCATAGGACGACGAAGTGTTGGACGCCCTCCTACTAGATGGTCCGATGACCTTAAGAAAGCGGCTGGGAGCGGCTGGATGCGGAAGGCGGAGGATCGTATCTGGTGGAAAGCATTGGGGATTATATCCAGCAGTGGGTAGATACAGGCTGATGATGATGAATACAAAGTATCCAAGGCAGATATCATAACGCAATTTAATTTATGACTATAAACTTGACCGACTATAGTTACTCTTGAAAAATGTTTATGTCGAATCCCTAATTTTTAATTTTATGGGATTCTGTAACATGGACAGGCATGCAGTTGGCAAAAATCCAATAACAATGCATTAATAATAACTGCAAAAGATGGGTCGTCATCAACCCTTATTTATCTCACTGCTGGGATACGAGCCTCCCCTCAACCGAAGGGGTTTAGAGCAAACTCCACAACGCTGCTCACCTGCGGGTTGACGGAGGCCAGTGTTTTAAACCACCGCCGCCTAAAGGCCACTGACTTGGCTGAACGACTGCCTTCTAATGACAACAGCATGGAACCTACGGCTTAACCCATCCATGGACAGGCTACGATCGATGTTGCTTAACTTGCGTGGTCGATTAATCGACGACGACATCGAGCTTCTCAGACTGCCACGCGCCATCACACCATCGACTCTACAGCTTGAGTGCTAGTACAATGACGTAAAATTATTTTACAGCCGTGGACTGTTATTAGGAATTTCTGATTATTTAGGATGACTAAAATCGTGGTTTCCGGCAGACTAGAATAGAATCACTCCGTCAGTTCCCGTGGATGTCGTACAAGGCGACTAAGGGAAATATATTATCAAATATCGATCAGGCTCTCCCCAACCCGTTTGGCCTGCGTGGGGAGTGTAGGCCAAATCCTCCTTCCGTCTAGGACGGACGAGAGAGGGTCGTGCTCCTGTAGTAGAGACTAAAATGGACCTGATGATGATGATAATGAAATGGTGACGTATGATTTTTATTCAAAGTGGCGCCTGTTTCACTGCTACAAGGATCTTAGCAGTGCCGTAAACAGCCTTTTCTGCGCCCTGTGCGAGCTTCTATAACTGCGCCCTTGTTTTTTTTAGATATTGTCTAATTTAATAGATGTTTTTGATGATACTGGCATGTAGGTATGTGTTGGAATTGAGCACTAGTGGCGCAACGGGAACATATCAGGAGCAAACCAAAAAAATAATAAGTCCTGCCTGATCTGGCCATTGTTGCACCCCCCAGAGTCTACGCCCTGTGCCTGGGCACCACAGGGCTGGCACCGCCCTATTTACGGCACTGGATCTTGGTTATCAAGTAAATTACAAGACGGTGAAGACGTTTTGGTTACGGCACAAATTCCTCCTTGAATGTGATTCTATTATTTTAAAAATCTTTTGTGTGATTTCAAAGATGTGTAATGACAAAAACTTTGTACTTACTCTTTTCGATGAGAGATTCACAATGATAGATAGAAAGTCATTCCAAGAATATGATAAGTTTATATAAATTAATATTCTTGAATGAATTACACAATGCCATCTTGTCCCAAACTTACCAAAGCTTGTACTATGGATACTAGATATTATAAGTATGTACTTACAAAACAAATGTATTTAAGTATCGATTGTCTTGTACCTATAACACAAGCGTTGCTCTTAATTTAGGACTAGATGGCGCTGTGTAAATCGTCCAGAAATGTTTATATTTATTTTTATTATACTTAAACACATTTTTTTTTTTGACGTGACAACGTCTTATAATTCGACGGAGCCGGCTGCACGCACGAAAAAACATGACGTATGCGGCGTTACCTCGCTCTGAGGCGTTCCATTAAAATTTTCTTTAGAAAAATGTAAACATTCCATCAGTATTTTCTTATGACGTTGTCACGTTCAACTATCGTCAGTAAACCGACTTTATAGACAACCGATTTTTTTTGTAAATACGTACATTCGATTTATAAAAGCCGGAGATTATTCCATCTGGACAGGTAGTGAGTATAACTTGGCTTCCACAATAAAATTGTTCATCCGTAAGAGTTGGCTTGACTTGCCCTTCAACGGCGAGGACGTAATCTGATCAGTTCAGCGACCCGTGCAGTTCCGTGAAACCCCATTTGTCAAACAGTTAAAGTACATTCAGAAGCTCGTCGTCAATGTAGGGGTGTAAGTCCTTCATTAAAACCTTTGAACTAAAGCCAACATGACAAGGACCCCTACTGCCGAAGCAGAAGCCGATAACCATCGAAGATTTTGCATCGAAATACAGGTCTTACGTTTAAGTTATTGATAAACATCTCCTGCTTAGTCGGTGGAGCTCCAGGATTTCTGCCAGCTAAGCTAACCACAACTACCATAAATCTAAGCTAAAGTTTGATTTTCACAACCAAAAATACTGATGTTAATCGGTTTCAGCTTAGGCGGTAGGGCCCCTGCGCTTGGTGCTCCTAGCTGACTGACAAACGAGGTCCTGGCCAAAGCGAGGTAGGGTATTTATAGGGCATATCTATAAATTATCTGACTGCTGATTGTCGTATACCTACAAGTCAATGAGGTCACCAAACATAAGAAGATGGCGTGATTAGCAACGGGGGTTCATGCGCGCAGCAATATCCGTTGTATCACTACTTATTATAAAACAAAGTCGCTTTCTCTGTCCCTATGTCCCTTTGTATGCTTAAATCTTTGAAACTACGCAACGTATTATGATGCGGTTTTTTTTAATAGATAGAGTGATTCAACTGGAAAGTTTATATGTATAATATATGCATAACATAGTAGAAAAACACTGATAATTTAGAGGTTTCTAATGTGATGTCGTAAATAAACACATTTTTTTGCTCTTTCATTGCAAACGCTGGCTGAACCCAACGAGATAGATCAAAATAATGTAGTACAGTATTGTTCACCTTAAAATGGTCTACAAAAAAGTTCGCGATGGTATATGTCTATCTCTTAGTGGTAACACACAATAACCGTTATTTTATCCTTTGCTTTTTACAAGAAATAATGCCTTATTTACGAAGCGATTTTAAGCAAACAGAATTAATCCTTATCCAATTAAGTACCTTAAATACATTGCGCATTTAATATAGATCAATATGGCCCTTCACAGCATGTAATTTAAATGAATAGTTTAGAAGATATTACACATTTAAAATGCAGGGACATAACGGCTGTGGCGGTACCGGCCGCGGAGCCGGCGGCGTGTGCCTATAACTGGGGAAGGACTGGATAGGACAAAGCGCAAAGACCTTCTGTAGTACATTTAGTATCAGCATTGCACCCGTGCGAAGCCGGGGCGGGTCGCTAGTTGTCTATAAGCCACGATAAGTACTTCAGGCGGGCCTTAGGTTTGTTTGCTACTCGACGTAGTATAAAAAAAAGTTACAACCTTTAAACTTTACTCGTGCTATTTATTTAATTATATTTGCTAAGTGGAGCGCAGTACATAGTCATGTATCAAATTTGCCAGTGTATTTTGTTACCTATATCATAGTATAAGTAATAGTACTACGTACAGTATGGCCATTCCCTGCCGCTCTCTCATGTCGACCTCACCTCCCCTCTGAGACGAATCTGGAACGGTTTGTATGACGCCGCACGCACACACGCTCGTTCACTAGTAGAAAACGACGCGACATTTTGTATGGAGTGGTCGGGATGTGCCTATACGTATACTTTATATACGTTACTACTGATCTTATACCACTTAGGTGGCAAACAAACTTATGGCCTGTGTGATAATATCCTGTCCAGAATTTTCACTTACATGATACGTAAGCAGGAAACCAAATAAAATTTAACTAATACATAGAAATCCTTACTACGAGGTCAAAACTTTCCTTTCTCATAGAAAATACGACCCATTAACTAATTAAATTAGTTCCAAATACTGTTTTTGATCTGACCCGGTTACTTGTGCTTCCCCTCCGTGACCCACGGAAAGTTTAACCAATAGCTACTGTAATCTGGAGTGTATAAAAACTGCGGGGTGATTAGCAACATTTTAGGAAAAACACACAACCATGCTTAATAGCCATCTTAAAGGTATTTTTTTTATAACAAACAATAGATTTTGTAACAAATATGGAAACAATCGTCAGGTTTTACAAGTCACGAATGCTTAGGTGGGCAGGACTGAGTTGAAATTGCATTCGATTGTATAATAAACCTGAAAATTAGTCCAAAAACATATTTTTCTTCCAACAGTACAAAACGAGTCTTTAATGCTCTAGAGCAATAAAAATGTATGAAATTTCCCTTCCGGACCCACGGCACAACCACTATGCTCAACTGGTTGTGCCGTGGGTACTTTTGATTCCCTTCTAAGCAACTGGTTGCTGCGTTGGGAAAAAAAAAGTACCTATGGCCTAACTAACGAAAACTCGAAAGAATAATTGTACCGTGGGTACTTTTAAAAAATAACTAATTGATCCGTTGACAAAAAAATGTACCTATTGCCCAACTGCCTTCCCGATTCGTCGTCACACCAATTTGTGACTACCAGTAATTTTTTCTTCGTCGACCCACCACTATGAAAACAACACTTCTTATAAATTTGTGTGAACATGGAGCCATATAAAAAACCGTATCTAGTTTAGGGGTGGTTTTGGGATATTGTTTGATAATGAGGGATGGTTTTAACGACGGGGTTTTGAATCAAAAGAATCAAAAAAATAATTCCTTGCTGACTTCATACTATTAAGACCTCCTGGTCTTAAAAGTGTGAAGTGATACTAGGGTATGTGCGGTATCATATTATTATGAAAGAGCCTATTTACTCATTCTTACACATATTTTGAGGCAGCGGAGTATGAGTCAACGAAGAATGCGGCACCAGAGGAGACGTCCTTAATTGCAACGGAGGACTCCGAGGATTCGGATGTAACCGTTATTTATTATCATGATGACATTGTTATTTCCTCCGAACCCTTTGCTGTGTTATATACTTTGATAGATATATTGTCAATGTATCCGAATCCTTGCACAACTATTTATTTTTAGGTACCTCTGGTAAAAAAATAGACATTTAAATATTTAATATACCTATTTTATTCAAATACTTATTACTTTGTCTTTGCCTAACCTAACAAGGACATGACCTAATATTTACGTATGTAGGTACTTTATCTTAATTTATCCAAAGCATGGCCGAGGCTAATTTCACCGCTGAGAAGTTGCATCTGGACAGATCTAATAACATCGTCGTTGATGATCTGATCTTTTTTGCGTTTTGAGGAAAATACCCTTAACTATTTGCATTTTAGAATTGGAGACAATTACTATAAGAGCATTCAGCAGACGCCAAATATTAACTGTGTTTTTGTTCACGGCTTTATTCAATTTGCTGTGCCATCCCTCTAAATAGTTATTCGTTCTATGACGCTCACCAAATACTGACAGAACGGACAGAACATTACACTTTTTTCCAAAAAGATTGTCAATGTACTTAGTAAATTTAGGCATTTTCAAATTATGGACTTTGAGTTCCTCTTTGATATATTGCCACCCTTCCAATACTCTTTCTTTTGGCAACAATGGTAAAGTAGCGGTAAGGCCAATGATTCGTCTTTCGGCCTTTAACTTGTGGCCCAAAAGTTTGCCTCTTCGCCACATATTTTTGTTCCAATGATAGTAACAACCACGTATGGCGGCTTTTGGAAAAAACTTGGCAATAGTGTTTATTACAGCTACTTCAAAATCACAATGCACTTTTGATATGGTCCATTGATAGTCGTCAGTAATTTGTGCAATCTGTGACTGTATGAGATGGAATATCTTTTCGTACGTGGCTTGCTTCTTATTGGACATTAGTGCAAACACCAGTGGTTTTATGTTTACTGTCGCTTCTGTACTGCCAAAGTCACCATGAATAGAGAGCAACTGACTAAAGGGTTTCGGACAACTCTTGAATGTTGCATCAATAAAGTACTCCTTTACGTCACATAGTCGCAGTCTTAATTCTGGTGAACAAAAGATTAAAATTCTATCTCCGTTATCGTTAAAATCAGCCATGAGAAAATTTTCAAATTTTTGTGGTAGTTCCACTTCTTTTAATGCCTCATATCTGCTTTTATTAGCACCCATAGCTTTCTTTCTGGCATCATATAAGCAGTGCTTCATATTTGTAAATTCCGGGAGTTCTGTTACAAAATTTAGTCCTTTGTTCATCAAACGGTCGATAGTCTCCGCATACAATTTAGGTATAGGGCGATCATCACTTGTAACGATACTTTTTAATGCAGCTTTTTCTTTTATTATTAAATTTTTATTTGGATCTGCTTCACATATATGCGGTTTTTCACTTATTACGCATTCGTCCTAAAAAACATAAATGTGTATGAACGGCACGCGAGAAAGTAAAAAAAAGTAAAGCAAAAGCTGAAAAGTAATATGGCTTACCTTTACTGTTATTTTTCCTGGGCATTTTGTTTTTTTATATGATGAACATCGCAATACAGACGAACCGTTTTTGTAATTGCGAATCTTGTGATACTGGTGTTCACGATAAAGCACAATTTTGCCGCCATTGGAGTCTATATAGCAAATACCATCGCTTTCATTCATTTTTACTATTGATCTAATAATTAATATAATATTTATAATTATGTAAGTACTACGATGACGAAGCCAAATCAAAGTGACGTTCAGAGTATTAATGTTTTAAAAACATGACAAATATAAAGTACAATACATACTTAAAGTATAACACTAGAACAAAGAGGTTTATTTATCAGTGCTTGAGTTATGGAGTTGAGATGGTTGAGCTATGGGGAATCAGAATGGTTTGTGAGTTCCTTGCGACTCAACTAGTTGAGCTAAGTAGTTGTGCCATGGGTCCGGGTTGAGTCGTTGGTACCTTAATTGTGTAGAAGGGAATCAAAAGTACCCACAACACAACCAGTTGAGCATAGTAGTTGTGCCGTCCGCACAGTTTTTTTAATCGCACCAAAAGGTGCCAATTTCAATGGATTAGCTCTATTCAGCCAGCCGATATCAATACTTTTTTTTTCGTACGTATTATTCGTTTCTATCCTACTTGTTCCAAATTTAAAAAATGATTGCTGCTAACTCTGAGTTAAAAATGAAAGAAATTTAAAAAGTGATTTGGCGGGAACTTTGTTAATTTTGCTTGACAATATTTTTGGAAACGATAAAAGTGTGATACTATCTGATTTTGAGTGCTTCGGCTTCGAATTAAAATAGAATCATCTAGCGACACATTAACTCCGGAAAACATTTTAAATGAAGCCGACAGTGTTATAGAAAATCTTTTTTAACTGTTTGATATGAGTTTCTTTTATCTACTATTCCTATAGGTATTAGTTGAAAGAAAAGCAGATTATGCACCTCGCCTTAAGTAATTTATGTTGCCCTCGTGCCTGTTAGATTAGAGCCCTCGCTAACGCTCGGGCTCTAAATCAGGCACTCGGTGCAATTATAAATTACTTTGTGCTCGATGCAATAATCTACTAAAAAATACTCTTACTAAGAAGGTTTGGTATATGGTAGATGAATAACGCCGACAACGGAAATAATTCAGCACTGATACATAATATTAAAATTTAAATTGTTTAAACCATAATTGTGAAGTAAGCATGTTAATTTTAAATTATTTTATGTAACTGATGACCTTGAAAGAAAGAACAAGTTCCGAAACATTACACAAAAAATAAAAATAAACTAAGATTTTCTTTGAACCAAAGCCAACTGCACGCGGTGCACCCTGCTGACTGACAAACGAAGCTCTGGCGAAAAGGGAGTTACGGAGCGTAATTGTAAGCTACCCGACTGGGGAATGTACCTCCACCTCACAGAATACCGCAGCCAAATAACTATTCCCTTGAGGGTTGTTGTGTTCCGAGTGAGTGAGGTCCAGAAGGAAGGAGATGCTGCGTTGCGTTTGTTGCGAGCGTTAATATGGCTACGGTAACCGCTTCACATCAGGCAGGTCGTATGCTTATCTGCCACCCGACGTAGTATTAAAAAAAATCCACCATGATTTGTTACAGTTATTTGGAACATCTATTTGAGAATCTTTTGATTAAACAATTGTGTCATCTGAAATGGACCAATTTCTCTCAAACAAATTACTAAATCAGAACAAATCCTTCCAATTATAACATTATTCCAATATTATGAATCCGCAGCTGTTCCAGACACATTGTTATTAATTTACCTCTCTTTTGAATTTAATTCAAATTGTGCGTAACAAAATCTAAATCTTGTTGAATTAATCTCAATACTTAATACGAGCAATTTTTATTGAACCATTGTTAAGACCCTTGTAGCCGCGAATGTAGCGTCCCTTTGGACAACAAGTCTTGACAATTTGGGACTAGATGGCGCTATGTAAATTGTTTAGAATATAGATATAGTAAGTGATATCGGTATAGAAGATACATATTATATGCTAATAGTGGAAGGGCCAGGGGTCTATGTTAGCAATGGCCACTTTGACTCCGAGTTCGTGGGTTCGATTCCCGCACAAGACAAACATTTGTGTGCATGAACATGTCTGTTTGTCTTGGTCTGGGTATTTTATATGTATTATATGTATGTATTTACAAAAAAATATATGTATTAAGTACATTTATTAGTTTGTCTAGTACCCATAACACAAGCATTGTGCTTAATTTGGGATTAGATGGCGCTGTGTAAATTGTCCAGAAACATTTATTTATTTAAATTTATATACTAGTGTAAGTAGATATAGTCTAAAATTGTATGCTTTTATTAAATAAAATAAATATTTTTATTATATTAAAAAAAACCTATGCTCAGTATGCTAACAAGACAATAATAGTAGATTGGCTTTGTTCCCGAAGAGGACACTACTTTTTATTACCCTGTATGAGTTGGTAAATGCAACCATGAATATGTAGACAATTATCAACGAAGATGTATTTCGCGCGTTTTTTTGTTTCTTCACAAACTTTTTTGTTATTTGGCAAGCACGCGTCACTGGCTATATTTATTATATATACACTGTGACTTGTTGATATTATTATGTACAATGTTCGTGATATCTTTGGTAACTTTTAGTAACAATATCCACATTCCTAATTCAAATCACCTTTAGTTTTAATCCCTTGGGGATTGAAACGCTATTTTAGTCCCTATCCCTATTAACGTAGAACTAACTAGCTCTTTTCGAATAGAAGTGATAAATAGTATTTTTCAAATGTATGTGGTAAGTACATACTTCTAAAAAATACCTTTTTAAAATTATGTACTATTATAAATGCTATATAAAATTAATGACATGTTCCCGCTAATTGCGGCGCGGCCCCACATATCAAACTGCGGTTACATTCACTGCACGTAACATCGACAGACAGACAAAGTTTTATAGAACGAACTTATAATTGATGATAATGGCCGCTTTATTGCCGCGTTTGTGGTTGCCGATGGCATCCCAAATGTCGCAATAACAGTTATATTAGTGCAGTTAACTATATTCGGCTATTTTCTCATTATTTCGTTGATGAAATGGGTTCAAATAAGTTAAAAAAAATAGTTTAATCGAAATTGTGGAATAAACCTCTGGTCGAGGTTTTCGCAGGAGTGTACAGTAGTACATATAAAGAAAAATACAGTTAATATAGATCGTTTATTAACAACTACATGTTTCACAGTTCTACCCCAAGTTATTTATTATAATCCCAACAATAATCATTCCCCATAAGCTTCATCAAAACTATCAAAATCACATACAAAGTAAAGTATAGCTTGTACTATTATAAAAGACTAAGAATAATTAGCTATATTACAATAATTAGTTGAGCAAAGTATAATCGGACTATATTATTTCCGTTGTACCACACTGGACCGAGGCAGAGCGTCGAATGAATCTTGAAACTGTTCATATGCCGCCCTTGCCGCTTGCCGCCGCCCCACCAGTCGTCCTATACCGGAAGTCAGTCGAGTGATTTTTACAAATCGATCCAAAGGCGCCACTGTCGCTCTTCCACTATTCGTCACACGCCGGAAGTCATGTCAGCGACAACACGTTCATTTGCCGCCATTGTCGATTCACCACCACTCGTTCTATAACGGAAGTCACACGAATGACTTTTTAAATCGATCCAAAGGCGCCACCACCGCTTTTCCGCTATTCGTTTCACGCCGGAAGTCAAGTGGGCGACAACATCCGGCCCTCCTGCGCACGCTTTCGTCCTCGTAAGCACTGGTCTGATGTAAATTTGCTGAGAACAATAAACGAAAATTAAAATATTTGGAGATGACATTCATATTGTGAGCTTCAGCTTAAGGTTTGGAACTTGATCTTGAAACACAATTACAAACTCGTAAGAGCATAAACTTAGTTATTCATCAGTTGTTTATCGCCACATCGTATGACTTGCAACGGTGTTCATTAGATGTCCGTTTCGGTCACTTGTGGCTTTCACTGAACGTAACTTCCCATTAATGCTCCTACCTAAAATACACCAATTAGATATGCATTTGTTTGCCATTGTGTTAGAAGCACATTTATATCAGACAACTAAATTAGCTAATGTATTTTGTACACTATGTACAAGCTTCCATTTAATTCGGAATATGGAATTTAATAGTGAATGTTACCTCTAGTGTAGTAATCGAACCCGTGACTGACAACATCCGTTCATATTTTCTTATTCTTCCATGTCTCCAATGTTCACCCATGTCTTCATATTTTCGGCGCATGTTATTCCCTCGTACCGTCTGCAACTTCTTTCTGAACCTCTCATATCCGTCACTTTGTAACGATCATGTCCTAGAATGTCAATCACCTGAAAAGGTCCTTTAAATCGCGGCATTAGCTTAGTACTTTGGCCGTCATTTGTTTGGCTAGGTATTTTTATAACTACTAAATCTCCAACCTTGTATGCAATAGCCTGTTTCCGTTTTGAGTCAAATGATTCTTTCTGTTTATCAGCGCTTTTTTTAATATTTTCGTCTACCATTTTTCTTAACGCGGTTACATCAATTTTCGTTTCCTCTGTTGTACTATTGCTTATACAGTCATTGTCCATATTAAGTCTATACCCAAAAAAGACTTCAGATGGTATAGCTGATGTCGTTTTATTTAATGTGCTGTTAATTCCTTGTTGTATCTTTGTTATATGTTGGTCCCATTGGTTATTATCCGTGTTTGCGCTCATTGCACGTAAAGCCTCAAGAATGGTTTGATTGTAGCGTTCCACTTGACCATTGGATCTCGGTACAGCGGTGGCTATTATGTGGTGGCGAATATTTTTGTCTTTACAGAATTTTACAAATAATTTAGATGTAAAAGCACTTCCCGCATCGCAGACGATTCGCTTGGGACTCCCAAATATTTTAAAAGTATTTTCTAATTCGTTTATCACCATTTTACTTTTGGTGTTGCGAACAGCAAATATAAAAACAAATTTGGTAAATGCATCTACCATTACAAGAAGGTACACATTATTTTTAGTAGTTTTTACAAAGGGCCCCAAGTGGTCTATGTGCAGTGTGTGAAATGGCCTTGCATACTTAGGAATTGGAAACAACTGTCCCGGTTTTTTGCCATGTATGTTTTTAAAATAAATACAATTAAGACAATTGTTTATATACTTTTTTACAACCTTTTTCATACGCGGGAACCAATATTTAGTTTTAATTCTTTCTAGGCTTTTGTCTACCGCAAAATGTCCTATGTCATCATGGTTTAATCTAATTATTTGCCAAATGCACTGTTTGGGTACAACCCAACGTCGGCCATATTCTGTTCTACGGTAGACTTTGTTGCCCAGAAGCTCGTAGTCATTGTATATTTGTCTATGAGCCTCGGCATCTCCTGATTCTAGTATTTCCTTTATTGAGCAAATATTGGGATCCTGAAGTTGTACTGACAAGAGCCAATCTGCTTCGGTGATGGACATTACAGACTCAGATACTTCGGAAATCTGACCAACAGGGTTTCGACTCAATGCGTCTACGTGTAGCATCTGATTACCTGGACGATGTACAATATCAAAAGTAAACTCCTGAGTCTGTAGTACCCATCTACCAATTCTAGGGTTAACATCTTTCTTAGTCATAGAATATCTAACAGCGGTACAATCAGTCACAATTTTAAATGAAGACCCTAACAGATAATGCCGAAATTTTTGTAATCCTACTACTATCGCTAAAAATTCGAGCTCAAAGGAATGATATTGTTTTTCTGTTAGTGACGTTTGCCTACTGTAAAAGTGTATTGGTTTTTCGCCTTTGTCTGTCACTTGTACCAAAATGCAACCAAGTCCTTCCCTACTAGCGTCTGTATATAGTATGATTGGTAGATTAGGATCAAATATCGCAAGGACTGCATTATTAATGAGTTCGTTTTTAAGAGTAATTACAGAGTTTTCCTGTTCAGTACCCCATTGCCATGGGGAGTCCTTTTTTAATAGATTTGATAAAGGTTTTGATAACAAAGCACAATTCCTTATAAACTTTCGAAAATAATTAATAAGTCCAAGAAATTGCCGCACTTGATGGACATTTTCTGGAATAGGGAAGTCTCTAATAGCAGTTATTTTTTTCTTACTAGGCTGTACCCCCTCAGCTGATATTTCGTAACCCAGAAATTTCACCGATTTTTGAAAGAAGTGACATTTGTCTAAATTTATAGTGAGGCCGTTGTTTTGCAAAATATTTAAAACTTCTTCAAGAATTTTAATATTTTCATCAACATTTTCAGTGGCAATTAACAAATCATCCATATAGTTAATTACTCTCCCAAATCGAAGCTGTCCTAACACTGAATTCATTGCTTTCTGAAATACTGCCGGTCCATTACATAACCCGAATGGCATCCTAACGAACTCAAAGTGGCCATCAGGTGTAATGAATGCAGTCTTATGAACTGACTGTTCATTGATTTTTATTTGATAATAGCCACTTTTTAGATCTAATGAGGTAAAATATTTACAATTGTGCAATCTGTCTATAAGATCTTCAACTAATGGCATCGGATATTTTTCTTTTATCGTGATTTTATTCAACGCGCGATAGTCGATACATAACCTTTTTTCACCAGATGGCTTGTCAACTAAAATAATCGGACTGGCATACGCCGAATTGCTCTCCCGTATAATACCATTTGCGAGTAAATCGGCTACTATGTCTCGAGTTATCAGTTTTTCTGACTCTGACATTCGGTAGGGCCGCTGTGAAATTGGTTTCGAGGTAGTCAAGTCAATATCTAGTTCTACACATGAAGTTTTACCAAGTGTAGATAAGTCTTTAGATATACTGTCAGGATATTTTTGGAACATTTCCTGTAGTATTGTGTTATATTCTACAGAATTTGTGTCAAATGTAAGTGTATTTACTGAAAGAAACTCAGTAAAACCAACCGGTTGAAAAGTCAATTCATTTCCAATTCTAGAGTACATTATACTTTTATTCTCCGTAAAGTTGCGTCCAATCAAAATATCACATCCCGATAATTCGTCTATAATATATAGGGTTGTTAAAAGTTGTACTTTATCAACTTGCACGAGTACATTTATTGCTTCAGTGACCTCGAAACAGACATCACTTTTAAAGCCGGTCAATTTCACTGGTTTATCTAATTTGTAAGGTTCGGAGCTCAAATTGTTAACTAAACGAGATACAATCAGTGAGCAATCACTACCCATATCAAAAAATGCTTTGTGACTGCTGTTATCTAATGTAATCTGTTTGTAAAATTTCTGTTTAGATTCAAGTGCCATAATCAACTTTACTTCGGTTCCGCCTTCAACTTTAGCTTTTAATTTAAGCCTACATGCCGCTTCTATATGACCTAGCTTGCTACAAAAATTGCATTTTACAGTATCCTTTTGGGTGCAATTGTTTCTTTTATGACCTATAACTCCACAGCGAAAACAGGATAATCCTGGGTTAGACGTTTGGCTTGTGGATGATTCTAAATTATTGTCTTTTTTTTCAAAACGATTTCGATTCATAATATTTTTTGATGTACTTGGTATCGGTATACCGTCCTTTTGCTTCGAGATCGATTCATTAGAATGATAGATTTTACTGTGTAAAAATGAAGCTAGATCGTCACAATAACGGAAACTGCCTGCCTCAGCAGCAGTTGTAATATTTTTATCTCCTATTAATCCTACAATGATCGAGATTATATCCTGATCTGAGAAATCTAACCTCATTCGATCTATTTTGCCTTTTTGCTCAAAAAAGAATTCGTATAAGGACTGTCCTTCGTTAGGTTTTGTTTCCATTAAATGTTTAAGCATTACATACATGTTACGTTTAATTTGGAAAGTATCTAATAATGTTCTACGCCAATTTTTCCACCGTCACGTGGTCCATCTGGTTTCGTTTTTCTGAACCGAATCAAACCATGTCTTGGCCGTTTTACACAATTTCTGAAGCGCTTGAAATTTAATTACACGGTCTGACCAACCAAAAGCACCCGCATTTGCTTCTACGACATTGATCCACATAACTATATCATCTACTAAAGGGTCAAATTCGGGCACCACAGATGACAAAATTGTATTCTGACTCACGGTTGGTGATCTTCGATTTGCATGCTTAGCCTTTCTTCGATTTCTTTCTGCAGAGCTGCTACTCGAACTGCTGGTTGAGCTTGTGCTTGAAGATGGCGAACGCCGACGTTTACTTCGTTTACTGCTTCGGCTTCGGCGAGGCATGGTGTAAATCTTCACTTCTGATATAAAGAAAAATACAGTTAATATAGATCGTTTATTAACAACTACATGTTTCACAGTTCTACCACAAGTTATTTATTATAATCCCAACAATAATCATTCCCCATAAGCTTCATCAAAACTATCAAAATCACATACAAAGTAAAGTATAGCTTGTACTATTATAAAAGACTAAGAATAATTAGCTATATTACAATAATTAGTTGAGCAAAGTATAATCGGACTAACAATCCCACCACCTCCCATGGCTCCTCCGACCTCACGGTCATATGAGCCGAATCGCGAGAGATGCGCGCAGCACCGTTGCTCTAAGGCTCTTTTGTGCCGCGGGCAATTCTTGACTCTCTACAAATTATTTAATCTACATCCGTATCCCTTCTTGGCCCTCTCCCCCTTCTGGGGCGGCGACGACCACAGCAACGCCTTCGCTTCTTTCCTCTTGCGCTGGACTGTCTAGATCATCTTCGGTGCCTCCCGCTCCCTCGGCTCCGGCAGCGCGCTCGGCCCGTTCTTCCGCGCTCCTGCGCTTCTGCCACGTGTGGGCGAACCCTCGTAGAGCTGCGAAGTTCGCCGCCGACGATACAAGGTTCGAAAAGTACATCGGCCCCACTTCCGTTTCGCTACGATGAATCGCGTCCAACATACTTGACCGCAAATCCCCGTATTTTGGACAGGACCACAATACGTGGTCCCTGTCCTCCAAGCTCTCCCCGCATGAACACATCCCGTGCTCCGCCAGACCCAAATCATGCAACCGCTTCCTAAACGCCCCGTGACCCGTGAGGATCTGAGAGGTAGGATAGTCAGGCTCAACCCATGTCGCCATGAGTCGAGCCCGCACGTTCGGGAAGAAACGACGGAGCTCCTCTCCCTTCGACTCTCTAGCCCACTGTTCTTGCCAATCACAAGCCGCTGCCTCCCAAATATCGCGCTTACGTCTGCTCAACTCTCGTCCAGTCGCGGTTCTACGCGCAGCCTCCATTCGCCCCGCACGAGTTATCTCGTGGTCCGCCGGAAAAACTCCAGCCAGTACAGGCAGGGCTGCTGTGCTGGTGGTCCTGTATGCCTTGGTCAGCAGAATGAGTGCCTGGCGCTGACCTCTCAGTACCGCACTGCGACAAACATAAACACACATTCTATGGCACCATATGGCTGCAGCATACGTAACCGTAGCTACATACGTTCCCTGATACAGGATTCTTAAGGCGGGGTACTTGATGCCCCATGATGACGCGGAAACTCGCGCCATTTTACCAAAACACGCTGTGGCACGTTCTCCTATTCTAATGGCATGCTTATTGAACAGTAGGCCCGAATCCAATTCCACTCCTAGGATCACTGCGGACCTGACACTCCTGATCGATGCCTGGCCAAACTTTATTACCGGGGGTCGCTGGAGCTTCCCTTTCACCGTCATAGTTTGCGACTTTGTGGCAGAGAAGCTCAGCCTATTGCGGGCACCCCAGTCGAGCACAAGCTCTAATGCCGCGCTAGCAGCACGCTCAATGGCCACTCTAGTATTGGCCTCAATCACGAGCGTCACGTCATCCGCGTACGCTACCATGCTCACTCCCATCGGTAGAGGTAGACGCAACAAGTCGTCCATGAGGACGTTCCAAAGTGTTGGTCCGAGCACGGAACCCTGCGGACATCCCATTGTAGAGGTCTTCCACAACACCCTGTCACCAACGAAGAAGCCCACTCGGCGTCCGGTGAAGTAGTCCACCAACATCTTATGGATGTTTGGCGGACAACCCCCCCTCTTCACCTTAAGCAAAATCATCGGCCACCAAGCATTGTCGAATGCCCCCGAGATGTCCAGAAAAACTAATTGTACATACTTACATTGCGATACAGTTACCGTGCTCAGTATCCCCTCCAGTGCGGTAACCGTGGACTTGCCAGGAGAAAACCCGTGCTGGCTGTCGGAGATCCCCTTGGTGATCTGCGGTGCGCATTTGAGTATAAGACGCTCAAGAATTTTGCCAAAGATCGAGAGAAGCGTGATCGGACGATACGCCTTCGGATCCGACAGCGGCCTGTCATTGCCCTTCAATAGAGTATGTAGTCGCCCTTCTTTAAGAACACTTGGAAAAACGCCCTCCCCAATGCAGCTTACCAGTACTAGGTAAAATTCCTGTGGCGCTGCCTTCCATACATGTTGAAAAATTCGCGCGCTGAGTCCGTCGATTCCCGGTGCCGTGTTAGGTAGAGCCCTAACTATCGCCTCTAGATCCCCCCGGGTCGGAGAAGACGCAGCCTGACCCGAGGGCGTGAAGGCTGCCACTATCCGCACCTGCCTCTGATGGACCGTGTCCTTAGACGGATCGTCATCTGGACACAGCCCATACAGAAGATTATGCATGGCTTCCTCCAATCCCCCGGGGTAGCCCTCAATGAATTTGGCTCCATTTATTACGTTGGCAGGAGGTCTAACCCTCCCGCTGGCCAGTCTGTATGCTTGACCCCACGGGTCGAAATTACCCGACTCCGCGATGCTACGGTAAAAGTCAAGTTGCGCCTTCTCCATTGCCCTACGATAGACTCTACGTGCTATGTGAAATTGAGCTTTTGCTGTTTCCTCTATGTGTCCACCCCTATTTCTCCTACGCTGCCAGGCCTGCCTCTTCCTATTATGCTGTTTACGCAGCACCTCGAGGTCAGCCGACCACCATTCGTAACCCTGAGGGGGTTTTCCACTTTTAACACCTAGTTTTTCGACTGCAGTACGGGCAACGATTTGAAGGAAATCTTCACACATTTTCCCCGCTGGTTGATGTGCGTTCAAGTATCCCATTCTGTCACGAATCATCGTCTCGAAACCCGACCAATTGACTCCACGATCCCTGTATCGCAACGGCTCCTCTGCTGTCTCAATGCGTTCGGGTCCGCCAGTGGCCCTCATCCCTCCAATGCCGAAAGTGATCAGCTGGTGATCCGATGAACTCACTGCTTCGTGCACTCTCCAACCTGTGATACACGCACTCCCCGTGTGTAACGTAAGGTCAATGTTACTAACCCCGTTCGGTCCACTGAATGTGTATGGTTGGCCCGGTGCATTGGCGACACGCAGGCCCGTAGAGTTGATTAGACCTTCCAGTTCTCGCCTGCGGCGATCAGTTTCCGGGCCTCTACCCTGATAATGCTTTGGGTCACTGTACCACATCGGTGAGTGCGTGTTGGAGTCCGCACCGACCACCACCGCCCTGCCAGGCAGAGCCGCCAGCACCTTCTCCAACTGCCTGATATGCCGGTCGATGTCCTCCGAGTATTGGAAGTAGGCAGACACCAAGTGTAGCCCAGGATGAACGTGGGCCACAAGACAATGAGTGGTACATAAGTCTCCAATAACCGTGATTGGCGTCCGCCCACCCCCAACATACAACCCGGCCTTGGCCCCTGCGCCCACGGAGATGATGTTGTTGTCGGCCGAAGGATAGAATTCCTGGACCAGGATAAGATCCAGGCCATACTCCTTGGATATCGCCGGCAATTCCCGCGTCGACAGCTTCGCTCCTCCGAGATTAAGCTGACCAACTTTCAGCATGTCCGAGCGCGCAGATCTTCTTCTCGGTACGTCCCTATCCATAGTTGATTGTTTGGACGTACCGCTCCTCCGCATACTTGCGTGCCGGGCAGGCCACCGATGCGGTCAGGTGATCCGCTGCCTTTCCAAACTTTTTACACGTGCCGCAAGCCGTCGTTTCGCTCTTGCAGTCCTGCTTGCTGTGTCCGCTGTCTCCGCACTTTCCGCAGGTAGCTGTTTCCGCTCTGCAGAGGCGTTCCGGGTGTCCATATAGCTGACAACGGTTGCAGCACGTGACTCTGACAAAATCGTTGACATATATGACGTCCCAATCGTAATAAAGCTTCCCCTTGTTGATGAGTACGTCTCTTAGCGCCGGTGAGCAGTCCAAAACAACTGTCGTGCGACGGCTGCCTACGCGGGACTTCCTGAAGGCGACCTTGCCCTCCTTCATTAGGCGCTCCCGTGTCCACGCTGGGTAATCCCTGAAATTCTGCTCATGGATAGTAATGAGCAGTTCCTCTTCTTTAGGGTCCCCATCGATGTTAAGTAGTGCCACCAGAGGTCTGCGCTGGGCCGGAGTAGTGGTCCTGAATGTTGACGGAATAGCCTTTTTAAGGGACTCCGCGGCTTCCTTCGATCTTGTTTGAACAATAATTCCGGCGTTCCCAACTTTACGTACCCTGTCAACTTGTATGCCGTGAGCCGCCGGATTAATTGCTTTTTTAACGGCCGCTTTCGTGGCATCGGCGGTTTTGAACTCCTCCGCAGCTCCCTCCGCAGGGTAAATGGCCACAATGGGCCCCGAGGTCGGCTTAGGTCTCTCAACATTCTTCCCTGTGCGAAGACACGCCGCGTACGTTGGCGCAGGCAGACCCCCCACTGAAGCTACAATGTTGGTGGCACCAGACTGGGACTTCTCAAGTTCCTTGATCTTCAGTCGTAGTTCAGCGCTCTGTAATTCAGCCTTATAGCTGCGGATCTCCTGCTCCGCCAACCTTATGTTTAAAGCTGCAACCACTGCTAACAAGTTCTGTCCTAGGGAGCCTATACGCGCTATATCCTGTTTGTTCAGTTTGGATGAGTTCGACGTGGCTGACTCCATAATTCCATCGACCGATAGCTGGGCCACATCTTGCAACTCCTCTTTGCCTTTATAAAGCAGGGATCCAGACAAGTCCAGATGTCCCTGCTCCTTAGTACGCTCTAAGTCCACCGTTGTGTACGCCGCAGGTGTTGATAGCGGTCCTTCAGTCCTCGCGCGCTGCGCCACGGATCCAGTCTCTTCCGGTGATGTAATTTGGCGCTTTTCTCTCGGCGCCGGAGTTGGAGTTATAGGCGGAGAGTGCACCAAACTCCTCCCAGGGGTCGGGGTGAACACCCTTCTCTTCTCCTCCTCCCGACTGCGCTCAGCATCCTTATCCGACTGCATATTAGCAGTCCTTGATAATATATATATATATATATATATATATATATATATATATAAATAATATAGTATAAACAATAATAACAAGAAAAACGGCTCTTATATATGTGTATACAAATACCAATTTGCACAAAAAAGAAAAATAAAAAAAAAAAACAATAATAAGATAATAAGGTATGGGATATTTTTTTTCTCTTCCTTCTCTTTTTTTTTTTTTTTTTAGGGTTCCGAACCTCAAAAGGAAAAACGGAACCCTTATAAGATCACTTTGTTGTCCGTCTGTCTGTCTGTCTGTCTGTCTGTCTGTCTGTCTGTCTGTCTGTCTGTCTGTCTGTCTGTCTGTCTGTCTGTCTGTCTGTCAAACATTTCTATGTCGAGAATGCGTGGAGGTATCAAGCTGAAATTTGAACTGTATACACAGATCTACGGTCCCATGAAGTTAAAAAAAAATCAAACTGCTAAGTTTACGTAGAAAAAAGTTACGGCCGTTTATTCAGCAAAAAACGCATATTTCGACACACTCAAAGGAATCAAAACCTATAGGGTACTTCCCGTTGACCTAGAACTATGAAATTTGGCAAGTAACATCGTTATAGACTACAAGTACAGGAATAAATCTCAAAACTATACATTTGTAAATAGATCTAAAAAAATAGGGGGTCTATATTTTTTATAGGGTGTCGAAATTTCAAATTGAAACTACTAGTTCAAATGGGGTATCATATGAAAGGGCTTGATGTACACATTGCAAAATATATTTTATTTATTTTTTTCGACGCATTATTTCTTATTTATAGTGAAAAATATCAAATTTAATAATGATACTACGTACCTACGGAACCCTCGATGGGCGAGTCCGACTCGCACTTGTCCGGTTTTTTTTTTTTCCTTGTTTCTTTTTTTTCCTTCCTTATTCAAGTTTAAAAATCCGAAGAAGTACCCTCGTAATCGTCGTGCACGGCGATCGCAATATGATCGTGCACTAGACCGCAGTATGAGTCGAACAGTACACACGGTATTGTCGGAGAAAGTATGATCGCGTACATAGATACTCGTATGGAAAATTAGTACATCGAATAACACACACTAATACGATATAGATAATACGTTCGTGTACATAAAAATAGGCGCGAGATTAGGCAACAACAAGTCACCCTACAGCAGCGCCAATAGTGAAGGAATTCCGATGTCCTACTGGACACGGCTACGTATCCTATATAAAACAGGACACTAGTCCGATGCTCACACTCAAAATTTTTTGCACTATAAAACTAATTAGTTAGCGTGACAAAGAGAAAATATTAACAAAACGGACACACACGAACACAAAAACAAAGAAAGCGTACAATATGCTGTCGCGAATTGTCATTGAAAATTGTTATTGAACTCACGAACGTGGCGCGGGGTGGCGAGATATAGCCTGGCGGCTAACCTACAAACACACCCCGGGTGTCGGTGATGATGCTGGATATTCCCCGCAGGGCGCTGTACAGCGACACGCTATCGAGGAACACGAAGAAAACAGGCACAGGCACAAAGGAAGAACGAAAATATTCCACTGAACCGACGAAACGCGGGTACAATAAAATAATAAAATTATTAAATCGCAGCCGCGCGCTCCGCACACGTACGCTCTCGACGGCGGTCGGAAGCGAAGTATAATCGGACTATATTATTTCCGTTGTACCACACTGGACCGAGGCAGAGCGTCGAATGAATCTTGAAACTGTTCATATGCCGCCCTTGCCGCTTGCCGCCGCCCCACCAGTCGTCCTATACCGGAAGTCAGTCGAGTGATTTTTACAAATCGATCCAAAGGCGCCACTGTCGCTCTTCCACTATTCGTCACACGCCGGAAGTCATGTCAGCGACAACACGTTCATTTGCCGCCATTGTCGATTCACCACCACTCGTTCTATAACGGAAGTCACACGAATGACTTTTTAAATCGATCCAAAGGCGCCACCACCGCTTTTCCGCTATTCGTTTCACGCCGGAAGTCAAGTGGGCGACAACATACAGTATGCGTCGTTCCGCGTGTCAGTCTTATCGAACACGCAAGGTAAGCAACGTTGATCATAGCCTGTCCATGAATGGGTTTATATAGCTCGAGTTAGTTCGTGCTTTGGAAGGCATTTAAAGCCGTCCGTCCCGATTGTTGTTGATTAGATGACAGTTGTTAAGCCTAGTCAGTAGCCTTTAGGCGGCCTGAAAACATCTGGCTTCCGCAAACCCGCAGTTGAGCAGTGTGGTGGACTATGCTCTAAACCCCTTCATTTAAGGGTTGACGACGTACAGTATGGAGTTCTTCAACAGAGGCGTGAAGAGGTTTTTAAAGAGTCGGCAACACGTGAGTGATGCCTCGTGTTGCTAGCATAGATAAAGACTAAGATAAATGCTTACCTTCAGGCGGATCGTGTGCTCGTTTGTCTGTTTTAGTTTAAAAACAAATCACAAATAATCAATATTACCTATATGGATGACATTGTGCGAAATTGCAGTGGAAAGCTAGTCCTCGACCGCTTTATCCTTTTAACTCGCACAATGCAGACAGACAGATAGCCCGTGTCTTGAATACACCAGCTCATGTTTAAACGTCTATTGCCGTGAAATAAGTGCTGCTTCCTGCAGCAACGTCCGAGCGCAATGGACGAGCGGCTCGCGTGCGTGCAGCCATCTGCACACTCGAATGGACGAACTAAACATGTTACACATTACCATTTGTAAGGAGAAGTAAGTAATTTACCACATACTGGGGGTTGAAGAGAGGTAGGGTGTAGTATACCCGACTGGGCAAGTACGCAAATAGGGCATTCAAACACATAACGCATTGGGTACGATAGATAGTCCTATTACTTATTCTGTGCTTAAGGCGCAACATTAGTGTTAAAAGCCCATCGAAAGATTTTTAAAGTGAAAACTTCTTTATTTTTTTTATTTTTTTATACCACTAAGGTGGCAAACAAGCATACGGCCCGCCTGATGGAAAGCAGTTACCGTAGCCTATAGACGCCCGTAACACCAGAGGCATCACGTGCGCGTTGCCGACCCTGTAAAAACCTCTTTACGCCCTTTTTGAAGAACCCCATGCTGTAGTCTCCTGGGAAAACCTCAACAGGCAGTTCATTCCACAGCTTAGTAGTACGTGGAAGAAAACTCCGCTGGAACCGCACAGTACGTGACCACTTCGGTTCCAATGTGTGAGGATGAATTCCCTGTCGATGGCGAGCGGTGCGACTGTAGAAGGAGGCCGTGGGCATCATGTCAAACAACTCCTCTGAACACACCCCATTGTACAATCGGTAGAACACGCAAAGGGAAGCAAAATCTCTTCTCAGACTCAAAAGTTCTAAACCGTCCGTCAATTTGGATTCGATAACAATCCTTACAGCGCGTCTTTGGATTGAGTCACAAGGTGCAAACTGGTATCCAGGCGCTCCCGCCTATAGACGACAACAGTACTCCATATGCGGCCGTACTTGAGCTTTGTAAAGCTGAAGCCTTTGCCGCGAGTTGAAGTACTGCTTCGCTCTGTTGAGCACACCTAGCTTCTTCGATGCCAGCTTGACCTTCTCCTCTAGATGACATCGAAACTGAACGTCGCTGGAGATTTCAACTCTTAGAATCCCAATAGATTTTGTGATGGTGAGGGGTGTCTTTTCGAAGTGTGGAGCCACAGCAAATGGGGTATTCTTAGCGGTAAATGCGCAGACTTTTGTCGTTTTATTATTCTTTAGGCGTGTTGGGTATTTTTTTGAGATTTTGGCGAGCCCGGTGGTCGAATGGTTAGCAATGGCCACTTTGACTCCGAGCTCGCGGGTTCGACAAATATTTGTGTGCATGAACATGTCTGTTTGTCTTGGTCTGGGTATTTTCTATGTCTTGTATGTATGTATTTACAAAAAAAAAATATTTAAGTATTATATCAGTTATCTAGTACCCATAGTACAAGCTTTGCTTAGTTTGGGACTAGATGGCCGTGTGTAATTTGTCCTGGAATATTTATTTATTATTTTATTTATGGGAAAAAACCATTGAACTCGCGACACTGATACCGTAACCGACACCAGTCTGTTTGGTGCGGTATGAGGTAGGGCGGAGTAGGCGGGTCGCGCTCCGCTTGCTTGCCTATGCGCTATTGGTTCATCAGTCGACCTTTTCTCTTTGCGTTGGGTCTACGCTGCTGCCGCGCAGAAGTGTTAAAAAAAAGAAAATAATAATATATAACAAATTCAAGTTTTCACTTCTGTCGGAATACCCAGAGCGCCACTGTTTTTTTTTTATACTACAGTCGGGTGGCAGACAAGCATACGGCCAGCCTGATGAGAAGCGGTTACCGTAGTCATTAATGCTCGCAACTTGCTGAAAGACCAATAATTCTCTAGGACTCTAGGAAATTGTTTGACTGCTGTCTCATATAAGGTACTTTTAAATTAAGCTGTGTTCTTTATCTCTTTTACGAAAGGCTCATTGTTAGTCCTTTGGTTGGCTATAACTGAAAGATAGGGGTGAGTTACGTACACTTCTGCATTTATCTTATAATTACTTCAAACCTGAATACCTTTCCTGTGTAGTCTTCAATCCAACGTTGGATTGGAGACTACTTCCTTTAGAGTGACCTCACCCACTCGCAGGAATACAACAACCTCAAGGGAATTATTATTTGGCTTCTGTGAGTTGGAGATACGTCCACAGTCGGGCAGCTTCAAATACGCTGTACAGATTAAAGCGTATGTGCCAGCTCTGTTGCCAGAGTCTCTTTCGCTAGTCGTCAGGGTGTTCCACGAGCAGGTAAGATTGGCTTTGGTTCTAAAGATCGTGGTAAGATACTACCCCACATCAACAGAAACATTGAAAACAATGTAGGTAACTGCCAAGCGCGTCTACAAAATAAGTTAGTTAATAGTGTTAGAGGCAGCGGTGTCGCAAACATTGTAAGTTTTATTGGTGCACTGAGGAGCAACACTCGTAAAACGTACTCTAGTACCACAGTATAAGTAATAGTACTACGTACTAGTACTCTGGCTATGCCCTCGCCGTGCGATCTCTATTTGATACATTGTGTCAGAAAGAACCTGTAATATGTCATGAATTTGAATAACGTGATCATTTTCATCACGTCTCAAGACGAACAGCCCCCTTACCACCAACTCTTATTGCGATTCAATAACTGAATGTCGGACTAATCGATCACGCAAGTTAAGCAACGGCGACCGTAGCCTGTCCGTGGATGGGTTTATTTATTTCAAGCTCCCCAGTGCTTCGGAGGACACGTTAAGCTGTTGTCATTAGGCTGTTATCATTAGATGACAGTCGTTAAGCCAAGTTAGTGGCCATTACGCGGCTTGAAAACACTGGCCTCCGCCAAGCCGTAGTTGAGCGGCGTGGTGTAGTACGCTCTAAACCACTCCGATTTAAGGGGGGTCCGTAGCCTAGCGGGATGATGAGGGTTGTCGACGAGGACGACAGGTATGCATTTGATGAGCTCGGTGATATTCAGTCACCGATGGCTAGCGATGTTCTTTAGCACGGGCATTTCGCAGGCTTTTCGCAGGCTTTTCAGTCGCGCTTTGCGGTCACTTTAAGGTAGACGCTTCGTGTGGTTTATTGCACGCCAGGGCTTCGCAACTCCGGTCCGCTACCCCAGCCGCAATAATGTATGCTTGTGCGAGTTGTAACGATAATTGCTCCGACGTCGCGACCTGCTGCCTCTGCAAGCGTATTTTTGATTTCGCATGTGCGGGAATAACTGAAGTTGGATTTCGTAAACTTGGAGACAGAAAAAACACCTGGCGCTGTCCTGACTGTAGGAGTGGATCTAGTCAGTCAACACAAAAAGAAGCTCAGGAACCGGTCTCCCCATTACAATGGAGCAGCGTGCAGACTACCCTTGAGGAAATTATGGAACAGCTAGCACCATTGAAGATTCTCTCAGACGATGATTAAACCATAAAAAACCGGACAAGTGCGAGTCGAACTCGCCCACCGAGGGTTCCGAAGGTACGTAGTATCATTATTAAATTTGATATTTTTCATTATAAATAAGAAATAATGCGTCGAAAGAAATAAATAAAATATATTTTGCAATGTGTACATCAAGCCCTTTCATATGATACCCCATTTGAACTAGTAGTTTCAATTTGAAATTTCGACGCCCTATAAAAAATATAGACCCCCTATTTTTTAAGATCTATTTACAAATGTATAGTTTTGAGATTTATTCCTGTACTTGTAGTCTATAACGATGTTACTTGCCAAATTTCATAGTTATAGGTCAACGGGAAGTACCCTATAGGTTTTGATTCCCTTGAGTGTGTTCGAAATATGCGTTTTTTGCTGAATAAACGGCCGTAACTTTTTTCTACGTAAACTTAGCAGTTTGATTTTTTTTTAACTTCATGGGACCGTAGACCTGAGTATACAGTTCAAATTTCAGCTTGATACCTCCACGCATTCTCGACATAGAAATTCTTGACAGACAGACGGACAGACAGACAAACAGACAGACAGACAGACAGACGGACAACAAAGTGATCTTATAAGGGTTCCGTTTTTCCTTTTGAGGTTCGGAACCCTAAAAATGAACTGGTGAGCTTACAGAAGTCAAATGAATTTGCACATGACTCAATAAAGCAGTATGCTGAAGCTGTGACGTCTTTGGAGTCAAATTAATTAATTAATCCCACGAACGTTATCTAATACACATAGTATGCATGGTCTGGAACTAGTAGCGCTGCCAGCGCAGCAACACCATCCTTCCTGGTGACTTCGCTCACTTGCAGGTAGCTGCAGGAAACCAACAATCCTCTAAGTCTGTAAGAAACTATTATTTGGCCGCCGTCTTACGACGAGGTATTTCCTCAGTCGGACAACTTTTAAGTTACGCTGTGTACTTCCTCTCTTTTACGAGAGCCTCGTTTGTTAGGTTGGCTTTGAGTGCAAGATAATGGTGGGTTGCGTACACTCCTGCTTTTATATTATAATAACTTCAAACCTGAATATACTATGGGCAATTTGATCTACACTACTTTGCGTGCTTCCGCTACCAATCAGTTAATGCAAACTACCGCGGCCGGCATCGACCCACTGCCGTTAGTAGATGCATGCAACTGCCTTGGCTGCTTTGGTTGTCTCTGCTCCAGCTGCTGCGGTCGTCTCGGCGAATCTCCAACATCTGAAACAGAAGAAACGTGCGACTGTTGCCGCCCTATCTGCCGTGTGCACCTACTAATAGTAGTACTACTAGTATTAGTAGGTAGTAGGTGCCGGCCGGTAGTAGTTTGCATGAACTAATTGGTGGCGGAAGCACGCAAACTAGTGTAAGTCAAATTGCCTGTAAAATTTACTTCCGCAAAATAACACCTGAATCAATTAACTATCTGAATATACTATGCCTTTCCCAACAATCTGTAAATCCAATGATTAGATACTACACGTACATAATACTTATAGTGTTCCGTACATTGGGGTCATTAGACAAGGGTAACAAGTGCTCCGTCTAGACGCGTCCCCGGGGACCACGCGCTATAGTAATAAGACATATCCTCGCTCGTCCTGAACTTGTTCAATTTTCAGCCAGCAATTATATTTCAACTTGTTGTTATTGTTGCTTTGCGTAGATACTCGTATGCCATTTGTAGCGGACTTCAAAAATAGTTGTTATCTGTTTGACGCGTAAACATGTTTGTTTGCTTCGAAAATGTAACTTTGTGCAATAAATTAATATTCTTGGAAATTAATAAAGCTTGTACTATGGGACTAGATAACTGGGAAATCTACTTATATATTTTTTTTAATACATACATTATTATTCATAAATTTTTCTGGACAAATTACACACTGCCATTTAGTCTCAAACTAAGTAAAGCTTCATCATCAGGTCATTTTAGTCTCCACTACAGGAGCACGACCCTCTCCTGTCCGTCCCAGACGGAAGGAGGATTTGACCTACACTACACTCCCCACGCTGGCCAAACGGGTTGGGGAGGCCTGATCGATGTTGGATAATGTATTTCCCTTAGTCGCCTTGTACGACATCCACGGGAAGAGACGGAGTGATTCTATTCTAGTCTGCCGGAAACCACACGGCCAAAGCAAAGCTTATACTAGATAAAGTGATAAACATATTTAAATATACATTTTTTTTTGTAAATTTATCCACTGACTTTGAATTCTTCTACGATACATATAATACATAAACAATACATAAAAGACAAACATACATGTGCGGAAATCAAACCCACGACTTCTGAATTCAAAGTAACCATTGCTAGCCATCCGACTACCGGGTTCGTCTCGACTTTACTTGGGTAGTAAGTTACAAATTCAATTTACTAATTTCTTGGTTATTTTTTGTCATTCAATGTCGTTTCTAGCTACCTTATTCACTAGAATACTTTATCTGTAGTCTACTAGACCATCTGCAAGCTATTACTCCTGAACACCTACAGCGATGTCTCAAATGTCAAGTTTTATTGGTGCCGGGAGTACTGGCGCTCGTAAAGTAAGGCGCAGCTCTCTGGCACAGGCGCTCGTCTACACGGGCCATCGAGCAATACTTGATACAATGTCTCGTGAATGTCGTCGGACTTTGTAGAGATGGGGAAGTTGTTGCAAGATGCTGGACTATAAAATCGTCGTAAGTTGAAGGTGTTGTCTTTGGTTCTTTTTAGGGTTCCGTACCTCAAAAGGAAAAACGGAACCCTTATAAGATCACTTTGTTGTCCGTCTGTCTGTCTGTCTGTCAAGAATTTCTATGTCGAGAATGCGTGGAGGTATCAAGCTGAAATTTGAACTGTATACTCAGGTCTACGGTCCGATGAAGTTGTAAAAAAATCAAACTGCTAAGTTTACGTAAAAAAAAGTTACGGCCGTTTATTCAGCAAAAAACGCATATTTCGACACGTTCTCAAGGGAATCAAAACCTATAGGGTACTTCCCGTTGACCTAGAACTATGAAATTTGGCAAGTAACATCGTTATAGACTACAAGTACAGGAATAAATCTCAAAACTATACATTTGTAAATAGATCTTAAAAAATAGGGGGTCTATATTTTTATAGGGTGTCGAAATTTCAAATTGAAACTACTAGTTCAAATGGGGTATTATATGAAAGGGCTTGATGTACACATTGCAAAATATATTTTATTTATTTTTTTCGACGAACTATTATCTTATTTATAATGAAAAATATCAAATTTAATAATGATATTACGTACGGAACCCTCGGTGGGCGAGTCCGACTCACACTTGTCCGGTTTTTTTTAGGGTTCCGTACCCAAAGGCTGCTAACCGGACCCTATTACTGACACTCTACAGTTTGTCCGTCTGCCCGTCCGTCACACAGTGTGACAGACGATATTTAAGATAATAAATAAATAAATATTGTCAGACGAATTACACAACGCCATCTAGCCCCAAAGTAAGCGAAGCTTGTGTTATGAGTACTAGACAACTGATAAACATACGTAAATACATTTTTTTTTGTAAATACATACTTATGATACATAGAAAACACCCAGACCAAGACAAACAGACATGTTCATGCACACAAATGTTTAAATGCTGTATGGGAATCGAACCCACGAGCGTTTGTGTCGAAGCCGCGTCATTGACCGCTACGCCACCGAGCTCGTCATCAAGATACAGTTCAAGAGATAGTTAGACACTTAAAATTCACCGATTATGTATCACATGCAAATGAGGTTGGCTTTGTCTCTAAAGATCATGGTGAGCTCTTACACCCCAAAATTTGCCACAACGCTGGTTTTCCGTAAGTTACTTAATAAAAAAATCATGAGAGACACAGTTACATCCAAGTTGAATCTGGCAGACATTGACCTTCTCGTTAGTTACATAAACATGCGAGATGTACGAGCACGATCCGTGTCCGTGGCGTGGACGAGACGAGGGTTCAAGGGCGCGCGGGGTCGATACGACGCGTAATGTATGGCCCGTCGTCGTCGGCGCCGCACATACATTGAATTAATACATAGTATACCACCCTTGATAAAACAGCTGATTCAACACACTACCAGTCGGATGGCCTTTTTTCACACGGCCCGCTTGATGTGAAGCGGCTACCATAACCGTTTAACGCTCGCAACATAATATATCACTTGCACGCCGCCACCCCCCGCTGCCAACGCAGCATCTCCTTGTTTTCTGGTGACCTCACTCACTCGCGGGAACACAACAACTCTCCAGGGAACTGTTATTTGGCTGTGGTATTCTGTGAGGTGGAGGTACATTCCCCAGTCGGGTAGCTTACAATTACGCTCCCTACCTCTCTTTTCGCCAGAGCTTCGTTTGTCAGTCAGCAGGGTGCACCACGTGCAGGTGAAGTTGGCTTTGGTTCAAAGATAAACCACTTACATCCCAAAAAAAACCGGACAAGTGCGAGTCGTACTCGCCCACCGAGGGTTCCGTAGTATCGTTATTAAATTTGATATTTTTCATTATAAATAAGAAATAAAAAATATAGACCCCCTATTTTTTAAGATCTATTTACAAATGTATAGTTTTGAGATTTATTCCTGTACTTGTAGTCTATAACGATGTTACTTGCCAAATTTCATAGTTCTAGGTCAACGGGAAGTACCCTATAGGTTTTGATTCCCTTGAGTGTGTCGAAATATGCGTTTTTTGCTGAATAAACGGCCGTAACTTTTTTCTACGTAAACTTAGCAGTTTGATTTTTTTTTAACTTCATGGGACCGTAGACCTGTGTATACAGTTCAAATTTCAGCTTGATACCTCCACGCATTCTCGACATAGAAATTCTTGACAGACAGACAGACAGACAGACAGACAGACAGACAGACAGACAGACAGACAGACAGACAGACAGACAGACGGACAACAAAGTGATCTTATAAGGGTTCCGTTTTTCCTTTTGAGGTTCGGAACCCTAAAAATGGCCTAAATGTCAAACATACATCCAAAAAGTACCTACGTTCCATTATTCTGAAAAGTATCATCTATATTATAGAGGTTCCCAACCGGTGGGCAGCGGCCCACCAGTGGTCCATGAGAGGTAAATTATGATCCGATACAACTTTATAATGAAAGAGATTGAGGCGATTGAGCACTATTATACAAAATACTAACAACTAGAGTTATAGAATAATGGATTTATATGACACTTGGGGACCATGCCCCCCAACAAAAAACTCGTAGTGGTCCGCGAACAAAAAAAGGTTAGGAACCACTGAATTCTATAAATATGAAATCTTCGAGTCACGAGGTCGCACTGCAAACAAACTAACAGACGGTTTAGAACATTTAAGTCTAAGAAGAAATATCCCTTTGTGTATTTTACCGATTGTACAATGAGGTGTGTTCAGAGAAGTTGTTTGACATGAGATCCACGGCCTCTTTCTACAGTCGTACCGGTCGCCATCGACAGGGAATTCATCCTCCCGCATTGGAGCCTAAGTAGTCGGGAACTGTGCGTTCCAAAGGAATTTTCTCCCGCGTACTGTCAAGCTGTGAAATGAATTTCCAGTCGAGGTTTTCTCAGGAGACTACAGCGTGGGGTTCTTCAAAAAGGGTGTGAAGAGGTTTTTACTCAATCAAAATCAAAAATGTCGACAATGCGCGTGAGATGCCTCTGGTGTTACAGGCGTTCATAGGCTACGGTAACTGCTTTATATATTATTTTAGTCTTATGAAATATACTAGACCTAACTCATACTCGTACCTTTCAAATATACATAAAAAATCATAAAAATCGAGTCGTTTCGGAGGAGTTTTCTTTTATACCACTAAAGTGGCAAACAAGAATACGGCCTCATCAGGCGGTAGATCTTAGAGTATGTTTCATACCACTAAAATCTATAATAATAAAAGGCTTTGTCCTCACTGACTGACTGACTGACTGACTGACTGACTAATCAACGCACAGCCAAAACCGCTAGGTCTAGAGATTCCAAATTTGGCAAGTAGGTTCCTTATGACGTCTAGGGGTGCACTAAGAAAGGATTTTTCAAAATTCATCCTCTAAGGGGGTGAAACGGGGGTCCAAAGTTTGTATGGGGAAACAAGATTAGTTGGATTATTTTATCCGAAACTTTAGACGAGTACTTCTATATATAAATGAGTAAACACGTGTTTCAGGATTTTTCAAAATTCAACCCCTAAAGGGGTGAAATGAGTGAAAAAGTCTGAAAATCGTCATGGGGATTGTTTTTATGGTTTATCGGGTCGCTGATTACGAAAACAACAACGATTTTATAATCCAACATAGCCGACGTGGCATAAATTCACCCCTGGGGGGGTGCGATGGGGTTGAAATGTCATAATATCAATATGGGTGTTGATTCTATCAGGGGCGCCGACTCCGTGGGTGCTCGGGGGCTCGAGCACCCACGAGAAATAAACAGTGGGTGCCGAGCACCCCTGAGAATAGACATCAAGAAACAGATCAGTAATCGGCTCTTAGGGATGGGCGTTTTCCATTACTCGACAACCCGTTTAGCGCAGTGGTCTAGAACGCCGGTTGAGACGCAAGGGTCGCGGGTTCGATTCCCGCACCAATACAAATGTTTGTCGAAGAAACAGATATTTGTGTTGGGTCTGGGTGTTCGTGGGTTTCACACTTTTTCGAGTCATCAAATGAGCATGAGCACCCACGAGGTTTTCTAAAAGCCGGCGCCCCTGGATTCTATGGTTTTCTGGGACGTAAATTACGAAAATCGCATCGATTTAAAAATTAGGTATTTTTCTAAAATTAGGTATTAGGAATTTTTCAAATTTAACACCTATGAGGGTGAAACGGAGGTCCAAAGTTTGTGTAGGGAAACGAGATTAGTTGGACTATTTTATCCTCAACGTTACACGACCTATAGATAAATGAGTAAACACCTGTTTCAGGATTTTTCAAAATTCAACCCCCAAAGGAGTAAAATGGAGTCAAAAAATCTGAAAATCGTCAAGGGTTTTGTATTTATATTTTATGGGGTCGCTGATTACGAAAACAACAACGTTTTTAAAATTCAACTTGGCTAACGTGACCATAATCGTGTAATTTTTTTAAACATTTATTTATCCTTTTTAAGCTGATAGAATAAGACTTATGTGTTGACTGAAGTGTTATCCTTAATAGGTTTTTAAATTTGTATTTGGCGTCAATCAGTGCTTATATCTACGCGGCGAGAGCGGGACGGGTGTAGTAGTTATCTGGAAAGTTCTTGCATCCGTATATAGTAGATACAAATAAAGGTGGATAGAGTACAATTAAAGGTGGTTGCGTTGCGTGTTAGACTTGACTTGGATAATATAAAATGCCCGAATTTCACGCGAGCGAAGCCGCGGGCAAAAGCTAGCTCACTAATCAACGCACAGCCCAGACCACTGAAGCTAGAAATCTGAAACTTTGGATATGTGTTCCTTATGGAAATCCTTTTTGGAAACCGATTGATCTACGATTTTGAGACTTGGTGGAATGGTTGTTCAGAAAAAGGTAATGTTTAGGGCTAACTGATTAACTTTTGATCAGCGCCCAGCCAAGAAATATTTATAAATCTTATATTATTTATATTTTACTTAACTCATTACTAGATGGCGCTATAGTATTTGTACATCGCGCTGTGGTTTCATTGTAAGGGAAATATACGAGAGCTATAAATGAGAAATTATTTCAAGCTACGCGGGTATCCATGAGAATTTCCCTCACCTTCCCGTAGTCATATAGACCTTTCAGTATTCACCCCCCGAAGATTGTACATCGCCCGCGTAGGACGTAAAAAAAACCGCGTCCTTCAATCAAATGAAGCGACATCTGGTGCCGAAGAGTAATTGAAAAACCGACTCTATGTATCGACTTTTTGGGGTGGTATACTTAATATCAGAATTTCTGTATTTTTCAAACAATGACAAGATTGACTGAATTTATACTTGTGGAAGGTGTGATGACGCCCCATACTATATTATAGCTGTGTAAGGTGATGGATCTTGCCTGTTCTCATAAGCAGTCTCTAAAGGTCACTGGGGTTGACTTGAGACAGGACTGCTTTCATGATCAGTTGTATGTAGCCTGCTCACGTGTAAGTTCTCCGGGTAGCCTTGCAATTTTGGCTCCTGGTGTGAAAGCCAAAAATATTATTTATCGGGAGGTCTTAACCTAAATGGTATATGTTTGTAATAATGATCAATACGAAACAGACCTTTATGGGGGAAAATTTTAATATCTGGAATCTTAACAAAAATAGACGCAAATCAGGAATGTTCCCGTAGCGAAGCACGGGTACTTTGCTAGTAATGTATAAAGCAGAACAATGTTTGCCGGGTTATATGGTTGGGCATAAAATTGTGGCTGACTTAAGTCTTTAACGTAGGCAAAAAAAGTAAGCGTCTGCACCACGTAGATACTTCTGTCAAATTTTAACCAGAGGGGCAATTCTCGTAATTAAAATATAGTATACTATTCAGTCTCGATCTCACAAATATCACTTTTGGTATTCTCGTTACACAATATGTAACTTCAAAATTAATTTTAAGCGAGATTATATCGAAATTAAACAAACTAAGAATGTTACTTTTCCAACAACAAGAATTGATAATAATTAATTTGATTTCATTAATTAATTATTATCAATTCTTGTTGTTGGAAAAGTAACATTCTTAGTTTGTTTAATTATATATATATTAATAATTTAAGTATATAATTTTAGTCAATTCACAATTCAATCTCGATTCGGTCAACTTTCAATCTGCGTTCGTAGAAAAATTACGAGAATTAGCCTTCAGACGACGTGGTTATTGGAGCTATGAGTTGATAGATCAGTGAGGAACGGTCGCCGTTTATACATGCATAATAAATAAATAAATTGTTTGTATCACACAAACTGTATTCAAAAATTTTACACTACAAAACCATTATTTGTGTATACTGTTAAGAATATACTGTGTCGCTTAGTTAATAAATGGCTGGCATAACGGAAATACCCTGATTTGCTCGCTCTCTGCCGGACCGGGAATATGGACGACTTTTTATTTCGGCTCGCAGACGTGATATATGGAGATTATGGAAGGGCAATCCCACCACCTCCCATGACTCCTCCGACCTCACGGTCATATGAGCCGAATCGCGAGAGATGCGCGCAGCACCGTTGCTCTAAGGCTCTTTTGTGCCGCGGGCAATTCTTGACTCTCTACAAATTATTTAATCTATATCCGTGTACCTTCTTGGCCCTCTCCCCCTTCTGGGGCGGCGACGACCACAGCAACGCCTTCGCTTCTTTCCTCTTGCGCTGGACTGTCTAGATCATCTTCGGTGCCTCCCGCTCCCTCGGTTCCGGCAGCGCGCTCGGCCCGTTCTTCCGCGCTCCTGCGCTTCTGCCACGTGTGGGCGAACCCTCGTAGAGCTGCGAAGTTCGCCGCCGACGATACAAGGTTCGAAAAGTACATCGGCCCCACTTCCGTTTTGCTACGATGAATCGCGTCCAACATACTTGACCGCAAATCCCCGTATTTTGGACAGGACCACAATACGTGGTCCCTGTCCTCCAAGCTCTCCCCGCATGAACACATCCCGTGCTCCGCCAGACCCAAATCATGCAACCGCTTCCTAAACGCCCCGTGACCCGTGAGGATCTGAGAGGTAGGATAGTCAGGCTCAACCCATGTCGCCATGAGTCGAGCCCGCACGTTCGGGAAGAAACGACGGAGCTCCTCTCCCTTCGACTCTCTAGCCCACTGTTCTTGCCAATGACAAGCCGCTGCCTCCCAAATATCGCGCTTACGTCTGCTCAACTCTCGTCCAGTCGCGGTTCTACGCGCAGCCTCCATTCGCCCCGCACGAGTTATCTCGTGGTCCGCCGGAAAAACTCCAGCCAGTACAGGCAGGGCTGCTGTGCTGGTGGTCCTGTATGCCTTGGTCAGCAGAATGAGTGCCTGGCGCTGACCTCTCAGTACCGCACTGCGACAAACATAAACACACATTCTATGGCACCATATGGCTGCAGCATACGTAACCGTAGCTACATACGTTCCCTGATACAGGATTCTTAAGGCGGGGTACTTGATGCCCCATGATGACGCGGAAACTCGCGCCATTTTACCAAAACACGCTGTGGCACGTTCTCCTATTCTAATGGCATGCTTATTGAACAGTAGGCCCGAATCCAATTCCACTCCTAGGATCACTGCGGACCTGACACTCCTGATCGATGCCTGGCCAAACTTTATTACCGGGGGTCGCTGGAGCTTCCCTTTCACCGTCATAGTTTGCGACTTTGTGGCAGAGAAGCTCAGCCTATTGCGGGCACCCCAGTCGAGCACAAGCTCTAATGCCGCGCTAGCAGCACGTTCAATGGCCACTCTAGTATTGGCCTCAATCACGAGCGTCACGTCATCCGCGTACGCTACCATGCTCACTCCCAACGGTAGAGGTAGACGCAACAAGTTGTCCATGAGGACGTTCCAAAGTGTTGGTCCGAGCACGGAACCCTGCGGGCATCCCATTGTAGAGGTCTTCCACAACACCCTTGTTGTAATGAAAGACATGTTGGACCAAGACTGATTTTTATTTAACCACCTTCATACATACTTATTATGCATATTTATATTTACCTACATTATAAATATTAAAACATTACATCATCTTTACCCTTTTTTTTTTTTTTTTTTTTTTTTTTTTTTACAACGGTAGGTGTATTTTTAATAGTTAAATACATGCTTGTAGTGAAAGATAAGACTTTAAATAAACAAAATTCCATAGTAGGTAGGTACATAATTCGATCTAAAATAAAATTAATCACCTTATATATCATTCATTTTATCATTATATAATTTAATTATACATGCATATAACTTCATGAATATATTATTCGATCTAAAATAAAATTAATCAGCTTATACATATACTTTAATATAAAATTAAACTAAACATTTCTTTTCTTTTATGCTTGCATGCAAATCCTAATATTGTATCCAACTTTACCATGATATTGTATCGTAAACACTTTATATAAAAAAAATTAAATAACATTAAATATACATTTACTTATTATTATAAAGTTTTGCTATATTTGCACGAGCGGCGGCACCCGCCTGTCTGCGTGTACGTTCGGTCTGCATTTCAGGTAATAACGTGGTGTTATTAGGTGAGTCTACCTCATAAGGCTCGTCGGCCCTAGTGGTTAAGCACCCACCATCCAAGTTGTCACTCTTAGCAGTAGCTAATTCTACAACATGTGGGAATGGGTGTTCACCCACTTCAGTTTGATTATCTGAATCAATCTCAGGCTCGTACTTTATCAAATGACGTCTGTTACGCCGATACCTTTTTCCCGTAGAATCAGCGACAAAATATGAGCGCGGTTGCGGGGCTCGCGCCTGTACACGTGCATACTTTCTGGCGCCTGCGTCTACTATAATAACCGGTTCGCCCGAAGCTAACTCGGGCAAAGGGCGTGATGTTTTGTCATAATGTTGTTTACTAAGCGACTGTTTACGTAATATGGTCTCATAATCTACCGTATTATCACGGCTAGGTTGCAATTTGCTTTCGTGTGATGGTAACCTGGTATTAAGCCTTCGTCCCATCAATAACTGTGACGGTGCGCTTATACCGTCTCTTGGAGTAGTTCTAAAGTTTAATAGACCTAAATAAAAATCAGAGCCCGATTCTAAGGACTTTATAAGTATATTTTTAATGATATGTACGCTTTTCTCGCTTCGTCCGTTCGATTGAGGGTAATTCGGAGAAGTAGTAGTATGACAAAAATCCCATTGTTTACAAAATTCTTTGAATTCCTTTGATGCATACGCGGGACCATTATCCGTTATTAATTCCCGAGGAATACCATGTCTTGCGAATTGATCTTTCATTGCCAAAATTACGGACTTACTATTAGTACTCGTTATTGGACTTACTTCTATATAGTTTGAAAAATAATCTACTAAAATCAAAAAATATTTTTTGTTGTGTTGGAATATATCTGAGCCGACTTTAGCCCACGGTAAGTTCGGAATGGAATGGGGTATAAGCGGCTCTCGTCTAGGACGTGGCGCTCGCTCCGCGCATGTCGCGCAGCGACGCACGGCCATTTCAACATCCCTCGACATACCAGGCCAAAACATAACGTCACGAGCGTGACGTTTACACCTGTCTATACCCATATGCCCGTCGTGAACTCGTTTGATCATTTCCGATCTCAATTCTCGTGGAATATATACCAAATCATTTTTAAAAATTATGCCATTTATGAACTCGAATGTTTCTCTGTACGACCACTGGCCTCTCACTCTTTCGTCTACCAAATATTTACTATCCGGCCAGCCGTTATGTATATATCCGATTATTAACCGACATTCTTCATCACGTTTTGTAGCTTCTTTTATTAAATTTATCTTATCATTACTAAATCTAACGTTTTCTAACAAAAAGCATGTCTGTTCCGCAATTTCATTACTTATTTTTTCTTGCACAAGATCGGGTAAGGCGGCCCTAGATAACGCATCCGCCACGTACATATATTTGCCTGGTTTATATGTAACTCGAAAATCGTAACCTTGAATGCGAAGCATCATTCGCTGGAGACGCGCGGGAACGGAATCCAATGGTTTATTGAACAGAGCTTCCAGGGGCTTATGGTCAGTTTCCACAGTAACGTCCTTCCTACCATAGATATACTGATGGAATCGTTCTAAACCAAATACTATGGCCAATAGCTCTTTTTCAATTTGAGCGTACCTACATTGCGTATCTGTGAGCGTCGACGACGCAAATTCTATAGGACGGCCGCCCTGTAACAACACAGCACCTACTGCCCGGGAACTCGAGTCGACTGATAGCAAAACCGGTTCTCGCGCCGAGTACAATGCGAGCACCGGCGCACCGCACACTGCGTCTTTTAAACGTCGAACTGCCGTCTCATGAATTACGTCCCAACACCAAACAGAATTTTTCTTTAATAAAGAACGAAGTGGTGCTGCCATTTCTGAATATTGTGGTATGAACTTTGAAAGGTAATTCACCATACCCAAAAATCGCTCCAGTGAACTTCTGTCATGCGGACTGGGCATATTATGTATAGCTTTTAATTTAGTTTTATCTATTTGCATGCCACCCGAACTAAAAGTATGCCCCAAGTAACTCACGCTCTCTACACAAAATTGGCATTTGTCTTTATTGCATTTAATACCCGCCTTACGTGACCTCTCCAGTAAAAGCTTTAATCTTTCATTATGTTCAGAAATAGATGACCCCCAAATAAGTATGTCATCTATGAATGATTCGACACCTTCTAAACCTTCTAAAATCTGTCTAACCTTAGCATGGAAAACTTCACTGGCACAGTTTATTCCATAAGGCAATCTTAAAAATTGGTACCTTCCAAATGGCGTTCCGAACGTACATAGGTCCGCGCTCTCGTCATCTAATTGGACCATCCAAAAACCTGATCGTGCATCTAACTTACTAAAATAACGTGCACCTTCTAATTTAGTAGCTATGTCTGTAAGCGTTGGTAATGGGTAGTGTGCGCGGCGCACTACGCGATTCAATGGGCGCGGATCGAGACATACGCGAATACTCCCGTCTTTTTTAGCCGCTACTACGATCGCATTTACCCATGGCGTCGGATGAGTGACTTTTCTAATAACACCCATACTTTCCATTCTATTTAATTCAACATTTAATTTGTCGCGTACACCTATAGGTATTTTTCTTACTGGACAGACAGACGGCTGCGCACCATGCATAGTTATAATTTTGTATTTACCGGGCAATTTACCCAATCCGTGAAACAAATCACTATATTGATCCAAATCTATAGATAATACTCGTTTAATTAAATCAAGTTCCTCACAAGCATATTTTCCCAGTATGCTTTGACAATCGTGTTCGGAAACAATAAATCGTAACTTATACACATTATTTTTATATAGCCAGTTTATGTAACAAGAACCAATAATTGGGATTGGGTTGCCACAGAACGATATAGCCCTGGCGTTATCGGGATCCAGATGAGAAATATTTAAACCTAAGCTATGGTATGTGTTCTTTGATATGACATTTAAGTCGGAACCTGTATCTAATTTAAACATAATTTTAATACCATTAGTAAATAATGACAAAGTTTCATACCATTTACAGGAGGTTTTGTTACCGCTTTTAGGACAGTCCACAACAGACACGAAGTACAGTTCTTGTTCGTCACTGGAAATATCCTCTTCTAGTTGGTATACTTTGTTTTTTGTCTTAGGACACACACTTTTGAAATGACCTGTTTCACCACATCCGAAACACTGAGCACTTTTAGCTGGGCAACTATAACCGCCGTCACACTGAACTCTAAGACACGCCACACATAAACGCCTTTTATATGGAGGAATAACAGCCGATACTGCTCTGGCACTACCTCTATTTGAAAAATTTCTATACGCTTGCCGGCCGCGGCCACGTCCACGGCCCCAACGGCCGCCGGCGCCCGCGCGACCCGCGATACCGCTCGATCGCGAAGCTCCATACACAGCGTCCACAGCTACGAAGGACGAACCGCCTTCACTTTCCGTCATGGTCCCTTCTATATGTCTCTTCTCTTCAGTGGACATCTCGTTAGCCTGACATATTTTTACAGCTCGAGCGAGGGTAAGATCATCGGCCCTAAGCAAACGGTCACGCAGCTTGCCGTCAGTTACGCCGCAGACTATACGATCACGTATGAGGCCCTCTTCGAGATGCTCGAACTGGCACTGTTGCGTCAGAAGTTTTAAGGCCGTTACATATTCGTCTATAGATTCTCCACTATCTTGGTTCCTGGTGAAAAATTTGAAGCGAGTCATGGTAGTATTTTGTTTCGCTTCGAAGTGTTCATTAAACTTACACACCAACTTATCTAGATTTTCACGATCTGCCTCCTTGTCGAATTTAAACGTGGTGTACACATCATAACCATCGGAACCAATTAAGTTAATTAGTAGACTGGCCTGCACGTCAGATGTTTCTTTGTGAACTCCAGATGCTTTCAAAAATACTGAAAATTGTTTGTACCACTTCCGCCACGCATCTGCGCGACTTGACGGCCCACCTTCTAAGCACAATTCCGCTGGCGGTCTTGCATGCTCCATTTTAATTTATTTTTTACAATAATTAACCACTCGTGTTATTTATGCTTGTTTCTAAATGCAATCTTAATAACATTGACTACAAAGTTATAAATATTTCACTAAACCGCTGTCACCATGTTGTAATGAAAGACATGTTGGACCAAGACTGATTTTTATTTAACCACCTTCATACATACTTATTATGCATATTTATATTTACCTACATTATAAATATTAAAACATTACATCAACCCTGTCACCAACGAAGAAGCCCACTCGGCGTCCGGTGAAGTAGTCCACCAACATCTTATGGATGTTTGGCGGACAACCCCCCCTCTTCACCTTAAGCAAAATCATCGGCCACCAAGCATTGTCGAATGCCCCCGAGATGTCCAGAATTATGGAAGGGCAGAATTACTGTTCTGTTAGATCAACCGGGGAAACACGGTCACTCGTGCTGGTGGACAAATTGTCATTTTTCAATCTCTACTGAACTGCTTTCCATCAGGCGGGGCATATACTTATTTTCCATTGATATAAAAAAACTAAATTCCGTACCTAATTTTCGCCATGCTGCGCCGCGCTTCACTATATTATGCGCGCCAACTTTACGCTATGAATCAGTAGATAACTAATTATAGTACTAATAACAGTTGAAACGTAGAACTTATTTCCAGAAAGTATTTTTCACTACGCTTGGTCTAATATGTCTAAAACAATTAGTGTCCAGCGATGAGAGTCGCTCGACCACAGGGTATATACAATTTCTCGGCAATTTCGATTACGTGTCCAATGCCTATGGCATCGACTCGTCCAAGCAGACTTGGATCTGTGCGAACAGACAGAACCGTGTGTTTGTTGTTACTAAGAGCGCAGAAACTCGGATATGGTATGTCACCACTTATACATCACTTGAAAATAGTTCGACCGATTTGATCGTTATAAAAAAAAAATAAGATTCATGGACAAATTCGCAAAGCAAGCAACGCTTGTACTATGGGTTCTAGATAACTGACATATGTAATGACATTGTTTTGTTTTCATACTGTCACCATCCCTAATTTTGGGGACAAGATTTGCATAAAAGAAAATTTAAGAAAACCGAAAAAAGGGTAATTTCTAATATGTAATGAATGTAAAATCAATGTGTAACGTAGCATATGTACCATCTACCTAATTTTATCATTGTTTCTCTTCTAAGGGTTGTCTGGAAGAGATTGCTTTTAGCGATAAAACCGCCTTTTGTACTTTTAATTTTTGTTTGCTTGTATGTAATATCTTTATTGTACATAAAATAAAATTTACAATATAGTAAATTAAAGAAAAAGTGCAAAGGCGGACTTATCCCTCACAGGGATCTCTGCCAGCCAACCTTAGAGTATCTGATAGGATTTCATGAATAGGCAAGTGGACCGTACCAAACATTTGTGTGATATAACTACTACGTTAATTATAAATACATATGTACATACATATAATAAATTATACATTATTATAGGATAAGAATATTATAATAAATATTGCGCAAATTAATAAAATTATATCGTCCTAGGGTTCAAATCAGGATTCGACAAAGAACCTTCTCATTTTTGCAAGTTTCTTGTATGTATCTTTGTTATATTAGTGCAATAAAAAGTGTATTCTATTCATATGGATGCTTGAGACTTACTGAAAAACTCCATACGTAGCCTTCTGGGGAAACGTGTTCATACCACGACGTGAGAGTTAGAAAATTCCTGTATAACACAGAACGTACAGTTTGCGACTATTTTGGATGTAGATATTCGAATTGCATAGTAAATAATTAGCAATAGTATTCTCACATCAATGGTTTGTGTGATCCACTGCAGTGAGCTCGATAATCCAAGGCACGTGTCGCCACACAATGCACCGGTGATATTGTTTGTAGCATGTACGCCGAATACCGAGTATTGTATGGACATGTTCCGAAATAAAATGATTATTATTATATTATTATTTCATTTATTCATATATTCTCTCAATTTTTAACATTTTTAAATATACAGATAAAAAAGAAAAGTACATTTAAAAATATATATAAAAAAGGGGGGCACCCGCCGGTAGCGGAGCGAAGACCCAAGCTACCGGTGGTTAGGGCTCCATAGTGAGGAATCTCCTCACAATGCGGGCCGTGTCCAGAAGAACCGCTTTTTGTATCCGGCTCTTGACCCAACTGCCAAGCGAGAGCCTCTCGAGATGACGGTCGAGACTCTTCGCTATAAGTCCGTTTACTGTTACGACTATCGGTACAATTATCGCTGAGTCCACATGCCACATGGCGGTAACCTCGTGGGCCAAGTCCAAGTACTTCGAAAGTTTCTCTTTTTCGGCCTTCACGAGGTTCTCGTCATGGGGAATGGTGACGTCAATGAGAATTGCACGACTCGTCACCCGGTCTATTAACACGATATCAGGTCTATTGGCAACAATAGTCCTGTCAGTGATAATAGATCGGTCCCAGTAGAGCGTGACACTACCGTTCTCGAGAACAGGCGCAGGTACATACTTGTAGTATGGTACCTCAGAGCCCACAAGGCGATATCTAAGAGCAAGTTGCTGGTGTATAATCCTAGCTACTTGATTGTGCCTGTGCAAGTACTCGCCGTTAGCAAGATGAGAACAACCGGAAACTATATATAATATATTATTATTATTATTGTATTGGACTTATTAAATTTATATTTGAACTAGCTGGACTATATTTGAACCCGGCGGCTTCGTCAGTATGGGCTGAGTTGTATATTTTTATTAGCGCTACACTTCGGCAGGACACCACAACTATACTCACTCTATTGGAAATTTGATTAACTATGTTACTCAATCAATCAATGTATATAAATACGTGGTGTGGTGCACCCTGCGGACTGACAAACTAGGTTCTGAGGAAATGAGAGGTAGGGCATAATTCTTAGCTGCTCGACTGGGGAAGTACCTCTACCTGACAGACTACCGCAGCCAAATAACAATTACCTTGAGGGTTGTTGTGTTCCTGCGAGTGAGTGAGGTCACCAGAAGGTGACCTCACTCACTCGCAGGAACACAAGAAAGGAAGGAGTAAAAACTGGCAACGGATCGGCGACCCCGTGGTGTTGCTGATCTCCATGGGCGATGGTAATTGTTTTCCATCAGGTGCTCATTCCATCATGCTCGTTTGCCCGCCTCTCATATAACATAAAAAAATCATTCAATCATTTTTATTTGTTAAACATAGATAAAAAGTAAATAATCACGTTAGTAATTATAGTATCACTAGGTTTCGCCGTTTGTAGGGATACAAGTAATATATAAACACATTATCTACACAATATCTATAAATTTATTCTTTATACTTGATTTTATTGAAATAAACACGAATGTTAATTGATGAAGTTATATTCAAGATTTGAACTCTATTTAATGATTATACCGACGTAATACGTAGGCAACACATAATATAGTAACGGGAACCATGTGGGATGCCGGAATACTGAATCACAAGTTATGTACGATATATACAATGCACTGCCATATATATTATATAGTACGAGTTCCGCTCCGCTTCCTTACACCGGTAGATAACCAATTATCTGGTGAACATGTAATTCTATCTCTAGATTATAAGAAAACTAAACAATCTATTGTAATGGAGAAATAAATGACTTTGTATTGTATTATTGTGTCGTGTTAAAACCCTCCGTCATAAAACAGTACTTTTTTTTAATACTAGGTGGGAGACAAGCATACGGCCTACAGCATCTTCTTCCTATCTTTCTGGTGACCTCACTCACTCGCAGGAACACAACAACCCTCAAAGGAATTGTTATTTGGCTGCGGTATTCTGTAAAGTGTGGTACATTCGCCAGTCGGGTAGCTTACAATTACGCTCCCTAACTCTCTTTTCGCCAGAGCTTCGTTTGTCAGTCAGCTGGGTGCCTCGCGTGCAGATGAAGTTGGCTTTGGTTCAAAGATTAAACGGGTCACTCACGTCTTTTTGTCTGGACATTCGCCCTGATGAAGGTCTCCTGTTGAGATCGAAACTAGTCGGCTTTCCCGACAAAAAGACGTGAGTGACCCGTTTAATTTATTTAATTAATTTGGTTCAAAGATCGTGATGAACCACTTACACCTCTAAATGTGTTGTATACGTATTACACAACAACAACAAAAGAGAAGCATCTCCACCTCACAGAAATCCGAAGCCAAAAAACAATTGCCCACAATTCTAGAGGGCTGTTGTATTCCTGCGCATGAGTAAGGTAGGAATTACTCAGTTAGCGGCGGAAATGGCGGCGTGCGAGCGATATTTTATAGCGCAAGCGGCTGTAACTTGCGGTTACTTGGTCACATTAGGCAGGTCGTACGCTTGTTTGTCCGACATAATCATCATCATCGTTATCAGCCTGTATCTACCCACTGCTGGATATAGACCTTCCCCATGCTTTCCACCATATGCGATCCTTCGCTTCCCGCATCCAACCGCTACTCACTTTGAATTTGTCGGTCCATCTAGAGTGGGACGTGTTACGGTTCTACTCTATACGTCATAAAAAACATACCTAAACATTTTTTTTTTAAATATTGTCAGACAAATTACACAGCGCCATCTAGTCCCAAAGTAAGCAAAGCTTGTGTTATGGGTACTAGACAACTGATAAACATACGTAAATACATTTTTTTTTGTATATACATACTTATGATACATAGAAAACACACAGACTAAGACAAACAGACATGTTCATGCACACAAATGTAATATGGCTATGTGGGAATCGAATCCACGAGCGTTGGTGTCGAAGCCGCGTCATTGACCGCTACGCCACCGAGCTCGTCAAATCTATCTATCAAATACACCCTGAAGGAACACGTGTGCCTTCATATTTAATGTTGTTATGTACTAGTGAACATACCAGTCATTAGCGCCTTGTAGGCACTAATGATTGGTATGGTATATCGTTTATTACATGTCGGTATCCCGAGGCTATACCACATGTGAAGTTCTCAATAAAAGTAATGTAGGTTATATTATATAATATACATAATATAATGTAGTTATGTTCACTTTATCATTTTGTTTTAGACTTGAAAATATTTGGGGCGTAAGTGATACATCAACATCTTTAAACCAAAGCGAACCTTACCTGCACGTGGTTCACCCTGCTGACTGACAAAGAAGACTCAGGCGAAAAGAGAGGTAGGGCATAGCGTATTTTTTTAAGCTGCCAGACTAGGGAAGTACCTCCATTTCACATAATACCGTAGCCAACTAACAATTCCCATGAGGGTTGTTGTGTTCCTGTGAGTGAGTGAGGTCACCAGAAAGAAACAAAGAAAGGAGTATAGGCTGGCAACGGATCGAAAACCCATTGGTGTTGCTGCGTCTCCATTTCCACGGGCGGTGGTGATTGCTTTCCATGAGGTGAGCCACATGCTCGTTTGCCTCCTCTCATATAAAAAAAAATTGTATTAAAATATCTAAGTACTAACATATTACATTTCCAAATGTGGGTATGGAATAGGCATACCAATAAACTTTTCTCCCCATCTGCCATCGCTGACTCGGCAGATGTGGCCAGCTACCACCACTTTAATTCCCTGTCGACTTTCTTAGTTCCGGATTCGATTCTTTAGAGAATCTCCAAACATTGGTCTCAATGGTCTCTCCATCGCTCGCTGTGCGACTTTTAGTCTGTGAACCAGCCCAACGGTCAGTGTCCAAGTCTATGCACCGTAGGTCACATATAATTGTTTCATATTGATAATTTTTCGATAGTGGAAGTCACACCGCAGTATAAGAATTATCTATCTATATTATATATCTATATAGGTATCTAATACGTAGCTATACTATACATCCTATTAATGTATTGTTTATTTACAGATACGGTATTTTTAATATACAATAACTTGCGGTGTTGTAATTACATACATTAATTAACTATACTGCGTGTCCAGTTCAATAACGCATTCAGGGCGATGTTGGGTCTGCCCCGCTTCTGTAGCGCTTCCGGTATGTTCGCTGAGGCGCGTGTCGATTGTTTCCATGCGACGATGCGCAAGAGATGCGCGTCGCTGGTGCGCAGGGTGTGGGGCAGCTCCAATGTCGTCCTGAGAATGATAGCAAGCAGGTGGGACTGCCCTTATATTCGGCACTGCTGCGACAGACATGTCCCCAGTGGTATAGGATAGTGTGACATGTGAATTGTTTATTATTTATTTAATGTATTATGACAAATGTATTATTATTATTATTCTATTTTATTTTATTATTGTTATGCTCTATTGTCAATTATTGGTCTATTTAGTTACCTGAAATAAATGCAATTTAATTTAATTTAATTTATACTACGCAATACAAATTATCTACTCTTTAGTTTGCAACATGGATTAGCAGTTGGTATGTAAACCAGCCTAACTTTAACTCCTAGTTTGTAAGAGTAGAGATGTACCGAGTCAGACTCGAGTATTGGCTCGAATACATGACAGGTACTCGGGTAGTTGAGTACTCAAAATACATGTAATACGTAATAATAAGCGTAAAAAAAATATGTAATAATAAGCGTAACTTTAATTCAGTCCTATTTTGTGAGAGTAGAGATATACCGAGTCCGACTCGAGTATTAGCTCTGTTCAGGCCGTATGCAACGCCTGACAGTTTTAAAGAGCAATTGTCACGCGCGTGGTAGTGGCGTGCGGGGCGACTAGAATCAATTAACGACTAGAATTTCATTGCGTAGTTAATCTCCGTACTGTTAACATCAATTGTTTGTAATTATAAAAAATCAAGAAAGTAAACCATTAAGTAGCAGTTTCAAGGAGTTTTACTTCAAAGTCCCTTCTACTATAATTGAAGACGACCGGCGCAATCAAATGGTGACCCCGACGTGATCTACCCTGGAACAACGGGAACAAATTTGGAGACCGACTCATCCTTCAGGAACTCGCCAGTATCCAGCTGCAGCTACTATTCCGAGGGAAGTGCGTCAACAATCCTTCTTTTATTACAATCCTTTCTACTTGCTTTAATTTGTGTGAATAATGTTAGTAAAATACGTTCATACAAAAGTACAGTAACCCTCAACATAAAAAATAAAAATATTTTTTTTCGTTTTTTGCAAAAATACACATTACTCATTGAATAATTTCAACAAACAAATTAAGTAACAAGATTAAGTGATTATTGAACTTTAAAGTAAATAAATTTAACTTTTAAGTAAATAAATCTGTTTTTCTTTGTTTTTGGAGCACATATAACAATTAAATTTTGTCAATCATTTGTGACTGATAAACTTGACTAAGCCTCGAGATATTTATTTACATTATACTTAAATTACTTGCCGAACATTCCAGGTGCATACAGCAGTCCGAAACCTGGACTGTCGAAAAGGGAACGCTAACGGAGCGCGGAGAATTTGAGCCGTGTTCCTGTGATAGCGGCAGCGGGCAGCCGCCGGCCGGCTACTCGGCTACAAAACCAGTTTGTTATCAGCGTTCACGTAACGTACAGCTGTTTCTTTATTTATAATTTAATTATTTTGTTATTCCTTTGAAGTTGATTGAAGTTACGTTGTTTCGTCGACAAAATGAGTGATTTAAAAGATCTCATAAAGCAGAGGGGCCACATTAGGTCACGATTAACTTTATTTGAAAAGTATTTATCGCCTTTATTGGAATGCCAGGAAACTAGTGCAGTTAACATAAATGAACTCCGATTTCGTTGCAATAAGATGCGTGACCTTTCGTGCAGCTTTGAGGACATACAGTCGCAGATAGAAATGTTAGACGAAGACAATGATAAACAAATGACGGAGCGCGAATCTACTGAAAATATATTATTTAATTTAATCGCACGGGCTCAGTCTTTGTTGGAATATTTTGAAAACCAGGAAAAGGCAGAGGCTTCGTCTAACAATTCTAAATGTATGAATGTCAAATTGCCGTACATTAAAATTAATTCATTTAATGGCGATCCGCAGAGCTGGCTGTCTTTTCGTGATACATATTTATCGTTAATACATGATAATGAAACCATAAATAATATTAATAAGTTTCATTACCTGAAGTCCTATTTGGAGGGATCGGCTAGTTCTGTCATAGGTTCGGTTACAATGTCGGCAGATAATTACATAATAGCTTGGAATTTGCTCCGTGATCGTTACGACAACAAGCGGATTTTGATTAATGAACATATTAAATGTTTGTTTTCCATTCAACCACTGGGTAAGGAGTCTTACAGTGGAATACGTAATTTAATTGATACTTTATCAAAAAATTTAAATGCTTTAAACTCACTGGGCGAACCAACGGATAAATGGGACACGCTCATCATCTATATGGCATCGATGAGATTGGACAGTGTTACTACTAGAAAGTGGGAGGAATTTAGAAGTAGCATGGATTCACCTACCTTAGAGGAGTTTTATTCATTCCTTCGCCAACGTGCTACTGTGTTAGAAACATTAAATGCTGGTAAATTATCGAATGAAAAACGTCATAGCCTTCCCAATATAAAAAATACGAAATCATTTCATAGTGCATCTGTTGATTCATCGTCGCTTCCTAAACAGTGTCCAGTCTGTAAACAACACCACATGTTGTACGAATGTCCTTTGTTTAAAGCTATGCCTGTCACAGAAAGAATTTCAAAATTAACTTCTTTAAAATTATGTAGCAATTGTCTTCGTAGTGGCCATCAACATTATCAATGTAGGCTGGGTGGTTGCAGAATTTGTCACAGGACTATGCTGCATAAACAAAGTTCCTTGCCGTCTACTCAAACAAATGCAGTTTTTAATAATAGTGATAGCTGTGATATAAGTAACACTAACTTACCTGGACCTAGCGCTGACTGTAATACATCTAGCACTGCTCCTTCCGTATCAATGTCTGCTACGTCTCCTAGTCAAGTTCTTCTTACCACAGCGTTAGTAAAGGTAAAAAATAATAATAATAACTACATTTTAAGAGCTTTATTAGATTCTGGAAGCCAAACTTCATTTATTACGGAGAGCGCTCAAGGGAAAATTGGTTTACCTAGAAAAAACAATTCTTACCATTGCATATCGGGCATAGGAAAAGAGGTATAAAATGTAACAGCACATTGTGACTTACAACTTTATTCAACTCACAGCTCGTACAACGTACATGTCAAATGTTATGTTTTGCCTCGCATAACTGAGAAGTTGCCTCAGTCTAATGTTAATGTGCATAGCCTTAGAATTCCCAGTTTTGTGCAACTTGCCGACCCAAAATTCTACCAATGTTCTGATATTGATTTGTTATTAGGCGCTGATGTATTTTGGGACCTTATAAGACCAGGCAGGGTTACTTTGGGGCCACTAAGGCCAATTTTACAAGAAACACAATTAGGATGGATAGTAGCCGGTCCCATTGCTACAGAATATTTTGATAAAAATAATTCGAAATCATATTGTCATTTTTCTGAGGAGATTAGTCAACAATTAAGTAAGTTCTGGGAACTAGAAGAAGTTAGTCCGAAATTAGAATACAATAATGATGATTATTGTGAATCTCTTTTCACTTCTACTACTCGTCGAGAAGACGACGGTAGATTTTGTGTAAATATACCACTCAAGCGTTCTACAGATTGTTTGGGTGATTCTTACAACATAGCAGAAAAAAGATATTTAATGTTAGAAAGAAAATTCAAAAATATTTCACACTTAAAACAACAATATTTCGATTTTATTCACGAGTATGAGCAATTAGGGTACATGACTGAGATTTCTCGTCCAAATTTTGGGTGCTATCTTCCACATCACGGTGTCATTAGAGAAGCAAGCGAGACTACAAAACTTCGCGTTGTTTTTGACGCCTCTTCAAAAACTACTTCTGGTTTGTCGTTTAACGACATTCAATATCCGCTTGATGCACCGCCCCCGCGCGCTTCCCGTGCCTCAAAAGCACATGTGGCGCGGCCTTTTTTTGCGGCCGGCGCGCGATTCGACATCGGGCACTTTGAAGTTATTTACGACTCGACTCATTGAAATTAGACCCTACTTGTGTTAAAGTTTTTTGTTAAGACTGAGTTGATGCTTTGAATAACACATTTTTTGTATGAATGTGAAGTATATTACGAAAGAAAATGGTTCCCAAACTTAGAACTTAGAAAAAAAAATACCATTAGGTATATTATGATTTTTAATTTAAATATGAAGGGGCAAAGTATGTTTTAAGTGATTTAAAAATGTAACTAGATAGTATCTGAAGCATAAAAAATTAAAACAAAACATTCCATCGTACAAAAATATTAATTTACAAGCTTTTAAAACCAATAGAATATTTGTTTGTATCGCGGATTTTTTTTTGCACGGACGCACGATTTTTTTTTTTTTACAAATGAACACGGATATTTAAATTATTAGTACGGTCTGAAAGCTTATTTCAGCCCCGAAAAAATGATATAACAGTAAATAACTTAAAATAGATATAAATATATATAAAAAAATTATGTTTAAATACCGCCATACCCAACACTCAACGGACTGGGTGCTACTTATTTTATCAAATTCGACGAAATAAACCACTGTCAACACAAATTTATATCCTAAATAAGTACTTACTGAGTTTATCTTGCGTTTTAAAACACTAAAACAGTCACTGAATCACTTTTAATTCACAAAATTTGTCGAAATTCGTAAAACAGGCGCAAAAGCAACGTCGCGAACTAACCTTAGAAATCGACTAATTTGTTTATTTTTTTCCATCGTGTCTATGAATTGTTTGTTAGGTTGGCGGACATGAGCGTGAAGGCCCAAGATGTGAGAAAAGGATGAAATTTCGTTTCTTACGGCTATTCTAATGAGAAAAAGCAAGATAACAGGTTTTTGACACAAGGTCACGAAATTCAAAATTGGGTACTATATTACCCAGGGTGCTTTTGAGCACTTTTTAAAACTGGGTACTATAGTACCCAGGGTGCTTTTAGCGGACCTGTTGGACCAGTGGTGCAGAATGATCTGTTTTCAATTTTGTTACGATATAGGCAACACAATTTTGTAGTATCGGCAGATGTAGAAAAAATGTACCGCCAAATACTAGTAGATCCTACACAACGGCATTTACAGCTTATTTTGTGGCGCGACAATCCACACGATCCTATAAAAATATTTCGATTAAATACTGTCAGTTATGGGACAGCGTCAGCGCCATACCTAAGTACTAGATGTTTATTACAACTTTCAAAGGAATGCGAAGATCCTAATATAGCTCAGTTGCTTAGCGATGATTTCTACGTAGATGATTTTCTGTCAGGCGCTTCAACAGAATCAGAAGTACGTAACATAATTGAGTCTGTAACCGCAGAACTAAACGCAGCATGTCTTCCTCTACGAAAATGGCGTACAAATTTACCATGCATCTTTAAAAATGACACCAGTCAACCTAAGAAATTTGATTGCTCATCTCAAGCTAGCGTTTTGGGTTCAAAATGGGACCCAATGAAAGACGTTTTGCAATTTTCAGTTGATTTAGAACAAACTCAATTAATAACAAAACGAATAATATTATCCAAATCAGCCAAGCTTTTTGATCCATTAGGTTTGCTTAGTCCTTGTACAATCATTCCAAAAATTATTTTACAAAAACTGTGGATGTCCAAATTAGATTGGGATGACCCAATTGATGATGTCCTGCAGCGACAATGGCTTAACTTTGCAGGCAATTTAAAAGCCATTTCGGATTTTGATATACCTAGAAGCGCTGTCATTCAAAATCAAGTAAAAATTGAAATACACTCGTTTTCAGACGCATCTCAAACGGCATATGCTAGTGCAATTTATATCAGGTCTATTAGTAACACTGGACAGATTTTAGTACGACTTCTTTGTGCTAAAACAAAGGTAGCACCAGTGAAGGCCACAACAATACCTCGTCTTGAACTTTGTGGTGCGCTGCTGTCTGCACGTCTGAGTGCCAAAGTATTGAAGGCTCTTCGTTGCAAAGTGGAATCAGTTGTACATTGGACAGACTCAACTGTAGTATTGAGTTGGTTGTTATCGAATTCAAGTGATTTAAAACCATTTGTTTCAAACCGCGTAAGTGAGATTCAAGATCTGACTTCTTCTAATATCTGGAGACACTGTCCTGGACATCATAACCCAGCAGATCTTGCTTCTCGAGGAGTGAATCCTAATTTTATTTCAACTTCCAAGATGTGGTGGGAAGGGCCATCTTTCTTGTTAGAGGAATCATCTCAATGGCCTAATAATATCGTATCAAAAAATATTCTGGATCTACCTGAAACAAAAACTAGTAAGCAAATTAAAACTAAATTACAATCTAATAAAATCCTACATACTAATATTACATTACATAATTCATCTCATACACTTAAAAATAAAATTATCGATTTTGACAAGCATTCAAGTTTTACAAGATTACACAGAACATGTGCGTATGTTTTGCGGTTCATATTCAACTTACGCAATACAAAATCTAAAATAATTGGTCCACTTACCGTCGATGAATTAAATGTTGCATTAAATAATCTTGTAAGGCTACATCAGGAAGAATGCTTCTCAAATGAAATTAAAATCTTAAAAAATAAACAAAACTTACCTTCTAAATCCCGCTTGCTGTCGCTTAGCCCTTTCCTAAGTGAGGATAGCATGCTGTGTGTAGGAGGGAGACTGTACAATTCTGGTGAAGCCACCGAAAAGAAACATCCATTACTATTAGATACTAATCATAATTTTACAAAAATATTATTTATGCGCTATCATCTAAAATTTCTTCACTGTGGGCCTCAACTTTTATTGAGTACGATGCGAAATAAATACTGGCCTTTAAGAGGCAGAATATTAGCACGAAGCACAGTGAATAATTGCAAAATTTGTAAGATTATGAAAGCTAAATCTCTTAATCCTATCATGGGGAACTTACTTTCTAGTAGAATCACTCCCAACTGTCATCCCTTCCATATAAGCGGTTGTGATATAGGGGGTCCATTTTACATAACCGATCGTAAGGGTCGCGGTTGCAAAATATCCAAATGCTATTTATGTTTATTTGTCTGCTTCAGTACAAAGGCTTTACACCTTGAAGTAGTCAGCGATCTGACTACCGCTAGCTTTATTTTATGTTTGCGGCGCTTTATATCTCGCAGAGGTAAACCTTTGGAACTCTATTGTGACAACGGTACGAATTTTGTCGGCGCAAACAACGAGATTAGCGGTTTTCTTAGATCAAATAACAAAGATATCTCTGGTTTTGCGGCAAATGAGAACATGCGGTTCAGATTCTCCCCAGCTTACTCCCCCCACTTTGGGGGCCTTTGGGAAGCGGGAATTAAATCGGCAAAATACTACAAATAGAATATTAGGCGATAAACATTTAACTTTCGAGGAGTTGTCCACTTTATTCACACAAATTGAGGCAATCCTCAATTCCAGGCCATTAACTCCTCTTTCATCGGATCCTAATGACCTTGATCCTTTGACTCCCGCGCACTTTTTGATTGGTAAACCCCTCACGTCATTGCCTGGCGAGTGTCTGCTTGACGCAAATGTAAATCGACTTGATCGATATAGACATATTGAGAAGATGCGGCAGCACTTTTGGGATCGCTGGAGGAACGAGTACCTGTGCGAATTACAACAGAAGAACAAATGGCGAACACATCAAAGAGGGCTACAAGAAGGCGACTTAGTAGCGATAAAGGAACCCAGTTTGCCTCCATTAAAATGGCGAATGGGACGCATCCAAAACCTCATTCCTGGATCCGATGGCACCGCAAGAGTTGCTGATGTTTACACTACTAAAGGCATCATACGCAGAGCTATTCACAATCTTTGTCTGTTGCCCAACTATGAAACCATGCGAGCAGCATCCACTAATTCTGTAGCAGCAGCAACCTTTGACTCCACGGCGAGCTGGACTTCACAAGCAGCGATTACTCAAAAGCCAGAAGCTTCCGAGGGCGGGGAAGATGTTCAGGCCGTATGCAACGCCTGACAGTTTTAAAGAGCAATTGTCACGCGCGCGGTAGTGGCGTGCGGGGCGACTAGAATTTCATTGCGTAGTTAATCTCCGTACTGTTAACATCAATTGTTTGTAATTATAAAAAATCAAGAAAGTAAACCATTAAGTAGCAGTTTCAAGGAGTTTTACTTCAAAGTCCCTTCTACTATAATTGAAGACGACCGGCGCATTCAAGCTCGAATACATGACAGGTCGAGTACTCAAAATATATGTATTACCAGCGTAACTTTAATTAAATCCTAGTTTGTAAGAGTAGAGATATACCGAATCAGACTCGAGTATTGGCTCGAATATTTGATAGGTACTCGTGTACTCGAGTACTCAAAATACAGTAGTCGGATACTCAGTACTTGAATACAATATTCGAGTACTTACGATATTCGATATGCTTTGGCTTCAAATAGTGGTGGAATACAAGTATTCGAATAATACTCTATAGTACTTTTCTGAGTCCGCGGACTCGAGTTCTGACGCGATTATATTTTAACGAGTTTCGAAATACCTACTCGAATAGCAATAAAAAAGTTGTTTTTTTTTTTAATTGAAACCGACTTCAGTTGGCGAGCGCAGCTTATTGGTGGAATACCCCGGCAGACGCTGCTGCCCTTCTTCCGGGAGAAAAGTTATCGCGTGACACAAGATTCCATAGTCGCCTTGTACGACATCCAGCGCAGAGCAATGGAGTGGCACAATTTTATTCTGCCGGCTACCAAAGGGCAAATTTAAGGGTTTCTCTCGATTTTTCTGGGATCCCATCATCAGACCCTGACTTGGTGAATATGGAACCACCTCGCAATTACCCTTTCAAATAAAAAAAACCGGACAAGTGCGAGTCGGACTCGCGCACCGAGGGTTCCGTAGGTACGTAGTATCATTATTAAATTTGATATTTTTCATTATAAATAAGAAATAATGCGTCGAAAAAAATAAATAAAATATATTTTGCAATGTGTGCATCAAGCCCTTTCATATGATACCCCATTTGAACTAGTAGTTTCAATTTGAAATTTCGACATCCTATAAAAAATATAGACCCCCTATTTTTTAAGATCTATTTACAAATGTATAGTTTTGAGATTTATTCCTGTACTTGTAGTCTATAACGATGTTACTTGCCAAATTTCATAGTTCTAGGTCAACGGGAAGTACCCTATAGGTTTTGATTCCCTTGAGTGTGTCGAAATATGCGTTTTTTGCTGAATAAACGGCCGTAACTTTTTTCTACGTAAACTTAGCAGTTTGATTTTTTTTTAACTTCATGGGACCGTAGACCTGAGTATACAGTCCAAATTTCAGCTTGATACCTCCACGCATTCTCGACATAGAAATTCTTGACAGACAGACAGACAGACAGACGGACAACAAAGTGATCTTATAAGGGTTCCGTTTTTCCTTTTGAGGTTCGGAACCCTAAAAATGAATTTGACCATACGTGCTTATAAAATTTAAGGGTTTCCCTTGATTTCCCTGGCATCTCATCATCAGATCCTGACTTGGTGAATATGGGACCACCTTGCAATCATACCCTTTCAAATAAAAAAGAATTATGAAAATTGGTTCACAATTCGCAAAGATCTCGAATAACATACATACAAAAAAAAATTCTGTCGAATTGATAACCTCCTCCTTTTTTGAAGTCGGGTAAAAATAGGCGACTCGGCGCATCACTACGTAAGAGTATTCACTCTATGTTATAATAATTAACAAGACTAGTTTCAGTACACTACATAAATTACACGATACATAATAATAAAATATATAAAATATCCTATTTACAGGGTGGCATTTATTCACCTGTCATATTTAAGGAACTGTATCTGTAAAGTATATAATAGAAAAATACTAAGTTTATTTTTTCCAGTTGTCCTATTTTTAAAAAAAAGGGATAGTGACCACTAGTTTATACTCAGTGCCCGGCGCTCGAGAATAGCCCCGCCACTTAGTTCACCCCGATCTCATCTCCATAGCCCATTTATTTTCCATCACAATTTGTAATAATCTCAATGCCTGCAGAGACCTGCTCATGGGTATATCGTTCCATTGATATATCCTGGAGCGGGTCACGGCGGGTGTACAACATTACATCAAAGTCCTCTAAGGGGCTTCTACGCGTTGGATCCATATCCCCGCGAACGAAATTCAAATGACGGGGCTTGATCAGTATAGTACAGAGGGAAAATGTAGGTAATTAATTATATTACCAAAATGTTTATAATAATCACCGCAATCGACGGGTCAATGTCTCCCCTCACGGGGGTCCTTCCGTTTGGCAAAATATTTTTCGTCAAATTTTACTTCCCAAAAAACTTATCGCGCTAGTTTCATTTCCCAAAAGAATGTTTAGCAAATTTATATTTCGTATTTTAATCACTTGGTCAAATATTCATTTGGCATCTTTTTACTCAATTTTTATTAAGTCAAATATACATTAAGCAAATGCTATAATATATTTGTAAAAAAAAATATATTCCAAAAATAAGTTCGTGCAAACAGCTGAGTGCTAACAAACATTTCACTTGCTTATTAAAAGTCATATCTGTTGAGTACTTTTTTGCACAACCCTGAGCTTGAACTTGCCTAAAACGAAAAGCATGTCTCATTAATAATTAATTATAAATAAATAAAATAAAGAATTTAGGCTAGATTAGAACTGCAAGAAAGGTGGGTTAGGTTAGGTTAGAACTGTGACCCCAAAAGAGGATTTGTTTGGTTTAATAACAATATACTTAATTATTATAGAAGTTCTTACCTGTAAATTATGTAATTATGCAGTGCAATTTTTAATGCAATGAATTTGCAATATTTTGGGAAGGGCATGTTATGCCAAACCATATTTGACTACATAATACTTGGTAAAATGAAACATTGGCATGTAATTATTTGTATAACAATCAATTGCCGAAAATAGTATTGCTAACTGTAAAATTGCGAAAAGATGTTTTGCCAAGTGTTTTTTTGCCAAATGAAAATTTAGGAAACATACTTTGGCATGTGATACTTTGGGAAACGTTTTTTGCCCAAAAATTAGTAATCCGTTTAGAACATTCTCCACCACGCTGCTTAACTGTGGATTGGTGGAGGGAGTTGGGACTGTTGATGGAGATGGAGTGCTGCATAATTTAAACAGTCGCATAAGGATACGAAATCGATATATTGTACCCTCATAGAACTGTATGCACACTTAGAGAGATATTACTGATGGTCAAGTCAAGATATACTTTGTACATGTTACAGAAAAATATAATTCCAGAGTCCTACCTCGTTAGGTCATGTATCACTTTAATCCCATACGCACTATACTCGGCATAAATATTCTTCCGGCATATCCCCGGAGTCGTTATGAACAAATGGCTTCAAACAGCATTACCCTATACGTAACTAGGAGTACCTCCACTTTGATAAACGCTCTGCAAAAACACACCAAGTTATACACACAATATCGTATCGATTAAAGTTTGGCAGGAAAGTCCATTTTAAAAGTATGAAATTAGTAAAAACTTATATTTCCATTGGAGAAACAATAAAAACTACTATAACTTTTATTATGATACTAATTACATAAACGTAATATTTAACATACCTGTCGTACAAATTTCTGATCTGATGCATACAAAATGCTTGCTTGAGAGGTTATAACCTAGTAGCCTGTTGTATGGAGCGTTTTCGGGAAATTCCAAAATTGTAATTTTCAGATTATTATATCTCGAGCGACTTTTTTGTGCTATCAAAGTAATTCTTTCACGTGTGGTTTTATTGTTGTAACGTCCTTACATTTAAAAAAGAAAAAAAAAACGTTGATCAAATAGCCTATTGTGTTAATTTTTTGTAACGTCTGGCAATTTAATTAAAATCAGGTTCAAAAGATGTTGTGATATTATCTATATTCAATTTCTTTTGTGGAGACAGGGTACACAGCGCGGATGGAGCGTACAATCGCCACACACAAATTCAATTTATTTGTTTGTTGGTAAGTTCTTTAATATAATAACAATATGTTCTTAAAAAGATTCAATGCTTAAAAAGAATTATTAAATTTATTACTCTATACATAGGCGGACTTATCTGTAATAGAGATCTCTAACAGTCAGCATTACAGTCATCAAAAGTCACAGTCAACAAAAAGGAACTCAATCAAAACGAAAAAGCACACGTAGATAGATTTTGCTTTTTTTTTTTTTTATACTACGTCGGGTGGCAGACAAGCATACGGCCCGCCTGATTTCAGCAGGATCTCCTTCCTTACTGGTGACTTCACTCACTCGCAGGAACACAGCAACCCTCAAAGGAATTGTTATTTGGCTGCGGTATTCTGTGAGGTGGAGGTACATTCCCCAGTCGGGTAGCTTACAATTACGCTCCCTACCTCTCTTTTCGCCAGAGCTTCGTTTGTCAGTCAGCAGGGTGCACCACGTGCAGGTAAAGTTGGCTTTTGTTCAAAGATGTTGGTGAACCACTTACACCCCAAAATTTGCTATTAATAAATTAGAACAATATAAACTACAATCAATAAAAATAAGTTTAACACATAGTTTATGGAACAAACATTAATAAACAATAGGAAAACATTTATAACAAATAGAAATATGCTATATTATTAAATTATAAACACGAATTAATTATTATAGTGAAAGATATGTAATAATAATAATAATAACTCATCATCCAACCACTCAATCATCCAATTTACTGCCGTATTACAATTTGATAGGGTCACTTATTTTTGTTGAGAATGCCCAATAGTTTCCATCTCAAACTAATTAATTAATTTACTATGATTTCTCACGAGAGTTTTAATAATATTACATCTAGATTGTATAGATTGTACAAACTTATAACTGGGTAAATCTCATAGCCTAGATTTTAATTTTTAGCTCTTTTGTATATTTTTTATAAAAAACGTATAGCCCTTAAGACATAGTATAAATAGAGACGAGTATAAGACGAGTAAATTGATAATTATATAAATCAATCAAATAGTAAGTTTCGTTTGAAAGATACAGTTTTTTGAAGTTCTTGTTACCTCGACGGTATAGTATTATCATCTCGACGATCAACGAAACCAATTTAGTAACGTCACAGCCATTTTTTCTCAAAATTGACAAAGTTAATATAACAGCTTTATTTCTTACTTATAAATCCATTTGCAGATCGAGCGTGCGCGGCACCGCGTTAACAGATTATGTAGAAAATTTTTGCAAAGTTGCAATGCATTTGCATTGCAACTTTGCAAAAGTTGTCAGTTGTCAGTTGTCCATAAAGAGCTGTATCGAAAAGTAACTTTTTAAATCTATTTCGACGGCTTGTGCGTAAAAGACTGACATTAAGATTCTGTATTTAGTTTTTTAATCTCTAAATTTCAGTATGAGCATAGATAGAATTTATTTACGAGATAGATAGATATCTTCTTGGTGATACTTCCCCAGTCGGACAGCTTGTAATTAAGCCTCAATTTTGCCAGAACCGCGTAGGTCGTCAGCAGGATACACCACGAGCAAATGGAAAAAAAGGCTTTGGCTCAAATACGGTGGTAAGTCACTTACACCCCAAACAGACAAGCATAAAAAAAATGTATGCGATTCAATACAATTTATGTACCAGGCAAACATAAAACCAGTGCACTATGTCCAGCCAAATGACATACTGTTTACACGTTTATGTATTACGTAACATTAGTAATAGGCCCGGTTGAAGCGCGCAAGGTCCAGCCCAGCCCCTATTTTTCACATTCAGAATCCTGATTTGTGGCAGTCAGATGAATCACAGTTTGCCCTCAACTGGCGGTGTGCCATCAAAAACCCAAGCGGATTAATGCATTTATTCCTTTGTGGGGGGAACATATTATATATCATGTCTCAGCAAACATATATGGCCCGCTTGATGCAAAGCGGTTGTCAAAGTCAAAGTCAAAACTCTTTTTAGTGCATAACTAAGTGTACATATAATCTTAGATTTGTTTACGCACTTACAACTTAGTCACCTTTGTCAGGTATCGCAAAAGACTGCAGGGGCGCGCACGACTACCTACTTATATCCGTACGTTAAGCATTTCGTCATGTAATTATAGGAACTTATTTGTAAGAAGAATATTTTCAGATACAATTTTTATTCGTTTGTCTTAAGTTAGCAACATAAGAAGTATACATAATTATATCTCAGGAGTTTCTCTGAGTGTCTAACAGGTCTTCCCTAGCCGAGCAGCACCTTATCCAAATGACTATTTCGCCAGACCATTGGCCAATGGATGTAATGCCGGCCATCGGTGTTCGACATCAATCCATAATCATCCCACTGTCTCGGGTCTCCCCTCAATCGAAGGGTTTTAGAGTACACTCTACCACGCTGTTCAACTGCGGGTTGGTGGAGCGGCCAGTATTACCGGCCTCTATTTTCGATATTTTCCTAGCTTCTCGTGAAAATTCCCAAAGTTTGACACTTTTCGTAACATTTCTTTGTACTTAAACACAAAATTAAAAAATATATATACAAAAATGAAATTACAAGTTCATTGATGTAGACAATAACTTTAATCATTCACTCGGTGGTCTGGGAATTAATTAATACTTATAATGAACAACTTTTAAACATTTAGAATTTTCCCATCATAAAATTCGTATTTTTTCTTAAGTTATACCTATCAAATTTCTTTTAAATAATAACTTATTTTCATATTCTAAAAAATCCCGTAGGCATGACCAAATAGTCTTAGTAAGTATGTCTTTTAAAGTTTGTGTTATTTATATGTTTACATCTATATTAAAAATTAATCCGCATACCTACTTCTATTCACGTACATATTATTCGCCATATTATTTTTATTATTTTGCTTATTCTCTTCAATGAGCACGTACCTACTCAAATTAGACCCTAATATGAACTCTCACCAAATTATAAGCATCATTTCAGGGTTTCTATAGTTAACTGGAAGAAAACCTTAATGGGAGTAGTCCGCCATTATATGTTGAACTTTCTTTTATATGTATGTATGTTACTTTCATCATTTATCATTATCAGGTTCATTTCATCATTATCAGATCCTCTCTCGTCCGTCCTAGAGGATTTGGCCTACACTCCCCACGCTGGCCAAACGGGTTGGGGAGGCATGATCGATATTTGATAATGCATTTCCCTTAGTCGCCTTGTACGACATCCACGGGAAGAAACGGAGTGATTCTATTCTAGTCTGCCGGAAACCACACGGCCAATAGCCACGGACATGTGTTGTTCGTGAATACTTTATATGCACTAAAATTATCTCAGTATATGTATGTTACTTTATTGTAATATAATTTACAACCTATTCGCTTACCTACCAAATATACATAAAAAAATCATGTAAATCAATCCAGCTGCTTCGAAGGAATGCGACCACAAACACCGTGACCTATATCTCCCATATAGACAGGAGTTGGATTTATTTATTTAATACGGTACAACAAAGCAAACACCGTTGGGATCATTCCTTCTCGTACTATGTCGCACCATTACAAAGTGGAACGCGTTACCGTCATATTATGTATTTCTTCATTCATAAAATATGGGATCCTTCAAGCGAAGCGTGAAGAAGCATCTTGTAGGTCAGCATGGCAGCGTCAACTGACAAGACATCAAAGTCTCTTGCCCGTTGCTGATGCGATTGGGGCTCCTCTTTTCGCTTACCATCAGGCGAGGCGGAACCAATATGTTGACATATAAAAAAAAACAACCACTTAATTTTTATCCAAGCATATTATATTTTATTATTGTCTCAAAACGACGGTTACAATTTCAAAAGTGAATGACTCGATATTCTAAAAGTTAAACAAGTCTGGATTCAAGTTTATTATCTGCGCCGTCGTGGAGCATTGTCAAAACATCAATTATCAAGTTTCTACTGTAATCAGAGAGACTAACTTTTTATTCACTCCTTTTTAGGGTTCCATACCTCAAAAGGAAAAACGGAACCCTTATAAGATCACTTTGTTGTCCGTCTGTCTGTCTGTCTGTCTGTCTGTCAAGAATTTCTAAGTCGAGAATGCGTGGAGGTATAAAGCTGAAATTTGAACTGTAGACTCAGGTCTACGGTCCCATGAAGTTGTAAAAAAATTAAAACTGCTAAGTTTACGTAAAAAAAAGTTACGGCCGTTTATTCAGCAAAAAACGCATATTTCGACACATTCTCAAGGGAATCAAAACCTATAGGGTACTTCCCGTTGACCTAGAACTATGAAATTTGGCAAGTAACATCGTTATAGACTACAAGTACAGGAATAAATCTCAAAACTATACATTTGTAAATAGATCTTAAACAATAGGGGGTCTATATTATTTATAGGGTGTCGAAATTTCAAATTAAAACTACTAGTTCAAATGGGGTATGCATGTCAGCGGATAATGAAAAATATCAAATTTAATAATGATACTACGTACGGAACCCTCGGTGGGTGAGTCCGACTCGCACTTGTCCGGTTTTTTTAAGTGATTAGCCAATTTGCCAGGGTGTGGGTAACACAGTCATAGATTTAAAGACATTGGTTCCGTCGACATATGATACTATAATTAGGACACCTCTCGGTGTAGTTGTGGTAGGCAAATTGATTAATAATATTTATTAATTATTTGTTTATATTAATTAATTAATGTAAACAAAAAATCGGCTGATTACAAAAGGCATCGTCAGTTTCTAAATGTTTGTTGTTGCACGATTTTGGGGTGTAAGGTGTTCATCAACCTTTGAATCAAAGCAAACCCCACCTGCACGTGGTGCACCCTGCTGACTCACAAACAAGGTTCTGGTAAAAGAGAGGTAGGACATGGCCTATTTTTAACCTGCCCGACTGGGGAAGTACCTCCACCTCACAGAATACCGCAGCCAAATTACAATTCGTTTGAGGGTTGTTGTGTTCCTGCGAGTAAGTGACATCACCAGAAAGAAAAAAAGGAAGGAGTATAGGCTGGCAACAGATCGGCGACACCTTGGTGTTCCTGATCTCCATGGGCGGTGGTAATTGCTTTGCATCAGGTGGTTTGTCAAATGCAAATTGTTCATGCATTCGACTTATCAACGAATGCAAAACGTTCAAATAAAATATATTTGTTAATGTTTTACCGGCTATGTAATACGTTCATCATCATCATCATCAGGTCATTTTAGTCTCCACTACAGGAGCACGACCCTCTCTCGTCCGTCCCAGACAGAAAGACGATTTGGCCTACACTCCCCACGCTGGCCAGACGGGTTGGGGAGGCCTGATCGATGTTTTATAATGTATTTCTCTTAGTCGCCTCCTACGACATCCACGGGAGGAGACGGAGTGATTCTATTCTAGTCTGCAGGAAACCACACGGCCGCCGGAAACCATACGGCCAAATGTGAATTTAGATAAAATTTGTCATAATTCACAAATAAACTATAGGCTATTTTAGTTAGGTATTATGTTCACGCGAGTAGTTCTATAAGGATCTCTACAATAGTGGGCGGGCGGGCGAAGTCTGAATTTATTCATCAAAACTTGTTCAGTTCGTCAAGTGTGTCTCGTTAGGTGTGAACCGGTGTAATGGCCTCGCAGGCAATAAATCTTGGGCATCAGACCGTCGCGCCACCTGCGTCTGTCGCCGTTCATTGACGTGCTCTAGGCTTGTGTACTTTTTCTGTCATAAAACAATAGTGTCAATGGAAATGAATTGCTCTTGTTATGTTATGCTAATGATTGTATTTATATTTATTATAACGATATTAGCAATTAAAAGAGTCGGCCTTGAGTTTCTTGCCAGTTCTTCTCAAGAGGCCCCGTCGCCGGAACTGGCACTTAAATTCACTTTCACATTCAAGATAGTGTGATGAAAGTTAATCTAAGCTCTGCGGATTTAGAGTAGTAATGATTTAGATACATGTTCTTATATTTAATTTGTATGACGTTTCTAAGTGCTTTATAAAGTCCAAGGAGTAAACATATTTTGATTTGATCAGCTTTATTCTTGCCGTTTCCATAAAGGGGTTGCATGTAAACATAAAAACTTAAAAACACGGGCTTAACAAAAGTCACAGAATAAGTACTACATACAGTATGGCCTCTCCCTGTAGTTCTTTCTTATCGACCTCATCTCCCCTGTGAGACGAATCTGGAAACCCTCATTGTAAGCTGTCGAAGCTTGTAACACCAGAGGCCTAACTCTCGTCATTGTCTCTCCTGAATGAACCAGTCCTTGTGAAGTCTCCTGAATGAATCTTGAATCTGGAAGTAAGTACACCTCACAGAAGACCACCAACTACAATAGGCTATTTGATTAAAATTTTTTTCGGTTTGATATGTAGGGACATCTCAATAATATAACCATAGGTGAAAGAATTACTTCGATAGCACAAAAATCTCTCGAGATATATTAATTTGAAAATCACAATCTTGGATTTTACCGAAAACGCTCCATACAAAAGGCTACTGAGTTATGACGTCACAGGTTTGTATTTTGTATGCATCAAATCAGAAATTTGAACGACAGCTATGTTAAATCTTACGTTTAGGTAATTAGTATCATAATAAAAGTTATTGTATATTTCATTGCTTCTCCAATGGAATTCTATTTTTTTAATAATTTCATACTTTTAAAATGGACTTTCCCGCCAAACTTTGATCGACCCTAAAATAAGTCGGACGGAAGATATCAGAATAAAAGTTTGCAGATCTCTATAGTTTTGTGTATTTTACGTTATTGTTAAATAATTTATACAAATTTTGAACTTTGTGAAATAGCCTATTGCCTTGATTTAGATAGAGATTAGCTAGAGTTAGGCAATTTATTAAGTTAATGGGAGAAAGCTTTGGCTAAAGATGTTGATGAGCCACTTACATCCAAAAGAAGATGTTAAAGTTATTGTCTGCTTTCCCAATTTATGTGTAATGATATCGGCGTTATAGACATTGATAGTATCGTCAACCTGGGCTCGGTCGTTGAGAATTAACTGCTGTCTTTGACCGTGAAATAGTTATATCTATATATTAGAATAGACATATCTATATATGTACGTCCATACTAATACCACATAATAAGAAATATATTCGTCGTCAACTCTTACTCATCTCACTGCTGGGATACGGGTCTCCCCTCAACTGAAAGGGGTTTAAAGCATACTCCACCACACTACTCAATTGCGGGTTGGCGGAGGCCTGTGTTTTCAAGCCGCCTAAAGGCCATTGACTTGGCTTAACGACTGTGGGACCGACGGCTTATCGTACCCTCAAAAGCACGGAGGAGCTCGAGATAATATAAACCCATCCATGGATAGACGGTAGCCCGCCGGATGTGGAGCGGTTAATGCAGCCATATTAACGCTCGCAACATAAAATATCGCTCGAGCATCTCCTTCCTTTCTGGTGATCTCACTCACTCACAGGAACACAACAACCCTCAAGAGAATTGTTATTTGTCTGCGGTATTTTGTGAGGTGGAGGTACATTCCCCAGTCGAGTAGCTTACAATTACGCTCCCTACCTCTCTTTTCGCCAGAGCTTCGTATGTCAGTCAGCAGGGTGTACCGCGTGCAGGCGAAGTTGGCTTAGGCTCAAAGATGTTGATGAACCACTTACACCCCAAAACGTTAGTACGGTAAGTGTAAGAGCGCTTTCAGACAAGCGTTTTTTTCTGCATGAATACAGTCGTTTCGATATTCGCTTTTCATTTCGCGCTTCTTATAACCGATAGCGCTTTAATGCACATTAAGACGTTTTTCAGACAGTTTGTCAGGGTGTCGTCTCGCTAATATTAGTGAGGTGTAAGCGAGATTGCATCATAGCCAAGTCATATACAGCCTGCTAGACGGCTTGTCTTATAACGTCATAATGAAATATGCCCTTTACACCCAAATCCAAACTCCAACGCTTCCTACTCTACTAATTCCTACTAATTTCTTCTAATTAAATTCGTTGTGAGTTCCAAGGCAGACGTAGAACCCACGGGACTGCTTGGACTTTATTGTTCATTGCCTATTATATATTGGAGACACGGTAGCGGGATTGTGCGGGCCCACCGCGCGCTGTCCGAAAAAAAAATCGCGCATATATGAGTTTGTAAGTGTAAGTGCGTCAAGGTTCGTAAAACGCTAATCTGAAACCTTTCTTAGCAAAAGCACGAGTGTGGAAAAATTATCTATCAATAATTTAATTTTATGATGAGGAAAGCCGTGGATCACAGCTAATGTTTACATAATACCATAGTATAGAATTAGATTCGCATTTAGACAAATTCTAACATTGTGATGTAGCGCATTTCTTACGCGTAGGTAATTTGGCCCTGTGTAGCGTTTCGGCGTTCTGCCCTGTCACTTAGGCATATTTTTCAATAAATTTGCATGCATTTTTATTTAAAAATTCGTGCAAATTATATTTTATTGTGTCAGCCTGTAATATAATTTATAACATTATGCGTAGGCGTAAGCGACATCATGTTTAGTACTTTACGACAAACTCTTCAAAATAATCCAAGACGATATAAATGCTTCCTCATAGACACTGCAGCCGAGTGATTTGAAACAATATTCTTATCGGCATAAAGCCCACAATTGAATGACTCGAGGGCGCGAATCGAAGCGCCCTTGTCAAAAGGGTTCGCAATGATAAAATTGACATTTACATTTTATGGGCATTTAAAGGAGCGATTTCGTTAAATCACTTTCGTTTTTGTTCGTAGTATTTTCCATATAAAATTAATAAGCGAGTGGACAAAAAGAATTCTAGAACGAAATTTGAACTGGTTCAAAAAATATTGTTCTATACCGGTTTGTTAATATGAAACATTTAATACGACGGGGCACTACCCACTAGCAAAGTAGCTATAGCGCGCGCTGTAGCTATTTTGGCATTAGTTTCGGCAAACTGCCCTGTCGTTTAGGCATTTTTATTTTAAATAGGTAGTTCCAATGTTTTACATCTGCCAGAGATTTAACTTTTTTCGATTTCATTCATTTTTTAAATGTAACCTAAATTATTAGCAAATATTGTAACATTTTTTATCTTGGGCACTTTCTTTTCATTGAATTTTAATGGTTCAATTCATGAAACGAACAGCTGCATCGAAACCGCGTCTATTTGTCTCATGCTTTTGTATTAGCCGGTTATCATCGATCTAAACCGGTTAATCCGACAAAAATCATGCAATTTCAAACAAAAGCGAAATGAATGCGGTTTGGAAAAACCGGTTACCAAGCCCTTTTTGAGAAAGCGCTAAAAGCACGAAACGCTTACAAATTTAATAAGTCCCATTACAGTTGTATGTGAGTTTAAGAAATTGTCTGTCAACTTTCCACATTTAAGTCTAAATAGTTAAGTGATTTCCGACCCTCATTAAATTTGTGCGGTGGAGTTACCCACAAAGTTTCCGTCGACAAATATTTGCTCGGCTGTTTAGAATCACTACTATAGTATAAAACAAAGTTGCTTCCCCTGTCTGTCTGTCCCTATGTATGCTTAGTTCTTTAAAACTACGCTACGGATTATGGTGCGGTTTTTTTAATAGACAAAGTGATTCAAGGGGACGGTTTATATGTATAATACATGCAGAATATAGTCGAAAAACACTCACAATTTTAGAGGTTCCTAATGTGATGTCCTAAATTAACACATTTTTTTTTGCGCTTACATTACAAACGCTGGCTGAACCCTACGGGATCAAAATAATGTAGTACAGTATTACTTTTACCTTAAAATGGTCTACAAAAACGTCCGCGATGGTATATGTCTATCTCTTAGCGGATATTCCACAATAACCGTTTTTTACCCTTAACTTTTTATGAGAAGTAATGGCTTATTTACGAAGCGATTTTAAGCAATACAGCATAATCCTTATCCAATTAAGTAAATAAATAATAATAAATATTAACTCCCCAACCCGTTTGGCCAGCGTGGGGAGTGTAGACCAAATCCTCCTTCCGTCTATGACGGACGAGAGAGGGTCGTGCTCCTGTAGTGGAGACTAAAATGGAACTGATGATGATTATGAAATAAATAATATTTTCGAAGATTTTTATTTTATTTTTATTTTTATTTATTTGGAAAACATAACAGTAATGTATATACACAACATTAGTTACTGGTTACAAAGCAATAGATACACATTTACAAAGTTTTCGCATTTAACATTTAATAAAATTTGTATGTTTTTTGTGCCTACACAAAAAACATTTTAGCAGAATGCATACCTACGTATTCAGTGGGAGAGTTACTATTTAAGATAAATAGATCATAAAAAAAAAAAACAAATCACAAGAAATAGAACACACAACCAGCTATGGAATCGCATCAAACCACGCTTTAGTTAGAATATTTTTGAAATTAAATGGTTTGCTATCAAAAAGATCTAACTCGGAATCGTCAACCATTTCATTGTAGCTATTTGCAGATCTGGCAAAAAACGAATTGTATCGATAATTCGTGGAACAGAAAGGAATAAGGAAAGTAGTAGGTCGTAGGTATTACAGATTTAAAATGTAGGAACATAACGGTTGAGGCGGTACCGACCGGGGGGCCGGCAACGCGTGCCTATAACTGTGGAAGCAATGGATAGGACAATGCGCAAAGACCTTCTGTAGTACATTTAGTATCAGCAAGTGATAGTGATTCTAAACAGGTCGAACCCGTGCGAAGCCGGAGCAGGTCGCTAGTCTTAAATAATTTGAAGTTTATTTAGAAGCATAACTTCAAATTGTTATTTTTTTAATAAAACTGCCAAGTAGCTAGCTGGTTTTGAAACACATTGCTGACAAAAATGAAATAAATAATTATTTCTGAACAATTTACATAGCCATCTAGTTTCAGATTAAGCGAAAAGCTTGTACTATGGGTACTAGACAACTGATAAATGTACTTAAATACATGTTTTGTAAATACATACTTATAATACATAGATAACACCCAGACTAAGACAACAGACATGTTCATGCACACAAATGCTTGTCTTGTGCGGGGATCGAACCCGCGACCTCGCAGTCAAAGTATCCATTGCTAGCCATTCGACCACCGGGCTCGTCAAAGTATAAAGGAATATTTACAATCATCATCATCATCATCATCATCATCATCTCAGCCATTGAAAGTCCACTGCTGGACATAGGCCTCCCCTCTAGATCTCCAATAAGACCGGTTGGAAGCGGCTTGCATCCAACATATTTACAATTATGTTGCGTAATAGGTAGGGAAAAGTTATTCCAATATTTAATAGACAAAACCCTGAAACTACTGGGAAAAGTTGCAGCTTTGTGCTGCGGAAAGAGCAACCTCCGTAATACACCTCGGAATACTAAAAAATTTAGAACTCTACATAAAAAACTACTTTTGTACTTGATCGTAAACACGTAACCGTACAGCTATCGTTACGCAGTATACAAGCGTGTTTCAAACAAGTTTTATTATGAAGGAGAAGTTCCACATCCGCGGCCTCTGGCCCACCGAGCACGAGTTAATCCCAACATAGCCAACTTTAAGGCAAACAACATTGTAACGTAACACGGTGAGCTAATTAAAAAGCACGTGTTGGAAACTTCGTAGACCCAAATATTTATAAGTATACCTATATACTCATGAAATCACAGCCATGAATTTTCCTTTAAGATGGAGGACTTAAGCGAGCATGTGGGTCACTTGATATAAATAATCACCGCCGCGGAAATGTTGACTCAGTTCTTGAAGTCTTCCATGTTGTATTTGTTTGGAAATACTGCCGAGAGAAGTTGATTCCACAATTTCAAAGTACGTGGTAAAAAATGTATCAAAAAATTGGGTGCGGCTGTGTCGCGGACACGGACATGTCATCATCATCATCATCAGGTCATTTTAGTCTCCACTACAGGAGCACGACCCTCGCTCGTCCGTTCCAGATAGGAAGATTTGGCTTACACTCCCCAAGCTGGCCAGACGGATTGGGGAGGCCTGATCGATGTTTTATAATGTATTTCCCTTGTACGACATCCACGGGAAGAGATGGAGTGATTCTATTCTAGTCTGCCGGAAACCACACGGCCAATAGCCACGGTTGTTCCACATGTGTTGTTCGTGAATACGTTATATGCACTAAAATTATCTCAGAATGGCAGCGCTTCCCCCTCCTCGGCACGCGATGTTCAATATTCCTTACTTAGCGTAATAAATTCTTTGATCCTTCATCTATCCAGTCGTGTTATTGAATTTTGGATGTAGAGCATATAAAATGCAGAACTGCATCGCACTTTCCGAATTTAACTTCTTTTTATGTCTTTATCCGACGGCCTAATAATGATCCGTAGTGAGATATTGTAAAATAAGAATTATCACCAGTCATGAGTACTATACTGACATAGATTCTATAAAGTAGTACTGTAGTGGTATTATTTATTGGAACTGTTATATTATATGTGGGATTGCATGAGTGGGACGAAACGAATAACGAGTAAAAGAGAGGTGACGCGAGAAAAAGAGAGACGACAAAAGACGACGGAATTGTGTGAAGACGTCTGGGCGTGGTAGATTTCTTAAATTCGAATTTCGAGTCACAAGAACGCCAGGCTCTCTATCCTCCTACATATAATATATTCCGTAGCACTGCTATCAAGTGACACTTACTCCATATGGCTACAGCGGTTACGATATTTCGTAGACGTGCCTCGTAGCATAATGATGTGCTACGCGGCCGTCACCGTAACACGGTCAGGCCAACAAAAAATACTATCGGTTATATGCAAGTACGAGTACGTACAAGTCAAAACAAAATACTCCCCACGTGAAAATTTAAAATTCGTTCTAATATTTACTTTTTTTAAGGTTCCCTTGAAACATGTAAAAAGAGCTCTTATTCACTTTGTTGATTCCGTCGTTCGTTAAATTCGTCTGTATAGCAAGAATCAAGATCCTTTTTCTTAGTAACGCATGGAGTTCAGTTACTGTAACACCAAGGGCGTCACACGCGTTACCGACCCTGTAAAAACCTCTTTACGCCCTTTTGAAAGACTCCATGCTATTGTCTTCCGGGAAAACCTCGACAGGCAGTTCATTCCACAGCTTAAAAGTACGCGGGAGAAAACTTCTCTGGAACCGTACAGTACCCGCTCACATAGGCTCCAATGTATGAGGATGAATTCTCTGTCGATGGCGAGCGGTGCGACTAGAGAAGGAGGCCGTGGGCATCATGTCAAACAACTCCTCTGAACACACCCCATTGTACAATCGGTAAAACATACAAAGGGACGCAAAATCTCTTCTCAGACTGAAAGGTTTTAAGCCATCTGTCAGTTTGGGATCATCAACAATCTTCACAGCAAATTGGAAAATATATGAAAGTTTACAATTTTAAATTTAGTATCATCTAGAAACAACGTCGTAGCTGTTTTCCCATGATACTAAATTTGAATTTGTAAACTTTTCACATTTTTTTCCTTTACTTAAGTTGGTTCTTGTCAAACCCATTGTTTCGTACTAATGATACGGAACCCATGGTGCGCAAGTCCGACTTGCACGTGGCTAGTTTTAAATGTTTCAATCCCATTTTTTGAATATTATTTGAAAAAAAAACCTAAGCCACCCACATAGTAAAGGATAAACTTTTTAAAGCAAAACTTCCGTTAGTTTGACTTTAAAAACTTATCGGTATTTGTAACTCGGAGCGGGTAAATAAAATCGAATCTATCGGAAGTTGGCTCCATTAGAAAGCTCTCGAGAACATCTGGTAGGTATTTGCAGTGAACATAATGCTAACTGTCGATGTAGTTGCCGCCCCGCACCGCCCTGCGCTGGATTTATCCAGCTCCAACTGGCTGGACTAGAACTGGCTGTAGGGTTTCCAAATGTCAGAAATTTTCCACATATTGTAATGGTTTTTTTATAGTTCGAAAATTCTTGAATCCAGGTCCCGAGATTTGAAAAGTTTAAACCTTCTTCTATAAATCTGTACTTATTTACAGCCGGCTAAAATTTTTTTGGTTTTTAATATTTACTATTTATCTCTATCAAGGAAACGAGGGAAATTTGAAAATGGTAGAAATGAATTCAAAATAAAAAAATATATATTTACATGTGACTTACAAGAATTAAAGGTTTTATAAAAATCTCGCAGTCTCTTCATCACTATCATCATTCTAAGTCGTTCCCTAGTGATCACAGGCTTCGTCCTTAGAGTTCACTACCACGATCCTCCATGAGCACATCAGTTATATGCCATTTGTATCTATCGGCTACACGAACTCGATGGTCGGTTGAATGTGAGTGATTTACTCTAGGACAGTGATTTTCAAACTGTCACGAGCCCCCCCCCCCCCTCGGGGGGAGGGGGGGGGGGGTCGCCAAGTTTTATTCAGCGGATCGCGGGTGAAACAACGCAAATGTTTATAGGTCATAATGCTACAATAAAAAGAAACATAAGTAGGCCTGATTATTGTATAACAATTCATCAACTCAAATCTTAAGCAAATGTTTTTTTTTTTGCAATTGAAGCCTATTTCTCATCATAATTTTTATATCAACAAAATCAAAAGCAAATCGCACTAACAATTTTACAGCTTTCATAGCCAGCTGAACTTTGAAATTTGGAGGAGAAGGAAGGGGGAGGGAGGAGGGGGGTCGCCAGAAATGTTTAACTTGTAAAGGGGTCGTATTCAAAAGGATTGAAAAACACTATTCTAGAACTAGTGTTCTGAAACGTTTTTAATACAAAACGAATCAAAACTGTCCTCTCCTGTGTGTTGCCTATAATTGAACATCGTGGACACTTTTTTTATTGTTTTACTTTATATCTAGCCGGAAAGTAAAATTTTTGGTTGCGATAACCCTACTCGGGCTGGAATTATCCGCTCATTTCTTGGCGAATGAAGCGGCGGGATTCGGTCAGGTAAAATAGAGCTCGTTTAGTTCGGTGGTTTTCTAGCGTAACAGCAACATTATTGCAAATGAAAGTGTTTTTTATTTAAGTTTGAGTAATATTGGAGGGAAGTTGTAACGTAGAAAAAATAAGTAATGCGCGTGGTCAGCTTCCAAAAATAAAAGCACCTGTTTTATATTACGAGGATGGCAAACAAGCACACCACCTCTCAAAATCGTAAGCAAACCGAAATGGTAGTAGATAAAAAAAAATACCGGCACTTAGTATCTGAGTTAAGCCGCGGACGGACAGACGGATGGACCCATAGACAGACAGACGGACATGGCGAAACTATAAGGGTTCCTTGTTTACTACGGTACCCTAAAAATTACAAAAATATAAGAATATTATTTATGGAACGTGTAAGACGTGTCTAAGTGCCCACAAGAGCTCAATGGCAGGAATAAATAATAAAATTTCAGCTCATTTCATTTAATTTCATTTCTTTTTTATATACTACGTCTAGTGTCAGACCCGCCCTATGTGAAGCGGTTACCGTAGCCATATTAAACTACAAAATTGCGTCAAAAAACGCATTAGAGTGTGTATCCTTACCAACTCCACGCTTTAATATACTTGCTATCTCTTTCCTTTGTTTAGTATGTACATAAATCGGTGCAATGGCGCCTTTCTTTCTTGTAAAAATATGAAAATAATTTAAAATATGCGTTAACTTCAAATATTATTGTGTACTTTAGTGTAATATGAGATCCCTTGGCCTTTATTTATTTATCAACATAAATTGTGCATTTTCGTAATACAGAAGACAGCATTTTTACCTAATACAATCAATTGTCACAAACGTCAGTTTTTTCTGATTACTTGTGCGAACTAATTGCGAGGTGAGACAGTTGGCTCACTTGTCGAGTGTACGTTTTAGACGCTTGTGGCATATCTATGTATGTACTAGCAAAGTACCCTACGGGATCACTCCTGATTTGCGTCTATTTTTGTTAAGATTCCAGATATTTCATTTTTTTCCCTTAAAGGACTGTTTCGTATTGATCATTATTACAAACATGCACCATTTAGGTTAAGACGTCCCTGTAAACAATATTTTTGGCATTCGCACCAGGAGCCAAGATTGCAAAGCTTCCAGGAGAACTTACTCCTGAGCAAGCTACATACAACCGATCATGAGAGAAACAGTCCTGTCTCAAGTCAACCCCAGCGACCTTTAGAGACTGCCCCCTGAGCTTTGTTAATGGTTAATAGCAAAACACCTTTATGGGAAATTTAAATCTCTTAAATTGAACGGGGTGGTCTCATGGTATAATGGGAAGGTGGGGTATAAAGAGAGATTCCTCAACAGCGCATCCCTTACTGTCCTCACTCAACAACTCATCGTTCCAGTTGTTTAATACGTGAACAATGGTGGCACAAACCTCCTGATGATACACCTCCGTTCCATGCAAGTGGTAGGAGATGGAGCGGAACAGGCCAGCTCCATCACCTTCCACAGCTATAATGGTATGGGGCATCATCACACCTTCCACATGTATAAATTTAGTCAATCTTGACATCATTGTTTAAAAATACCGAAATTCTTATATTAAGTAGGTATACCCCATAAAGTCGGTACTTAGAATAGGTTTTTGAATTAGTTTCCATCACCTTCCACAGCTATAATGGTATGGGGCATCATCACACCTTCCACAAGTATAAATTTAGTCAACCTTGACATCATTGTTTAAAAATACCGAAATTCTTATATTAAGTAGGTATACCCCATATAGTCGGTACATACTTAGAATACCCCATATAGTCGGTACATACTTACAATAAGGTTTTCAATTAGTTATCTGCAACCAAATGTAGCTTCATTTGAAGGACGCAGTTTTTTTTACGCCCTACGTGCGCGATGGACAACCTTCGGCGGTAACTATTGGGATGAGGTGAGCGATAAACTGTCATGGATAACCCCATGGTTTGGAATAATCTCTCGTATATACCCTTTCCTTAATAACGAAAGCATAGCGCGCTGTAAAAATGCTAGGTATAGCGCCATCTAGTGATGAGTTAATTAAAATATAAATATAACATTTTTAGACATTTTATGGCTTGGCGCTGGTCAAAAGTTAATCAGTAACCCATAAACCCTTTTTTATGAACAAATATTCCACCAAGTCTCAAAATCGTAGGTGAATCGATTTTCAAAAAGAGGGTTTTTTTCAACACCCTATTTTAAACCTCTTATGGGTGAAATTTCGGAAAATTCCGTCTTAGTACGCGCTTACATTGTATAGGGAACACATATCCAAAGTCAGTGGTCTGGGCTGTGCGTTGATTAGTGAGTCAGTCAGTCAGTCAGTCAGTAAGGACAAAGCCTTTTACTATCTAGCTTTTGCCGGCGGCTTCGCTCGCGTGAAATTCGCGCATTTTAGATTATCCAAGTCAAGTCTAACACGCAACGCAACCACCTTCAAGTAGTACCTTTAATTGTATTAAATAAGGATGCAAGAACGCCGCGCCGGCAACCGCGATTGTACATATAAGCACTGATAAACGCCAAATACAAATTTAAAAACCTATTAGGATAACACTTCAGTCAACACACAAGTCTTATTCCATCAGCCTAAAAAGGATAAATCAAAGTTTACAAAAACTACATGATGATGGTCACGTTAGCCACGTTGAATTTTAAAATTGTTGTTGTTTTCGTAATCAGTGACCCGATAAAATATAAAAACAATAATATCCTTGATGATTTTCATACTTTTTGACCCCATTTTACTCCTTTTTATTGGGTTGCATTTCCAAAAATCCTGAAACACGTGGTCACTCATTTATCTAAAGAAGTACTCGTGTAAAGTTTAGGATAAAATAGTATAACTAATCTCATTTCCCTACACAAACTGTGGACCTCTGTTTCACCCTCTTAGGGGTAAATTTTGAAAAATCCTTTAAAGTAATATCGTGTCCACTATGTTATATTTTCAAATCGATTCCATTTTCGTAATTGACGTCCCAGAAAACCATATAATCAACACCCATATTGATATTATGACATTTCAACCCCATCGCACCCCCATAGGGGTGATTTTATGTCACGTCTGATATTGGATTATAAAATAGTTGTTGTTTTCGTAATCAGCGACCTGATAAACCATAAAAACCATACCCATGACGATTTTCTGACTTTTTCACTCCATTTTACCCCTTTAGGGGTTGAATTTTGAAAAATCCTGAAACACGTGTATACTCATTTATCTATAGAAATACTCGTGTAAAGCTTCGAATAAAATAGTCCAACTAATCTTGTTTCCCCATACAAACTTTGGACCCCCGTTTCACCCCCTTAGGGGATGAATTTTGAAAAATCCTTTCTTAGTGCACCCCTAGACGTCATAAGGAATCTACTTGCCAAATTTGGAATCTCTAGACCCAGCGGTTTGGGCTGTGCGTTGATTAGTGTGTCAGTCAGTCAGTCAGTCAGTCAGTCAGTCAGTCAGTCAGTCAGTCAGTGAGGACAAAGCCTTTTATTATTATAGATTCAAAAAATCTTTTTTCGCTTTCAACAAGAACCCGATACATTGATGTACAAAAAACCCAAGATACACATTCAGCGTCCGAAAACCGTCCGCAAGAAATGTGCGTCACGTGTCCACTAGTACGACTGCCATTATTTCTTATTGCTTTTTGTGCATTACTTTGTAAGTACAACTTTATGTCATGCGCGTAAGGTTGAATTGGCAAAAAACTATGTTTACGTCATTACTATTACTACGTATGTATTTATTAGAGACACTTTTGGGTGTTGATTTTGTTTGAAACTGTGCATCTTGGGTTTTTTGTACATCAATGACCCGATAACCTGCTTTATACGTATCCGGTACACACAAATAATTAAAAAAAAATCAGGTATGTACTTCATTTGTTATTTCCCTTTTGTTTGTAAGTATATAATAGTTAGCCATATTTAGTTTTTATTTTAATTGTGTATTTTTAATTATTAGTGTATAAGTACTCTTTGTTAATTTAACTTAATAAATAAAACGATGTATACAAAAAATACTTCATTCCATACACTTATTTTATCATACCGTGATGTCGGACCAATATCCAGACTGGATATCGGTTCTTAATGTAAGCACCCTTAAGCTGCGGTTTCACTTAGTGTTCTACTGTGTACACACATATATATTTATTTAAATTTCTGAGCTTTTTGTTCACTACGAACACTTCACTAAGTGAAAACGCAGTTTAGGTTATAATAGAGCCCCGCTTGCACAAAACGTAGCAACGTGAATACATGAGGATATTAGTGCACATTTAGCTTATATTTAATTAAAGTACGCAGAGAATTGAAGTGGACGCTGGCACAGAGAGAACTGGTTCTAATGTTAGTTGTAATACCAGCTCGTGTGCTATCTACATAATATCAATATGTTTTTATTACGGCGCAGTCATTTTGGAATAATATCAAAGACAGTGAGAAAAACCGGACAAGTGCGAGTCGGACTCGCCCACTGAGGGTTCCGTAGGTACGTAGTATCATTATTAAATTTGATATTTTTCATTATAAATAAGAAATAATGCGTCGAAAAAAATAAATAAAATATATTTTGCAATGTGTACATCAAGCCCTTTCATATGATACCCCATTTGAACTAGTAGTTTCAATTTGAAATTTCGACACCCTATAAAAAATATAGACCCCCTATTTTTTAAGATCTATTTACAAATGTATAGTTTTGAGATTTATTCCTGTACTTGTAGTCTATAACGATGTTACTTGCCAAATTTCATAGTTCTAGGTCAACGGGAAGTACCCTATAGGTTTTGATTCCCTTGAGTGTGTCGAAATATGCGTTTTTTGCTGAATAAACGGCCGTAACTTTTTTCTACGTACACTTAGCAGTTTGATTTTTTTTTAACTTCATGGGACCGTAGACCTGAGTATACAGTTCAAATTTCAGCTTGATACCTCCACGCATTCTCGACATAGAAATTCTTGACAGACAGACAGACAGACAGACAGACAGACAGACAGACAGACAGACAGACAGACAGACAGACAGACAGACGGACAACAAAGTGATCTTATAAGGGTTCCGTTTTTCCTTTTGAGGTTCGGAACCCTAAAAATTATATCAATATCTACTAGCATAAATGAAAAGGACATTTATTTCTTGTTTTTTTTTTGGCAAACAAGCATACGGCCTGCCTGATGGTAAGCAGTCATCGCCTATAGACGCTCGCAAAACCAAAGATATCACTCATGTGGTGCCGGCGCTGTAAAAACCGCTTCACGCCCTTCTTGAAGAACTCCACGCTGTAGTCTCCTGGGAAAACCTTGGCAGGTAAATCATTCTACAACCTAATCTCTGAAACCGCACAGTTCGCGACACGACCATCTTGGCTTGGTGTGAGGATAAATTCCCTATAACGAATGGTGCAACTGTAGAAGGATGCTGTAGGCATCGTATCAAATAACTCATACGAACATAACCCATTGTATAATCGGTAGAACACAAATATGGATGCAAAGTTTAAGTACCGGAACTACCGTCCATCTCAGCGTGCACATTCTAACGCAGTTGAAAACAGTCACTCGATACCTCGCACTTAAAGGTTCAGCTAATCTTTTCTATACCGAATAGCTGACAGGAGGAATAGACTGCCCGGCGATGTATTTCCTGCTCCACATATGTACGATATTGGGTCCTTCAAAAGTGAAGAGGTACCTTCTAGGTCGCCATAGTGACGAGATAGCATGAAGCATTGCGATGTCGTCACTTCCATTCTTGGACGACATCAGTGTCCTGCCTGCGGCCCATAAGGCAGGCGCTGGTTGTCTGATGCCATGTCCCAATGTATAAAAAAAGTCTCTCCTGAAACCTAAAGAGGTTTTTCTTGTATTTCGTTATCAAAAATGTAATCACACATTTCAACTCATTTCATCTCACTTCGTTTCGGGTGGCAGACAAGCATACGACCTTCCTGACGTGAAGCGGTTACCATAGCTATATTAAACTACTATAAAAAAATATGTTTTACGAACGTTTTTAATTGAAAAACTAGCAGTCATCCGCGACTTTGAAAAATATATAAAAAAATATCACGCACACCAAAATAAGTAAATTTCAGGTACCTAGTAACATAGTATGAAATAGTTTCCTTTGTCTCCGGTATTACGTGGACACGGGCTAACCTCAGGAGCGTGCGGTCGACGAAAGCCTCGCCTTCGAGTGCGGTCGCTCTTGACGAGGGTCCGCCTCCGGGAATCCATGGAATTACAACACGACTCCGACTCGGATACGATTATGGATCTAACAAATTGCATGAATCTGTTTCCCTCAAGCAGGGTGTTGTGCCTGAACCAATCAGATTTGGCCTATTTGCCCTATTGCAGCGAATAACGTGCTAAAACGCTAAAACGTATTTTATTGAATAAATATTAGTTTGGGGAAAAAGTCTTTTCGTATTTTATATGAAAATTCAAAACATTTTTTAATAAAGTTTATTTACATTTAACTAAAGTATGTAGGTGCCATTTTGTTCGATAACTTTTTGCCATCTTGTAGGTAGAGACATGATCCCATTACTATAGAAATTTTGGGACTTCTGTTCAAAAAACCACGACAAGTGGTTTTGGCAGTCTTCTCGTGATGTTAACCTGACATTGCCTAAAGAATTCTGAAGAGACCGAAACAGATGGAAATCAGAAGGTGCAAGGTCAGGACTATACGGCGGATGCATTAACACCTCCCAGTCAAACTCTCTTAATTTTTGCTGAGTGGCTAAAGATGTGTGAGGTCTAGCGTTATCATGATGAAAAATCACAGCCCTTCTGTTAATTAATTCCGGCCGCTTTCTCTCAACTTTTTGCTTTAATCTCATCAGTTGTTCACAGTAGAGTTTAGAATCGATAGTCCTGCCTGGCGGTAACAGCTCATAATGAATAATGCCCTTCCAATCCCACCATACCTACAGCATCACCTTGTTGCGGGTTAACCCGGGTTTTGCCAGAGTCTGTGAAGCCTGACCGGCCTTTGACCACGACCTTTTTCGCACGTTCTTGTCGTACGTGATCCACTTTTCATCACCAGTTATAAGCTTCTTCAAAAACGGTTCGCTTTCATTACGTCGTAGTAAAGAATCGCAAATGAGTACACGGTTCATTAGGTTTCTTTCAGTGAGATCGTGAGGCACCCAAATATCGAGCTTTTTAGTGTACCCAGCTGTTTTCAAATGCGCCAAAACTGTTTTGTGGTCAATTCCTAATTCTTCAGCTACGTCGTAACTACTGATATGCCGATCTTGCTCCACTTTTTCAAAAATGGCATCCATTTTATCCGTAACAGGGCGACCAGAGCGACGTGCATCTTTCACATCAAAATTTCCTGATTGAAAACGCTTAAACCAAATTTTTGCTACTCTCACAGACACTGCACTAGGTCCATAAACGTCACAAATTTTTTTCGCAGCTTGCGTTGCATTTTTACCTTTTTAGTAGTAAAATTTTAAAATGAATCGAATTTCTTCATTAGATTCACTCATCTTGACAGTAAAAAAAACAAATGAAAATCACACATTTACCTAATTTGAATTTGGAACTATCTTTTTTTAAATTTAAACTTTTTAAAGATATCAAAACCTGCCAGATACAAATGGTATAACCAAAGAGATTTTATTACAAGTTCATACATATTATAATGCGAAAAGACTTTTTCCCCTACCTATTACAATTTCCTTGAGGGTTGTTGTATTCCTGCGAGTGAGTGAGGTCGCCAGAAAGAAAGAAAGGATTGGTGTTGCTGATGGCCATGGGCGGTGGTGATTGCTTTCCATCAGGTGATGTCCCACATGCTCGTTTGTCCCCCTTTCATATAAAAAAACAGATATACATTATGCTTATAGTGTTTGTAGGCAGGATTTATTTATTTTCTTATTTATGGGTGTTTTTCAGAAAAAATGACCCTGTGACGAACAGGAAATAAAAAAATCGTTTTTCATGAAATGGTTTACATTTTACTCTAAATTGAAGAATACATTGTGAATTAGCTAAATATGATATTTAAATTAAAATTACATCATAATTTTAATAAATATGCAATGTTTTCTGTTACCATATGATGAAAAATATTCCTGTGCGTCACAAAGTATTATCTCTCAGAAATAAAACAAACAAGTATGTAAAGAAAATCAACTTTTATTATCATGAATATATACTTAAAATCTTCCAAAAAAATAACAAAAGGTTAGCAGAATTCTATTAAATCAATAAATAATCAACTAAATAGTTTCATGTTCGTTACTTCTCCGACAAATCGCCTTAGAATTATTGTCATTACTAATAATACTTGTTACAAATTCATAAATCAAACATTGTGATGAATTTTTGGCAATAATACAATACTGATGCTGTTAAAATAAATACTATAAAATGAAAAATATATATTTTATAACCATTTTTGTACCTTTCTGAATATAGGACAGTGACTATCACGAAAACTGCGTGACGAATGGGAATGATTTGAGCAATGTTCACACTGCTGTTTTAATAAGATCACAATTATTAGGTACCTACCAAAAATATATGATCTGCATTAACTTACTTATTTTTTTAGATCCATGAAACAATTTTTTACACATAAAAGTATTAATTTGGTATATCATCATCATAAGGTCATTTTAGTCTCCACTACAGGAGCACGACCCTCTCTCGTCCGTCCCAGACAGAAGGAGGATTTGGCCTACACTCCCCACGCTGGCCAGACGGGTTGGGGAGGCAATTTTGTATATATTGATATATAAAAATTACTTTCGCTGATAATATTTTTTTATATTTTAATACAAAATATAAAAATATATTATCAGCGAAAGTAAACATTTAAAACCAATCGTTGTTCGCTCCTGTAAATACGTTACGTATTAAATTGCGAGAATCAACTTAACTTTTGGTAGTTGTTAAAAAAAATAACTTTCCGTAGTTGACTAATTAGGTAGGTACATTAAAGTTTTAAAATATTCCATTATACACTAAGCTTTACAATTCCAGTTCGTCACGATTTTGTTCCGGTAGTATGTAACGTGACGCACAGGACGTGACGGTTTCATCCCACGAAACTTTTAAAATTATATATCACTGACATTCAGTTAAATCAACTTGTTTTTAGTTATACTAATGTAATCTAGGTTAATTTTTTGTTTCAAATACCATAATAAAGCAAAGAAAACAGTTTATTTACCTCTTAAATTCACCGTCACTATCCAGAACAAAAATTCTGCGCACCGATGTCACCAACACTTGCGTCGCAGTTTTTATCGCAACTGTCATTAAAACGGCAATGGCGGATAATATTGCGATAACAATGTTGCCAGGTAAGCAGAAAAAATACATAATTAGTAGATTTTGTTTAGTGTATGATATCAAATTCACCGTGACGTACCCGGAATTTCCTGTACTGTGGTTTTCGTAGGACAGCAGTAAAATGATAATATTTCTTAAAATAATTATAAATTGATCAAATAAAGGTAAAAAATATATTTTCAGACATGCAGACCCTCAACTTAAAAACTTAAACATACTGAAAGACTAATATTCTACCAGTGAGATGTATTACAATCTCCAAAGTGCACCGTGGGACACGTTAACCCATTAGAGGTCAAATGACAACAAACAACGTTTTATTAAAATTATCTCTATTTTCATTTTCAATTATGAATAAAAAGTACACGAAATACACAAAAAAAATTAAAAATTGTATTTATCATGAAATTACAGGGGTGTACTCAATTGAGTACACTGACCACCTAAGTATGAAAATTTTCGAAACAAGCTTTTTCGACGCAAAGTATCTTTAGGCACTTCTTACATTGCCAGCGTACTCTAGAATGACAAATGACACACCGCAGCTGTTTTTCAAATTTTACTGGATAATGTCCAACTCCATCTTGAGGCAGACCTTCCACTATTGATGCAGCTTGGTGCGATTTTCTTGGTTCGCCTTGTCGTATGACGGCGGAACATGAGTTGATACATAGTCATTACTCATTGTCATTACATTACATGTAAACGCCAGGAGTTAGCAACAGTCATGTCTAAGAAGTAGGTAAATAACACCCACCACCACTTTTTACCATGAACAGCAATTCGATATAATGAGACTGACTGGTCGAATTCATCCACACCTCCCATATTTTTATTGTACGTTTGGAATAAACGTGGTATCGCTACGTCTCTCTTCTCCTTCTTTATTGGACACCATCGCTTGACAGTTCCTAGCGGTTGAATAGTTCGACGTTGCTGCTAAGTCGTTGTCTAAAAGATGAAGGTTTCTTTTTATATCTCGAAACCTATGCCTCGACACGGCTTTGCTGACCAATTCTACACTTACATCTTCATCTAGAGACCAGTATATTGGTTCTCGAGGTAGCTTATGACACCCAGATAATATCAAAACCCCTAAAAACTTTTTCAAATCCGAGGAATCCAGTTGAAACTCATATCTATTGTATTGATTACCATATAGTATGCTATTAGATATAATCATATCAATAATAATATCATAATCAAACAATTTTTCAAATATTTGTAAAGGGTTGAGGCCCTGCATTTCTTGACAAATAGTATTCTTCCTGTCAGACACTTCGGAAGTACTCTGCGAAGTAGACGAGTATCATGGGGCACATTCCGCCAAATTGGGTTCGAATCTGAAGTGGATTGGCGGTTAGTATCTTTTCGTCTTCTTTTTGCCGCCAGCGGTTCATTATCACTGTCGTCGTATGAACTATTTTCGCTACTACTATCCTGACGATTCATAAACACCTCAAGAGTACCAGGGACGTCTTGGGGTATGAAACTTGACGCCATATCCTCATCGACACCTTCCTCTTCATCGGTCAATGCACTTGGATCAGGTGGTATGATAGCCAAGTCACATTCATCATCATCGCTATGCTGTAAAATAGCTTCTATAGCTTATTCAAGCCCCTTGTAGCTCATTTGAGCTGTAAATCGCTGTTTATCCATTGCGAGGAATCTGAAAAAAAAAATCATTCATTTTACTTACGTATGTTGTCACTGTACTCAACCGAGTACAGTAACATTTATGAGACCCTAGTTTTATTTTAGTTATACAAAAACAATTATATTTTTCTTTATTTACTTACTCTGACTTCTAATTTACAACAATGAAATAAATAAAACAAATTATAAGCAGTAATTATTAAAAAAAAATCTAAAATCATATACTTACCTCCACAGTGTTTCGGTGTCAAAACTTCAACTGACACATTTATTAAGAAAAGTAACACTACCCGCTTAATATCTATAAATATACTTGAACAGTATTTTGACGAAGTAAAATAAACAAAGTAACCCACTTAAACTTTAAGATTTTGTAAATAACACTTAAGGATATGGCTGTACTCGAATGAGTACAGTGACTTCTAATGGGTTAAAATTCGACGTCTCCATTTATTTATTTATTTTTATAAAATTAACTGTGCACTTTTTGTGGCATTTATTAATTTAATGTGATATAGAAATAGTTACTTAAATCATATAAAAATTCACTTCCATTAGTGCCACATAAAAAATAGTAAATAAAAATGTTTGAAGGCGTGGGACAGCCCAATTATGCTAGGGTCAATTTTTCTGAAAAACACCCTTATACGAATTATACTAGTAAATGACGTAAGCCTCAGGGCATTTTGAAAATTTTAATGACTTCATCTAAGATGTTCTTACATAGGAATAGATGCGTTCTACCGGCCTCCATTGTGGTAGGAAGAAAACAAGGTAATTACAAGGCGTTCACGCAGTTCAACACTATTTACCATCGCGGCGTGAAAAGTTGTAGATAACATGCCTACCTGTGTGTTCTTTTCCTTTCTTTATGTATTGCATGATTATTCAATTCCTACGTATGTGTGTAGGAATTGAATAATCGGTTTGTAGCCAAATATTACTGCCAATGTTCGCCTTTTTTTTTACTACGTCGGGTGGCGAATAAGCATACGGCCCGCCTGATGTAAAGCGGTTACCGTAGCCATATTAACGCTCGCAACATAAAATATCGCTCACGTATCGCCACCCCCGCTGCCAACGCAGCATCTCCTATAATTCGTCTGTACATAAAATATGTATAGTAAAAAGAAGGATAGAGTTGCCTGCGTTTGTGATAGTAGTGATTATGGCGGCACGCGAGTGATGCTGCATGTTGCAAGATCTCTATGCGTAACCGCTTCACATCAGGCGGGCCGTATGCTTGTCTGCCACCCGACGTATAAAAAAAAAACAAAGAAAAAAAAACAAAAATTCCGGTGGTAATTGGCTAGAGCTTCGGCGATAGGACCCCTGGTCACATCAGGTTCTCTGTTCGCTTACATTCTACCTTTTAATGTTTATCTACGTCATGGTGAAACAGACAATCATTTGTTACACCGTTCCATTAGAGTGATATAACATCATTTTATACGATACTAGCGGCCCGGTGCGTGCTTCGCTACGTATAAAGTGAAATAATTCGTACTGTCAACACTGAAAAAAGTTTCAATTTGACAGCACAATCCCCATCTGAAAAAAGTTTCAATTTGACAACAAAATCCCCATTAACAAAATCCCCATTAACAAAATTATCCCCCATTTATTGAATTAATTTTTTACAAAAAATGTGATAAATGAAAAACCGCTCTACCGATTTTGTGCAAACTTCACATAAACCATCTACTAAATAGTCCGAACAAAGCCTAAACATTTGGTTTGGATAGGTGAGCCCGTTCTTAAGTTATAAAATTACAACGAAAAGTGGCATTGATTTATATATATATAGATATATACCGTGCATGACTTCATGATTGAGCACCAACTTACCTGAAACATCTTAAGTCGTTAGCAAAGAAAAGCCTCTAGCTAATGTCCTACATCACTTGACAACAATACACAATGTAGATTAAAAAAAATACACAAGCATAACGCCTTTTGAACGCGAAATCATGTCGTGTGTCTGCGAGGGCGGGCGGAGGCTGTCGCGCGATCATTTTCCCCGGCGTAGTGGGCCGGACGCGCGCGATAACTTGATTATATATTTTTTTTAACCTCGCCTTCCGATAACTTCCGTCTGTATCTTGTATATCGAAGCCCATGATATATTTTTGGTCCGCGTGATAAAGAAGAATTCTTACTATTCATACTTGGAAGAAATCCTTCTAACTAGTTACATTAATGGAAGTACACTGTAACTGCTTGGAACGGACCCATTCTACAGTACGGCTGTACGAGGCCTTCCTTAATTTGCCCATATTAAGGTCGGTCTCGTACAGCCGAAAGCTTGAGTTCTAAGTAGCTTAAGTGGTTCACTGCAATTTGTGAGCCAAGGCCAACCTCAGCTGCACGTGGTGCACTCTGCTGCTAGACTAACGAGGCTCTCGCAAAATAGAGGTAGAACATAGCGAATGTATTAGCTGCCCAACTGGATAAGTACCTGCACGAGCGACTGAGGTCACCAGGAACTAAGAAGTTGCTATATGTTGGCAGCTGCCAAAAGCAGCTGCTTTGGAACTTTGAAGCTTGGTGCTTTGGAGGGCACGATAAATAGTTAGCCCCGGCTGATGTCATTAGAGGACATCAGCCGGTAACCGCTGCACATCAGGCGGTCCGTATGCTTATCTGCCACCGGACGTGGTATAAAAAAAATAGTATAGTCCTAATAGTCATTAAGTAAATTTTAAGTTAGTTTTTGGGATAAAATATTACTCGTAAACTAAGCTAGGCATCCGTCACTTATCCTACCTTATTGATTGTACGCATCGCGACTCTGCTGTATGCTGATTTTCCCAACATGTTCTTTTTTGTCATAAAACTCATAGTATTTCATATACTATAACTTTTGCATATTAATATTACAGTAACAGTAATCTCAATTTTCCACAAATTACATCCCTACCTTTTGTCTCTACAGTGAGCTTACACGAGAGCAGTTTGTAAATATTTAAATATGTAACACTATATTCAAGAAAATTTAATCAAGTCGCGGGTAGCAACCCGTCGTAGCGTCACTCCAAGTTTTTGACAGGGCTTGCAGCTGCATCTCCCGCGGGGTGCACTAGCATGCTTTCCATGCATGTTTGATAAAGATAGACGAGATGGGTTTGGATAACCCCGAGTGCCCGACTGCAGCGCGAGGTCGATGGCAGCCAACTTAAATAATTGCATTATGCACTCTGCTGTAAGTACCCTCTTGCATCCATATTAATTTAGAACAAGTGTACATTTTAATTAATGTTGCCCTTAAGTCATGAATGTAGAAAGAATTTTGGGGTGTAAGTGGTTCATCGACATCTTTGAACCAAAGCCAACTCACCTGCACGTACCCTGCACCCTGCTGACTGATAAACGAGGTTCTGGCGAAAAGAGGTAGGGCTTAGCGTATTTATTGAGCTGCCCAACTGGGGAAGTACCACCACCTCGCAGAATACCGCAGCCAAATAACAATTCCCTTGAGGATTCACAGTAGTGTTCCTGCGAGTGAATGAGGTCACCAGAAAGAAACAAAGGATGGAGGCTGCCAACGGATGGGTCACCCCCTTGGTGTTTCTGATCTCCATGGGCAGTGGTCATCGCTTTCCATCGGGTGACCCACATGCTCGTTTGACCCCCTCTCATATAAAATAGAAGCTGTTTTTTGTACCTTTTGTACCTCTCCACCTGAAGGTCTGGTACCTACCAGACAAGATAAAGCCGCATGGAAGACGATTACCGTAGCCTACAGACGCTTGTAATATTGCATGCCGTATGTGGCAGAGTGCATTGACACTCAATAATCCAACTGATCCTTTTGTACACATACATTTCAAGCAATAAATATACCTTGCTTTTATAGCTCGCTCAGGTACCTCCACTTCTAACGCTCAATCTCCTCACTCTTGTAATCTCACTAACTAGCAGCAGTAACTATCAGTACACGTTAATCCTCAAGAGTTCTCTTCTATAAGAACACTCTTCTGTGAGGTGAACGTATTTCTCCATTAAGATTCTTTATGGTTGCTCCACCTCTGTTTCGCAAAAGCACAGTTTGCTAGACAGCTGGATGTTGTATGTGCAGGTGAAGTTGGATTTGTATCTAAAGACGATATCGATCCACGTACACCTCAAATACATCACAATACAGATATATCATCGATTGGCTAGCAATGGTTACTTTGACTCCGAGGTCGCGGGTTCGATCCCCGCACAAAGTAAACATTTGTGTGTACAAACATGTCTTATGATATAGGTCTTCCATCAACGAAAGGGATTTAAAACATACTCCACTACGTTGTTCCAACTGCGGGTTAGTGGATCCAATATGGTTTCAAACCACCTAAAGGCCACTGACTTCGCCTAACGACTGTCATCTGATGACAACAGCCATCTTTAATAGCCAGTACGGAGCCACTTTACCCATTCCAGTTTAATAAAATTTTAAACATTTTTCACATCCATTAGATGAACCTTTCCGAAGTTCTTAGCAATACTCTGCCGCGTGTCAGTTAGCGGCGAAATGCAATAAGTATAAGTATGCGGTAAGCCGCGAACTTGGCGGATTACTTAGCGCTGTATTCATTATATTCTCGTGAAACATGGCATTTTCATAATGGAAGCTGTATCGCTTATTGGTGAAATGAAAAGTGTATTAGGTGATAGGGTTTAGCTCAAAATGCAATATTCATAGGTATATATTTTTGGTATTATTATGATGTTTTTTATTGGCACGACGAAACATACTCGTAACTGTAGTTTATGGACACAAAAAAAGAGGTACAGCGTATTTATAAGCTGTCCAACTAGGGAAGTACCTCCACCTCACAGAATACTGCAGCCAAATAACAATTTCTTTGAAGATCCCTGCGCTTGAGTGAGGTCACCAGATAGAAAGGATAGAGTTGCTGCGTTTGCAGCGGGGGTTACGGCGCGTGAGCAATATTTCATGTTGCGAGCGTTAATATGGTTACGGCAATCGATTCACATCAGGCGGACCGAATGCTACTACCCGACGTGGCATGATGACGTGAAATGGCAACATTGATTTGCACAAACATCCTAGCATCCCAAACGCATATACCGTCTCCGTTCCGTCGTGGGTAAAAAACACTTGTAGGGGCGTATTATAAGAAAAACACTAGGGGCATCATTCGCATAAACATGGCTAGTGTTAAAACAAATATATATTTTTGATTGACACATAGGATACTTTTTATATAGGGACTGTGATCTCGTAGGGTGTCACAACGGGTAGAAGCCAATGTTTAAAGTGCCCATGTAGGGATATAATTTGAATATATTCTCTTTTACATAAAATAAATAGTTTATTTTCATGTTATCTCAATCACGCGCCATCTGTCGGCACGGAGCGGCGCCATCGTTTGTGCCTGTCTTAGCAACAACAAATGTCTTCCAGATAACACCTCCTCGCTTTCAGCAGAGATTCGCTCCGAACTCAAAGATTAAAGAGTAACTCAAGTTCTCGACACAAACGACGGTGCAAATACACATTAGTTAATAGCCTAAGTGCCTCTCGTGCCCGACCTTTGTCGTTTTATAAAAGCTGAAAGTTTCTCTGACACTGCGTTTTGAGTTTGTGCTGATCCTTGCCCTCAAAATACCTTCACCTTTTGTTCAATCATGTGATATTAATGCATTGTCTAACAGTATGTCTTTGAAACATTGGAAACAAAATTCGTTCTACTTATTGAGTGGATCGCGAAGCGAGCGGAACGCGCCGAAAAGTCATTTTTGTGAATGAATAGACTCCAAAACCACTAGACCGATTTTGATGAAACTTGTCACAATTAAAGACCTCGATATGCTTAAGGTTTGTGTCGAAAAAGAATTGAAATCGATCATGTTCTTGAGGAACGATCATCAAATACATTTTCCAACATCCACTCGGCGAATCTACTCGCTACAGTCAACTTCGATCTCAGCCCTGTGGCTCGATACCTCGATCAATCGGTCGTTACAATGATGTGGTGTTACTTTTCGAGATCTCAAGTAGGGGCGAGCGAAGGAAAGTTGTGAGTTGCTCGGTGTCGCCGCGATAACGTGTCTTTGTTAACGGGCTTTGTTCCCGGTTCACACTTGCTCGCGAGATTAATGGAGACGCATCCCATTTCTGGGTGGATGAGTTATTAATCGACCATCGGCATCAATATGGTGCCGGCACAAGTTTGTTTGACGAATATTGTTTGCTATACGACTGATCGGGGATACTCTTGAGCATTTAGATCTTTATGCTGATAGCCAATGACGTCTGCTTGACGGTGCCTATAGATTTTTTAAGTAAAACATTTTTACGCACGCTGACTTGGGGAGTAAGCTGGTGAATGCGTGACGAGAGCGGTACGGAAACGGCGAACGGAAGTTGAGAGGGAGTTATAAAGTAGGAGAGCTAAAGAAGTTTTACTTCAGCCGTGTGGTCTAAAGCACACTCGTTTTTTGACGTAATAATGTCTAAATCGATGAACGCTCGTGCGTGCACGAAAAACCATGACTCATTGTCACGTTCCGCCTGAGCCGAGCGTGCAAGCGAGAGCGTGGATCTCTCTCTCTCTCTCTTACACTCAATCGGCCGATGTTTTCGTAATCGTCCGTAAACCGACTTTACAGACAACCAATTTTTTTTTTTGATATTGTGCATGAACCATCGTCAGTACTTATTAATTCCATGGCATGAACAGTGTGACAATGAATATGTATCGAGATAAAGACTTTTAAATTGTATTGGGGTGTATGTGACTCACGGGGTGTAAGTAGTTCACCACGATCTTTAGATTAAATGGCAACCTCACCTGCATGTGGTGCACCCTGCCGACTAACAAAATAGGCTCTGGCAAAAGAGAGGTCGGATACAGCGTATTTGTAAGCTGCCCGACTGGGCAAGTAGCTCCATCTCACAGAATACCGCAGCAAAATAACAAATCCCTTGAGGGTTGTTGTGTTTCGTGTTTCAGCGAGTGAGTGTGACCAATAAGGAAGGAGTTGCAGTTTTTATTGTTTGTACAGTTATTATTTAACATAATTTAATACTTTTAAAATGGACCTTTGGACCAATGGACCCACCAAATTTTGGTCGATCATAAAACAAGTCGGCCATAAGTTATTGAAAGATCGTTCTAGTTTTAGTGTATTTTACGATATTCATCAATAAGTTATAATTATTATATAAATTATTAAATAATATATAAATTATATAAACTATGTAAGAGAGGAGGACTTGAGTCCCACCAAGTTTATGTACATATAATAATATGGAAAGTAAGAAAATTAAATAAATTATTATTATATTTCTGTAATACACGGGTCAAGTCCAATTATTTGATAGGGGTCCACGGGGGTATAAATTCACCGCGTAGAGGCCCTTTAGAGAAGTTTAATGTCATATCAAAACTGTAAGTAAATAACGTTTTGTTACGTCATGTCTGCAGTTAGCCGTAAACAGGCGTATTGACAGGCAAATATTGGACATACCGAAATAGACAAGAAGGGCTTGACAAGTGTTTGGCCAGTATCAGAATATTGAAGTGGCCATCACTAGATTGGTCAGATGATGTATTGGGCCGCGCCCCGCTCTGCGCACTACTGAGGACATAACATAGCTACCCGGCTCTCAACACCAAACAAGAGGTGATCAGTGTTGCCAACTCCTAGAAGTTCAAGTCGCTAGGCTCAAAATCAAAAGTCGCTAGAAAGTCGCTAAAACTGCCTGGGAGAGGTGCCAGAGGTCACTAGCGCTGTGAAACATTAGGATAAGTGAAAAAAAAATAAGAAATGTATTGATAAGTAATTAGATTATAATTAAAATACGTATCGGCGCAATATCGTACAATATCTATGTTTTAATTAAATAATTATATTATCATCATTGTAACAAGACAAACAATTTTTAGCGACAAATTTTTTTTTAGTCGTACTAAGACTGTAGCAAAAGTTGTCACTTCTAGCGACAAAGTCGCTAAATTGGCAACACTGGAGGTGATTAAATAAGAAATAAATATTCGGATTACAAGCTCAGACGTTTATCATCATAGGCTTGTCCTGTTTAGTGTTGTATTGTATTGTCCGTCCGTCCGTCCGTCTGTCACCAGGCTGTATCTCATGAACTATGATAGTTGGTCAATTGAAATTTTAACAGATGATTATATTTCTGTTACCGCTATAACAACCAATTCTAAAAAACAGAATAAAATAAATATTTAAGGGGGCTCCCATACAACAAACGTGATTATTTTGTCGTTTTTACAGATAATGGTACGGAACCATTCGTGAGCGAGTGCGACTCGCACTTAGCCGGTTTTTTTTCATTGTTATGGAATGAACGATCTGCCAGTGCTCTTTCTACAGCCCTTCACTCTATTGCAGTGATTCCCAACCTTTCTTTGTTCACTACGAGGTTTTTGTTGGGTGTAGGGTCTCTAACTGTCATATAAATCCATTTTACTTTCACTCGGGATTTTGGTATTTTGTATAATAGTGCTCAATCTATTTCATTATAGTATTTTTATAACAAAAGAAAACTATTTGCTTTCTTCGTTCTGGATACACGTTATTGATTTTCAATACAATAATACGACCAGCCTAAAGTGAGGTGGTTATCGTAGTCCATTGTATAAAATTTAGATACTGATTACATGAAACTAAACGGAATCTTCCGTATGTCTTGGAAAGTCTAACATCGCGGAGCGCGAAAGCCTGCGCAACTGCAAACAATCAATATTTGTAAACAGAATGTCAACAAATACATTCTGTAAAACTGGTCAAGTCGCCATTTACTGGCTATGAATATGAGATCAAAGAAAGAGCCAAGTCAAGGGGAACAACAAAATAAGTGACTTAGTTGGCCAACAGGCCAACGAATCTCTCTCATCATCATCGTCAACCTGTCATCACCCACTGCTGGATATAGTCCTTCCCCGAAGCTTTCCATCAAGTACGATCCTCGGCCTTCCGCATCCAGCCGTTTCTAGCCGCATTCTTAAAGTCATCCGACTATCTAGAAAGAGGGCGTCCAACGTTCCCCAAAACTTTCCTCCGCAATCTGCCATCACTCACTAAGCAGATGTGACCGGCCCACTGCCACTTTAGCTTGTAAACTCTAAAGGCTATGTCGACAACCAAAGTTCCTCATTCATTTAATGAATTCAACAAGTCGTCCCGCTCCCGTCGCAAAAGATCACAGTCCCAGAGAACATGGTGTGCTGTTTGATCGAATTCATGATTTGCATTGCAATAGAACATTCGCATTAGAAAGAAAGAAAGAAAGAAAAACCATTTATTTGCACACATTACACAGTACTATACAAACAAGTTCAATACACACAATAAGATTAAAACATAAGAAAAATTACAGCACTGTGCAATGTCGCAAAATGGTCCCAACTCAGTATGAAAACCGAAATCTGCAGTAGACTCGGCACTGATTTTCAGTTAGGACCAGTTGCGACATCACGGACAAGCTTAGAAACAAACAAGAAACAAATAAACGATTTTATACACAAAAAAAGAAACAATAATAATAATAAAAAAACATAACATTATATTAGGTTCCCATTACCATAAAAATAATAATTAAAAAACAAAACAATAATCATTCATACACAATCAGAAACTCCAATCTATCACTCAATCGATAATCGACTTACGTCCATCACTGATCCTCACATTCCGTTCCATCACTCATTCATTTCATTCAACCAATCATTCCATTCAATCATTTCGAGTAAACAAACAAAACAACAAAATTTTGCTTTTTAGAATTAAATATGTTTACATTGTTTACAAATAATAGTATCAAAGAGTAGTAAAAGCGTGATTAGCTTATTTACCAATACTGTGCCGCGTGCAGCTCAAGAGATTTAAAATTTCCAAAGCAAATCTATAAACTTCGTGTCAATCTCAGGCCCGCAACCATGAAGCGCTCTAAAATCCAAAAAGGATAAATGGCGGCTTCACATTAGTGAATAAATTACCTTTCCATGTTATATGTGATGAAACTTGGAACATGTAGGGTAAGTAACGAGTAATCATCTACTTTGTATATCGTCAACAAGCCAGTGAGTACAGATTGCAAACAAATTTATACATACTGACATTACTTGTACCTATGCCTCAGTAATGGATTTGTGGAGGTTAGCTCAAACAAGCACAGAGTCATTGCCTTGTTGAATTTTGAAATATGCATAAATAGGTATGTGTCTATTCAAATATTAGTTTGAAACTTAATAATTTTATAACTCATATGCACTTAACAACAAAAATGGATTACAAATTATGCATTATGTAATGTATGTAATTTTTATTTATAATGATAAGCTATGTGTTGTTGGTGTGATATATAGAATCAAGTGTTACTGTCTGAATCTGCAATCTCAACTTTTGTTGATGCTGTCCATTTCATGTGGCTCTCTCTTATTTCCTATTATAAAGATTTTTGATTATTTATCAGATGGGCTTTTAGAGCAGTGATGAAGGTTTTCTTTATTTTTAAAGCTCTTATCGGAGGCGGGATGATATTCCAACAGCGACTTGAAACATACCTAAAACTGCCCCGAAAAGCAGCTGAGCTGTGTTGAGGTGTTGAAAGACGATAGAGGGACGACCTTGAAGAGTAGCAGCGTGCATTCTGCATCCACTCCAGTTTTGTGTGAAGGTAATCGGGCTCGCCAGTTTTAACAATACCAAATAGAAGACTAGCAAAATGAAGACTTCTGCGGGATGCCATTTTCAATATATTAGCATTGTTAAGGAACGGGGTGATGTGGCAGCGGGGTGGGACTGTAAAACAAAAACGTGCACAGGCATTTTGAATGCGCTGAATCAACCTTTCGGTTCTGTTGAGCAGACGTGGGCCATATACTGTGTCAGCATAGTTAAGTTTCGAAAGAACCAAGGATTCACACAATCTGATTCTCAGGTCTGTGCAGAGGTATGGACGAACCTTATATAACAGTTTCAATCTGTAGAAGCAGTTTTGAATAGCTTTCAGTATGTGGGTTTCAAAATGCAAATGTGCATCCATTATTAAGCCAAGATTGCGTGCTTCTGAAACATGTTCAATCGGTTGGTTATCTAGAAGAACTGTTGGGCATTGCTGCACAATGCTCGCTACTTGATGCCTTGTTCCAAGCACTAAATACTTAGTTTTACTGGGATTTAGCAGCAGGCAATGTTGATGGGACCATTCACTAATACGATTTAGATCCTCATTAGGGCGAGGGCACTAATTTAAATAAAATGTGTGTAGGTATTATGTGGGGTGCCGGCCGGCAGTAGTCTCTCCGCTTTGCATGAACTAATTGGTGGCGGAAGCACGCAAAGTAGTGTAGATCAAATTGCCTGTAAATTTGACTTCCGCAAAATAACACCTGAATCAATTAACTATGAAATGTGTTTAGCCTTAAAATTACCATGCCCAGTTAAAAATGCGCAACGTACTGATCGACTTGTTACTACTTTTGATTTAATCAATCTCTTATCGATTGAAAGAACAATTGGCGTCCTTTGGTGGGAGTTTATCTTACCTTTCCTGCCATTCAGATAGCAATATTTCAAGTACCTAATCAATAGGGTTGAATAATCTTAGCTTTGTATCACGACCTCCCATTTTTACAAAATCAGACAACATGTTTTAGATGTATAGTACCTACATTGAAGCGCAGTATAAATTAACTGATGGTTGTGTAGTTATTTCCAGTCTCCTGATGTAGCATTTCTTATGTAGCAATATTATTACAACCTAGTTCCAGTTTTTTTTATTTCTACGAGCCATTTGTAAAATATTATTGCTGTTGCATTCCAAATGGCTTCGGTGTTTACCGCTATCTTTCTGGCAGTATGCCGTCTTCTCCAGAGGTCCGTCTGTTTATACTTAGTGAAGAGCGTAAACTATTTCGTTTAAAATAACATCAGGGATCTGGTCAGAGTCTACAATCTTCATTCAGAGCCCGCCTGAGGTTTCAGCAGCCATATAAAAGCTCGCAACAAGATATATCGCTCCACGCGCCACCATCCCCGCTGCCAACGCTGCAACTCTTCTTAATTCCTGGTGACCTCAGTCACTCGTAGGAATACAACAACCCTCAAGGGAATTGTTATTTGGCTGCGGTATTCTGTGAGGTGGAGGTACATTCCCCAGTCAGCTTACAATTACGCTCCCTACCTCTATTTTCGCCAGAGCTTCGTTTGTCAGTCAGCAGGGTGCACCGCGTGCTGGTGAAGTTGGCTTTGGTTCAAAGATGTAGATGAACCACTTGCATCCCAAAATCAAATGGATCAAAGAAGTTGGTTCAAATGTTTTATTTAAAATTAAATTAAACGATTTGAAATAGAGATACTATAGGAATTTGCCAACTACCACGAACTAAATGTCATTCCTGCTAATTTACGATTTAAAATTAAAACACATAATATTCATAAATAAGGACGCAGGACGTCGAACCGGGATCAAACTCGATGACGTCGGTCTGAAAACTATCAAAATGTAATTAATTACTGAGACGTACGGGTCGGCACACGTCACTCCGACTTACAAAACTCCATACGAAATTCGATAGTGGATCGTTTCTAATACAAAACATAATTAACAAACGTGCAATTCTAGTAGCGACAAGGGTCGGGGGTAGCGATCGACAATAATTAGGAATTCACTGGTCAACCGAGCTTCGCCCGGGGTATTGAATGTCAGCTTCAATTATTACTAACTTAAATATTTTAAGTTCGTTAGAACCTGTTGGAAGAATCAAAAATGGGATGAGTTGATCATGGACACGGTCGTGAATACGTTATATACACTAAAATTATCTCAAAATGGCAGCGCTTACACCTCCCCGAACGCGATGTTCCATAGTCCTTACTTAGCGTAATACAGTGTTTGATCTTTCGTCTATCCAGTGGTGTGATTTAATTTTGGATGGAAATTTGTAAGCAACACCAAAGGATCGCCGATCCGTCGCCAGCCTTATAAGGGAATTAAATACTCTATTCTTGAAGGCTCCCATGTCGTAATTGTTCGGAAATACCGCTGAGGGAAGTTGATCCCACAATTTAACCGTTCGTGGTATAAAATGCCTTAGGAAACGTAGTGTAGTAGATCGCCAATTATCAAGATGATATGGGTGGAATTTTAATTTATGGCAAATTGTACGATAGTGGAATTCAGCGGCAGTTATCAAATCAAACAGCTCATCCGAGCACTCCCCGTGATATAATTTGTATATAATGCAAAGAGACGCTACATCTCTGCGTGTAGAGAGAGAGTCCAGTCATTCCGAGATCATTGGGTCTTCGACGATTCGAACTGCTCTTCGTTATATGCGGTCAAATGAAGTAAGCAAGTATTGGGGCGCACCGGCCCAGAGATGCGAACAGTACTACTTGTGAGGGCGAACCTGGGCTTTATATAGTTGAAGGCGGTGTCGGGTTGTAAAATACCTTCTTAGAAGCCAGTTTGGCCTTGCACTCCAAGTGGCCGCGAAACTGAACATCACTCGATATGTGACACCCAATATGGAAATGTTGGGACTAACACTAAGGGGAGTACCATCTAATCTAGGAGTAAACGCACAAACCTGAGTCTTTGAGGGATTTAGCTGTACCAAGTTCAATCTACCCCAATCCGAGACGTGTCCAAGAGACGTCTCAATCTAACAACTAATAACAGATACTGCGTGACTATATAATAATAATAATAATAAATATTGTCAGACAAATTACACAGCGCCAGCTAGCCCCAAAGTAAGCGAAGCTTGTGTTATGGGTACTAGACAACTGATAAACATACGTAAATACATTTTTTTTTGTATATACATACTTATGATACATACAAAACACCCAGACTAAGACAAACAGACATGTTCATGCACACAAATGTTTGTCCTATGTGGGAATCGAACCCACGAGCGTTGGTGTCGAAGCCGCGTCATTGACCGCTACGCCACCGAGCTCGTCAATTACATTGAAGTAATAAATAAAAATAAAAATATATTTTTATTAATTACTTGCAGAAATTATGACAATAATATATATATAGAGGAACCGAAATGAGGCCACACGGTGGTCTACCACCGCCCATTTGTACTAGAGCGATACAAAAAGATATAGAGACGATGGGACTACACCCTGATATGACGCAGTCATGATCGGAATGGTGGAACAAGATAAGTAGACCACATATGACCTCACAAGACATGGGACATGCCTATGTCCCTTGTCTTTTGTTGTTGCAGAAGACTTGCAACAAATTACACTGTCAGGATTATCAAACCCCCTTTGGAATTATGAGGCAATATTACTGATTTATGAAAATTAGGAAGCACAACCTCACTGAATATTCCCAAGGTAATTTAATAATTAATTATTAAGGGATCAGATTAAATATTTGTGGCAACCCGCAGGGCTAACATCTCACCGTACTCTGTTTAAATTGTTGTGGGGTGTAAGTGCCTCACCTGCACGTGGTGCACCCTACCGACTAGCGAAAGAGGCTCTGGCAAAAGAAAATTTTAATTTTTCCAATTTTAAAATAAGCTTACTAACATAGTATAAAAGTTTCTCTATTCTTTTTTACTAACACGATATGGATGGTGAATCCGAATTAAAATGTTTTTCTTATTTTATTTATTTATTTAAAAGAGAGGTATGGTACAGCCATCGAGCACAAGAGCACATACATTGGGGTATGTGCTCGATGGGTACAGCGTATTTGTAAGCTGCCCGACTGGGGAATGTAGCTCCACCTCACAGAATACCGCAGCCAAATAACAATTACCTTGAGGGTTGTTGTGTTCCTGCGAGTGAGTGAGGTCACCACAAAGAAGGAAAGAAAGAAGAATAGGCTGGCTACGTATCGGCAACCCCTTGGTGTTGTTGATTTCCATGGGCGGTGTTGATTGCATTCCATCAGGTGACGCATATGCTCGTTTGCCAATTCCCTCGAGCCTTCCTGCGTTCCTGCGAGTGAGTAAGGTCACCAATAGGAAGAAATTGCTGCGTTGATAGTGGGGGTGGCGGGCGATATTTCATGTTGAGAGCGTCAATATGGCTACGGTAACCGCTTTGCATCAAGCTGGCCATATGCTTGTCTGCCACCCTACACAGTATAAAAAAATAGTTTTGACTGGTTATATATTTGACGGTAACATATAGGTCAACAAATTAAGTGTTTTTACTTTCTTCCACACACGCCACAGTTGCGCAAGGGTTGGCCATTAATCAAGGGAAGGGGTTGAAATAGTTTGCAAGTCATCCCATTACAGTGGGCTGCTCGTTCGTAATGGGGATTCCAGCTAGTTGAAACTGTTTCTATAGGTTTCAATCCAGTCTCCAAAGCAAAGCAAACTGGGCCATACAGCTGGAATGTTGATTAAATTCTTTATCATATACTAGTGCCCCGCCTCGGCTTCGCACTGATTCAATAATTATATATTAGCTTCATCTATATGTTTGCTTGTTTGTCAGTTTGTAGCCGACTTCTTTGAACTTGATTTTGACCCACTTTGAACCGTCAGATTTAATTTAAACTTTGTATATACTTATCAAGAACCGATGACAATACAATAATTCGATAAGTTTATTTAAGTATCCTGGTAAGGATCGCCAGGTTGAATTAATTTCCTCACATATCAGATCGAACTAAAAAGTGGAATATAGATATAGTTAAAAAAAAACTAATATTTTTCGTTAATTTATATTTTGTGTCTATATTTAAAATTATTGGTCGTTTTTTAGTTCGATTGAACATTAAAGCGTCTCGTTTAGTTTTTTTAAACTATACTTATTTCTTTAACAAACATTAATACAAATCTACCTTCTTTATAACACTAGTGTAGACTATTATATTATATATATACTATATTACAACTGCGGGCAGCGGTTTATTAGATTAGTTTTGTTTTTAGTTTATTTTAATTAGTTTTAATTTAGATGTATTTATTTATTTTAAGTATTATTTAATTTTAGGTACTTTAGTTTTATAGTTGAATTGTACTTATTGTTTATAGCTTAAGTTTATTTGAATAAATGCAATATAATAGTTAAAAAAAAAAACTGATTTAATGCATATAAAATAGCGTATCGTGACGTCATAATACTGTATGCCTTTTGTATGGAGCGTTTTCGGGATAGTCCAAAATTGTGATCTTCAAGTTATCATATCTCGAGAAGTTTTTAGCCTATCGAAGTAATTCTTCCACCTTTAGTTATATTATTGTGACGTCTTTAAATAACAAATCGAAAAAAAATGGTTCACTAGTGTAGATACACATTTAATATTGGTTATATTAAATCATTTTCTTCTTAAATAGTATTTACATTTCTTCATTCGTTAGCCTGAAAATACTGGCCTCCGTCAAGATGTGTATGAATATGAACCCAAGTTACAGATACTTACTACTCTTGGGTAGTAATGGCAATTCCTATACACGACCTACAGAGTCTGAACAGATTTTTTGTGGCTTAACGATTGCCAACGGAGTGACAACAGTCAAACTACGGCTTACCGTGCCTTCTAAAGCACAGAGGTATTCGAGATAAATTAATCCATCCGTAGACAGCCTACAGTCGACGTTACTTTACATGCGTGATCAAATTATACACACAACGATGTCATCGAACTCCTCAAAATAGCCATATTGTAGGTAAAACATTTAAATTTGTCCCAAGAATGAGGGCCTTATCTCCTGAAATAGACTGTATTACCCGGAATGAAGCCACTAAGTTCACCAGCTTATACACAAAGTCCATTGTCTAAATAACACCAGCCGAACTCAAATTCCTGGGCTTAAAAGTCAGGCGGCGTGTCACCCGCCCGCCCGCCAACTATTAGGTATTTATGTCACTTTCTGCCCTATTGTCACACTGGGAGACAGGGCCCATCGAGTGTTCACTACGGCTTGGTGTATTATTCATGCAGTAACTCGGAACATCAATATCATTTCCCCACCTAGATGGAACGTGAACCCACAATGGTAGTCGGGTGGTGGAAACTGATGAATGAAATGCCTTTTTAAAAGACTTTTTTTAGAATCTTTTTTTTATGTTTGTTACTTAATAAATCCGTTATTTATAAACCGATTTGAAAAGAACTTTTTTTATTTGAAAGAGTATACTACCAGATTGGTCCCATATTTTTTTCAGCATCATCATCATGTGCTTGTATCTACCCACTGTTTGTTCTGTTATTTCATTACTCCGTCATTTATAACTGATTTGAAAAAAAATTTTTTTTTTTTAATATTTTTTGAAAATGGAAAAATTCACTTTCCCCGCCTAGATGGGACTTGAACCCACGACCTCTCGATGTCCGGTCGGTAAATCTTTTTTTATTTGAAAGAGTATAGTTCCAGATTAGTCCCATATTTTTTCATCATCGTCACCATCATCAGCCTGTATCTACATACATAAATGTAATGTTTGGAGTCGGTTTTTTTTTTGTTAAAATATTTTACTATTCGGCATCCACCGATAATCATCGCACTGTTCCGATACGGTTTTTCCCTTAATTGAACGGGTTTAGAGCATACCCCGGTGCTCAACTTCGGGTTGACGGAGGCCAGTGACTTCAAGCCGCCCAGGCGCCACTGACTTTGGCTTAACGACTGTTATCTGGTGACAACAGCCGGGACCAACAGCTTAACGTGCCCTCCGAAGCACGGAAGAGTTTGAGATAGATAAACCCATCCATAGACAGGCTAGGGCCGACGTTGCTTAACTTGCGTGATCGATTAGACTGACGCAAAAAAAATATCTAAACTGTGTATTGATGAGGAGCTCGAAAGCGTCGCTGCGCGTCTCGGTCTAATCGATCACGCAATCTGTCTATGGATGAGTTTATTTATCTCGAGGTCTTCCGTGCTGCGGAGGGCACATTAAGCTGTCGGTTCCGGTTGTTGTCTTTAGACCACAGGTGTTAAGGCAACTCGGTGGCCTTTGGGCGAAACCACTGCCCTCCGTCAGCCCGCAGTTGAGCAGCGTAGTGGAGTATGTTTTAAACCCCTTTCATTGAAGGGAGACCCGTATCCCAATAGTGGAATGAATATGGGCTGATGCAGACATTCCATTTGATTAATTTTGGTCTTTCCAGCATAGACATACAATACGTGATATTGAGAGTGCACAATGTACATGTTTACTTATTTATTAAAACTTATAACCTTTCACTCACACTCACACACACACTCACACACACATACACACACACACACACACACACAAACACACACACACACAACTAAATGTGTTAAACTATTATTCTCCTACACTTTGCTTCATCTCATTATATCAAGTAACATTATGGTTCAAATAAATATTTTTATTAGTATTAATATTTAATATTATATGTAACGAGTGAGAGACACGACATCTCCGGAAATGTAACATCGAATCTTCTTATCGTAAGACATCGCCTTGGAATGCAATACCAGAGCAAAACGACAGATTGATTCAGAATCCAATGTGAGAATATTTCAATTTCGAGCCATGAATTTTTAAATTGCGTCGCTCCCGACGTCCCGACACGATTGCGTGGATCCGAACGTGTCCTAGGAAACAATGTAAAACGCTGTTTGGTACATTCTTTAGTATAAAATTCACCTGAATAGGCGTATAATAAAATATAATCGTTTAGTGATACGGTACGACTATAATTTTTATTCCATTTATGATATTTTTATCTGAATAGTTCTATAAATGATATTACATTTATCATGTTGAATTTTATCATTATATTGATATTTATCAGCTTGACGAGCCTGGTAGTCGAATAGTTAGCAATGGCTCGAGGTCGCGGGTTCGATCCCCACACAAGACAAACATTTGTTTACATGGGCAAGTGTGTATTTACAAAAAAATATATATATTTAAGTATATTATCAGTTGTCTAGTGTATACATATTACAAGCTTTGCACTTAATTTCGGTTTAGATGGCGCTGTATAAAATATCCAGAAATATTTATTATTAATTTGTTGTGTAATTAAAATTAGGATAACTTATAGGATCACTTTGATGTTCATCTGTTTGTCTGTCTGTCTGTCCGTCTATATATAATAGTTTTCCTTGTTTGACACCCGACGTAGAATAGAATAAATATCGGGCAAGTGCGAGCCGGACTTACACATCGAAGGTATCTGGCATTTCATTACCTCTGAAGAAAAAATCTCAATAAAGCAAAATCTAAAAATATTATATTTAGGAAAAAACTAATCTCCGCAATCGGAATGCTTCTATGTACTCTTGGTGGATGGTGACTGACATATCAATAATATTGCCAATTTCCTGACACGGATGTCAGGTGCTAGTACTATGTCACACACACGCTTATGCCACCTGCCACCTATATACTTAGCAGATACGAGATATATAGAACGAGTATGTGAGACAAGACTGCCTATATTATACCACGCATAAACAGCTGCGAAATTCTGCAAGGTAGCGACTTCACTAGTCAGGCTCGATATGTCCTATCTCTCTTTCGCTAGTCGGTATGGCGCACCATGTGTGTTTGTATTTGGCTGTAAAGATCGTTGAGCCTCACTTTGCTTAGGCCGCACTCATCGCGATAACGCGAATATTCGGGTTATCGCGATGTATGTAGCCAAATATTTGCGAATACTTCGACACTTCGGGCACATCGCTTCGCTGTCGGTAAACTCTCGCACATCAAAGGATTTTATCGCGATGAACTTCGCTTGCGCGACCACACTTCAGTTCAGTCGGCCCGCACCTATCGCTCCTAGCGGACGTGTTAAGGCTGGGTGGGATTCAAATTTGAGTTTTTTAAAACCATCTGAGACTTAGATAATAATATTTTAAATTCTGAAAAAAATATATGTGTTAGGTAAGGATCTTGTCTAGTCAAAATCGCATTCAATGTCACGACCTAATCAACTTCACTCGATAAAAAAAATTCCCAAAATCACCCCTTTGTGTTAATGTTTTTTCAATATTGTGACTATAATACTGAACGAATACATTTAATTTTTGTACTCAATTAAAGCTAACAAATAGTTACAGACAAATTCGCAGAGTACGATTAAATAATATATATATTTTTTTTACTGTGTGCAAATTTCCACTAAATATGAGAACGCGGGGGTTCGGCAGCCCATCAGTCGCGTGCTGGCGCTTATAGACGACGGACCTGTGCTCGGTGCCTGCGCATCAGTATTTTTTTTGAAAAATTTGTGTGCTTCAAGTGATTCTTAATGGGCAATAAACAACGTAAGCGAAAGAAGTCGTCCAAAGCAATAAAAATAACTAACAGAAAGAATGCACTGCGAAGATATACAAAGAGGTAAGTACCTTTATGTAGATGTTTGATTTTTAATGTAATGTGGTATTTAATATATTAAAATTAGATTGTTTTATATATTTGTGTTTCATCAAAATCTTTGAACCAAAGCCAACTTAGTTAAAGTAGGGAGCGTAATTGTAAGCTACCCGACTGGGAAATGTACCTCCACCTCACAGAATACCGCAGCCAAATAACAATTCCCTTGAGGGTTGTTGTGTTCTTGCGAGTGAGTGAGGTCACCAGAAAGGAAGGAGATGCTGCGTAGGCAGCGGGGGTGGCGGCGCGCGAGCTGTGTTTTATGTTGCGAGCGTAGCCATATTAGGCTACGGTAACCGCTTCACATCAGGCGGGCCGTATGCTTGTCAGCCACCCGACGTAGTATAAAAAAAGTCTGATTGATAATTTACAAAAATATATTATGGCTAAACTTGCGGCCATCATGCCACAGTATAAGAATATCCAGTAAGTACTAAAGAACGATATGATTTTTGATAATTCATGTTTTGTCTTTATCGGTACATATCTGCCTGGCGTTTTATTGTAGGTCAATGCAGCAGTCTCCAATACCAGACATCATCGCCGAAGTAATTAATATGGACAGCGGCGAATAATCAATCTGTTATCTGCGGATTCAACTGAAAATAGGTAAGTAATTACCATAGATCGAGATAGGTACGCAGCGCTTTTTAAACAGTTTTTTTTAATATGTCCCGTTTATACATATTTGCTTAGTCATGTCAAGTCAGGAGGCGCAACGTACGTACCCAATACTTACGGACTTCTGACGGACAGACTTATCTATACTAATATTATAAATATGAAGAGTTTGTTTGGTTGAACGCGCTAATCTCAAGAACTACTTATTCGAATTTGTAAAATTATTTTAGCGTTAGATAGCCTATTTTTCGAGGAAGGCTAATAGGCTATGTAAGATCACACTACCACCAATAGGAGCGGAGCACCAATGAAAAATGTTGCAAAATGGGAAAAAAATATTCCTTTTGAAAGCTTCCGTTGCATGCGCTGTGTAAACGGTTCAAGTTACGCAATAATTATAACAGAATTATTCATCTTAAAAAGTTCTAATAAAAAGTCAGTGATTGCATATATCTACTCGTTCTTCTTTTAATTTTCTTCTTTTTTTTTTTGCTATCCTTCTTTCAATTAATATCACCCTGCCTTTAGGACTTTTATGTAAAGAGAGGTGTACGACTGAAAATGCGGATTTAATGTTAAACGAAACAACAGCTGCTGAGCTCTTGCTTGGTAACCTCCTTTCAAAGGATTTTTTTTGGTACGACCAATCAATTTCACGCTGACACTATTATAACACTGAACAGTGTTTGTATCATCGTAACCGAAAAATCTGCGTGATTTTGCTGTAATGTATAAAACAATCGTGTAGAAAGACGAATTCTGGATCTATTTCAGCTCTTCGTTGTCATTTCCATCTTTGCTACAAATATTCTTGGTACATACATTCTGCACGGTTAAAAAAATAATTGTGCAATTTTGACATTGCTGTGTTGTGAGAACTTTTAGAGGCTTTGTGATGTATTCTTACATACTGTACAATTTGATTTCTATATTATCAATTTTTTTACATTATTAAGCGATAAAATAATTATTTCAAATGCGTCCATTATTTAGTTCGGTAAATGTCCCGTATAACTTATTATATATTATAGACAGTTATAATTAATATAATATGATAAATTTTCAGGCACATTGATGTTCCGACGTGTAGCTACACAGCTGACGTTTCCAAGAATTCTTTTGAGATTAGATCCAGACGCTCCACTACGAACTAACTTTTACGTAAGAATCATATTTTATTTGATTGCATTTAATATAGTTTTTTTGGGAGTTTATTAATTTAGCATAATAAAAACTATAAAAAAGTTAGATAATGTACATCCAAACAAAATATTATGTTTTATTCCGAAACATGTAATTATTTACCATTATGTTTTAGAAATACTGAGGAGACATCCCTTATCGAGACGAACCCTTGTTTACAAAACGCATCGAAAGGGACGATAACTTCTGGAAAACGCAAATGGAGCAAAAGTTGGTCAAATTTTATATGAAGTGTTTAATGCCAGAAATTGTTGATAGTCGACACGCACGTGGGATAGCATTAAGCACATTGTCCTTACAAGATGACAAGGAAAATGTAAATTATGTAGACTCCCCAGATTTGCCATCACTTGAGCCACACATGCGAAATGTTAATTCTGTAGAGCCTATAGTTCTATCATCTTCTGAACTACAGTCAGATTTGCACCCGGGTACAAGCTCACGAGAAATATATTTTAAACAATTTTAAGAGTAAATAAATATTTTTTATTTAATACTATCTTTTATTTATTTATAATAAAAATGTACAGAAAAACTCTTAAAAGAATCACCATGACATTCATAGTTTTTTAAAAACACCGGGCCTGCCATACGCACATTTATGCCTCCTATATGACAAGTAGGGCATGCAATATTCGCCCGATTTTAGTATTCGAGTTTTACGAATATCATGATTCATACTATTCGAGTTTTACGAGTTTTTCGAATATCTTCTTTATATAGTATAAAATAAAGTCGCAACCGCTGTCTGTGCGCTTAGATCTTTTAAACTACGCAACGGATTTCAATGCAGTTTTCAGCATTACATAAATAAATAATTGTGGACAATTTACACAGCGCCGTCTAGTTCCAAATTAAGCGCAAAGCTACTAGATAAGTGATAAATGTACCTAAATACATTTTTTTTGTACATAAATGCATTTACATAATACTTAAAAAACACCCAGATCTCAACTCAGACTCAGCTCAAATCAAACATTTGTGTGCATAAACATGTCTGTTTGTCTCAACAGACATGTTTATGCACACAAATGTTTGACTTGAGCTGGGATTGTTGGCTGACTCTGTGTGATCTCTGGTTTTCTACCCCATGGTATAGTATTATCATAATCTGGTATCAGAGGGTTTTGTCTCTAATTGTAGGATTTGGTTTAAAATGGCGGATGACGGCATCAGTCATTTATCACCGCGCGCGCAAACCCCCGAGTAGACTTGTGTAGTTCCTGAGTGAGTAGTTCAATTGTACCAGTTCACCATACAAGCCGGTTCTTGTCACTCACTCTTTCTTGTCCCATATAGTTCACTGCGTCATTTAGTTCAATCGAGTGACAAAGAGTAAAAAGAACGGAAATACATAAAGCGTACGAGCTAGAATAAGAGAGATACGTTGTAATGTCAAAATTGCTAGCGATAGAGAGCGAAAAGGACGGAAGATTCTGAAATTGTTCGAGATAAAACGAAACAGATAGTTTCGTGCGTGATTGACTGACCGAATTAGAACTCTAAGGTTAAGGACAGAAGAACCGTAAGCTGTTAGCGAAAATATGCTATAGTAGTAAAGATACAAGGCTCAATTTTTATATTAATTATTATTTTAACCACTAAATAATTTCTTTTTACTCAAGGTTGACAGTCCTAAGCCTGTGAAAAGTTTGAAGGAAAATCAATATTTGTAAGGGAATTTATAAAATACCTAGCTTTCGCCCGCGGCTTCGCTCGCGTGATATGCGGGGCAAACACGTGTTTACTCATTAATCAATAGAAGAACTCGTGTAAAATTTAGGATAAAATAGTCAATCACATTTGCCCATATAAACCAACTAATCTCGTTTTCCCAAACAAACTCTGGACCTCCGTTTCACCCTCTTAGAGGTAAAATTTGAAAAATCTTTTTAAGTAATTCGTGTCCACCACGTTACATTTTCAAGTCGATGCCATTGTTGTAATTAACGTCCCAGAAAACCATAGAATCAACACCCATAATGATATTATGACATTTCAACCCCGTTTCACTCTTACAGAGTTGTCACGTCGGCTATGTAGGATTGTTAAATAGTTGTTTTTTCGTATCATCTAAGCCTTTCTTCTACCGTGTTGGTATAGGCCTCCTTCAGTCTTCTCCACTCTGATCTATTTTGGGCCACATTTATCCAGTTCGTGCCCACTAACTTCACGATGTCGTCCTTCCATCGCATTTGTGGTCACCCGACAGGTCTTTTTCTGTCCCAGGGTCTCCATTCCAGAACCGTTCTGCACCACGAGTCCGACTTTCTGGCTATATGTCCAGTTTTTTCGTTCAGTGTTTTTTCGTAACCTATGACGATTTTCGGACTTTTTCACCTCATTTTTGACAATTCAACTCCATCGCACCCCAATAGGGGATGATGGTCAAATTACCGCCCTACGGGTACAATAAATAACAATAATAGGTAATTTCTGGGATAAAAACTATCTTAGGTATGTCCTTTCCCAGGACTCAAGGTATCTCTCAAGCAAATTTCATCTAAATCGGTCCAGCGATTTAAGCGTGAAGAGGTAACAGACATTCTGTCGCATTTATAATATTACTTAGTATGAATTGGCGTTCCAAAAACCCGTAAAAACGACAAATATATTGATTTATAGACATTTCAACCTCATCGCACTTCTATAGAGGATGATGATCACGTTAGCCACGTTGAATTTTAAAATCGTTGTTGTTTTCGTAATCAGCCCCCTTACCACCATCTCATAGTGCGATTCAATAACTGAATACAATGCTTATTTATACCAATGAATAAGCGACTCTATTCCATTTGAAATAGAGTCGCTTATTCATTGGTATGGATAAGCATTCTGTCCAGTTATTGAATCGCAATAAGAGATGGTGGTAAGGGGGCAGTGACCCGATAAACCATAAAAACAATACCCATGACGATTTTCAGACTTTTTGACCCCATTTTACCCTTTTAGGGGTTGACATTTTCAAATCGATGCTATTTTTGTAATTGATGTCTCAGAAAACCAAACTAAGAATCAACACCAATGTTGATATTATGACATTTCAAGCCCATTGCATCCCCACAGGGGGGATTTTATGTCACGTCGGCTACGTTTGATTAGAAAATAGTTAGTATTTTCGTAATCAGCGACCAGATAAACTATAAAAACCATACCCGTGACGATTTTCAGAATTTTTCACCCTATTGAACCCCTTTAGGGGTTGAATATTGAAAAATCCTGAAACACATGTTTACTCATTTATCTATAGAAGTACTCGTGTAAAGTTTCGAATAAAATAGTCCAACTAATCTCGTTTCCCCATACAAACTTTGGACCCCCGTTTCACCCCCTTAGGAGATGAATTTTGAAAAATCCTTTCTTAGTGTACCCCTAGATGTCATAAAGAACCTACGCGCCAAATTTGAAATCGGTAGACCCAGCGGTTTGGGCTGTGCGTTGATATATCAGTCAGTCAGGACTTTGAATTTTATATTTATAGATTTAATTTGTTATACTTATTTAATACAAAAATACAATGTCATCAAAATGATGCAATAGAACTGAGAAGAATGTAGAAGGAATCAGTCAATAGAACTACTGAGTCGATTGAATCAAAGATACATTGAACTAAACTGAACTAGTGAGTCAAAAGAACTACAGAAGTAATTGAACTAAATGAACTAGATGAGTGATATAGTTCATTTGCGTCAAAAGAACTGCATCTCTCTTTTCAGTTCAGTGAACTGTTTTGCGCAAGTCTACCCCCGAGAACGATCGGATACACGCACAGATCAAAAAGCTGCGATCGCAAATTTTGTTGCTATCATTTTACTAGTTATTTAATATCCAATTTTATACTATTCGAAAAACTCAGAAACCTCGAATACTAAGTTTATAGTATTCGAATATTAAACAAGGGCGAATACTCGAATAAAACGAATACTCGAATACTCGAATTGCATGCCCTAATGACAAGAAAGATGAACAATGGATTCTGCTGTAATATTAGTTTCCTTTTCTAATATCTCAAGTCAAATCTAGGAAACGCGAACAGGTTGTTATTTTTTTTTTATATTCTATACCTAACCTACATTACTTATTATTTACGAAACTCTTGTCACTACTATAAAAATATAAAAGTGCATTTCTGAAGTTTTAAAATTAACTAGTTACTGCTTATTCCTATACTGTGTGACCGGGCGGGGTGACGCGAGTTCATCGCGCCGCTGCCTCCGCGTGAATAAGTTCGCGCGGTGCCGGCAACGCTGAATGCCTACTTTTGCACGACTACCTAGCCTTAAGTGTAATTACAGTGTATAATATAGCTGAAGTGTAATAATAAAATCGTTGGGCCCGTGTTTCCATCCAGTCAACTCAGTTTACGCTACGCCCAACGATTTTATTATTTTGTATGATCAATGCCTTAGACTGATGAGGGAGAGGGGTGTGATGACTGAAACCTCGGACCTACCGAATTATTTTATAGCTTTTAGTACATTACTTTCAATAAAACCGTTTAAATTAAAAATGTTTTTTTCATAATTTTTATTAGATGACATAAATGTAAAAATAATTATTTGCTGCCATAAAATAGGTACAGAGTAACCGCGGTCCATGTTGTTTTTTGCGTTCGTACATCGCGATAAACTTACAACGCGCTTTATGTGGCCGCGAAGATTCGCCGTAGACCGAATACGAAGTTTATCGTCCGAATGTTATCGCGATGAGTGCGGCACAAAGAGGCGTCTCCCGACAGCGACAGCTGCGCCGTCGCCGCGTCCATGACAGATTCTTATACGAAATCTTCTATTAACTTCTGCTGTCCTAGTATATGAACTTAATTTGATTTAATGAAATTAAGAAAATAGACAAAAACAGTTACAGGGGCAAGAGAAAATGGTAAATTAATTGGTCTTAATGCCTTACCAATGAATATCAAGCTCCTCACAAATATATTTATTTTAGAAGTTTTCCCCCTTTAAAAATAACTGCCATAGATACTGACACCAATATAATTTTTCTGTAAAATTTACGTCTATTATCACCTCTAATTATTTCAGATTTTTGCTTCATAAACTTCGCAGATAATGGGAACCGTATTTTTTTGCGGTCTGCATAAAACGGCGGATGGACAATGCGAGTTCCAAAATCGGATTCCTAAAAAGTAACATCATAATCTATAGTATATGAGACATGTACACAGAGTTGACATACTGCACCGATATGATTGGCGACATGCGTGCCTTTCTCGGGATGTCGGTCGCGTTCACGGCTCTAATAAACATAACAAAGCCACCCCGCGTAGAATAGTTCCTTATCATCGTCCAGTGATGATATATCTAATTAAATTACACCGTATTTGTCGTATATTGTTATTGCGATGTGTAAAAAACATTATATAGAAAGTGACGTATACCACACTTACGCAGTGTGGACATACTAACGAGCAATAGAGACGCAGAGAACGCAAGGCACAGGAGTCGATTTAATACGAAAAAATTTTGAGGACATAAAACATATACAACGCATAAAACATATTGTTTTCATCAATCCTTATTCATCCCACTGCTGGGATACGGGTCTCCTCTCAATCGAGGAAGTCTAGAGCATACTCCACCACATAATCGGGGTTGGCGGAGGCCAGTGTTTTCATGCCGCCTAAAGATCACTGACTTGTCTTAACGGCTGTCGTCTAATGACAGCAGCCGGGACCAAAGGCTTAACGTGCCCCTACAAGAAAAAGCGTGTACCTACAAGATGTTTTTATATTTTGCGTGAATATAAAACTAAATATACAACAGAAAATTTACTCAATAACTCAAATCAAATCAACATCTACCCAGAAACTTCGGTGACTTTATTGATTCTTGTACATATACAAAATCATCATCATCATCATTACGTCATTTTAGTCTCCACTACAGGAGCACGAAGCACGACCCTCCGTCCGTCCGTCGTCATCCGTCCCAGACAGAAGGAGGATTTGGCCTACACTCCCCACGCTGGTCAGACGGGTTGGGGAGGCCTGATCGATGTTTTATAATGTATTTCCCTTAGTCGTCCTGTACGACATCCACGGAAAGAGACGGAGTGATTCTATTCTAGTCTGCCGGAAACCACACGGCGACATATACAAAGTAAAACTAGAAAAATTTTATTTCACATTTCTCTTTGTCTATTTTCCAGGTACGATTTTCCTTTCTTATTTATTTTTTCACTTAAAATTTTTCTTTCATTCCCACAATGCTGCAAATGTATTTACTTTGACTAAAGTATAGAAACAATTTAAATTCAATTTATGTAGTTAATTTGGCACACAAACAATTACCTGCCTTACAAAAAGAAATTAATATTCCAGCTTTATCGTTTTGATTCTTCAAAGAACTTAAGTAGTACACTTATTAAATATAATATAATAATGTGTACTTGTTTACTTAGACGATTTTATTCTTTCGTTTCTTGCAGTCTTCGAATATCCACAGTGAGACCGAGACCCTCAGATTAATAATAGGTTCCGCTGTGCTCTATCTAGATAGAGCTGTCTGTCCTCGATGCTCCCTATCAACATATTCCCATTTGTGTGCTATGAACAATAGCTAGTGACAAGTGAATATGTTGACTCCTTATTCGAATTAGATACTTTTTATCGTCCGTCAAAACCAGCTATTTGGTATGAAAATTACTTGATATAAATAATGATATTTGTTTTAATAGCTTCATAAATGTTAGTTTTCATACAGCCAATATCACAGTTTTCTGCTAAAAGTAGAAAGTTAATTGATTCAGGTGTATTTTGCAGGCATGAACTAATTGGTGGCGGAAGCACGCAAAGTAGTGTAAGCGTGTAAAGTAGAAACACTACAATACTTCAGAGCATAATATTCTAGAGCTATATAGCCCTAAATTATGATACGAGCACAGCAGCCTGTCCTCAACGTCTTTTGCTGAACGATATCAATCGCGAACGCGAACTGCCACGTAAACACTTTTATTCTGTCGAGTTCAGTTCAACAAATGAAACAACATTGTTGTCGACTAGACATAGTTTAGCTAGAATCTCGCTAGAAAGACTCGACTCCGCTGTGTAATTTGTTGCCGTATTCTATTCGTAAGTTTTAACGTGGAAACGTTTTTAAAAGGCTGTCATACTGAGGTCGCGCCAGAGTTAGCGATGAAACGAAGATTCAAATCAAATCAAATCAAAATATCTTTATTCCTTGGACTCTATAAAGCACTTAGAAACGTCATACAAATTAAATATAAGAACATGTTTCTAAATCATTACTACTCTAAATCCGCAGAGCTTAGATTCACTTTCATCACACTATCTTGTTTTATCACTATCTTGAGAAGAACTGGCAAGATTCAAGGTTTGTACCGCCAAGTGTTGTATATATTTTGAAAATAGACAATGTCCTTACGATGTAGTGCACGCGCGTCGTGCACGCGTGAAATACACTCCGCGCGACTAATGAATTTGTAGGTACGTTGTCGTGTAGATATAGAAGTGCTCTAAAAAGTAAGTTAAATAGAAAATAGTATAAGCTTTAGAGTAAAAGGCTGTGCCAGATGACAAATTACAAAACGTTATAAAATCGTTTGTTTTAAGTTATGCCACGTATTAACAAGAGTATGAAGCGCTAGCGGCAGCGGGAAAGGATCCGAGCGCTAAGACCTATTCGTAATAAATTAATTTATAATACTTGGGACCATGAACAACGTTTCCACGCAAAAAATGTTACGGTAGTGTAGCGATACTACCCACCCTATTTTTTTTATACAACTAAGGTAGCAAACATGCACACGATCAGTCTAATGGTAAGCAGTCATCCCAGCCTAAGGACGCTCGTATTACCAGAGGTATCACTCACGCGTTGCCGAGTCTTTCAACTCATTGTATGGTGCGAAGTTCGGACAACGATTTTCTTGAAGAACTCGATGCTGTAGCCTGTTGGGAAAACTTCGTCAGGTAAGTTAGCGGCATCTTAAAACTATCATTAATCTACGGTCAGATCGCATCAATAAAAATTACAGACGTATTCAGGCTGCTGTAGACTCCGGACTGAAAGAAAAATGGAAAATGTTATCGCTTTGTTAAACCTCTCTTTGGAAAGAAACTCGACGTTAATAGGTAGGCAGCATCACATGCAATGTAAATTGACTTCGATTGCAGAGGCTATTGAAACTCTTACGGCCTACTGTGACTTACTAAGAACCGCTCAGTCTCTTTACAATCTTGCAAATAGCTTTCTGAATCGTAAAAAAGCTCTTCTTTTCTAAAAAGTGACCCTTCGTTGTAATAAATTGTACCTAATGAATTTAAATAAAGCCCTTCAGCGGGGAACGTCGTTTCCGGAAAATGTACCCTTTCAAATTGTCTTATCAATAAATTGTTATCGCAGCTCGAGTACTCTCTAGATTGTTGTTTTAGACCTTCGGGTTGAAATGTCTTCAAGCTTACCGCGACATTCTCAAAATGTTTGATGATATTTTATGTATTTTTATTTTAATAAAGTATTTTTATTATATGAGGTGTAAGTGTCTCACCACTGCCTTTATAAAGCCAATCTCATAAGTACCTTATGCACCGTTAGGCAAACGAAGCTCTGGCGATAAGGTAGGGCATGTCGAGCCAGATTGGGGAAGTACCTCCACGCCACAGAAGACTGCAGCCAAATAACAATATTCTTGACAGTTGTTGCGTATCTGTGAGTGAGTGAAGTCATGCAAAAAGATGCTGTGCTAGCAGCGGGAGTGCAATACTCCTTGTATTCCGAGTATAGCTACGGTAACCCTTTTATATCAGGCCGTACGCTTATGATATATTATGATACCCGTCGTGTTATAAAAAAAACTTGTAAATAATTTCCATCTCTCAGATTGCCAAATCTATTAATATTTTTTAACGGCTGCTGTTTTTTTTTCTTCTGATTAAATTCGTAGTGAGTTGCAGCGCAGTCTTAATTATACCCCTGATACTATAGTCAACTTTGCTGTTTATGGTGACCTTGATGGTTGATTCTTGCTACACAGAAGACATAGCTGCGGATATGTGTGATGACGATCTGGGTCTAAGAAAATTGCTCTAAATTCACTATGAAACAATCGGTTCGCTGTTAATAATAAGCACTAACCGCTGTCGAATAAATAAGTTGAAGAGTCAACTGAATTTCTCCGGGGTAATCTCTAGAACATCTAATTCAATTTTAATGACATTTTCACATATTTTTTATATACTATACAATACACAATACTTTTTTATATAATATATAATACTGTTTACAATTCTGTGCATCACAAAATACCTTTTAATCCGGAAATATTTAAGCTTCCTGTGTGAATTCCTGTATGAATTAATTTGAAAATTGCGTATCTAGTATACTATAATAAAATTGAATTAGCGTTGAGTAGATACAGATGATAATGATGATGACAATTAGTGCAGCCTAAACCCTACGTACTATGATATGTGGCAAACTTTACCATGCGGGCAAAGTCACAGAAATTTTGTTATTTTATACAATAAACTAGCTGCCCGCCCCGGCTTCGCACGGGTAGAAAGTGTTGTTTTCTTTTCCTCACAATTTTTATGTACATAAGAACCTTCCTTAAACCTTAACGAAAATATTAAAATAAAAATTTGCAGAATTGGTCGAGCCGTTCTTGAGTTATGCGCTAAGCAACATTCATTTTAATATAGGACCACCTGGAAAATGTACCCTCTCAAACGAATAAGAATTATTAAAATTGCTGTACAATTGACGGAGAAATCATTGAATTTAAAAAAATACATACAGTCGAACATAGAACCGCCCTACAGGTACAATAAACAACAATAATAGGTAATTTCTGGGACAAAAACTATGCCCATAGTCGCCTTGTACGACATCCACGGGAAGAGACGGAGTGATTCTATTCTAGTCTACCGGAAACCACACGGCCGTAAGAAGGAAGAGTGGTATACGCGGAATAAATACAGTTTCATCGGCACCACTCCCAGTGAGAATCTCAGCTTCAATTATACATATTTCGCTGCTAAACATTGACTTTACTTCAGGAAGGAGATCTTCCCCAAATATTAATAATATTTTTGAAAACTCTTGGGCACGTAAAGTTCTATCTACAGCTTCTACTGCCTTATTGTTTTTTTTTTCGCATTCATCTGAAACGATTAGACAGCAATCCTGAAACATTTTCGCTTTGTCACAGTTTCGTGTCACAAAGCATGTCGGTGTTTCCGTTCTGCATAAATCGAGTATAATATTGAACATTGTATTTGCGTCATTCCGCCTAGAAGTAATATATGGCTGCAATACCTGGCGATGCTGCTGTGCGATATTATTTTGGCGCCTGATTTCAGCGATGATTGCTCTCGTCAGGTATGTTTTTCCAGTCCTTCCTGAAGCATCTAAGAAAAACAGTTTCCCCTCGTTGTTTAAAAGACTTTGCATCACAAAATCTTGCTACATAGCGTCTTCTGGTTTGTGCGAATTTAAACCAAACGTTCCATTTCAATTTTAGCGTACACGTCTATAATAAACTGACTAAATAGACCACGTTACCTTTGTAAATAAAATAAAACGATTGCGTCTAACTTGTAGCAGGTAAGCATAAAATAGCACTGCGCGGTTATTTTTTTACAATACAATCAATATTTAGTTAAACTATTTATTGTTTTTTTAAGTAGCTTTTTTAGTTATATTTGCTATTATAGCGTGTTTTTTAGTAATTTTTTTAAACTATAATTTATTGTATACACCATGTTGTTTATGCAAATAAATTTAGCTTTGTTCTGCATCAGGTGTTCCAAATATTGGATTTTTGTACCTCAATAAAAAATACTCATCAGGCTGAACAACTTTTGCTAAGGCGTCATTTTTATATTTCTTATAGTTTAGCTGAACCATTATGGTTCTGTATCAGGTGTTCCAAATCTAGGATTTTTATACCTCAACAAAAAATACTCATCAAGTTGAACAACTTTTGCAAAGGCGTCAATTTTATATTTCTTATAATTTACCGTAACCATTATGGTCCTGCATCAGGTGTTCCAAATCTTGGATTTATATGCCTCACCAAAAATTGCTCATCAGGCTGAACAACTTTTGCTAAGGCATCATTTTTATATTTTTTATAGTTTAGCTGAACCTTTATGGTTCTGCATCAGGTGTTCCAAATCTTGGATTTTTATACCTCAACAAAAAATGCTGATCAAGTTGAACAACTTTTGCTAAGGCGTCAATTTTATGTTTCTTATAGTTTACCGGAACCATTATGGATCTGCATCAGGTGTTCTAAATCTTGGATTTTTATACCTCAACAAAAAATACTCATCAGGCTGAACAACTTTTGCTATTGCTTCATTTTTATATTTCTTATAGTTTAGCTGAACCATTATGGTTCTGTATCAGGTGTTCCAATCTTGGATTTTTATACCTCAACAAAAAATGCTGATCAAGTTGAACAACTTTTGCTAAGGCGTCAATTTTATATTTCTTATAGTTTACCGAAACCATTATGGATCTGCATCAGGTGTTCTAAATCTTGGATTTTTATACCTCAACAAAAAATACTCATCAGGCTGAACAACTTTTGCTAAGGCGTCATTTTAATATTTCTTATAGTTTAGCTGAACCTTTATGGTTCTGCATCAGGGTGTTCCAAATCTTGGATTTTTATACCGAGATGGAAATTTCGTGTCAACGTTTTCAAATAAATGCCATTTTCGTAATTGACTTCTCAGAAAACCATAGAATAAACACCCATATTGATATTATGACATTTCAACCCCATCGCATCCCCACAGGAGTGCTCTTGTGTCACGTCGGTTATGTTAGATTATAAAATAGCTGTTGTTTTCGGAATCAGCGACCCGATAAACCATAAAAACAATACCCTTAACGATTTTCAGACGTTTGCACCTCATTTCATCCCTTTAGGGGTTGAATTTTGAAAAATCCTGAAACACGTGTTTACTCATTTATCTACAGAAGTGCTCATGTAAAGTTTCGTATAAAATAGTCCAACTAATCTTGGTTCCGCATACAAACTTTGGACCCCTGTTTCACCCCCTTAGGGGTTGAATTCTCCAAATTCCCGTCTTAGTGAGCACCTACGTCCTAAAAGGAACCCCCTTGAAAAAATTGACACTCTTAGCACTTGTAGTTTCTGAGATTTCGTGATGAGTGAGTGAGTGATTTACTCTTTTATATATATAGATTAAACTCAAGTCTATTTGGTGCCATAGTTGATACACTTGAAGGCAAATTGAGTTACTAACTTTATCAATATTAGAATAACTGTTCCCAATGGAGCTTCGAGAGGACCCGTTTGTATTCTTTGACGAAATTTTAGCAGAAGGCCCAATTTCTCGATCGGCAGAATAAGATAACAATGTCGTTGAGTCCATAGATTTAAATACCACTAGATGACGCAAATCCAGAGCAAGTCGAAGTGGCAGTCAAAATCCGATGTTTCCAGCTCCTACTAAATTCGTTGTAAGTTGTAAAGCAGCCTTGTTGTACCTCAGGGACTGCAGTGAACTTCAATGTTTCTTGCCTTTATAGTAGCGGCTACACATGACACACAGAAGTATCTATGTTGAAATCGAAGTGTGACTGTGTGCAGGATATGGACGTGTCTTGTATATATCAATACTAGCTGTCCCGGCGAACTTCGTACCGCCTAACAATCAATGAATGTCGTGGTACATATTAGCTGAACTAAATTTATGATTTTATGGAATTAAAACAATGAATAGTAGAAAATAATAGAGAAGCTCGATGGCGTCATTGCGCGTGTCAGTCTAATTGAACACGCAAGTTAAGCAACGTCGACCGTAGCCTGTACACGGATGGGTTTATATTACCTCGAGCTCCTCCATGATTCGAAAGACACGTTAAGCCGTCGGTCCCGGTTGTTATCATTAGCTCATCTTGAGCTCCTCCGTGCTTCGGAAGGCACGTTAAGCCGTCGGTCCCGGTTGTTATCATTAGCTCATCTTGAGCTCCTCCGTGCTTCGGAAGGCACGTTAAGCCATCGGTCCCGGTTGTTATCATTAGCTCATCTTGAGCTCCTCCGTGCTTCGGAAGGCACGTTAAGCCGTCGGTCCCGGTTGTTATCATTAGCTCATCTTGAGCTCCTCCGTGCTTCGGAAGGCACGTTAAGCCGTCGGTCCCGGTTGTTATCATTAGCTCATCTTGAGCTCCTCCGTGCTTCGGAAGGCACGTTAAGCCGTCGGTCCCGGTTGTTATCATTAGCTCATCTTGAGCTCCTCCGTGCTTCGGAAGGCACGTTAAGCTGTCGGTCCCGGTTGTTATCATTTAATGACAGTCGTTAAGTCAGTGGCCTTTAGGCGGTTCGAACACACTGGCCTCCGCCAACCCGCAGTTGAGCAGCGTGTTGGAGTACGCTCTAAACCCCTTCGGTTGAGGGAAGACCCGTATCCATAAAAACTGAAGATTTCATAAAAATAAAGGATTTCCTTATTGTTAAATTTAAAAAAAAAAACGTTTTGTTTTATTTTTTTTAGTTTTGAAATAGGTTTTATCATTTTGGTGATTTGTAATTGTCATTTCTTTTGATGTTTACTCTGATTTGATTCTTGCGCTCGAACCCCATGGGAAAAGCGTTTTCACCCCTATCGATTTGACATTTTTAAATTTTCATAACAAATCACAGACAACTTTCGCGACATAATATAAGTGACACCAATCGATTTGACGTTTTGATATTTGACAACCAATAAATATCGTAATCCCTTTTTCACCTGACACTTTCATTTGTATGGGAAAATGTTTTTTCTTTTATTTTATTTTTTCGAGAATTTTCCAATGTTTTTAAGAGTTATTCTGCTATTCGGGACGGAAACAAATCCAACAAATCAAAAACCATGGCAATCGGTCCAGCAGTTCTCGAGTTATAAGTGTTGTAACAAACACGACTTTCTTTTATATATATAGATTAGTTGGGTGACGTAGCCAAATGACTTTAAAATGGCGGCGTAACGAGTTATTTGGTCCTTTGACCATCCAGAGGTGTAATTAAAATTTGAATTTTGATTTGCTTTGAATTGATTTAAATTGCCTCCCACTATAGAAGCTTGCCAATCCAGCATGGTGGAGTACGCTCTAAATCCTTTAGAATGAGGGAACCCGTATCCCAGCAGTCGACTGTTAAGGGTTGATGCAGATGGAAGCTTTAAAGATATATTCGCGTTATATAGATATCGCTGGTTCGCACACTTATCATCAATACATATAATAAAACAGTAGGAACCGCGTGTCTGTACATTTGATAAAATTAACAAAAAATTAGTGTGGGGGGCGATAAAAAAAGAGTAACAGAACACAAAAAAGTTTTTTTTAATTTTTTTGTCTGTCTGTCTGTCTGTATGTACTCGCTAATCTTTAAAACTACTGAACAGATTTTTACGCGGTTTTCACTAAAAGATTAAGGTCATCCCTGAGCAACATATAGGCTTTCTTTCATCGAAATCTGATGTCAGATTAAAAAGTTATCGTCATTTAAAGTTTAAAGAAAATTTTTCTTTATAGAAAATCACACATCACAAAATCTAAGAAACTACAAGTGCTAGGAGTCTCAAATTTTGTATGGGGGTTCCTTTCAGGACGTAGATGCTCACTAAGACGGGAATTTGGAAAATTCAACTCCTAAGGGGGTGAAATGTGGGTCCAAAGTTTGTATGGGGAACCAAGATTAGTTGGACTATTTTATACGAAACTTTACACGAGATCTTCTGTAGATAAATGAGTAAACACGTGTTTCAGGATTTTTCAAAATTCAACCCCTAAAGAGGTGGAATGAGGTGCAAACGTCTGAAAATCGACATGGGTATTGTTTTTATGGTTTATCGGGTCGCTGATTCCGAAAACAACAGCTATTTTATAATCTAACATAATCGACGTGACACAAGAGCTCTCCTGTGGGGGTGCGATGGGGTTGAAATGTTACAATATCAATATGGGTGTTGATTCTATGGTTTTCTAAAATGTCAATTACGAAAATGGCATCGATTTGAAAACGTGGACACGAAATTTCCATCTCGGTATAAAAATCCAAGATTTGGAACACCTGATGCAGAACCATAATGGTTCAGCTAAACTATAAGAAATAAAAAAATGACGCCTTAGCAAAAGTTGTTAAGCCTGATAAGCATTTTTTTTTGAGGTATAAAAATCCAAGATTTAGAACACCTGATGCAGAACCATAATGGTTCAGCTAAACTATAAGAAATATAAAAATGACGCCTTAGCAAAAGTTGTTCAGCCTGATGAGTATAAATGGTTTAACAAAATATTGATTGTATTGTAAAAAAAATAACCACACGCAGTGCTACTTTTATTCTTACCTGCTACAAGTTAGACGCAATAGTCTTATTTATTTTATCTTCTACTATATAAAAATAAGTCGGGTTTTCCTTCCTGACGCTATAACTCCAGAACGCACGAACTGATTTCCACGGTTTTGCATTCGTTGGAAAGGTCTCGGGCTCCGTGAGGTTTATAGCAAAGAAAATTCTGGAAAAATTTGAAAAGAAAAGCGGGAAAATCTTTTTTCACATACAGCGCCATCTGGTGGCGAAACGGAGTTCGCCGGGTTTGCTAGTATATATATAAAATAATATATAAAATACTATATATATATAAAATAAATAAAAACTCTTGCGTCTAACTTGTAGCACTCGATTTATATATATATAGAACTGACTAACCAGACCACGTTAACTTTATGTATATATATATATATATATATATATATTTATTTATTTATATATAAGGTTAACGTGGTCTGTTTAGTCAGTTTTATATAGACGTGTACGCTAAAATTGAAATGGAACGATTGGTATATATTCGCACAAACCAGAAGAATGCGTGCATTTGCGGGATGCTATGTAGCAAGATTTTGTGACTCAAAGTCTTTTAAACAACGAGGGGAAACTGCTTTTCTTAGATGCTTCAGGAGGGACTCGAAAAACATACCTGACGTGAGCAATCCTCGCTGAAATCAGGCGCCAAAATAATATCATACAGCAGCATCGCCAGGTATTGCAGCCATAATATTACCTCTAGGCGGAAGGACGCAAATACAATGTTCAATATTCTACTCGATTTATACAGAACGGAAACACCGACATGTATTGTGACACGAGACTGTGACAAAGCGAAAATGTTTCAGGATTGCTGTCTAATCGTTTCAGATGAATGCGAAATGGCCAACAATGTCGAGGATTAGTAACGCTTCAGGTCTTTTCATATTAGCTCCCGAAGGAAAGACTCCCTTCATTTATTTTATATTTTTTTTTTAAACTATGGTGACTATCTTAAATAAAAATAATAATTTGTTGACTTTTAACGTATAATACTGCCCCAAATATTATCTTATGTATCTACTTTAGTTCGTATTTGTAATAATATGCCGGAATCATAAAGTCCACGCGAACGAAGTCGCGGGCAGCTAGTACTATAATAAATATGTTATATCTAGTAACCTCTAAGTCTGCGGTCGCTACATTTAGTAAGGGTACTTAGAAACTCTTCACGAAAAGATATTAGATGGGTAGTACTTAGGTAATTGTTCGTCCCAAAATAACTGTTCATAAACAAGCCACTTGATACTAGTCGCTCGTCGCGAACTGAGACCTCGCGATATTTTTTTTCGAATCGGTTTCAATATAATAATATATAACAACTAAACTGATGGAAATGATGCCGCAGGAAAACGTGATTTATATGTACATGACATGTGCGTATCAATTAAGTTTGTACTAAGACGAAGCATTGGGAATTTTGAAGTCGGGAATCTGGATTTTTCTTAGCTATTACAAAATATACGAATGTGATTTGTGACTACCTGATTCTTCATGAAATGAGCTTTAATTTAACAGTTGCTGTTACACGAATTGTTAACTTTTAAAGTCTAGTGTTTTCAAGACGCCTAAAGGTTGGACTTGGTCGAACTCTAGATAATATAAACCCATCCATGGATAGGCTACGGTCGACGTTGCTTAACTTGCGTGTTCAAAGACTGACACACGCAATGACGCCATCGAGCTCCGCAATTTCACTTCGCTCCCTCGATGAAAAATACATAATTTTCGGGCCCCGTACCCACTTATCAGATCACTGATTGTCTGTTAAAATTTACATCTCAATCGCGAAGTGACTACTTCGATGTTATCCATCTGTATAACAATTCAGTCACAAATGAAATTAGGCTCTGTGATTTGAATACATTGTGACATTTTTTAGTACAAAGAGCTATTTTTAGGTACAAAAGAGACACTTACTGCATACTAATTATCCGAACATAGCATACTTAAACTAGATAAAGCCCGCAACTTCGTTCTTGGCATTTTGGATGTGTATGTTGATGACTTGATCAAAATGTTATTAATAAGGATGATGAATATTATAAGAAACTTTATTTTGGACACTGCAATTCTGGGCGACAAAAGTCCGTAACAAAATTATAAAACGGCGACGATGGCTTAAAAACTTAAAACACGTGGTAGCATGTGGAGGAGATAGGTTCTAGAACGGAGGCCGCGTGTGTAGCAACGAAGTGTTGAACTACCCCTGTCTAGATAGGCCGATGACCTAGAAGTAAAAATCGACTAGAAGTGGCTGAATGCGGAAAGCGAAAAGTTGGTTTTCGTTAGAAAGCTTTGGGGAAGGCCTACTCGTACATCCAATCAATCAATCATTCAAGTTGAACACTTGCTAAACTGAGTCTGATGTGACATATCATAGGAAAAACTAACTAAGTCTACGGTAAAATCTTCTATGTTTTCTGAATTTTGCATAATTATTATAGTTGGGGCTGAAGTATTCAAAGTTATTTTCAAAAGAGCATCAACCGCACCTTTGCGTAATTCGATCGCCTATTTAATTATTTATTTATTCGAATACAGTCCTATTTGCAACATTAAATGACTTACATTCCATCAGCATGTGCAAGTTTTAGCTTCGCTTTTGTTTTATTTCAGTCTGAGTTTCGAGGTTTTTTTTTTGGTTACTGTATAAGTTTGTCAAGTCTTCTATATAAAAATGTGCTAAAATTCTATTTCACGAACATTAATGAACCTTGTTTTAAATATGCCGTTCATGACCTGTCATGGATACAATTTGTGGCGCTATCTCGTAGAAACTGTACAATTTTTTTTTTTCGGGACAATAAGCAGCTGTTGCTATTCTGTGCGCCCTAAACTAGAACTATGTAAAAAATCTATACATACTTATATTCATTTTGCCACTCTACACATCAAAATATTTTTAAGTTAATTTATTATTTTGTGGTGTAAGGGGTTCATCAACATATTTGAACCAATGCCAACCTCACCTGCACGTGGTGCACCCTGTTAACTTACAAACGAGGCTCTGGCGAAAAGATAGGTTGGGCATAGCGTATTTTTTAAGTAGCCCGACTGGGGAAGTACCTCCATCTCACAGAATGCCGTAGCCAAATAACAATTCCCTTGAGGGTTGTTGTGTTCCGACGAGTGAGTGAGGTCACCAGAAAGAAAGGAAGGAAGGAGTATAGGCTGGCAATGGGTTGGCGACCACTTGGTGTTACTCATCTCCATGGCGCGGTGGTGATTAGGTACTTGTTTTTTTTTTTATATACTACGTCGGGCGGCAGACAAGCATACGGCCTTTCTGGTGACCTCACTTACTCGCAGGAACACAACAACCCTCAAGGGAATTGTTATTTGGCTGCGGTATTCTGTGAGGTGGAGGTACATTCCCCAGTCGGGTAGCTTACAATTACGCTCCCTACCTCTCTTTTCGCCAGAGCTTCGTTTGTCAGTCAGCAGGGCGCACTGCGTGCAGGTGAAGTTGGCTTTGGTTCAAAGTTGTTGATGAACCACTTACACCCCTAAAACTTTCCGTCAGGTGACCCACGTGCTCGTTTGCCCCCATCTCACATAAAAAAAAATATCCATTCTCTCAAACATTGTGTGGTAAAACCACGAGGCCAAGCCAATTATAAAATAAAATACCAAATAAAGCCAATAAAGCCAGTGGCGAATATTTAATATATCGACACATTAATTAACTGCACAACGGAATAGTTCCGGAGCCATTGATCAAATGTGGTTCCTGAATCAATGTTTTTATGTTTACGACAACCAATAACTACGACGTGATCCGGGCCCGATTAAAAAGTACCGCAAAAATTATTCATGTACAACTAAAAGCACGTCAACCTTGACACTTCGACCTTTGAACCATACTTAGGCCGTTCATTCCACGACTTAAGAGCTCGAGTAGAAAACTCCTCTGGAACAATATACTACGTGACCACTTCGGCTCCAATGTCGGAATAGTTCCCTGCCCATGGTGAGCGTTGTTATTGATGTCCAAATTGTTATCCAATTTAATTTAGCAATTTTTTTCCAAGCAGTAGAAACTTTGATGGCGTTTTTCCATAGTTGTACGGATGATAATTCTTTACGTGTGTCGGTTTGTGTGACGAATTCATCGACGCCGCGGCCTACTCTGGCTTTACTCAGCGCCTTAAACATGGTGACAAGCCACTTACTTCCATAACGGAACTACCTAAGCATCGTCATAAGTTATCCATTGCGCACGTATTAATTTGACAATTATTTTCCCAGCATTACGCACGGTAGTGTTCAATTTCCGCAGTTGTACGGATGATAATTATTCACGTGTGACGGATGGGGCGCCATCCGCCGGCGACGCGGCCTACTCCGGCTTCACTTAGCACATTACCGAGTTACGTTAATTCTTTGTCCCTGCTTTCAGTAAACAACTGGTTAGGCCGTAAGGAAGACAGAACACAGAGCAGCCAACTTTGCCTGTCATCCAGGATTTAATAAAGTGATCAAATTGTGCGAACTAAGACATATTATATACATCTTAGATTCCGAACAGTTATTTAAGGTTATATACCTGCTATATTAACAACTGCAATAGTTAATTGTAATACATACAACGGTCATAATCAGGGGTTTCAGGTCACAAGTCTGTAAAACGTATTAAAGGCAGGGTTCCCAACCGTCCGGTTTTCGACTGGACTGTTGGGTTTTAGAAGGAATTGTTGGGGTCAGGTCGCTAACTTCCGACCCGATGCAATTTGACCGGTCAGATAAAATTTTAAACGCGATTTTCAATAATCAAAAATGTTAAAAGCGAGAGCAAGTACAATTTTAAGAAAAAATAATTTTCATATGCCTTTTTTTTTTGTTTTTACCTATCTGTTAAGTTGATTATATCTGCATTTTTCCTAATAAAACTCTTTCGTTCATACTTAACGTGTTTTTTTTTTCGATTTTGACCAATTATGACCAGATTCAATTTGTTGTTCCGGTTATGGCGGCTGGAAAAGTTGGCAACCCTGATTACAATATGACGTATTTAATACATTAAAAAATATAATAAAACTGTAAAGAAATAACAACGGCGTTTGCTTGTCTGAACATTGTCAGGTAACCTAATATGAAAGCTACTTATTTTATTGGAAACCACTTAGAACACAAGTTAAAAACAAAACAAGGATATGTGCTTGATCACATGACAGTTTTATTTGTTTGTATTTTTTTTTTGTTTCATCTAATTTCTGAAACGGCTGATTTTGATTTGACTTTTCATTGGCAGATATCTAATGTTATATGGTGTTATTATAGATAAATATCTAATTAAGGTACATTACGAAAAATTAAATCCCTTGAACTTGTGTACGAAATCCAATTGCAATAAGAAAATGTATATTATATTCATTAAGTACACGCGAATGTATATCCCAGGCGGTTAGTTAATAGAAAAAATTTAGACATTGATGTAGATATTGGATGGCCTGGATTCCCGGTGTAGATATTAGAAAACTTATCTCATATTTTGATACTACTGGCGCCATCTGTCGTAGCTGACCGTAACTATAAACTTGAAGAGCAGCCGTTTCAGCGCGCATTGAACCGGAGTAGAGCATACCGTAGACGTATTATTAAGTTGCCTAAAGCTAAATAGATGGCGGTATTAACATTTATTTATGAAAAATCATATCAACTATGTACAGTTGATGAACATTACGATTTCTGATTTTTATATTATCTCAATTTTTATTATTATCTCAATTTTATATTCTACATTGGATTTTAGTTTTGTGAATATGAATTAGCAAAAATCCAGTATCTCGCTAACATAATAACATCGCTAAAAGTGCTGTTCTGTACTATAGTTATTATGCACTAAGATCAGTCAGGTATGTATTCCTAAAGTGAGTTCCCCAGAACCTACGGATTCCTTGAATAAGTCGCCTGGGTGCCGCGAAATGACATGGGGACATTTATCAAAGTCAAAGTAATTTTATTGTGAACAACAGACAGGTAGGTATAACAAATATGAAGTAATATTTTAACAATCTAGCTCAGCTGTGTACTGTGTTCCACCTCGTGGGCATACAATTATATAAAAAGCGAACAAAGATAAAGTCAAAACTGCATCCCTGATAATAAATCGGCAGTGGTGTAACATTAATTGCAATAATTTTAATTACGTTTATCAGAAAGGAAATCGTTTAAAGTTAAATAACATTACCATGTAAATTCGAGGATCATTATTAAAGAAACATTTACTGAAAAGCGCTGTTTTAGTAGGAAACATACAAATGTTGTCTTTATGGCGATCACGCATCCGAAAAGTAAATAATTCTTGATTACTTTTTACAAATATAACACATTCAATTATACAAACATAGGAAAATATTTTATATTTTATAAAAAGTGGTGTACCTACATGAGTGAGTTGATTGTAAATCAAACATTGCTCTTATTGCTGTATGTAGAATTTCGACAAAACAATAACCCGTATCTGTGCGTTGAAGTATCCTAACCATGATAGGCAGTCAATTTTGCTGATTCATTAACAAGTTTCCTTAATTTAAACAATGCGTATGATAACTCACTTAACTTGGAACATACATGTTGCCTCCCCAACCCGTCTGACCAGCGGGGGGAGTGTAGGCCAAATCCTCCTTCCGTCTAGGACGGACGAGAGAGGCTCGTGCTCCTGTGTGGAGTAGTGGAGACTAAAATGGACCTGATGATGATACATGTTAGACATGATATTGTTTGCAGTTAACTTGGTTGTCGATATTTAATCTTAAAAATTTTGGGCATTCCGTCTCTCCTATTGATTTGTCACAATAATGTATGTTAAAGCGCATTGAAACATTAATAAATCTAGATTATTAATTCTAAAATTCATTACTTTATTTAAGTTAACTTTTAAGTTATTATTGCTGAACCATTTAATTAGGTACTATATCCATTAATATAGATTTCAATATCTGTATTGGAACAATTATCATTCCAAATGGTGCTATCATCAACATACAAAGTCATGTGATGTTTCGTTGCCGTACGTAAGTCGTTAATGTAAGTTAAGAACAATAATGGTTCTAAAAGGCTGCTCTGTGGAACACCTTATTTTACGTTTCTTAAATTAGACTGATACATTATGTCATTTTTGTTTTATAATTTATTCCGCTAATCAGTTTTGTTTGCTGTTTTCCCGTTAAATATGAATTTAACAATGAATGAACGTTTCCTCCAGATCCCATGTCTCACATAATACATCATTATTATCGCGCCTTTACAATTAGAGTAATCTAATCAATAATTTTGAAATTTCGGATAGGTGAGACCGTAGAAATAACTTTGGATAATCATCTAAAATCATAGACGGTCACCTAAAGGTTTACAAAAAAATTTTGAATTAGGTATCTACAATTCTAAATGTGTGAAATATTAATTTAAAAAAATACAGATGACATAATATGCTAGTAGTTTATAGCGACAATTTGTTCTAAATTATCGAGCATAATAACGAGATTTTTATTCTTCAACACTGGTTAATCGATCGAGGGCATTTTTTTCTTTGAGAGAATTACGAGTATATTTTTATATCTGACTCTGGACAGAATCCGTTCTTTGTCGCGTATTTCCGTTCTATACAAGAGTAGCAGTACCTACTACGCTGACATAGAAAACGACTCGTGTATGTTTTGCTAATTTACTTTAGAAACAATGGGTCCGTGTTTCTATAGTAAATTAAGTCGTGAAATCTGTATTTCGTCTTATTATTGTGTTGGATTTCAAAACGTTGTATAAAAAATATAAAGATGCATTTACCGGCATCAATACATGAGGGCTATAAATAAATAAATAAATATTGTCAGACAAATTACACAGCGCCAACTAGCCCCAAAGTAAGCGAAGCTTGTGTTATGGGTACTAGACAACTGATAAATATACGTAAATACATTTTTTTTTTTGTAAATACATACTTATGATACATAGAAAATACCCAGACTAAGACAAACAGACATGTTCATGCACACAAATGTTTGTCCTATGTGGGAATCGAACCCACGAGCGTTGGTGTCGAAGCCGTGTCATTGACCGCTACGCCGCCACCGAGCTCGTCAGGAGCTATGTAGGAGAACTTTAAACGCTATAGGATTTAGAATGGGAAACAAGGTATAACAGTGTTGCGTTATACGTTATTATAACTTAATTACTAAACATTATCCTAGGCTATGTAATGTAGGCTGGCATTTAACCCATAATCATCCCACTATTGGGATACGGGTCTCCCCTCAATCGAAGGGGTTTAGAGCATACTCCACCACGGTGCTCAACTGAGGATTGGCGGATTTTTGGACATTAAATAAAATTTATTATTATTATATGTATGTGTTATGGTCAACATAATAAATTAGTCATTATTGATAATGCCCGGGAAATTTAATAATTAATAATTAAACTTAATTGACTTCATTCATCATCTAGGTTGACGGAGCTCCTATCTCCATTGACAGGGCACAAGAAACATGTTTTATTACATTGACCATTTATCGGGCAGTATGAATAATGCCCAATTTATTACATTGACCATAACATATGAACACAGCGAATGACGTATACTGTACCGTACAGTATATAATAATAATAATTTTAATAATAATAAACCGGACAAGTGCGAGTCGGACACGCCCACCGAGGGTTCTGTACGTAGTATCAGTATTAAATTTGATATTTTTCATTATAAATAAGAAATAATGCGTCAAGAAAAATAAATAAAATATATTTTGCAATGTGTACATCAAGCCCTTTCATATGATACCCCATTTGAACTAGTAGTTTCAATTTGAAATTTCGACACCCTATAAAAAATATAGACCCCCTATTTTTTAAGATCTATTTACAAATGTATAGTTTTGAGATTTATTCCTGTACTTGTAGTCTATAACGATGTTACTTGCCAAATTTCATAGTTCTAGGATGTTCTAGGTCAACGGGAAGTACCCTATAGGTTTTGATTCCCTTGAGAATGTGTCGAAATATGCGTTTTTTTAAGTAGTAGGCCGTAACTTTTTTTTACGTAAACTTAACAGTTTGATTTTTTTACAACTTCATGGGACCGTAGACCTGAGTATACAGTTCAAATTTCAGCTTGATACCTCCACGCATTCTCGACATAGAAATTCTTGACAGACAGACAGACGTACAACAAAGTGATCTTATAAGGGTTCCGTTTTTCCTTTTGAGGTACGGAACCCTAAAAAACTACTTATTAAATTAATACAAAATATACATAATTACTAATATAATGGTTTATATTTTGGAATACACCAGTTAGAAAAATGTATTCTAAACTATACGCGTTTTGTTTTATAGTGTTGGGTACTGGCACTGGCTCTGGCTTTGTGTAAAACGGTCATTCGTCGTAACGATGTTATCTCGAGTATTAAATATTATCGTGCTGGTTATCTACAAACAATAAATTTACGATAATATTTGACAGTTACGTTAATGATTATAATTATTGTTATGTAAATATCTGTCCTGGTGATATTAATGATTTGACAAGCTCTCGAAAATTCCTTTTGCTTACGATGTGAAGTCTTCTTTGTCTGTATAAAGATGGTGTGGTATGGTGATTCGTTGATGAACGAAATATATTCCTTACTGATGATATTTCATACGAAAACGTGCTGCGATTTCTTTTTTTCATAAAAAATCTGGTTTTTTTTATATATGAGAGGGGGGCAGATGAGCATGTGGGTCACCTGATGGAATGCAATCAGCAACACCAAGGTCGCCAATCCGTTGCCAGCCTATACATTCCTTTCTTTGTTTCTGATGACCTCACTCACTCGGAGCAACACAAAATATCTATAACCTATTTTTCAAATCCTACTGTCATTTTGAAGTGTGAAGAAGTGCCTGTAAAATACAAATCGCTATTTGAAAAGCGGATACTTTACATTTTTTTTCTGATATAAAAGTTAACAAATATTGTTTCGACAACTGTCATAATGAAGCTCATTATATGAAGAATCAGGTAGTAAAAAAAATACATTAATGTACGTCGATGTGAATGTTTTGTAATGAAGAATGTTACTAGGTATGCCAAATCGCTTGAAATGTTGTCTCAGTAAAGCCTGTATGTATACAAACACACTAGTTTTTGTTGTAGTCAAAAATACTTAGTAGTTTTGATTTTATAGGCATTCAAAGTTTCGAAAATTAATTTTAATTAATTATTATTATTATAGTATTTAATTAATTATTTAATTGTAATTATAGTATTTAAGTATAATTTCAACGGTACGGGCGCGCGACCGCGAGCGGACTGAGTGAGCCAGACTAAGCGTATTGTACGATGACGTCACACAAGTTTACAACTTGTTTTACTTCTAAATCGGAAACTAATTGACATATCGAAGTAATTCTTTCACTAGTATTTTTTATTTTTGACAGAGAATATGGAGTGCTAATAATCAAAATTAGTTTACATTCTTCATTACGGAGAAAATTTCAGTTCCCTGTCTTCAAACTACCCCGCAAGTCCAGTGGTAGACTATGGCTAGCAATGGCTGCTTCGACTCCAAGGTTGCGTGCATTTGTGTGCATGAACATGTCTGTTTGTCTTGGTCTGAGTGTTATCTGTTTATATGCAATTACAAAAAAAAATATTTTTTTTAATAACATCAGTTATCTACTACTTACCTACTGTAATTTGAGCAGGAATATTTAATTATTTAAAATCGCCAAGGTGTCGTCTTGGGTAGGAACATACATCTATATATTCGACTAAAACATTTTTACAATAACTTGTGTGTCACCGAGGCTGGTGATCTTTCCTCGGAGTTGTGTCAGCTATTTCCATTCAATAGAGTGGTGTCGTAACATTGGGCCTATGCACTTGCAAATCATTTCATGAATGTATGTCAGGACAGTATATACTTAGTACCTATATACTTGGTATATACTGTCTCGTATATGACTTTGTGTGTGTGGCAGTATCAGTAATGCCTATACAACACGGGTAGAGTAAAATCGGACAAGTAGAAGTACATTGCGGAGCTAACAGAAGAAGAAGAATAGTAACAACGAAGCAAGTAGTCAATGTAACGCTACTCTACCAATTTTAAGCTTTTATCGCGTTGCATTGCAGCAGCCTTTTTAGGGTTTCGTTACCACTAAAAGGTAAATAGAGTCCTTATTGGATCACTTCGTCGTCCGTCTGTCTGTCAAGCCCTATTTCTCAGGAACGTGTTATAACAAGTAGAAATTAATATCAAATACCTACCATTTAGTTCTGCAAACAATAAAAAGATCAGACCGTTTGTGTGTAAGACACTCGCAAAAGAATGAAAAACATACCTTTGCATTATTTCCTTTAATCTACTGTATTATAAATTTATTTCAGTAAAGAGCCAAAGCCAACCTCACCTGCACGAAACGTATGCCACCGACTAGCGAAAGAGGCTCTGCCAAAACAGATGTAGAGCTCAGGATATAAGTCCATCTCACAGAATACCGCAGCCAAAGAAAACATCAATATTTCATGTTCATTGTAATATTGAGATAAGGAATTAATCGTAACTGGATGAAGTCTACATTCACCAATATAAAGAAATGAAATTAGTATCTGAAAATTTCCGAATTTTAGGTAAAAACATCGGATATTCACTTCCGAGCAGGCCTACTGGTGCTCGCGTATACTGCGATAACTGCTTAACATCAGTGGGGCGTATGCTCATTTCTCACTTAAGTGATGTAAAAAAACAGTTGCCACGTCCTGATTTGTAAGTTATAGTCATGTAAGATATTGTTGCGACACAGTTCGGCCGGCGTCGACCCCGCACCAACTGATAGGACGTTCTTGAGATATCGCCGAGTTCAGGGGGCACAGCTTATCACCGCCGAACACTCCACGCAATTACACACTTAACGCCACGAGATAAGATACAGTTTCGATTGGCCGCCTCCGACCGCTTATCGGCTCGTCTTCGTTATTTTCCGATTAGTGATTATTATAAATATTCGATGCTCTATTTCTGCTCAATGGTGACGGACAGATAAGGAGGCCGTGTCTGTGTGTAGATAAGCTTCGTTATCGTGAGTTACGGCCGTCCCCCTCCCCCCTCGCCGCGCCCTGCCTCCGCTCCACCTTGCACCACTATTACTACACCCCTGAATGCTGTAATCAGAAATAAACAAGGGACGTATGAACTTGCGGCACACAACCCTCTTTAGGGATATAGGTGCATTGTTTAGCTTTTGTAAAGTTACCTTGACGTATTTTTTAACCCGCAAGAAGAGAGCATGTAAGGGAGTTCGTAAATGAAATTAAATTCTTTATTTGCTCATTTACAGTCGTTATTGTAAATATTAGGCCAATGTCACATAGTTTGGCAACTGTAAATTGCCTTTAGAATGTAGGCATGCAAAATAATGGAATAAGTATAGGCTTTGCAGTGTAGTTCAGAATCGATATAATAGGTACATGTTTAAGTAAATGAAGTCACAAAAATATCTCCGAGAACGTAAATGTTTACAAATATCGGCTCTCACAAAATAATAATTTTACTGTATGTACCTCTCTAGGCCAACACAATTACGTAAGCCTTTCAATCCTATCAAAAAGTATTTTAGCATATATTTCATTGCATTCTAAAATGTACTCTTTGACAATATTAATTACTTCAATAATTACTGACAATACCAAATATTCTAAAAAAAAGAAAATAAAATAAACAATAACAGTGAATAACAATAATGTCAGTCATAATCAATTATGTCAACTAATTATGTTAAATAAATAGGTATATGAAATAATTCATATTGTAAATGTCGTAGAATGTGTATGTGTCAGATATAAAAATGTTTGTCAAAATTTCAGTGCAGGATGTCTAGAGCAGAGTTGTGTATAGACAACCTAATCGACGTACTGTTTAATGTGTGTCGATTTGTGTTTATAAATACATAACTATTACTGTGTTCCATGCGTAGTGTAGTATTTACTGGGTGTACATATATACATAACGATATGTAATTATTTCACATACATAATTACTGTAATATAAATGCATACAAACTACTCTTGACGTTGCATTAATATAATAAATAAATAAATATTTCTGGACAATTTACACAGTGCCATCTAGTCCCAAATTAAGCGCAATGCTTTTGTTATGGGTAATAAACAACTGATAAATGTACTTAAATACATTTTTTTTGTAAATACATACTTATGATACATAGAAAACACGCAGACCAAGAGAAACAGACATGTTCATGCACACAAATGTTTGTGTTGTGCGGGAATCGAACTCGCGACCTAGGAGTCAAAGTGGCCATTGCTAACCATTCGACCACCGAGCTCGTCAAATAGTACATATGGTGAGTTACGGTAATCGTAATAGTACATTTATTATATGTTGAAAATGTAAAAAAATATACGTGATAAATTATTATTTGAAAAAACTAACGTATCACGTGTTTAAGTTTTTGTTATATACTCGTATACAACAACAGTTAAGATTTTATTTTATAAGACAAGCATACGGCCAGTTAGCCATATTAACGCTCGCAACATGAAATATCGCTCGCATGCCGCCACCCCCTCTGCGAACGCAGCAACTCCTTCCTTTTCTGGTGACCTCACTCACTCGCAGGAACACAACAACCCTCGAGGAAATTGTTATTTGACTGCAGTATTCTTTGAGGCGGAGGTACTTCCCCAGTGGAGCAGCTTCCACGTAATATCGCTGTACCCTACCTCTCTTTCACCAGAACCTCTTTCGCTAGACGGCAAAGGGCATCATAGGTGCAGGTGAAGTTGGCTTTAGCTCAACATTTTTTTTTATTAATTTGATTCTTTGGCATGCTTTTCAGTCTAATCAATTGATATAGATTTCAACATTATAAATAAATAAATAAATATTGTCAGACAAATTACACAGCGCCATCTAGCCCCAAAGTAAGCGAAGCTTGTATTATGGGTACTAGACAACTGATAAACATACGTAAATACATTTTTTTTTGTAAATACATACTTATGATACATAGAAAACACCCAGACCAAGACAAACAGACATGTTCATGCACACAAATGTTTGTCCTGTGAGGGAATCGAACCCACGAGCGTTGGTGTCGAAGCCGCGTCATTGACCGCTACGCCACTGAGCTCGTCATATCAGAAATTTGTCGCTGTGATCCCTAAAATTTATAGAAGGCGCGCGAATTTAAAACTCACATATATGCGAGTAATAATTCGCGATTATCACAAATTTTGTGATATATCACGTAGTCACGTATATCATGTAGTTTCGTAACTCGGTGGCCTCGCTCCCACCGTATCCATAACACGATGGAAGAGCTCTTTGCTTTTACAATAATTGGACTGGTGTCACTGTGGGAATTACCCATACCATCATAACTATAATAATTTTCACAATAATTTTTATTCCGACAAATATTGACAAAACAATAATGTAAAATATGAGGAAGAGGCTTCCGGAAGCCTCACCGACCTGAACATTTCCAGAGCGGGCCCGGGCCCACTCGTGCACACCTCCACACTAGAGAGTAGTCAGGGTCGGCAACGCGTTAGTGATGCCTCAGGGGGGCAATTCTCGTAATTAAAATGTAGTCAAAATTCAGTTTCGATCCAGTCTCGATCTCACAAATGTCATATTTGGTATTCTCGTAACACAATATGTAACTTCAAAATTAAATTTAAGCGGGATTATATCGAAATATGAGTGAAAATTAAACGAACTAAGAATGTTACTTTGCCAACAACAAGAATTGATAATAATTAATTAATGAAATCAAGTATATAATTTTAGTCAATTCACAATTCAATCTCGATTCGGTCAACTTTCAATCTGCGTTCGTAGAAAAATTACGAGAATTGGCCTTCTGGTGTTACTAGCGCCCATATCCTGCGATCAATGCTTACTATCAGGCATATAAGAAAAGGAATTAGTTCATATGGCTGCACAAAGCCTCTTTTTATCCGGGGAATAAATATTTTGCGTTCTTGACTGAACATTGAACCCTTATTTAAAATCTAATAAATCAAAGAACTTCTTCGCGGACAAATGCAAAAAAAAAAACATTACAAATTAAATAAAAACTAAAATGCTACAGTGCACTGGGAACCGCTTTATATAGGTATATATAATTGTAATAATTGTGTTGATTCCACAGTGAAACTATGGGATCCACTTCCCTCAGCGATATTTCCGAACAACTACGACATGGTAGCCTTCAAAAACAGAGTCTTCATTTCCCTTAAAAGGCTGGCATCGGCGAACCCTTGGTGTCGCTGATCTCCATGGGCGGTGGTGATTGCTTTCCACCAGGTGACCCACATGCTCGTTTGCCCCCCTCTCACATAAAAAAAAATATTTAAAACACAACGTATCTAAAAAAATATGAATAATAAATTATTATTAATTGCATGGGATGGGATGTCAGTGGCTCAGCACTATCTTTAAGAGTTAGTGCCAACCTCACCAGTAAGGCTCTTCGCAATATCACGTGCTTCTAATACGAGACGCAGGCTCACCACACATTCTCACAACTGTGTCACCTGTGTAGCCAAGATTAACAGCGACGACCATCAAAAAGACAATGGACAATGATGTCCATTCCAGTCCCGGGGGTAAAACTTCGGCTGCCTTGGACCTCACAATGAATTATATTATTATTAGTTTATCATGTGTTGTTTGACAAACGAGGATTTGCCGAAAGGCAGGTAGGGCATGTCAAGCCTGACTGAGGAAGTTTCTTTTTTATACTACGACGAGTGGCAGACAAGAATACGGCCCCCATACGGTAGCCATATTAACGCTCACAACACGATATCGCTCGCGCGCTGCCGACCCGCTGCCAACGCAGCAACTCCTTCCTTTTTGGTGGCCTTTATCACTCGTAGAAACACAACAACTTGTAGAAACCCTCAAGGGTATCGTTATTTGGCTGCGGTATTCTGTGATGTGGGGGTCGCTGTTACAGACGTTTTACGGGAACGCTGTATCCTACCTCTCTTTTGCCAGAGCTTTGCTTTTTTTTCATTAATTCGCAGGGTGTACCACGTGCAGGCGAGGTTGGCTATGGCTCTAATTGCACCTCCATCTAACAGAATATCGCGGCCAAGTAACAATGTCCTTGAGATCGAAGGACTTGAAACATGAGATGGCGTGCTGCATTAACAGCTGGGGTCCCAGAGTACGAATAATTTTCCGTGTATTACGAGCGCCTATATGGCTACGGTAATCGCTTCACATCAAACGGGTCGTACGCTTGTTGAAACACATCATTATTTTAAATTCTCTAAATGATTTACATCTCTCAGATTGCCAAGGGCAATTAAAATTTTAAAGATTATTAACTGCTATTTGGTTCTGATGCCTCGGATGATCAGGCCGCAAGTTTCGCTGGCGCGCCCTCTGAACTGCCTATTTGAACAAAACATTACACATCGACCTGACCAAATATCATTTCAAACAACGATATTTTCTCCTGTTTTACATAGACAAGTGATATTATATACTGGCACGCATCAATGCTTGCAGGAAATTAGTGGTGTCGACCGGAAAGTCCGCGGGATATTTGCGTGACAATTTTTAATACATTAGTGTAGTTGGACGGGGCTGGGGTGGGGTGGTGGGCTGGCGGGAGGGGTGGCGAGGCGTGCACTTGACCAAACACCGATCGGTGTCACAGCCGGCGAGCTCACACACTATTACTCCAGTTTCGCGAGGACGAGCAAACAGCGGGGCGAGGCGAGGTGCCACGTGCCTCGTTACTACAAACAAGCTTACGGTCAGCCTAATGTAGTCCATTATCATCATTATCACTTCAGCCCATGGAAATCTACTTTTTCATACCACTAATCAGGCAAGCAAGCATGATGGAACGCAGGTACGGCAGCCTATGGACAGCTGCAATACCAGAGGCATCATATGTACGTTGCCGACCCACTAAAAACCCCTTCATGCTCATTTTTAAGAACCATACTACAATCTCCTGGGAAAACCTCGACAAGCAGTTCATTCCACAGCTTGTTAGTACGTTGGAGATCTTCTCTGGAACCGCATATTACGTGACTACTTCAGTTCTAATGTGTGAAGTTGAATTCCTTGTCGATGGCGAACGGTGCGACTAGAAGAAGGCCTTAGGTATCATCTTACTATCTATCTAAAATCTGTTACCGTGACTGCTACCGTAGTCGGGAACAGCGAGATCACCTGGGACTTAGGGCCGTGTGTATGTTGTGTCTGTCCATCTAAGGAGCTTCCACCATAATCACCAACATGGCAGGCGGAATGACTCTGTTGTCCATTATCCTGTATTGTTTCCCTCCGCCGACTGCTACGGCACCAAAGAATTGACAGGGTGTGGTGCTATTCTATGCGGCCAGTAACAAGGTATATGTAGTCCACAAACCCTTGCAGTACCTATAATATCGAAGGAAACCCTTTTGAAGTAGCTAGCTACTTCAGAAGAATTCCTTGTGCCCTCAACAGGAGCACTACAAAACAACCTCTGGAGATGGCAAGTTTGGAGTGTAAACAGCTCACCAACATTTTTAAACCAAAGCCAACCCACCTGCAAGTGGTAGACCCTGCTGAATAAGTAACTCTATGCCCTGGGAAAAGAAATATAGGACACAACTTATGTATGAGATGCCTGCTGAGGAAATACCTCCACCTCACAGAAGACCGCAGACAAATAACAATTATCTAAAGGCCTGGAGAGCCGATGATGTTACCAGAAAGATAACAATTGCTGCGATGGCAGCATAGTTTACATTAGGTAGACTACAGTCACTGCTTGAGATCAAGCGTATTATTAGATTGTCTGCCTCCCGATGTAGTATTAAAAAGGCAAAGATTTGCTTACAAGCCAAGAGCCACTCGCGGCTCGAAATATAATCCAGTTCCCCTGAACAAAATTTAAACCGATAGACACGCATCGCAGGTGTAGTCCTACTCGTAACTCTCAGGCGGTAGGCCCTTAATCAACAGCACTCTCGATGTATTTTGACTTCCATCTTTCAGGTCACTATAAGTCTTTACAAATGCTACTAGCACCATGACCAAAATATTTACTCGTAATAGTCTTCTTGAGAATGTACTAAAATTATATTAAAAAAATATATCTCAATCGTAAAATTAGACGTTTGTTCAGTTATAAAACGTTAGGGACCGTTACGTCCGATACGTCCGACTTGTTTTATGGTCGATTAGAGTTTAGTGAGAAAATCTATCTAAAAGGATGAAATTAATTAAAAAAATATTTTTCCATTGGAAAAACAATAAAAAATAATATAACTTTTGTTACGGCACTCGCTACATAAATGGAATATTTAGCATAGCTGTCGTATAAATGTCTGTTTTGATGCATACAAAATACAAACGTATGATGTTATAATCTAATAGTTATTTTTGTGATTTTCAAGCAAGAACGTTTTCAAGTTATCGTATCTCTAGAAGTTTTTATGCTATCGAAGTAATTCTTTTACCTATAGTTATATTATTGTGACGTTTCCATAACAAATGACAAAAAATGCCAAGTAGCCTATTGCATTCTGTAAACAGACTATAGACAGACGAAGCCTACACATACCTTTCCTTAATTTGTGGGAACCTAGAGCTACGCCGTGTGGTATCAGTTGGCGTTCGTCGGCCAAAGTAAACACTGTTCCTGCGGCGCTCTGCCTCGGCAACTACTACAACCGTGTCACATCTGTACAAACTGCCGACTGCGACACCTCAGTTTGCTTTCTTTCTCCATCATTAAATACGACTATTGAAATCATAAAACTTTAACTTACACTCTTCTCTCACGAGACTCGAGAGACCATATTATTATTAGGTATAATGTGGTACTTTGTCGTCTGAACGTTACTTCGTCTATTCCTGCCTCCTTACCACCAACTCTTATTGTGTATAATGTGTGATTGTGTATAATGAATAAGCGATTCTATTTCAAATTGCATAGAGTCGCTTTTTCATTGGTATGAATAAGCATTCTACTCAGTTATTGAATCGCAATAAGAGTTGGCGGTAAGAGGGCTGGACAAAAAACATACTGCTAAAGCCCAAAATAAGCAAAACTTGTTGTTATTATATTTGAATCAAATTTATTCTGAGAGTACGCGTTCGTAGACACCTTTTCATTTCAATAAATACTCTAAATAATTAATAATTGAATTAATTCCATTGTAAATAATAATACATTGCATACGAAAATCATATCGTAATAAGACATTAATGTAATAATTACTAATTGATACAATTATGTCAACTATGCTTCATAAGCATAGTTGACATAATATATGTGACATTTCTTTTTTTTTTTTTTGGAAAACAGGTCAGTCTTGAATTTAGTAATATAATATAAGTCATGTAGTACCTATAGTGCAAGCCTTGTTTAATTTTTACAGGCTTTTTTCAAAGAAGGTTATGATTTTAATTTAAATAAATTAAATGTAGATTCGCATGTTCTGCAATGCTATTTCAAATCAGGTTAGCCTGAAGAGACTGACGTCTGAAACAGAATGCCTATTTCGACTTCACTGTTCATTGTCTTTTTTGGCGGTCGCCGCTGTTAATCCTGGCTACACTGAAGATACAGTGGTAGGCCCCCGTCACGTTAAAAAAAATTATGAACAAAATTACTTTTTCCGTAGATTTTGTATTGAATGGCTTGTGAAACGGATTGAACTGACTGATTTCGGAGGCGTGACGAAATTTGCCGGGTCAACTAGTTATTAATAAAAGCCAGGGACCCTTAGGAAGGAAACATATACGAGCGATGCCGCCATCGAAAACCAGTATTCGTATAATAATGCGATAACAACGTGACATGTGTTTACGATGCAGAAAACGACTGACGTCAAGTTGACTTTAAATTCGTGTTTGGGTGCCGGCCGCGGGTGCATTGAATAAAGAAATGTTGAACTTTTGAACCGCTGCGCACTTAAATCGGACTACGGATAGTATCCGCTGGCATAGGAATTAGGGACCGCATCGTGTTTACTTGGGGAGCATAAAAATAGAGTGCACCACATGCAGGTGAGGTTGGCTTTGGCTCTAAAGATCGTGATGACCCGCTTACAACTCAAAATCTTTAAGAAGATCTTGTTTTAATCTCTTACATGAGACACAGTGGTGGAAATGTGTGGTGCGCCCCGGTTCCGCAAAAAAAACTCATACAATAATACATCAACTTCTATTCAGCGTATCAAGATAAAACATGCAGCAGATATTAAGTTAGACCTCCGGTATTACAACTGTGTCCAATCTTGTGCGGTAATTTTTGCGTGATGCTCGTATAAACATACATACAGACAGAAGCAGACAAAAACACTAAAAATAATTGTTTTGGCTTCAATTGCTCTTATTAAAACATATCATATCATATTATTTTTTCTTAAATATGTACAGAAATTGGTCAGTTATAATTTTATTATGTAAAGATAAGTTAATTAAAGATAACTAAGTAAGTTAAAGTGATAATTTATCTGTTGAGCCTATCGCCTAATTTCTCGTCCTTTCGTTTGTATACTGTATTACTGGGCGCATTGTATATGTTAATATATCTCTCAATTAGATGCATACAAATATATAAAATAAAATTATGTGTGGTCATACTAAACTTTGTTACGCTATGTCTTGCTTGAGGTCGGCCGCTTCGTATAATTTTATTGAGTCTTAGTTTAAGGATAAGTCCACCCTTGTACACAATGTTTATTTAATAATTGAAACTTAAACTTATTAAGTAATGGTTATTGCAATAAAGTTTTACAAACAAAAAAACGAATTTTCGAATTTTTATTCAGCCTATGCTAAGGGAGGGTCCGGTCCCTCAACCCCCCGTCCCCATATACGCTCATGAAGTCTACGTAGGCCATGATCTCAACTTACCACTTGCGTAATCGATTGGAAATATCCGTGGAAATTTTCATCTCTGTAATTGAAGCAAGAAAGCTACAGGCGGAAGCTACTGTAGATTATTCTTATACTATGATATACGAGTACATTCGTTCACGCGCCGTCACCCCCGCTGATATCGCAGAAACTTCCTCTTTCCTGATAACAAAACTCACTCGCAGGAACGCAACAAACCTCTAGCCTTTTTGGTCTTTTATAAGGTAGAGTTACTTTTTCAATCGGGAATCCTATAACTATGCTATGCCTCATCTCACTAGTTAACTAGCAAGGAGAACCACGGCTTAATAAACACAGTTTTTTCATTATTTACGAGTATGTGTTTAGCAAATAATTATCTCGAGTGTCGCAAGTTTTGCAGCAGGGACGGCCTTAATAAGGTTCTATCTGCCTGTCTCTGAGTAAGTACAAATCAAGTCGGGCCATATAAATATTTATCATAGTATCTGCGCGTTCGTCTGCAACTGCAGTGCATTTCTCAGCTAATTAACGGCCGGGCCCGCGGACCAAAAGCTGCCATCAAACGCGCCGCTCACGTGCTCGCGATGGCTCGCATGTGTTGCTGCCGAACTCGCGAGTATCGCAATGGTATGGTGGCAGGAATTGGCCACGCATTGGGGCACGCTCGACGAACCCCTGCTGTGAGCCCGATACAGAACTGCCGTGTGCGGACACTATGGACATGACCTTTATTTTTCAAGCTTGCGCCCGCAACTATGCTCCAAATAAATACATTATCGAGATAAAAAATATCCATATTCTTAAATCCTGAAGAGCGTAATGTTCACCTCCATCTTAAGAGCCAAAGCCAACCTCACCTGCACGTAGTGCACCCTGCTGAATAACAAACAAGGCTCTGGTAAAAGAGAGATAGGGCACATCGTATTTGTAGGCTGACCGACTGAGGAAGTATCTCCTCATTACATTGGCCGTGTGGTTTCCAGCAGACTAGAATAGAATCACTCCGTTTCTTCCCGTGGATGTCGTACAAGGCGACTAAGGGAAATACATTATCAAATATCGATCAGGCCTCGCCAACCCGTCTGGCCAGCGTGGGGAGTGTAGGCCAAATCCTCCTTCTGTCTAGAACGGACGAGAGAAGGTCGTGCTCCTGTAGTGGAGACTAAAATGGATGAAATGGACCTGATGATGATGACATAAGTCATTTATTTGATTATACAGTTACGTAAATGATTATATAAATTGGTATCTTGACGAAGGTACCTTGGGTGGGGATGCACATACAGTCCTGGCAGACTTATCACTGATTAAAATGAAATTTTTGGAAATAGGCTTAGAGCTGAACTTTAATAAGTGTGAATTATACATCTCGGATAAGGTAGATTCTGCTTTGGCCTCACAAATTCACCAAAATTTTAATAATGTGGCTCCAAACATTAAAATCCTGGCTAAAGACAGTCTCAGTCTTCTAGGGTCTCCCATCTTTGATGAAGCCATCCCTCCCTTCTTAAATCGTTCTTCCGCTAAATTCAATGATTACTCGGACCGCCTTCTTAAAATTTCTAGTCATTCTGCTTTGTTCATTCTGAAATTTTATTTATTCGTTCCAAAATCCACTTACCTGCTGCGTTGCTGCCCTGTTTGGAAATTTCCAGGCCTTGTTTCACGTCTCGACAACTCTTTAAAATTCCAAATTGAGTCGATTATTAATATAAATCTCAGCGCGCACGCATGGACTCAAGCCTCTCTACCTATTAGGTATGGTGGCTTGGGAACCCGCAAAATTTCAAGTGTAGCTCTTCCAGCGTTCTTATCTTCGATCCATAGCACGACTGATCTCGCAGGGAAAATTCTAAAAGCCCCTGTGGCAACAAACTGCGAGATTTCGTGCTTGACCGAAGGTATGAACGCTTGGCTAGCTGGACCGAGCCCGGAGTTACCACCCAAACCCAAAAATCAAAGGGCCTGGGATAACATAGCTTCTGTAGCCACCTTAAACAACTTGTTAAATTCCCACACTGGTAAGGATCGCGCTAGGTTGGTTGCCGTATCCAGGTGGGAATCAGGGCACTGGCTTCATTCCTATCCTTCTCCAAACACTGGAACCTTCATAGACCCCAACACCCTCCGCATTGCAATTGGTCTCCGGCTGGGGGCCCCGGTATGTACAGCCCATAGCTGTGCCTCTTGCGGAGCCAGTGTGGACCACTATGGTCACCACGGACTGGTCTGTCTTTCCGGTGCTGGCCGCCACTCCCGCCACGCAGCACTAAACGACATCCTCAGGAGGGCACTCGTCAGTGCAAACGTCCCTGCGGCTCTTGAGCCTCAAATCGCACGGGACGATGGCAAGAGGCCCGACGGGATGTCGTTGGTACCCTGGAGGATGGGTCGCGCGCTGGTGTGGGATGCCACGTGCGCCGACACACTAGCCGCGACCTATCTCCCAGCGACCATAAAGAAAGCGGGCGCGGCGGCCGAGGCCCGGGAGCGGGCAAAAACAAGCAAATATAGTTGTCTCGGCGCCCAATACGATTTTGTGGGTTTTGGCGTCGAGACACTCGGTCCGTGGGGAGGTGGTGCACACGGGCTCTTCAAGGAGCTAGGTAAGCGCCTGAGGGAGGCGACAGGGGACCGCCGCGCAGGCGGCTTTCTCGCGCAAAGGCTCAGCCTAGCCATCCAGCGCGGGAACGCCGCCTGCATTATGGGTACATTACCCCGGGGGCCTAATTTGTACAGTAATTAGTTAAATTTAGTTATTTTGTAAAGAAATAATTGTAATATTCATTTTTATGTTTAATAAATAAAGTTACGTAAAGGTTTTATATAAATGTACATGTATTAAGAGCCCGAGCAGGAATGCCAATCATAAAAATCACTCGGAATACCGCAGCCAAATACCAATTTCCAAATTACAACCCTCAACCCTGTTGTGTTCCTGCGTACGAGTGACGACGTAGGAAGGAACGATTTGCTGCGTTGTCAGCGGGGGTGGCGGCAGCCGAGCTATATTTCAAATTGCAAGCCTTTATATAGCAACAGTTACTGCTTTACATCATGCGGCAAGTTCTTTTTACCACCCGTCCGTAGTATAAAAATGATATGATGTAATGAACAAAGATAAAAAAAAATTGTAATACAGTGAATGTAAAAGAACCCGCGTTTACATATACATATAGATAAGCTGGCATATGTCAGCTGGCACCGGTAATCAGCCCTCTTACAGGTGCTAATGATACAAGCATCCATAGGCTACGTAAACTGACCATTTATTTTTGAACTCAAAACGGGACATAAGTTTTTATACCCCTGTTAGCAGGTTCACAATGAAAACACAACTTCTTAATTTTCTTTATTTAGAAAAAGTATAACCATAGTTTAGAGCAGTTAGTATTCACTTTTATTAAATTCATTTTATATTGGTAATATTGGTAATTCTAATTATTTTTATTATAACAAGATGTGAAAAATAAAAATCAATCACCAGCTTTAATAAAACATAGTTTCTCTGACAGTAATTATTAAATTATATAAAACAAATTTTCACGAGATACGTAATATTACATTTTCGCGTGGTTTCGGAAAACGGGACTATTTTGTATTCCGGCGCTTTGTTTGGGGACAACGGTGACGAGAAAAGGGGCAGTCCCGTTCAAAACGGGACGTAGTGTCACTTTAGGCTACAGTAACCACTTTTTACCCGACTACTGCGGAGCCAAAAGGAAGAGTTATGATTTTAGCCGTATGTTGACGTACGTTTGTATTTACGTATGTTTCCAGGTAGCTCATAAACTATTCATCCGATTTTGATCAATAAATCAATTAATTCGATATTAGGGCCGGGGTAAAATAGGCTATTTTTAACCGACTTCAACAATAGGAGTAGATTTTTAACTTTTTGTGTTTCTTTCCGTAGTCGAGTTATCGCTTTTTAAACTTTTTCTCTTCTATAGACATAAAATTAGTGGTACCTGTATCACTAATTTTACAAACAAACAAAGGATCCGCCAAAATATATTTCTATTTTATACTGCGTCGGGTGGGGAACAAGCATACGGCCCACCTGATGTGAAGCGATACCATGGCCATGTAAACGCTCGCAACATGAACTATTGCTGCCAACGCAGCAACTCCTTTTTTTCTGGTGACTCACTCGCAGGAACACAACAACCCTCAAGGGGATTGGTATTTGACTGCGGTATTCTGTGAGGTGGAGGTACTTTTCCGGTCGTGCAGCTTACAAAATACGCAATGACCTACCTCCCTTTTCGCCAGAGCCTTATTTGTCAGTCAGCAAGGTGCACCACGTGCCGGTGAGGTTGCTTTGGTTAGAAGATGTTGATGAACCACTTACACCCCTATATGGTAAAAAGTTATTGCAGGCTACGGACGCTTGCAATTGCTCGGCAACAGGTGGGCCGTATGTTTCTTTGTCACTATAGTGGTATAAAAAGCCTATGTAAGCAAGTTAGACACGAGTACATTGCATGCGAATGAAAATGATCGAATATTTTATAGGCTCACCCTGACCTTGCCTACTTGAGTGACATACATATGCGTTATGTCCGTACATATAAATGAAATCGAAATGTCTGTCTATAACATTAATGCCTTTATAGTATATTTTTTAAACTGCGTCGGGTGGCAGACAAGCATACGGGCCGCTTGATGTGAAGCGATTACCGTAACCATATAAACTAACGCTAGCCCGCCGCCAACCTCGCTACCATTCCGGCCACTACTTCCTTGGATATCATTTACTCGCAGGAATACAACAGTCCTCAAGTATTATTTGGCTACGGTATTCTATGAGGTGAAGGTACTTCACCAGTTGGGCAGCTGATAAATATGCTGTGGCCTACCTCTCTTTTGTCAAAGTCTATTTCGCTAGACGATAGATTGCACCACGTGCAGGTCGGCTTTGGCTCTAAAGATGTGGTGAGCAACTACATCCCAAATATTTTCAACATCTTCAACAATCATTATTATATAACAGACAATTTAATCAAAACCGTAACTGGGGAAGTATAAAAAATGTGCAATAGTCTACTGACTCATCTCGGTTTGTTTGTTTTTTTTTTTATGATGACTGTTACCTGAGCCATATAGATGCTCGCAATAACAGAAGTATTGCCCGTGCCCTAGCACTCGCGCTGCTAACCACAGCTGCTAACACAGTATCTCTCCATACCTAATGAGCCGATTCACTTGCAGGTACTCAATAATTTTCAAGGACTTTGCTATTTGGCTGCGGTGTTACGTGAGGTGGAGGTATTTCCTGCCAAACCTCTCTTTGCCGGAGCCTCGTTTCCTAATCGGCAGGTGCACCACGCGTCGGTGAAATTGACCTTAAGGTGGTGGGATTATATCCCAATGACCTTAAAAGCCTTCTCTAATTAAATTATCCTTGATAGCGCACACATTCAACATTATGAGAATATATATCACCTTTCGCATGTCGCGATATTTAGCGCATTACTAAGCGCCGTATCAACGCTGTACCCAGCATGGGATCGTGGCACGTGAGGGGAGAATAGAAATGTAACTTCTTGAAAATTAAACATTTCAGGAATCATTATATTCTGAAAGGAACATTATCAAAGGACTTTTAGAGGTCTAATGTAACTATACTTTCCATGCTGTAAATTTCTTCAGTTTTATATATAATGTCGAAATTTATTACTTTTAATTAGTTTTTGTTATTTCCTTTTTGTTTTTATATGTAGTTAAGTATATTTTGTTCGTTAGTGTTTTAAATTAGTAGTTAATGAAACTGTTGCATAATAAGGGTTATTAAAACACGAGTGTGAGTTTATCACATGAGCCGAAGACGAATGTGATAATAGCATCACACGAGTATTTAAGACCCAATTATGTGCAGTTTCATACACTAATTTATCTAATCTCATAAAATAGATAACAATAATATTTTAAATAAAACCATGAAGTTAATGTTACAGCTTTAATTCCTACTTATAAATCCATTAGCAGATGGAGCATGCGTGGTGCGCATGAGCGACGCGCCGCGCGGCGCCGCGTTCACAGATTATGTAGAAAAAAATTGCAACGTTGCAATGCATTTGCATTGGAACCTGTTTAAAGTACCTGTATCCAGGGCTGAAGCTGTATCGAAATGGAGTAAAAGTTATTTTTCGATACAGTTGTCCGTAGAAGAACTGAAAGTCTGACATTAAGATTCTGTGTTTAGTTTTTTAATCTCTAAATTTCAGTATTACAGAGATTAGATAAAGAATATTATGTAAAATTTATTAATTAATAAAAGATTTTTCACCGTCAGAAAACAAGAATAAACAAAAAAATAATATCGAAATTGCAAAATGCACATACGCATAATTTAATTTCCAACAGTCTACGTCCAAGGTGGTGTCATCAGCATCAGCATGCAGTCTTCTGAAACGTGGAGGCTCTACCCCGGTCGGACTAGACATGCCCTACCTATGCCTATTTCGGTTGTCGGAGGGTAGTGGTTTGCCATTACGCCTTTTAATTGTATCAGAATCTAAACATACATTGATCGCGTGAGCGACGGGACATGTTGCCACGTGGTCCAATTACAATGTGAGAAAAGCGCTATCAGGACACTGAATCAAGAACGTTTAACGTTCTTGCACTGGATACTAGGGTTGGCACAATTTGCTTATTTTATTTATTATTAAACTTTTAATATAAGGATTTCCTTTATTATTAAAATCTAATACAAATTGCATATTAAATGATCATTATGTCAGGTTTTTCATATTCTAAGCCGGTTGGCGAGCAAACATACGGCCTGCCTCATGTGAACGCTAACAAAATGAAAAACCGTGCTACCATATCTGCGTATGCCAACGCAGCAACTCCTTCCTACCCGGTGACCTTACTAACTCGCAAGAACACGTTAATAACAATCTTTAAGAGAGTTGCTATTTCTGTATTCTGCGAGGTGGACGTACCTACTTCGCCAGCCGGGCAGCTTGTCTAAACGCTATGCTCTTCTTCTCTCTTTCGATTTTTAGTCAGCGTTTCTTAGTTTTCTTTTTCAGCAATGTGCATTACGTCGCTGTTTACTCTATCTACAAAGGAATCGTAGCAGCAGTAGATGGGAATGTTTGTGTGTGAATTTGAATGCGAATGGTCATAATGAGAGATGAAGACCAAAAAAGATTTGGGGTGGACTGTGTGAAAGATGATATGATTAAGAATTACCCCTTTCTAAGATTGTAGATATGACGGCTGATTAGTTAGAATAGAAAAAAAACGAGTATGCTTTAGACCACACGACTGAAGTAAAACTTCCTTAGCTCTACTAACTTACATCTCCCTCTCAATTTCCGTTCGCCGTCTCCGTAACGCTCTCGTCGCGCATTTACCAGCTTACTACCCAAGTCAAGCGTTCGTAAAGAAGTTTTACCTCAAAAAAATCTGCAATATAACTTTTTTTTAAGTAAACCTTCTTTACGCTGCTTAGTTGAATCAAAATTATGAGAAAAGTAGAAGCCAATGATTGTGATAAAAGGGAATGTTTGCGTACTGTAAAATAACTTTGTTCCGTGTAGCAGCCCTATTTATCACATAGTAACGGTGTCCGATACAGCGCAGGGTCACGGTCGCCGGCGCGGGCCGCGGGCCGGGGCAGGCCGAGTGAGCTTGTTATACGGTAAGGTACGCATCATATCGAACACAGAACGTATTGACTTTCAAATGCTGCCGGCTCGCAACCTCCGCCTCCCCGTCTCAAGTTCAATATCAATCAGGAACAATCGGAATATTAAAAACTAGCCAATTGTCGCGACTGCGTTTGCGGGATGGACAGCTAGGATCTCTATTCGTTCCTAAAGAACGGAGGGCTTTTTGTAAACTGTCTCTAAACCCTCAATTAAATATACATACTTATTTTTTTTCTATCACTAAAGTGGATACATAATATGAAGTAAGATGTCATAGTAGCCTATGAAAGCTTGCAACAACAAAAGTATCACTCAAGGATGCCAACCCTGTAAGAACCACGAAGAAATGTTGCCTGTCTTTTTTAAGCGACTCCAAAACAGGAGGAGGTTCTCAATTCATTTTTTTTTTTAATGTTTGTTACTTAATTACTCCGTGATTTATAAACTGATTTGAAAAAAACTTATGTTTATTTGAAAGAGTATACTTCCAGATTGGTCCCATTTTTTTTCATCATCGTCAGCCTGTATCTACATACATATGATAAATGTAGAGTAATGTACATACATATACATAAAAGTAGAGTAATGTTTGGAGTCAAGTTTTTTTTTTTTTTTGTTAATAATATAATAATTATATATTTATTTATCTCTTACACAAAGGACAATAATGCATGTATTACACATAATTCTATACAAATATACCTTTGTGAGAGACTGGTATCTGCACTAGGTTGCCCTGTATTACGGATTACCAGTTAAAATTATGTTTTATCACAGTATAAGTAATAGTACTACGGACAGTATGGCCACTCCCTGCCGCTCTCTCGTGTCGACCTCACCTCCCCTCTGAGACTAATCAGGAACAGTTTGTATGGCGCTGCACGCACACACGCTCAATCGCGCTCTGCACAGACGCCATTGTTTATGTAGTAGTAAATGACGCGACATTTAGATAATATAAGATAAGATAAATTTATTTGCGAAAATAAGGTACAAAAGATGCTACAAATACATAGGTATCCAACTTATTCTACCCTCGTAGGGGCGTGCAAATTTTTCTTTAGTCAATTTTATCTAAATCACATTCAATAAAACATTCTTAAATTTCCATAATTACAATTACAATAAATTAATAAATACAATACAATAGTCAATAATTTCTAAATCTGTCATTCATGTATTCAGTTACAGTATAATATGACTTATTTAAGAACCATTCGTGTAAGTTCTTCTTAAATAATGACATTCTTAATGTTTTTAATTTGTCCGGCAAATGATAAAAAAAATTTATTGCCATGCAATGCACGTTGTCGGAATATAATGCGAGTCTCTGCTTAGGTACAAGTAATCTATCTTTATGTCTACTTCTGGAAGTTATACAATCACCGTGCTTAATAAAAATGTACTGATATTTCTGAACGAAAATACACATTTCGTAAATATATAAACACGGAAGAGGTAAAATATTAGATTTTTTGAACAGGGGCTTACAACTGTTCATTACATCGACATTGTGTATAACTCGAATACATTTTTTTTGACATATGAACACTTTTAATACATCGACTGAGTTATTTGAATGGAGTGTCCGGGGTGTGGTTCTATATAAATTATTCTAAGGGGAGTGCTTGGATGAGCTATTTAATTTGATACCTGCCGCTGAGTTCCACTATCGTACAACTCGCCATAAATTAAAATTCCATCCACATCATCTAGATAATTGGCGATCTACTACAGTACGCTTTTTAAGACTTTTTCTACCACGAACTGTGTAATTGTGGAATCAACTTCTCTTAACAGTATTCCCAAATAAATACGACATGGGAGCCTTCAAGAAGCGGTGATCCAATGGTGTTGCTGATTTTTATGGGTGTTGGTGATTACTTTCCTTCTGGTGACCTTCATGCTCGCTTGCCCCACTTTCATATAAAAAAAAAAGCTCGTGCTGTATGGATACTCACATTCTCGTCGTGAATACTAAATAGGTAAGATGTAACAAAAATTGATATTTGTAAGTAATAAATAATTAATAACTATTAAGCACACTCATGTTACCATAATATTGTTCTGTATGTTAACATACAAACTTTGTGCGACTAGTATAAATACTAACAAGGTAATGCTAGGTACAATCGTATAATCGTAAAGGTTTGCTGTTACTAGGGCAACACACTTTTCTGTATATCGACTCGTCTCAATTCAACTTGTATGTGTTAAACTTTAACCCAAGATAAAGTTTGATATATTGTTCTACGGTACTTTTATTATATATATATAATATATATATATATAATATATATATATATAATATATATGTATATATATATATATATATATATATATATACTACGTTGGGTGACAGAAGGGCATACGGCCCGCCTGATGTGAAGCGGCTACCGTAGCCATATTAACGCTCGCAACATTAAATATCGCTCACGCGCCGCCACCCCCGCTGCCAACACAGCATCTCCTTCCTTTCTGGTGACCTCACTCACTCACAGGAACACAACAACCCTCAAGGGAATTGTTATTTGGCTGCGGTATTCTGTGAGGTGGAGGTACATTCCCCAGTCGGGTAGCTTACAATTACGCTCCCTACCTCTCTTTTTGCCAGAGCTTCGTTTGTCAGTCAGCAGGGTGAACCGCGTGCAGATATCAGATGCTGGAGATTCATGTGAAAGAGCCAGAGTTCTTGATCTACCAAAAGCTCCTCGTCTTCGCTGGTTAGGTCATCTGAAAAGGATAGAAGATGATTGCAGCATCGATAGAGAGAGATAGTATAGGATAGAGTATGATGGTGAGCTCATTCCGAAGTCCAGGACTCATGTCGGGTAGTTCAGCAAGCGCAGTAAATAATAAAAACCAAATTGGAAAACCAAAAACCCGACAGGAACCTTTCTTCTCTATATGACGCCGGGTAGGTACCAAATATGCACACGGCCCGTCTGATGTAAATCCATTACAGTAGCCTACACTTACAATAGTTATTATTATTTATTGAAAAAACCAACAGCGTATACAGTTTATTTCTTATGCAGTGCAAGCACTTCAGTAAGGGCAATAACAGGTTTTTTTTTTACTTATATCCATATGTGACGTTTGACACAGTGGCGTAACTACAGGGTGGCAGAGCGGGCAAATTGCCACGGGCCCGGGACCAAGGGGGCCCCAGGCTCGAGAGCTAAGTACAAATATAGGTAGTATTTTTTTAAGTTAGGCTATAAATGTTTATAAGTAAGGTACATTATCATATTTCTTGAAAATATAATTATAGAATTATTAACCAAAAATTTACAAAATACTTTTTTAGTGTTGGTTACTTAGATGATGTATTACAGAGGGCCCCATCCACTGAGGGCCCATCTGATGAATTTGCCACGGGCCCCTGATGGTATAGTTACACCACTGGTTTGACAGTTGATTGCTCGTTTAAAATTGTATACATAATAATTAGTAACACTTTATTACATAACATACATAGTATATTGGTAATATTAAATTATTAAATATAATAATGAGTATTATCTGCGTCTGCCAACACTAAGGAAGAGGAACAGGAGGAGCTCGGTGGCGTCGTTACACGTGCCAGTCTAATCGAACACGCAAGTTAAGCAACGTCGACTGTAGCCTGTCCATGGATGGGTTTTTTTAATCTCGATCTCCTCCGTGCGTCGGAGAGCACGTTAAGCCGTCGGTTCCGGGTGTTATTAGATGACAGTTGTTAAGCCAAGCCACCTTTAGGCGGCTTGAAAACACTGGCCTCCGTCAAACCGCAGTTGACCAGGGTAGTGGAGTATGCTCTAAACCCCTTGGATTGAGGGGAGGCCTATATCATCAGTGGCATGAATCAAGGTCGACGACGATGACGACGACCAACAGTAACCTATATAAATTCAAATAGAGAGGAGACAATGTGATGCTCAAGCATTCTGCTTATATATGGTGCCAATAATATAAATAATAATAAATATTTCTGGACAATTTACACAGCGCGCAAAGCTTGTGTTACGGGTACTGGACAACTGATAAATGTACTTAAATACATTTTTTTGTAAATACATACTTACAATACATTGAAAACACCCAGACCAAGATAAACAGACATGTTCATGGACACAAATGTTTGTCTTGTACGAGAATCGAACCCGCGACCTCGGAGTCAAAGTGGCCATTGCTATCCATTCGACCACCGGGCTCGGCATACATACCGGTTTTCTACATACCGGTCTGGAGTGTGTGAATAATAAATGCGAGAATTGTTTATTGTAATGAGCAATGCATTACTATGCTTAATATTCCACTGTTACACACAATTGGAACCAGACATACTCCCTGTATGTCTGATTCCAAAATTTGAAACGTGATAGGAATACCAGTTACCAGTTCAAGACTATCCAGTCGTCCTTGTAGTATTGACGAGCTCGGTGGCGTAGCTGTCAATGACGCGGCTTCGACGCCAACGCTTGTGGGTTCGATTCCCACATAGGACAAACATTTGTGTGCATGAACATGTCTGTTTGTCTTTGTCTGGTTGTTTTCTATGTATCATAAGTATGTATTTACAAAAAAAAATGTATTTACATATGTTTATCAGTTGTCTAGTACCCATAACACAAGCTTCGCTTACTTTGGGGCTAGATGGCGCTGTGTAATTTGTCTGACAATATTTATTTATTTATTATATCGTAAAGGAAAGTAATCTATATCGTAAAGTAGTATTACCTACGCTGCTGACTCAATATCTCCTCACGTCTAGTGTCCTCACTCAATCACAGGAACGCAACAATCCTGAGCAGCATTGTTATTTGGCTGCGGTATTCTGTAAAGTAGAGATGCTTCCCATGCTTTCTTCATCGTGCCCTACTTTTCTTTCGCCAGAGACTTGTTTCCTGAAGGACAGGATATACTATGTGCAAATGAAATAGCTTTGATAGCTTATTTTAAGTATGCAAAATCAAACTGGCCTATGCAAAATAATTTTAAGTATGCAATAACAAACCCAAAAACCTGATGGGTATCGTACTACCATTTGTAAAGTCCCTCGCTTGAACGGAAGAAGCTGTCAACTCGGGATATTGCTATGCATGTATAAGTCGTGGTTCAGATCTTAAAATTGATCACATCATGATGTGATCGATCATTTCATGAAATGGTTGTATTTAATGAAAATATCAGCTACCTACATGGCCTAGCCAGATCAATGAATAAATCAACGTTTGACGATATAAACAGCAATGCACGGCTACTTCATGATATGGTCAAACATAGTGTGATCATATTGGGATCATATCGTAAAATAGTTACGTTATCCACCGTTACAGGCGATGATATAGTTTGTTTTTGTTATTTAACATGGCGGTGGGTAATAACTATGATAAAAAAACGAATAATAAGGTGCTAATGAAAGATTTTAAGTAAAGTGAAATAATGTGGTTACGACAAAAACAACTAGAATTTTACTGACTAATAATAAACGTTTCTTAAGATCCTATTATGTATTTTTTTTTTATTAAATTAGATTGAATGTCTTTTTTTTGCGAACAGTTCAATCTGATATACGCAGTTTTTGTATTCACAAAAAAAAATATGTAAGTTCCTTTTTTATTTTTATTAAACCGTTAATATCACGGAAACGCTAACTTAATGATATGGCCAATCGTGAATCTATGACATTATCATTAAACGTTGACGTTTAAATGATATGACCAGTTTTAGCTGACTATATCATGAAATACAATTATTTCATGAAATGGTGAACCACATAATGATATGATCAATTTTAAGATACCACGACATATATATTCGCTCCCAAAAATATCTCCGGAAAAAAACTGTACTTTAAACATGTAAGTTTCGAATTATGCTAAAACCTTGACACGTTGCCGGGCGGCGGCCGCGGCGCATGAAAATTCAGTAGGAACGCACACTGGGGTCGAACCGCCGGACTCGTTAATACGAGCGATACGGACTCCATTGTATTAGAATTTCGTATGTAATAGTCACTAGTTGAAATTCTAATGCCTGTTTGATAAAATTCGGTGAATAATTTTGAATGGTTTTCATACATATTTACATATTTGAGTACGATGTAGAAAAAATGGGTGGTACACGCAACACGAGCTGTCCCGGTTGCCTATATTTTTTACGCTCATGTTTCAAAATGGAACATAACATACCAATTATATATATATATATATAAATGAATCTCTATTTCCCTTGGTCACGGCACGCGTGAACAGCTGGACCGATTTCGCAATTTTTTTAGGCTGTATTTGAGAAGGTTCTTATGAAAGAAAAATGCGCGAAAAATTAGAAAATTTAAGAAAACTGAAAATCCTTTTACTTTTCTAATGTAATAACTTTATATCGTTTGACAGAACTGTGAATCATTTGACAGATTGCGCCAAACCAATTTGAATGCAATGTTCGTTGTTAAGAAGCAAGATATTACTAAATAACAGAGAGAGCCGTGCTGGTGTGTTTTACGTACAAGAAAATCTTATTTTAGACATATTTTGTAGGGGTGGAAGTGGCCCACTACCATCTCCGGAGCCAAAGTCAACCTCTCCTATACGTGGTGGACCCGCCGATCAGCGGACGAGGGTCTGGGGACAATCGCCAACTAGCTTTAAGGGCATTACTCTTCAAAGTTTACGAACTCTTTAAAGTATATGGCTCCGAGAATCCAGCAGAAGGATCGTATCTGGTGGAAAGCATTATGTGGAAGGCCTATATCCAGCAGTGGGTAGAAACAGGCTGATGATGATGATGAGACACATGTTATAATTTTATCTTCGTAAATTATTTCATCTACGTAACTGCTCTATGCTACTACTTTATAAATCGCCCCAAAAGGAAAGGACCTCCTCCTTACAGAACACCGCAGCCAAGTAACAAATTGCTAGGATTCCAGAGTGTTGTATTACTGCGCGTGAGTGAGATCACCAGGAAGTAATGAGTTGCTGCATTGGTAACGGGGGTGGTGACGCAGCGGACGTCTGTAAGCCACTGATAAAAAAATACCTAATGTGGCGTTGTGAATACAACGTCACATCAGGTGTTTCTTATACTAAGTAGGGTGGAAAATCAAAGTAAAAGGCCCGCTTGATGCATGTTCGTTGCCACCCGACGTAATACTAACAAAGTTAAGATATTGATCAAGTCAAAAACTTATGAGAATGAACATTTTCTGTGCGATGCATTGCCGACGTCGCGTAATGCAACGCTCGGTGTAGTGCAAATTGCACGCAAAGCGTTATGCGCTTACGTGTCCGTGTCTATGTTATGCGCACTCCGCACTATTACTTACTTCACTATATAATCAATAACTATATTACTAGGTATAGTCGCTCACCGAGATTTTAGAGCCAAAGCCAATCTCACCGGCACGATGGGCATCCTGTTGACTAGTAAAAGAGAGGTAAGGTATAGCGTATTTGTAAGCTTCCGTAAGCAGCCAAATAACAATTTTATTCCCATGTGGGTTGCTGAGTTCCTGCGAGTGAGTAAGGTCACCAGAAAGAAGGAGTTGCTGAGTCAGCAACGGAGGTAGCGGCGCGCGAGCGATATTTTATGTTGCTAGCGTTAATATGACTACAGTACCACTTCAAATGTAGCGGGCCATATGCTCGCCTGCCACCCGACGCAGTATAAAAAAAAGCTAATAAAAAGATTTAAACTCACTATTATCTTTTTTTATTTATACAACGTCGAGTGCCAAGCTTGCGGCCCGCCTGATGTAAAGCAGTTACCGTTGCCTACAATACAAATATTGTACGTACGAAATCATAAATAACCCAATAATATCCCACTGCTGGTATAGAGACTTTCCTTCAATTGTAACTGATAGAGCGTGTACTGTCGGTCGGCGGACCATACAGACCGCGGACAAAGCCGCGGCAGAAGCTAACTCTCCATATTTATGAACATGAATGGGTGTTGGTCAAACAGCGAGATCATATTTATGTCGTATACTTGGTCCGCTCCCTGCTCTAAATCAACCTTACGACCGCGTACGGACAGGCAGCTCTACTTTACTGTATTACCTTCAATACAGTGTGAATAGTCTTCAATATAGTCAACCCGGTGACCCGAGACCGGTGGTCGAATGTTTGGCTACTCTGACTCCGAGCTCGCGGGTTCGAACCCCGTACAAGACCAATATTTGTGTGCATGGACATGTCTGTTCGTCTTGGCATTGGTGTTTACCATGTATTATATGTAAGTATTTACAAAAAATGTATTTAAGTACATTTATCAGTTGTCTGTACCCTTGTACAAGCTTTGCACTTAATTTGGGACTAGATAGCGCTATGTAAATTGTCCAAAAACATTTATTTATGACAATAAGGTAAATGACAATCATTAGGTAGGAAGAAGTAATTGGGGTGTAAGAGGTTTATCAACATCTTTGAACCAAAGCCAACTTCACCTGCACGTGGTGCACCCTGCTGACTGACAAACGAAGCTCTGGCGAAAAGAGAGGTAGGGAGCGTAATTGTAAGCTACCCGACTGGGGAATGTACCTCCACCTCACAGATTACCGCAGCCAAATAACAATTCTCTTGAGGGTTGTTGTGTTCCTGCGAGTGAGTGAGGTCACCAGAAAAGAAGGAGATGCTGCGTTGGCAGCGGGGGTGGCAGCGCGCAAGTGATATATTATGTTGCGAGCGTTAATACGGTTACGGTAACCGCTTCACATCAGGCGGGCCGTATGCTTGTCTGCCACCCGACGTAGTATAAAAAAAAAAAAAAAAAAAATATTGATAACACTCGAAGCTAAGAGAGTTTTACTCAACTAGGGAGCCAAACAAGCATACGAACCGCTTGATGTAGTGTTGCCTTCGGAATTGTGCGTGTGAGACTCGCAATTGCGAAGGCATCACTCTTGCGTTGTTCGATACGGCTACGGTAATCGCTCCACATCAGACGGCTGGACGCTCGTCTATCACCCGACTTGAACGCCGCGTGCCAAGCTTAAGCGGATATTATAGTCCTCTCCAGTCGCGCTCTACTTGCCTTACCTTTCTTTGCTGCCGCGTTTGATAGATAGTAGGCAGGGTGCCCCAGCAGGGGCCACGTCCCGTCCATTTGCTAGCGTCAGCAATTTACGCGATGCTATGCAAAAATGCAAAAAAAGATAGTATTTCCTGTCTGACATTTTTCTTTTCACAACACTTTTTTTTTAAGTTTAAGAACTTAAAAAAAAGTGTTGTGAAAAGAAAAATGTCTGCCTGATATTAGATTGTCTAGAGTCTAGACTCAGTCGTACACATTCATTCATGTGTAGCGTTAGACAGTTAATTAGCATCTCGAATGATTTCTACTGATTTAAAATAAAACGTAACATGCTCTACTGGAACGTGACTCGAGATATTATTTAACGATAATGACAATTAAGTTAACCGAATTATCAACAGTTATAAACCGGCACATTTAACAGAAAACAAATCATTAAGTTATTTATAGAGCGGGGCACATATCGTTCGGCAGATAAGAGAGTCTTCGTGCCACCGGAGTCATCGGGCCGGTTAATAAGGGCCCGGCTGGAGCGGGCGGCGGCGGCCACTCGGGACCTGTGGAGCGTCGCGGCGGCCGGCGCGAGCGGAGCGGGCGCTGCCGGCGGGCGTGGGGCGGGCGGCCGGCGGCGCCGCCTCCGCGGGCCCGGGCCCGGCGGCCGGCCGCCCGCCCGCCGGCCGCCGGACGCCGCACTCCGCCAGTCTGCCGAGCGCGCTGCCGCCGCACGCACGTGTCCGCGCGCTCAGTCCGCGCGTCGCCCGCGCCGCGAGTCCTCGCGCCTGGCCTGGCCCTACCGCCGCCGCTGACCGGAGTAGCGGTTCGCATCTTACCGGGCAGCATTAGAGTCGTTTCGTTATTTTCTAATACTGTCAGGTAAAGATGTCGTCCGCGCTCCACGTTCGTCGAGAGGAATTCGCCCGGCGGAACCGGTCGAGCGACGTCGGTTTATATTTACCGGAGCCGAGCCGAGGACGAGGCCGCCGTCCGCGAGGAGCTGCAGGTAACGCCGGAGCCGGGACGAGAACGGCCGGCCTTCCTTGGGCCGTCGGAGGCGATGTAACTAGTTACGTCACACGTGTCGGACCGGTCCTCGATCGCTTTCCAATAGTGTTATCTGCGAGCGGCGCCGTCGACGTCGCCGCTCGGGTCAAGTTTGCACGAAGCGTGGCACGAATCGAACGATCGACCGACCGCACTAAAATAGTAACCGGTCGCCCGCAAATGCGTACATGTCAACTCAATACGCCCCCGACGCGGCCGCTCCGCCGGTGCGAGCACCACGTGTTTGTATCGCTCTCCTATGTTGTATGTAGAGCGCTACAAATCCGCATAGATTGCCATGTCGGCACTCTTTTTGACATATGTCTCTCTTTCTAACTGAAAGCGACCTCTTTTTGCAAGGCGGAAGTTGAAATTTTCATATGCGAAACTATAGTTTGCACAAGAATCTACCGCTACTACCATTGTTAGTTTCATAAAAAAACCTTTCACATTCGCAACGTCTCTACCGTGCTTTAAAACCGGCCACGCCATCGGTTTTATGTACATATTTATCAATAGCACGCTACTACGCTCGCGTGGTATCGCATACGATGATATTCGTAAATGTGTTCGCTACGAGCCACGTTTCCACCAGGTGTTATGTACGGTCCGACTGTAAACGCTGGAAGTCGATGTGAAGCCGCGAGCGCGCCGCCTGTGTATCTAACTGTCTAGCTTTAGAAGAAGCAGACCGGTAGCGTCAAAATATTTTGGTGTTGTTTGGCGAGCGCCGCCCGCGCGGTAGCCGGCGGGCGCGCATCGCGTCCGACGCCGATGTTATCGCCATAATCCGCGCACTGCTGCGTTTCCTCGTCGCTCACGTAACCCACTTAACTAATTAAAATTCCTCGTGGCCGGCAATGAGCACGCGTTTTCAACTCATTAACTCCGCACACGATGTTCCCGAGAGCGCCGGCTGCCCCCCGCCCTCCGCCCGCCTCTGCGCCTCGACGCGCTTGGCTCTTCCATGTGTATTGTATTTTTCTTATATTTGACTTGCCTCATTGTTAATGGATATTATCTTCATCAATCACGTCAGTAGAATACAGTCAGTATCATCCAAATGAAGGAAGACTCAGGTCGAGACATAGACTTACCATCGTGCGATTTCCATGACACGCCAACGGCCTGCCTGTTTTCTTCTGTCAATACCGTTGACATGTGTTCATTTCTCATTATTTATTTCTACTCAATCTAAAATTTCTCCGTAGGTTCACAGCCCATCATAAGATCCATCTAAAACATCGGTAAACAACAACGGTTGTTGTCTTGTTATTTATTTCTGGAGATTTCCACATTTCATTAAAATCTCGAACCCAAACCAATACTAAGATATGGATATTCCTTAAATTGTAGTGATTTACAGTATACTCCACTGTTTTCTGCAACTGCAAGTTGACGAAGACCAATGCCCATTGATTTGACTTTGCGACTACCACATCAACAGCCGGGACCGGAGAACACTTAGTGTTCTGTAACCGGGAAAGAAAGGTTAAAGAAAGGATTAAAGTAAACAGGACAGGGGCCCACCACACATTCCCACCACTGTGTCTCCTGTGTAGCCAGGATTAACGGCGGCGACCGCCAAACAAGGCGATGAACAGTGAAGTACATTACAGTCCCGGGGGTAAAACTACGGCTGCCTTGGAACTCACAGCGAATTTAATCAGAAGAAATTAGTAGAAGTAGGAAGCTTTTGGGGTTTGACTTCCCCTCTTATCAATGTGAAATTAAAGTAAGGTATAAAGGACGTCCATATTTTTATGTGGAGAGGAATTAGTAAATTCCAACTGAGGTCATAACCAAACGACATTTTTAGGGTGAGACTGGCGGAATGAAAGCTGATTCAATGCAAAAATGTAATCTTTCTCAACTTTTCATATATTTCATATTTATTTATTCATGAGCAATATACAATTGTATACTAGTAAAGTTGATACTGTTGATTGTTGGCACTTGGTAGAACATTATTATCAAAACACAAACACCATCTGTATACCTTGATAATGCCTTAGCGGCGAAACCGGTTGGTAAAATTAAATAAAATTACGTGGAACAGTATCTCATTAAACTCTACTTGTTTGCGTCAATAACGTGTGGCAAATGTCAAATATTAATCGATATTAATCATGTTGGTGGTCTCATTACTTTTAGCAAAGTACGAAAGCGTCGCATTTAGTTTGTAATAATAAAAAATTCTGGATATGATCTTTTGATTTCATTAATCGGGTTTTGAAAAAACACTTGATATTTGTATGTAGTACGTTTTTACACATCATGATCAGCATGATATCAACACACATGATGCCTGCCAGGCAGGCTGGCAGGCCGAGGGCGCGGCGGCCGCGTGATTGTAATTCACGAGAGCCGGCGATTATTCGCCTCGAGATGCGGTGCATTATTCATTAGCGGATGGAAAGTTTCAACTTTCCGAATATAAAGATGTGGGTCAAGGCTCGAGCCTTCGCTGCAGCATCACCGCGACGGGCTGTTTTCTGGCCATTTAGATGCAACCTCGATTTGGTGCTTTTTAATTAGATATTATTACTTCCGCCGTCGGCCCGGTTGCAGTCGTTTTGAATTATGTTAGAAATCGTCGTCCAGCGAGGAAATTTGAATTTATAATCACCCTCCATTTAGATCAGAGAACGGCAACGAGTAGCGGCCATGGTGCGACTCTAGATAATTAGGAAACCGAGCACGATATAATCGAGTAGCCATAGGACTAACGCCACGTCGACGCTCATTCCGGGCACGTTGTAGTTTAAATAGTTAACGATGACATTCGACAAAGTCGAAGTTGTCTCGTGATAAGCAATCGATAAATAGTTAGTGTGGCCCCGGGTCGTATCAGCGCCGTGTCAGGGGTCGTCGCTATCGCATTGTTTTCATTTCTCGAGGAGTCGCGCGCTATCGCAGCGGCGCGGGGTTATCGCGGCGTCTTCCGAAGCGGGCGCGCCACGCTCCCGTCGCATGCCCGCCACGCTCCCGTCGCATGCCCGCCACGCTCCCGTCGCATGCCCGCCACGCCGCCGAGCGCCCGCTGCATCGCGACACCGAGGACTTCTGCTCGCCTACATTTGCTCGAAGACTCGATAAAGCGTCGGTGAAAGCAGCGCCGTATTAATCGCTCAGGTGGATTCCGCTTTCGAATTGAATTTTTATCGGCACCGGAGTGTCGCCGACGGGACCGGTTCTTAATTTCCTATAGGTAGGTGCGCGTGTTGTGCATCTATTTCGGGAGTCGTTGACCGCGGGTTTGGCACTGACGGCAGCCGGTTTATTCTGTCCGAGTGGAGGCGACGTTCCGGGAGTGTCCGGCGGCCGCGCGTATTTCAGGCGATGACGTAACGCCGCACGGGAGTGCGTCGTCCCCAGGCGCCGGGAGGGACCTGCCTAATCGGGCATAATGTTATTAATAAGCCGGGGGCGGGCCGCGACTCGCCCTCGCATAAAACGATGTTTATTGCCCATCGGGCGCATGCGATCCCGACACAAATATGATATCCCGCGTCGCTGCACGCACCATTGTTGACGGCCGCGCTATTTATACTTAACCTCTGGTAAATCGAGCGGCGGTCTGTCGCATCATCCGTGGCCGCCGCCGCAGCCGGCGCAGCGCCGCCCCGGCTGCAGCGTCGGCACTTCGGGTCTGTCCAAACAATACAATTTATTTCAATGCAATCGAGCGACTGAAATGTTGTTTGTAAATGCGTGCATACATCGTTATCGAGAGCACGCGGTGTGTGCGGGGCAGCTCGAGGCGTAGGTATCGGCCGCCGCCGCTATCAGCGAGACAATGACCTCCGACGTCCGCGCCCTCGGCGCCGGCTGGCACGTCCATGGCGCAGCATCATGACAAAATAACATAACAAATTTACAACAATAATCAAATTTCGCTCATTAGCTACGAAAATAAAAACAAATATTTATTACAAAAGTTCCAATTGCCGAAATCAACAACGCGCAGCCTACTCTTAGATATAGTGCCCTCAATCAACCAGAGATTTCCTTTATGTTGTAGTTTCTATGTCTTTATGTAGAAGACCGAATATTTGGGAATTCCTGTTGGATACGGGGACACGCGTATTTCATCTAGGCATGTACGCTACACTACGCTAAAAATGTACCGTCATCAACCCACTCTTATCCCTCCCATGGAACTTATTCCAATTCAATTGACTAAAACCTTTACTTAGTGAGTCTCTTAAGACTCCCTAATTAAAGTTTTAGTCAATTGAGGATCTGCTACGTCCGAGGATGAAATATTTATCCGCTTTGCTCATGTAAACTCACTCATATGAAGAGAGTCGTGCTGCCGATAATGCTGACACCACCAACAAAGTTATCACCTAATGGACTAAGCAAACAATTCCCGGATAATTTGTTAATTGGACAGCGACAGTAATGATCGGCACAGAGTACATTAGTGATGATAACGATGAGTTAGAAATGATCGAGATAATGGTTACTCGATCAAGAGCCTCCGTTTATTGCTGTGTAAGCGGTAATTCGTCTATTACTGACGATATCACGACAAATGCCGTTATTGTTTTCCCGTTTGTCGAATCACTAATAATCCATGATTCATCTTACTTTTTGAATACGGGACTCTCTTCAAGCTGGTTCACTGCGGGTTGGAAAACACTGACCTTGTTTTCAAACTAACAAGTAGTTTAATGACTATCTTTTATTGACGACAGTAAAATACAACGGCTTTATGTAGGTACCTTCTGAAGCCTGTTCTTCGTCGTTTTCATGTTAGATTTGGTTCCATTTCTTTGTCCGGTCTCTATCCATTTCGTATGACTTCGTTTGTGCAAATGAGGTCCTTTTAAGTCTATTTCTGCCGTCATCAACTTTTCTTTTTTTATTTTCTTCTAATTTCTTTGATTAAATTCGTTGTGAGTTCCAAGGCAGCCGTAGTTTTAAATCTGGGATTGCATTAGACTTTATTGTTCATTGCCTTATTGGTGATCACCGCTATTAATCCTGCTTGCCCAGGGGACACATTGGTGTGGTCGGCCCCCGATCCTAACATGCTTCTTGTTTTTAAATTTAAGGTAGGCATGTCCACATGCTCTCTGAAAACACAGAGGATTATGAAAATAACCAATCGATTGACAAGCTATTGTTGACGTTACATAACTTGTGTATCTGACCACGCTAGTTGATAAAAAATGCCAAAAAAAAATAAGAATATGAATTATAAAAAAGTGTAAGATGTGTCTAATAATGCACACCAGGGCCCATTGGTTGAAAAAGGAATTTCATTTCATTTCACCAGGCGAGCTACTCGCAACGACACCGTCGAGCTTCCTCCCTTGATAATTTACTACCATTATTTATTACACACAATGTTTCATGTCCGAACCATAAAGTACTCGCATTATCTTTAAATACGTGTTTTAACATGCGATATCAAATTTTGATAATTGATAATGTAATTGGCACGGACATTACTGCTATCATAGCTTATGTGGTGGCTAGTGGGAACATATCGTTGAAAATAATTTACGTCGTCACATGTTCCGTTTTGATCGCCTATACAATATTAGCCAGACAGTTAAGATCACTTGGAGTAGTGACAATAATATTATTTCAAAGTCTTATAAAATCACTTTCTATTACAACGACCTGAACTGAACCTTCGCCTCCGATACTATATAAGTTGGGCCATTGTCTTCCAGTCTAGTATTTTGAAATATAGACTTCGGCCCTCCAGCTACACCTGTGCGATCGACCGGTGGTTTATCGCTTGGTATTTTCATATACACGCTATTTAACACCCGATCAGCTCCCATTCTTTCAACAAGGTCAAGGAATCTCAATAATATTGCATGAATATTGGGCACTGCTACTAATTCTTCTATATCAGCAGTTTTCCGAACCTTCCACCTTTGCGTTTAATTGGCCTAAGTAATTTTGAAAACATTTTCTTTTCGGCTATTAGCAGTTTTGCATATATTTTGTAATTAATAATCGTGAATTTTAAAGCACCGAATTTAATTCTGTCTATGGAAAATGTAACACAAACCTACATCCATTTATCATCATTCTAGACCATAGAATATATACAAAAATCATTTTGTTCCGTTTGCTCCCATCATCGCTTCAATTTCCACAATGCATCACTGCATTGATTAAAGTTTTCATGAACCATTATCTATTAGCAGTAATTATTATCTGGTACATACTTTTATAGATTTGATAATTTCTTATTGATTACATCCCCCGCAGCTCGACTGGCATTGAGTTTGAAGTAATAAATTGGACGGAATAAAACATTATCTTTGATAAACACTTACCTATATCCAAAAAAACCGGACAAGTGCGAGTACACTCGCCCACCGAGGGTTCCGTACGTAGGATCATTATATATTTTGCAATGTGCACATCAAGCCCTTTCTTATGATACCCCATTTGAACTAGTAGCTTCAAATTTCGACCCCCTGTTTTTTAAGATTTAATTACAAATGTATAGTTTTGAGATTTATTCTTGTATTTGTGGTCTATAACGATGTTACTTGCCAAATTTCATAGTTCTAGGTCAACGGAAGGGATCCTATGAATTTTGATTCCCTGGCGAATGTGTCGAAATATGCGTGTTTTGCTGAATAAACGGCCGTATCTTTTTTTTACGTAAACTTAGCAGTTTATTTTTTTACAACTTCATGGGGCCGTTGAGTATACAGTTCAAATTTCAGCTCGACACCTTGACGCATTCTCGACATAGAGGGTCTTGACACTCTTGACAGACAGACAGACAGACAGACGGACAACAAAGTGATCTTATAAGGGTTCCTTTTGAGGTACGAAACCCTAAAAATGGTGATAAGGTTTCATAGTTTTAGAATTTGTATATATGGAAGATATAATGCCACCAGATGACAAGAGACCATCTCTCGTTGCGTCACGAAGCGTGTTCCGCGTTGGAGACACACCGCGAGGCGGCAGGCGACGGCCCTGCGCATTGCTGACCTGCGCCGCGCGTGACCTTCTGCCGGCGGAATATTTAAAACCATGAACACAATATGGTTGCAATAGTAACTACATATTTGTTTACATGAGTTTTGACGCCGAGTATTTATGACTCTACGGTAACTTCAACGAGTACTGTGGCGTAGGAATCGTGGTGCGGGACATTTGAGCTTCACTTCACTAAACATTTTCTTGAGTTGCTATAATATTGCTATTTCGTACATTACCAAAAGATGAAATTCAATTCGAAATGAGTTCCAAGGTAGCCGTAGGTTTACCTCTGGGACTCCTACGAACTTAACTATTCACTGTCTTAAGCGAACTCCTTACGGAGAATCGAATAGGCGGATAGTTCAGGAATTACTGTAAACGATCCAAGTATTGTATCAATACTTACTGTAAATACTTTCCTTTTGCAATAAGGTTTAACGGTCATTGGACGGTCGATCATGAATTGCTCAATATTTATGCTACGTCATGTGAAGATAGGCTTTTAATTCCAACATGATTGATTAAAAGATTTGTACCGTCATCGACCCATATCCGTCCCACTGCTTGTATACGGATCTTTTGCATGCAAGACGTGAAACCGAACGCAAAACTCCAAAGTATCATAATGTCATATTTTGTCATGAAAATTGTACATTATACTTAATAATTTTTCATACACCCAAATTGACCTAAGACACTTTTGACGTTTCTTATACGTTATTGCCAAATTATAATTTACGTTTTCATACATCATTACTCCACCATTGCTCAACTGTGGATTGGCAGATGTCAGTGTTATTAAAGTCTCCCAAGGGCTACTAAATTCGCATGACGACGTTCAACTAACGCCAACAGCCGCGACCAAAGGCTTTACGTGCCCTTCTAATCACGGAGCAGCCCGAGACCAGTCTTTACATGGTTATTCGAGCCGTTCCTGATTCGGTCGACGTTTCTTGAATTGCATTTTCAATTAGTCACCTGGCAACTTAATTGCCAACGACATTGTACCAATATATGTAAACCCTTTTACGCAGTTTTTGAAGAATGCCATACCCTAGTCAGCAGGGAAAGCCTCTGCGAAGAGTTCACTCTACACCCTGACAACTCGCGGTAGAAAACTCTATCTCTCTATCGCATCTCTTTTGGAGTATGTATGTAGTACTTAATGTAAATTCTGCAGACAGGACAAAACTTTTCCTGGAGGTACCAAACTACATGCCTAAATTACCTAGGCAACTCCTAGTTTTGTAGCTCGTTCATTATATAAGTAGTGTAGTGTTTCGTACTTTCAAAATGCCCTCAATGTCTATATAAAATACGACGCTTATTCGTTGTTACGCTCCTAAAATTAGCTAGGAGTATTTTCGGCAAGTTTAGGTATTCTATTTCGTCCTGATGTACTGTCTTTTTAGACAATGGAATAAGAGTTAAGGGTAAGTTAAGTTAAGCCAGGAGCAATACAACTTTTATATCGGCTAATGTCACATAGTTTAGTAGAGTTGTATGCTTGCGCCGATTTTCATACAACTATAATGATATGCGCACACTTCCGATTTAATTGCTTTCGATTTTCTCATTTAAATAGTTTTACCAGACCGCAGTTAAAACGCAGGAGCCACCATACACGTATAAGAGTTGTTCGAAAGTTGTTAACATTTTAATCAAAATCGAACGATGTCAATTTTTGATTTTTAATTGAGCACAGACCGAGATGGATATCTGTGCGCCTTAATACGTTCCCGTCGACTTTGGACATACGTAGTTGTTGTTAAAAAAGTGTATATATTCGGCCTGCCTTATTGAGAAACATAAATAAAAAAAGTTTTTTTTTTAATTATTTGTCTACAAAAAACTAAAATATTTGATACACGTTCATACAGGTTAAATTTTGGATTAAAAATGACGCCATTTTGTAAATTGTCACCAGAACTTAACGAATGTGTATATTTCAGCTCAAACATTGGAAAGTCTGTCAAATTTAACTTGCAAGATATATGAATACAGTCACCTTACAGGGCAAAATGCCAGGCTTTTTTGGACAATCTCCTATTAAGTTCCCATAAATGCCTAAGAAGTGTTTTGATATAATAAAATATCTTGTACTATTAATTGTTATTTTATTATTATTATATTAAAATGTTGGAAATCTCCCACCAAGTGTCAACAATCAGCAGTATCGACAGTAGCCTAACAAATGACCAACAATTGGTCATAAGTAAGGAATTAATTGGCGCTTATTGCGAATTTATCGAAATAGCTGACATTTAGCCTTAAAAGGCTAGCAACGTATCGGCGACCCCTTGGTGTTGCTGATCTGGTGGTGCGATTGCTTTCCACCAGGTGACCCACATCCTCGTTTACCCCCCTCATATATAAAAAAAAATGGCTGGCATTTAGGCAATCTTAAGCCTGGTCAGGTGAAACTAAATAAAAAGTAGTAAAATAATTGATAGTTCGATATGTTGTAGGCACCGGAGGACGCGGCCGACGGCGGGTCGAAAAACCGCCTCAATTTACATGTAGTTAGCGCTTCGGCCGAAATGCGACCGAACTCGTTTTGTAATTGGAGAGCGCGTGTTGTATGAAATTGTGTCGAACGATCTCGCGTTCGCTCATTTGCATTATGAGAAACAGTTTCCATAATTATTACTATCACAGAATACGCTCCCCGAGATCGCCTTAATGAAATACAACACACAAAGAAGTATTTTGAAATCACTCGACTAATTACAATGCAGTGGCAAAGAGCAGTAAAGTTTACACAATCTGCCTGTAACGTTAAAGTTTGTAACCTGTGGGTGTTTCTAATTACATGGTCGTTTCGAGTTGTTTATTTGAAGGAATACATTTTAATTAGAAGGTGTCTTATACAGTGCGTCCCGGGATAAAGTGAGAAATAAAAATAGAAAACACATATTTTTATTTTTATTAGTAATTTGGGGTGTAGTGGTTCAACAACATCTTTGAACCAAAGCCAACTTCACCTGCACGCGGTGCACCCTGCTGACTGACAAACGAAGCTCTGGCGAAAAGAGAGGTAGGGAGCGTAATTGTAAGCTACCCGACTGGGGAATGTACCTCCACCTCATAGAATACCGCAGCCAAATAATAATTCCATTGAGGGTTGTTGTGTTCCTGCGAGTAAGTGAGGTCACCAGAAAAGAAGGAGATGCTGCGTTGGTAGCGGGGGTGGCGGTGCTCGAGCGATATTTTATGTTGCGACCGTTAATATGGCTACGGTAACCGCTTCACATCAGGCGGGCCGTATGCTTGTCTGCCACTCGACGTAGTATAAAAATATATATATATATTTATTGTCGATAATTTTTTTTCACCCCCTTTCAAATTAAACTTTATCCCGGGACTACAGTGTATATCTGATTCAGAGCTAATATATTATATTATATTTGCGAGTAGAATAAATAATTTGTAGGAGTCAAGAATTGCCCGCGGCACGAAAGAGCCTTAGAGCAACGGTGCTGCGAGCATCTCACGCGATTCGGCTCATATGACCGCGAGGTCGGAGGAACCATGGGAGGTGGAGGGACCGATGTAACATATACATCTAAATTAAAAGCTAATTACACATGTAAGCTTAAAAATAAACTAAAAATAAACTTACTAAAAAGATGTTTTTAAAAATGTCTTAAGAAAAAGAGATGTCTTTTTCTTGTCTATTCTTATTTCACAGTAGACAGTGGTAAAACGCTGGGCATTTTGAATAGATTCCTAATACTCGTAAGCTCCCTTATTTATGACCAAAAAGTAGGCAATCACTGAATATTTATGGTAACTTATCCATGCCCTGCATTTTACCCATCTTTGGTCACAAAAGATAGGGCCAATATGCTATTAGAAGAATAACAAGCGTTTATCAATTTATTCGATATTGGTGCAACTTCAATATATTTAGAAGGTGCCTTGTTGTGTACATTTCTGTGTTTACAGGCGTTTACATATCAGTTTCACCTCGGTGTCCGTAATCAAATCTTGCAAGTAAAATTTGACCCACTACTCTAGAGCCCCACGGAGCTGAAAGGCACACCTGTTTGTTTCAAACTCAAACTTTTATTTCTGCAAATGTACTCGTAGTTACAGACAAAAGATATTTTATACATCATATTACCACACTTTGCCTTTCGGTGCAAATAATAATAATAATAATTGAACGTACAAATTCTGAACATAATATTACAGTAATATCACCACGGAGATATAAACATTATTTCAACTAATTATGATATGTCAACATTTATATTACTGACATAAAATTATAATTATGATTAAAAAATGTCATTTAAATATTCGTCAACGCTATGCCTTCACAATTAATAAGGCAAACACACCTTGTCTAAACTTATGCAAATTCTGCGTTACAATATTCTCCATGTACTCTTGCGTGGTATCTAAATGACACTATTTTTACCCGACTACGGCGAAGCAAAAAGGAGGGAGGATGTATGTATGTATGTATGTGGCTATGGATGTTCATCTGTTCCCTCATAACTTCTAAAATAGTTATCATAATTAGACAAATGAGGTGTCGTTGGAAGCCTCTTGATCGTCCGCTGGTTATAGGCTACATGACGTCACGTTAAAATTGCTACAGCGCCCTCTAGGGGACATAAAGTAAAGAAGTAAAAAAAAAATTTTTCTTGACGGTGTCGTGTGGGGTATCAAATGAAAGAGCTTTGTTAGCACATTTCAAATATATAAATATTATTAGCTGTTGCTCACAGGTTTGCTTGCAATTACCTGATAATTGCAAGAATTTATAAATTCAGGCATCAAATGTAATAAAAACCAAACATGTGTAACAACAACATAGGCTGGGAGTACGAGTACGTTACAAGTTACACACGAATTCACATAACTCCAAAATAAGTTAAATAAAAATAAAGTTTAAAAAACTAAAACCCGACTACTAAAAACAGGCTCTAAAAAGTACGAAACAAGAAAATAGTCTCCGCTGAAATTATTATGTACATACTATAAAGAAATTACCGACTTTTAAATAAACAACTTACTTACACTTAGTATATTTTAACGTAGTTTTTTATACTTCATACTTATAGAGATATGTTTAAAGGATAGCCGTGGTCGTATGCCACTTTGATTTAATTTCATTATTATTTAATCTGTTTTGCTACAGTATATGGTACAGTATACAGTAGTGATGGCATACGACCACGGCTATCCTTTAAACATATCTCTATAAGTATGAAGTATAAAAAACTACGTTAAAATATACTAAGTGTAAGTAAGTTGTTTATTTAAAAGTCGGTAATTCTTTTATAGTATGTACATAATAATTTCAGCGGAGACTATTTTCTTGTTTCTTACTTTTTAGAGCCTGTTTTTAGTAGTCGGGTTTTAGTTTTTTAAACTTTATTTTTTAATCCCACATGACGGCCGCCTTAAAATGGCGACTTATAATTTCCAGATTGACTCCTATGATATGGGTATCAAATGAAAGGGCTTCAAGCGCCAATTACAGTAAATAAAGTTTTTAGTATTTTTTAAAAGTTTGTTTATTTTTTTTTTATTTATTCTTGTTTCATAAATACTTACTCATTTTTAAAACTGAAAAACCAAAATTTGAAAAGCTGAGCTGGCCTCGTTGTTCATGCTTCGGTATTGAAATAGCCGTGAATGTGGGTCAAATCTGACTTCCATCCTGTGTATCGTTGCTTGTGCCCATCATTTAGTACTTTACTTCTATATAAATAAATACTTTAGGACAAATTACACAGCGCCATCTTGTCACAAATTAAGCAAGGTACTAGTACCCATAGAACAAGCCTTCCTTAATTTATGTCTATATGATAACTGATAAAAATACAAAAATATTTTTTTAAAATGTATACATACATAAATAAATAAATATTGTCAGACAAATTACACAGCGCCATCTAGCCCCAAAGTAAGTAAAGCTTGTGTTATGGGTACTAGACAACTGATAAACATACGTAAATACATTTTTTTTTTGTAAATACATACTTATGATACATAAAAAACACCCAGACTAAGACAAACAGACATGTTCATGCACACAAATGTTAGTCCTATGTGGGAATCGAACCCACGAGCGTTGGTGTCGAAGCCGCGTCATTGACCGCTACGCCACCGAGCTCGTCAAACATAGAAAACACACAGACCAAGACGAACATATACGTGCACACAAATGTTTGTCTTGTGCGGCGATCGAACCCGCGATCTCGGAGTCAAAGTGGCCATTACTAGTCATTCGACCACCGCGCGTCAATTTTAGTCTACTCGTATGAGCCTTTTTTAGTCTATTCTCTTCTTGCCTACGACAATATTTTTCCTCACCTGAAAAAAAAAAATTTCGAATAACCCATCCAAATCATATCAGTATTTTTTGTAAAAATCTAGCATTTACTTGCATACATACACACGGGTCGAACTGAGAAGTCAGTTCAAAATATATGACTATTTTGTGATGACAAACATCAATATATTATGATAGAGGAGTTTGATGGCGCCGTCGTTACGCGTTACAGTTTAATTAATCGATCACACAAGTTAAACAACATCGACCATAGCCTGTGTATATATGTATTTATTTATCTTGAGCTCCTCCATGCTTTGGAGGGCATGTGACAACCATCTGTTAAACCATTTGTTTAGGTCCAAATTCTTCATAAGTTCCACTGGACTAAAAGCCGACTAGAGCTGTCTAGTCTCTTTGTGTCTGTCAGCTTATCACACTTTTTTTTATACATTTAACGTGTGAATACCACAAACATTCTTTATTATTTATTATCAAAACGTTCTCATCTCCCGTCCATGTAATCATTTTTCATGCCATCCTCTCGGCGCAACATTCCGTTCCATACTAGGCGACATGTCTCATGACTGTTTTATACATGTGTCTGGCCTTTAAGGGGATGTCGTAGTTCTTATAGTCATAGCGACTTTATGGACTTATTTAATTTGTAATCAAATCTTGCGGCGGCTTAGTAATTCTCGCGACATCTGTAATCAAATCTTAGTTAAATTTAACCTTCCAAGTGCCCGATTAAGCTGCAATTTGGTGCACTTGCGTAGTTCTCGTGACACTACACGATTACCTAAATGGCATCATGTTAAATCCATTTGACGGCCGCTGCAAAGCGGCGATTTACAAAATTAAAAAATATATGATATGGGTACCTACTATCAATAGAGTGAAACATAGGAAGTTTTTTTTTATATACTACGTCGGGTGGCAGACAGGCAAACGGCCCGCCTGATGTGAAGCGGTTACCGCAGCCACATGAATTATCGTTCGCGTGCCGATACCTCCACTGCCAATGCAGTAACTCCTTCATTTTCAGAGGTACTTCTCCAGTGGAGCAGCTTAAAAATACACTGTACCCTCTCTTTTACCAGGCCTCTTTCGCTAACAGGCAGGGTGTACCACATACAGGGGAGGTTGGCTTTGGCTCTAAAGGTCGTAGTGTGCCTCTTACATCCCAAGTAAACTTTCAATTCTGTTTTTTGTTAACAACTAATAAAAACAAGGCATTGATTGACTGGAAAAGATCCCTATAAAGGATAAGTCCGGCTTGTATACATGCTTTTGTATATTGATTGTTGTATTTGCTTTTGTATTCAATAAAGTTTCATAAAAAACTTGTTTATTATTGTTATTTTTTGTTTATTTTTATTTTTATAATTATTATTGACTCGGTGATACCTACTCTTATCATATCATATCCTATATCCATATATCATATCCTCCTACAGTATAAGTAATAGTACTACGTACAGTATGGCCACCCCCTGCCGCTCTCTCGTGTCGACCTCACCTCCCCTCTGAAACGGATCTGGAACAGTGTGTATGGCACTGAATATTTACTTTCTACACAGACGTCATTGTGTAGTAGTTACGTACGCGACATTTGTATGGCGTGGCCGGGGTGCGGTACTAGTGTAAAGAAGTAACGCCACTTACAGCCACAACTAAAACGTTCTTATTGCGCTATTGAATAGGTACTTAATATTGAAGTTCTATTTGACCACTCAATTGGGTAGTTGATTGTAACATAAATAAATAACTGCAGGGTTCGTCAAAACAAACATTGCAAAACATCTTTCTTTTCTATGTAGGTACTATAATTATGTATTTACAAAAAAAAAATGTATTTACGTAGTCAGTTCATCAGTCGTCTAGTACCCATAGTACAAGCTTTGCGCTTAAATTTGGAATAAATTGTCTAGAATTATTTATTTATTTCTTTATAACTTACTATATAACAATTAAACGTTAAACAATAATAAATAAAAGTCAAAAATATGAGACAAGATTTTATTACCTGTGAAATACTCACTTGCTGTGTTTTTCTCGTTAAGTGCTCTCATTTGATATCCATATCATAGGGGCTAATGTGGAAATTAATAAATCACCATTATATGAAGGCATTCCGGTAATCGTACATTGGCAAGAGAACCAAACGAGCATGATAAATCATAGCCTAATCAGACACCACGGTGAAACTAAATAAAAGATTATAAAAATATATGACTCTAACAAGCTGAAACAGTGACTTAGCTTACTTTTTATACCACCAATTTACCAATAACTATTATGATAAGGTACATACCTCGTCCGCCGATGTCCGTGTCGGCACCTGTTGGCCGTCGCAGAGTATCGGCGCTGTGTGTATTAGACAGCATTAATGCGGAGCGATTTTATACATTGTGTTTAAAATGTCGTATGTTATTGTGTATTGTTTTAATTATTGTATCATATTGTGATATTAATAAACATATTTTCTTTCTTTCTTTAATTTTTTTATTCAACACTGGGTGCCAAGTTAACATGACGTAAAGTGTTTACCGTAGTCTATAGATGATTGGAATATAAAGAGCTTTTTTTTTTGCTCGCGTACTGGCGCCCCTGCTGCTATCCTGACCAGAATCAGTTGCAGGAACACAAGAGTCCACCTCACAGAATACCGCTGCCAAGTAACAATTCCCTTAAGAGTTGTTGTATTCCTGCGAATGAGTGAGATCATCAGAAAGGAAGGACTGCATGCGTTTGCAGCGGCGTTAAAGTATGCGAGTGACAATTCATGTTGAGAACTTAAATATGGCTACGGTAACCGCTTAACATCACGCGGGCCCCAATTATATTGCCCAAAAAATACATGCTTACTGAGATTCTATTTTAAAAAATCGGTTCAGATACGACAGATGTATAGAGATGTGACATTCTATAAAAAAAAAATATATGGGGAAATTAGGGAATATTTCAGATTTTGGCAAAGTTCTTGGCAATTTTAGTATATTCATATAGTATTAACGCTTATGATGGATACGAATATGCGTTACTTGCGTGTGTGTAAACTATAAAATACTGTTAGTTTGGGGTGGTGAAGGTGTGGCGGCGGGCGCGCGGTGACAAACTGAGCTTAGTTTGAACAAATTTCATTGCTCGTATGGTGTGGTGACGTGTAGGCGCCTAACTCATGCACCTAGCCTACTGCTGTCCGTACACATATCCGTTACCTAAATGATGTCTCGGTTGCGATAAATTGATATTTTTATTTGTATTATATGTGACGTTAACTGCAAATAAACGCATATTATATCTAGTTAATATCAAGTTTTAAATTGAAACCACAAACTTTGTTGTTTGATAGATAGATAAAAATAATGACAAAAATAAGAATATTATTTATAAAATATCTAAGACGTGTTTAAGTATCCCATGGCCCAATAATTTTCTTTTTTTTTTTTTGTGTTTATCTGCATTCAGTCCCAAGCAGATTTGTTCTCTGTCATAATTGTTTTTTTTTTAGGAGCTCCTCAGCAGGAGACTCCTCATCCTTCACCATCTGTCACCAATTATATCGTGGTGTTTCAGTCGCTTAGTGTAGGAGATGGTTGCCAACGCAGTAGCTAAATCATTTGGGTGATTTTCCAGCCGTGTTCTATATTTATGCCCTATTAGTTTTAACTCCTCCTTAATTGTTGTTATGTTAAGAGCTTCGTGTTGGTGATGATGGCCCAATAAATAATGTCAATCTCATACAGACCAAAACAAATCATGAATTATATACTAAATTCATTAATCTATGATTCTATGTAAGTATAATATATTACAAATTTGCACAGTGCGGTGTAAGTGTCGTCAACGAAGAGGCCCTGACTCAGCACAAAGCTGCGTGGTTGCTGCCCGCGGCGCTGATATTGTGTCAGCGCTTAAACTATAAAAATAAAGACTTCAAATGAGTAATAGTTTAATCCCATCTATATAAATGTCGGAATATCTGTCTACATGCATCAATCTATATTCCAATAAATAAGTATTAAAGCATCCGTTTGTGATTCCAAAAAACAAATTAAGCACACTTCTATAATTTTATTATTCTTATGAATTTTATTATTTACACATAAAATGTGATCATAAGTTTCTCAAATGTTTTGTGTTTGTATGAGAAACAATTAATCACGAACATTATTCATTTGTCCAATATATTTACTCAATAGCTAATTAACAAATACAGCGTTTATGATAAAGAAACCAAATAATTTTTTTTAAATAAATGAAGATACCGACTTCACTGAATTTGACGCTTTTAATAAACAACGATGTGAATACGTGTTTTCAATGAAAAATTTTTTCCTTAATTCAAGGTCTTTATTTCAGAATTTTTAGATTATAATCGAATATCTAAAATGTCATGATTACATTTAAACGGACCACCCCTCTGTCGGAGACAAAAATAATTTCGAAAGCCGGCTCATAAACACACAGCCAAATACAGTCTAATTGAGAACTCCTTTCTTGTAGTCGGTTAACATATGTTGGCGAGCAACAGAGGGTTCATAAATCGTTGCCGCCGTTGCAATGTTGAATTTCAGGCACAAGTGAGACATGAAGCCCGTTGATGTCTCTCGCAGGTAATCACCCCCGGCAGCCTCCGCGGCCGCTCACCCCTTCTCCGCGCACCGCTACGCTCCTACAAAAGACATCAACGGTGATGACTCGCCCGACCGATACTGGTTCACGTTGAATATCTCCTGATCCTTAGTTTTAATAGATGGAAAATTTACTTGAATGTGAAACTATCACGTGAAAATTCTACAAAATATATTTTAAATTATGAACATATAAAATTTTTGATTGGCAGGGATATGAATTCTTCCAAAATAAAATATTATTTAAGTATTTATTGGAATTAAAAAAACCGGCATGCACCGAAATCAACTATTAAATAATAATTAAACATATAAAAATTTTAAAGTATTTTTTATAGTTACGTCATTACGAGTACGAGTTTATATAGAAAAGTTATAAATAATCTTACTAATATTGCAAATGCGTAAGTTTGGATGAATGTTTGTTACTCGATAACACCAGAACGAGTGAAAGGATCGGGATAAAATTTGGCACAGAGATAGATTGTATGCTGGAATAGATTATAGGATACTTTTTATCCCTGATAAATGTTGATTCCCGTGGGAGAGATTTGATATTGACAATTGAATCGACATGATTTTTTGCATATTGGTAGTTTAGGGTTCAGAGAATGACTTAGGCTGCTTATTATCCCGGAAAATGTACGGTTCCCGTGGGATATTTGTTTTGGTTTTTCACAAAGCAAGGGATCAAATCGACATGATTTTTTTGCATAGTCGTAGGTTGGAGAATGGCATATGATACTCAATATTCAGAAAAAATACGCGGTTTCTTTGGAATAGCATAAGTAAATGTGTTCCGCAGGAACCGTGTATTTAACAAATTAGTGAAATAGAGTTTTAGCGTATTTTCCTCAAGTTGGCTTGACCAATTTATTTTAAAAAGAGACGGTTGTAAAGTTTCATTCTAATGCGAGCCTAGAATGAGCAAAAACGACACGATCTATCACTTTGAAAAAAAAATGTTCTGGTTTTCAAGACATCGTCGCCGTTTAACTTTGTTTTGAATTTCAGTCACTCAGAATTGCAGCGCTCAAATGTTTAATAGTCTGCATGTCCCTTTAATTGAAGGGGGTTTAGACCATATTCTATGACACTTAATTGTGGTGTTGTGGCGTTGTTGGCGGAGGCCAGTTTGGCTTAACGACTGTCGGGACCGAGGGCTTACCGTGCCCTCCAAAGCATGGAGTCGAAGAGAAGTTCCAAAGCAAGCAATTATTCATCGCCTACATTGATCACATCTGATCAGCCCGTCAACATCCTACACATCAAATTAATAATTAATTAATTGATTTAGCAATACAATCAAACAGTAACTATAACATGTCACTATGCCCACAAAAATGTAATAATTACAACACAAATAATAATATTAACCTGGTACATCAAAATATATATTGTATGACTGAGGGCAAGCAACTAGAACTGGAATTATTCATGAACTCTGATAATATTAGTATTATGTGTATTACTGAGCATTGGTTAAAGGGGCATCAGCTCATGTTCAATTTCAGCAACCACCAGGTCGGTAGTTCATTCTGCAGGGTCAATACAGTACATGGTGGGTCGCTAATTTTGCTAAATAAAAAACTTAAATTTAAAGAACGGAAAGATATTGTGTCTCTCTCTGTAGAATGTTCCATAGAACTATCCTGTGTACAATTAGAGCAGTTCATTGTTATATGTGTATATAAACCTCCTTCCGCGGATCTTAATTTATTTTTAGAAATCATGGATGAAGCCCTATGCAAAGTTAGTAACTCGGGTAAAACTATTTTGGTCTGTGGAGATTTTAATATTAATATACTTACTAATACATCTGCATCAAGTAAAATTTTAAGTCTTTTTAAATATAATAATATAGTTAACTTATTTATGGAGCCTACTAGAATAAGTGCCACCACGGCTACCTGCTTAGATAATATATATACAGATATTAGTCCAACCCAAAAAAGTATTATTAATAAATTGGATTCTGATCATTCTGGGCAAATGATAAGTATTAAAATAAATAATAAAAATGTTGTCAAGACAAAAATTACTTTTGTGCCAGTAACAGTGAGTCGCTTAGAACGTATGAGAGTAAACCTAACTAGTAACTTACCGTTTTTAGATAATAACTTGGAACCTAACTTGATGTATAATTCATTTTTTAATGCATTTCTTCACGAATTTAAATCAATATTTACTTCCAAGGAAATTACTTTTACCAATAGCCTTGTCTTTGGTGACTGGGCAACCGTAGGTATTTATAAGAGTAGGCAAACTTTGTACATGTTATACTATGAAAGACAATTCAATAATAGTGAAGAATTTAAAGAACATGTAAAATCATATTCGAAAATTTTCAAACGCGTTTGTCAAGTAGCAAAATCTATATTTATTAAATCAAAAATTAGACATAGTAGTAATAAAATTAAAGCCACTTGGACGGTTATCAATGAAGAGACTGGGAAGTGTAGGACAAAGGATTCAGAGTTTAAATTAAGTATCGATGGTCATGTTACCAAGTCAGATTTAGAAGTTGCCAATGCTTTTGAAAGATTTTTTTCTGCTTTCCCTGTCACTTTAACTAGTGCCTTGGGCTCTTCCACCTCCGTTGCAGAGTCATTAATTAAAGATAATGTGCCTGAATTTTATAACGATTTTCATTTCCGTCATGTTAATGGGTCTGATTTAAAAGTTGCATTTAAATCACTTAATATTAAGAAAACGGCTGATCTATGGGGCATTTCCGTACATATTATAAAATCTTTATTTGCCTGCCAATCAAACATTGTTGCTCCCGCCTTAATTGTGATATTTAATAGATGTATTGATTGTGGTGTGTTTCCTGACTTGATGAAATTAAGCAAAATTATTCCTTTGTTTAAATCAGGTAGTACATTAGACCCCACAAACTTCAGACCAATATCAATACTACCTACATTTAGTAAGATTTTTGAAAAACTAATTCTCGCTCAATTACTTAATTACTTTAATGAAAATAATCTGCTGCACACTAAACAATTCGGTTTCACTCATGGACGGTCAACATGTGATGCTGGGGTAAAATTACTAGAATGTATATATGAGGCTTGGGAGGAGTCACGGGACGCCTATGGGGTGTTTTGTGACTTATCTAAGGCTTTTGATTGTGTGCAGCATGAAACTCTAGTCAGAAAACTACACCACTATGGTATAAGAGGCATCGCTCTTGATCTTCTTACTTCTTATCTGAGTGATAGGGTTCAGAAAGTAGATGTTAATGGAAAGCGATCACATGGATCAACTGTAGCGATGGGGGTGCCACAAGGCTCTATTTTGGGCCCTTTCCTGTTTCTCGTGTACATTAATGATCTACCTCATCTTGTAAAGAATAATCACGAAATAGTATTGTTTGCAGATGACACTTCTTTAATTTTTAAGGTAAATAGACAACAATCAGAAATGGACGATGTAAACAATGCTCTTTCAAAAATAGTAAACTGTTTTAGTGCTAATAACCTACTTTTAAATGGTAGTAAAACCAAATATGTTAGATTTTTTACAAAAAATGTGAAACAAGTAAAAACCAGTGTGGTGATGGACAATGAGAGATTGGAATTGGTCAATAAGGTTGTCTTCCTTGGGATAACATTAGACTCTAAATTACAATGGGGCCCACATATAGAAACGTTATCAGGTAGACTCAGCTCAGCAGCTTACGCCGTAAGGAAAATACGTCAACTGACTGATGTTGACACTGCGCGTTTAGTTTATTTTAGCTATTTTCACAGTATTATGTCATATGGTTTATTGCTTTGGGGTAGTGCTGCGGATGTAGACTCAATTTTTGTGCTCCAGAAGCGAGCTATCCGTGCTATTTATATGATGAGTCCCAGGGAGACACTGAGAAATAAATTTAAAGAGATAAATATTATGACATTACATTCTCAATATATTTATGAAAATCTTATTTACGTTCATAAAAATCAAACTAAATTTAGGAAAAACAGTGATCTCCATCAATTAAATTTAAGAAATAAAAACAAATTCGCTTTGTATATTACTAGGCTCCATAAAATCTCTAACTCGTTCCCAGGTCAATGTATACGCTTCTACAATAAACTTCCAAATGACGCGTTTAAATTATCCATGGGTAAATTTAAAAGATTTATCAAAATTAGACTATGTCAAAAGGCTTACTATTGTATCTCAGATTACATAAATGATAAAAGTATTTGGAAATGAATTGCTCTTGTTATGTTATATTAATGATTGTATTTGTATTTAATGTAACGATATTGGCAATTAAAAGAGTCGGCCTTGAGTTTCTTGCCAGTTCTTCTCAAGAAGCCCCGTCGCCGGAACTGGCACTTAAATTCACTTTCACATTCAAGATAGTGTGATGAAAGTGAATCTAAGCTCTGCGGATTTAGAGTAGTAATGATTTACACATGTTTCTTATATTTAGTTTGTATGACGTTTCTAAGTGCTTTATAAAGTCCAAGGAATAAAGATATTTTGACTTTGACTTTGACTTTGACAAAATGCGAACGAAGTCGCGGGCATCAGCTAGCATCATATACGCGTATTGTGTTAATACTAAATACCGCTGATTAGCTATTTTTATGACAAACCGAATCGACCAGTTCCTACTGGGCGGGGTAGCTTAGATCCAATTGCCTGTAAAATATCTTTTGAATAAAGAAATTTGAATTAAAGTACCACTCCAAAAATTTGTAAATCCATAACTGAAATTCAATTCACAAATTCAGTGGTCCCATATCATTGATTTCGTGTAATATATTTGTACAGCTGTTAGCCGAAGGTTGCGGCGCGTACATCGCCGTTACCTCTTGTATATTATTATTTTTAAAACGTTGAAGCGCAATCGCGTCGCTCGCGCTCTCCGCGTACACCGAGGCGACCCGCCGACGTACGCCGCGCGCCGGCGCATTTCGCTAATGCCATTTCATTTGTATTCATTATTCAGGTCCGCCTCGCTCCACCTGCGCCGCGCCGCCACCGCCGCGCCGCGCCGTGGCGCTAGCGCAAAAAAAACGAATACCCATTCATCTAGTCGGTGGCACTTCATTCGCTCAAGAATCTCCACTTTTTCGATTTTTGTTGCATAAATTGTACAATACGTCGAATGGGCGCTACAATAATAATTATATATGTCTTGATTTTTTTATATAACATCAGTTCTTATAACATCAGTTCTATATAACATCAGAACTACTCGCGTTGAAAAATTATAGAATAACTTACAAGAGTTTCTCCTTAGCATCAGTGTTGCCCCATATAAGATGACATCGCTTTAGATGCTTGCGATAAGTCAATCCATGCGAATGAAACACTATTTAACATGGCATATTTATTAAGGTGTCCGACTGGGGAAGTCCGCTCCACCTCACTGAATACCGCAGCCAAATAACGATTCCCCTAAGGATTATTGTGTTCCTGCAGGTAAGTGAGGTCACCAGAAAGAAAGAGAAAGAAAGGAGGAGGATAGACTGGCAACGGATCTGCAACCCCTTGGTGGTGCTGATCTCCATGAGCGGTGGTGATTGCTTTCCGTCAGGTTACCCACATGCTCGTTTGCCCCCCTCTCATATTAAAAAAAATGTATGATAACGTCTCACTATAGTTATGTCATGTTTATTAAAAACACTAAGGCACACTCAACTTTGACTTAGCCACGTGTGCTATACGTTGCTATGTCCGCCGTGGTTGGGCCCGACAATGCCTTACACCGTGTGCATATTTACATAACCAATTATGTAGGTTAGCATGCCGCCATGCTGGTAGCGGTATCAATGAAAATACAGTATAATTCTTTTCTAATGAGAGTGTAGCGCAAATGCAAGATGATTTTAGCTTTAATGACCGTTGCGTCTTGTATTAATAAAGTACGTTACCTAGGCGCGGCCGGCCGCCGCCGCGCCGCCCCGCCGGCTGTCAATGGGACCTGTTTGGAGGCGAGCTTTAGCCACAGTACAATATATCGAGCAGTATCTCACTATTGTACAATCGTGTGATCCGCTACACAGTCTTTTTTTGTCGCATGTCGTACGAATGTTAATAGTGCACGGTTTTGATAACCCCGACCCCCGATCCAAAACGAAGGGCGTTATAAGTTTGACATGTCTGTCTGTGTCGTTTGAAATCTTACGTGATCGAGATAGTTCTTAGATTCAAGGAAATTTTGATTCAAGAAAATCTGTCTAGCCGTCTTGTTTGAGCTCATTGTAATGATCTTAATTATCAGGCTATAGATATTTCAGCGTTAGGTGATGGAGCTGGAGAGAGATTTTTTTATACCACTAAAAAGGCAAACAACCCATCTGATGGAAATCAGTTACCTGTTATAGGTATATATTTGCCTTTGGACGCATGCAACGTAATAGGCATTGCTCATGGTTGCTGATCTTTTTAATAAAAAGGTTATTAAAGAGATATTTCAGGGGTTTAACAAATTTTTAATTTAGATATGTGGTGAAAATAATAGTGATTCTGATTATGTGCACATTAAATATTGAAGTTGAAATACTGGCCGGGTCCGCGGCGGCGAGCGGGCGAGCGGGCGCGTGGAGCGTGTGAATTCCGCGCGGCGACATCGGCGCGGCGCCGCTCAGGTTCAAGGTGACGCCGCCAGCCTGGGCCCGGCAGCGCCCGGTGCGACGGCGAGCTCACACCTTGCCGCACATATTTTATCTCAGCACCGAGCCACTGCGACCGGCTCTACACATTTAATCAGCGAAGCAGTTATATAAAACCAATCATTAATCGCCTTTCTTTTAAGCAGAGTTGCTAATTAAATTTTGATTAAAAGACTTTTAGTAACTTGAACAAACGTTATCTTTATTTTAACGTCAATGCAGAAAAATATGTTTTGCCGTTCCAGGACAATTTTTCATATGTCATTTGACAGCCATATGAGTAATCTACACATATAATTGTACGTAAGTGTCACGAGAATAAACAAAACAAAATGTTTTTTTTTTTTCAATCAAGCCTTTATTGTTGACTTAAACTGGGACTTTGTCCATTTTCAATCACAGACTAAGCATTATGTTGCATGAGTCAATAATTGACTAAAAGTTAATGGCCTCTAATTCACGAGTTATTTTAAACTTAATAGCTGGTTAATCATTTTACAAATAACCTAACGCGCGGTATTAATAAACACGAGTTGTTTATTAACTCACGAACCAATTACACATTCGAGTAATATGCATCGAACATTGTTGGCAGCACATTTCCTGCATAGCTTGGATTTGTTTAATACGATTTATATATATATATATATTGTGACGTCGTGTAAATTTAAAATGGAAATATTCTATAAATAAATGTCTAAGACACCTGTGTGTTTACAAAAATACATTTTGATTAGACATCTCAAATGAATATTATAATGTACAAAAACGTCTCAAGATATGCATGCAAAAGGTATTGCATAACAATCTCGAGGAAGGAAAGTAGGTAAGTGGAGTGTAAGTAGCTTACTGCTTTTGTTGAGCCAAAGCCACCTGCAGGTGGAGCACCCTGCTGACTGGTAAAAGTATATAACTTATAATTTCACTAAGCGGTATTATTATCTGGCAGCGGACTTATGTGAGATGGAATTATTTTTCCAGATTAGGCTGACTGCACTACGTACAGGTGAGAATTGCTTTGGCTCTAAAAAAGGCGGTTAGTCACTTACACACCAAACTTACTAGGGAGGGGGATACTCCAATACTAAATTGTAGCAAGGAAAATTAAAAGCGTTACGTTCTATGTACAGGTGAGTTTCGCTTGGCAATGCGAGACCCCACACTGGATCTCTAGAGTACACTCCACTGCGCGGTGCAACTGTGAGGTAGAGCCATTGTTTTCAAAATGCCCAAAAGCCACTTGGCTTAACCACTGTCATATAATGAGAACAATCCGTACCGGCGACTTATTTGTTTGTTTGTTTGTATTATCTTTATTGTTCAGATTACAACGAATGAGTACATGAAAAATAAAGGGATACAAAGGCGGACTTATTCCACATGGGGATCTCTTCCAGTCAACCTTATGTCCGCTTATACCGTCCATGTATACTTAATGTCCGCTCTGAGTACGGAGGAGCTTGAGTTAAATAAACGCATGCATGGACGGACTACGGTCGACATTGCTTAACGTGCGTGTTTTATTAGACTGGCACGCGCAATGATGCTAGCAAATGTACTGGTATACTATTATATGACCTGCCCCCTTACCACCAACTCTTATTGCGATTCAATAACTGAATAGAATGCATAAGTATATGAATAATCATACCAATGAATAAGCGACTCTATTTCAAATAGGACAAAGTCGCTTATTCATTGGTATGAATAAGCATTCTATTCAATTATTGAATCGCAATAAGAGTTGGTGGTAAGGGGGCTGGACTTTTGTACAGTGCGCAAATGCGTGTACTGACGATCTGACGTTTGTCTCAGAGAGATGTTAGGCAAGGTCGGCGGCGGCGCACGTTGTACTACTGTATTGTTTCTACTTTGGTAATATTTAATCTACTCTACGATACAAGTGAGTGCACAACGATTACAACTTTCTAAAATAATAAAATTCGTTAATGTGACACGTCTTCGACACACAGCGACACGTGCCGCGGCCGCGCCGCCGCCCGCTCGCGACCGGCCCGTGCAAACATAACCTAAAACCATTTTATTGCTTCTTTAATATCAAGAACGGTAGAGCAGGCCTGACAAAAATATCTACTAATAGTTAAACTGGTGGCGGCCAACAACTTCGTCCGCGTTAACGTAACCCTTTAACAAACGGACATTTTTTTTAAATAAATGAGTTTTGGTTGAGATAGATTTCAAAAATATGGATAAAAATAAAATGCGTTTGATTGTTGTCTGTCTTTCACATTGAAAGGAACCAATGGATTGACATGATTTTTTACGGGGATAGTTTAAGGCTTGAAGAATGACATAGGCTTAATAATTGACATAGGCATTAATCCCAGAAAAAACATCTTATTCCCACGGAAAAAAGATATTAATATATTAACCAGGCGGATAGTATAATATTAAAAAAAATTCATCATCTGGTAGGTGGGAAAATATACTCGTATAATACTAGATCAACCGTATCGTAATTTCGTAAGGTAGCTTTTGCATGGTGCATATATACGTTCAAACAGATAAACAAAAATTCTTAAAAAAATTTTGGTTGCAATTACTCTTATAAAGACGCCTCATATTATGTTTTCTTAAAAATCTTTATGAGTCTTTTCTCGGCCTTCTGAAAAGGTTTATCTGTCGAAGCTCAAGCTAGTATGGTCGAATCGTGTCTTCGAAACCAGATTACATATTTTTTTTTCTGTAAAAAATATCTTATTATTAATTCTGGACCTCTTGTACAATGTATACAAAATTTCGTGGCAATCAGTTTAGTAGTTGAGGCGTGGAAGTGGAATAAACAAACAATCTCACTTTTCCATTTCTAATATTAGTAAGGATGTTCTGGCTTATTATATAAAGTACTTGTTATCCTGGCACTGTATTCACTAGAGGTGAAACATGGCGAATTTTTGCCAACCCTAACGGACATTTTAGAAAGGTCTATCGTACTATGTTGCTAGTAAGTTAACTAACGTATTTATAATTAGTTATCGTAACGGCTAGGTCGGCGACGATGCACGCGGCAGGGGTGCGCGGGGGTGGGGCTAAAGGTCATCCGGCGTGCACCTGCGCAGGCGCACCGCATTGTTGCACAATTTATCACTATCGACAACACACGTTTCATTGAGCTCTCATGAAATTACTCTTCCCAAATACATAAGTAACAAAACGCTAGTACGAGCAAACTGACTAACTATAATTTATCGACTTTTTTCAAATTGTTTTGTCGATAAGTTCTTTCTTTGTTTTAATGGTCATTTTATCAAATTAGACGCAAAGATGTCTATCACAAATATTACCTTTCCAAATTATAATTCCAATGAGGGTTGTTGTGTTCCTATGAGTGAGTGAGGTCATCAAGTCGGAAGGAGTTGCTCCGTCGGCACCAGGGATGACAGCACGCGAGCGATATTTCTTATTGCGGGCGTTTGACTACGGTAAAGGCTTCACATCATGTGGGCTTGTTTGCCACCTCTTTACTTTCTACTGTACATAATTATATCATGCGTACAATGTAGTGATGTAGATACTGTCTGCGGCACTACATGAACAGCATGCATTAAGATGCAACTGCATAGAAACAGCAATCTCTCGGAATAACCGTTTCGAGCGAACTCAGTTAGAATATTAAACCGAGGGAGGCGAGCGACCTGGGCTCCTGCCGGCTAAACTGAAGACCGAAGACCTTCTGGCATGAGTCCGCCATTGTTTATAATTTAGTAATTGTATATCTTTGTACAATACAGTTTAATAAACAAACGTATTTTTTCGCACGCACCATTCGCATCGGGTTTTTTGATTGCAAAAATCAATCTTCAGCTTAGATTTATTGTATTTTGTGTTTAGCTCAGCCTGTACAAATCTGGAACTCTGCCGACTAAGCTGAAGATGTTTCTCAATAATTTAAACAAAAGACCTATTTTTGGAAACAAAATATTAAATAAATAAAATAAACAAAGATATCGGCTTCAGCGTCGGCAGTAGTGCCTAAGGACAATCCAACTTACTATACATTAGCACTTATCATTCAATGTAAGTTACATGGTAATTGCAGGCAATTGCACAATTTTGGTTTAAGATCTTGGTGAACTACTTACACCCCAAAAAATATCCCAAGACATAGCAGTAATTTCGGGAAGTAAAGTATTTTCTGCCGCAGCCATGGGGCTCGTCTCTACATTTCAGGCGACCTTCGTGACTCGTCCCATATAATCAGCACCCGCGTATCATGCTGTAGTTTCCGATAATCGGCCGAGGATAACGGTTATCAGTCACCGCCGGCCGATTTCACATTATAATAATTGTCTTCGAAATTAAATATCATTCATTCATTACAATGTAAAACAACTTGCAGTAGTGTACTACTTACCTTAGAGACTAGGTTTTTTCAGCAGAAATACCGCCTCGTAGCATGTATACAGGTCTTAACAATTTATTGTCAATAGTTACTACACTTTTAATTTTTTGCTGTGTAAATAAAGTATACTCTACTTATTTATCTTTGTTTTTCTGATCCCTGCCCTACTCTACATTTTGGAAAGTTATATGTAAAGATAATATGTAAATTTGACAATTACATGTCAGTCAAAGGTTTTAAGGTGGTGTTTGTAAAGCATGATATTCATTTGTAAAAGAAATTGGCAGCATAGATTCCAGAAATTGAAATTGAAATTTTATAAAATCTGCTAAAGGCAGAAGAGTGTAAAGGATATGTATAAAAGATCAAAATGAAAAGGTACTGACGAATGATGATGATGGATGAATGGATGAATGAAATGATGATGGAAAGTTTATTTTGAAAAATTAATGAATGTGTGGAAAGAAAAGTGTTAGAAAACGCAACACAAAATATTGGTTTGGCTTAACCCCTCGCGTGCCGCGAGCTATCATTTCTGTACCAAGTGCTGACGCGCTGTACCAATGCTATACCCACCATGGGACAGCGGCACACGATAGGTTAAAGGTAAAATATATGAAACTTTGATCAGACCTGTCGTCTTGTATGGATCGTAATATTAGGCCGTAAAAAGGAACGATGAAAAAAGATTGCTGAGAAGAAAGTAAGGAGAGTGTTAAATTTCAGTTCAAGCAGGCACTGGGAAATGGTTCAATTTTAACGTGCAAGATTTAATTACGGACACCGCGGTTAAAAAAGCTGTATGGCAGATGACTTTTCTTTATCACATTTGTTGTTGTTTCAACTGTTGTCAATGGTCAATGACGACTTACGCAACGATTGTAATATGTTGTAAGTATTGCGAAGTGTTTATCAATAGGCACTAACGTCCAATATCTAGTCGCCATGCGGTTATCGAGTTCTATAGAACAACCACGTTGGATACCTAATAATCATACGGTCTGCCTCATATAAAGCAGTTACCTTAGCTTACAATATAAGGAGTATTTTTCGAGATCTACCCATGCCACTGACGCAGGATTTCCTTATGTCTGGTAACCTCACTTATCGCAAAGAACAAAACCATCGCGAAGAGTAGTTTATTTAGCTGCTGCCCTATAGATTAGTGTAGTCTACGCCAACTTCATCTACAAGTGGTGCACCTTGCTAACAAAGTTCTGGCTAGAAGATCGCAGTCAACTAACAATACCCTTATGGATTGGTTTAATCCTGCGGTGAGGTCACCAGATGTAAGGAGATGCCGCATTAGCAGCGGTGATACCCGCGTGCGAGCAAAACTACTTGTAAGTATACGATAGCCGCTTTACGTTTGACTAGCCGTACCTTTTTGATGCCTGGCGTACCTGTTTGTTATCTGGCGGTCGTACTGGCTTGTTTGACACCTACGCATGCTATAAAATTCAGCTTCGATAAAAACCTATGTTGATGTTATTGAGCTCAGGCTCAGGCTTGGTGATGTAGAGGCAGTGCGCGGACAGTGTCCATTCGGCGGTCGGTCGGCGACCCCGGCCGTGGGCGCAGCGATAAACTTTATATGACTCTGTACATGTATACATACGTACGTACATGCGTCGCCGGCCCGCTGCCGGCCGCCGGTCCCGTTAAACTCGCCGCGGCCGCCCGACACACAGCTTGCTGCGTTCAGATAATACAAACTCGATGTTACTACGCAGGATAACCACCTTCATAATCCGTTACTTTTTTCTTCAGACACAAATGTACGGCTCTCCTGTTGGAGAGCGGGGACAGTCGTCATTTCAGCTAAAGGACGCCCACTGTTGAACATAGGTCTCTTCTTTAACCTTCCATGCCCGATCCATGCCAATTGCATCAGCTTTCTGTAATCTTTATCAGATCGTAGGTCCATCTAGTAGAGACCATCCATCCGTCGCTCCTATCCATCTCTTTTCATCCGACGCTGCGTTTATCCGGTCTGCGGTCCAGAAACTTTCTGCCCTTTCGACCGACAGTTCTGCGTGCGTGCTATATAGCGTGCCCACTGCCAATCTTCAAAGCTATGTCGGTAACTCTAGTTCTGATGTACTCTACCTTCACTTTAGAGTTCATCACTCACAGATACTATCATCATAGGTCTCTTAGAAAAACCGTAGCTTATACAAGAAGTCTTATTGCACGCTTAAGTAATATTGTTCACGCGCTGACACCCTCTGCTAACGCAGATTTTCAATTTTAATTAATAAATGGGAAGTCACTTCATTGACTTTTGAATAAAATCAATAATAAAATGTCCGTTGTTTTTACATTTGAATATTTGTAATTAGCTCACGTGATGAATCTCTTAAATCCGCTCACTTGCATAATAAAAACTGACGAAAATGGAAGGAAAGAGGAGTAGGGGAAGATCCCTTATCAGGTGGACTGACAATGGAATCCCGTACATGGGGAAGATCCCTTACCAAGTGAACTGACGCTCTCAAGGAAACCACCCAGTGCAATATTCCAGCGCTCTTTAAAAAAGCTGCATGTGCAGAGAGGCCTGGAGAAAATTAATCGAGCAGACTGATGATGAAGGTCACTACTCTCAGGCATGAACAATCGATGGAGAAGAAGAAGTAAAGTACATATCTATATTAAATAAGAAACAATTTAGATCAGTGGGTAGATAAAGTGATGTGTCACGGTCTGTTACAAATGCCTTAAAAACTATGCTCCCAGTATTGTGGTCAATGAAGTAAACATGTGCGGTCATGTGTAAAGTAATGAATCATATACAGTTGTGAGACTTCAGTTATAAATTGAAGCGATGTAATATGTCGCTTCAATTTGTAATAAATAAATATTCTAAGACAAATTACACACGGCCATCAAGTCCCAAACTAAGCAAAGCTTGTGCTATGGGTACTAGATAACTGAAAATATACTATATATTCCACTCGACGTAGTATAAAAAAGGTATGACTAAGAATCTCCAACTAGTGAGGAACTAATGAACATGAAAACGAAAGTTATCAAACAATGGCCACGGACTCTGTTTTTCTTTATTATCATGTATAGACGTCAAAATAATATGGTAAATACACAAAACTATAAAGATCTGCAAACTTTCATTCTAATAATTATCTTCAGTCAGACTTTTTTTAGCGTCGATCAAAGTTTGGCGGGAAAGTCCATTTTAAAAGTATGAAATTATTAAAAAATAATATTCCCATTGGAGAAGCTATAAAAAATGCTATAACTTTTATTATGATACTAATCACATAAACGTAATATTTAACATAGCTATCGTACAAATTTCTGATTTGATGCATACAAAATACAAACGTGTGACGTCATAATTCGGTAGTCTTTTGTATGGAGCGTTTTCGGGACAGTTTAAAAATTGTGATTTTCATATTATCGTATTTTTGTGCTATCGAAGTAATTCTTTCACCTATGGTTATATTATGGAGACGTCCCTACATATCAAACGGAAAAAATGTTAGTCAAATAGCCTCGGTGTCTTAAAAAAATCTCCTTATAAAAGTTATGATAACTTGAAAATCCCAATTTTTGACTTGCCCAAAAACGTTCCATATGAAGGTCTACTACGATATGTCATATTCATGACGTTTGTATTCTTTTTGATTGTTTGATTGTATTGTATTGTAAGATTGTAAGCTTAATGCTTACAAAATATTAGAACTTTTTACGACTTCTATGTCAACAGTCATAGTATTCTTTATTGTTTCTCTAATGGTAATATTACTTTTAATAATCTCTCGTTTTTTTATGGACTTTCCCACCAAACTTCAATCGACCATAAATCAAGTCGAACGTAAGATATTGAAATAAAAGTTGGCAGATCATTCTACTTGTGTGTACTTTACGACGTTGTTAAATAATTTGTATAAATTTAGAACATTTTCGAAATCAATGCAGAAAAAAGTTAGCAAGAGTATATTAAATTAATGCCTTATTAATAGTGTAAGTAATTTACGTAAAAAAATTGAAATTGTCTTTATAATAAATTCATGTATCTTTCATTTTTGTACATCATTCGCGAACTATGTTCTTTTATCTAGTATGGCTAATTCGTTCCTCTTTTATAGGTGCAGCAAGCCATATAGATTACTTTCCTGTTATTATCCTTCCTTTATTAAAGAATGACCTTGTACAAGTATGTATGTAAAGTACTGTTAGTGTACCAGATATCGTCGGTGGTAGGTGGTAGGCGGGCGGTGCGGCCGCGTAGCGCGGTAGCCGCCGTGTGCCGGCCGCCCGCCGCGGGCCGCCGCCTGCGCCATGATCCGCGCATCTAATCACTAAATAGCATCTCCTGCCCACCGCCGCTACTTGTTGAGCAACTAGATTTTACACAATTATGTTGATTCATTTACTGTACAGCCAGCAGACAAGTAACAGAGCTGGAAATTTAAAGCATAGCAGGCTATTTATCGCCAATTGGTTTTTGTATATATTCTTATTCTCTATATTTTCTATTGTAGTCTGTAAGCCTTCTTACAAATAAATTAATTAAATTTGAATGGAAATATCTTAGTAAGCAATATGTAATTGTTGTAATTGTAGAAAATTCCCAGGCTTGTCTGTCTCCGTGGTAGATAGGTATATTGCTAAGTCTACGTCACTGATTTGGTAGTCAAAATCTGTAATTTTCCATGTATTTAGAACTGGTTATTTGCATTTCAATGTGTTACAGTAAGTATCTAGGAATTGAGATTTGGGTAAATAGATTTTTGCCCATGTAATCTTTTATACTGTAAACTTCAATTCGTTTAGGGCCCTTTGCGAGATTCTTCTTCTTAGTACACTCTTGCCAGAGTGGTCGTGGTCATCATTGCGGATCACTAGTGATTATTTTGGCACTACAGCGCCATTCATCGCGGACTGCAGCATTTCGGGCACTTAGTTGCGGCCTTGACTAGGGGCCTACCAGCTAAGCCGAAGCCGATTACCATCAGATTTTTTTATTGCGAATATCAAACATCAGCTTAGTTTTATAGTACATGTGTTTAGCTTAGCTTACCAGCCATCTTCAGCTTATTAGGTAGAGCTCTAGAGATTCTACCGAATCTCTACTATACTAAGCTGAAGATGTTTGTCAATAATTAAAACGTAAGACCAATTGTCCGAATCAAAATATTCAATGCTAATCGGCTTCAGCTTCGTCGGTAGGGCGCCTGGTCCGTCCATCTAATGGGTGACCTACCACGTACCAGTACGTGGTCTGGTGCCTTCAACTTTCCCCTGAGCTTTGCGAGATTATATTAGCTAATAATGTACCAGTAGAACAGGACGAGCGACACAACAAAAAGCAAAATATTACATAATATGCACAACGTACACAACATTGTTGTTATTATTAACCGTTTTCGAGTTATTATGTGTACAGCTTATGTTATACTAGTAAAATATGTGTAATGTATGGATTGTATTAATTAAATTTGTAAGGGTGAATTGTTATTGCGAGCATGATGAGGACTATTTCGGTGCGACTGTAGAAAGAGAACTCTGAACTATTTAGTCGTCGTCTGTGTCACTCGTCCCTTTTCATCCGGTATATTTACGAGACTTCCTCGTTTAATATAGGATACAGATTGAATTAAATTGTATAGGAATTTATATACAGGATTGAATAGAATAACATATCTATTAAAGACTTTACGGAAGCGATATTATTACATATTTTATTATTGTGCAAGTTCTTACCTTGCACAATAATAAAAATATGTGATCGTCATGCAAGTGTTGTTCATGGCACGCATGTCGGCATGTGTGCGAAGGAGGCGGCGACACACGTACAGCTGGACATTTTATAGTATTCTCGATAAAGGTTACATTCCAACGGTGCAGGAATTGGATTCCTAGCAAATAGGACTGACATTGAATAATCTTGCGACTAGGTGAGACTGATGCAGATTGTGTAGCAATAACTTTTTTTTAACATGGCTGACGTCATGCAAGCGGTTAACGTAGCCTATACATCTTACATAACCGGAGACGGTTACCGTCACATCAGGCGAGCCGTATTCTTGTTTGATACCCGATGTGGTATAAGAAAATACCTTCCCAAGCAAGAAGTTAAAGAGCTGGAACTAAGTAAGAGTTTATCCTCTATATTAATTAAACTCTACCGACTAAAACTACTACTAAGACTAAAAAATGTTTTGAAATATATTTTTTATACGGCAAACAATCATACAACCCGCTCAATGTTAAACGAACACAATAGGTAGACCAAGTAAGTAGATAACTGTAGAGTACGTCACTGTAGCCTGTAACACTTATAACATCTTATAACATAAGAAGGCAAGGAGACACACTCGCTGAAAATGGGGCTTTTTGTTAATGTTTTGTGCTACGTAATGAGGTTACCAATAAAGCTTACACTTTACACAGTCTAGAGCCCCTAACTAAGGAAATCTTGTACTATGGTTACTAGATAACTGATAAATGTAATTAAATAGATTCTCTTTTTGTAAATACTTACGTATACATAGAAGATACCCCGACCAATACTTATAGATGTGTTGACGCATACAAATATTTGTTTTGTGCGGGAATCGAACCCGCGACCTCGGAGTCAAAGTAGCTATTGCTAGCCATTCGACCACCGGGCTTGTCATAATGTTGATTCCTAAGGTGTTGATCCTAGTACCTCGCTCATACATTATCTTTGAATGGATCCTTCATTAAACATTTTTTTTTTTTGGCTTAGATCTAAATTAATTTAATTCTTATGTAAACGAATTATTGTCACAAAATAACAAATTTTAATTTATCTATAAAATTTACAATATTACAATTTTTTTTTAAATTTTACAATTTCTTTTTAATGTTTGGACAATTAATGATCTAAACCAAAATTATGTTTGTTTAGTGAAAGATTCTTCCAAACATAATGTTTGAGCAAACTACAAGGATCAATCACCTTAATGTTGACTGGTGGAACTTGGTCAATGTTATTATAGACAAAATATTGACCTAAATCCATCTAATCACTTAGAGTGTTACACTTAATTGAATATTTTTATACTTAAACAATAAAATTTACATTAGTGGAACTGTACAAGTGATTTTAATAAAATCAAAAAAGATTTACCTATTCCCCAGTAGTATTTAGAACTTTCATTGAACCTGATAAATTAACGCTAGCTGAGTACGATTCTCTGTGAGCGGGTTATTGCTATACCGTGTATATGTAGGTGTGTGTTCTAGACGCGATCATGCAGCTGTATGCGTGCAGCGGGCAGGTGCAAGCGCCGCCAGCCTTGAGCAAGTGTCGCCACGAGAACCTATTTGATGGCTGCCGACTGCCGATGACCCGGCGCCGCGCCGCGGGACCGCATCCCGCAACGTCCTTGGCGCGTCCCCGCCGCATCCTCGTCGTACTCGTGTCGTGACTTCACAGCGTCCCGCCCTTAGAAACATCCCAGAGACATACGAGACGACTAGTGCAGGCGACTAGGATACGAGCACATCTAGTTCGACAAATTGAACCCATCTTATTTAATTGCATGTGTCACAGCATAAAAATATTTAGGAAGAAGAAGAAAGTTTAGGAATCGGACAAAAAATAAATAAGTATAATCAGAATGTCTTGTGTTTACACCAGTCGTTCGCCGCAAAATGAGATCTCGCAATTGTTTTTTCAAAACAATTTTGATATCTCGAAAGCTATTAGACCGATTACAATCAATTACTTCAATTTATAAGTTCAGGGAAACATATAAATTGAAGTATTAATGTTAATATAAGTATTAATATTAAGGTAAACAACTACAGCGGCTGCAACTGCTCTCGTCTCTGCACCTCGCCAACAAAGGGACAAGAAACTTTCCCGGCGAAAATCAGTCAACCACGGTAGCCAGGGCGGCAGCGTCGCAATCTTCTGTTTCAGATGTAGACGAGACACAAAGACAACCACGGCAGATGGTGTCTGCTCCAGCGACGACCAAAGTAGCCATGACTGGATCATGCATACTCGCGGCGCGGTGGTGCCGGCCGGGAGTAGTTTACTTGAACCAGCGGATGATGGAAGCACGTAAACTAACTGTAACCGAATAACGAGACCCTGGCGAAAGAGAGGTAGGGCGAGCGTAACTGTCAGCTGCTCGACTGACAGAGAAGTAAATCCGCCTCATAGAATATCACAGCTAAACAACAATTAAGGGCTGTTGTACTCCTCCGAGTAAGTGGGATTACCAGGAACAAAGGAGTTTATTTATTTGCAACGGGGGGTGGCGGCGCGCGAACGATTATTTAATATTGCTAGCGTTAATATCTCTATAACGGTAACCGCTACACATCAGGCAGGTCTACCATCCGACGTAGTTTAAGAAAACAAATTGCTTGTACTATAAATCCGACCATATTTCAAAGTTTTAAATCCATTCAAGCGTTTGGCCGGCATGAGGTAACACATAAATACCTCGTGTTCTCTTCCGCAAACTATCCGGGAAGAGATTGCTGAGCAATAAGGCCGCCTGTTGTGCGTTATTAAGTTACTTTCTTCTATGTACTTTGGCAATATAATAAATAGTGTTGTATTGTATAGGTACAGCTAGAGATGCAACGATGACTATATTGAATAACAATGGCTAGTACAAAATACTGGGAGCGGTATTCTATTTTTTTAATGATCATTAATTGTTACAATGTAGGTAACATTTTGGGTGAAGAAAAAAGAACTAATCCTGCTCTTCCAATCAACCCCAGGGGGGTCCCCACTGGTTGTAAACACAGTAAATTCTGGACGGTAGATAAAATATGTGTGCAAACTATGAAACACACAAAAAATAATCAAACAAATAGATAACAACTTATAATATAAGTTATAATATTACTTGTCATACTTACTTTTTAATAAATTTTGACTCAAAAATATTAAACGCAATTTCTGTATCATAAATGTGTATTACTGATTGATAAATTGAGATAAGAAATTACAATATAATCAATAAACGTTTGATACAACTAAAAAGTATTTGGATTTATTTAAGTATTTAAAAAAAAAAACAGAGAAAAATGACGATATTTTATCTATACATATATGGACGTTTTAGGCCGATATATCGATAACAAGTTCAATAGGAATATATCGATATTTTATTTATACCTTGCATCCCTTTATACAGCTAACCACTGAGCAACTAATTAACTGTGCAGCTAACTTAACAGCTTAACGTAACATAGTAACGTACGCAAAACAATTCACCATGGATCTAACTATTTAGCCGTAGGGCACAGCGTAATTATGAGCTGCCTGACTGGAGAAGTACTTCTTCCACCTCACATAAGACCGCACCACAATTACCTGAAAGGTTGTTCTGTTCCTGTGAGAAAGTGTCACCAGGAAAGAAGGAGCTGCTTGCTTCGTTGGCAGCGGGGGGAGGGTGGGGCGGTGGGCGAGCGATATTTTATATTGCAAGCGTCTATAGGCTACGGTAACCACCTCACATCAGGCGCGACCAACGCGTGTCTGCCACCCAATGTAGTGTAAAAAAATGCATTTGGATAAGCACAATATTTTTTATTGTTTATGAGCTAGGGGCACTATCTGCAGGCGAAGATGGGCCCTAAGAATGAGCCACCCAATATTATTTACGTATAATGATAATTAAAAGATGTCATGTATAGTTTCTGGAAGTAATGAAGCTCAAAGTAAAAACAAGTGACAAACTATTCCTAACATTACTTCAGTCAATATAATTTACATAGTTTAATAACCAGTTGTACGTCGTAATTACGTACTGTTGTGGTAATCAACCAGTGCGCATTACGTGAACCAATTCAAAGAGACCTCTACAGGTGTATACTAACATGAATATTCATTTGCTTCTATAAAGATTTAAAATCCATTTAGCCCACTGCTGCAATACGGGTTTCTCCTTGATCATAAGGGGATTACAGATATCTGTCACGCTGCTCTGAAGAAAGTCAGTTTACCCTATTTTCTGGGTATAATTTTTTGCCACATTCCACCGAATATGACGAAGACCGTTGTGCCCTGATGCCCTGTGCCCTGATGGGCGTAAAGTCATATTCATCTACATTGGTACATTGTCGAGTCAGCTTTATTATTATAACCATTATAAAAATCATGACAAAAATACCGGACATATAAATATAATTTACATAAATATAGGACAATAAGACCGCCTTATAACAATATTTTTCTGGCACTGAAAAAATACATTATCTATACTATATATAATATTATAAAGCTGAAGAGTTTGTTTGTTTGTTTGTTTGTTTGTTTGTTTGAACGCGCTAATCTCAGGAACTACTGGTTCGAATTGAAAAATTCTTTTTGTGTTAGGTAGCCTATATTTCAAGGAAGGCTATAGGGTATATAGCATCACGTTACGACTCATAGGAGCGGAGCACCAGTGAAAAATAGGAAAAAAATATTCCTTTTGAGGGCTTACGTCGCGTGCGCTGCGTAAACGGTTGAAGTTACGCAAAAATCATGTATGACGGAATTGTTCCTCTTTAAAAGTTCTAAAAAAAAGTCCGCGACAGCATATGTCTATCTTTTAAGATTAACTCACTACAACCTTTTTTTACCTACTTTCTCCTATTGATTACCATGAAAAAACGTTATAGTGTGTCAATCTTAAAAGATAGACATATACTGTCGCGGACTTTTTTTTAGAACTTTTAAAGAGGAACAATTCCGTCATACATGATTTATGCGTAACTTCAACCGTTTACGCAGCGCACGCGACATAAGCCCTCAAAAGGAATATTTTTTTCCTATTTTTCACCAGTGCTCCGCTCCTATTGGTCGTAGCGTGATGTTATATAGCCTATAGCCTTCCTTAAAATATAGGCTAAGTATCTAACACTAAAATATTTTTTCAAGAGTAGTTCCTGAGATTAGCGCGTTCAACCAAACACACTCTTCAGCTTTATAATATTAGTATAGAATTAGATAGTATAGATTAATTTTATATATAAAACTAGCTGTTACCCGCGGTTTCGCCCGCGTGGTCCAGGGAAGCCTGCTGCCATTGATTTGTGTATATATTTTTTTTGTTGTATTTTTTTTTTACTTCGTGGGATAAAAAGTAGTACCAGTATGTACAAATTTTAATGATGATTGGCTGCATAGTTAAGGCATGAAGAAATAACAAACAAACGAATTTACTTTAACACTTATAATATTTGTATGGATGGAACGCCCACACTCAAGAGAAAATAATTGTTCACCACATAAATGTTTGCCCTCTTTATTTTTCCTTCGAATAAAATATTTTTCCTGGATAAAAAGTGACCTATGTCACTCTCCAGACCGGAAACTATCCCCTGTTAAAACATCACATCAGTACTTACGTTCCTTTCGACGTGATAGAAGGACAAATGATTACAAAGTTTATTTTTTCCCATGGGATTAAATTGTTTTTCCGGGATAAAAAGTAGCTTATGTCACTCTCTAGATTACCCTATTAAAAATTCATGTCTGTACTTAGGTTTCTTTTGACGTGAAAGAAGGACAAATGAACTTTATTTTTTAATAACGTACGTTTACGGTATGGAGAGTGGCATAGGCTACTTTTTATCCAGGAAAAACATCTTATTTCTACGGGTAAATACATACTTTGTAATCATTTGCCCTTCGTTTAAGTCGAAAGGAACCTAAGTACCGACATGATTTTTTTTAACGGGATAGTTACGTAGTAGAATACGGACATGACTTTTTAAAATGGGGATAGTTTACTGTTTGGAAAGTGACATAGGCTACCTTTTATCCCGCAAAAACATCTTAATCCCATGGGAAAAAATAAACTTTGTAATCATTTGGCATTTTATCATGTCGAAAGGAACGTAAGTACCGACATGATTTTTTTAACAGGGGATAGTTTCCGATCTGGATAGTAACATATGCTACTTTTTATCCAGGAAAAAACATTTTATTCCCACGGAAAAAATAATTCGATCCCCGCAGAGGGCAATCATTTACGTGGTGAACAATTTTTTTTGTCTTGGTCCATACTAATACTGTAAGTGTTAAAGTAAGTATTCCTTTGTTTGTTATTTCTTAACGCTCTATGTCAGCTGATCATCATTAAACTTTGTACCTATTTTTCCTTTGTTGTATTTTTTTTACTTCGTGAGATATAAATAGTAATAACAAACGTTCCTTAAATAGTATTATCAATATTATATAAATAGTAATATTATAGTAGTAAAAAAGTAGCGCCACTCTCCATACCGTAAACGTACGTTATTAAAAAATAAAGTTCATTTGTCCTTCTTTCACGTCAAAAGAAACCTAAGTACAGACATGAATTTTTAATAGGGTAATCTAGAGAGTGACATAAGCTACTTTTTATCCCGGAAAAACAATTTAATCCCATGGGAAAAAATAAACTTTGTAATCATTTGTCCTTCTATCACGTCGAAAGGAACGTAAGTACTGATGTGATGTTTTAACAGGGGATAGTTTCCGGTCTGGAGAGTGACATAGGTCACTTTTTATCCAGGAAAAATATTTTATTCGAAGGGAAAACATTTATGTGGTGAACAATTATTTTCTCTTGAGCGTGGGCGTTCCATCCATACAAATATTATAAGTGTTAAAGTAAATTCGTTTGTTTGTTATTTCTTCATGCCTTAACTATGCAGCCAATCATGATTAAAATTTGTACTACTTTTTATCCCACGAAGTAAAAAAAAATACAACAAAAGAAAAATATACACAAATCAACGGCAGCAGACTTCCCTGAACCACGCGGGCGAAGCCGCGGGTAACAGCTAGTACTTAATAAGTGGCCTATAGAAACTGAGTAGTGTGATGTTAAGATTTTTAAGAAAACCATGATTAGTTAATTGATTCTGGTGTTATTTTACGAAAGTCAAATTTACAGGCAATTTGATCTATACTACTTTTGCGTGCTTCCGTGACCAATTAGTTCATGCAAATTACTGCCGACCGGCACCCACTCTTTGCCGTTAGTAGATGCTTGCTACTGCCATGGCTGATTTAGAGAGGGTAATGAAAATATATTAAGGATAGGAGAATTCTTAACGACATGGAGAATAATATATAACGGAGAATAATAAAACCATGATTATTCAATGATAACAGTTAAATACTGAATAATTAAATAATTGTTTTTTTTTTTTTCCTATTTTAAGGGTCGCTGGGCCTAATATCGGTAGCGTCTTGCTTTCTACACTATGTCAACGAGTCGACGCGCCGCTGTTGGCGGCGGCGGGGGCGGCGGAGCGGCGGCGCGCGAGTCGCGACCCCGCCGCATTACCATTTAAATTTATGTCACCATTATTGTCCGTAAACACCGCTTTTGTCAAATCACTGCCGAACACACCGCGCTGTGTGCTCAACACACTTTGTTTTAAACACACTGCACGCCAGGGAACCACGGCGAGGTGGAAGAAGGTAACATACAATGTTGTTTGTGTGCGACGGCGACACAAAAGAACTTTGACAGCCTTTTAGGGGTATTAGTTTTGAAATATAATTTATGCGCCTTATGGTAGTAGGTACGGTCGAGTACTGTGCGGCTTCAGAGAGATTTTCTATAGCTTGCTCTGGATGTGAAATGAATGGCGAAGGTTTTCCCGGAGACTAAGTGTAATGTTTTTAACCCTCTCTGGATCCCGCATTTTCATGAAAGTAGACAGAGATTTCATAAAGTAGCCAACCCATACTACGTACTATAATAATATTATAAATGTGAAAGTGTGTTTGTTTGTTTGTTCTTCCGTCATATCGAAAGGAATCAATCGATTGACATGGGTTTTACTTAAATTGTGACCACGCGGGCGATGCAGCGGGTAACAGCTAGAACTAATATATTTTTGTTTAGATAATAAGGTATGTTTGATCTCAGTCTGTGTTTTTTTGTAAATGATTTTGATATTATTTTAATAAATGATTGTAACTATAACTGTATTTTTTTATTTAAGTCCCGATGTTTAGAAATATGGATCTGGCAACACTTGTCATGAGATATGTTACTTTCTCTTGAGTCTACTATTTTCATTGGCTCATTATTATTATAGACTTATTTTATTAAGCCAAAGTGGGTCCGCCTCCGAGAGAGAGACTTAGAAAAACAGGTTTCGATTTCAAAGACTATTAGGAAAATATTTTTTTTTACTTAAATGTGTAGAAGAGCGATGGATCACATATGGTAGAAAGCTCTGAAAGAGGCCTATATCCAGCAGCGGATAGATACACGCTGATGATGATGATGATATTGATTCAAGAGGCTGGTAGCAGCGAGTCGGTCGCGCCTCCGACGGCAACGACAAGATGTTTCCGGTTCTACAGAGCCTGTTTGTTCTAAGCGACTACGTCGGCATGGTTATCCAAACCAGTACCTCAGCTTCATACTGACACTCGATGCGATACATATTAATATGTATATAACCGTAATTAGCATATAGAATATTGAAATTTATAAGCCAGATTCGTCGCCCTTCGTCCACTATGACTAAATTATGACATACTCTAGACACTTTATACAAAATGTTGCATCCTCTACTATTACATACACAATCACATCTGTGCAAAATGCGAATCAGCGTGTGTGCGTGCTGCGCTGAACAAATTATTACAGATTCGCGTCTGACACAGGAAGTGTAAGGTGTAAGAAAGTAAGAGTAAGTAACTTTTAAGTACTCGTAATATGTGATGTACATAACAATTCCTTACGGGAATCCTAGCTATAAAACTAGTACCACTTGAAATCAATATTAATGCTGCCAACATAGCATATTTTATGCTAACATATTATTTGGTCATTTAGCATAAAGCATGTTCAAATACTTGTGGGCAAAGCGTCCACCGATAATAATTCTACGTGAAACTTTTCGCCCCATATGAAAGATGCCATACCAAAAAACCGGACAAGTGCGAGTTGGGCTCGCCCACCGAGGGTTCCGTACGTAGGATCGTTATAAATAGTTCAGGAATCTAATCGCGCAGTTTTTTCCGAGCTTTTCCTGAAATTCAGGAATAGACCCCTATTTTTTAAGATTTAATTACAAATGTATAGTTTTGAGATTTATTCTTGTACTTATAGTCTATAACGATGTTACTTGCCAAATTACATAGTTCTAGGTCAAGGGAAGTTTTGATACCCTTGAGAATGTGTCGAAATTTGCCGTTTTTGCTGAATAAACGGCCTTATCTTTTTTTTACGTTAACTTAGCAGTTTGATTTTTTTACAACTTCATGGGACCGTAGACCTGAGAATACAGTTCAAATTTCAGCTTGATACCTCCACGCATTCTCGGCATAGAGGGTCTTGACAGACAGACAGACGGACAACAAAGTGATCTTAAAAGGGTTCCGTTTTTCCTTTTGAGGTACTGACTCCTAAAAATGTATTTTTTAGCATTTTCGTGTAAGCCTAGCCTATTATAGTTGGTATGTGGTATGCAGGTGATGAAACTAAAATTGCAGAATTGTTTATACTCGAGTGTTACTACAGTTATAACTCTGAACACTGAATATTATTGTTAATACTTTGTTATAACTGGTTTAAAACTTTGACGATAATGCTTTGTACATCCGAATGTTGTCAAAGTTTGCTACTGTAACGTTCAGGCACGGGTGGAGACAATGGATGGTGGATGTGAAGCGGTCACCGTAGTCATATGAGCGCTCAGCCCCCTTACCACCAACTCTTATTGCGATTCAATAACTGAATAGAATGCTTTCATTGGTGTGAATAAGCATACTATTCAGTTATTGAATCGCAATAAGAGTTGGTGGTAAGGGGGCAGAACATATACAATATCGCACACGCACCGCCACTGCCAACGCAGCAATTCCTTCCTTCCTGGTGACCGCACTCGGAACCACAGCATCTCTCAAGTGATATTGTGAGGTGGAGTTATTTCGACGGGTAGGTTTAAATACGCTGTGCTTCTCTTTTGCCAGGGCCTCGATAGTTGAACAAGAGGGTGCCCCACGTACAGGTGAAGTTGGCTTTGGCTCAACGATGACGATGAGCTCGTCAAAGAGACCTCCACCTTAATTGACAAAAGATTAAAAAGCAGTGCTATTATTATTTAAATAGTTGTCTTGGCCAACTTGCCAGATAAATATTTTTTGAAAAATGGAAAAATTCACCTGCCCCACCTATGGGGGGAAAATTCACCTGCCCCACCTAGGGGGGGCAGGTGAATTTTTCCATTTTTCAATAAATATTTATTCAAGACAACTATTTAAATAATAATATATTAATTAGTTTGGTGTTATAAAAAAAAAGGTGAATGTGGTGAGAAGGTTCATCTGCAACGATGGACTGCTATGCCTACTTTAGTAGTGTAATTACTTAATAGGTTGATGACGCCACACTGTGACTCACACAGTATAAGATGCAAAAATTCGTCAGCAACACAAACCTTTCTGGTAGCTCAGTTGGAAGAGCACTCGACCGGTCATCGAGAGGTCGTGGGTTCAAATCCCACCTAGGAGGGGCAGGTGAATTTTTCCATTAAAAAAAAAGTATAATAAGCATGGTCTGTCAGTTAACCCTGCAATGCCGGGACGTGAGGAGGTGCTTCTTCACGCTTCAGTTGAAGGAAGTATTTGTTTTAGCGTTTCGATAGCGATCACCCCGGCGCGGCGGGCCGCCGGCCGCAGGTCCCACCGCGGGCCGATGGCAGCGGAACCTGTCAGGTGCCTTCTATTTATAAATACAACCATGACACAGTGTACAGTCAGCAAAGGAGATAAGTCAAGTGACTTGTACAATTTTGTTTTCAAAACACGAACCAAGTGATTCGTGTTTTGAAAACAAAATAACAACCCTCAAGGAAATTGTTACTTGGCTGCGATATTCTGTGAGGTGGAGGTACTACAGTCGGGCCGCTTACAAAATACGCAATGCCCTACCTCTCTTTTCGCCAAAGGCTCGTTTGTCAGTCAACACGATGCACTACGTGCAGGTTAGGTTGGCTTTGGTTCAACCACGTTGATGAAACACTGACACTCCAAAATTATAAGAGTAAGAGTAACGTGAATGAGACTGAGCGTTCAAGCTCGGGTATATAAAGCGTCACGTTCGACTCTGTAACGCTCGTTCGGATTAAGTCGGCAGGGCGGGAGCGAGAAAGTTAAATTAAGTTTTCGCTTCTGTCGAGTGATTAGGCACACACCATTATTAGTTTATTATCACGTTTTTTCCTCTCCATTTATTTTGTTGACTGTACGTAAGTATATCGCCGTTCAGTTTTAACTTCCAGTACACTATGTTATAACGGCTCTCGAATTGATTGATCGCCGAGACATTATAATGCAGTGAGCGAGTCCCGCCGTGAAATAATCAGTTTGGCGACGAGCTCCGATAACCACTGCTAGGGCAGGCAGAGCCGTTGGCAATGGTTTGATAAACTCGATTCATTAATAAAACCTTATGATAAGTGCATGTGTGGTGCAGTTCATCTTTCTGACCAATCAATTTCTATTATCACAGCAACAGATAAGATTTATACAAAGAAAGAAAGGGGTATAGGCTGGCAACGGATCGGCGACCCCTCGGTGTTGCTCATCTCCATGGGTGGTGCTGATTACTCTCCATCAGGTGACCCACGTGCTCGTTTGCTCCCCTGTCATATAAAAGAATACACAGTGATACACATGCAGTTATGCCAAACTGGATGCTAGTTTGTTGGCGATTTCTTTTTTTGGAAACAGTACACAAAGGGACGTACACTACTTCATATCAGTACATAATATGCTTTCAAATTGAAGCAGTGCTTGTAAATACATATTGTGTACACCATTAGAGCTACCAGTGATACCAGCCCTGTCAGTCAGTGGATGACAGTACCCGCACCACTAGCCACTCCCATAAGAGTAGGTAAGAGTAAAACTAGAGTAGACTGTAAGCTGTCAACCGTCAACTGTAAGTGTCTTATTGTACGTGACGCACCCCGCCGACAGCAAACGGTGTCCTGACCACAGAGATGCAACGCGTAGCGATTTAGAAAGTAGCCCGACTGGGCAAGTAACTCCATCTTACAAAAACCGCAACGAAATGAAAATTCCTGTTTTTAATACTACGTATTAAAAACAGGAATTTGGCAGGCAATGTATGGTGGCAGGCAAGTGTACGGCCCGCCTGAAATGAATCAGTCACCGTAGCCTTATTAACGCTCGCAACATGAAGTATCGCTCGCGAAATTCCTTATAGAATTGTTGTATTAGGAGTATTATGATTAACTAACAAGATTACTTCTAGGAATTGCAATATAGTAGAGACGTACAATATTATATGGAATATATTTAAATAGGCTATGGTAACCGTTTCACATTGTGCAATGTTCGCCACCGATGTGGTTAAAACAAATTTCAATACGAGGAACACCTGCCAAAACGTACATACACGATACAAGAGAGTTGCACATGACTTATGCCTCTGTGCATAGTGGTACAAATGTGGCACACGGTCGATGCCTCTCTGGACGTATTAAAATTAGCAAGGATGACGGCGAGCGGTGGCTTTCGGCTCGCTGCTCAGGACAACCAGACCACCATCGCCAGCGAACTGGAGCGGGTCACTGGTCTCTCAAACATCCAGTTCTGTCACGCGAGACTAGGGTGCACCACAATGTAAGCAATCGATTAGTACCTTAACTTCAATCTGCAAAGGATTTACGCAAATAAAAATTATTATTTTTATTTGCGTAGACATATTTGTCTACGTGAATAATAAAATGACACTGTGTTCTGAAGTTCTCGGCAGTATTATATAGAATTGTGATGTAAGCAAGTGGCTCTCTACGAGCGAAAGCCAGCCTCAACTGCACGTGGTGTACAATGCCAAGAGTAAAAGAGGCTCCAACAAAAGAAAGGCAGGGTAGCTGCACAGGTGGATCTTCTTTGGCAAACTAAGAGCCTACATAATGATTCAATCCCACCAGATGACCGGACACCAGATGATCAGGCTCGCGATAAAAGAAAAATCATATTCATTCAACTATCATTTACATCAACCATGTAAATATAAATAAATATATCTCAACAAATTACCATCTAGTCCCAAACTAAGCAAAGCTTGTTCTATGAGTACTAGATAAGTGATAAATATACCTACTTAAATATTATTTGTAAATACATAGCTACATGTAATACATATAAAATACACAGACCAAGACAAACACTATGACTACACAAACATTGCGACTTCGGACTCAATTCTTTTAGTGTCAGATAGTCTATATAGGCGATATAACATCACACTACCACCAATAGTAGCGGAGCACCAATGAAAAATGTTGCACCAATGAAAAATGGGGAAAAAGTGTCTTTTGAGGGCTTTCGTTGCATGCGCTGCGTATACCGTTTGAGTTACGCTAAAATTATGTATGATGGAATTGTTTCTCTTTAAAAGTTCTAAAAAAAATCCGCGGCAGCATATTTCACTCACTATAATCTTTTTTTATGGTAATCAAATTTGTTTGCAATTAATGCATTATATGCAAAACAAATATGAAAGAATTTGGTATAACATTAGTAGGTACCTACATAAATTATTCACAATAAGTTTTTTTTCTTACTTTACAATTATGTTAAGTACTTGATTTCCTATGGTCTTACAACGGTAATTGATATTCATGCGGACGAAGTGGCGGGCAGTCATATAACATTCTTAAAGACTTTGTTATTACCCGACTGCGACAGAAGGAGGGTTATGTTTTTCGAGAGTATGTAATAGGTAGGGGAAAAAGTCTTTTCGCATTATTAAAAAAGGTAAAAATGCAACGCAAGCTGCGAATAAAATTTGTGACGTTTATGGACCTAGTGCAGTGTCTGTGAGAGTAGCACAAATTTGGTTTAAGCGTTTTCAATCAGGAAATTTTGATGTGAAAGATGCACGTCGCTCTGGTCGCCCTGTTACGGATAAAATGGATGCCATTTTTGAAAAAGTGGAGCAAGAGCGGCATATCAGTAGTTACGACGTAGCTGAAGAATTAGGAATTGACCACAAAACAGTTTTGGCGCAATTGAAAAAAGCTGGGTACACTAAAAAGCTCGATATTTGGGTGCCTCATGATCTCACTGAAAGAAACCTAATGAACCGTGTACTCATTTGCGATTCTTTACTACGACGTAATGAAAGCGAACAGTTTTTGAAGAAGCTTATAACTGGTGATGAAAAGTGGATCACGTACGACAAGAACGTGCGAAAAAGGTGGTGGTCAAAGGCCGGTCAGGCTTCACACACTCTGGCAAAACCCGGGTTAACCCGCAACAAGGTGATGCTGTGTGTATGGTGGGATTGGAAGGGTATTATTCATTATGAGTTGTTACCGCCAGGCAGGACTATCGATTCTGAACTCTACTGTGAACAACTAATGAGATTAAAGCAAAAAGTTGAGAGAAAGCGGCCGGAATTAATTAACAGAAGGGGTGTGATTTTTCATCATGATAACGCTAGACCTCACACATCTTTAGCCACTCAGCAAAAATTAAGAGAGTTTGACTGGGAGGTGTTAATGCATCCGCCGTATAGTCCTGACCTTGCACCTTCTGATTTCCACCTGTTTCGGTCTCTTCAGAATTCTTTAGGCAATGTCAGGTTACCATCACGAGAAGACTGCCAAAACCACTTGTCGTGGTTTTTTGAACAGAAGTCCCAAAATTTCTATAGTAATGGGATCATGTCTCTACCTACAAGATGGCCAAAAGTTATCGAACAAAATGGCACCTACATACTTTAGTTAAATGTAAATAAACTTTATTAAAAAATGTTTTGAATTTTCATATAAAATACGAAAAGACTTTTTCCCCAACCTAATATGTATGTATAATTGTTTGGCACGCTCCGCAGCCTGAACGGATGGATGGATTTTAGCTTGAGAGGTGTCGTTAGATTCGTATTATCTGTGAGAGTGACTTGTAGGATACATCTATATATATAAAAATCAATGCCACATTTCGTTGTAATTTTATAACTCAAGAACGGGCTCACCTATCCAAACCAATTTTTTAGGCTTTGTTAAGACTATTTAGTAGATGGTTTATATGAAGTTTGCACAAAATCGGTAGAGCGGTTCTTCATTTATCACATTTTTTGTAACAAATTAATTCAATAAATTGCGGATCTTTGTTAATGGGGATTTTGCTGTCAAATTTAAACTTTTTTCAGATGGAGATTGTGCTGCCAAATTGAAACTTTTTTCAGATTTTTTGTTTGAATAAATGAATTTGATGTTCCAATTATTTTTTTTTAGTATTTCACTTTATACGTAGCGAAGCACGTACCGGGCCGCTAGTCATCGTTGCAGTAATTTTTTTTTCTTCTAAATATATCGATATGTATATCAAAATAAAGGTCTCGATGACCTGATTTCAAATATATATTTGATATATTAGTTTTTGCCTGCAGCTTTGCTTGTATGGAAATATATTAATGTTACGCGTGATTAATAAATCTGTTGTAGGTGCAGTCGGGTTTTTGATTTTTTTTTATTAACTTATAACTTGTTTTTAGTATTAAATGAACCATCGATGTAAAGGCGATCGTTATATGTAAAGAATTGACGTACTGTGCACTGTTTACTGTAGCGGTCGGTGTCCAACTGCCCACCTTTGGCACCGCAGTGAAAGCTGCAGATCTGAAACATTTTTTTTTGCCACTTCGTTTCGATGACCTGGTTGGTCTACGTCGATTATTCGAATTATTGTAGTTCGCTAAGAATCACAAATACAGCCCTGAATTTCACCGGCACCAAGAGTAACACCGATACTGCGACAGAAGGAGGGTTATGTTTTTCGAGAGTATGTATGTATAATTGTTTGGCACGCTCTGCAGCCTGAACGTCTGGATGGATTTTAGCTTGAGAGGTGTCGTTAGATTCGTATTTGCTGTGAGAGTGACATAGGCTACATCAAATATAAAAAAAAATCAATATGGCGGCTGTGAGCCTCAAATTTGTCGTTGCAGTAATTTTTTTTTTCTTCTAAATATATCGATATGGGTATCAAAAAAGGTAAAGGTCTCGATTACCTGATTTCAAATATATATTTGATATGTTAGTTTTTGCCTGCGGCTTTACTTGTGTGGAATTATATTATGGTTACGCGTAATTAATAAATGTGTTGTAGGTGCAGTCGGGTTTTTGATTTTTTTAATTAACTTATAACTTGTTTTAAAGCAATTTTTTCAGCACATAGTTTACATACAAATTTCGGGGATATTACATGACAATCTTCAAGCGAATTGTCATTTGGTTGCATACTTTTATTTATTTAATAAACATTTTATTGATGATAATATACGATACACCATTTGCTACTATTCAACCTCCCAGATCTGAGGCCCTTTCGCCGAAGCCCAAGCCGAAGTTTTCGATTGCGAAAATGTATGGATAATAATAGATCAATGGGCTTGCTCGACCGGGGAAGTACCACCCTCTCACAGAATATCGACGTGAAGCAGCAATGCGTTTCGTTCGGTGAGTGAGAGATCCGGAAGCCCAACTCCTTCCCTATCCCCTCCTTCCTTCCTTCCCTTCCTCCAACCCCTTAGTGGACAACGCATTGGTAGCACCCCTTGTGTTACTAATATCTATAGGCGGCGGTGACCACTTTCCATCAGGTGGCCCGCTTGCTTGTTTGTCTACTGTATGACCTTAAAAAAACTAATTTTAGCGTAGATTGGCAGTAATTGTGTTTAGTTTAGCTGGTAGAAACCCTAGAGCTCTACAGAGTAAGTTGAAGATGTTTCTCATTAACTTTGATTTAAGGCCTATTTTTGGAATCAATAATTTCGATGGGAATCGAGTTCAATTTAGGCGGTAGGGACCCGGGTTTTGACATAGCTCTCAGAGACAGTAAGTCCATCTGGCAGTGCGCCGACAACATCTGCCGTATCAGTGATTTCAGATGGGGGAGGAAAGACCTAGAAAGATATCCGCATATGGCGCGACAAAGCGTGAGCGGCACCCCCTCTCTAGATGCAGTAGACCTAAAAAAAGCAGTTGCAAGCGGCTGGATGCAGATAGCGAAGGATCTATTCACTGCTGCATATAGATGCAGCAGTGAATAGATACAGGCAGATACATGTAATAATGATGATGATGATGATGATAATGATAATAATGATGATGAGTTACTTCCCCAGTCGAGCTCGGCATATTTTACACCTATCTTATGAAGGTGAGGTTTGGTGGCATTGAGCTACTTACACCACAGACATATATTATATACCCTTATATTAACCAGAAACAAAAAATATAGTGCATATCAGTGATATTTTACGAGCACTGCGTCTACAAGTCCTTAATAACCAGTAGCAAGTGCACAGATATCTGAGCCGGTGCTGCATCAAACCGGCTCCGGGCCGGAACGGCCAACCGGTTCACCCGCCGGTCAGACCGGCCCGGGCCGTGATGACAGCTAATAATGGACACGCGGAGTTCCCTGCAATCGCGCTAATTAATACAGAAGTGATTCGCCGCGAGCCGCGACCAAACCGGAGTCGCCGGAGCACACGCGACCGGCGAAACACTCGCCAGTACCGTTAATCAGGTAACCTCAAATCCAGTTCAAACTTCAGAATAATATTTATGTCGGTGTTGAGAATTTTGGTATGAATTGGTGGTAAGAATATCGCCACTATGATAGGTGAGGCATATTGAGCCCGGTTCGGAAAGTACCTTCATAGAATACCGCAAGCAAATATCATCCTTGAAGATTGTTTTGTGGTCACCAAGTTATGGAGGTTTTGTTCCGTGAACCCTCAAATTTTGGAATGAACCCAATGCTGCAATTTTCCATGAAGCATGAGATTCCTCAGGAAAGATATTAAACTGCTGCTGCTGCTACGTGCTGCCAACAGCAACGCGTAAGTGACACCTCTCGTATTGCTAGCGTCCATAGACTGCGATGAGTGCTTACCATCAAATAGGCGATGTGTTAGAAAAATATACATTAGGCTTAATACGTATGTATTAACCTTTAGCCCTACTGGGCTCCATATTGTATAAATTTCCAAAATATCTAGAGCTGTTTGAGTTTGGCACGTGTGTTGGGAAAGGATATGCCTGTACCTGATCGTCATAAAGTTGCCGAAGAACCTAAAAAAAGAAGGTGCCATACGTGTCCTTTGAAGCTCTAAAGGAAATCTACACACATGTTATGCTTGCAAAAAACATGTATGCCTTAAATGTGCAAAGCAAGTTTGCTCAGACTGTGTGTAATTTGCAATGGTTGATGTCTGTAATTTTTATTTTCCCATTATAGTATTATAATAACTGATGTATTATTTGCTAGAAAGACAATTTAAATTTAAGATTGTAAGTTAATTTGTTATTTTTTTAAATAATTTTAATTAATACATTGTGATTAATGATTACATGTGATTTTTGCAAAAAAAAATACGAAGTAAACTTGGAAATATTAGTTAATTATATATAAAAAAATTATAAAAGAAATATTTTATTTTATTTAGATGTATCTACTAAAGCTAATTATTCAACAAATTAAATCCTTTAAAACGTACAGATTTTAAAATATTAGCACTTATATATGTAGGCCTCTGAGGCCCCCACATCAGTATGTACGTGAAAATAAATCCACGTCAGTAGCTAAAGGTTAAGTCTAATTTATTATGTATATAATAGAGGTAAAAGTTTTTGAATGATTCCTGTTTATTTTAATTAAGGAAACTGACACCTTGAGGGTTATAAATGATATCAGGTCCTTCTGCAGCGTTCATCCGAGGCCTGGTAAGGGCCTGGTGTTAATCCCGCGCCATCAAAATAATCCCGCGAGATAATTGACGTGCAGTATGTGTGCGGTATGCATAAGGGCTCGCTTATACCAAGGTGGGGAACATGCTGACAAGGAGCACCGGGGACAAACCGTTACCATAGCTTAAAAATGCTTGCAATATAAAGAATGTAGGTGGCGTAGTGGTACCCTCACGGCTAACGCAGCATCTCATCATGTCTGGTGACCTCTCTCACTTTCAGGAACACAACAATCCTCAAGGATATTTTTCGTTGGCTGTGGCTTGCTGCTTGATCTTCTGCGAGGAAGAACATGACGAAAGAGAGGTAGAGCATGTGCTCTATCACATACACTATACAGGATCCACCACATGCAGGTAAGGTTGGCTTTGACACCAAAGATATTTATGAATTACACACTGGGGTGTAATAATAGTGGGGATTACGAAGAGGCACTCAAATCGATCACGCAAGTTAAGCAACTGCAACCGTAGCCTGTCCATGGATGAGTCTATATATCTCGAGCTGCTCCGTGCTTCGGGAGACACGATAAATCGTCTGTCCCGGCTGTTGTCACAGAGGTCTTTCAACTTTTCGAGTAGGGCGGTGGACTATGCTCTAAACCCGACCGATTGATGAAAAACCCGTATCCCAGCAGTGGAATATAGTTTAACGAAGAAGAAGATGTTAATGAGTGTATAATAGTGTAACTATGCCCTTATGCACCTACGCAATCAAAATACTCGCTGCTAGCTTGTAGCCACCAGTTTGACGAGAAATTTGTGAGAACTGCTCGTGAAGCAGAGCAGCGCGCCTAATTGTACTGCCGTGTTCATTATACTACAATATTATGCAGGCATCTGGACTGTACCAGACTCTACATAATAAATTGAGTGTAAAGCACTCAAAATACATCAGGTTGTTAATATGTAAGTAAGAAGTAGAAATACTTATATATATATATATATATATATATATATATATATATATATATATATGTGTATAATGATTGTCTATTTCGGATTTCGGATTAACGGATGGAACAATTTCGTTAATTCTTTTTTTGTTGTATTTGTTCTTGTCAGGAGAAGGTTCGTATAAAAGATAAAAATAACAAAATAAGATATTTAATAAAACTGATCTACCAAATTTTACTTACTTACTTTTCTATCATAGCGTTTGAGAGAACTGTCAGTCACTTGACAGCGTGCGCGAAACCAATGAGGGTCTTTTGGCAGCACTGTAGCGTAGGGTCCAATCATTTGTCAATTCATAGCATCTTGTCAAATGTCTTGTTGACGTCTTGTTGTCTTGAAGTTTCACTGTCAAAAATTTCAGTACACTTTGACAATCTGGACCCGACGCCTACCTAGCGACATCTGGTGTCAGAAAAAATATCAAACATCCCCATTCGAATTCAATATTCATAGCTAAGAAGACAGGACGGCCAGCTTAACATTTCCAGTAAATTTTGATAATATATATATTTTTTAATTGAAAGTATCCAGCATTAGGTAGGTAGATACAGGCCGATAATCATGATGTCGTATACTTGTTTCCTTCCTTAGGAGATTAAATATCAGGTTCCCTGGATCCGCCCGCGATTGACTCTCGCTTCCACTTCCAGTTAATCCGTCAAACGCGACTAATGTCGTGATATTATCGCCAATCATTAGTTAAACCATTTGATAACATCATTTGGCAGCCGGCCGCCGCCGCCGCCGCCGCCGCGAGCTGGCTCCGCGCGGGGTTTAGAAAGCGTTCACACGGCTGCTACAGTAGACTAAGCTATTTAGCTTAGTCTACTGTAGCACTGTAGTACTGTACTACTGTAGTACTGTAGTACTGAGGCACAGTCCTACTGCTTATACTAAATAGTATAAGCAGTAGGACTGTGCCTCAGAATCAGTTGTCGGTTGTTTATGTGAGTACCTTATTAGTCTCTTGACTACCTCCACTCCGATGTCCGAAATCGACATCCCACAAATACAACTACATGTACATGATTATATTTACAAATACAACTACATGTACATGTACAAAAAACAAAAAAATAAATGTTATAAATAAAAACATTTAGAGCACCAAAATGTTTGTGTGGAGATGAGAAACCCATCGAAATACCTCGATAATGATGTAAAAGCGCGGTAAAGCGGTAAAAATAAATTTAATTAAGTGGAATAGCACAAATGATGTTATTATATCAAAATGTTCCAGGAGGGTTGTTGTATACCTACGAGTTTATTGTTCATAGAAAAACAATTGAAGAGATGATATAATAGTATATAGGCAGCAACGCGCGAGTAATGCTCCTTGTATTGCAGCCGTTTATTAGACGTTAACCATTTCACATCAGGCGCGCTCGCAGGCTGATCTCTCGATAGATATCGACGTTGGATATTTAGTGTGCCTAACGGAGTGCGGATGGTGTGAGAAGAGCCTGTTTAATACTATTTCTAGGACATACATTAAACGGGCACTGCAAAAGACATCAACGTGCACCCTTTTGTTTAAGATATTTATTTAGTATTTAAAATCTTAATTGATCACAATAAATCTATACAATATGCGGGCTCAATGCCGATAGTATTATTTGCCAGCCAAACATCAACTGTTTTTTTATAAAATGTCCGGTAACAAACAAGCATATGGCTCGCCTGATGTGAAGCGATCACCTTAGCTAAGCTGTTAACGCAGCATCTCGGTACGTCTAGGTGAAAATTTCAAGTCCGAAATACTTATTCAGTACATTGTTTTGTTTTTTGTTTGTTTTGTATTATCTTCATTGTACATAACGAATATAAACATGTACATAAAAACACTTAAAAATAGAGATGTACATTTTTTATAACATCTGAAGAGAAGCGTAACTGTTCCATGCAGGCACGGAGCAATTTGCGCAGACACTTAATATGAAGGTGTTCTTTAACATCTCAAGTGCATCTTGACAACTAAGTGGTGATATTTTGCAATATGTTCAGCAGTGGAAGCTCAGGAGGCGGTGAGTCAGCGCCGTTGCGCAACCCGGCTCCAGATGGCGCGACGATCATCACACGTGGCCGGCTAATTACTGCCAGGATACACTCCAGTAGGGTCGCCATGGAACGGCACTTATATGGGAAATAAATATTATATCGGGTAATTGATCAGAGAGAAGTTTGAAGGAGTTATTACGCATGTCCATCTAATCTATCACGCAAATTAAACAACGTCGACCGTAGTTTGTCTATGGATGGGCTAGTTAGTTTCCCTGGACTATTTTCGCATACAGCCTCTTGATTGAACCATTGTGCGTGTCTTAACATGTGATTTTACTCCAACCAGTCCACAAAATACCAAAAAGTTAGCAGCCTTTTTATATTGCTGCAGGCTTCCGGATGCGATGACGCAAATTGGAGAAGTCGTGCCCGTTAATCTACCACGCTCCTGCATTCTGTAAGCAAGTATTATGACGTTTCTTCTACCTCCATGCATGTATAGAGGGTTGTTTGACACAATTATAGTAAACAAGTGTTTGTTTAGGGGACAATGGCCGGCCTATGGATGGATTATTTGTTATTTATCTCAAGCCCTCCGCGTTTCAAAGGACAAGTTAAGCACTCGATTCCGGATATTGTCAATAGTCAGATGTTTAGCCAAGTCATAGGCCTTTAGGCGGCTTGAAAACCATGGCCTCCGCCAACCCAGAGTTGAGCAGCTTGGTGAAGTATGCTCTTAACCGTCTTCAATTGAGGGTAGTTCCGTATCCCAGCAGTGAGATGAATATGGGTTTATGTAGGGACTTCTTTGGGAATATTTAGAAGTCTCACTGGAGCATCTTGTAGCCTAATGTAAGATAGAAGGAGATAGAGATGGAGGGCAAGAGACCCCATGGCATCATGGGAATTGGAGAATGGTAGTAGGGTCTGGATGCTTGGGAAACAGAGCGTCGGTCATCGCGAGCTATTCAACTTAAGACTACCCAAGTAGTAGGTGAAAGGAGAGTAAGCTCTACTACCAAACTGTTTGAGTGCCTGGTTGGTTTACTGAGCGCGATAACGGGGGAGTAAACGTCCTCTTGCCTGGTTGATTTACTGAACGAGAGACTCAAAATTCTGTGATATCTTCAAAAGGTCGGTGTGCACAGGAGAGCATTAGCTGTAGGCATAGGGTCCTTGCTCCTAAAATACTCTCACAATCACAACCCGGTGACATGATCGATAAGGTCTTAATTTGATTAAATTCGTTGTGAGTTCCAAGGCAGCCGTAATCTTACCCCCGGGACTACAATGGACTTTTTGGTTCATTGCCTAATTTAGTGGTCGCCGCTGTTAATCATTGCTACAAAGGAGATACAGTGGTTTGAATGTGTGGTGAGTCCTCATCCCTCAAATTTCGTACTCCCCAATGCTTCCAACAAAACCATAGGTATGCAGACATTATATCAAAAGCCGCTACTTGTGATGACCTGCTACGACTACTTCGCCAAGAGTGTTCGACTGAGAAAAGATAAGGATCACGTAAATTAAGACAAAGTCGACTGTAGCCTATTATGGATTGTTTATTTCGAACTCCTCCGTGCTTCGTTCGTCGATTTGTACGTAGAAAACTATCATACGGGCCTTGGTCCGTCCTACGTCGTACCGACGTTCTTTCGTCAAGCAGCAAGTATATCCTCTTAGATATGCTTACCCCTCGATAATTATATCTAAGAGACTTTGTTGCTTGACGAAATCACGTTGAAACATTTCGGGTTCGTTCATTCGCTATTTGATATCATATTAAAATGATATGACGGGGTCTGATGACGACCACGATAATGACGTCATTAGTTGCAACACAATTAATTTACATTTAGCAATAACTTTGTACTTTCTTGTCTTGTTGGTGGTTATAAAAAAAATCTAATATTAAAAAAGCCGTTTTGTTTTTATACTACGTCGGGTGGTAAATAAGGACACGGCCCGCCTGATGTCAAGGGGTTACCGTAAACGCTTGCAATATCGCCCGCGCATCGGCTCCCCCGGTAATAACGCAGCAACTGTTTCCTTCCTGGTGACCTCACTCACTCGCTGGAATACAACAATCCTCAAGGGAATTGTTATTTGACTCCGGTATTCTGTGAGGTAGGTTATAAATAAATAAACAAGGAGGTAAGTTAGTAGTACCTCCAGTACTACAGTCAGGAGCTTACATTTGTAAACTGCTCTTCTCTGATTATGGGGATGAATTCCCTGTTGATGACGAACGGAGCGACTTTGGAAATAGGCCGTGGACATCATGTAAAACAACCCCTCTGAACACACCCTTTGTACAATCCCTAGAACATACAAAGTCACTGTCACTTTGAAATTGTCAACAATCAAAACAACTCAACCAAAAAGCATGACTTCCAGAGGGATGCTTAGCCAGGCGCTCACTAATGTCTGCCGATGCAATCATACTTCGACCTAACAATCACTCTTTTTCTGATGATCGCCGGGGCAGCATTAAACGCCCGTTCTATTCAGAAACGTCACGATACCCATTAACACGAGCCGTGGTTCAAGCCTCGTATGCAGCTTGTGAAAATGTCGTCAATTTCGCCATAGCCCCGGCAAGGTGCACGACGTGCAGGTAAGATTGGGTCCAAAGGTGTGATGAGCTACTTACACCCCTAATCTCTGATCAAACTCTCTGTCCGTCAAAAATAGATCAAATGGAGACCCTACTTATAAATGATAGACAGATGAGGCGTGACATCAGTCGTCGAGTGCAAACAGACACAAAAAATAGTTAATTGTCGCCTCGCGGGCGGTAACTCATCGAGCCACCGCGAGAGTGCACGTTCCCGCAACGCAACCCCCGCGGCAATGCCCTGCCCTATGTGTCAATAGGAAAGGGTTGAGAGGGAGAAAAAAATATAAATTGAACACCTCAGAAGTCAATTAAAATCCACAGTGGTGTATAACGACAAATCGTACCTCTCTATTATATATAATCTATTATATTATATTATATATAATAGAGAGGTACGATTTGTCGTTATACATTGAGGTGTTCAATTGAAAAAAAAAGATCAAGAATATGATTTATAAAAAAAAACTGAGACATGTCTAAGTGGTCACGAGGGCCTAAGCAGGATAGGCGCACCACACGTTCCCCCCACTGAGTCTCCTGTGTAACCAAGATTAACAGCAGCGACCAAATTGACCAAAAAGACAATGAACAATGAAGTCCACTGCAATCTCGTGTAAAACTTCGGCTGTCTTGGAACTCAGAACGAATTTAATCAGAAGAAATTAATATGAGTGAGAAGCTTTTGGAATTTGGTAACCCCTCTTAGCAATGTGAGAGACTGCAATATGGCAAATAAGGCATTAAAAGCTCACGAGGGTCTACTAGCGAATAAACAATTTTCATTTCTTATTAAATAGTGCAAACTATTCAGACAAATTACACTTCGCCATCTTTATTCAAGAGTCCGGTGGTAAATTTCGAATATCGACACACCACACTTTGTGGCGAAAATATTTCAGCGTGGTATGCTGGGGCGAAAAATTATTGAAGTCACACCCACGAAGTAGAATGACACTACAGCGAAAAATATTAGGGCGAAAAATGACCATGTTGATTTTGTACGAGTTATGAGTATTAAATATTATACTAATTTTAAGATTTAACATAAAATAATTAAAATAATATTAAAAATTATACCTGATTATACTAATATTTTTTAAACTATCTTTCCTTAATGCCCTAGCTTCAGCTATTCACTTATAGATGTGTACTTACAGTTATTTTATTGTAGTACATTATGGCGAATAATGTACTACTGTTTGTTAAAATAAAATAACTGTAAGTACACATCTATAATATGAGGGAATTATCGCTGCGCGATGTCATTCGACTTCAATAAGGGTGTCGCTTCAATAATTTTTCGCCCCAGCGTACCACGCTACCTTATTTTCAACAAGACGTGTGTCGCCACAGCTTCGTTCGAAACTAGGTACCGGACCTCTTATTCTAAACTAAACGCACCTGATGATTCATGTACATATTTACAAATACATTTTTTAATCGAATATACAGAAAATATTCGGTTTAAAAAAAAAAGGTTCATGTACAAAATGTTTGTGTTGTGCGGGGATCGAACCCATGACCTTAAAGATATTTTAACAAATGTTCTACCGGCTGACCTTTGAGAATACTTTGGTAGCCATAGTTTGCCACACAATGTTTCATTAATTTCACACGTTTCGACACCCCTAAAAATGCCACTGGTTCTGCGTGTAGCTATATGTATATATATTTTTTTATTTCCTTTGTGATAGTTAGTATGAAAGGTCGTTTTAATTTTCGTCGTCGTTATATGTATTACCAGTGGTAATAAAATAGTAATTACTAGGGAAATGCATTTATTAGAGTGACATAGCAAACTAAATTAACCCTACTAAGTACTACCAACTCTTTCAAGTGGTTCAGAAAGAATAGACCTAATGAATGGCTTTAAGTTAACATCTTCAAATTACAAGTAAATTTTTCCTATCAAAAAATCCGTCTTCCGCCGGTTATCTAAAGCAGGGAGTACACAAGACCAAACAGACAGTACGGAAGATCCAAGAGACCCATTCAAAGAAAGAGATCGAAACTAGCAACTAAAATCTAGTAACATGTGATGCCATATTATAGGCATTTTTATTTATTTATATTTAAACAATTTTTATGTACCTATCAGAAATTAATACAACAGCTACATTAAATGTTGCGTTTATGTAGCTAGAGCCGTAACAAACTTATAGTATTTGTTTATGTAGCTAGAGCCGTAACAAACTTATAGTATTTGTTTATGTAGCTAGAGCCGTAACAAACTTATGTATTTGTTTATGTAGCTAGAGCCGTAACAAACTTATGTATTTGTTTATGTAGCTAGAGCCGTAACAAACTTATAGTATTTGTTTATGTAGCTAGAGCCGTAACAAACTTATGTATTTGTTTATGTAGCTAGAGCCGTAACAAACTTATGTATTTGTTTATGTAGCTAGAGCCGTAACAAACTTATGTATTTGTTTATGTAGCTAGAGCCGTAACAAACTTATAGTATTTGTTTATGTAGCTAGAGCCGTAACAAACTTATAGTATTTGTTTATGTAGCTAGAGCCGTAACAAACTTATAGTATTTGTTTATGTAGCTAGAGCCGTAACAAACTTATAGTATTTGTTTATGTAGCTAGAGCCGTAACAAACTTATAGTATTTGTTTATGTAGCTAGAGCCGTAACAAACTTATAGTATTTGTTTATGTAGCTAGAGCCGTAACAAACTTATAGTATTTGTTTATGTAGCTAGAGCCGTAACAAACTTATGTATTTGTTTATGTAGCTAGAGCCGTAACAAACTTATGTATTTGTTTATGTAGCTAGAGCCGTAACAAACTTATGTATTTGTTTATGTAACTAGAGCCGTAACAAACTTATAGTATTTGTTTATGTAGCTAGAGCCGTAACAAACTTATGTATTTGTTTATGTAGCTAGAGCCGTAACAAACTTATGTATTTGTTTATGTAGCTAGAGCCGTAACAAACTTATGTATTTGTTTATGTAGCTAGAGCCGTAACAAACTTATGTATTTGTTTATGTAGCTAGAGCCGTAACAAACTTATGTATTTGTTTATGTAGCTAGAGCCGTAACAAACTTATAGTATTTGTTTATGTAGCTAGAGCCGTAACAAACTTATAGTATTTGTTTATGTAGCTAGAGCCGTAACAAACTTATAGTATTTGTTTATGTAGCTAGAGCCGTAACAAACTTATAGTATTTGTTTATGTAGCTAGAGCCGTAACAAACTTATAGTATTTGTTTATGTAGCTAGAGCCGTAACAAACTTATAGTATTTGTTTATGTAACTAGAGCCGTAACAAACTTATAGTATTTGTTTATGTAGCTAGAGCCGTAACAAACTTATAGTATTTGTTTATGTAGCTAGAGCCGTAACAAACTTATAGTATTTGTTTATGTAGCTAGAGCCGTAACAAACTTATAGTATTTGTTTATGTAGCTAGAGCCGTAACAAACTTATAGTATTTGTTTATGTAGCTAGAGCCGTAACAAACTTATAGTATTTGTTTATGTAGCTAGAGCCGTAACAAACTTATAGTATTTGTTTATGTAGCTAGAGCCGTAACAAACTTATAGTATTTGTTTATGTAGCTAGAGCCGTAACAAACTTACAGTATTTGTTATTGTTTTTCCATCGGTAATATTTTTTTATTTTCTTTTGTAAATATTTTTTCCAACGATAAGAATCGTTGGAAAAACAATAGCAATATCTAACATAGCTGTCGTACAAATTTTTGATTTAATACATATAGAATAGAAAGGTGTAACGTGATAACATGGCCTTTAGTATGAAGCGGTTTTGAGATAGTCCAAAATTATGATTTTCGAGTTATCATATTTCGAGAAGATTTTATGTTATCGAAGTAATTCATTCACCTATAATTATATTATTGTAACTTCTTTCCATAACAAATCGAAAAAAGAAACGATTCACAAGCCAATTATTACAAGCAGACGGTTTGAGACGCCGAACGAGCGGAAAATTGGAAAATATGCGGTCATTTGTTGCTCGCCCTATAACACTGACTTACAAATGAGGGATGGCCGAAAATATTTATAAGCATCGTGATAAGGATAATGGTGCGGCGGAACACGGGCGGGCACAGGAGTGGCCGCGGGCGCGTCGCGGCGCGGGAGCGGGCCGGGAGCGGGGCGGCGGCGGCGGCGGCGCGGGGTGTCATTTCACTAATTAACTCGTTGGGGCGCGCCGCCACTCCATTACCGACTGTTTATTGTGACAATTATTCCACCTGCCGCGCCCCGCGCGACCCCCCGCTCGCCCCGCACACACGCCATCATTCACGAACTTGGCAGACGGCAGACCTAGAGCTTCTCTCTCGCACCATGTCGTCACTCACCAGGTTTAGTTGTCATGGAAAACATTAAATATATCTAAACGGCATATAAGGCACTGGTTGTCACTCCTGAGGGTTCCCAAATATAAAGCAATAACAACGAACATTGGACAAAACAATAATAAACAGTATATCCGTAGCAGATTTAAAGTTAGAATCAGCAAGATGAAACGCAGCGGACAGGACAAAAAGCTCATAGAACTGATAGACGTAGGTTAAGGCAGATGGCAGAAAGGTCCTGGAGGGCCGAGACGGGACGATCACGGCATGAAAGCGTAGCTCTGTTGTAAATTTGTAATGTTGTATAGTCAAATCAATTACAAATTAAAGGATCTGTCGGTAAATATTCGAAATTGGAAATTTCTTATCCTGGAGTCTTAAGCAAATTATTGGCAATCAATCGCCACAGGCCATAGTTTTTGAAAATTATCAAGTCGTTTTTGTTCGGGAATACTGTTTAGGGAAATTTATTCCATAATTTCACCGTACGTGACGGAAAATTCTTATAGAGTATAAAGTATTCTGTACAGAATACTCTAGAAGAATTAATGGTCTACTGTGTAGACCAATAGTATCCATAGGTAGACGATTCTGACGAGTAAACGTTCATTCTCGATACGTCTTGTCAACGAAGAATCCAATAATTATGATATGAATGGCATAGAGACGGTCTCCCACTAAATGGACGGACTATTTGCTAAAGGTTATATGAAGCAGTTGATTGATACAAAATATCACATAATCGATTGTTCTGAAAGTCTAAGACAAAGATAAGCAGTGGACGTTCGCCTGAAATGGTGATGATGACAACTCATGTCGTAAGTAGACGGTCATTATATCGATCATTTTACTGTGCCGAAGAAAGCACAACAAATAGTTTCGTGTGCTAAATTGTAGTTCGAAAGTTAAAAATAAAGCTTCACATAATAGTGTTCATACTTTCACAAATTTTCGTAGTGAACGAAAAAGTCCAGAATATTTGCTTTGAGCAAATATTCAGAGCAAAGGTCTTAGCTTTTTTAGTGTCTCAGTACACCAATCAAGCGCGTTAACGCCGAGCGAATACTCAGAACATTTATCCATCAAATGTTCAAAGCAAAGCTTAAAGAAAATCCACGGAGTCATATAATATATAATGTTACAAATTGAAAAAAATGAAAAACAGTGGCGTAGTCAAGTCATAGTGAATCCATATAAGGGGTTTCACCTCGGAATAAGCTGAAAGCTTGTATAAACAACTTGTGTCTCAAAGGTTTCATAAAATCTCGTGTCCGCGTTGCAAAGTAATATCAAAGGTCACAAAAATCAGTTTTCCGCAAGTATCTCGCTTCCTATAATTTTTATGTGAATGTCATCTATTATAAAATTGTAGAGCATTAAATTCCCTACCAATTTTGTTTTAAATATTTTTTATGTAATTAACGGTTTTTGAGTGAGAGCGCGGAGAGCGTGCGGCGCTCAGCCATGCATTGACCATGTTTTTTGCCTTATATGACTGTACATGGAACAAATAGTTTCATGGTTTAGATACTGTTAGCTGTTTATTTACCACGGCACCGCATGCACCCACCTACTCGATCTTATCGCTTCATTCATTTTCATTGAGACTCAGCAAGAACCGTTCACGCTATCTGTAGGTAGAGATCGTAGAGTGCGTACACAGAAGCCGCTACATTTGCGACACTATTATTAGTTTAATGACAACACTATTACGATTTGTGGATTGCCTTAAGTAGCAGCGTTATTGCTTCAGCGCAGTTTTTGTTTTATATTAAGTCCAATTCGCTACATAAACGGTTACCTTATTTTTCAAATCAACAAGGTACAACATAATCGGGTGAAATTAACTTTTGAATTAACTTACGAAGGTGAAATTAGCAAAGTACCCGTGCTTCGCTACGGGAACACTCCTGATTTGCGTGTATTTTTGTTTCGTATTGACCATTATCACAAACATACACCATTTAGGTTAAGACCAGCACCTTCGCACCAGGAGCCAAAATTCCAATGCTTCCAGGAGAACTTACTCCTGAGCAAACTACATACAACTGATCATGAGAGAAGCAGTCCTGTCTCAATTCAACCCCAGCGACCTTTAGAGACTGCCCCTGAGCTTTGTTAATGGTCATAGCGAAACACCTTTATGGGAAATTGAAGTGAAATCTCTTAAATTGAACAGGGTGGTCTTATGGAATAATGGGAATACGGGTTATCAAGAGAGATTCCTCAACAGCGCATCCTTTACTGTCCTCACTCAACAACTCATCGTTCCAGTTGTTTAATACGTGAACAATGGTGGCACGAACCTCCTAATGATACACCTCCATTCCATGCAAGTTGTAGGAGATGGAGCGGAACAGGCCAGCTCCATCACCTTCCAAAGCTATAATGGTATGGGGCATCATCACACCTTCCACAAATTTAAATTTAGTGAATCTTGACTTCATTGTTTGAAAAATACGGAAATTCTTATATTAAGTAGGTAAAAACCTATTCTAAGTACCGACTTTATGGGAAAGTCGGTACTTAGAATAGGTTTTTAATTAGTTTTCGACACCAGATGTAGCTTCATTTGAAGGACGCAGTTTCTTTTACGCCCTACGCGCGCGATGGATTCCCTCCGGGGGTAACTACTGGAATGAGGTGAGCCCGATACCGTCATGGATAACCCCATGGTTTGAAATAATCTCTCGTATATACCCTTTCCTTAATAACGAAACCATAGCGCGCTGTACAAATGCTAGGTATAGCGCCATCTATTGATAAGTTAATTCAAATATAAATATAACAATTTTTGACATTTCTTGGCGGGGCGCTGGTCAAAAGTTAATCAGTTACCCATAAACATCCCCTTTTTTTTTATAAACAACTATTCTACTAAGTCTCAAAATCGTAGGTGAATCGGTTTCCAAGAGGGTTTTTTTTCAACCCCCTATTTTAACCTCTTAGAAGTGAAATTTCGGAAAATCCCGTCTTAGTGCGCGCTTACATTGTATAAGGAACACATATCCAAAGTTTCAGGTTTCTAGCTTCAGGGGTCTGGGCTGTGCGTTGATTAGTGAGTCAGTCAGCCAAGTCAGTGAGGACAAAGCCTTTTACTATCTAGCTTTTGCCTGCGGCTTCGCTCGCGTGAAGTTCGCGCTTTTTAGATTATCCAAGTCAAGTCTAACACGCAACGCAACCACCCTCATGTAGCACCTATAATTGTACTAAATACGGATGCAAGAACTTTCCAGATAACTACTACTACACCCGTCCCGTCCTCACCGCGCCGACCGCCCGCGATCGGATAAGCACTGATTTACGCCAAATACAAACTTAAAAACCTATTAGTATAACACTTCAGTCAACACACAAGTCTCATTCCATCAGCTTAAAAAGGTTGAATCAATGTTTAAAAAAATTACATGATGATGGTCACGTTAGCCACGTTGAATTTTAAAATCGTTGTTGTTTTCGTAATCAAAACAATAATATCCTTCATAATTTTCAGACTTTTTGACCCCATTTTACTCCTTTTTTTTGGGTTGAATTTCTAAAAATCCTGAAACACGTGTTTACTCATTTATCTATAGTCAAACTAATCTCGTTTCCCTACACAAACTTTGGACCTCCGTTTCACCCTTTTAGGGGAAAAATTTGAAAAATCCTTTTAAGTTATTTGGTGTCCACTGTGTTATATTTTCAAATCGATGCGATTTTCGTAATTGACGTCCCAGAAAACCATAGAATCAACACCCATATTGATATTATGACATTTCAACCCCATCGCACCCCCATATGATGATGATGATGAGGGGGGGATTTTATGTCACGTCGGCTATGTTGGATTATAAAATAGTTGTTGTTTTCGTAATCAGCGACCCGATAAACCATAAAAACAATACCCATGACGATTTTCAGACTTTTTCACTCCATTTTACCCATTTTACCCCTTTAGGGGTTGAATTTTGAGAAATCCTGGAACACGTGTTTTTTCATTTATCTGTAGAAGTACTCGTGTAAAGTTTCGGATAAAATAGTCCAACTAATCTTGTTTCCCCATACAAACTTTGGACCCCCGTTTCACCCCCTTAGGGGATGAATTTTGAAAAATCCTTTCTTAGTGCACCCCTAGACGTCATAAGGAACCTACTTGCCAAATTTGGAATCTCTAGACCCAGCGGTTTGGGCTGTGCGTTGATTAGTCAGTCAGTCAGTCAGTCAGTGAGGACAAAGCCTTTTATTATTATAGATTTTATAGCGCGTATCATCACAATATGAGTAATTTTTTCTTTCAACGGTCCATTGTTGATATTACTTGGTGACTATTATTGACCATGTTGTAATAACAAATTAGTATGTCTTTGTCCATTTGAGTTTTATTGACCAGCAAATTTCATACAGCAGCTATTTTGTAAAGATATTATGGTACATACAAAATAATTAATAGTATTTTCATTACGAGTGCGGAAAGCCTGTCATTGCAAAGAGTTCCGACAAATGTGTACCCGAGCCGAGGCGCAGCCGAAGGTGAGGGTTGACAGTCGGAACAAGTTGCAATGACGGCTCCACACGTGTACTGAACAACTATTTTTAATACAGTTGCGAAAAAATGAAGCAATTTAATAAAATAACATCTTATCTCCACGCAATAAATTCGTCGTATGTAGATATGTAGCGACTTTCTGACTTTTCCGGTAAAATGTTCTCCGAATGTGCATTTTGTGCAATTATAATTGTGGTTGTGGTGTTAATTCAAAAAAAAATCGTCGAAATTACTCATTTTGTGCAACAAACAACTAAACTCGCAAAGAAAATTTTTGGAAAATGGCGCCAACCGTAAAATAATTTATGCAGAGATTTTTTTACCCATTCTGGGTAGGCAAAGGAAACTATGCCCATACAGCCAAGTCTTCAGTAGATTTTTTTTATTAATATAAAATGAAAATGAAATTTAATGAGATGAAATGAAATGAAACCTAACCTAATTCATTGAATCAAATCATTAAATCTGATATTGAAACAAATTAGTAGCTTCTTTTTAGAAATATTTGCATGAATCATAAAAACTTCTATGATTTTTTATAGTAAAAACTTCGTGGTTGGTTTTTTTTTTAATAGATATTATTTTGACAGTTGGGAAAGAGAACGCACGAATTCGGAAAAGGTAAAGAAAAAGCTCGAGTGTGTAATAGCCCACATCCCGAACGCTATACGTCCCTGCAATACGCCACTTTTTGAGCAACTGTATTAAAAAAGTAATTTTAGATCACCCAACCGTTGATTCATATTCAATAGCAGATTATGTTATTTGTGGATAGATAATTAATTTATAAATATTATTAGAGCGGAGATCGGGAATGGCCGATAGCGTTTTAATTGATCGTCAATTAATAACACTAGTTGCAACAAATACCAGCTCCGTAATTGGCTCGGCCGTACATAAAATAGTCCTGATGAGTTGATAACGGGGGTTATGTCGCCGCTGGCCGCTCACAATAAACAGTTTCTTGCTCTAATTACATGTGGCGACATACGCGACCTATTTTGGTAGCATTCATTTGTACGAATGTGGACGTTGGAGTGCTTCGAGTGCGAGTCGGACTGTCGTCGGTGTGTGCGCGCTATGATAAGAGGTCGCGCGATAACCCGCTGAGGCCGACGAAGACTCGCAATTGGGGCATAACCTTATGGCAATAAGAATAGAGTAGAATTTGGAACGCGCGATCGGCTGTCGATATCACGGACGCGGAGTGCATATCACGCGTGGGTAACGAGCGCTGTCCGCTCAGCGCTCCTTGTGTTGTATTTTTAACTCGCTCCTTGTTATCGCGAGTCCTCGCACCGCACCGCGGCCGCTCGCCGCTCGCCGCAACATGTGCCCCAAATATCGTACGTCCCGGTCCCGAGTGCGTTGACTGGCACCACGTGCTCGCATGTGTACAATGCGAGTTGCGAACGCGAGTTCACCGAGAGTTATTTAAATTATGTGTTCGTTATCGGTCCGCAAATTATTCTATAAATATGTTAGAGGAAAACATGTAATATTTATGAATGAGCGGGTCGGTTGCTGTGTGCGGCCGCGGCGTGTGGGCGCCGAGTTGCATCGTATGCGAGTGGCTCATCCGGCCGTTCGGTCGTCACTGCCACGACAGTGTCACGATATCAATCATATAAGTACGTGAGTACGTGGTAATGTGTTATCGATGCCATTCACTGTAATCACCGCCCTTATCGTAGCCATTACAATCAAAAAATAATCCTATTATCATATCTGATGCTGAGTCGCTAACACGTAACATCCGGAGTGGCCGGGAGCCCTACCGGCTAAGATTCACATCTTGATTTTTGGATTTCGAAAATCAAACTTCAGCTTTGAATTATGGTGTCTGTGTTTGGGTCAGCTGGTAGGACCCCGGAGCTCTACCGATTACGCTGAAGATGTTTGTCGATAACTAAAATAATGATAACCGGTTTCAGCTTCGGCAGTAGGGCCAGGTGATATGTTTTGATTTAGCGGCGACGAGGAAGAATACCCAAGCGGTTAGACTGTACTATATTGTATCTAATTGCCTAATTTCAATGTTTTGCTGTAACTTAGCGTACATATCATTTTGAGATAAAACAAATTAAAAAAAAAAGGCAATTTGATCTACACTACTTTGCGTGCTTCCGCCACCAATTAGTTCATGCAAACTACTGCCGGCCGGCACCCGCCCACTACCGTTAGTAGTTGCATGCGACTGCCGTGGCTGCTTTGGTCGTCTCTGCTCCAGCTGCTGTGGTCGTCTCGGCGAATCTCCAACATCTGAAACAGAAGATACATGCGACCGCCGCTGCCCCGACTGCCGTGGTCGTCTCTGCGACACGTGTTTCGCCTCTATCTTCGCGGTCGCATGTATCTTCTGTTTCAGATGTTGGAGATTCGCCGAGACGACCACAGCAGCTGGAGCAGAGACGACCAAAGCAGCCACGGCAGTCGCATGCAACTACTAACGGTAGTGGGCGGGTGCCGGCCGGCATGAACTAATTGGTGGCGGAAGCACGCAAAGTAGTGTAGATCAAATTGCCTGTAAATTTGACTTCCGCAAAATAACACCTGAATCAATTAACTAAAAAAAAAACATCCAACTCAATAGAGCGAAGCGGTACTTCAGTCCACATCAGAGACTTCTACTTTACAAGGCGCAATTGCGACCTCATATAGAGGAGCACCCAAGTACCATCTAGCACCTTGTGACCCGGTTCAGAGACGAGCTCTGAGGATAGGGGCCGATTCCAAGCTCACAGGCCTTTCTTTACGTATATATTCCATGTACCGACTTTACATTGGGTTATTTTATGTTTAAAGGAGTTGTTTGATATGATGCTCACGCTCTTTCTGCAGTTGCTCGCCGTAGGCAATTCACCCTCACACGTTAGTACTATTACTTATACTATGCTCGCATATTAAAATACAATTAGGAGCGTACTATGCGGTTCCAGAGGAGTTTTCTACCTCGAACTCTCAAGCTGTGAAATGAACAAATGAACTCCCTGCCCAGGTTTTCCCAGGAGACAACAGCATGGGGTTCTTTTGGGGGTGTAAGAGTTCATCAAGATCTTTGAACCAAAGCCAACTTCACCTGCACGCGGTGCACCCTGCTGACTGACAAACGAAGCTCTGGCGAAAAGAGAGGTAGGGAGCGTAATTGTAAGCTACCCGACTGGGGAATGTACCTCCACCTCACAGAATACCGCAGCCAAATAACAATTCCCTTGAGGGTTGTTGTGTGAGTTAGCTGCGAGTGAATGAGGTCACCAGAAAGGAAGGAGATGCTGCGTTGGCAGTGGGGGTGGCGGCGCGCGAGCGATATTTTATGTTGCGAGCGTTAATATGGCTACGGTACCGCTTCACATCAGGCGGGCCGTATGCTTGTCAGACACCAGACGTAGTAAAAAAAAAAAACGAAAGGCGTAAAGGGGTTTTTACATGGTCAGCACCGCGTCAATGATACCTCTGGTGTCAAGCTATGGAATAATCTTCCCTCAATAGGCTATTTTCCAATGTTTAAAAATTGTATAAATTATTTAACAATATCGTAAAATACACAAAACTATAAAGATCTGCAAACTTTCATTCTAATATCTTCAGTCAGACTTTTTTTTAGCGTCGATCAAAGTTTGGCGGGAAAGTCCATTTTAAAAGTATGAAATTATTAAAAAATAATATTTCCATTGGAGAAGCAATAAAAAATGCTATAACTTTTATTATTATATTAATCACATAAACGTAATATTTAACATAGTTGTCGTACAAATTTCAGATTTGATGCATACAAAATACAAACCTGTGACGTCATAATTCGGTAGTCTTTTGTATGGAGCGTTTTGGGGCAGTCTAAAAATTGTGATTTTCAAATTACCATATCTCGAGAGATTTTTGTGCTATCGAAGTAATTCTTTCACCTATGGTTATATTATGGAGACGTCCTTACATATCAAACCGAAAAAAATGTTAGTCAAATAGCCTATTGTATTTTCGAACAAATCAAACAAATAACCATATTATATACTATTGATTTAAGTTCTTTCACTCTCCTCCGCACTAAAAGACACTAATAATGTTTATGCCTGTGTTTAGAGTGATACTTTTCAATAGATGAATATATGTCATGAAGTCGTAATTTATGTCATATTCCTATTATGATTCTATTAATATATATCAGTTACGTGTGTCGACAAGGGAGCACCGTCGACGACGGCGCGCGGCGGCGGCGATGCGGCGGCTCGCGTGTAGAGCGCCGCGGCCGCGACGCACCGACCACTATTAATTATTACATTGCGCTAATTACACCCATCACTCAACGAAAAACTAGTTTCCCTATGAATTTATAATGTCTATTTTCCAGAAATTATATTTATATCAGGCTGGAGCTGTCCCTAATGCATAAATTTACAAATAAATATCTTGTTAAATACGTTTTTTATAAGAAAGTATATAATTTATTTTTACCTTTGTTTTTCTTTTATTTTTAATCACGGGCCAAGCCCGGTCATTTTATAGGTGTGTGCGTGGATATGAATCCAACGCGTAGAGGCCCCTTAAGAATGTTAATGTAATGTTGTGTACCCGCCGTGCTGGATGCTCCTGGATATATCAACGGAACAATATAAACACGAACAAGTCTCGGCAAGCATTGAGACTATTATAATATGTTGGAAATTATAAGTGCTATGGAATTAAGTTCTGGGTGGACCAGGTAATGTTTTGTTGCAGTAGAGGGACAGATGCCCGCCAAAGACAAAAAAAAGACAAAAACCTTATTACCATTATTATTAAAGAGAAAACTGACCGAGTACCTGACTGACATATCAACGCACAGCCCAAACCAATGGATCTAAATATTCCAATTTGACACGTTAATTCCTTGTGAAGTCTAGGGGTGCACTGAGACTCATATTCATCCCAAACTTTTCTTCCGATTGTTTTGAATACCCCCGTGGTGTAGTTACCGGGAATAAAAGGAAACTTCGAAACTCATCCTCCAAGATATTTTCTGTATCCTCATATCATTTTTTTTTTTCACGTCTCAGTCGTGTCATGTCACAGAACACAATAGTGACGCGACGGCTTTGCGTACTTTGCTCTGATGCCGTTTGGACGCCTCAAGGTTTTCATTGTATTTCATTGTGTTCATGATTTTGTAATTAATTGGTTTAATACAGGGGATAGTTAGCCTGATAATTTTATTTTGACAGCCCGCTGGTAAAATGGCTAGCAATGGCCACTTTGACTCCGAGGTCGCGGGTTCGATCCCCGCAGAAAACAAATATTTTTATGCATGAACTGTTGGTTGGATCTGGTTGTTTTCTATGTATTAACAGAAAATATATTTACAGAAAAAAATGAATTTAAGTATCGTGTAAGTGATACTTAAATTCATTTTTTTCTCGCAAGTTATCAGTTACACAAGTTTTGCTTAGTTTGGGACTAGATGGCAGTGTGTAATTTGTCCAATAGTTTTTATTTATATTTGGCCGTGTGTTTTCCGGCAGACTAGAATAGAATCAATCCGTTTCTTCCCGTGGATGTCGTACAAGGCGACTAAGGGAAATACATTGTAAAGCATCGATAATGCCTTCCCAACCCGTTTGGCCAGCGTGGGGAGTGTAGGCCAAATCCTCTTTCCGTCTAGGACGGACGAGAGAGGGTCGTGCTCCTGTAGTGGAGACTAAAAATGACCTGATGATGATGATGATTTATTTATTACATGACCAGCCAAAATGACTACACGTCACATGGTGAAATATCAGGCTGGCTCTTTTACACAGTATACCATAAAACGACCGCTCTGTTTGAAGTAGCCCTTCCATACCACCCTCCGCCCTGTCTATGTGTATACATATATACTATGTCAAGGCTGCAAACAATAATAATGATCATAAACCAGACCGTCGTACGCGCGTGTCCTCTTCACAGTCGGATTTGTGGCCCTTATGGGCGGGTCTCTACAAAATGCTCTTGATTGCTCTGATTCTCCATTTGGGTCTACTGAAGCCAGAGTGGGAGAAGTCAGCCCTCGTGGATTTAGAGAGAGAGCGATGAGTCGCCACCATCTAGTTGAAGAGCGATCACGGGCTATCTTTCCCTAATTAACATAATTATTAAAATCTATAATAATCGAAAATTCTAACTGTTGAAATGTGTGCACCTGAAGGCCAATTCTCGTAATTATTTTACGATAGCGGCATGAAAGTTGACCGAATCGGGGTATAATTTTTTAGTTTTTTGTTTTGTTTAGGTAGTTTGTTTAATTTTCGATCATAATTCCATATAATCACACTTTAATTACACGAGAATACCAATTATGACGTTTGTGAGACGAGACTGGATTGGAACTGAATTTTGATTACATTTTGACAAGAATTGCTCCTCAGTTTGCAAGCACATAGCACATCACGCAAAACCACTGATTAAATTCAAAATCAAATTACTGGAAATTATGAATCGTCACTCATTTTCATTTAATTCATCAAAATCGAAATGCAGAGTCAAATTATTCACCAACAAACTGTTGTAACTGGCGAAGCTCCTTAGACTAATGTAATAACTATCCCATGTATAAATAAGTAAAATATATTAATTTTCTAAGTTTACTTGAGATAACTTAGATAGCTTATGTCCACGCGAAGGAATACGCCAGCACACTCTTCAAAATCATTATGAATGTTGTCCATATTTTTACATATTTTAAAAACAATGCATGTTTGGACAATCCTCATTAAACAATAGTGTGAGTACACGAGAGCCGCGCCCTGCCAACTGTTGGCGGCCGGGCTACCACCGCCACCCTCCCTGGACACACCGAGGTATCGATTCATACACAACAGTGCACCAGGCGCCGGCCACTAAAATTAAATTGATGAGTTCTCACAGTTTTACTTTTTACCTACTAAGAACAGACGTTAGTTCTTTATCGGGTGGCAAACAAGCAAACGGCCCGCCTGACGTAAAGCGGTTACCGTCGTCATATTGATATTTGCAACACAAGCGCGCTGCTACCCCATGGCTAACATACTCGTAGCTCCTCACATCTGGGTAACCTCACTCACTTATAGAAGTCACACAAAAATCCAAGGATATTGGTATTTGTCTGCGATCATCTGTAAAGTGGAATTACTTCCGTTACATCTCAACCTCGTTTTCGCCAGAGCCTCTTTCGCCAATCCGTTGCCCCACCGCCAAATGTAAAGCCGATTTCGATCGAATAATTAAAATTCAAAAATAATTTAAGTTATTGAAAATTCTTCGGCTTGATCTATAAAGCTCTAGGTCTTCTATCACCTAAGCTAATTACAATTACCACAAAAGTAAGCTCTGGCTTTGAGTTTTACAAACAATAAATTCGATGGCAATCGGCTTCACAATACCTGGCCACAGAATGAGAAATAGTACCCTGACTGATTATATAGATAAAAAAAATGGGGTATGCCTGTGTCATGGACATGACCGTGTGTTGTACGTGAATACGTTATATGTACTAAAATTATCTCAAAATGACAGCGCTTACCCCTCCCCGCACGCGTCGTTCTATAGTCCTTAATTAGCGTAATAAATTCTTTGATCATCTATCCAGTGGTGAGATTGAATTTTGGATGGAGATGATAGATTTGTAGCTACAACACCAAACAATATCCCCCGATTTGTTATCATTTATTTTTTAATTGCCTCCCTACGGAAGCAACGCAACGTCGGTCGGCAACGCGCGTGTGATGCCCCTGGTGTTACAGGCGTTCATAGGCTGCGGTAGCTGCTTTCCATCAGGCGGGCCGTAAGCTTGTTTGCCACTCTAGTGGTATAAAAAAAAAAAAAAAGCATTTTAGAGACGTGTTCACGTCAAAAACTAATTTCATTAACAAGTAATTAGTTTCATTAACCCGATTATACCAATATAATCTAATCTATAAAGGGGGGCACATCAGGTACCTCTATTGAAACAACATTTATAAGGTTCGAATCCGGTGATATACGGCAATAGAAGGCGTCTGCGTGGTGTGTTGTAACTTGTATGAGTAGGGCGGGCGGCGGCGCTGGGCGGGCGGCGGCCGTCCACCTGTAGCGCCGCGACCTGTGGCGCGCCCTCTCCGCGCCACCGCGCTACGTCACGACACCGCCACGCGCTCACCGACCGTACTGACGTGCCCTACTACTATTTTTTATAAATTCTAACTGACTGTACGCTTTGCACAGAATAAATAATAGTAAAGATTTTATATAAAAGTTTAGATGTATTTTTTTTTCAATCTACGGCAAAAGAAAATCCAATAATGGATGAAATTATATAAATTAAATGTCATTCATTTGCCGACCGATGATGGACCGAATGGAATGAATAATAAATAAATAAATGTTCCGGGAAAAATTACACACGGCCATCTAGCCACAAATTAAGCAAAGCTTGTACTATGGGTACTAGATAACTAATATTATACTTAAATACATTTTTTTTGTAAATCTATACATATAATATCTACATAGTAAACACCCAGACCAAGACAAACAGACATGTTCATGCACACAAATATTTGTCTTGTGCGGGGATCGAACCCGCAACCTGGCAGTCAAAGTGGCCATTGCTAACCATTCGACCACCGAGCTAGTCATGAAATCAGTATCTGACAAAAAATATTTATTTAGGTGCTCCAACAGCCAGACACGCTGCATGTGTTGATATCATACCAAAGGTTCTTTCTAGAGTCTGGTTTGATGTAGTTTAAATAGATGTAGCTGCAGTGTAATGAATTGCAGTTATTACATTGCAGTTTGAAAAACTGTTTAGAAGACGAATGTTACGATACTGCTGGTGACTATTGATTACTTGTAAACATTTTACAAAAATAGTCTAAACTCATTAGTTTGTATACTCACGTCTTACAACAAATTAAATCTTAATAATCTGATTGATATTTACAGTGAATTGTGCGGTACTCGTCTCAGAGAGGCTTTCTCCGCCGCGCTATCATTTTGTGAAATGAGTCGACATTTTTTCAGGGGATTACAGCATAGGCTGTGGTAACCGCTAATCATCAAGCGTGCCATTTTGATTATTTGCCATCTTGGTGGAATAAAAAGACATAATGATTTAATTTGATTCGGACAAATATAATTGACAATGCCAATAAAACAAATATTTTTTCACGACTGACGAAGAAAGGAGGAAGCGGATGGAGGGCGGAAGCGCCCAGATGCGCAAAACGGAGGATTGCGTATGGTGGACGGCATTAGGGAAAGCCTATCTCCAGCAGCGAAGAGATAATAGGCTGATGATGATGAAGAAGGGAGGGTTATATTTTTAGAGTTTATGTATGTATATTCAATTGGCACGCTCTACAGTTCCACACTTAAAGAATTTCAACATATTGACTCATGCGTAGACCCCCTTACCACCAACTCTTATTGCGATTCAAACTGAATAGATTGCTTATTCATACCAATGAATAAGCGACTTTATTTCAATTTTCATAGAGTCGTTTATTCATTAGTATGAATAAGCAATCTACTCAGTTATTGAATCGCAATAAGAGTTGGTGGTAAGGGGGCCTGTATTGTTGGTAGTTCAATTTTGTGCGTTTTTAGGGGAGCAGGGAGCTAATGTCAGATTGAACGTATTCGATTTTATATATCGGAAGATAAGTGAGATAAGAAAATTCTAAAAAACGTACGTTACTCGTTGTTGTTCTATAATCACATCGGCCTCTGTTCTACGGAAAAGTCAAATGAGGAGATGAATAAAATTGTGACCGTATACTTAGGACCAATTATAGAAAATACAATCGTGTGCATATGGTACGGTAATTGTTTACTATCAGGTGACCTATGTGTTTGTCGGCTGGTTTGATTTGGTAGTGCAAAAAAAATACAAGACGTAAAGGCAAAAATCACCGGCATAGGTCGTAAAAATACCGCCATTATATGACGGTGCCTGGACACCACAAAATTAAATATACTATAGCTTAGAGCAGGCAAACTAGATTCACTGGACGTGCACCTATATTTACGTGGGAGCCAGTTTGTGAAGAGTTAGCGGCGGAGCACTCGAGGCACGCGCCGGAAATGTTTGCAAACAGAGGATTTTATCATTTTTTTAATAATCATATTATTGTATTTGTTGTGTAGTAATAATAGTAATAGTAATAATTTTGACAAATTATACACGGCCATCTAGTCCCAAACTAAGCAAAGCTTTGTACTGTGGGTACTAGATAACTGATATAATACTTAAATACATTTTTTTACATACCTATATATAATACTTTTTTTTTGTAAATATCTACAAATAATTATTATAGAAAACACCCAGGTCAAGACAAACAGACATGTTCATGCACACAAATATTTGTCTAGTGCGGGGATCGAATCTGCAGCCTCGGAGTCAAAGTGGCCATTGCTAACCATTCGACCACCGAGCTCGTCGCCGTAGTATTTATATACTACAGTAGAACTTCACCTGAATGGGGTCTACCCTGCTGACTGACAGACGAAGCTCTGATGAAAAGAGTGGCAGGTCACATCGTATATTGTAACCATTTTTTTTGTGGTCATCGGGTAGCAGCGCGCTAGCGTGCTTCATGTTGCAAGTGTGTATATGGATACGGTAACATCAGGCAGGCGTACGCATGTTCGCCACCCCACATAGTGTAAAAAAAGTAGAGACAGTAGAGCTCAAGTCAGTAGTACTGAGATTTTTGAAACTATGATAAAAGTTTCTTTATTTTATTGTTTTATAGAGAGATAGAAAATAAAAGATTTGGATTTGATTTCATTTGATTTGATTTACAGGCAATTTGATCTACACTATTTTGCGTGCTTCCAAGATTGGTGGCGGAAGCACGCAAGTAGTGTAGATCAAATTGCCTGTAAATTTGACTCCTGCAAAATAACACCTGAATCAATTAACTATTTGATTTGATTTACCTATAAGAGGCAACCGTTACTGACCGATCTATCAACGCGCAGCTCAAACCACTGCCGGGGTCCCTACCGCCGAAGCTGAAGGCGATTACCATTTTTATTTTTTGATTGCGAAAATCAAACTTCAACTTAGATTTATGTTACTTGCGTTTAGCTTAGGGGCCATCCCTAAATTACATCACACGTTAAGGGGGAGGGAAAGGGTCGATGAAGTGTGACATTGTGTGACAAGGGGGTGGGAGGGGTCCTAAATTTCGTGACGTGACATTTCAAAATCTATTAAAATCTTTTACACGAATTTAGAAACTATTAACGAAAAACTCAAAAACATTTGCAACTCTAGATATAAATTTGTAAAATATGTGACGTCACACTAGGGAGGGGGGAGTCTCACAAATGTGACCAGCTGTGACAAGGACGGGGGAGGGGTCAAAAAATCATGAAATTTATGGATGGATTGCCTTACTGGTAAAAACGATGACGCTCTACCGACTAAGCTGAAGGTGTTTGGCAATAACTTAAACGTAAGACCTATTTTTCGAATCAAGATATTCGGTGGTAATCGTCTTCAGCTTCAGCGGTAGGGTCCGGGTCGGGTTGAACGCTGACATACAGGTAAATATTATGACAGAGGCATCCGCTAACAACGGATTTTTGAAAATACCCACGGGCTACTGGGATATTTGCGTACGAAGACGCGGGCGCAAGCTTATCATTATATGTAACTACTACAGTAAATTATAATGTTACTACTATCACGCATACAAATACATTTTATTAAAATTGATTTACATACTTATGTTCACAAACTCGATTTTTGACATAATAGAATATTTGTCCTTTTGATTGAAATTTGATATGAAATGTTGTTACTACAAATAGACCTCCCCTAGGGCTACTCCTCGACTCCACACTTAGTCCCCCTCAGCAGTCTTTCCATCTTGTCCGAACTTGCAACTTTAATGTTACTAATATGCATGTCCATAGTTTATTACCACTATTCTTTGGATGCTCTGCTAAATGACACGAAGTATTAAGCAAGCGTGTCTGTTACTTGCATTTTTCTATAAAATAATAAAAATCTATATATATAAAAGCGAAATACCACTCACTGATTAATCACGAAATCTCAGAAACTATAACACCTACAAACTTGAAATTTGGCAGGTAGGTTCCTTATAGGGTGTAGACATCCGCTAAGAAGGGATTTTACTAAACTCCACCCCTAAGGGGGTAAAACGGGGGTTGGAAGTTTGTATGAAAGTCCTATGTTTTTGAAGTAAGAGACTTGAAATTTAAGATGTATGCTCTATAGATAGTGTGGAGGTGTAATAATAATGTATCTTTAGAAATCAACCCCTTTTTGGGGCTAAAACGGGGGTTGGAAGTTTGTATGAAGGTCCTATGTTTTTGTAGTAAGAGACTTGAAATTTAAAATGTGTGCTCTATAGTTGGTGTGTAGGTGTACTAATAATGTATATTTAGATATCAACAATGAGAGATGTGTTATTATAACAATAAAACGTATTTTAGGTTTTACAGGGAGATTTCGAAAAAATAATATCCGTCGACTTCATTGATTCTAAAAATTCGTTTAGATGTTGATTGGTTTTGTCTTTATTTTATTTTATCCTTTCATCGGGTATATATAGTATAGCTATTTCGTATATAATAAAAAAATATGTGTGTGCAAATAACTAACTCCACGCGTACGAAGTCGCGGGCGACCGCTAGTTATATTTATTAAAATGTTCACCATGCCTTCACTAGTATCAGTTTATTTAAATTCGAAATTGTCGAGTAAAAGAAGCGGTTGACCTTCGGCGAGAAATGCGTGAGGAGTAGGCGTCGGTCGCAGCGACGCTAATACTAGCAGGCGACGCGACGCCACGCGCCGCGGGTCGCACCGGCCGGTGCGACCCGCGGCGCGTGTCACAAACACATCTGTGTGCATGAACATGTCTGTTTGTCTTGGTCTGGGTGTTCTCTATGTATTATATGTATTTATTTACAAAAAAAATGTATTTAAGTATAATATCAGTTATCTAGTACCCATAGTACAAGCTTTGCTTAGTTTGGGACTCGATGGCCGTTTGTAATTTGTCCAGGAATATTTATTTATTTATTTATTCTCAAAACACGAAGCATTACAAGTATTAAATAAACCTATATAAGGACAGGATACTTCATTCATTGAAATTCAGTATTCATTGAAAATGAGTCTGCCACAAGGACGTCATCAAGCTCAGACAAAGTTCGTCAAAATCACGTGCATTTTGCAGTTCGTTTACACGAAAGAAAAAGAAACAAAACACACCTTCGCAATTTTAATTTTAGTCACCAGCGTGTGTTTGGAATGACAAACTCATTAATAATGAGTGTTCTACTGTGTGTGTGCGACGCAGTCAGCCTAGCCTAGCCTCAGGCCTATACTATAATTTAGACTTATCTACGATTGTCGACGATCCCAAACTGACAGACATGAGGAGAGATTTTGCGTCCCTTTGTGTGTTCTACCGATTGTACAATGGGACACCCCATCAGAGGGGTTTTTGACATGATGCCCACGGCCTCCTTCTACAGTCGAACCGCTCGCCATCGACAGGGATTTCATCCTCACACATTGGTGGCCTTTAAGTGGTCGCGTGCCGTGCGGTTCCAGAGAAGTTTTCTCCCGCGTACGGTCAAGCTGGAATGAACTGCCTGTCGAGGTTTTCTTAGGAGAGTACAGCATGGTGATCTTCAAAAAGGGCGTGAAGAAGTTTTTACAAGGTCGGCAATGCGCGTGTGATGCCCCTGGTGTTACAGGCGTTCATAGACTACGGCAACTGCTTTCCATCAGGCGGGCCGTATGCTTGTTTTCCACATTAGTGGTATAAAAAAAATGCAACCGTCAGATTCGTCGGCTTGCTTGAGACAATTGGCTCAGTATACGGGTGTCCGTTTTTTGAAGGTATAACAAAACAATGTATTACGGATATAAAGGCCTTAATAAAATCTACAAAAAAATTCGCAAGACTATATATCCAAGACCTCTAATTAGTCACAATAAGAGGTTTTGTGTTACTGTTAAAAGTTATGACGAGAATTGCAATATTGTTTAAGTAAACGCCTAAAGTATTGAAAAATCAAATCATCCTTTGCTGTCGCTGCAAAAACTATTGATGTTTTAACAATCTACTGATTTGTAGACATTATTGTAATCTACTAAAAGTACGTGACACCATATATTCATGTACGTATTCTAAAATTTGATTCGATAGTCGCTGGGAAAAAGAGTTGGTTATATTGCGTTTTAAAAATCTATATATATAAAAGAAAGTCGTGTTTGTTACAACACTTATAACTCGAGAACGGCTGGACCGATTGCCATGGTTTTTGATTTGTTGGATTTGTCTCCGTCCAGAATAGCAGAATAACTATTAAAATTATTGGAAAATTTACGAAAAAAATAAAATAAAAGAAAAATCATTTTTCCATACAAAATGTTCGTGGATGTCGGACCTGTCAAACGTGATGTTAACGTGCGTACGTCAAATGTATGCGTGCGTTCAGAAATGTGGGTATAGGATAATAAGTATTAAAACATTGACAAAATTGTCGAAAAATTAAATTTGAAAACGGATTGGGATATTTATTGATTTTCAATTAAATGTCAAATCGATTGGTCTAACTTTTACGTCGCGAAAGTTGTCCGTTGTTGTTTTGAAAATAGTTTATGAATGAATGCTTGAAAATGAATATTAATTGGTTGTCAAGTGTCATGGTACTTTATTTTGTGACATAGTAAAATACTGAACTTAATATTTACCCACTGTTGGGTAATATTAAATACGGGTCTTCCTTCAACTGAATATGTTTCGAGCATACTCCACCACGCTGTTCAACTGCGAGTTGGCGGACGCCAGTAATTTCAAGCCGCCTAAAGGCCACTTGGCTTAACAACTGCCATCTAATGATAACAACCAGGACCGACGGCTTAACGTGCCTTCCGAAACACGGAGGAGCTCGAGATAATCTAATGATAACAACCGGGACCGACGGCTTACGTGCCTTCCGAAGCACAGAGGAGCTCGAGATAATCTAATGATAACAACCGGGAGACGGATTAACGTGCCCTCCGAAGCACGGAGGACCTCGAATTAATCTAATGATTACAACCGGGACCGACGGATTAACGTACCTTCCGTAGAACGGAGGAGCTCGAGATAATATAAACTCATCCATGGACAGGCTACGTTGACGTTGCTTAACTTGCGTGTACAATTAGACTGACACGCGCAATGACGCCATCGTGCTTCTCTATTATTTTCTATTATTCAATAGATTAATTTCAAGACATCCTAAATTTTGTTCAACTAATATGTATACCACGACATTCATTGACAATTAGGCGGTACGAAGTTCGCCGGGCCAGCTAGTATAAAAATAAAACAACAAAAAAAAACAAAAGAAAATGTAAAAAATAAAAATATATATGACTAGCCGTGCGAAGCCGGGACGGGCTGCTATAATAGTATTATAAAGAGGAAACATTGTATTTTTGTATGTTTGTTACGAATATACTCAAAAACTACTGGACGCATTTCGATAATTATTTAACCATTAGAATACTACATTATCCCTGAGTAACTTATGCTATATTTTATACTAAGTTGTCCACCCGTGCGAAGCCGGGACGGGCCGCTAGTTAATAATAAAATTGTTACTTAATAATATTATTTTTAACTGAAATATAAAATTTAAAAAACTAAACACATAATCTTAATGTCAGTCTTTTCGCACAAGACATCAAAATAAATTTAAAATGTTACTTTTCGATACAGCTCTTGGACAACTGTATCGTAAAATAACTTTTTTACCATTTCGATACAGCTTCAACCCTGGATACAGGTATTTTAAACAGATTGCAATGCAAATGCCTTGCAACGTTGCATATTTTTTCTATGTAATCTGTGAACGCGGCGCCGCGCGGCGCGTCGCGCATACGCACCACGCATGCTCGATCTGCAAATGGATTTTATGTAAGAAATGAAGCTGTTAAATTAACTTCACGGTTTTATTTAAAATATTATTATCATCAATTTCATGAGATTAGCTAAAGTAAGTATTGTATGAAACTGCACATAATTAGGTCTTAAAATACTCGTGCGACGCTATTATGAAATTCGCCTTCGGCTCATTTCATAAACTCACGCTCATATTTTAAGAACCCCTAATAAGCAACAGTTTCGTATACTACTATTTTAACATCATTGGGAGGAGCATTATAGTACTTAGACATATGTAGTTAAATCTTTGCTTATTATAGGCGTAGCTACGTGACTGCTATCAAATTGTTCCAAGAAGGCCTGTACAATATAATAGTACAACAGCAGTAAAATTATTACACCATCGGCTTTATTGTAAAATACAATTGTATAGATGAAATAGAATATTTGTTTTTCGTCAGGTCTCGGTAAGATAAGATGATGAAATAATTAAGGTTGTAACGGAGGCCTACATAGCGGAGGCGGAGGCGGATGCGGAGGCGACCTGTATCACCTCCGCGGATGCGGAGGTTAACGGAGGCGGAGGCGAAGGTGAAAGTGGAAGTAGAAAAAATTGAAATCTAAGGTGCATTAAAACTAAGTACAAAGTTTTCATTTCAAATCATTTATGTAAACATATACTCTTAAATAAACATTACCTTCTAGTCAATCAAAATTAACACAAAATCTAGAATTTATGTCCTCTAATAGTTTTTATCGCGCGTTATTGTTCTATGATTACGAAGGCGGAGGCGAAGATACGATTTCTTGCGGAACTTCCGCAGTAACGGAGGCGGAAGCGAAGCTCCGTTACAACCCTAGAAATAATACTAGACTTGATTACATACCTTATATAATAATTATCGATTGAATAGTGATTGCCACAATGAAATAAATAAGTTTAAAAATAGTTGTGGTTGCCAGCATCGAAAAGAATCCCTTTTTCTTTTCGATGCTGGCAACCACTCTTTCATCAAAGATTTTTTTGGATTATTATTTTAATTTGTCATTGAATGTCTGTGAATTTTATCATCCCGTTATTATATACCAAAAAATATCGGCATGAATCTTCTAGTTCTAGAAACTACGAATCGTCTTAACGATTGTAAACAAAATTACTTTAAATTAGAAATATTAGAAAAAAACAGTTTTAGTAATACGTAATCACAAATCACAATGTTTACAATTTTGGTGGCACTCTAAGTGTTGCTATATGTAGAAAAATGTTATTTACTCTCTTCGGTCGCAAGTTGTCATAGTTAATAACAGTTATTACAAATACTCAAAACATTTACTACAAATAGAAACAAAACTCGAATATGTACCTAAAATTAAAGAAGTAGAAAAGTGGTTGTGATTGCCAGCATCAAAAATAATCCCTTTTTCCTTTTCCATGCTGGCAACCACTCTTTAGTCAAAATTTTTTTGAATTATTAAAATAATTTGTATAACTATGTAATTTTATCATCCCGGCTTCAGAGATATACCAAAATATATCGCCATGAATCTTCTAGTTCTAGAAACTACGAATCGTCTTAGAAATTGTAACAAGATAGGTATTCTACAAATTAATTTGAATTATTAGAGAAAAAAAATTGAATTATTTGGCCGTGTGGTTTCCGGCAGACTAGAATAGAATCACTCCGTCTCTTCCCGTGGATGTTGTACAAGGCGACTAAGGGAAATACATTATCAAACATCGATCAGGCCTCCCCAACCCGTTTGGCCAGCGTGGGGAGTATAGGCCAAATCCTCCTTCCGTCTAGGACGGACGAGAGAGGGTCGTGCTCCTATAATGACGACTAAAATGGACCTGATGATGATGATGATTAGAGAAACAACATTATTATAACGTAATCACAAATCACATTGTTTACAATTTTGGTGGCACTCTAAGTGTTGCTAGATTAGAGGTCGTAATCATTATTTGTCATAATTTTACTTTAATCGCAGTTATTACAAATAATCAAAACATATAAGTATTACAAATAGAAACGCAACCCGAGTACACAGCTCACTCTCACCTTATCACTACACTATTGCCTATAGCGGCGAATTCTTGCCCGATAGCCCTCATCATGTAAAATAAATTATGTAGATCTAGATATTTGAATGGCAAAAATAAATGCTTGAAGAGTGGTTGCCACAACGAAACAATGAAGAAGAGGAATCAAAGATGTCGCTTGTTGTCAAATATAAAGAGTCGCTCGCTCGCTAAGTCGCTACTGTAATTACCACATAAACAATTAATTTTGTAATGTGTTACTTTAAAATAATGAATTGATTCTTGCATTAATAAGTTGGTGAAGATTATTATTAGTACTGGGGGCTACAAATTGTGTTAACTACTATGGCCCAGCGTTTTCCGACTGGTGGCCCTAACGCCGCGCCGCCTCCAGGTGCGATGCCCCAACAACAACGGTATCCTGGACCTGCGCCGCCCCAGGGCTCTCCAATGCAACAGAGACCTTACCCAGGTCCTAATTTCCCGGTGAGTGAATTACTTAACTACATTTCGTTGCATGGTTGCATATGTGTCCATTTGCGTTAGAAAGTCTATACCTCTGCAAATTAATGGGTCTCAACGGCGTGCCTGGGAACTGGGTCGTTTGCTGTGTTGTCGACTTTCTGTACAGAAGTATACACGCCCACACACAATAACCAATTAAAATAAGTCGACATCTGACTCTTGTTATAATCTACTCTAAGTAGATGACTAGCTTACACTTTGTGATGGCCTCCAACATCACTGCCCCTTCATATCTGATATATCAAATTTATAAATCTGTCAATTTTCATCTCACTTCATCAATCACATTGATGCCTCGCACCTGCCGCCATGACATTCTATCTTACTCTATACCTTCCCTCGCACCTGTCTGCCAACCAAATGCATCTTTTTCAATGTGTTCTGTTTGTTATATAGTGATTCGTAACAATTTGATGTTAAATGTTAATTCCTTTGCTGACGACCTTGCAATACTTACACGTAATCCCAAACAGTGTCAGGAGTTGTTAAATGAAGTCGATGAGTTCTGTACATGGACGGAGGGATTGAGGGCGAAACCAAGTAAATGTTATTGTTTATGTCTGGGTAGACGAAATACCAAATACACTTCTTACGACCCGGAACTCTCCATAAGCGGCCAAAAAGTTGCTACGATTGCAGAAACAGTGCCTTTTAAATTTCTTGGTAGAAAGATAGATTACAAAGGACGCACACCATCATTAGGGGAAGTTGTCGAAAATTTCATTGACGACCTCAATAAGGTAGACCAACAGCCTATCAGTAATATTAAAAAAGCATGGATATACGACAACTATCTCACATCACGTCTCACTTGGCCTTTCCTAGTATATGACTTCGGTAAAACCCTCTTGGCAAAGTTAGATGCTAATGTCATAAAGATATTAAAGTCATGGTTCGGACTGGCACATCCGGCTGATCCCTCGACTCTATTTAGGGATCACAATAGTTTTGGGCTGAAATTAAAGAAACCTTCTGAACTCTATAAACACCTGAGAGTTACAAAAACGCATGTTTTGCAAAAGTCGCAAGACGAATTAGTTAAATCTCTCCCAAAAGACAAAAATGCCACAGACCTAGAATCTAGACTTCAATTCCACAAACAATTTATGGTAGGTGCACAGGCAAATAGAGCTGGGTTGGGCGCGAGAAAGAAAAGGGAAGACCGAGACATAGTAAAAACCTTTCTACAACAAGACGAAAATGACAGTTACAAAGTGCACGCTATGAATTTAGAAATGCAAAGTGAGTGGTTAACCATAGGCGAGTTTTGCATCCCGTTAGCTCTGAAGTGGCGCACCTTGCTGTATGACTGGTCTCCTGCCTTATTAAAATTCTATCTTAATGCCTTTCAAATGACCCTCCCTGACCAGAGTAACTTAGTTAGGTGGGGAAAAGCCTCTGAAAAATGTTGCTATACCTGTGGAGAGGCGATATGTACAGCAAGGCACCTATTGGTGGGATGCAAGGTGCTCCTTGATAGGGGTCATTACTCACATCGCCATGACAGAGTACTTCAAATCATACGTGAAGCCATAAGCCTTTCAATAGCTAGAGCCCAAAAAGGATTAACGACAAACAAAAGACAAATTAACTTTATAAAAGGAGGCTCAACTTCAAACTCCAAGAACAAGCCTTACTCAATCCTCAGTGCAGCACCTGACTGGACTATTTTAATGGACACGTATGAAAAGCACTATAAAATCCCAGAAGATGTGGTTGTTTCGACATCCAGACCGGACATTTTCCTTTTCTCCAGAGCTACAAAACGTATAGTACTTGTAGAGCTTACCGTACCGTGGGAAACTAACATACCCAAAGACCACGCGATAAAACAAAACAAATATTATGACCTCCTAAACGAATTAACAAAAAGCGGCTATGTAGTTAATCTATACGCTGTAGAAATAGGAGCGAGAGGTATACCAGCAAAATCTCTCTATAACCTGCTGAAAGACCTTGGCTTGTCCAGAAGTGCAGTAAGTTCTATACTAGAACGAGTATCTAAAGCTGCATTAGCAGGTTCATACCAGATTTGGCAGGGCAGGGAGAGAAACACAAGTAGTGAAGGTGAGTGTTGATGTACGTCGGAAAGGGGCCCCTTAAACCTACACCCGTGTCACAAGTCTCGGGATCTGCTTGGGTTTCTCTCTCTGCCACACGATGGACCCGGCACCCGCACGGTGAATCCATGGAAGCTAAGAAGTTCGTCTCTTTGATTTGACTGGATCGGAGTGACAAGTCCTTTTATGAAATAGCTTAACATCATACTTAACATCATAACTTTTTAGTTGAATTCTTGAGTTAAAAATAATACTCTCACATTCCATTGAGGAGTGAACAATTTTTGATGGAGTTTGTTTTTTCAGTTGTTTTAATAAACTAAATAATTACAAAATTTACAGTCATAAATTTTGTCAGTCCCTAGTTTTGTGTTACATTTAATAGTCCTACATTTTACGTTTTCCTAAAGCTTGCTTTGTAGTTTAGATCATAGGGTATCAATATATAGATAAAAAGTAATAATCAGGTAATATTAAGTAGGTATTATGTTTCAGATATAAACTTAGAGAACTAAAAAGGTCTTGCAAATATTAAAAGGTTATACAAAAAACGTGAACTTTTCTTTGTAAATCAGGATGAGCAGTAAAATAAGACATCTTGTTAGTTCAATAATAGTCAACATTACTAAAAAAATACAGTTATAGACTATAATTATAGTATAATTTACACTTTGTTGTAAAAACTATAAGTTATTTTTTAAATGAGTATTTGTTTTAAGATTGCATATTTGATGTATGTGCATGTGTAGCTAATTCTGAAAAGTAGGATATTTAGCATTCTGCTTAGTGTGTGAGTGGGACTATTATGGGTTTCAGAAACGTGATGTCCTGCGTATAGTGGGATGGTCGGCAGCCCTGCTTGTAGGGTATGGCAATTTTCTGCCATCGATCGAAACCAATGTAAACTTTATTGTAGGTGTTGTATATTGTTCCAATATAATTTTGGAACTGTCATTAGTTCATCGGTTTATGCAGCTGCAAAATCTTAATGGCTTCAAATGAAAACCTTCAAATTATAGAATTGTCTTTTCGCCGATCATCTCACCGTCGCACGATCGGTATTAAAGAGTTCCAATTTAACTCTCCACACTTTTAAAATCATCGTAGATCATAGACCAAAACGGCCTAAAGATACTAGATAGCGTCACAGTACAAGGGTGAATGTTATTTGATTATGTTAAAACGTGCGTGTGCAGCCGCGCAGCGGGTTCACGCCGCCGCCGGCGGGCGCGGTGGGGGCGGGCGGCGCGGGGGGCGGCGCGGGCGCGGCGGGCGGCGTGGGCGGCGGCGCGGCGGGCGCGGGCGGCGCGGCGCGGCCGGCGTACGGCGCGGGCGGCGCGGCGGGCGGCGCGGGCTACGCGGCCGGCCCGCGCGCCGCGCCCGCGCCGCCGCCCGCCGCCGCCAAGCGGCCCGACGCGCGCAGCCCCATGCCGCCGCAGCACAAGCCGGCGCTCTACTCGCCCGAGTACGCGCAGGGCAAGCGCAAGAAGCGCCTCGCCGACAAGATCCTGCCGCAGAAGGTGCGCGACCTGGTGCCCGAGTCGCAGGCCTACATGGACCTGCTCGCCTTCGAGCGCAAGCTCGACGCGACCATCATGCGCAAGAGGCTCGACATCCAGGAGGCGCTCAAGCGCCCGATGAAGCAGAAGCGGAAGCTGAGGATCTTCATATCTAACACTTTCTATCCCGGTGAGACTTCGTTCGATCGGCGTTCATTATCCTCCTCGTTCGGTTACCGATGACCGCGATCGTATCGTTTTCAGGACAAGGCGAGAACGCGGTGGCGTCGTGGGAACTGCGCGTCGAAGGTCGGCTGCTGGACGACTCGAAGAACGATCCGAACAAGGTGATATTGGCGTCTCGTCGTCCGCTTCCCGAACGCGGAGGCACAGCGTACTGATCTCGCGCGTCTCGCGTTGCAGGTGAAGCGCAAGTTCTCATCGTTCTTCAAGTCGCTGGTGATCGAGCTGGACAAGGAGCTGTACGGGCCCGACAACCACCTGGTGGAATGGCACCGCACGCTGACGACGCAGGAGACGGACGGGTTCCAGGTGAAGCGGCCCGGGTACAAGAACGTGCGCTGCACCATCCTGCTGCTGCTGGACTACCAGCCGCTGCAGTTCAAGCTGGACGCGCGGCTGGCGCGGCTGCTGGGCGTGCACACGCAGACGCGGCCCGTGATCGTGAACGCGCTGTGGCAGTACGTGAAGACGCACCGCCTGCAGGACCCGCACGAGCGCGAGTACGTGGTCTGCGACAAGTACCTGGAGCAGATCTTCGGCGCCGCGCGCATGAAGCTGGCCGAGGTGCCGGGCCGGCTCAACGCGCTGCTGCACGCGCCCGACCCCATCGTCATCAACCACGTCATCGCCGTGGAGCCGCCGCACGACACCAAGCAGACGGCCTGCTACGACATCGACGTGGAGGTGAGCCCCCCCCCCATCGTCATCAACCACGTCATTGCCGTGGAGCCGCCGCACGACACCAAGCAGACGGCCTGCTACGACATCGACGTGGAGGTGAGCCCCCCCCCCCCATCGTCATCAACCACGTCATCGCCGTGGAGCCGCCGCACGACACCAAGCAGACGGCCTGCTACGACATCGACGTGGAGGTGAGCCCCCCCCCCCCATCGTCATCAACCACGTCATCGCCGTGGAGCCGCCGCACGACACCAAGCAGACGGCCTGCTACGACATCGACGTGGAGGTGAGCCCCCCCCCCCATATCGTCATCAACCACGTCATCGCCGTGGAGCCGCCGCACGACACCAAGCAGACGGCCTGCTACGACATCGACGTGGAGGTGAGCCCCCCCCCCCCCCCCCCCCCATCGTCATCAACCACGTCATCGCCGTGGAGCCGCCGCACGACACCAAGCAGACGGCCTGCTACGACATCGACGTGGAGGTGAGCCCCCCCCCCCATATCGTCATCAACCACGTCATCGCCGTGGAGCCGCCGCACGACACCAAGCAGACGGCCTGCTACGACATCGACGTGGAGGTGAGCCCCCCCCCCCCCCCCATCGTCATCAACCACGTCATCGCCGTGGAGCCGCCGCACGACACCAAGCAGACGGCCTGCTACGACATCGACGTGGAGGTGAGCCCCCCCCCCCCCCCCCCCCCCCCCCATCGTCATCAACCACGTCATCGCCGTGGAGCCGCCGCACGACACCAAGCAGACGGCCTGCTACGACATCGACGTGGAGGTGAGCCCCCCCCCCCCCCCCATCGTCATCAACCACGTCATCGCCGTGGAGCCGCCGCACGACACCAAGCAGACGGCCTGCTACGACATCGACGTGGAGGTGAGCCCCACCAATCATTTAATTCCCCACGCGCTCTCGATCATCGCTCTAGTGGTCTTCGAACGGAGCTACCAGGTAGTGCTTTGTGATTTATTTTATTTTTGCTGGTTGCAGGTGGACGACACGCTGAAGACGCAGATGAACAACTTCCTGCTGAGTACCGCCAACCAGCAGGAGATACAGGGACTCGACGCCAAGATACACGAGACTGTGAGTTATACAAGTGCTTACTATTTAACTTTCAATGGGACGATAATATCACCATTACGGCCTTCTGTGCGCCGGGGTTAACAGCTGATGCGATCACCCAAAACTTCAATTGCATCAAGCACATAAAACAATATAACTTTTAAGCATTTAAAATTGGTTATTACAATATAAGTGGCGAAAATGGTAACTTTCCAGTGTCCGATTGAACTGAAATTTAGCATAGTGGTTTAATTTTGGTAAATAACACCATATGGTGGCCGTCACATCACAAAAATTGCGATTCAATTTTCTACATTAAATCCTATCATATTATGTTATGGGTTCAGCAGACCTAGACAAATGGCTTTTTAGTAACGTGAACGCTAATAGAATCTAATGATAAATGTATGGGATTGACGTTTTCCAACGAAATGTCACGTGATTCAGCGAAACAAACTTATAATCTGGTAGCCAAGTGGCATTCTTTTTTTAATCGTTCGAAAGGAACATAAATCCGTACGACAAACTTTACACAAAGCTTAGCCAAGTGGCACTTTTGACAAGCAATTGCGTTCCCTTAGTACTTAGAGTGGACGATAGCGAAGCGAACATCAAGATCGCTTCTCAACCGGTGCTCCAAAGGCCTTGATCGGGCTGCGGCCCGGAGAGATCTCCGTGCCTATAACATAAACAAACAAAGCACTCTATTTCAACGACTTCATTGTTTATCTTAAGTAGTAAGTTCACACTAGTTAGTTTAGAATAAAAAATATTGTTTCAATAAAGAATACTTTTCCATAAATTCGATAAAAGCTGAAAATTGTTCCGGACTACCCAGTCCGGAACAATTTTCAGCTTTTATCGTGACCTTGTTTCCATGTCTAAAATTAATAAAGTAACAGTATAATGTAAAATCAAATAATTATATATAAACTTTAGAAGACATTTTATAAATTAAACGCGTACTTAAAAAGAACAAACTGCCAACTGAAAATATTTTGATAACTTAAATTTTCTTACGACTTTTAAATACTCGTAATATAACAATCCAAATATTACACAGGAACTTTATGAAGATACATTAAAACTTTTGAGGAATAACAAACAGACAACTAACACACAGTGTTGCCACCGATCTGTTCTGATTTTGATTTTTTCGTGAAACTTTTTCCTCTAAGAATCAAATCAAAAAATAAAATTTAAGTCTAAACGACTTAAATTTTATTTTTTGAATGAAAGAATGTAGGCAATTACTCAATTGCTTATTCCAATTCTATATACCAGAAAAAGTCATTAATCATTCGATAAATCAGAATCTTTTATGGATATTTCTTTTAATTAATCCATATAATTCGTAAAAATAATTCAAAATGCAGCTGATAACGAAAATTCGAACCAACTAATCTTATCTTGAAGAATATCCTTAATAATTTCATACCCTAAAAGTTCCTCTAAACGTGAAAAATGTACTAAATTTGTAGGAAATATCTTACGGTTGCAGCACTGCCAGCGAATGTTAAAATTTAACACTTGACGTTTGTGAGCGGAAGCATAAACAATATTATTGTTTTTATCGAAAGTTCAAATCGACTAAGCGCTTGCGAAGTTTATGTAACCTTGGCTACCAATTTAGGATCGCTAACGCTTAGGCGTTAACGCTCGTCGATATGGAATCGTTTGGAAGCGTATGCTACTTATCTAGGCCTCCAGTACGGGTGCTTATATTTGTTATTGATATATGTTAGGATACCCAAGACGTGATGATGCTAATTATATAATGAGTTACGCATCTGTCGCGATGCGGTACAAAACGTAAACTGCTTCACAAAATTATAAATGAATGATGTAAATGGTTGACGCGGCAATCCGTCGATGCAGCAAACCGTACGGGTTCCTATCTAAAGAAATGGCTTCATGAACGAAACACTGCTTTTTTTTATTAACAATTTATAGTGATTATCTTTTGTATTTATTTATTGTTGCTTTTAATACACTCTGTCAAGAAAGTACCAGGAAAAGATCAATAATACACAAAATGTTAATTATTCATCCAATTTTATTTTATCACCTTCAAAATATGCTCCTTCAGAAACGATACACTTACGCCAACGAATAATCCAATGATCAAAACATTTTTTAAACGCTTTTTCCGAAATTGAGTACAGTTCTCGCCGCGAATTCTCCTTTATGTCTTCTATCGAATGGAAACGGGTACCACGAAGTGGTAATTTGAGTTTAGGAAAAAGGAAAAAGACGCATGGAGCCATATCTGGTGAATAAGGTGGTTGCTTGATGATATTTGTGGAGTTTTTGGTCAGAAATTCGTTCACAATAATAGCCTTGTGCGAAGGAGCATTATCGTGGTGCAAAATCCAAGATTTTTCTTCCCACAAATCTGGTCTTTTTCGTCGAATTTGCTCCCTTAAACGCCGCATAACGCTCAAATAATATTCTTTATTTATAGTTTCACCTTCCGGCAAGAACTCTGAGTGCACAACACCACGATAGTCAAAGAAAACAGTCAACATGACTTTAACTTTTGATCGACTTTGGCGTGGTTTTTTCGGTTTCGGTTGAGTTGGAAGGTGCCACTCTGAAGCTTGTTGATTAGTTTGCATGTCAAACTCATATACCCACGTCTCGTCACCAGTAACAATGCGTTTCATGAATGTTGGATCGGAATCGACTCGTTCTAGCATGTCCTCAGCAATTCTTATGCGATTGGATTTTTCGAGAAAATTCAGCTCTTTTGGGACTAGCCGAGCGGCAACATGTTTCATAACCAAGTGATTATTTAAAATGGTACGGATCGATTCGTGAGATACAGAAAGTTCGACGGCTATCTCTCTCAAAGTTGAATGAGGATTTTCAGTCACTATTTCCTTCACTTTTGCGTTGTTAAGTCCAGTTGCAGTTGCACGTTGATGGCCTACCAGAGCGAGGCAAATCTTCCATCACATCTCGACCGCTTTTGAAAGCTTTGTACCACTCATAAACACGTGTTTTTGATATTGTCAATTCACCGTAAGCCTTCTGTAACATTTTTAGTGACTCCGAACACGAAATTCCATTGGCGATGCAAAATTTAAGACAAAATCTTTGTCGATGTTTTTGTCCATTATGAAAATCGCAATATACACTAGATATGATACAATTAAAAACAGCACTGTATTAAATATAAATGACAGATACAACACAAACTCCGCGCCAAAATGGAAAAAAGTAGTGCCAATCCAACAACAACAAAAAAACAAAAAAATTGAATTTGGAGCCATAAACAAATCATCCATTCCCGATACTTTTTTGACTGAATGTGTATATTTAGCGTGGGTATTGGTTAATGCCAATACGTTTTTAATTTAGTCACATTAAAAATGATAAAACATTTCAATTATGAATCTCTACTTATTTGGAGTATTTATTTTTACCTGACTGATGGGAGGGTTTATAGTTCAGGTTTTTGGTTACCAGAGTTATTAATAAATAGAAAGTGACACATTGTAATGATGAAGGTGAAGTAGCTGAGACGCACGTGTGGTACATTCCAGGTGGACACGATAAACCAGCTGAAGACGAACCGCGAGTTCTTCCTGAGCTTCAGCAAGGACCCGCAGCAGTTCATACAGAAGTGGCTCGTCAGCCAGTCCAGGGATCTCAAGGTACCTCCCGACACATACCTTGTCTATGATGAAAGGTAGAAGAGTGTAGTCAACAATTCGTTATAGTTATACAACGTTTGAAAGAGATAGCATGGGACTTAAACGATAATAGGTAAAGGAAGGCTCTGCTTTGTTTTTTTGTACAATTTTATCGTAAAATAGCATAAATAGGAAATACAGACAATTTAAATTGAATTATACAATGGCGGAGTTATGCCAATAGGGATATCTTCCAATCAATCATAGAATTGTTGAAAGGAAAATGACATTCATTGGTTTGGTGCACAGCGAACCGTACACGCTTATAGGTGTATATCATGTATTTATACATTGTAATTTGAACAATAAAGGTCATACATACAAACAAACAAAAACTTATAATATGCCAATATACATACATACATATACACAATGCCGCTTCGCTCTCTTCTATTCCTTTAGATTTTGAATAAATTATACAGTTTGCAAGAGGAATTAATTTTTCGCATAACGTCGATCTGAGTAGTTATAATTTAAGGACCTGCCTCTGTTGCTACGTCTGCTCGTTCGATCACACGGATGCCGTTGGGGAGCTTCTTGAGTGTTCTCTGTGCTTGGGTTTTCAATTTGATACATCTTTTTAATTATAGCGAAAAAAATACAATGGTAACAATTTTACTATAAGCTAAGACAAATTTGATGAAGCAGTTTACATTGACTCATGAACATGGTAATTTCAGCGACTTGCAGGACATACAAAATATCGAATAATTTTATAGGAGTCTATATTAATTTACTATCTCAGAACTTGCAACTGTCAGTTGTAAGTTACAAACACACACACTTATGATAGTGAATATTGATAGAAATGTTGGCCGGGGTGGACTCACGTTTGGAAAACTGAAATTAATTTTAAGTTTAAACTATTACAACAATTACTAAAGATCGAAGTGTTCAATGAACATGTATCGCATGAATTCTTACCATGGGGAGAGTAAATTTGAGTCAGGGAGAGAAGCAGCATACTCGGTAGGTATACGTATTTCTATTAATTTATCGAATCAGACTAGCCTCCAAAATAAACTATTATTATAAACTGGGACTGGGATTCGTTTATTTAAATAAAAAAACAATGTGCAATATAGGAAACCGTTTTCTCGTTACTATAAATTGTTAAGGCAGATCGCGTTTATTGTGTCTTTTCAAGTTATTGTCCAGGTGGGAAAGTAGTATAGGTTTATTCGGTTATTGTAGGGTCTTTAAGCATCGTAATAATATCGTAAAATTACCTTCTTCATTAACTATAGTGAATATATAATACGACATACTGTAGATACTAATCTACAGTATGTCGTATGCGGAATGGTAGTTCGTAAAAAGGGGAACGTAACGTGTTTAAGTATACCGTATTATGTACGGTAACGTCCGAGTCTAAATAAGGTTTTATCGAGGCGGAGCATCGTTACTTTATTGTATTAATTTACTAGTCAAGGTAAACGGCGACAAAAGATCGTCGAGGCGGTGCATTTGAGCAGATTTTGGAAGTTCGAAATGTACGATGACGGTAAACGAGGAGATACGTTCGGGCATTATTTGTTTTTGCGTTAACGTACGCTCGACGAATATATAGAGTACGATCGCAGCGGGCGGCCGGTCGCGGGGTCGGAGGGTTTACAACGATCGACGGGGTCGTGTCGTTTGAAGTAAACTGAGCCACCGCGCGGCCGGCCGACGCCGTCTGTCGGCCGACGTCTCTGTCGGCCGACGCCTCTGTCGGCCGACGCCTCTGTCGGTCTCGCCCCGTGTTGAGCCGCCGGTCGTGTCCGCAGACGCTGTCGGGCGGCGCGGGCAACCCGGAGGAGGAGCGTCTGTCGGCGCTGTACAGCGAGCCGTGGGCCGGCGAGGCGGCCGCGCGCTACCTCACCGCGCGCCTGGCCGCGCGGCGCCGCGACCTCGACGCCGCGCTGGCCGCGCACGCGCCGCGCGTCTAGACTGTACAGCGAGCCGTGGGCCGGCGAGGCGGCCGCGCGCTACCTCACCGCGCGCCTGGCCGCGCGGCGCCGCGACCTCGACGCCGCGCTGGCCGCGCACGCGCCGCGCGTCTAGACTGTACAGCGAGCCGTGGGCCGGCGAGGCGGCCGCGCGCTACCTCACCGCGCGCCTGGCCGCGCGGCGCCGCGACCTCGACGCCGCGCTGGCCGCGCACGCGCCGCGCGTCTAGACTGTACAGCGAGCCGTGGGCCGGCGAGGCGGCCGCGCGCTACCTCACCGCGCGCCTGGCCGCGCGGCGCCGCGACCTCGACGCCGCGCTGGCCGCGCACGCGCCGCGCGTCTAGACTGTACAGCGAGCCGTGGGCCGGCGAGGCGGCCGCGCGCTACCTCACCGCGCGCCTGGCCGCGCGGCGCCGCGACCTCGACGCCGCGCTGGCCGCGCACGCGCCGCGCGTCTAGACTGTACAGCGAGCCGTGGGCCGGCGAGGCGGCCGCGCGCTACCTCACCGCGCGCCTGGCCGCGCGGCGCCGCGACCTCGACGCCGCGCTGGCCGCGCACGCGCCGCGCGTCTAGACTGTACAGCGAGCCGTGGGCCGGCGAGGCGGCCGCGCGCTACCTCACCGCGCGCCTGGCCGCGCGGCGCCGCGACCTCGACGCCGCGCTGGCCGCGCACGCGCCGCGCGTCTAGACTGTACAGCGAGCCGTGGGCCGGCGAGGCGGCCGCGCGCTACCTCACCGCGCGCCTGGCCGCGCGGCGCCGCGACCTCGACGCCGCGCTGGCCGCGCACGCGCCGCGCGTCTAGGCCGACGCCGCCCCGCACCTTCCCTACAATAAATCAACTTTTATTACATAACACGCCCGCCTTTTACTGCTACCCTCCCGCCCCTCCCCCCGCGATCCCGACCCTGACGTAGTCCGCGAGCCCGACGTGCGAGAATTATTCCACTCGCGCGTGCCGTAGTGCTCACGTGCGAGAACCGCTTTCTTTATCGATGTAACGCGCCTTCCATTTCATAAATGCTATTCAACGAAACGAAGCAATTCTACGCTTGCAGAATATAGCCACGTACTATATTGACCGAGCTCCCGTGTGAATTCATCGAAACTCTTCATCGATCGATACATAGCGTGCGGAAACTACCCGCGAACGGAATGACGGATAGGTTTACATTGCTTGCCTAAACCTGTCCGACTACGGCAGCGGCAGCTGTCTTGAACGCTGACAATGATTATCGCAGAACGATAAAACCGTATCCTGAAAATCGCCGACACGCGAACGACAGACCGATCAAAGTCTTGTTACATAAGAAAATAGATCGCTTTCGACTTCTCGACGAAATGTAGTTAAAAGTGCCTGATTAGTAACATCGCAAATTTTATGCCTATCTACTCCATTTTAACTTGATCTCTTCCGGAATCCTTACATTGACGCTATGTCAACCACCGCTAACTTGAGGTGAAATAGCTTTAGCGCCCTGCTATAATGCCTGTCTGCAGCCAGAAGCAGCAATCTAAGCCTATCCAGCTGCAGCGGAGGATACTTACATCAATGAGATGTCATCCGCCTGAAAATATTTACCGCTGCACTGTAAGATATATTTCATAAGACGAGCTCAGTGGCGTAGCGATCAATGACGTGGCTTCGACACCAACGCTCGTGGGTTCGATTCCCACATAGGACAAACATTTTTGTGCATGAACATGTCTGTGTGTTTTCTATGTATCATTAGTATGCATTTACAAAAAAAAATGTATTTACGTATGTTTATCAGTTGTCTAGTACCCATAACACAAGCTTCGCTTACTTTGGGGCTAGATGGCGCTGTGTAATTAAAAAAATATATATATTAAATACAAATGGTATGGAAGACACGGAGCATCAATCGCCGTTATATTGCGAAAACCAATTATCTGATAAAAATGTCGAACTGAGATATCACGTCTACAAAGTTAGGGATGTTGAAAATGACCCTTGCAAAAAGGTAACTTTGTTTCTATGATTTATCTGTACATACATTGATAAATGTTCTATAATAGGCGTGACTATAGAGTTTGAAAATTTTTCATAAAATCTATTTAATTGCTTTTCCCAGAAAACAGAAAAGTCTATAATTTCTAAATTAGTAGGAATACAACGAAATTAGTTTTTACTTTTATTAATTCAAAATTGTCAATGATATAAAATTATGAAACAGTTGTATTTTTGTGAAGATACAAGTAAAAATGTATCAAGATAATTGGTTTTACCTGGAGAACATTTGAAAAAACTAAACCGCTGAATTACATAGTTATAATGGAAATAGGTAAGTAAGTAATTGAAAAAGAAAATTTTAAGTACTTTGGCATTGTTAAGTACATTTTCAGCAAAGTTTCGAAATAATTGGTTTTCGCAGTATGACGGCGCAATGTGAATGACGAGAACATCTCGCATCTTCGATTTTTTGATGACGTGGTATTTTTTTTATACCACTAAAGTGGAAACAGGGATACGGCCCGCCTGATGGAAAACACCTACCGTAACGTATGAACTCCTACAACGCCAGGGGCATCACACGGGCGTTGCCGACCCTGTAAAAACCTCTTCAAGCCCTTTTTGAAGAATCCAATGCTGTGCTCTCCTGAGAAAACCTCGACAGACAGTTCATTCCACAGTTTGACAGTACACGGGAGAAAACTCTTCTGAAACCGCAAAGAACGCGACCACTTAGGCTCCAATGTGTGAGGATGAATCCCCTGTCGACGGCGAGCGGTGCGACGGTAATAGAGGCCGTGGGCATCATGTCAAACAACTCCTCTGAACACACTCCATTGTACAATTGATCATAATGGTTAATCGCTGAACGAATTTAGTACTGTGTCTCGGTCCGAGGGGCTGGGGATGAATTTAGACAAGATAAAAATTATATACAACGACTTCATCATCCGTAGCCCGGTTATCGTAGATAATGCACAAGCATACAACCTGCCTGATGTCAAGCGGTTACCGCAGCTATATTAACCCTCTCAGCAACTTCTTCCCTTCTGGTGACATCACTCACTCGCAAGAACACAACAGCCTTCAAGAGAATTGTTATTTGACATCTCTTTCGCTAGTCGGCATGGTGCACCACGTGCATGCGAGGTTGCAGTTGCAGCGCGACGGTCAGCGTCCAAGCTGTACCGAAGGTCGTGGCGAGGAGGACACTCTGATTGAAGACTTTAGTCTTCAAGCATGGGGATATATTGAAGCGTAAGAAGCGTTCTAAAATTATCGGTGTGACAGTTTCTGCGACCTTCAGCCACAAATCAAAGTAAACTGCAATCTTACGGTATTATTTCGTCAGTCATCTCGCCTATCCAATGAGCAAATAAATGAAAGATGACTAATACGAATCAACAAACAGTGTTGAACGAAATTGTCGTAAGATGCTAATAGAAGAATAATTGCACAGATATAGACGATAATAACTAGGTAGTTTGCGAAACATGTCATTCGGTCACAAAATAACCATTTTACACACACACACTATCTCCCAATTTCTTTATAAAATAAATAAATTCATAAAGAACAAAAACCATCAATTAATCACAACAGGTGGCTAGAATACTATGAACAACTGCTTAATGAGGAATTCCCACATGAAGAACCAGCACCCCTACGTGCTACACATGGTCCTGTAAATAAATTAGACGAAAGAGAGGTTAAACTGGCGGTGACTGCGATGAAAAATCGGAAAGCACTTGGACCTGATAAGGTACCGGCAGACTTATGGAAGCGACTGGGCCCGCCGGCAGTAGCCTGGTTGACCAAGTTGTTTAATGTCATCCTAACTACCAAAAACATACCGGAGTCATGGCGGAAAAGCTCCTACCGTTCTACAAAAATAAAGGAGATGTAGCAGAGTGCGAAAACTATAGAGGTATTAAACTCACTTCACATACGTTGAAAATATGGGAACGGATCATTAACAAACGTATCACGGCCCTTATCAGGATGTCCCCAAATCAGTTTGGGTTCACAGCATCTAAATCAACCACCGACGCCATACAAGCGATCAGAATCTTGATGGAAAAACATAGAATTAACAACAGAGACCTACACCTAGCATTCATCGACCTCGAAAAGGCATTTGACCGCGTGCCACGTAAACTTGTATGGCAAGCACTTCGAGCTCAAAACGTACCGGAACACTATGTCCAGATTATTCAAGATATGTACGACGGCGTTAGCACAAGAGTTCGAAGTCTAGCAGGCTTAAGCAAGGCTTTTTAGGTTAAAGTAGGCGTCCACCAGGGTTCTGCGCTAAGCCCCTTACTTTTTAATCTGGTGATGGACTACCTCACTAAGGATATACCCGCGCCATTACCGTGGACCATGCTGTATGCAGACGATATTGTGCTAGCCGCAAATACTGCACAACACCTGCAGGAACTCCTCAATACGTGGACACAGTCTCTGGAGAAGTACGGCCTACGTGTTAGTAGGAGCAAAACCGTATATTTGAAATGCCCCTTCAGTGGAAACACAAAGGATGAGACTATTCACATTGGTACAACACCCATTCCAACAGTGAGAAAGTTCAAATATCTAGGCTCCATGCTAACACCAGATGCAAACGTGGATGATGACGTCACTCACCGCGTAAATGCTGCGTGGCAAAAATGGAGAACGCTCACAGGTGTACTATGTGATCATCGTATGCCCGTAAAAGTGAAAGGTAAAGTGTACAAGATTGCGGTTCGCCTGGTGCTACTGTACGGATCGGAATGCTGGACTGTAAAGAGAACTCACGAGCAAAAGGTACATGTCAACGAGATGAAGATGTTGAGATGGGCGGGAGGTGTGACTCGACTTGATAAAGTGCGCAATGAATATATAAGAGGTAGCTTTAAAGTCGCACCAATCACCCAGAAACTCACCGAAAACCGTCTCAGATGGTACGGACATATCAAAAGAAGAAGTGAGGACCATGTGGTACAGATTGCACTAAATCTGCCTGAACAGAAGAAAGGCAGAGGCCGCCCGCCACTAACTTGGTGGTCTAAAATACAAAGAGACCTCAAGGAAGCCCAGTTGCCTAAAAAGACAATCCAGGATAGATTATCCTGGCGCAAAAGAGTGAGGAAACCCGACCCCAAATAATGGTGTTAGTGGCCAAAAATGTTAATGGCCAAAATTGTTATTGAAGGACTGTATTTCTGTAAAGCTGGTATATTTTGTAAAATAGTAATGAAAACACGTAAGGAAATTGAGAATTTTACTGTTGCACTACAGGGAAATCAGCAGAATAACAAAAGACAGCTATTTTTAGACAATATAGAAAAAGTAAATTATTTCAAAGACAATATATCAAAAATATAAAAAGAGGTGCGTTGTGCACATCGTCCACACACAAACAAAAGTTATATTCTTGGTATTAAACAAAATAAAAATTTATTTTACATATGTAGGAAATTCTTATGAATTTTATAACCTACTTTACGTTTGAAAAGTAAAGAACAAGTCATTAATTACCTAACATTAACCTAATATTATTAAATCTAACTAAACTAGCAAATCGGCACTAACTTTTTTAATGGACGCCTTAAGATTCCTGCTGCCGTCTGAATGTCTGCGACTCGAACGATATTGTCTCGACCAGGAAACAACGTGACCACGCGACCTCGCGGCCAAGAGCCTCTAGGCAAGTTGCCGTCAGCTATTAAAACGACGTCTCCAATTTTAATTTCGCAGTCAGCAGTGCCAGCGCTCGCTCTTCGAGGAAGTAAATTAGGCAGGTACTCTTTTATCCATCGGGCCCAAAACATGTCAGTTAAACGTACCGCAACTCTCCAATTAGCTCGTGACTTAAGATCTCTATCTGATAGAGTAGCTGGAATTGAACGCCCAGATGATGTGCCAATCAAAAAATGAAATGGCGTCAAGCCTTCTGTATCACCAGGATCGGCTGAAACGTGTGTCAGAGGCCGAGAATTAATAATGTACTCTGCTTCGGCCAACAATGTTAAAAAGACTTCTTCTTTTGGAGCTCGGTCCTTAAGAACTACACGAAGTGCTGTCTTAACGCTTTTCACAAGGCGCTCCCATACGCCACCCATAAAAGGAGCGGATGGTGGGATGAATTTTCACTGGATACGCTCATTGGCTGCAAAATCATTTACTCTATCGCTATATAAGCTTTTCAGCTCTCTGTTGGCACCAACAAATGCGACGTAAAATAAATCTTCGTAGACTCATGATTGCAGAGTCAGTTGACAGAGAATGTACAATTTCCAGATGGATGGCTCTGACGACTAGACATGCCACGTATCTTTTCTCGTGTCTTCTGCCTATGGTTATTTGTACTGGCCCAAAATAATCTAAGCCCACAAAGGTAAAGGGTCTTGAATGGTGAGCAACTCTAGCACTGGGCAAATTTCCCATGGGGGGATTAAATGTACGTGTACGATTCAAACGACAAACTTGACATTTATGAGTAACTGAACGGATGGCACTACGTAAGCTTAAAATCCAGTATACTTGTCGAAGCTCATTTACTACAGTCTCTGTATTTCCATGAGCTGTACGCTCGTGATAATAATGAATCAGCAAGCGAGAACTTAGGTGCTTTCCATCCAAAATGATAGGGAACTTCGCTTCCTGGCCCACATCGGAAACTGCTGCAATTCGTCCAGAAAGGTATAAAAGATTATCGCTGTTAATCTGTGGTGATAAGTGACAGAGTCGACTTTGGCGTTTCACAGACTGCTGTTTCGTAATACAAGCTATTTCATCATAAAAACTGTCTACTTGACTCTGACGTAAAATGTGCTTCTCAGCAAGGTAGAGATCGTCTGCCGTCAGGGCTTTTGAAATATTTAAGTTATTTCGCGAAGTTAGTGCCGTTACATTAACGTCAGTTAAATCGAAAGAACAAATATAATTCTGTAATTTAATCAATTTGGAAATTTCAAATCCTTTCTTATGTAAACTAAACACACGTAATAAAAAAATAAACTTGTGTGCAGTAGCTGTAGCACGCACTAATCTAAGCCATGAACTGAAGCGTTTAGGATCAGCTGATAAGGGCAAATGCAAAACTGATGAAAATATTTGATTAACTTGATGTAAATAAACATGAGGTGCGGTTGATTTACATTCGGTTTTACAAGAGTTGGGAGAGATTTCGGGTTGACTAGGCCAGTCACATTCAGAAATAAGAAACTGAGGTCCAGTTACCCAACGTGAACAAGAAGTCAAAACTTCTCCATTTATGCGCGTTGCATCATACATTTAAATTACTGGGGATCCATCTCCATTCATTGGCGTTAGTGGACTCTAAAATCTCTCCTAACCTATGAGCTACGAAAGGCTTATAAGATCTAGCATCACTGCGAAGCCAACTTAGCACTGTCATTGAATCGCACCAATAAAATTTACGAACTGGTTTGTGCTTATGTGCTTCAACAATTGTTTCCGCGAAGCGAGTTGCTATTAAAGCGGCTTGTAACTCTAATCTTGGTATAGAAGTCGGTTTTAATGGTGCTACTCTAATTTTGCTACCTATAAGCGCTAATCTAACTAAATTGTTCTTACAAATAAAGCGCCAGTAACCTACAGCTGAATAAGCTACTTCACTAGCGTCACAAAAGATGTGGAGTTCGCGCTCTATAATTTCAGTTTCGTCATGATCATAGCGTCGAGGAAACACAAGGTCGGAAATGTCTGCAATATTAGAAAACCATTTACTCCATTCGGGTATAAGCTCTATTGGGATCTCTTCATCCCAAGTGGTTCCTCTTCTCCACAGTGACTGAAATAGAGCGCGCCCTCTAATAACTACAGGCGACACAAGACCCAGCGGATCATATACACGCATGATGTGCGCAAGGGCCGTGCGTCTGGTAAGACTATTAGGTATTTCAAAGTCTTTCTTAAAACCGGTATTAACAGAAATGGTGTCAGATTTTGGACGCCACAAAAGACCGAGTGTGCGAATATTAGCAGAACCAATATCAACTAGTGCATTAGATGACTGTGCCAAAAGTGAATCTTTCGGCATTAATGACAAAGCTTGGGTTTCATTAGATACCCAGTTACGCATCTCAAAACCAGCTTTCCGATGCACGGTAACAATATCGGCTGCTAGACGAGCAGCTTTATCAACAGAATCAACACTAGTGATGCAGTCGTCCATGTAATGGTCTTCAATAATTACTCGTGCTGCTTCGGGAAACTGATCTTGAAAATCAGTGGCATTTTTATTTTTTACGTAAAGTGCTGTAAATGGGCTTGATGCAGCTCCAAAACACATTGAAGACATTCTATATATCTTTATAGGTTCAGAAGGCTTATCACGCCATAAAAATCGTTGGGCGTCACGATCGGATTCACAGATTTTTACCTGTGGGAACATTTCTTTTATGTCACCATTCAAAGCAACCTTTTCCTCACGAAAACGAAATAATATACCGAGTAAAGACTGAAGCATATCTGGCCCTGTCAAAAGAAGATCATTAAGGCTAACTCCTTGAAATTTGGCAGCTGCATCATTAACCACACGGAGCTTACCAGGTTTATTTGGATTAACCACACCGAAATGTGGTAGGTACCAACATACACCTTTATGTTCAATTGCTGAACACTCTTCGGCATACCCCTTCTCCAAGGTATCATGAATATTGTGTCGGTACTTCTCCGCATAACCAGGATCACGAGCAAAGCGCCTTTCCAAACCAAGGAACCTAGAAAGAGCCAAGTTGTAACTATTTGGAACTACTAAGTTGTCTGTTTTCCACAGTAGCCCAACTTCAAAACGGCCTTCTTGTAACCGTCGTGATATGCGTTCCAAAATTTGAAGCGCACGTTCATTGCTAGCCCCACGCATCTCATGTTTTGTTATACCTATTGAGTCTAAACGGTATTGCGTTTTTATAATATTTTCTAAGGACGTGTCGTCGGTTAATAAATTAACGGAGCCCACGTGATTTACAAAATGAACAATCTTAGTCTTGCTTGATGCAAATCCAAAAATAACCCACCCTAACGCTGTTAAAATTGCTACGGGTTGGGACTTAGACCCTTGCCTTGTCGCCTTGGCTACAGACAAATGCCAATTATCAATTCCTATTATTATGGTAGGTTTTGCGTCATAGCACAACTCGTCCGCTATGTCGGACAAATACGAAAACTTTGAAATATCCCCTTGGCATACCGATTGACGAGTCAGACCTAAATTACTAATGGACCTAGCTTGAATGTCGTAGGTGTTCGTTGAATTACGCCCCTTAATTTTAAAGTTAACATATTGTACTTGTGATTGTCTCGATAAACCTCCTACACAATGTAAATTGATTTGCCCTACCTGTCCTGATAACTTTATCTGCGTTGAAATTTCTGCATCAATGAAGGTAGCAGTAGACCCATCGTCGAGCAACGCAAATGTATCTACAGATCCAGTTGGACCTGATACGGTAACAGCAACAACCTTCAGTAATGGTCGATATGCTAGATCATTAATAGCAGTAGAGTGCGCTGATAGCTCAGGCGTTGAGTTATCGGCGCATGCTTCAACTTTAGAGGACGAGGTCCCCTCTACTACGTGAGCGGCAATGGAACGAAAATTCGGATTATGTAGGAGCTCGTGATGCCTATGCTTGCAACCTATTTTAGTGCAAACTCCTTTTGCACGACACTTACTATAGTCATGAGAACCTTTTTTCAAACATTTCTGACATAATTTGTTTTCTTTTACAAAATGCCACTTATTATTAAATGACAATGTCAAAAATTCCTTGCACTTGACAATAGTATGTGAATTATTTTTACAAAATAAACAAAGTCGATGCGAAGAAAATTTTGATGTATTTTCAGCCGAAGAAGTAGTGGGTTTAGGTGATATCGAATCGATCGATGTACGAAGAAGCAATAGTTGGCTGCAGACCTCCTTCTAACTTGACGTCCGCGTCAACTGTATTTACGTGCTCCAATTTTAGGTTCCTGTCGAATGAACAATAAGGCGTTTTATAAACTGAACTATCTACAACACCAAACTTTGCCTGTACTTCTATTTCGCGTGATAAAAACTCTGAGAGCATCTCAAGCTTGCTCTGGCCACTGTATTGATAGGCTGTAGCAAAGTCATACCACCTACTTCTCATCATTATGGGCAATTTTTGTAGCACAGTATTAAATAGTTCAGGCGATCTGATATAGTCGTGGCCATCCAGGAGACGCAAAGTTTCAGTACAGTTATTAACTTTGCTTGAAAATGTTATTAAGTCCCTGTCAATATTAAACAGCTTAGGCAAAGACCTTACCATGGACAGCTCTTGTAAAATAATTAAATCTGACCGTCCGAATCGAATCTCCAAAGCACGCATTACGACATCCGGTGTTTTTGCAGTTACTAGGAGCTTGTTAACCGCCTCTCGTGCGGCGTCTCGTAACGCGTAGCTCAGGCGAGCCAAATTTTGGGAATGTGAATAAGATGACGATGTGTCCTGAAACACTCTCTTAAAAGATAGCCACTCCGTAGGGGACTTGCCATCAAAATAAGGCAACGGTATATTAAATCCTTTCGGTTGAATAATCTTCTCCGTCATCTTTTCAAATGCCGATGTAAGTGCAACAATTGGATCTATAGAAGCTACAGTGGGGAGATTTGCGTTCAATTTAGCTTGTGAATGATAATTATTATTGGTTAGTAACCTTTTCACGTCACTAGAATCATTGACGCTAGCTCGACTAGATCGGCTGCTCCGACAACTATTTGCTTCAATTTTAGCCAACTTTGCCTCATATTCCTTTTGTGCCACTTCTACCTCAATTTGCGCTGCGCGACGAGTATGCTGCGCTTCTACAGCAAGTTTTTGAGCGCGTATCGTTGCTGAAGAGTGGCTGCGGGCCGACGTACTGCGAGCACTTACCGAGCCCGGGGCAGCAGTGGGCACTGGCATAGTGGAGCCAACATTAGGTTGTGTACCTTCCGCCGCGGTTGGCGGTGCCAATGTTTTCTCTACACCAGTATTTTTCGAACACAGTAGAGTAAGACCCGACCGAGTTTCCATTACTAAATTGAAAACAAATTTTTGAAATAAATAAATATGAAAATTAATTTAATCGGCGAATGGACCAAAAATGTTAGTGGCCAAAAATGTTAATGGCCAAAATTGTTATTGAAGGACTGTATTTCTGTAAAGCTGGTATATTTTGTAAAATAGTAATGAAAACACGTAAGGAAATTGAGAATTTTACTGTTGCACTACAGGGAAATCAGCAGAATAACAAAAGACAGCTATTTTTAGACAATATAGAAAAAGTAAATTATTTCAAAGACAATATATCAAAAATATAAAAAGAGGTGCGTTGTGCACAAATGGGAAAAGGGCAGGACAAAGAAGAAGACTATCTCCCAACACACCACACACACATTTTATCTCCCAATAATTCATACAAGATACTACACATGACAGACAAAGGACTAAAACTTAATAATAGGTAGGGGAAAAAGTCTTTTCGCATTATAGCATGTATGAACTTGTAATAAAATCGCTTTGGTTATACCATTTGTATCTAGCAGGTTTTGATATCTTTAAAAAGTTAAAATTTTAAAAAAGATAATTCCTAATTCAAATTAGGTAAATGTGCGATTTTCATTTGTTTTTTTTACTGTCAAGATGAGTGAATCTAATGAAGAAATTCGATACATTTTAAAATTTTACTACAAAAAAGGTAAAAATTCAACGCAAGCTGCGAAAAAAATTTGTGACGTTTATGGACCTAGTGCAGTGTCTGTGAGAGTAGCACAAATTTGGTTTAAGCGTTTTCAATCCGGAAATTTTGACGTCAAAGATGCACGTCGCTCTGGTCGCCCTGCTACGGATAAAATGGATGCCATTTCTGAAATAGTGGAGCAAGATCGGCATATCAGTAGTTATGACGTAGCTGAAGAACTAGGAATTGACCACATAACAGTTTTGGCGCATAAAAAAGTCGTGGTCAAAGGCCGGCCAGGCTTCACAGACTCTGGCGAAACCCGGGTTAACCCGCAACAAGGTGATGCTGTGTGTATGGTGGGATTGGAAGGGAAGATATTCATTATGAGCTATTACCGCCAGGCAGGACTATCGATTCTGAACTCTACTGTGAACAACTGATGAGATTAAAGCAAAAAGTTGAGAGAAAGCGGCCGGAATTAATTAACAGAAGGGGTGTGATTTTTCATCATGATAACGCTTGACCTCACACATCTTTAGCCACTCAGCAAAAATTAAGAGAGTTTGACTGGGAGGTGTTAATGCATCCGCCGTATAGTCCTGACCTTGCACCTTCTGATTTCCACCTGTTTCGGTCTCTTAAGAATTCTTTAGGCAATATCAGGTTAACATCACGAGATGACTGCCAAAACCACTTGTCGCGGTTTTTTGAACAGAAGTCCCAAAATTTCTATAGTAATGGGATCATGTCTCTACCTACAAGATGACAAAAAGTTATCGAACATAATGGCACCTACATACTTTAGTTAAATGTAAATAAACTTTATTAAAAAATGTTTTGAATTTTCATATAAAATACGAAAAGACTTTTTCCCCAACCTAATATTAGGGAACAATTAGAAATTATAAAACACAAAAATTCCTTTAATTAATAAACTACTTGACATTAGTAATTCTCCTATCCTTAATATATCTTCCATTACCCCCACTACCCCCTCCACTTCCAACACAATATAAAGGCCGGCAATGCGATGGACTTGTCATTTGTAGGTTTTTATTCTAACCATCAATATCTACAGATCGCCTGAGGATGCCTCGCGTAGAGGCGAAACACGTGTCGCAGAGACGACCACGGCAGTCGGGGCAGCGGCGCAGTCGCATGTATCTTCTGTTTCAGATGTTGGAGATTCCCCGAGACGACCACAGCAGCTGGAGCAGAGGCGACCAAAGCAGCCACAGCAGTCGCCGGCAGTAGTTTGCTTGAACTAATTGGTGGCGGAAGCACGCGCAAAGTAGTGTAGATCAAATTGTCTGTAAATTTGACTTCCGAAAATAACACCTGAATCAATTAACTATCAAATAACCATTATCAAGTCGTATGTGTGGACATATACCGTCCTTCCGCAGTATTTAGGTACCACTCACTCTGCGTGAGTGGATGCCATGCTTTGTACTCCCCACCCAGGGAGTGTGCGTCAGTCTCTGGTGCTTTCTCCGTAACTATAGCTTTCGTATCTACAGGCTTGTTTAATCTACTGCTTCTATTACAGCTTTCAATGAAACTCTTATTAAACTTGAGTGACAAATAAGCAATCGCCCCGCTTGATAGACTGCAGTCACCGTAGCCTAAGGACGCTTAGGGCACATGAGTAAAGAAACGGAACAGAGAAAAAGTTTCATTCAACCGCGGCGTTTAGGTACACTACTATAAGCATTCGTGGCCTTGTGTGCGTGTCCACTGGCCGCTTGTCGCGTACACGCCGTGGTTGAAAAATACTGGTTCAAACTGACTCCGCCAGTGGACAAGCTCAGGGCCTGCGTCTTGCACGTATAGGTGTTTGTGTTCGCTCCACGTTGTTTACGAGTAGGTATGAGAATAAAAGTATTAAACAAATGTTAAAAATAAAAAAACTGTGACAAAATGGTTATTTACTGTACTGTGTGTATGAACAATAATAGAAAAAGTTTCAGTAATAATATTTCGTATTTTAACTATGCCAAGGATTCAACTAGGTAAGTAGATATTTGATTAATTTATTTATTACAATTTGCACACGATTTATATCCATCGGCCTGCTAATTTATCAAGTATTTAATAAGCTGTAATTCAATGGTACTTGCCTAATCGAATTCTCCATATTAAATTAATTGCAATTTCTATGTAGTGAACATTAATTTTATCGATATTATACACTTTTGATTTCTTTATGTAAACAGTACAAGTAAGTGATCTGGTACTCTGTGATGTAAGAGTAAGAAGTCACGATACCCTAAGAGTGGAATGGACATATCGACCCAGTAGGGGAGAGAGGGGCTGAAACTTAAATTTCTAAATCAATTACCTATTATTATATTATTGATATTTAAAAACATTTTTGAATGTTCGTGCATAAGTTTTTTTTATTATTAATATTACACAACCTGAAGTCAAGGAACTGTCATTGACATACCAGTGAAGGATTTTTATGTTACGTCGGGTGGGAAACAAGCACATGACCCGCCTGATGTGAAGCGGTTACCGTAGCTTATTATAGGTACGCTTGTAACAAAGTAAATGCCACTTGCGCGTTGCCACCCCGGCTGCTATTACCTAATCCTGCTTTTTGATGACCTGACGCAGCAACACAATAACACACTCCAGAGAGATGTTATTTTACTGCGTTCTTCTTTGAGGTACTTCCCGATCGGGCTATTGATGTGCTCTATCTCTCTTTCGCCAGAACTTGGCTGGTTGTCACGTGCAGGTGAGATTGGCCTTGGCTCATAAGGTGATGCTGAGCAACTTATGCCCCACAAATACACCCCACAAAGGTGTCAACCCTATGAGAATAGGCACAAATTTTGCAGATCTTCTAAAGCTAAAGGACGAGCTCGGTGGTCGAATGGTTAGCAATGGCCACTTTGACTCCGAGGTCGCGGGTTCGACACAAGACAAATATTTGTGTTTATGCACACAAATATTTGTGTGCATAAACACAAATGTATGTTTGTCTTGGTCTGGGTGTTTACTATGTATTATATGTATGTATTTACAAAAAAAAATGTATTTAAGTATAGTATCAGTTATTTAGTACCCATAGTACAAGCTTTGCTTAGTTTGGGACTAGATGGCAGTGGGTAATTTGTCCAGGAATATTTATTTATTTATCTTAGACAGCTTTCTCTCTATTCCGTTTCTTTACTCGTGTGCTTAGGGTATCACATGCGCATTCCCAGGGCCGACACCTTGGAAAACTCTTCACGCCTTTTTTTGAAGAGCCATATACTGGAGTATCTCGGAAAAACATCGGCAATCAGTTCATGCAGCATGCTACAGCATAGTACAGTCGGTACCCTAAGATAACTGACTACTGTGCCATACGATTCAGTATGGCAGAGTGGTCAGTTATTAAGGAACCGACCTTACGTGGTAGAAAACCTCTATGGGACCGCACAATACATAATATCATTGTGTTATGTGGTGTGTGTGGCCGTGTCGCCGTGTGGTAGAGGTGCAGGACCACGGGTCGCCAAGACAACAGACTTTTGGAGGCGCCGAGTCCACCGCAGATATCACCCCGCCAAGGCCTAGGCGCGGCCGGTTACGTGCGCCTGCCAGTAATGATGCCACAGCGATTATCCTCACTATCATTGGATTTAGGATCAAGAAAGAGTCTAAGTAATCTGCTACATTTGATTGATGATAAAATAATCGACGCCCGAGAAATGAAGTTTAATTATTTTTGTTTACTTAGTCGCCTATCTGACAGCTCAGATTTAAATGTTCTCGGCAGTAGTTCTCTGCCGTTGTAAGAATTGAGTAGTCGTGCGATTAGTACTGAGTGGTCTTACATTCGAAGTGTGAAGGTGACAATACGCGTGTAGTTGTTACTCATACGGTCAAGTAAGAAATACTGTGTTGATATATTCGCCAATCGGTGACCTCTGCACACCTATAAGATAGATACTTACACGGAGTTTTCCTCTTGACGAGCGGCAAAAATTTCTGTATTAATAAATATAGGTGCATTATAGATCCAAATAATTTTGTGTCAAATCAATATAATGTAAGAGGTCACATTCGAACGACATAAATTTAATTAATAAGTAGACATTGTTTACAACTGTGATTTACAACATGATCAGTAATGATTCGCGAAAGAGAACAGAAGATTTAATTAGTAACTTGATAGTTCACACCTAGTGCGGTCTTTATTTATCTTGGACTCAAAAATAGTAATTTATTACACCATACCATTTACGAGTGTTTGTCTAGTGTGACGAGCGCGTATTTTCCGCTAGCAATAAGGGAGGTCGCCCACAGCACAACTTCTTGCAACGATTCCATAGCGCGTTTCGTCAACGTGCTTTTGACCGCTCGTCGCATTTGCGACGCGAACGTGATGGAAGAAATTCCAAATCATTGTGTATAATATCATTTATTATGATAATTATGATTATCTGAAATGCATCGTTTCTGTATCGATGCTGTTTCCCGGTAGTAGCCATATGCAGTAGAGTGCGGCACAAATTATTATTTATTTTATCTAATCTCATACTGAAATTTACACATTAAAAAACTGAACACAGTATCATAATGACAGTCTTTACGCACAAGCTATCAAAATAAATTTAAAAAGTTATTTTTCGATACAGCTCTTCTATGGACAACTGTATCGTAAAATAACTTTTTTACCATTTCGATACAGCTTCAGCCCTGGATACAGGTATTTTAAACAGGTTTCAATGCAAATACATTGCAACTATGCAAAATTTTTCTACATAATCTGTGAACGCGGCGCCGCGCGGCGCGTCGCGCATGCGCACTACGCATGCTCGATCTGCAAATGGATTTATAGGTAAGAATTATAGCTGTTAAATTAACTTCATGGTTGTATTTAAAATATTATTATCATATATTTCATGAGACTAGATAAAGTAGTGTATGAAACTGCACATAATTAGGTATTAAAATACTCATGTGGTCTATTAAAACACTCGCCTTCGGCTCATGTTTTAAACTCACACTCGTATTTTAATAACCCTTATTATGCAACAGTTTCATAAACTACTATTATAGTTGCGTTACAGATTTTTAATTGATTTGATATTTTATTTAAATTATTAATTATTCGGCGTCGTCGACAACCTTCATTCATCCCACTGCTGGGATACGGGTCTCCCCTCAATCGAAGAGGTTTAGAGCATAGTGAATATTAATTATTAAAATGTAAAATTAAAATATTTGCAAGCTATTATATAGCAGATAAAGCGCGAAATGATGTAGCCTGCGATCCATATGTAACAAATAAATTATTATTTTTATAATACAACAATCGTGATTACTGAATCGCTGCTAAAAGTCCCCGTGTACGACCTCCCTAATAGTGAAGTGTCCGCTCGCACAACTGCGGCTGATTTTGATTTTATAGAAACGCTGACGGACGCCCGCACGGATGGTCAGCGCGCGGGTGTGAGTGGGTATCACGTTTTGTGTTACTCGTTTACAAAACACGCTTCAAAATTGACTTGTTCGTACACTGTCTCGAAAAATCTATTTAATGTTATTCTCTTAATTTCACGGGATTAAACCTGGCCCTTTGATAGGCGTGCGCGAGGATATACATAGATCCAAGACAGGGGCCCTCGGAGAAGTTTAATGTAATGTTGTACACCCGTCGCGTCAGGATAAATTAGATTGTATTTACGTCTGTTTGATCTTTTTATTAAATCGTCAAGTTTTTCAAACAAATCTGTATTTCGTTTTACAAAAAGAACCGTTTCATATAATGTACAACGATGGTACGGTGAGGAGACAGAGTGCTTTGAACAACGGCACACATGTGTAGTCATTTTGAGCCTCCAAAGAGCAAAGATAAATTTGGTTATTTTTTGCACAGTTCTGATGCAGTTAGAATCCAGAGTGATGCCTAAAAATGTGCATTGTGTTGAAAAGTCATTAAGAGCTGTATTACTTACTATCATTTTCAAAAATGAGCAGGTCTCGGTAGACATTGGAACTATTGCTAAGTACTTAGATTAAAAAATATAAAGATGATATTGGTGGACTAAATACTGGGCTATTGCAGAAGTAGGACGGATGCATGCCATCACTGCGGCTATCGATTGTTACTTGCGGCAGGCGGTAGCTCGCCACTCCACGTCAAAGATGGACTTTTTGACCCAAATTTGGAAATAAAATTTGGTCAAATTGTTACATAAATTGGAAATGGGTTTGACTTCTTGATCTCATTTTGAAGGCGAAATGGGTCAAAAAGTCAAGCCATCTTCCTACAGGCCTCCGAAATGCCAGGAATCTGCCGAGGACAACACCTAAATAAAAATACATTGGTGGAGTCTTATTTTTACATTGGTGGAGTCTTATTATTAGCAATAAGGCTGCACATTTAATTATGTTTATCATTTTTATTAAGCTGTTAGACTCCCAAATAAAAATAAATAAATAAAAATAAATAAAATAATATTATTTATTATTACATTGCGATGGTAATCTTTTTATTAACGACTTGCCTTTACAATAATGTTGAACGACGCAGACCGCAGTAGGTAGTTTACATAGAGTCACTTATTTATGTACGTACCTAGTAGGTTTACTAGCGCGTTTTATTTCACAACCGTCCATGTACCGGCCATCATGAATACTTGCGTCACGAGCGTACACCATTTACCATCCACGCGTGCCGTAAGCGTCACTGTAAAACCAGCCCGAATCGAGATGCGCAGGCGCCGGTCCTCTATACGAGCACAGATTATCGTTATCGTAGAATCTTCTGTTGTGCATATAATTATTTATTTAAAAAGTACGTACTGATATTATAATAAAACACACGTTATCTAGACATGTTTAAATTGACGCTCGCCGAGCAAATAGAGTGAAGGTGAACGGTATTATGTATAATAAAACAATAAAGAAATTCTAGGCGTTTGACGTTGTTGTTGATGTGAAAGAGGTGGCCACCTAGTTACGAAAGTAGGTAGGTACTATTATTATAATATCCCGTGTCCCGGGATATAGTGTAACTGTGAAGGGGGTGAAAAAAAATAAAAAAATATCAACAAGAAAAAATATTAAAAAAAATAAAAATATATGTTTTCTGTTTTTTTTTTTTCATAAAAGAAATACACTTTTCACACCAATCTTGAAGAAAGTTATGCTAAGCATAGGTAGCCATTTTAGCGTAAAATATATTTAAGCTAAAATGGCTAAATAGATTGTTTTTTATTTGCGATTACAAAGTCTCGAAAAAAAGTTATGTTTGAGCGATTATAGCACAGGTTCTCATGGTCACATTCATCGTTGCACGCTATCTCCTCATCAAAAGGGATTCATCAAAATTATATTCCAGTGAAGTACGTACTGCGCGGCCTCAGTACGCTATCTAAAATCTGTGTCAGTTTATCTAATAAAGATTACTGCAGTAAGATTGATTACTTACAATCAAAAGTTTATTTATATCGGCGGCGACGTCGGCTATCATCGATTGTTTTATCTGATGAATGCGTAAATCAAAACATCTTTTTTAATCAAACGATCGTAGTCAAGGAGCTGCACATTTTTCAATACACTTGCCTAATTAAGGTTCCGTATCCAGAGCTCTTGCCGAGTCAGTGATGGCAGATGTGGGGGAAAGTACTGGAGTGGAGCGCTGTATCGAGCTATGAACCGGTCATCGGTTCGTCGCTCGATACAGCGCTCCACTCAAGGAACGACCGGAAGCGATTGGATGTGGAAAGCTGAGGATCCCATATGGAGGAAGGCATTAGATAGATTATCCAGCAGTGGATAGATACAGCTGATGATGGTGATGATGATGATCCTAAACTTACTTACTTAGATACTACTCACTATGCTGTGTCAGCGGCCGTAGACCTACGAGCTACGAGCTTGGACAGCTCTACCCAATGTAATTTTACCTTGTCATTAAAACAATACCAAGGTAGATCAAAATCGCGAATTATCCTAAGCGACGGGTTTCTGTTACTACGGCTTTACTAACTGTCCGTCTGTATGTCACAAGGCTGTATCTTTGAACGGTAATATGAGATTTGCAGTTGTCACGGAGCGTACTTGTAAAACCGCTATAGCAACAGATTATAAAGTTTAAAATTAAAAATCATACCGGCATGTCATCATCATCATCATTTCAGCCAGGACGTCCACAGCTAAACACAGGCGTGCCAGGTGCAGGAATTCCACAACGATCGATCCAGTGCCGATTATATCTATCGGCATCCCGCATCTGATCGTCTGGCCATACTCGTTGTACTATTAATTGTTATTAAAAGTGATTTGCCAGAAGTCCACCGTCGCACAGTTATATAAATAAATAAATATAAATATTGTCAGACAAATTACACAGCGCCATCTAGCCCCAAAGTAAGCGAAGCTTGTGTTATGGGTACTAGACAACTGATAAACATACGTAAATATTTTTTTTTGTAAATACATAGGTATTTAAGATACATAGAAAACACCCAGACTAAGACAAACAGACATGTTCATGCACACAAATGTTTGTCCCGTGTGGGAATCGAACCCACGAGCGTTGGTGTCGAAGCCGCGTCATTGACCGCTACGCCACCGAGCTCGTCTTTTTAGTTGGTGAATTTCTTTTAGGCATCCTGAGAGCTTTTGCACGCCACACTTAAATGATCTACGATTGCAGAACGCGGGGAACACGTGCTGAGCGAACTCAACATTTTAGTCTTTCTACGATTGGTTCCTATAATTTAGAACGCACGTTGAGCGTTAATATTTTTTGCAAAACCAGAATAAATGTTTAGGAAGAAATACGGTGCAATTAATGACTACTAACACTACACTACGAGACTACATCTATGTTAATATGGCGATATTAATACACTGCATTCATATTTATTCTGTGTCGTAGTGTCAAGCAGAGTGACGTCGCTCCGACGTTTACAGTATGTGAAAATTAGCCTTCATACGACAGGTTTAACTATGAAAATAACAATGAATCATAGGCTTTAAAACGTGTACGCAAAGCGAAAAGGAATCACTTGCGAGAGTAGCGGCGCGCGCTTCGCAAACATCATTATATCATAATTAATTCACACGATAATGCCGGCGCTATAAAATGCGACGGCACCTAGACTATAATCAGATCGATACAATTTGTACAGCAGATACGGTAGATAGTGCAGGTGGTAACATGGACGTGTGTGAGTGGCGGTGACCGTCGCAGCACAGGGACGGCGACAGGAGACGACACCAGGGCGACAGCTCCGGCGGCAGCTGGAGACAGCAGCGCGTCTCGCGATATAGGAGATATAGATCGATCACCTGCGGCATGGCGTCAGCGCTGACGCGACCGCCGGCCGGCCGACACAGCGCGGCGTCTGACGAGGAGACCTCGGAAATTAACACCGATACAAGTAAGTATATTAACTATTTTAAAATTATATTAAACATTTTTTTGTGTGTGTTTTTTGTGTTACATAGAAAATACCTAGGTAATGTAATTGTAATATGTGTAATTTTTCTAACACTCAAAACTGTGTTACAACTTTCAAGGTGTAAAAATAAAACATTTATTTTCTCTATAAAAACTTCTCTCTGTAAAAAAAATCAATTATTTTATATATTCTATAAGTACACAATTTTATACATAATTCAAACTTGGCGGTTAAGCACTCTAAACTTTGGACATTTTAGAAACTTGATTGAACGCGTGCAAAAACTTATTACTTAGGAAAATTGATAAAAAAATAATGATGTAGGTACCTGTTACAGAAACTATGTAAATATATTTTATAAATTAATAATGCAACATCATAGGTAAATACTTCTTTTTTTAAGTTTCTTAATTTTTAAGATTATTAGGGTGAACGTTACCGTTTACTGAATTTATATTATTATTATTTTTTATTATAAATAATTAAAAATGGATTATCAAATCTTATTATAGTAGATTATTGCATCGAGCACAAAGTATTATTTATATATTTATTATTGCACCGAGTGCCTGATTAATCTAACAGACACGAGGGCAACATAAATTACTTAAGGCGAGGTGCATAATCTGCTTTTCTTTCAACTAATACCTATAGGAATAGTAGATAAAAGAAACTCATATCAAACAGTTAAAATAGAAGTTTAATTATTGAAATTAAAAGTTATGTTTGAGCAATTATTAAACGTATGGTTAAGAGTTTTGTTGGGCAAATTTATATTATTTTGTTTGTTTGTATATTCGTTCATTCAAATAAAAAATAATATAGTAAAATAAAAATAAATGTTTTTTTCGATAAACATACCTTTGTAGCCAAATATATGTCATCAGGGGATTTATTTAAAACCATCTCTACGTTTAAAGCTGTAAAAACTTTAGATTTTTTGCATTTGAACCCATCCGATGATCGTTTCAAAAACGCTGTGAGTTTTGAATATTCTTTGATATGCACATTGTGTCTTGTACTAACAGTGGATTTTAGCATTGAGTATATTGGTCCATATACTCAATGCTAAAATCCACTGTTAGTACAAGACGAAGAATGGAAGAAAGGCAACGAAGATGGCTTCATTTTTTTCGATAGTTCACTAAAATAAGCCAAAAATACACTCTCTGAGAACGACTTTGCTCCATTTCTATCTTTCCAATCAATAAATTTCTCATAAGATTTTACGTATTGTACTCGAGATTTTAAGGGTAAAAGATTTTCTATAACACTGTCGGCTTCATTTAGAATGTTTTCCGGAGTTAATGTGTCGCTAGATGATTCCATTTTAATTCGAAGCCGAAGCACTCAAAATCAGATAGTATCACACTTTTATCGTTTCCAAAAATATTGTCAAGCAAAATTAACAAAGTTCCCGCCAAATCACTTTTTTAAATTTCTTTCGTTTTTAACTCAGAGTTAGCAGCAATCATTTTTTAAATTTGGAACAAGTAGGATAGAAACGAATAATACGTACGAAAAAAAAAGTATTGATATCGGCTGGCTGAATAGAGCTAATCCATTGAGATATAAGTAATACGACTAATAGAATGTAATATAGGGTAAAGAGTAAAAATGTAAAATGCACTTAATCCTCGACTATACTTCCCATTTTCTTCTAGGCTTTTTTTGTCCGTCTTCCTTATTGTGCACAACTTTATGTAAATTTTTTTAGCTCTGTCTCAACCGTTGTCAACCAAGAGAAGGGTGGTCCTTCCGCGCCCCGACTTTGTCGTCGACAGTTTAATGACAAGGCTGACTGCAAGATTTTCCAGGCATCTCTATCGAAGGAGTCTATCCCAGACTTTATCTGCTATATGTGCCTCTTGACAACTTCTCCTCATATTTCAATTTGAATGATCTTGTAAATCAATGTCAGGTCAGAGGGCTGACCTGTAAAATGCGCACCTCCGTCGTGCACACTTTGTTGAAATAATATTTCTTAGTCACCCATCATTCGGATACCTACAAAACCGGTGGTCTAATTGCAATTTTGAACATTTTTCCTTTAACTTTCGGTAACATCTTTGTGTCGCATATAACACCACATTTGTTGTCTCCACACAGAGCACAGATCCGATCCTAGAGATGATGCGAACACATAGTGAAACTGTTTCGTTTTACAGCGCGACGAAGTGCTAATAATAAGACTGAAGTTGACTTTGTGGCAAGAAAAAGACATTTAAAAAAAAAAAGACATCAACGAGCTTATCTCTACATGATATCTCTAGGAGCCAACCTTTAAGTGTTGAATATAAAATTGTGAGTTGCGAGGATCTTCATATACCTACTTTCAAAAACAAAACAGGAGAAATGATAAAGAAGGGAAGAAATAGTAAATCGATAAAGGCGATGACTGATGTTCCTTTTCCTAGTATAAAGGCACGCTTATTCGACGTCAAGGATATGATTTGGTTCTGTCTGTCTACGTAAGGATATGCCTCATATTTTGAGAGCGTGTGATATCCTTTTAAATACCTCGGCATCAACCCATCATCATCTCACTGTTGGGAAATGGGTCTCCCCAATCGAAGGGGTTTAGAGCATACCTACACTCCCACCTCGCTGCTCAGCTGCGGGTCGGCGGAGTTAAATACCTCGATTCGATAGTTTCTGAACTCACATCTCCTTTTCCCTCTTTTCAGAGATAGATGGCAATATCTGCTCAAAAACCTCTGAAAAAATGTTTTTGAAGTTACAGGCTGGAATTGGTTTTCGATATAGTTAATGGGATCGTTTTGTGGTTTTGTTACGATATTTCTACGCCAAAATCATGACTCTTCCTCTTAGGGAGATCCTAGGCATAGAGTGGATTTTATGATCCACATATCAGTTAGATAAGCAAAGGGGCTGAAATAGTCATTCACAGATAGACTAATTGATACGATTTGTCGTCGCGTGGCGGTTTTGTCAAAGGAAAGCGCAACAATATGCCTTACTGTTATATGATAGCGCTGTATAGAAACTACGACATTCTCTATCTCATATTTACTACGCCGTCAAACTGTCGTCGTCTCGCCGTCGTATGTACACGAAGCCAACATTCTTTAATGTTCTACTGATTAAGAAACAGGTTTAGTGTGTTTTATCGTACATTTTCCATTAATTAAGAATCATTGTTTTTTTAACTACTAACAAGTAAGTATACAGGTTACGTAATTTGTATTCCTTCAAGTAATCGATCTGGTACCTATTTCTCTATTTTTTACCTTTTCCTATGGTGCAAGCGACTCATCGTCATCTAATATTTCTTTTAAGCGTTTTGCTCGTGTTTAAGGTAGACGAAAAAAAATATTTGCCGTTACTTCCTTACTAATATTATGATTGGGTAAATAAGTTTGGTTTGCTTTCATGCCATAGCTACTTAGTGAACCGATAACCATGTTTAGCATGCATCATGAAATAACAAATAGTTTGTGTCCTTTTGTTGTCCGCTATGAAAGTGAGTTTATTTGTTTATAACTTCATACATACCAAATACAAGAAGATTGTCTTCCTCTGGCTGTTATATATCAGCAACATTTATTATATTTGCATTATTTTTTTTTGTGCCACTTCAACAGAATAAAAACATAAACATCACACGTTTTATGTAGGTACACACGTGAATATGACCAATCTATAATCCCATTGCAGTTGAGCAGCGCATGAATTAAATGTTATACATGAAACTAAAGCAATACAGCCCACGCGTAATCATAGGATACAACCAATACTAAATTTAATTTTCACCTCACTAGCTCGTAAAAGCTCTGTTTATCATTCGAAATCTGCGTGGAAAATCGCACTTTATCCGCTAGCGTGGAAAGTGTTTTTAAAATTCGAATATTTTTATTCAATAAAGGTTTCGTACAATAAATTACATATATATCGACGGCGAAGTGCCAATACCTCATATCTAACATTTTTCAAGAAATTGACTTTCTTAATGCCATTCACTTTAAAATCAATTTCTATTTTATATTTCAAATATATTTATATTTCATTGAAACTTTAGCTTTCCATATCTGTATATTCGCCATACAAATGAATTTATTATTCTTAAAGTTTTCAGGAAACTAAACTTTTTTTTACTTAATGTGAAATTTTGTCTGTGTTAGTTAGAAGATATTGACACTTCGCCGTCGATATAGAACCTCATTGGTTTCGTAATAGTTTATATTCTCTGCAGCCAGTCCATTGATGATTGAAATGCAAATACTTATTAAAACTGTTTTTCTTGCACCTATCATTTTCCTCGCTTTAGTGAGGTGAAAAGTTGTGTGTTGCGCTCGGCAGCAAAGTTATTTAGCGTCTCGTACCTTTGAAACCCTCGCTACGCTCAGGATTCTATATTTGAACCACTCGCTTCGCTCGTGGCTCAATCCTAGAATCCTTCGCTTGCTCAGGTTTCAATACAAGGTACTCGCGCCAAAAATTAACTTTGCAGCCTTGCATAACAAATAACTATTAATTGTAATAGCAAAGCACTTTAAAGTATATTATAAATTGCACTCCTGTAAGAACCCAATTTTTGTCGTAATATTTCTACGTCCGAGTTACAGATCTCATTGCACAATTTACATATTACGATAAGTGGACCGTTTTCACATCATATCATAGGCTCGCCGGTCCTTAAGGTGATAGTTGCAGCAAATTACAGTCTAACCTATTATTGACAATCTTGCAAACCTTCCGTCTTGTGTGTTTTTCAGTTCGAAATGCGCAAGTTAGTGTTCACAACAATTCAAGCCTTGTTTAAACCACATATTTTTGTCACGTATCTTAAGAAACTTGCCCGTATTGTTTCTATATGGTTTATATTTTTTATTTTTATTTTATTCTATTTGGAAAACCAACAGCTTATAACTAATTTAGAGACTAATTATTTAACATACAGAGCCAATTAAAGGTTTCCGCTTATAATGACTTAGTAAGTAGCTTAAAATGTTGTGAGCATTAACAGGCAAGTTATATAAATTGTACATAGTATCTACATCAACGGTATACAGTATGATATACTCCAATGCAAACTTAAAACTAATATACTTATTAATCATACATCTACAGACTGGCAACAAACTGTTTGGTCATCACCCTCCTCACCGACGCACAATTTGAGTTGAATAGGTCTAAATCGAGCTTCGCGCCAACCGTATTAAACTGTTTACTTGCTCGGTACATAAAGCAGTTTTGCCGATAATTCGTGTTCACGGATGGCAAAGAGATGGGAACATATCGTCGATTCGATCTAGATAGCACTCTGAGAACATTTTAGACAATTTACATTCCATATTTGCGATGCGTATTCTAGGTTCACCAGAGCGCAGTATAAAATTTGTAATGTTTTAGCTCGTTTAAGATCTTTAGAATTATATGAATAACATAGAGTCACTGGCTTGTCTTTTTCCCATTATTTGTGATCGGCGTAGTTTTTTTCTTCCAGTCATCCTTTTGTCAGCCGTCATATCTACAGTTACTCCTTTCTTACCCATATCACAGTATAAGTCTTTTTCACAATCTGTCCACCTTTTTTCCTTTCTCTTTACCTATATATCCATTCAGATTGAAGTTCGTATTTCTTTTAATCATAAGTATTTCATCTCTCTGGATTACTTGTATGCACCGATATGGTTCCTATTCTTTCCTGACATGGGAAAGAATAGGAACCATATCGGTGCATACATTACGAAATCAAGTAGATACATTACGAACCTAGTTGTCTAGGCCCTATAGCTTACACACCATGGTTATATTTTAAATAGATTAGTGATTTTTAGATAAATCCAAGTAATTTATAAACTTACGTAATCATAGTGATTATGTGATTACGGAACACTGAGAGTCAATTTATTACAGTATAAAGATCTCGAAAATTTCCTCTCATTTCAATGGGAGATCGTTTACAATGTAATTAATACGGCTTGTATACTGTTTTTTGTAAACGATATGACTGCATATTTGTTTACTTTCAGCAACATTCGGTCACTATTACACTATGTACTCAATGTGAACAGATCCAAGGGGATCTGTCTCTCGCAGCGCTAAACAATCCGGGACAGATGAGATGATTTCCTTATATCGAACGTTCGCGGCTTCATAGTTTAGGCAAATCCCAATTAATGCTGTTCAATAAATCGTCAACAATTACAAGAAATAATAATGGACCTAGCCGCGAGCCTCGGGCGACTCCGCTAGTTAGTAAAATGGAAATAGGCTCGACATCGTTTTATCCACGACTGAATCGGTCGCGGGCGATCACTCGAGCTTCCGCTCAATTTCAGAATACACTCACAAACGCTAGATTTTTTTAAAAGCATGTAACGATTCCATTCACACGATCGAATGCCTCAGGGAAATCCGTACAAATGGAATCGACTTCATCGCAGGCATCGAAAGCGGCGCTGGTTTGTTTTAACGGAGACGGTGTGGTGTGGTGTGCGCAGTGCGGTGGTGCGGCTGCGGCTGCTCGCCGCTGCGGGGCGGCGCGTGCCGGCGAGCGCCGCGCGCGCAGGCCGCCGCGCTGTGCGCCGAGGCGGCCGGCACGGCGCTGCTGGTGGTGCTGTCGTGCCTGGCCACGTGCGAGGGCGACCTGCCGCTGGCGCACCGCGCGCTCGCCGCCGGCCTCGTCGTGGCCGTCGTCGTGCAGGTAACCCGCGCGCCCGCCTCCGCCCGGTGGCCGGCTTTCGTTAAAATCGAAGTACAGGTTGCTTAGTATTCCAAAATCTCTAATCGCTAAATAATCTAGGAATGTTAATATTAATAGGTACAGATTATGATATATCGTAAATTTTATTCGTATATTTCGTCGGATATATTTAAAAAGTGTGCAGTGTAACCGCGTTCGTGTGGCGTCCGCAGTGCTTCGACCACGTGTCGGGCGCGCAGGTGAACCCGACGGTGACGCTGGCGGCGGCGGTGGCGGGGCGGCAGCCGTGGGCGGCGGCGGCGGCCGAGGCGGCGGCGCAGCTGGCGGGCGGCGCGGCCGGCGCCGGCCTGGCGCGCCTGCTGCCGCCCGGCGCGCGCCCCGACGGCTACTGCGTCACCAGGCCCGCCGCCGACCTGCCGCTCTACAAGGTACTGCGTCACCAGGCCCGCCGCCGACCTGCCGCTCTACAAGGTACTGCGGCACCAGGCCCGCCGCCAACCTGCCGTTCTACAAGGTTCCGACACAGACAGTACGAGTACACGCGAGTGAACCTCGTGCATGTACCTACTTCACTCTCGACACCCAGACTCGCGCGAAGCGCTAGAATCGTCGAAATGTCGACGCGCACGTTCGCGCGATCATTAAACAGAAAGTAATTTGTGAGAGAGGTCCTCAAAACATTTAGAGCAAAAAAACATATTTCATACATCATAAACATAACCATCGAACATAAATTAGTAAATATAAACACAATCTTTATATTCGTTAAACATCATCAAAACCGATATTATAGAAGTAGTCATGTATGGAGTACGTATGAGAACTTATTTTGACTGATCACGAGCAGAGCTGATTGCAGCCAGGAGTATGTCATTGTTAACCGGCCCTTGTGCAGGCGCTGTGCGTGGAGGCGCTGCTGGGCGCGTGCCTGGCGCTGGCCAACTGCGCCTCGTGGGACGCCCGCAACCGCTGCCTGCGCGACTCGTGGCCGCTGCGCATCGGGCTCACCGTGGCCGCGCTCTCCTTCGTCGCGGTAATACATCCAATGGAACACACTATTTATGATCCTCAGTCGCTGCCCAGCCGAGTATTTATACCTCGACATGTAGTCTTCGTCGTAGTACCGTTCCATTACATTCCTAATCCAGTATAAGTGGTCTATACTATGTTCATAGGCTCGTTTATCGCCTCGGTCATCTAACGCAGAATAAAAAAACTGACCGCCAATTTACGAGAATGGAATTTGGTCCTATCACGAGACAGTAGCGCCGCCGCAACGCTATGGTCTCGTTGAAGTGCTCGGCGTTTTTCGGCTTATTTTTGTGGTAATTTACAGGATGTTCCAATGTTTTAAACTGATAGAGAATGTATGTGTTTATCTGATAGCGACGTTAATTCCGTCCGCAGGGCGACTTGACGGGCGCCAGCATGAACCCGGCGCGCAGCTTCGGGCCGGCGCTCTGGAGCGGAGTATGGACCGACCACTGGGTGAGCGCACATTACTATGTTCGCACTTTGCTTAGCGAACAATAGTATACGATTTAATGGTGCTTATAAAATATACATAGCTGATCGTATGGCTCTGAGGCACTCGCTAGTCGCGTTGTCGACGCACACGTAGCCCTTTCACACCAAATGAAGCGTACGCTTATATGTACAACACGATAGCTAGTACAGTAAGATCTGTCGTCGACATCGGCTGCTATCTTACGAGTCTGTCCTGGAAGTATGGCGGTACACTCGTCGTGTCGTGTACCGCGCTGTGTGGCGGTACACTCGTCGTGTATGTAGTCGTGTCGTGTGTGTGCAGGTGTACTGGTGCGGGCCGCCCGCGACGCTGGTGTACCGCGCGGTGTGGCGGTACACTCGTCGTGTATGTAGTCGTGTCGTGTGTGTGCAGGTGTACTGGTGCGGGCCGCCCGCCGGCTCCGCGGCCGCGACGCTGGTGTACCGCGCGGTGTGGCGGTACACTCGTCGTGTATGTAGTCGTGTCGTGTGTGTGCAGGTGTACTGGTGCGGGCCGCCCGCGACGCTGGTGTACCGCGCGGTGTGGCGGTACACTCGTCGTGTATGTAGTCGTGTCGTGTGTGTGCAGGTGTACTGGTGCGGGCCGCCCGCGACGCTGGTGTACCGCGCGGTGTGGCGGTACACTCGTCGTGTATGTAGTCGTGTCGTGTGTGTGCAGGTGTACTGGTGCGGGCCGCCCGCCGGCTCCGCGGCCGCGACGCTGGTGTACCGCGCGGTGTGGCGGTACACTCGTCGTGTATGTAGTCGTGTCGTGTGTGTGCAGGTGTACTGGTGCGGGCCGCCCGCCGGCTCCGCGGCCGCGACGCTGGTGTACCGCGCGGTGTGGCGGTACACTCGTCGTGTATGTAGTCGTGTCGTGTGTGTGCAGGTGTACTGGTGCGGGCCGCCCGCCGGCTCCGCGGCCGCGACGCTGGTGTACCGCGCGGTGTGGCGGTACACTCGTCGTGTATGTAGTCGTGTCGTGTGTGTGCAGGTGTACTGGTGCGGGCCGCCCGCCGGCTCCGCGGCCGCGACGCTGGTGTACCGCGCGGTGTGGCGGTACACTCGTCGTGTATGTAGTCGTGTCGTGTGTGTGCAGGTGTACTGGTGCGGGCCGCCCGCGACGCTGGTGTACCGCGCGGTGTGGCGGTACACTCGTCGTGTATGTAGTCGTGTCGTGTGTGTGCAGGTGTACTGGTGCGGGCCGCCCGCCGGCTCCGCGGCCGCGACGCTGGTGTACCGCGCGGTGTGGCGGTACACTCGTCGTGTATGTAGTCGTGTCGTGTGTGTGCAGGTGTACTGGTGCGGGCCGCCCGCCGGCTCCGCGGCCGCGACGCTGGTGTACCGCGCGGTGTGGCGGTACACTCGTCGTGTATGTAGTCGTGTCGTGTGTGTGCAGGTGTACTGGTGCGGGCCGCCCGCCGGCTCCGCGGCCGCGACGCTGGTGTACCGCGCGGTGTGGCGGTACACTCGTCGTGTATGTAGTCGTGTCGTGTGTGTGCAGGTGTACTGGTGCGGGCCGCCCGCCGGCTCCGCGGCCGCGACGCTGGTGTACCGCGCGGTGTGGCGGTACACTCGTCGTGTATGTAGTCGTGTCGTGTGTGTGCAGGTGTACTGGTGCGGGCCGCCCGCCGGCTCCGCGGCCGCGACGCTGGTGTACCGCGCGGTGTGGCGGTACACTCGTCGTGTATGTAGTCGTGTCGTGTGTGTGCAGGTGTACTGGTGCGGGCCGCCCGCCGGCTCCGCGGCCGCGACGCTGGTGTACCGCGCGGTGTGGCGGTACACTCGTCGTGTATGTAGTCGTGTCGTGTGTGTGCAGGTGTACTGGTGCGGGCCGCCCGCCGGCTCCGCGGCCGCGACGCTGGTGTACCGCGCGGTGTGGCGGTACACTCGTCGTGTATGTAGTCGTGTCGTGTGTGTGCAGGTGTACTGGTGCGGGCCGCCCGCCGGCTCCGCGGCCGCGACGCTGGTGTACCGCGCGGTGTGGCGCGCGCCGCCCGGCGCCCCGGCCCGCGGCCAGCCCGAGCCCGCGCCGCCGCCGCCCTGCAAGACGCCCGTCGACGCCTGACACCAGGTACTCAACGATCACAAAAAATAACAATTATGTTTTTAAAATGTGTATGACTTGGTCACGTCTGTTTGGAAATTTCAAATAATAATAATTATCTACACCACGGCAGTACACCCTCTGCATCTCCCCCATCCGCTGCCCTCTTCGTTCTTTATTCTCACATTCACTCTGTAGCCTCCTGATCCTTTTTCTAATTAAATTATTTATATTGAACCCTCGATTCTACCGAACAGAGCAAAAATAAATTTTTTAATAATCAAGTTTCTCGAAGTACCGACGTAACAATTTTCAGTAGCACTCGATTTTCTCTAAACCCTCCGTCATTCCCTCCCCTTTTCTTCACATCACTTCACCTCGCCTCAACCTCTCTCCTCTCTCGCCCGTTCCTACACCTCACTTTCTTTAAACCATTCTCCCTTCTCTCTCTCTCTCTACCCCCCTCTACCCTTATCAATTTGTAAATTTCATTTCTGAGTTTCATGTAACTTTAAGTCAAAATACATTATATGTAATTCTTTACCGATATGGGTATTGATTTGTAGCGGACACCCCGATGTAGTTGTGTTAATTTATTGGTATCTGAAGTTGCAGAATATCTTATATCTGAAGCCAACAAATTATTCGTAAAAAATCTAAGAATTAGAAGCATGAAATTTTAAAATTGGGTGCCATGACAAGCGAGTGAGGTTGCGACCTCCACTTGGGGATTTTTTGCGGAGTTTAGTAAGATGCTTTTTTTTTTTTTTTTATACCACTAAGGTGGCAAACAAGCATACGGTCCGCCTGATGGAAAGCAGTTACCGCAGCCTATGGACGCCTGTAACACCGGAGGCATCACATGCGCGTTGCCGACCCTGTAAAAACCTCTTCACGCCCTTTTTGAAGAACCCCATGCTGTAATCTCCTGGGAAAAACCTCAACAGGCAATTCATTCCACAGCTTGATAGTACGTGGAAGAAAACTTCTCTGGAACCGCACAGTGCGTGACCATTTCGGTTCTAAAGTGTGAGGATGAATTCCCTGTCGATGGCGAGCGGTGCGACTGTAGAAGGAAGCCGTGGGCATCATGTCAAACAACTCCTCTGAACACACCCCATTGTACAAACGGTAGAACACACAAAGGGACGCAAAATCTCTTCTCAGACTTAAAGGTTCTAAACCGTCTGTCAGTTTGGGATCGTCAACAATCCTCACAGCACGCCTTTGAATCGAGTCACAGGGTGCAAGCTGGTATCTAGGCGCTCCCGCCCATAGATGGCAACAGTACTCCATATGCGGCCGAACTTGAGCTTTGTAAAGCATAAGTCTTTGCCGCGGGTTGAAGTAATGTTTCGCCCTGTTGAGCACACCTAGTTTCTTCGATGCCAGCTTGACCTTCCCCTCCAGATGACATCGAAACTGGACGTCGCTGGAGATGTCAACTCCTAGAATACCAATACTATTGGCGATGTACGATTGTACATTGACATTCTTTTTATTGTATTATGATAATATTGTATGGCTATTTAAAAAAAAAGACCTATATTGACAGAGTTTCTTTCGGCATTTCTTCTCGTCAATGGTCATTCCGAAATGCTGGTAGATAAAAAATATACCTAATTGTAAAAGACGTGTCTGTCTAAGTGCCCGCGAGGGCCCACAGAATAAAGAATTTTGACTTTGACTTTGACTTTGATGGTGAGGGGTGTGTTTTCGAAGTGTGGAGCCACAGCAAATGGGGTTTTCTTAGCGGTGAACGCGCAGACTTGTGTCTTAGAGGGGTTAAATCGCACTAAGTTCTGTCGCCCCCAGTCGGACACTCTACTTAGTGTGCTCTCAATTTGCGACACAAGTTGTTCGCGGCTCTCCTCCACCAAAGAACGAGGGATATTTGCGCGGCCCGTGTAATAAGTGTCCCCGGCGCTATCGTCTGCATAACAATGAATGCTGTCATTATACAACATATCATTAATATGCAGCAGAAACAGCGTCGGGGACAATACAGAACCCTGCGGGATGCCAGCATTGATGTCCATGCTATCGGAGCAACTGCCATCTACAACGGCTCTAATGCTTCTGCTGGACAAGAAGCTAGCAACCCATTCGCATAGCCCCTCGGGCAGACCGTATGCAGGTAACTTCGAAAGAAGACTGCGGTGCCAGACCCGATCGAACGCCTTTGCCCTATCCATATCCAGGCTAACCGCCAATGCCTCACCTTGACTCTCCACCGCCAAAGCCCATCGGTGCGTAAGATACACTAGAAGATCACCAGTTGAGCGACCATGGCGAAAGCCATATTGTTTGTCGCTGATCAAATTTGTATTGCTCATTTAGAGCACGTTGCCATATTTATTTTCCATCTAAGCGTTATTTATCCATGCCCAAATTCTCCTCACAACCACCAATCCACATCACAGAACACCGCAGCCAAATAATAATTCCCTTGAGGGTTGTTGTTTTTCTGTGAGTGAGTGAGGTCACCAGAAAGAAAGGACATGCTGCTTTGACATGGAGGGTGGCGGCACGCGAGCGATATTTCATGTTGTTCAGCAACAATTCATTTTATAAATTTGTATTAGGTACTACTTGTAGATATGAGCGAAATTACACTAGATTTTTTTTGTGACTAGTAACAAATGTAAAATAACTTGCTATGTGGAAAACAGTTTTATCGCCGATCGTGTAATTATTATAATACGAAATTGATGGATATTGATCAGGATGACATCAGATCAATTCCCACATTCAAGTGGTCCCTCATATAAGGAGGAGTGTTGTTTAAATCTGTAAAATTTATAATGTCATTGCTTGTCTCTCATAAACAAATAAAAAACGTTACAGGATGAAGGTGTCACCCGGCAGCGGCGGCTGGCGGCGACGCCACTCTCGCGAGGGCTCCAGCCGCCGCCTCCACATGTCATCAAGTCAACGGTGTGATAAATGACCTTCTACAAACGCGGGACATTTCTGTGAGGGGCACTGTGACACATCCTGCGTCTGACCGCTGTGAATACTTCAAAAATTCCTCGTCATTATGATGTCACAGAGTTTTTGTATTGTTTGCTGTATATAATGTAGAGTAATTTTAGTATGTAGGGTATTTCAATAACTGTAAGTACAAGTATTTAAAATATTTTTTAAGAAAAATGAACTGACTTCAAATGTTTTAGTCTTTATTTCTTATCGATATTATAAGACAATGGGTTGTAGAATAAAATTTTCCCAAAAAAAATATGCAATCCAATAACGAAAACCCCATGCCAGTCGGATCTATAGTTTTACTAATATGATATGATATGGTCTACTTAAAACCTACCTTATTTAAAATCGGATAAGAATCATGTATATGAAAATAAAAATGTTAAACCTTACAATGTAGCGTCAACGGCGTCAACTTCTCCCAACAAGAATAGAAGAGTAGAGCCCGCGACTGTCAGACTATCGTCATTAACCGACAACTTAAAACGAAAACGATCGCTGTAGACGGTGACCGACTTCGTAAACAGCCCAATTACTACTACGACTTAATGTAAACGCGCCATAAGGTAAAGGACTTCATTGACTTTTTACCCAAAAAATATTTTAGGTTGGTTGGATTATTATTTCTAAGTAAATAGAATGCCAAAGTAATGTGGATGCGCCAGTAATACGGGTAACTTAGGGTGTAAACATAAATGTCATTTGATTGACAGTGCCGACCAAACTCGATTTCAGTCCAAACCAGTTTATTGTACGCTAAGCTGATTTGTTCTACGCGTGTTAAAATAAACATGTAATTAATAACCATAATATTTATTTTTTACCAATTAGTTTTCTGTTAATTCTGAAAGGAACAGAGTTAAACCTGACACGTCTCTGTCGAATTGCAACCCTTTCATATATGCGTAACGTATGGCAGGCACTCAGATTCGCCTTCACTACCGTGGCTGGCGGCTCACATCTACAGCTATGGCTCACGTCGTGCCTGCCTTACGGTTTTTTATACCACATTGGGTTATAGACCAGCATACGGCCGGCGTGATGCGAAGCGGTGACCGCTCGTAACATCAGCTCCCCGCTATCATCGCAACAACGCCTTCGTTCCTGGTGACTTCACTCACACACGCGCAGGAACACAACAACAAACCCGCCAGGCCCTTACGAAATCTGATAGTTAATGATTGATTCAAGTGTTATTTTGCGGAAGTCGAAATTATAGGCACTTTGATCTACACTACTTTGCGTGCTTTACTTTGTACCTTGTACCTTGTTTTGTAGCGGAAGCACGCAAAGTAGTGTAGATCAATTTGTCTTCAGGAAATTGTTTTTTGGTCGCCTTGGTTGAGATATTTACCCAATAGGGTAACTTATAAGTAGGCTACGCGGTACCTCTCTTTTTTCAGAGCCTTCGTTAATTAATATATACCGCGCCATAGCTGGGCATTAACTCGTTAATCCGTTAATCGTTAATTAACGAAGTTAATATTTCGAGGTAACGGATTAACTTTTAAGTTAACTTAAAAATATTTTAACGGATTCGTTAACTTTCATTAAATTTCCCAAAGTCCGTTAATCGTTAATCTAACAATAATCTGTGTACTCACAGTAATAGTTTGCGTCTGTACAGTGTGTGTATTTATAAAGAAAAAGTGTTCTGTACGAAATAAAACCATAATGTCATGCAATTGGACTCGAATTCCACTCAAACGAAAATCCGCGGCCACATTTGAGTGACTATATTTAATTTTGTAACCAGATCGGGAGAACAAATACTTTTAAGTGTAAGTGATGCTTACCTAAACAAACAAAAATAAAAGCTCATATCTCGAGCCTCAACAATTTCAAACAACACATAAGAAAGTGCATACAATTTGAGGTGGGGTCAAACTGGGGCAAGCAAAATGAGAAACGCTCGTTCCGATAAAAATGATGATAGCGCCGGCACCTGCGGAATCAATAATCAAAGCACCTCAAGCAAAAGTGGCCCAATGCATAGTATTTATTTTTTATTTCAAACTTTGTTGTCGATAGCGGTGGGACCTGTTAACTTCTAGAACCAACAGTTTTTATCAGAAGATGCAATTTTTATCACATGTTAACGGATTAACGGGTAACGTTAATTCCGTGAAATTTTCTGAAATGTAACGCTTTAACTTTTAACGAAGTTAACTTTTTCAGTAACGGATTATCGATTAACGAAGTTAACTATTTGGTTAACGGTGCCCAGGTATATACCGCGCGTAGGTAACGCTGGCTCTGGCTCAAAGATAATGGTGAGCCAACTAGGCCCCATAACAGCACAGCATGTTACAGCAGACGGGAGCTGCTCCCCTCCGCGCCTATTCTTTACTAAGCTACAACTACACTATCTACACTAATATTACAAACAGAGATTGCCCCCGTTCCATGTTTTTTTTTTTCAATTATCGCTACCTGTTGGGATATGTGGAACTTTCTGCTCCATCTGCCCCTACTGATACTGATAATTGGACAGGATAGGTTTTGGATTTTTGTTTCTGATTTAAATATATTTTTTAAAATTATTAATTAATTTAGTGTTCCTGAAAAAAAAAGATATTTAAAAGAAAACAAATATAAAGAAATCGTTGAAAACTTATCCCTACTGGTAATACATCGAAAATAAATCCAAATATCCCAACCGGTACGGATATATGTAGTAGAAGGTTCCATATATCCCAACTGGTAGAGATTATTGGTAAAATAATTCCAAGTATCCCTTCCAGTTGGGATTTGTCAGGATACATGGAACAGGGGGAAGATTCTACAACCAATTAAATTCGTTTATATTCGTTTAAATTAAATTCGTTTGTATGTATCATCGTATCGAAAAAAATCTTTTTCGAAGTTCAAAAATAATAGAAAGTCGCAGTTAATCTGGATATATCACTGGCCTGGATAGATGGAGGCCGGACAGTTGCATGTTTTACAATCTTGACAGTTTTGTACATAAGTGCCATCGATAAGTGACGATATGGTAACACTAACTATATAACTATATTATAAATATTTAAATGTTGGTAGTATTAATATTGTAACGTTTTATATTGTTGAACATTAAAAGTGGTGCTTCACAGAACGTGTTATTTATTGAAAATTGTTAAGTATGTTGTACCTATATCGCATCCAATTCGTAGAATCCGCCTCATTATATTAAAGCTCTTGTGAAGTGGCGGAGCCAATAATTATCACCCGATTAAAATGTCCCGATGGCGCGTGCGGGGTTTCGCGAGGCTCCTATTTCTAAATTGTTCACAAACCTAACCTAACCTAAATTATTAAAACGATGACAATGAATCAAAAAAAATATCAGAACATTAAAGGAATGGTCATTTACAGAGGGTATTTACAGGTATTTACAGAGGTAGGATGCAGTAGGATGGATGGTGCAGTGGCGGCGAGCTTAGCATTTTTTAAGCACGTTTAATTGGGAAAATACTGCACTGTCTATTATAGGATATAGCATATTAATGTATTCACACCTTTAGATTAAGTATGTATCCTCTTTTATAGAAATACGTGAATGAAATAACAGATGCAGTAAAATAAATATAGCAAGCATATCAAAATTATAAACCCCAAACATCACGTTGAGATGTCCAGATTAATATCCCTTTGTTACAGTAATATTTCTTTGTTGTGATAAGTATATATAGACTGTTTGTTATTATGTAAGTTAGTCAGTATTGTATGCCTCCCCAACCCGTCTGGCCAACGTGGGGAGTGTAGGCCAAATCCTCCTTCTGTCTGGGATGGACGAGAGAGGGTCGTGCTCCTGTAGTGGAGACTAAAATGACCTGATGATGATGAAGTTAGTCAGTCCATAGACGATAGAATATACACACGTTTCCTGAAACTACTGGTCTTATTATAACCCGCAACATCTATCAAGCCCAAATGTATGTCTTATGTACAGCTTCAGAAGATATAATAAAGGGCAAAGATCAAGAATACAGCATCATCAGTGAGCTACCTACATGCCAAATTTCAAGGCGATCCGTCCATTGCTTTGATGTTGTGCATTGTTACATCGCACGACCTATCAACACATTCACTAGTCACGGTTGCCTTTTGTACTTTTTATTCCTAAGCTCAAATCATCATCATTCGAGCCAAAGGACGTCGACTGCGTAGGTATCTCCCTTAGACTTCCACAATTATAAGTTATATGTCGTTTTTTTTTTTTATATGATAGAGGGGCAAGCGAGCATGTGGGTCACCTGATGGAAAGCAATCACCACCGCCCATAGAAATCAGCAAAGGGTCACCGATCCGTTGCCAGCCTTTTAAAGGAAATATTGACTGTGTTCTTGAAGGCCCCCTTATCAAATTGTATTTATTTGGGAATACCGCTAGAGGAAGTTGATTCCACAACATCACAGTTCGTCCTAGAAAATGTTTTAAAAAGCGTACTGTAGTAGATCGCCAAATATCGAGATGATGAGGATGAAGTTTTAATTTATGGCGAGTTAAAATCCATTTGCATCCATTGGCCCTCTGCGCATCAGGTTTAACCGAACATCGGTCCATCTAGTGCGAGGGACGTGTTCCGCATGCGTATTCCGTAGGCCAGACTGCGTACTCCAGTCTGCGGTCACCATTCTAAGATTTTTAACCCTAACAGCCGTCGGTTCTCCGAGCTAGTGGACCACCCACCGCCACTGTAGCTGCAGTTGCTGATGCGTAGAGCGATGTCGATAACTCCAGTTCTACTACGATTATACTCATTTCTCAGTTTTTGACCTTCAGACATTCCAAGCATAATCATATCTATTCTCGCTGCATAACCTTAAGCTTCCGAGTGAACGTCACTGCGGAGGGCCATGGCTCTGTGCAATATGACATCTGGCAACACGCAACATGGCATATACTTACACTGGTCAATGACTTTCGTTTTGAGATATTATGGTATCTCGGACGAGAATATCATTCGCAATAGTATTCTACAAAAGTACTAATGATACTTACTTATATTTGTTATTAAATTCAAGATTGAAGCCTAGTTTCAAGAATCCTACCGAACGCTGAAAATGTTCTGATCTCGAAATAGATTCATCTTGAGCCAAAGTGAACCTTCATCTTCACGTGGTGCACCCTGCTGACTTACGAACGAGGCTTTGACAAAAGAGATGTGGCTTTTTAGCGGTTGCACTAGTGTGTACCTACGCTACAAAGGTTACGCAAACGGAGATAAGACTTTCTTCGTGATAAGATGGAGACCTGGCATCGGAACGCAGAATGCGCTGCTTACTTTAGTGCTGCATTATACCTTAATATTTTAAACCTAAACGAAAGATACAGCGCGGCATGATTTGTACACTGCACATTCGGCTGACATGCTCGGAGTGAAAGAAGGCACTTGTCTCACTGCCGTCGGCGAGAAAACGACTAGATTTCGACTATTTTCTCGGTCAAAAAATGTGCAATAGATATATAAATAGTTGACTAGTTTTGTTGCAACGATAAGAACTATTAAAGGTCTAAGCCAATGATCGCTCAGCGACGCTCGCTTAAGTAGGGAAAACTGAAAACACTCGTTGAGCAACCTTACCTTGATACCAAGTGCGAGTAATCGCTCCTCGTATTAGTACATTTGTGTATATCCCAGCAATGAAACCATCGTAGCCACAAAGTCGCTACTCGCTGCTCGCCAACTTGTTTATAGCTTCATAGCTATGGTCGTTTCTCGTTCATCACCGGCGATGAGACGGATGCCTAAGCAACGTTAATATTTGCATAGACGTTCGCCAAATTCCTTTTTTAAATATCTTTGACGCTCATTCTCTTGTTTGTCGCAGCGCTGCTGTGTAGTTGCGTCATAACTTCCAAAAAATACACTCGTCTTTTCAATGGTAAACAATTTATCTTGAGATATGTGAAGAACCGGTAGCTCGCTAATACACAGTGCTCTCTTTGTACCAGCAACTGGACAAAAATATATTTTATTGTAGAACTTCTATCACTTAGACGCACTTAACCGATTTTAATATATAAAACTAGCTGGAGCACCCGGCTTCGCTCAGGGCTTTAATGATTTCGAATGTTCCACAATGATCTGGGATGTTCTGGAATATTCCCGAACACTCCAGAGCGTTCGGGAACAGTCTCGAGTCTAGACAATTCCAATATTCAACAACAATCCAGAATGTTTTGCAATGGATTGGAATGCTCTTAAATACTCTGGAATGTTCTAGAAAAGTGTAGAGGGAGAAAATTTCGAGCCCTTAAAACCAAAAACGCAACTAACTGAAACGGAAACAGAGAGCTACCACACCATATAACTCCCTCAATCGTACCGAGACCGAGACTCGTTTTTAAGTTTTAGCGGCACGCTCGTTGTACGCTTTCGTTAATAATTGCTTATTATGTAGTGACGTTAATTGTTTATTGATGGTCGTCGTGATTTATTACTATATATTTACGTCAGATTACAAATAACAACAAAATAATATAAAATAATAGAGAAAATGTCCGAATGAGAAATGTCATAAAAAATCAAATTAATATTTTTATAAACAAATTAAAATCTTTTTTCCAATCGTCTATTGTAAAAAGCACACTGTGCATTCAGAAGCTACTTTTTATCGCTCACAAGTGTCATTTAAAACGACTTTATCGGTTATACATTTCTAAATATTGATATCTATTTATGTCCATGATTTTCGTGGAAATTTCTGAATCACACCTTCAGTGTACAGTCGTGTACATAGACGTGTATACATTTACTTTTGTATCACTGACTCTAATCCAATTTTAAAATAAGCTTACTAACATAGTGTATAAGTTTCTCTATTCTTTTTTACTAACACGATGGTGAATCCGAATTAAAATGTTTTTATTTTTTTATTTATTTATAATCGTTGTCAATGTGTCAATACAAAACGTAACCTATTCCAAACTAGCTACAGCGTGCGCTATATAGTTATTTTGTCGATAGTAGATACAATAAATCATAAGCCTGGTATGCACACCTACATACTATATTATCTTTTAATGGATTCGTAATCATTATTCTAAATATGTCCGATTGCGTGATGCCATTACATATTATTACTGGGTGTTTAATATTAGCATATTAAATAATGCGTGAGCGGGGCGGAGGTCGCGCGATACACAGCTCCGCGCCGACCGGCGGGTTATCGCCGTTACTGTCCATGTACCAATCGCGCGAGTGAGCCTATCTCCGTGACGGAAATTAACTGAGATATTTGACGTGGCCCGGGCCGCGGCCGCGACCCCGGCCGCGATAACACCAGCAATCACTGCTTTTGTGAGGAAAATTGACACTTTAAATTAAAATTAATAGGCGTCAATGACGCCCTCTGCTGATTTTGTATAATTACTTACGATAAATTAACAATAAAATTATATTTACAAACCACTTTGAAAACAATATTTTATTATTCAGTTATTAGCTCCGCCCCACGTGAATAGAATACCGATTCCAAAACTTTCGCTTAATTTTAAGCCAGTGGCACCTATCTCCAGCTCAGTACAGCTGCAGGGTCGGGATACAGACTAGCTTAAAATAATTATCACAAATCTAAGCTGAAGTTAGATTTTCGCCATAAAAAGTTTGATTGAAATCGGCTTCAGCTTAGGACCCTTGGCCATATTGTACCTACATAATATGCCAAATTGCATTCAAATCCGTTAAGCCATACTAAGACTAATAATCATTCACAATCACATCCATTCTCACAAACTTTCACATTTATAATATCAATAGGACGTGTAAACAACGCTCATGGCAAGTAAACAACAAGTCCAAAGTGTCCACACTCGGCCGTCGTGGTCCTGCCAGCGCGCTCGAACACGCCCTCTAATTTAAGTACGTCCTCGGTCGCGGCCGTGTGATAATATTATTATACTGTGATAATATCGTAATTATCTAATCAAAGTTATTTTGCCTATTGGATAGGTGGTTTATTTTGTTTACTTTATCGATATTCGTCAGCAGCAGTGGCAGGCGAGCCCCCTGCCGGAATACAAGCTACACATACCTCAAGGTACACATGATGTCGATTTAAAGAATTGACTCTATCGTATCTTCATGATATTGACATCGATCGTTGGTGTATTTAATGATTATTGAAAATTTAAGAAGAAGGGGTATTTTTTAAACTGGTCGGCATTAAAATCTCTGCCGACTAGCGAGGCTTTAGTGACAGAGAGGTAGGGTACAGCATATTTGTGAGCTGTGCAACTGGGGAAGTACCTCCACCTCACAGAACACCGAAGCTAAATAACAATTCCCTTGAGGTTTGTTGTATTCCTACGAGTGAGTGAGGTCAGTAGAAAGGAAGGAGTTGCTGCGGAGCGATATGACGTAGTATATATCTCTCCTTGTTCACCTGCCTTGTCTTATCTCGGCATCACCCTAAGGTCGACTCGTAAAGAACGCTTGTGTAGCATCAAGTCCGCTGTGTACACTTATTTTGTGCATGAAGTATAAATAAATAAATAATCACCCTTTTTATACTATACTAAATGCGGCCCGCCTGACTTAAAAGGTTACTGCAACTATATATTCACTTTGACCTTAGCCTATAGACGCTTACATTACAAGGGGTTTTCGCACTGACAACCCTGCCACAAATAAAAAACTGCCCCGCTTTAAATGCATGCAACGCATTCAAAAGTCGATCATGGCTTTCAGATAGTGAGCCGCATGTGTGTTTAAGTTAATAATTAAAAGAAGTAGGTACATAATAAAAACACAATATATAAATTAGTTTTCTCAAATCGTCACAAATACATAAGTTCTTCGTGACATGTTAATCCGCCGCGCGGTGAGGCCGCGCGGTGGGCCGCGGCCGACCGACGCCTAATTAATGACACAGGTACGTCGCCCTATCACCTGCAATTAATACCCGGATATGGACGAATTAGTGGTATTTGTGTCAGCTCGCCTTCACCGATATCAAGTCTACGTAGTTTGTATATCAACTCGTTGAATATAAACATTCGCCACGGTAAACGACGCTGATTTGGTGCCAGTAATTACAGTAATAAACAGTAAAAAAAAAGTGGAGATTGGCGAAAGAATCTTTGGCATAGGTCATGTTAAGCCTAGCCTAACGTAGCAGAAAACAGCCAATCTGCAGCGAGAAGCTTGAATTGTAAACGTTTACAGGCTACGCCGTAGCAACGGTAGCGCTTTACAACAGGCAAGCCGTGTGCTTGTTTGTCATCCGGCGTGAAGGGACAAAAAACGTTCTAATGATAAACGAATTATTTGTTTGTTTGTTTGTTTGTATTATCTTTATTGTACACAACGAACATATAATACATGTACATAAAAACACTTAAAAATACAGATGTACTAAGGCGGGCTTATCTCTGTAAGAGATCTCTACCAGCCAACCTTTGAGTGTTGGATATAAACTGTGAGTGGCGAGGGCCTCAGATTAAAGTGTAGAACACAACAAATGATAAGGGAAGAAGCAGCAATAAATACTGCAATTAAGTTTAAAACTATTATAAAAAATATTTCCACTAGGCCTAATCTAAAAATTATTATTAATTTCACTCTAAGACCTTCCTCCCCGTCAGTCACCATTGACACGGCAGGTGCGGCTTAACTCGCCGACTCGTAGAGCTATATCGACAATCTTGGCTCTCCGTCGACCTACTTCGTTCAAGTGAACTACATTCTACGCACGTGAACCAGTCCAAGGGTCAGCATCCAAGTCTCTGCACTTTAAGTCGTAGCGGGTAGGTCGCACTAATTGAAGGCCTTCAAGCATTGGGGTATATCTGCGGTGAGGATGTTCCTATATATATACCTATACAAATATTGATATCCGTAGAACAGAGTCCGATGTGATCGTGGAACAAAAACGAGTTAAGCTAGCTAGACGAGATAAGAAATATGAATTCCTCAGACATACGTTTTAAACATGTTCGTATCTCATTTATCTGCCGATATTTATCTGCTAATATCAGATCGACCGTTATTTGATTCTATATCTAATAACGGCCGATCTGATATTAGCTGATATAGAATCAAATAACGGTCGATCTGATATTAGCTCCCCATAAAAACGCACGAAAGTAAGTCAAATATTAACTCTTAATAATATTAGTACAGTGGGCCGCTCATCGAGTCTATTATTCTGTGGCATTAGTGTTGGGCTGCTAAAACATCTCTAATACGACGACATAGGAACGGTGCAAAGTGTTGCTCGATCTGCTGTTGACTGTACCTGTGCGTGTTCGACGTGTAACATTTGAATCGCTACGGCGGCGGCGGCGGCGCGGCGATTTGCAATTTAAAACCTAGGTCAATCGCCCAACCTGATTAACTTTAGGTTGGTACTTTTTCTGCGTCCTGAAAAAGCTGAACATTCTATAAAGAAGATACCCGTTTTGCAGCATTTCTTTTTGTTTATACTGTGTCGAGTGGCAGACAGGCATACATACGGCCCTGTTGAGAAGCGGTCACAGTAGCCTATAGATAGACAAATCATCGTAAAGTATCAAGCGCGGTACTGTCATCGCAGCAGTTCCTTCCTTCCTGATAATCTCACTCACTCGCAAGAATACAACAATCCTCTAGGCCTCTAGGAAATTGCTATTCGGCTGCGGTCCTGTGACTTTATGATAACTCTGTGCTTTATGTCTCTTTTCCTAGGTCCTTGTTAGTTCTCAGCAGGGTGCACCACATTTAGCGGAGGTTGGTATTAGCTTGAAGACGACGATAAACCCATTAGACCCCAAAGTTTTACTTCTTGAAGCGACATGAAGTACATTCGGGGTGCATGTATCTACCACTAATTGTGAAACACGGTCCTAACCTACGTACAAGTATCTCTACTGTGCCGACCACTTGTCTTTTATTTGTTACGTATAAATTTATCTGATAAATAAATCTCGTTCGCGATTAACACGAATATCTCGAAATCGACAGTAGTGAAGGAACATCGATAACACATATTTAGTAAACGTGTGACTGAAATAACACCGGTTCAAGATGGCTGTTATCGATAGACACTCACACAAAGTGTCTATTAATCCCAAGGATAAAGTGATAACGACAGGATTCCTTAAGTATTTCATTTTCATGACAGAATAGACATCAAAATAAACAGAAAAAAATACCAACTTTATCTTCGTCGAAAAACGTGGCGCTGCAATAAATACAATTTTGTATTACCAAGCTCTTTTTGCTGTTACATATTTCCAATGAATTTGCAATGTATGGCTTTAGTAATTTTTGGAATGCAAATAAAGTTGGTGATTTGTTCCGCCGTTAATTGGAACAGAGTATAAAAGCCAAAAACAATTAAAATGTTCCGTGGAAACAACGCTCCTTGTTGGCAGTAGTGTATGAATTACCGTCATCTGTTTTCCGTAAAAACTTCTGTCAGGAACAGCAGATTGAACAGAGATTTGGTGACAATACTGAGATTCGTTGCTAAATCTTATTAATTAAACCTTTATAAACTCGTGGAAGATATTTTTTGGACTACGCTAAATTTATTTTCAACTGTTCTAAAATAAACGGACCGGAGGAACGGTGCATTTGCATACGTAGAAAATATTGTTATAAGAATTCTACCACACCTACTCTCTCGTCCGCACATCACACCGACTCGTAAATGTCGTAATGCTCCCCCTAAATCGCGTCTCCGACGACTTTCCTTTGACAATAGTGATCGTACTGCGTGGAGAGCATTGTAGAGTTTCCAGCCCAGGAACTTGGCACATGCGGCGCCGTCTCATAGGGCAGGGGCCTCTTAGACGTTGTTTACCTTCAATAGTATCAACATAATGATACTAAATTACTGTTCATTTTTAGGTTTCCGTAGCCAAATGGCAAAAAACGGAACTCTTATGGATTCGTCATGTCTGTCTGTCTTTCCGACCGTATGTCACAGCCACTTTTTTCCGAAACTATAAGAACTATAGTATTGAAACTTGGTAAGTAGATGTATTCTGTGAAATGCATTAAGTTTTTCACACAAAAATAGAAAAAAAAAACAATAAATTTAGGGGGTTCCCCATACTTAGAACTGATACTTCCACCGAAAATTGGTTTGAACGAGATTGCTTGCTGCTACGGAACCCTTCATGGGCGAGTACGACTCGCACTTGGCCGCTTTTTCTGACTAGTATGTTTCGGTATGATTGTAAGACGTTTCATGTTAACAAGTTTTTTTTGTGGGCGAGGGGTCCGTGGAAAACTCCACTTAGCACGAATTTTAAGCACACCCAAAGGTTTCTCCCGCTACATTTAAAGCTGATGCAGAACGGAGTTTTGAGAAACAAACTTCAGCTTAGATTACTCGTAATTGTATTTAGCTTAGCCGGTAAAGATCCTGGCACTCAACAAGCTGACGGAGTTTGGGATTAATTTAAACGGTGAATCGGATTCGGCCACACCTCCGACATTAGACTAACTAAAACAAACCGCGCCTACTGCAATGACGTCGCACCAACGTAAAACTTACATAAACAGACGCAGTGAGCTTGCAACGTTGATTTATTTTAATGAACCTCGCAGTTTATTCTCCTGTTAAAACGGAGTGGAATAAGTCTCTCATAAAATCACTTACAGTAATTTGTGAGAAGAATTCCATACCGATGACAAATGATGCTATTGTATAGATAAGCGGTGGGTATCATCTCAAACAACTCGACTGAACACAACTCCTGGTATTGGTAGAACACGCAAGGAAAGGTAGAGTCACTTGTCAAACTTAATGGCTTAATATCGTATCTAGCAGAGAATGGTGGCAATCTTGAGAGCTCGTCTCTGAATCAAGTCTCAATGCGCAGACCGATATGTAAGATGTGAGTGCTCCTGCCCAAAGGTGAAAACATTCCTCAATGTGAGGATAGCTTGTTCTTTTGTCTAAAGTAAGTTTTAAATCTTGCCACAAGGTCTAGTATTACAAGTTTGTGTTCACAAAACTTATTTGTTGTGCTCATCAAATAAGTTTTGTGAACACAAACTTGATCATAAGCTCCAAGTAACTTAGAACTGGACGTCACTTGAGATTTCGATCTTCGTATCATTTCATCCATCACATTGTGGCATGAAAGAAATCAAATGGATTTTATTATATTAAGAATGGCTAGCATATACCGGCCGTCGCTTGATCTTTTAACCTACGCAACGACGTTCCACGCCAGTTCACGAGGTTATCTGGGCTATTTTAGCTTGCAAAACCCTCTGCTGGATGTAGGCCTTCCTCAATGTTTTCCACCATATGCTTTCCGCATCCAGCCGCGTTCTTGAGGTCGTTGGTCTATCTAGAGAGGGAGCGTTGCACTCTTCGTCGCCCCATACGTAGCCTCCGCTCTAGGATCTCCTTTCTCCCCATCTGCTATCACTGACACGGCAGATGTAGCCGGCCCACTGGCACTTCAGCTTACTGACTCAGAGCTATGTCAACAACCTTGGTTCTCCGTCGAATTTCTTCGTTCCAGATTCGATCCCTTATAAAAACTCAAGCATAGCCTCCTCTATCGCTCGCTGTACGAATTTTAGTGTGTGAACCAACCCAATGGTCGCGTCCAAGTCTCTGCATGGTAAGCCATAGCGGGCAGGATACACTGATTAAGCATTGGGATATGTCTGCGGAGAACATGTGCCAAAAGTCTTTCAAAAGTATTTCGTGAAGTCAAAGTCCAGATTAATGACACAAGTCATTTGTGGCTCTGCTCCGCGTGTGAGCGAGGAAATAGTTGCACTTACGTCATTAGTTTTATCATTAATTATTTCCTCGATTATTAGTCAAAGATAATTCTATTCTGAGATACAGCTGAGATATTTAGTATTTAAGTGTAAGAGGCAATGTCACAAACAAATATATTAAGAGACCTTCTGCGAATAGCGATAGGTTACGTCGCCGTTTCAGTAATGATCGATATGTGGCATTGCGTAGAAAAATGAGGCGCAGATTAGCTCCGCGGCGCTAGCGAATGTAATATTTATTATTGTTTCGCTATATGTAGGCACGGAGCTTACAAACAAGTGCAAGGTCGCCCGCACTATGGCGCACTCTTTTCTAATACATACTGATCAACGGTCATAATACATTTGCAATCTGCGTTGAATGATAAGAGATGGAGTACAATTAAAAATATGTTATCTACAGGGGCTGCACCGGTGGCCTCCGACCGTTGGATCTTTTTATTCTCCTTTATCTTTATCGTTCACTCATTAAAAGCTCGATTAAAAGCGTGAAGACGTGTGGATATTGTAATTCGTGGAGCCGACGGGAGGAACCTGCAGTTCTCCTGGATATCTCTTTTGATTGAAAAATGACGTCTGTGCAGAGCGCGAATGAACGCGTGTGCGTACGGCGCACTCTCAGAGGTAGGGTGAGGTCGCTACTAGAGAGCGGCAGGGAGTGGCCACACTGTACGTAGTACTGTTACTTATACTGTAATCGCACCTTACAAGCTTCACTGGGCTTATATTAGTGCCAGTTGACAGCTAACGATGTCTTTTAAATAAATAAAAAATGGGCGTTTAGATAACTTGAGTGTCGCGCACTCGCGTACCATCCACGTTAGAGCTCTCACAGTTGTCAAAAAAGATGCACCACAAAATAAATTTTGCATTTTTTCAAAAAGTTTGGGTTTTTTTATCAACGCCGATATAATTATGATCTAGTACTTAGGGAATAACTTTAATTTTTTAATAATAAGGTATCTAATTTTTATAAAATTTATTAATATTCATGAATTAAAAATAATAATATTCATGAAATAAATTTTAAATAAAATTAAAATTTCACTTAGTAATTTAATATTTAATAAATTTATTACTATATGAATTTAAAATTAATTAATTAATTAATTGCGGAGGGATGTAATTTTTATAATTAGTATATGAGTGCATCTCCTAGGCATTTGCAAGTATGTGGTGAGCAGGTGAACGACAACTCGTAACCAGGTTATCGACAATCGGCGCAGGTTAACGACAAAAGGTTACTATATAAACTACAGTTACATGCAGGTTCAGAACAAGGGCATCCCTTAGTTAACGACAACGGCTGCAGGTTGGTAAATTGTCAAATAACAACTAATTTGTGAACCACGTGTTTTGGTAGAGTTTGTGGTTTGGCAACAACTTATTGTCATTCATCATTATCATCATCATTAGTATCTACCCACTGCTGGATATAGGCTTTCTCCGATGCTTTCCATCATAAGCGATCCTCTGCTTTCCGCTTCCAGCCAACTGATTGCCTATTTAGATGAGGGGAACCCAACGCTTCATCGCCCCATATGAGGCCTTCCCTCCAGGACTTTCCGTTCCCTATCTGATAACATCTGAGGATCTCACAAACATCTGCAGAAAAACGACTAAACGTACTTAGGTACAAACTGATCTAAAGGGCTGTTCTCAAAAAAGTGGCGCCGCAACCTGTCAATAGGTTTTTGTTTTTTTTTTTTTTTTATACTACGTCGGGTGGCAGACAAGCACACGGCCCGCCTGATGTGAAGCGGTTACCGTAGCCATATTAACGCTCGCAACATAAAATATCGCTCGCGCGCCGCCACCCCCGTTACCATCTCAGCATCTCTTTCCTTTCTGGTGACCTCACTCACTCGCAGGAACACAACAGCCCTCAAGGGAACCGTTATTTAGCTGCGGTATTCTGTGAGGTGGAGGTACATTCCCCAGTCGGGTAGCTTACAATTACGCTCCCTACCTCTCTTATTGCCAGAGCTTCGTTTGTCAGTCAGCAGGGTGCACCGCGTGCAGGTGAAGTTGACTTTGGTTCAAAGATGTTGATGAACCACTTACACCCTCTCTTGTAAGAACTTTTTTCTATTATGTATAATCCTGATATTGTATTTTTTTTAAACATTTGGTCTATAGTCAAAAAGTGTCTCTTTGCTGGTGTTGATAATTTAATTATCAGGAGTATACATAATAGAAAAAAGTTCTTACAAAAACCTATTGACAGGTTGCGGCGCCACTTTCTTGAGAACAGCCCTTTAGTACATTTGGGCAGAATATTATTTTTTACTTTTAAATTAGATATATTCAAACCGAGTCGGGCGTTACTCATTCTGCGGCTCGAGCTACGAATTTCTGTTAGTTTCATCGCGACCGAGAACAATAGACCAGAAAGTGACCTTTGTTCAGACATTTTTAGTTTATCTGTGGGTACGAATATGCGAAAGAATTATTGAAGAAGCAACCTGTGTAATAACTTCGATGGCCGGCAGTAGCACAGAAACAATTACACCTGTCTACTGGTATAGTACGGTCGGTAGTAGGACGGGAAAAACATTTTGTGCAAATAAATAATAGACTTGTATCCCATTTTTTTTTACGATTTGTTATCTAAAGACGTCACAATAATATAAATATAGGTGAAATAATTACTTCGATTGCATAAAAACTTCTCGAGCTATGATAACTTGAAGATCACAATTTTAGACTATCCCGAAAACGCTCCATACAAAAGGCCACCACGTTATGACGTCACACTGTGCTATTTTATATGCATTAAATCAGAAATTTGTACGACAGCTATGTTAAATATTGCGTTTATGTAGCCAGTGCCGTAACAAAAGTTATAGTATTTTTTATTGTTTCTACAGTGGTAATATTTATTTTTTATAATTTCATATCTTTAAAATGGACTTTCCCACCAAACTTTGACCGAACATAAAACACGTCGTACATAAGCTATTAAAATTTTAAGTTCGCAGATCGTTCTAGTTTTATGTATTTTACGTTACTGATAGAGAGTTTTTATAATTTTGTGACATGGGCAACAAGCCTATTATTGGTTGATTGATTGAAAAGAAGTTTCCATCTTCCATTCTGCCTCATCGAACTTGTTGAGGAAATTTTTATCAACTTCTCAAATTGTCATTTCGGTGTTGCACGAAGTACATAATCTGTTTTTTTTATAATTCGTCGCATGGCAGACCAGCATAAAGCCCACTTGATGGGAAACGGTTATCGAATCATATAAACGCTCGCAACATGAAATATTGTTCGCACATCGCCACCATGACTGCCAATGCAGCAACTACGACCTCCCTCACTCGCAGGAACACAACAACCCGCTAGGGAATTCTTTTGGCTGCGGTATTCTGTGAGGTGGAGATACTTCCCCAGTCGGGCAGCTTACAGATACGCTGTGTCCTATTCCTCTTTAGCTTGTCGGCTAAGTGCACCACATGCAAGTGAGGTTGGCTTTGGCTCTAAACCTATATACGAGCTCGATGGCGTAGCGGTCAATGACGCGGCTTCGACACCAACGCTCGTGGGTTCGATTCCCACATAGGACAAACATTTGTGTGCATGAACATGTCTGTTTGTGTTAGTCTGGGTGTTTTCTATGTATCATAAGTATGTATTTACAAAAAAAAATGTATTTACGTATGTTTATCAGTTGTCTAGTACCCATAACACAAGCTTCGCTTACTTTGGGGCTAGATGGCGCTGTGTAATTTGTCTGACAATATCTATCTATCTATCTATCTATTCCACCCCAAAATATTGCCCGTAATCTACGTAAGTAGCAATGACGTTCCTTGTTTTTACCATCGCAGTCTTAAGCGTACAGTTTGCTGGCCCACTTCAAAAACACGTGTGTCCTCGAGGCTCGCGCACCTTTCTATATTGACACTTAATTGGAACGACTATTGAACTATATACTTACACATCGTTTGATTATGATTACGACACGAAATGTACTCCGCGTGTAATTATTGATCTTTCCAAACGAGTGCGGTGAACGCCGCCCGCCTGCCTGCACAACAGTGCGTGTACCTACTGTTATTGCCTTGTTTCGTAAATTAATTTATTCGACGACCTTCGCTCCGAGCTGTATTGTTTTGATTTTAGATCAATGTTATAAAGGTCTTCCGCCTCTTACATCTGCAGTCAAGTTTGTTATGTATTTTTATAGACAAGTAAATTTGATATCCATATACGTCCCACTCCGCTCCACCACGCTGCTCAGCTGCGGGTTGGCGGAGGCCTGTGTTTTCAAGCCGCCTAAGGTCACTGACTTGGCTTAACGACTGTCATCTACTGACAACAACCTGGACCGATAGAACGTGCACTCTGAAGCACGGAGGCGCTCGAGACAAATAAACCCATCTATGGACAGGCTACGGTTTGTACCGTGGCAAACATGAGACAGAAAATTATTTTACATGGCGCTGTCATATCACATTGTGATACGTTACTGTGATAGATTCCAAGTATCAATCTAATCTAATTATAATGTAAAAAGGATAAGCCGTGTCGGAATGGTAACCTCGGTACGTTACCACCCCGACATAAGTTGGGTTAATTTAGATCAGTGATTTTCAAACTGGGGGTCGCGACCCCCAGGGCGGTCAGGGGGTCGTCAAGTTACATACAGGGGGTAACGGAGGAAAACGCAAATGTTTGTAGGTCGTACGCTACACTATGAAAACGTAAGCAGACCTGATTATTGTTCAATAATTCATTAGCTCAAATCTTTAAAAAAATCTTTTTCCAATGAAGAAGAAGAAATCTCTATAAAATTGACCGTTTGCTGTCAATTTTATAGAGAAATCTTCTTCTTACTAACTACTAACAATTTTAAAGGTTTCGTAACCAGCTGAATTGTTGAAGTTTGTTCATGGAGGGAGAGAGCAGCGAGGAGGGGGCCGCCAGAAATTTTTAACATGTAAAGGGGTCCCGTATTCAATGACATTGAAAAACAAAACACTGCGTTAGATTATGCTTATAATGAACAGTAAAAGCCGAGCGAGCGAGTCTCGCTGTTGGAGAGAGACGTGCAGCACCCACACCCTTTCTTAATAATTTACTAGGCGATAGATTTCAATAAATAAATAATCCAGGACAAATTATACACCGCCATCTAGTCATAAATTAAACGAAACTTGTACTACGGGTACTAAGTAACTTACTAGGTACAGTTAGTTATATTATGTGTGATATATATACAGTCATCTAGTACTTACTTGATTAAATTTTATTTCTTGTAATACACGGCATACAATATATAACACAATGCATTGCAAACACCTAGAGCAAGACAAACAGACATGTTCATGTACATATTAATGTTTGTCTTGTGCGGGGATCGAACCCGCGACCTTAAACTCAAAGTAGTCAAGAACAGAATAATAATTTATTTGCATAAAACATGGTTACAAGTTAAACTTATGACAATATACCTCATATTTTACCAAACTTTAATGGAGTGCAAATTTGTTTCCATAATTCAATATATATATATATAGCGATTTATGTATTTCAACTTTAATGCACACAATTTCATATACAAAATACCAAGTTAATGCTTTATTTGCCAGTTTATCTTTAGGATATTGGTGACAAATATTGGAAGAGGTGGAAACACACACTAAGGAGAGAGGATATATATATATATATATATATATATATATATAATACATATAACATTGTTTTATGTTTCAAATAATTAATAGATTTATTTTCAGACAACAGATCAGTGAAACAATTATATCCATTAAACAGTATACCTACGACATTTGATTTGTATATTACACATATTTATTGTGCAATCCAGTATTTTGGGTGCTAGTCTCGAATATTTTGTTTAAAGAAAGGTTATATACATTGTAATAAAGGTGACGTACGTTAGTAATTTCGGATTATCAAACAAGGTTTATTCCATAACCATAAGTTTCAATACATATGGCATTGAAAAAAATTCTAATTATTCGTTTAGCAAGCATAAATAATAATAATAAAATGTTTATTTTGAATAATAAAAATATAATTGAAGATAATTTGAATCCATATATTGTTAGTAACAAAGGTCTTAAAAACTAAAGTTAGTAGTTGTACAAATATCAAATATTTTTTTTGGTCCACTGCCAAATAATGTGACAGTCGACACATGAAGCAACTGTATTCAGGACACTGTAAGTGCTCTCTCTCGCTCTTTGCAATAATGAGGCTACACGTTTACGAATTATTGCATGAAAGCCATCAGTGTAGGCCTCTGCAAACATTTGTGAAGCACTACAATACCGTGACAATCCTAACAGTGCCCTGAAGCCGTTGTTATACTGTACACGTAGAGCGTTGTATGCCCTCTGCGTACAGCTGACCCACAGACCGCAGGTGTACAGCGACTGACAATATGATTTAAAAAGTGAAATTTTTACCTCTCTTGTACACCTCGCAAATCTGCGTGCCAACATGTTACATCGTACCGGCAACGCCCTACGCTCCCTTTCTAAGTCCAAGTCATCATTCAGTGACTCATTAAGCCAATGCCCCAAGTACTTAAATTGAGTGACTTGTTCCATTTCAGTACCTTCTATCTTTACTGGCACTGCCCTGTATGTTTTACTGCCTGCTTTAAACACAAGCAACTTACTTTTGCTCGCATTGTACCGGAGTCCATGTGTCTCTGGATATCTCTCACAGATGGAAAGCAGCTTACGGAGGGCACTAATCGAAGGGCACAGCAACACCATGTCATCTGCATAGCTGATATTGTTTATGAAAACTCCATGTACCGAACAACCGACCTGAGCATTGCTGAGCCCTTCGAGTAGTTTATTCATCTATAGGTTGAAAAGCGTGGGCGAGGTCAGACCCCCCTGCCTCACCCCGCACTCCAGCCCATACACGCTTGATTGTGAGCCTGCCCACGTATTCACAGTGAGCACGCAACATAATTGCTTTGGTTTTTATACCAATACCTAAACACCTCCATCAGTTCAAGAGACAGGTTTGTCTCACCAGAAAGTTTATTCCACAGTTTACCATATGACACTGTGTCAAAAGCCCTTGACAGATCTAAAAAGCATGCATACACCGGGGTGTTCCTAGCTCGAAGTTCCTAACAGTATAGTATTGGACGGTATGCTTGAGACTGAGAATTGCAGTTTCCGTTGATAGCTTAGGTCGGAAACCAAACTGTGTATCATGTAATTGAACATGTTTGCTTAAGTGTTTCCCAAGCACACCGTCCAATACCTTCGCTATAATGGTGGCTAGTGAAATGGGCCTATAGTTATCCATGTCAGACACATAGTCTGTTTTATTTTTCACTATAGGAATTACCAGTTTTCATCAGATCAAAAGGCAGATAACAGTGTCCGACACACAGTGAATAAAACATGTCAAGTGAGCACCTGCATGCTCCAAATGCTTGATGCTTAAGTGATCATGACCCGGTGTCCTGCCCCGCTTCATGTCTCTAATAACAAATACCACCTCCCCAGCTGTAAACAGCACATCTGATCCTGATGGCACTCCCATAGGCTGTTCTGTTTCAGTATTTACAGATGTTTTTATCTTAAAATTATTTTTGAATAATTGAGCAATTTGAAAAGGCTCACTAACGCCCCCCACACTCACAGGGAGGCCAGGCCTGGGATTCAACTTATTAGTCTCCTTCCGAAATAAAACGATGAATAGTTTTAAATGAAAAGCACGATCACGAACATAATGATAAGGCTTAAGTTCGTGATCGTGCTTTTTTCTATCGAGCAAAGTAAAGCTAGTCATGTAACGAACCGAGGAATAAAATAGATCAAGTGTTTAGTTATAACATAACGTTCTTTTTTTTAGTATATATGGTTTCCGAATAAACCTAGTTTAAAAATCCGAAATTACGAACCCACGTCGACTTACATTTTAAGACAAAATACATTTTAAGTCTAAAAAATTCCAAATCTTTTCACTTGTACTTAAAAGTTATGAGATGTAATGTAGAGCCATCTTTATTATTATTGTAAACACTTGTTTATATTTACTTGTACAGGGTGACCCGTGCGTAGGTGATTGAACGACTACGGTATTTACAAACTTATTGCAAAGTTAACAAAATTTTGAAATAAAGGGTGAGGGAGGGGTCTATCACTTACCAAACTCTCTAAAAGCCTTCCAAGTAGGTAAATTTGAAATTGAATTAAATAAGCTACTTATTAATAAGGCATATTACAACATCAAGGAATACTTCAATGACAAATTTATTAATTGATTTTTAATTTTTCATTATGGCATTATTATTTAATACTTGACATTACCTATTATTTTCATTATTAATAGTAATATAATTAAATTATGACAATTGCTATACTAATAAAAATTTGTCATTCTAATCTTTTATGTACTGTATAGACCTGTGATTGTACTTCTTTTCTCTGATGTACCTGTGATTGTACTTCTTTTCTCTATATCAGCGGTTTCGAATGTGGGCTCCGTGTAAAAGTTACCAAGGTAAAAATGTGTTTAGTTAGTGTTCCGTTACCGTTAGCTTATCAGTTTTGGAGCCCATACCGCACATAATATTCTTACCACTGTGAACGCAGTATTGGTAGTAATCAGCGATAACCATCAAATTAATATAAACTCATTGATAATTTTCTAGCTTGATAAATCAGATATATAAAATATATCGTTGATATAAAATAAATTAATTGATCGCTAAGTACCTATAAGTGCCTATTATAAAAAGTTAGATCCTCATCGATAGAATAAACTATTAATTTTTTTTTTTTTTTGCAATCCTCGGAATAAATTTAGTCTATTATTATTTGACAGTGGTAGGTATTCTGTGAGTGTGAATTATTTCAATAGTTGAACTCAGTAAGGTGGCATGCGCTACCTCTTTTACGCCAGAACCTCGTTGGCTAGTTTTTGAACATTTATATGGAATAAAATCACTTGCACCACTTAATTAACTTTATTTTTACCCGCGATGGAACGGGGACGGTGTTTGCGTTTGGGGTGCTAGGATGTTTGTGCAAATCAATGTTTCCAATTATCTCCAAAACTACGAGTCCGATTTTGATGCGGTTTTCAGTGATGGGTTCGGATTTGATTGGTGCATGGTCTTAGATAGGTGTTACGTTATTATATATATTATAATTTAAATCATTTGACATACATTATTAACATTTGCAAACAACTTAACGTGAATATTGACTACGCTGAGTATAAGACTCAGTTTTTGACATTTAAGAATGTAAAAGTTAAGTTAAATGAACTATCATTGAAATATAATTGTAAGGAAAATCGAGTTAGCAACTGTATTGTCACTGAAATTCCCGCGAAAATAGGTACGATTCCATATTATTTTAAAAAACCAACCACTTCAACTAATGAATATAACACAAACTATCGTACAGAGAAAGACAGACACCCGGAAAGTGTTGTTACTGGGACTTCTGTAAAAAAAGGTACAATTCCCTATTACTTTCGGATAAAAGACAAGCACCAAAAATCAATTTCAGACAAACGTACTTCCCCTTCACAATCGAATCCTCGACAGGTATTAACTACACCTACAAAGAACTGTGAAACGTCTAGTAAACATTTTTTTCGTCCCAAATAGAGTTGACAGTTTTACAATATTTCATCAAAATATACATGGCTTATTGTCAAAAAAAGAGTTAATTGAAATCACATTGACTGACATGAGGAAAGAAATGTGCCCTGACGTACTTTGTTTCACTGAAACGTTTGTAAAAGCTAGAAATGAAAGAAATATTGATATTAATAATTATGAGCTCTCTTCATATTTTTCCAGAGTAAACAAGCGAGGTGGATCATGTATTATGGTTAAAAAAGGATTATCACACAATAAAATCTCTTGTTTTGATGATATCTCAATGTGTTATCATTTTGAATGTTGTGCCACAAATCTGACTGCGAATAATACTATAGTAATTTGTATTTACAGAATACCGAGTAAAGAAAAAAGACATATTGAATATTTTTTTAGTAATTTGGAATTAATGTTATATAAATATTTCTGCAAATATCCTAACAAGAAAATTATAATAACGGGTGACTTAAACATTAATACTCTTGAATCAAACCAAGTAACTAAAAGGCTGGCAGATATCTTTCTAAAATATAACCTAAAGTCACATATATCTGAACCAACTAGAGGAAAGACATGTATTGACCTGATAATCAGTAATATTGAATTAGCTAGTGGATCGATCCTACCACTATGGTTATCAGACCATAATACAGCACAAATTCTTAAATATAAAGTAACGAAAAAAAATATTGTGCCAAAAACTATCTTCATTTTCAAAAGGTGTTACTCCAAAGAAAATATTGCTAAATTTAAGAATTATCTACGAAGTATGAGTTTTTCAGAAGTGTACGAAAAGGAAGATTTAAATTCAGCATTTGATGAGTTCTATGACACATTCTGTCTCCTCTATACACTTTGCTTCCCCATTATTAAAGTAAAACATACATTGTCTACCAAATTAAAGTGGATATCCAAAGGATTAATAAAAAGTTGTAAAACAAAAAGACATTTAAGATCTAAATACTATTCAACTAAGAGTGACTATGATAGAAATAAATATCTGACATATACAAAACTGCTGACAAAATGTACAACACGTGCGAAAAAAAATATGAATAAAAAATATGTTATTGGCAATAAAAATAAATGTAAAGCGACATGGAATGTGATTAAAAGTGAAAACGGCAATCTTTCGTATACTAGAGATATTAATAATATAATTCATAATCATGAAGTTATTACTGATCCATCAGAAATAGCATCTACATTTAACGACTACTTTATCTCGTCAACCAATAGATCAAATCAGCAACTGGGAAATACGAACAGTAAAGTAAAAATAGCAAATTCAATTTTTCTTACACCAGTGCATAAATCACATATTGAAAACATTATAATGTCGCTGAACAATACAAAGTCAGAAGGTTATGATTCAATATGTACTGAAATTATTAAAGCCTGTAAGGATGAAATATCTCCTATACTTACTTATTTAGTTAACCTATCATTGCAAACAGGTACATTTCCAAAAAAACTAAAATTTTTAATAGTAAAACCAGTGCATAAGAAAGGGGACAAACGTGACATAAAAAATTATAGACCTATTACATTAACACCCATATTCTCAAAAATTTTTGAAAAGGTTATACAGAGCAAATTACAAGAATTTTTTGATCAATTTAATGTAATCAAAAAAGATCAATATGGCTTTCAAAAGAATAAGTCCACAACCCATGCAGCCTTTCAGTTAGTTAACGAGGTACTTCAAAGTGTTAATAAAAATAATTATACCACGGGACTATTCCTCGATATGACAAAGGCCTTCGATTTTGTTTCGCATGATCAACTGTTGGCTAAACTTGAACACAATGGCATTAGAGGTCCTGCACTAAATTGGTTAAAAACCTATTTAATGGATAGACACCAGTGTGTTGAAATAACACAACTTGACTCTGATTCTGTAACACAAGTACATAGATCTAATCCAAGAAATAACCGATTTGGCGTCCCTCAAGGCAGCGTGCTTGGTCCCTTATTGTTTTTATTGTACATTAATGACCTAACCGATGTTACCAATCACAGGACAATTTTATTCGCCGACGACATCTCTGTTATAGTTACAACTAGCAAAAACAAGACTCTATCGCAACATTATACTGACATAAAAAATACACTGACATCTATTATTAAATGGCTAAATACTAATAATCTCGAATTAAATTTACATAAGACAAATCTAATTAATTTCAATAACTTTAAGAATCAAACTGTAAATATTGATTATGAAGGACAAACATTGACGAGCACTAGCAGTGTAACATTCTTAGGATTAGTATTAGATCCAAGATTTGATTGGAAGGATCATGTGGATAAGGTATGTAATAAGCTAAATAGGTTTTCTTATGCACTAATGAAATTAACTAGAGTGTCTAGCAGAAACACGGCCATTACAGCCTATTATGCATACGTTGAATCTGTGCTTAGGTATGGCCTTCTAATCTGGGGAAACAGTACGGATAAACATAAAGCATTTATTGCCCAAAAACGGTGCATAAGAGCAATTTGCAACATAGCGCCAGATATATCTTGTCGTAAATACTTCAAGGAATTAAAAATCTTACCGCTACCTTGTCTCTATATACTCGAAATAAGTACATATGTAAAACAAAATTACCAAAACTTTCAGGAAGCAAAAGATATATACCCACGTAATACCAGAAATCCCAATAGGCTGGTCCTTGATACCGTCCCTCGTACTAAACGACTTCAAGATAATTCGTATGCAATGTGCATTAAGGTTTATAATCGGATACCTGATCCTATAAAGCAGCTCCCAGTACGCAAATTTGGAAAAGCACTACGAAATTGGCTGCACGAGAAAATGTTTTATTCGATAGGGGAATTACTTGAAGCATGACAATACTGTTATTGATTTGATTGACATTTAATGTAATGATAGTATAATGACATTTAAAAATTGATATGTAATAATAATGTCCATTTCGTTACGACCCTTATAAAATTGTAATTGTTAAAATTATTATTTCCATTTAAATTGACATAATTTGACATATTGTTAATCTAATATATTATTAGTGTATATTTGCATGCCTAAATATTTCTGGCAAATGTGACGGATCAAAGTTCTAATGTTATTTGTACACCTGCATACCCACATTTAAGCAAATAAAGGATTCTATTCTATTCTATTCTATTCTACGGTGACAACTCACCAGGGGGCGCTGCAGTAAACATTTGTTTGTGCAACCAATGTTGCCATTTATCTCATAAACTACTAGTCCGATTTTGATGCGGATTTCAGTGATGGGTTCGGGTTTGATTGGAGCATATTCTTAGATAGGTGTTACAGTGACAACTCACCAGAGGGCGCTGCAGTAAACATTTGTTTGTGCAAAACCAAAACTACTAGTCTGATTATGATGCGGTTTTCAATTGTAATACCTATGCTTGGTCTCTAAAAAGTTTGAAATAAAAACAAAATTTTAAATTTATAAAAAACCCACGACGGTTAAAACGTAGTTGAAAAAGGATAAAATTATTTTGAAACCCCCGACTTAAAGAATTTATGCTATGATAAAAAAACCCAAGAAAATCCGTCGGGGCTGCTTTCAACATAAATATAAATAAGAATACACTTACTTACTATAAAACTGCCAAACTAGTTCATTTAATGGCAGCCCCAACGGATTTTTTTGGGGTTTTTTTTATTAAGTTCATAGCATAAATTCTTTAAGTCGGGCGTTTCAAAATTATTTTATCCTTTTTCAACTACGTTTTAACCGTCGTGGGTTTTTTCAAAATTTTTAATTTTGTTTTTATTACCGCCATTAACCTAACCATCCATAACCGTCTACATAAGTCTGTTTAATGAATGATCCTTCATACTTCGATGCAACATACTATGATAAACCACATTAATTATTATCTCTTAAATGTAAGTTTATGTACACGTTGGTGAGTGTATGTCCTTACTTTCACATCATAACAACTGCGGCATGCCGAGTTGTAACGAGGATTTTTATATGATGTCAGTCAACACCTCTGTCGAGTTTATTTTATGGCATTCCAATGACAAACAATCATAGTTTTGGATATGTCTGTGAGTACGTTTGATATTATGATGTCAGTCAGCGTCAGTCACCTTCTTTGCGAGGATTACTTCTGCCATTTGACAAATACAAAGATATGCTTGTACCTACGTTCTGCCTCATGGGAAGCTATGACTATACTTGTTCTTGAAATGAGCATTCATGGGTGCTATGCCGATTAATATCGCGATACTCTTGATGTCCTTAGGTAATCTAAATACCTAAGGATTTGCAACACCGTAGCTAGACATATGCAACAGACAAGCTACGTAGGTACTAGGAGTGCATATCCCGGTAGAGGTAACTTGCTGAACAGTTTTTATTCTTTAAATTACACCCACGCTTCGCGCCTTCCATGAGCGCGAAGGGTCGCTTGCAGCAAAAAGAATTTCGGCTGCAGTCTTACGAAAGATAGATGACATCGTACGAAAACATGAGACATGTTCTTTAGCGACAAATGTGGTCACGAGATTTGCACTTAGCCTTACCTACGTCATGTATTTTTTATAGTAAATTACACATTTTGACAACCAATCTCGTGACGTAGCCTTGGCAATATACCGGACAACATGGCTATTGGCTAGTATTTTTCTACCATGATAGAGGGTAGAGACTGCCAGGCCGTCGCGGCGTTATATGTAGATTATTCAGAATCCAGTTGCAAACACTACCCTGTGTCAAGGAATCTTACATGGAATGGTTCCCATGAGTACCTATGTTTTGTATAGACCGTAACTGTATTGAGGAGGTAGATACACTTCAACTACTAATGCTATACTTTGAACAACTCTATACTACTCGCTGTGCCATTTCAAGACTAAAAATATTTCATTAAATTTATTTCGATGCAAGATTTTTGCGCGTCATGAAACTCACGCACACATTTATTATAAACGCCTACGATTTCTTATATTTATAGGAACTGGCGTCGACAGTGGAGTGGAGCGGCGCGAGGAGCGGCCACGGGACATGCACACATGGGGCTAGTTTTTTAACAAAATTCTGTAACGGCTCGGCGACCCCGTGGTGTTGCTCATTTATAGGTGGTGGTGACAACTTTCGATCGAGTGATCCATAATAATATAATTTATTATATGAGAGCAGGGCAAGCAAGCATGTTATATAAGCATAAAAGTAAATCTTCAACAATGAGTTGGTATATTGAAGTTCAACCATCGAGAACAATAACTTCCAAAGTGACTTATATGGATCCCCCATTCTATAAAATTCATATGCACGCTTATATTGGTAGAACAGGGGGTCTACAAAAAATGTGAGCAAACATAAAAGTTTAAAGACCACAGATCCTCTAGAAGTAGTATCACTAGAAGTAGAAAAGCTGTATATGTATGCCTGTTTTCTTCGGATTTATTTTATGTACTACGTCGGGTGACAGACAAGCATATGGCCCGCCTGATGTGAAGCGGGTACCATAGCTATATTAACGATCACAGCATGAAATATCGCTCGCGCGTGGCCATCTTCGCTGCCAAACCAGCTACTTTTTGGTGACCTCACTCACCAGTGCAGGTGAGGTTGGCTTTGACTCTAAAGGTTGCAGTGAACTTAAAGCTCAGAATAAGCTTCAAGCATGTTTAAAGTTCTCGATATGATAACTTAATTTTTACAATGATTGGAAGAGATATCTTGCAGAGGTTGGATAGACTGAGTTAAGCCACATTAATTTATATATTTCTGTCGAAATTCTACCTACTATGTATTTATTGATGTGTAATAACGAATTAAGTACCTGTTTACTAAAATTTAGTTTACTAAAATAAAGCAATTACGATTACGAGACCTTTGGTGGTGGCGGTGTCACCCCGAGCGGCGGCCGGCGCCGGAGCCGGCCGGTAGCGGCCGGTTATCAGCGGGGTGCTGGGCTCCGAGCTCGAGCTCGAGCTCCGCGGCCTGAGCGCGGCGCCGGCACAGTCCGCGGACGCCGGCCGAGCTCGCCGCACGCGCCACTCTCACCATGCCTACCGACGGTCAGTACTCACGAGCGGCCCCGCCGCCGCCTCCGCCTCCGCTGCCGCCCTTATTACCTACCTTATAACTGCGCTTCCGACATGGGGCGATTTTAAAAATAGTTTTGAAAAAGTGATAATTTTTCCCGCCCGAATTAGCCAGGCGGCGTCGCGCCGGTTTCCCGCGCCGGCGAATATTTATTTACTTACGGTCGACACCGGCGTATATTCGTTTTACCAAAATAAATATTCAATTCCTTGACCGTGTGACCTGATGGGTGTGCGTTCTGACGAATATTACGCGCCGTCGGCGCCGCTCCCGCACTTCGAAAATAATATAATAATTCATACTGCGGATACAAACAATGACATTATGTAAGCTTGTTTTTAATATCGTGTATTTTAAAATAGATACGTCATTCGTTTTGCGTGTACCGCGGCGACATGTGGCCGCCACACTCGAAATGCTCGCCGAGTTTCCTGCACGACGCGACGCCGGCGTCCGACACCTACCGTTGTAGTCGCCGGCTATATCCAACATCAAAAAAATATCTGAGTTATTGTGATATGGATATTTGCCAAAAAGCACGATAAATCATTCTTTAAACAAACAATATGAAAAGTTCATAGAAGTTTAACTCTAGTATCTACTGTAGTGAATCAAAACCCGAGTAAAATGCATGGTCCAAGGCAACGAGCGGACGCATTATCCGCACGTGCACCTGCGCCCGGCTGCAGGCGGCTCATAGAGTCGAGTAGGGCACTTTCGCGCGGACACAAATCAACTAAACGGTTTTCCCAAATATCCGGGCGTCGTACAATAATCTTATCATTATAGCTTTACTTAATCTATAATTCACAACACTTCATCGCCGCACATCGAATTGACTGATCATCGGAAAAAATAATATTATTGTGAATAATAAGTAGTAGTCGCCTCGGTTTTTCAAGTAATAAGTTTGCGGACGTAAAAATACTTGTGAAACAACACTGGCGATCAACACCGGCGCTCCTGTGCCGTGACAATAGACTGAACCTGGACACGTGGTTATTAAAAAGAAATGTAATTTAGTGTTTGTACAATTAGACAGAAGCACTTGATTCTAAGTCAAACCGGTCGCCACGTCGTCCGACCACGTAAGTAGATAGGAGTCTCGTAACAAAACAAGTTGGATATTTTTAAAAATTATCTCGTCTGATTCAATCGAAAGGTTAATTGAAAAAATCTTACATTCTCCTCATAGTCGTAGCGAGCTTCTGAAATTCTTACGTTTTCACAAATAGCAGTTTGCTCTATTAAGGACGGAAAAGGTTTCGTCCGCAACCGGTTACGACGCTGCAGCTTCATACACGGCTGAAAGATTTCTTGGAATTGTTTTTCTTTGTTCCTTCAACAATCTTACGGTTAGTGAGTGGGGATGTACCTACACTGCCTACAGTTGTTACTCTTAACTTCATAGTAACATAACTCATCAGTTATATATTCCGCTAGCATGGTTTTCATTCCTCGCTAACATAATTCGTAGCGATCGCTTCTCCTCTCTGCTGGAACTGCCGCCCACCGCTTAAGGCAGCGGTCGTCGCTGATTGCAACAACTGATTTATCGCTCTCGTGCGTCGGTCTCACAACAATACACTAAGAAATACTTTTACACCCACAGATATTCAAATGTGGCGCACGAGAACTGTACATAATTAGTAAACATTATTATTTCCTCCGATACGCAAATGCATATATTATTATTTATTACTACATGCCGACAAATTTAATTAGATGCGAGTAACTGGTTTGGTGACCTTTAGATAACAGCCGATACGTTCACGTCCGTGCAAAGAGCACTTACTCCACTTTGGGAAATAACAAGCGGAGCCACCGTCGATCTCCGATTCATTTTCGAAGATCGCGAGATGATGCGGAGGCGTTGTTATTGTTTGTTGTTCACTCGATCGGATCTACTGGTGACGTACACCGTCGCAGAGTCGGTGGTCCTACGGACCGGAGGACATCGGCTAGTCGGCTGTCAGTCGGATGATATTTTTCATACTACGTACGATGACAATATTACAACTTTACAATTTAAACTGTGCAATTGTCTTGTAGCCCATAGGCGCTTCCAATTTAAGAAGTATCGCGCTAGTGTTTCCTCTTATGTTATCAATTTTCTTGAAAGTTCATGTGTTCCCGCGAGTGCGTGAGGTCACCAGAAAGGAGTTATTGCGTTGTTTGCGGGGTTGGTGGCGCACAAGCAATATTAAATAATGCGGCTGCGGTAACCGCTTTACATTGGGCGGGCTTGTTTCCGCCTAACGTAGTATAAAATACAGGAATTCCACTGAAGCATAATTTTGTTTGTGATGACATAGAAGTTTGATTTTTTTTCTAAACTCCAAGTGTCGACTTGAGAGTTTGGTAAGTAAGCAGTACTCACTCGTAGGAATACAACACCCGTCCGGGAATGGAGGTTGCGTTTTTCTGAACGGATTGATTCTGAATTCTCTTTTGACAGAGCTTCATTTACAAGTTAGGATGGTGTACCACTTGCATGTGAGGTTGGCTGTGGCTCTAATGAATATTCACTACATTATTCACTTAGCGCTATGAATTCACTCAGCATCATATGATGTTTCATAATAATCATCACAAATTATAACACTAACGACGTAAGTAGCTTCAATTAAATAAATTTTGAGATTTGTAACAACAAATCTGTAACAACAAAATTTATTTAATTGAAGCTACTTACGTCGTTAGTGTTATAATTTGTGTGCACGCCTTCGCTCGCAGGCAGGTGGGAACGTGAAAATTAATCTGTTTACAAAATATGTTTATTGTGAAAATGAACTTGACGTAATAAATAAATAAAATATACATTAAAAAAAACTTTAGACCACACGACTGAAGTAAAACTTCCTTATCTCTACTAACTTATATCTCCTTCTCAGCTTCCGTTCGCCGTTTCCGTAACGCTCTCGTCACGCATTCACCAGCCCAAGTCGACCGTGCGTAAAGATGTTTTACTTCAAAAATTACGACGAATTAGAAATCAGCCATATCAGCGAGACCGGGGAATAAAATTAAAACCGAAGTCGGGTCCGGACGTAGGACGTACAGCGTATTTGTAAGCTGCCCGACTGGGGAAGTAGCTCTACCTCACAGAATACAGCCAAATAAACATTCCCTTGAGGGCTGTTGAGTTCCTACGAGTGAGTGATATCACCAGAAAGGAAGGAGTTGCTGCGTTGGCAGCGAGGGTTGTGGCGCTGAGCGATATTTCATGTTGCGAGCGTTAACATGTTACAGTAACCACTTCACATCAGGTTGGCCGTATGCTTGTCTGCCAGCCGATTAAAAAACAAAAATTGTTGCACAAATTACTTGCGATCTTAGTCTCGATCGATCGATAAGTAGTATCTTAGTGTGGACAGTGGTACTAACCAGCTCAGGGACGTAACCTGGTACCTACTCCATGGTACCCATTTTAACTCTATCCATCAAAATATAATCCTAAAACCAATGCATCTCACATTGGTTTTAAGTTTTTAAAATTGTTGATAAGATTTAATCATATAGTAGAAAATATCGTCAATAATTGTCTAAGTTGATAGTTTAGTCAATAATACGACCGCGCCCATTCGCGTCTCCACGCCAACAGATGGCCTGACTCAACATTAGATGTTTCCCATGAAAAAAACTGTTGAAGTTGGTTCTAGGTAGAGACGATTATCTTGTTCATTAGCCACTATCTACCAATTACTTGGTGTAGGCCTCCTTTAAACCCCTCCAATTATCCCTGTTTTGGGCAGTTAAGATCCAGTTGTTGCCCGCTATCGCTTTTATGTCGTCCTTCCATCTCTTTGCGGTCTCCCCCTCGGTCTTACGTGCTCGTACGGTCTCCATGTAAGGACTTTCTTGCACCAGGAATCTTCCTTTCTCGCTATATTTTAGCGATTATACTTATGAAGATAATATAATCATTCGCACAAAAAAATATCACAGTTTTGGCCAGTTCCCTCGCGGCACACAGCCGATGTGTATGACATACAATATTATGTTCAGCGAGGTGGAGGATGAGTTACCCTTTTACAGATGATTGAGATTGAGATGTTACAGATGAGTTACTCGACGTCGCTGAACACCGCGTTGCTCGGCTGCGGGTTGCGGAGACCTGTGTTTTCAATCAGCCTAAAGGCCACTGACTCGGCCTATGGACTATTATCTACCGGCAACAGCCGAGGCATGGCGTAATATACCCTACGAAGCACGCAGGAGCTCGAGATAAATAAACGTATCCATGGACAGGCTGCGGTCGACGTTGCTTAACTTACGTGTTCGATTAGACTAACACGCGCAACGACGACATCGACCATTATATATTATTATATTATATAGAATATTACAACATTATTAACACTAATTGGATAATTGATAAAACTTAGAAAACTGCAGAATGTAGAGTTTTATCAAAATAAAAATTATGAGTTATTAAAAAGCCATATAATAAACAAACGTGGAACATAGGTTTTGATCACAAACTGTTTCACTCGCTCGCTCGAGTGGCGCTAGCGTCGCAGCAGGCCGGCCTTAATGTGTGGAGGACTACGACATTATATATAACTAGCTTTTGCCCGCGGCTTCGCTCGCGTGAAATTCGGGGCAAACATGTGTTTACTCATTTATCTATAGACGTACTCGAGTAAAGTTTAGGATAAAATAGTCCAATCTAAAAGTTTAGGATAAAATATCGTTTCTCCATACAAACTTTGGACCTCCGTTTCACCGTCTTAAGGGTAAAATTTGAAAAATCCTTTGAAGTAATTTCGTGTCCACCAGATACATACATGAGGAACCTACGTGCCAAATTTGGAATCTGTAGACCCAACGGTTTGGGCTATGCGGTGATATATCAGTCAGTCAGTCAGGCATGACTTTGAATTTTATATAATTATATAGATTATAGAGGAGCTACAAGCGAAAATCAAGGCATAAAAAGTGGCTAGAAACCGCTAACCCAATACCAACGCATTTATGCTATACTATACGCAAAGAGGGGAGGAGGTAAATTGCATTCCTGTGTATTTACACATTTGTGTATTTACACACAAATTTTCAATAATTGTAATAATTAGGGCTAACGTCTTGCTGCGAAGATAAATGGTGCGGGACTGAGTGGATGCCGAGCAATTACCTTGCTTTCTTCTTGCCTGCCACAATGGGGGCAGGCAGCAGCCAGAACACATCTATAGTTAAAAACGTCTTATGTAGAGCCCGTACGTTGCCTCATTGAAGTGTTCGCCGACACTAGCGCCGCCGTCGAAGCATCATATTTAAACGGACGAACTGTTTATCACAAAGGCAATAAACTATTTTTCCGCCACTTGGCCAACATTCAAAATGTTTCATAATATATTTAATTTTGTGAATCGGTTCAAAACGGCTACTTTTATCAGATACCCGAAATATAACAAACGCGACACGTTGTAAACGTCGCCTCATTGATGAAAATATAGTTTATTGTCTGTGGCAAGTACTTAGTATAAGTATATACGAAGAAGAAGGTCAAACTGGCATCGAAGAAGCTCGGTGTGCTCAACAGAGCGAAGCAGTACTTCAACTCGCGGCAAAGGCTTCAGCTTTACAAAGCTCAAGTACGGCCGCATATGGAGTACTGTTGTCATCTATGGGCGGGAGCGCCTGGGTACCAGCTTGCACCTTGTGACTCAATCCAAAGACGCGCTGTGAGGATTGTTAACGAATCCAAATTGACGGACGGTTTAGAACTTTTGAGTCTGAGAAGAGATTTTGCTTCCCTTTGCGTGTTCTACCGATTGTACAATGGGGTGTGTTCAGAGGAGTTGTTTGACATGATGCCCACGGCCTCTTTCTACAGTCGCACCGCTCGCCATCGACAGGGAATTCATCCTCACACATTGGAAGTGGTCACGTACTGTGCGATTCCAGCGGAATTTTCTTCCACGTACTACTAAGCTGAGGAATGAACTGCCTGTTGAGGTTTTCCCAGGAGACTACAGCATGGGGTTCTTCAAAAAAGGCGTAAAGAGGTTTTTACAGGGTCGGCAATGCGCACGTGATGCCTCTGGTTTACAGGCGTCCATAGGCTACGGTAACTGCTTTCCATCAGGCGGACCGTATGCTTGTTTGTAACTTAGTATAATTGTAACTTAGGGAAGAACAAGGGTAGGAATCAAATTGTATTATCTACAAAAATTCATGCTCCTCGCTGGTTGATCAGGTACGTAGAGGCGAGAACGCAATCCGGCCGATAGGTAGTGACTCTGCGGAGACAGTCAGCGAGTCTGCGTCACGGCACAGCATTCGTATACTACCTTTGCACTCATGCAAAATGCAAAAAGCCATTCTTTTTGTTAAATTGTGTTCGCGCTTAACATAAGTTACCGGATCAGCCCCCATTTGTCAAAATCGAACATTTTAGTATGAGAATTGACAAATGTCACGTGATCTATCTAACGTTCGTTACGCTACGAATTACACTTGGCTAGGGGGGCAGGTGGACTTCTAAATCCGCCGAATTACTAAATCTGGTTTTCTGGATTGTAATCCTTAGCTAGGAGGGTGCCTGCGTCGTATCGACAGTTCGCGTTCAGTTATATATTTAGTAAATTAATATAACATAATTTGTTATATACTGAATTTATCGACGGCTGTTTGCGATTGTAGAGCGACGGTCGTAGTAGCGTGCAGTGTGACTTCTTCCAGAGTCGCGCGTGTTGTCGTGGACGCGGCGCTGGTGGCGCGCGCTGGTGGCCGAAGTGCTGGCCACGGCGCTGCTGGTGGCGCTCGGCATCGCGTCGCTGCTGCCGCTGGGCGGCAAGGCGCCGCCGCTCACGCACCCCGCGCTGGGCTTCGGGCTCGTGATCGTGCTGCTGGTGGAGGCGTTCGGGCCCGTGTCGGGCGCGCACATGAACCCGTCGGTGACGCTGGCGGCGGCGGCCACGGGCCGGCTGCCGCCCGGCGCCGCCGCGGCCTACGTGCTGGCGCAGGCTGTGGGCGCGCTGGCCGGCTACGGCGCGCTGTGGGCGCTGGCGCCGGCGGACGCGCTGCGCGGCGCGCCCGGCGTCACGCACCCGTCGCACGGGCTGACGGCGCCGCAGGCGGCCGGCGTGGAGGCGGCCATGGTGGCGGCGCTGGTGCTGCTGGTGGCCGAGCTGTGGCGCGCGCACGAGCTGCGCGGGCCCGACGCCACCGCCTCGCTCAAGCTGGGGCTGGCCATCGGCGGCCTCGTCTACGCCGGGGTACGGACGCTACGGACCGCTCGTTCCGTTTCATTTTGCCGCTCGCCGGCCTCGCTATATTGCGTAGAGTTTTCGATGTCGAGTATAAAAGTCGCTTTTCCGCATAAGTAATGCTATTTATTTAAAAGGGACAAAAGTTGTTCCACGTGCGGCGTCCGCCACGTATCGAGCGTAGCACGTGAGCGCCTGCCGGGCGGCGGCCGGCCTGAGCTTCCTTTATCGACGTCCGCTCGTGTGTCCGCAGGGCGAGATGTCGGGCGCCAGCCTGAACCCGGCCCGCAGCTTCGGGCCCGCGGTCATACACAACGACTGGAAGGACCACTGGGTGAGTGCACGAGCTAAATAAAAGTTTGTAAAAAATAAATGCCTACGTCCTGCTAATTTTCATCGTCGTCGTAATGTTTATTTAATCAGAGACGTCAAGTTCAATTTGTCAGTTATTATTTCAGAGCAGAGATTACAGAAACACGTTACATAACGTAAACAAAATTCGACCTATTTAAGAATGTCAATCCGAAATTAGACCGTGTCATCTCGTCGACCGTAGTGTGTGCAATTCACGATAAAAATAATGTAATAGCGAGAACAATGGGATTCAAGTAGCCACTTGAATCCCCTGCACGTGGTGCATCCCGCCGATTAGCAAACGTGAAAGACAGTATTTGAGAGGGGTTTTGTCATCATTAAGTATTGGCCAGTGCTTCCAGAAGTGTTGTCGAAGCTCTGTACCCTGGGTATATCTTCACAGGCAAGTCAAAAATTCACAAAAAAGTGGGAAAATTTAATAAATCCTAACAGCGTCTAACAATGGTTTTTCAAAACTGAAATTTCAATAAGGATATATCCTTATTACTTATTTGATGTGACAAAACAATAGGTTTCATAGAGGTCCTATAGGTTTACCTATAGGTTTCACATTGTCACAGTTTCATACATATCAAGCTGTTACCCGCGGCTTCGCCCGCATGGTAATTATTTTTATTCAACTTTTGTCCGTGTGAATAAGATGTTTTTTTTTCGGGATAAAAAGTAGGCCATGTCAGATAATGTCACTCTCCAGAGTCCATACCTTTAAAAGTCCGTTGTAAAATATTGCTCAACTTTTTCCTTTCGTTTTCCAGAAAGTGTTATGTATATACGGTATTTGAGTATATAGGTATTATATAAATTAATAGTTTAAAAAACACTAGAAAAACATGCTTTTATAAAGGCACCTGATCGTGTGCAAAGTCCATTACGTGGCCTTTCTCACAAGTGCAAACACGACTATGATAAGATATTCCATCATGGAATGCCAGGGCCTATCTTCCGGCTTCATCGTCAGACCTTGAAACCTAATCGTGGTCAAAGTTCATTACAAGACTTTTCTAAGAAATCCAAAAACCATCATGAAGTTCCAGTTCATATCTTTCGGCTCTATCATCAGATCAGTTCGATAGTACCATATTATTGTATTGTCATCGGAACTACATACAGCTGCCAATTGTCATTACGCTACGATCCTTGGAAGATGGTTAAATTAGTTACCTTAGATTCCATTACATAGTTAACCTCCTAAGGCCCAAGCAAAATTGCCGACGTTACAGGTTATCACCCAATGTTCCTCTATAAGAACATATTGTGTCACTGTGGTTACCGCCCAGACGAATAAACTAAAATCTAACAAAGTTGGAGTGTTTATATTGGAAGGTGACTTTTTTCTAGTATTGGTGCCACGGCTAAGAATGAATTTAGATGGTCAAATGGTCAAAATATTTTGTTCGTGTCTGAGGACATTGGGTCTTTACGTCATAAATTGGTATTTAGTTTATGTTCTCTGTGGGTAACATCGGGTCATTAAGCATTAAAAAATAGTTTGTATTTTCCAAATTATTTTATTTTGTACTTATACTTAATCAATAACCAGTCATTATAAAATGCGATTAAACACCTAACATCCCTTTTAATCTCATTTTATAACGACTGATTAAGCATAAGTACAAAATAATGAGTGAATTTTTTATAATGTCCCTGTCTACATCTAGATTGGTTTTCAGAAAATACCGGTATATAATCAGCATTGAATTCGTCATTGTTTCGATGGAAATGGAGCAGAAGCTTTCCATCTTTTACGTTGTACAGGCTCGTCTTGTCCAAAATCCGAATAATAAGCTTGAACCGCTAGTTGCCTTGAATATGTCTCTAATGAGAGTTCACCAAAACAATTTTTGATTGCCGTAATTGAGGGATCCTTTTGGTGGATATATTTATTCTTATGTGGTCTTTTTTATACTGATTCATCAATTAGATACTGCCAGGTTAATCATGTGCGATATAAACCGTTGTGTACACTCGTGTATTGCGACCACGGATACTGGGATTCCGAACTCCACGAGCTCTTCTCCGGATGTACCCGCGGCGGTTTCCACGGTTCGTTGATCTTGAGATACCCTTTTTGTTTGTTTGTATAATCTTTATTGCACTATAGTAGCAATACATACAGTAATATTAACTATTAGTACAATGGCGGACTTATCCTGCCAGGGATCTCTTCCAGTCTACCACAGAATACCGACAGGAGACCTGTATATCTTCATCTGTATCGGTATCGCTGGAGTTAGGCGATTTATTTTCCGGTCTTACGACGAATGATGGGTCACTAGTATCTTCATCGGACGGAAAATGTCCGTTATTTGGCTCATTTAGTAAATTTTCTATTTCTCTGCTTCGCAAAGTCAATAGTCATTAACGCCAATTGTTCTCCCATAAGGACATATTGTAAAAGGCAACAATTCGAACATCAGCCACATGTACTTACACAAGAACATATTCAGGTGATGAGTAAAAAATTGACTTCCAAAATACCTATTCATATAAATAATACGACACAGATATTCTTTGGTGTTTCATCTTTTAGGTTTTGTTTGTTTTGGAACTAAAAATCATAACGATTGTATCCATAATTAAAGATTCAGCTCACCTCTGCCACGTGTGCGCTCCATGTTTGACATTTCGGCAACAAAATGACAGACTATCTCTGATTAGCCACTATCAACCAAGCTTAATATGTGTCAATAGTATATCCTCCAATCACGTAACACTAAAAAGATTGGTGTGTAGGCGCGAATTTTTGAAAAATCTTACAGTAACCATTATGTCCTAGTCCAAGAACACTGGGCTATTAGGACTACATTACGCTGAATAAGGCTGGGCCGATACTCGATCTTTCTAAAGTCCTTGTAGAAGAACATTGGGCCCCAGGAGGTTTTAATTACATACAGGTCGACCTAATAAAAGGATGTTAAAAAGATGTAATATTTCAAAATGAGAAGTTAAGTTTAAAGCTAAAAAGATAAGTTGAAGAGAGAATAAGAATGGAGCTTGGGAAAGTATAGTAATAGTAATTAAGCTGAAATTGAAAGGCAGAATAAGTAATAGTATTTAGAGATGTCTTGAGACCCGCTTATGGTAAGCGTTCTCAGTATAAGTTTTTATTATACAATTCTGAAGGTAGGAAATAAATGAAAGTTACAAATTACCAGACAGAGTTTATTCTTCGGTTCAAACCTTCACATCGCCTCCCACACGACAAATACACATTTCTTAATTATATTTAACCAAGTTTACAATATTCCGTCAACCATTGACAATATGTGTGAAAGACTAGTCAATAAGAGCCAACGACAACGCCTCTTTTCGTAAAATTGTTGGCAACCACCTTCAACAAATCACATATTACTCAAACTAATAGAAGCGATTTTTTCAACCTAAATTCGGAAACCAAACTACTCACTCTATTCGCGAATGGAATTCTCCAGGCTTCTTGCCTTTCATCACAAAACATGGCAGCTAATAAACACGATTAGAAAATCAAAACTACTTTATAATTAAGATTAAAAAAATTGAACAAGATTATTCCATTCGTAAACAGAAATCTCCCAAATGGTTTTCCTTCAAGAGAAAAGACATATAACTAACCCGCGCGTCGATCCTTACGGGCAGTTTTCCCTAAAAAAAAATTTTTATTAAGAAACTGAACAAGATTATTCCATTCGCAAACAGAAATCTCCCCAAACGGTTTTTCTTCAAGAGAAAATCCAACTCGCGCGTCAATCCCTCTCAGTAACTCCAATATCCCATAAAAAAATGATTACCGAATATCTAAATCGAAAAACGAGAAAAAAAACTTTTCAAACCACAACGATCAACAAATGCAGCAAAGGGTCCGCAATCCAGCAAAAGTAAAAAAATTGTTCAGCCGCTCTATGACAGCTGACGGCCAAACGAAACGTCACATATCTCCTGTCGTAAACAAAGAATGTTTTCTTGTTCCAAAACAATGCGTGAGCCTGAAATCAGTGCTACAATGAAAAATTACGCGTTACAAAGACTAATTTTAATGCTGACAATAGAAACTAATTATATTATTTATATGTTACATTTGGGTAAATCCATCTCAATCCGTCAGCAGTTTTCTCGAAGTTGATGAATAGGGTACAACCAATGGCCTCGTTTCTATATACATAATATATTGTGAAGAATACACTTTGAACAAAATGATAATACATTGTTTAAAAAGTCTTTACGTCAATAAACTTGTAAGTAATTACCATAATTTGAAAAACGCCCTAAAGTCGCTTCTGGTTTTTTGTTATAGCTGTCAATGTCAAGTACACAGGTACTAGTACTACTACATTTAACTCCTTTATGTTAGCGAGGAGCGAAGCGACAAGCGGGTTAAGTTGACGTAAACACAGCGGAAATGTCAGACGCGACTTTAGGGCGTTTCTCAAATTAGGGTTAAAATATATGAATGTAACCACTACGTTTTAAGAGACGGATGTGCCATACAAATAGCGTAATTCTAATATGTATGAAATGGAAGCGAAAACAATCAGAATTTGTACCAAATTCGCTTCCGATTCATAGAGTCGTTTTTTTACTTTGAGTTGCGCCAGGCTGTGATTATCTATAAAATATTATGCCATAGTCTTCGTTTTGAGGTTATTTTTATAAAAAAAAAAAATATTATTCCAAAACTACGCATCTCCGCGCGCCGGGAAGGGTACCTAGGAGGGTCCCCACGCCTCCCCCCGCCTCGCCATCCACTCCCCCCCTCCCCTTCAAAATCATGGGTGACTAATATAAATTTCTTCCACAAATCGTTATTGTATATTGTATACAACTATGCATGCACATACATATACGAGTGTATGCTTATGTAAGCTTGTGGTTCTGAAGCGAATGTTTATCACCTACAGATCCAAGCCAAGCTCTCTCTATCACGCTAACTACTAAGTTCTGAACCATCGCAAAACATTCAGTGCGCGCCACATCGCATTCACTATTTATATTATTAGAAGCCACTGCAACCCACAGTTATCAACTAGAATATTTTAAGTGTCAGACGTAAATATTTTAGCGTACGTTCATATTTTGTAGTTTATTACTGAGCCAATATCATTGACTGCAGTATTTATGCGCACACTCATGAAGAAACATAGTTACGGCTACTTTCGGAAGCAGCATACGAGTACTAATGAGAAAAATAACGTAGTTAATAATCTAATGTGTCAATTAATGTTTTATCCAATATTCAATCTAATGAATGTTAATATGTGTCAAATCGTAAAACACAATAAAGTTATAAGTACTTGTTGGACATGCCTGTACGAGTATGTGATGACCCAAGCGTATTCTGCGTGCCCATGGCTGTAGCTATTTATACTGAGTACCTACTTATAGGACTTACAAATACTCGTATATATTTAAATATGTATGCTGACCGGTTTTTTATCCTTAGTAAGCTTTAATTCCTTTTGGTCTAGGTGACTACTGTTAGTTATAGTATGTCTAGGAATTCATTAATGTAAGACTACCTTCTACCGGCGGCTTGTCCCCGCGCGGGCACAGTACCTGGATAAAACGTATCCAGTATGTCAGTGTTTTTAAATCTGTGGGTCGCAACCCCTAAAGGGTCGCGCTGCCAGACTCGGGGGGTCGCCAGCAACAAGAAAAAGGCATGGTGTAGAAGTGAACATTTCGGGTGGCGCGAAGCGCTCGGTCTCGCCGCAACGACAACGCGGTGTCGCCCGCGCAAGCTGGCGCCTTTGACTTAAGTAGCTTTGTCAACTTACATCGTGCTTATTTTCAAAACTCTCGTGGCTTATTAAAAAAAATCGGGTCGCGAAATCAAAAAGATTGAAAACCACTGTTGTATGTAAATCAAGTAGCTTTCTACTACGGTAGAACTGTTTCACGAGTGCAGCGAGTCACTGCGAAAGGTGAGACGAGAGAGGCCAGGCTAGGATACCGTCGTCTTTTACAAGCAGAGCCTCGGTCTAAATCTAAATATATCGTATTTGCTGTGTATGTGATCAGTGATCAGCGATGATGCGCTCTTTTGAACGAATTTGCACGAAATTCGGCAGACATCTATTATGGAGCGAAGATCTGTATTTTGGATGTTTATACTTTTGTTTGTAATGGGCAAACTCAAAAACTACTGAACCGATTTTAAAAATTCATTCGCCCAGAGAAAAGTGCATTATCAGTAACATAGGTTATATTTAAATAACACCCGTGCAAAGCCGGGGCAGATTGCTAGTCATTGGTAAACACGCACGTTACGTCTCGGAACAGGAATCAAGAATGTGTGTATTATAATATCAACTGTTTTACATACCATATTTTCACTTCCCCCTCCCGCGCTTGTGCGAGACGGTCGAACTAATCTGTCTGTGCGATTTGATATTGCAAATTAAATAATTCTCTTAATTTGTTTCGTTAAGTGTGTGGGCATTTCGGTGAATTTTGTTCATCTGATCTAAACTTATCATTTCCGCGTTAAATTTTGATCATATTTAGGTTTTATTTGTAAAAAAGTTGATACAGTGATTATTATTCGCAAACTAGTAGGTACAACAACAAAAATTTTTTGTGCTGCTTCGTGACTAACTACGGCTGCATCACTCGTTGTAAAACAGGTTTGGCCCGTAAAAGGTACGTAATAATTTCATATTTTGTTATTATAATACTGGTTTTTATTAGTGTTAATTATATTACAACAAAAGAAATACGTAAATCTTTCAGTGTTGTCACTTTATAAATTTACCCCAATATCGGGGAAAATTTTATTTTGATAGGTAATAGTTTTATTCCTGCTAACTCGTTATAAAAACAAAATGTCAAGTAATACCGATGATCCTGGTGGCACGACACCAATTTTTGGTCGTAGTAATTTGACGCCGCGATCACCGCCGGCAACTAATGCCAAGCGAACATTAGGCGATATATCACCAACCCACTTATCACCTGATGAAAAGCGACTACAGCGGTCAGCAAGCACGGAAAATGTAGACAACTTAAGCCTTAGCTCCTCGGCTGAAATTCTTGATTCAAATATTGATTATGTTGAATTTGTTCGCGAATCTTCGGAATGTCTGGAAAAAATTAATGAGATAATTATCGGGCAAACCTCGCGAATTGGTGTAGCAAATAAATCGACAATAATGGGCATGACCCAACGAGTTACCTCACTAGTATCGATGCTAGCCATAAAGTCAGCCACAGCGGAAAAATACCTCGCCATTTCTGAAAAAAAGCTCGCGATTGTCGAACGGGATTTATTATCCTTAAAATTAGAGTCCAAAAATAACCCCGTTGCGCCTGTAACTAAGGCTAGCGAGTCGTACGCCGAAAAATTGAAACTTCGCTTGCCAAAGCAAATTAAGCCGGTTCAAACTCGCGAGCCTGTGCCTTGCATAGTAGCTTATCCAACAGAAGAACGATCCGCGGAGTTAACAACATCCGAAGCTACTAAGGAGGCACTTATGAAAGCAATTAAGCCATCCGATGATGGGTTTCAAATTGTAGGAGTCAAGAAAACTGCGAAATCCGGTGTAGTAGTACGCGTTTCTAATGACGCTCAAATTAAAAAGCTGCAATCAATTCAAAGCATAAAATCGGCTGGACTTAAGCTTGAAAAGCCTAAAGGACGCCGCCCGCGTATTATTATAAAAGACATTCCAGATACAATGGACGACACTAAGTTTTTAGCCGCGTTATATAATCAAAATATAAAAGACGAATTAAAAATTACATTTTCGGAATACCTAAAAGACATAAAAATCGTGCGTCGTCGTCCTACTGCCTACGGCAGGAAGTGGGTGGGAGTCGAAATCTCCCCGGAAATACGCAAACACCTTATTTCGACAAAAGATAAGATTTTTATAGATTTTGCCACATGTAGATTCGTGGACGATATAGAAGTCGTGCGTTGCTTGAAATGTCAGCAGTATGGGCATGTCAGCAAATACTGCTCGGCAAATAACTCCACCTGTGCCCACTGTGCCGAAGCACACGACTCCCGGGAATGTCTGAAGAAGTCTGAAGCAGACTTCAAACCTACATGCGCAGCATGTAGGCGTCAAAAAAAGACTGCTGACCACAAGATCGGGTCAGAGTCTTGCCCCACATACGCAGCACGGTTAGAATTCAATATTTTAAACACCACCTATGGATAACGTCGTAATTGGACAACTAAATCTACACAACGATAAAATTGCTACGTCTGAGTTGGATAAGCTCGTTGCGGACTATAAGCTCGATCTTGTTTTAGTTCAGGAGCAGTACCAAAGATCTCAATTAAACAGTAAATTTATACAACTTAATAACAAGTCGCGCGCGGGTATATATGCGCCAAGGGGCGGATTTACTATAACATCAATCAATCACCTAATGTCCACTCACTGTGCGGTAGCTGAAGTAACATCTCCATATTTAAGAGTATTTGTAGTCAGTTGTTATTTTCAATTTTCTGACCCTGTGGGTTTGCATTTGTATCATCTACGAAGAGTATTGCATGCTCTTACTGGTCATAAGGTTATTATAGGAGCAGACGTAAATGCATCATCACCATTATGGCACGGCAAGTTGAGAGCGACCGATGCCGACAGACGCTCTGCTGTTGAAGAGTTCATTGCTGAAATGCATCTTCATATTCACAATACCCCTGAAGCACCACCTAGTTTTAGTAGCCCAATGGGCGAGTCTTTTATTGACGTCACACTTTCTAGTGCAGACGTCCGAATACAAAACTGGCGCGTTCTTCCTGAAGCTTCTTGTAGTGATCACCGTCTGATTGTGTGTGAGTTCTCCCCAGTTGTTGATAACTTAAATCCGCAACAGTTAATAGGTTTTCAATATAAAACTAGGAACGCCGACTGGGCAAGCTTTGCTTCACTTTTCGCTTCCCGCGCCAAGGATTTTACTCGTAGTGAACTTACAGTCACGGAAAGTGTTGAAATTATGTCTGACACATTCGTATATTGCGCTGACGTTGCATTAGGTCGAAAACCTATAGTTAATAACAGACGATGCGACTGGTGGAATGATACCCTTATTAGGTTGCGTAGGCATTTTCGTGCCGCTAGACGTAAAATCTCAAAGTTAAAGAAACGTAACATCGAAGGAGAAATTTATCAAACTGCTCTAAGGGACTTGCGTATTGCTAGATCTCACTATCGCGCTGCTGTTGAAAAATCCAAAGGTAATTTACTAAAACGTATTGTAGAAAGATTAAACAGTGAGGGCCCGTGGTCTCCTCTATATAACGAATTTAAAGCAAATAGGCGGATTGATCAGGCATACGTATCCAATATAAAATTTAATAATTCACATACCCTTGGTGTAGAAGAGACCGCTGAGACAATTCTGCATGGGTTAATTCCTGACGATTGCGCCGATAGTGACAGTGACTACCATCGTGAGGTTAGGAGCGCGGCGGATATGTGCCCTTCCACTCCAATATCAAATGTACCGTCGATGGATGAGTTTATGTCTATTGTTAAAGCTTTGCCTACAAATAAAGCCTCCGGTGATGATAAGATTTCGAATAGAATGATTAAAGAAGCTTGTAAAGTAGCCGCTGAACCTATCTTAACAATACTTACTCGGTGTATTGTAGAAGGTCATTTCCCTGGCATTTTGCGAAGTGGTGTTATAAAAATAATACCAAAAGGCGGTGATAAACCACCAGACGATCCGAAGACCTACCGTCCTATTACTCTGCTACCGTCGTTGGGTAAGCTGCTTGAGCGCTTGGTTGTGCCACGGCTGCTGCCCGGAGGCCCACAATTTCATAAAAATCAGTACGGCTTCACCATTGGCAAGTCCACTGTTGATGCTGCGCTCGCAGTGCGCAAAGTTGTTGAGCTCTCGGAGAGCAAGTATGTTGTAGCTATTTTCTTAGATATCTCAGGTGCCTTTGATAATGCTTGGTGGCCGATGTTGTTGCTGAAACTTAAGGTGAGAGGTTGCCCTAGCAACATCTACTCTCTCATTCGATCGTACTTTTTGAATGGTACAACTAAATTAAAACTTGGCCATTATGTTGCTTCAAAGGTGCTCACGCAGGGCTGCCCCCAGGGTTCAGTGTTGGGACCGTATCTCTGGAATATCGGTTTTGATGATTTTTTTAGCCTACCCTTACCGGAAGGGTGCTCGTTAACTGGTTACGCTGACGATGGTCTCTTATTAATCAATGCTAATTCAAGAGCTAGCATAGAGAAACTAGCCAACACTAGCCTAGGCTTAATTTCAGATTGGGGTTATCGTAATCGTCTCGATTTTGCGCCACATAAAACATATCAACTCTTGCTTAAGGGAAATTTACAGGTTTCACCGCGATTTCATTTTAATGGAGTATCTGTTGCTAATAGGGTTTCGGTTTGTTACTTAGGTTTGCTTTTGGATAGAAATTTTAATTATATTGAGCACATGAAGCAAGTAGGTGAAAAAGCAAAAAAGAATTTCTATGCCTTAACACGAATTTCTACCTCTACGTGGGGATTAACTTTCAAAACGTTAAAAACTATTTATACCGCCACATACTTAGGTTGTGTTACGTACGGTTCACCTGCGTGGGCAGATAGGGCTACTATAGGTGCAGCACGTCGTAAATTGCTTCAAAGCCAGCGCCTTGCTCTGATATTTTTATGTAAGTCGTATAGAACTGTAAGCACCGAGGCACTACCCGTGCTAGCAGGTGTGTTACCGGTAGACTTAGAAGTACAACGCCGCGCTTCAATGTACTATACATCTAAAAATATGGTCCCTGATTTCTTGAAAACGCGTGATCGTGAAAAAATAGTTAGACTGTTCAAACCTTTTAATGAAGTATTTGAAACATTGCTGTCTGAATGGCAGGAAAGGTGGGAAACTTCTACCAAAGGACGCCACTTGTATCTGTTCTTTCAATCGGTAAGAGATAGATTAAAGAAAAAGTGGTTAGAAGTCGACCACCCTGTTGCGCAATTTTTAACTGGACATGGCAATTTTAAAGCTAAACTCTTTTCGTTTAAATTAGTGCCGTCGCCCTTATGCGAATGTTCTACTGCTAATTCTGAATTCGATCAAACAGCACACCATGTTCTCTGGGAGTGTGATCTTTGGCAGCGGGAGCGGGATGACATGTTGAATTCATTGCAAGTTGCATCCGGGGTAGTATACTATTCAGATTTGGTAGCAACAAGGGAGAATTACCAAGCGTTCAGACGATTTTGCAATTCATATTATTGGAATCGATGTGTTAGGTAACAACTCAATGTTTTAGGTCCCTAATAGTGTTAGAAACTTAAAATCCGTGGTGCACGGCAGTTGAGCTTCACTTGACTAGCCATCTCTTTAGGCTTTTAATGCCTTATTTGCCATATTGCTGTCTCTCACATTGCTAAGAGGGGAAGTCAAATTCCAAAAGCTTCCTACTCCTACTAATTTCTTCTGATTAAATTCGTTGTGAGTTCCAAGGCAGCCGTAGTTTTACCCCTGGGACTGCAATGGACTTCATTGTTCATTGCCTTTTTTGGCGGTCGCCGCTGTTAATCCTGGCTACACAGGAGATACAGTGGTGGGAATGTGTGGTGGGCCCCCGTCCCATACCATATTTTCCTCGCGCGATCAGAATTTAAATATGCTGCGTAATTTCCAAGTCGATATGACTCGCTTACTAATTATACAGAATCGTTTTGTACTTCTTTCACGAACCCTTCCACCCCGCCGCGGCCGCGCGCCGACTAGCGAAAGTGGCTCTGGGGAAAGAGATGTCGAGTGCAGCGTATTTGTAAGATGCTCGACTGGGGAAGTACATCCACTTCACAGAATACCGCAGCCAAATAACAATTCCCTTGAGGGTTGTTGTGTTCCTGCGAGTGAGTGAGCTCACCAGGAATGAAGGGGTTGCCGCGCTGACAGCGGGGGTGGCAGCACGCGAGCGATATTTCATGTAGCTACAGTTAATATGACTACGGTAATCGCTTCACATCAGGCGGGGCTTATGCTTGCTGTCACCCTACGTAATAAATAAAAAAATGTAACAAAGGGAAACTTTCACGTAAATTTCATGGTATTTTTACATAATTTTCGCTTGCCGTTTACATTTTAATGGTTTGCGAACTAAGTAAGTGATAAGTTGGTGGCGTGGCGCCAGTGCACACAGCTTGACACACGGCTGCTCGTGGTTTAGCATTTTAATATTCATATTCATTAATTTGCATACATTTGTAACTTATAGAACATAATTATGATATGATACACAGACCTACGTTAGGTGGTAAATGATTGCTAACACCTTTACAAGCCATTCGTGTAGGATGAAGGAACTTGAACGTGAAGTATGAACGACTGTTAAAAATACTATTAATTAATTGAAATTTGAAAAATATGTATATAAATATAAAAATGCACAAGTCTTCGTACTTTCGCATGAATAAACATTCGTTCATTGAGCATTAACGTCCATTCGAGATCCGTACGAGCGCGTTGTTGTGTTCATAACCCCCTAGTGCTGCACGTAACGCATTTTAAAATAAAAATCATGAATTATTAATTTATGCCAGTAACTACGCACATTACACATTAATTTATGTGTAATTAATTAATTATTGTTATAAATTATGTATGTAATAAATTAGTCATTTCAATAAGTATTTTTAAAATGGAAAATTTATCTCCCGCCACCGAGGCGCCGATAAATAATTAAATAAAATCTGGCAAGTTGGCAGCAAATAACTATTAAATATTAATAAGTCATTTCAATATACTTAGTAAATACGAATCGATGCTGATAGTTGTGACTTTGCCGTTTTATTTTTCTTAGGCAACAGAGTTTATTAGTATCTGTGGAGACGGAGCGTTAACATTCTGCTTTGTTGATGCTGCACCCGGCTTCGCTTGCGTGTTAACACACAAGCGAAGCTGGGTGAAGCGGCATGTGTTTTCAAATCGTGCGCACTTTATTGGCGGTGTGACATGAACGCAATATGGACACATGAGCTCCAGCGTTCCGTCGTTCGGAATAGTGGTGCAGCACAAGTCGATTGATTGTTTAATGTGCGTGGTCGGCAGGTGTACTGGGTGGGTCCGCTGGCGGGCTCTGCGCTGGCCGTGCTGCTGCACCGCTTCGTGCTGCACGCGCCGCGCGCCCGCCCCTGCCCCGACCCCGCCGCCAACCACGACGAACAGCTGCCGCTGCGGGAGAAGCCCACCGCCTGACCGGGACACGATCTGCCGCAAGGGAAGGGAACACTCTTCTTCGTAACACTCAAAATAAAAAAATACAAAATATTCCTCAACAAATTACACTGCGCCATCTAGTCATCGACTAAACGAAGTTTTTTTAATACCACGACGGATGCCAAACGAAACGAGCGGAGCGCACCCCCGTGTAGTGCGGTTATCGTAGCATATAAACGTTTGCTATATACGGCATACGTGACGGAAAAATACGGCGAACGGGGGGGGGGCAAGTCCCGTTAATACCGACCTAGGGCCCGGACGGGTCATGATGGCACTTGAAAAAAAAAAGAAGGGATTGATTAAATACTTTATTACCGCCACTTTAAGTCGTTATCAACTTCACTTGATTTTCCCGTTGCGTATGCTGAGAACTTTACTCAGGCGCTCGACCCTCGCGGCTAACGCAGCATCTCTTAACATAACTCAATACGTAATTGACGAGTCACTCGCGTATTTTCGTCAAAAAAGCATTAAAAGCTCGGCGTGACAAGGAGTAGCGGCTGCGTCCGGAGCCCGGCCGCTCGCTCGCCGTGACGATCTCAGATTGCGGTCGAAATTAATAGGCTTTTTAGACGACAGCAGTCGAGGGACCCGTGAATTACTTGTCTAGTGTAAGATGTTATCTCACGTGAGTTTTATAATGTCTCTTTTTGTACCTATTATCTGTTAAATATACTTGTTTGTAAATATATAATACATAAGTTTTTCAATGCATTTTCAATTTGATCTCCATAACACAACGTATAAAATGTCAACGTATACCTAAGCAATGCACTAAAAAGTCGGAAAAAAGATTAAGAATAGAAAACAAAATTAAGCTAAACTAAAAAACAAAGTCAACCCCACTTAAGCTGAAACCCTTAAGTTTACGTTTGCATATAAAGAGGAGAAACCGAAACAACTTAAGGTACTTACTCAACTTAAAACCTTAATACGGGTATTTCAATTAGAGTTTCCGCAATTACAGGCTGAAAGTAGTTACTTACGGAACGTTTAAGTTACAGCAATCAGCTCATGGCCGTGTGGTTTCCGGCAGACTAGAATAGAATCACTCCGTTTCTTCCCGTGGATGTCGTACAAGGCAACTAAGGGAAATACATTATCAAATATCGATCAGGATCAACCCGTCTGGCCAGCGTGGGGAGTGTAGGCCAAATCCTCCTTCCGTCTAAGACGGACGAGAGAGGGTAGTGCTCCTGTAGTGTAGTGTAGTGGAGACTAAAATGGAACTGATGATGATGAATCAGCTCATAATATAATCAGTTAAACCAAAGTATGTAAGTACCTAGAGTTTGTTTAATTTACTTTGTTTTTGGTTTATCTTACGTGCCGAGACATTAAAAAGTCTATTTTTTTTTTTTTTTTTTTTATTAGGAAGACCAACAGCTTTAAAATATATATAAGTATTTAACATTATAGTTTACAATGGAGCCAATTACAGGTCCTCACAATTAGAATTGACCTAAGGTATATTAAAGTTGAACACTAATAACACGCCAGAGTAACAAAAAATTGGTTGCCTGTAAAGTCGGTATACGGGCGAAAGTTTTACGTGACAACGACTTTGAGTGGTAAAATGTTTTCGAGTGGAAGGGACGCATGCCTTTCACTTTTTATGTCTGTCTCTCTCGCTCTTAGAAGGGACACGCGTCCACGACACGCTTACAATGAGAGCGAGTGAAAGGCACGCGCCTTTCACTCGCTCTCATTGTAAGCGCATAACGTGACCCAGTTTCTTGAAGTGTCACCCGGCTAACCAATTTATAAGACGTTGTCACGTCAAAAATCATCTCTCAGATTAAACAATAAGTTGTAAGTAATAAAAAATAAATATATATGACAGTACAGTATGCACTCAGAGTAAATAATTAATACTTATTTAGACTATCAATCATACATTACGATGTGCACGACTATGACACGAGTTACTATTTAAGTTACTAGAGCAAGTGAGCATAAAGCAATCGCTTTGCTTTTGTTATGCTTGTAGTGAACAAATCTATGTCGACAGTTTTTGAAACTTTATTAAACCTATTGCATGCACGCAAAATAAATGCATTTTGCCGATAATTAGTTGACACAACCGGAATGTGGAGAAGGGGATTGAACCTAAGTATTCTAGAGGGAGTGTTTAACTTGAGTTTGGCGAGGAGTTCGGGGGAGTCGATTACACCAGACGCCATCTTTAATAACTAATACAATAAAAAAGCCAAGACTTAGGCCCCGGCACACTCTTATGAGCGCGTTTCGAAGAACGTCCAACGCCATCTAGCGGTGAGTAGTGACAGTGCAGGCTTCAATATGATTACATATCATTTTACAATTTATACCACAAAGACCACGCGATAAAACAAAACAAATATTATGACCTCCTAAACGAAGTAACAAAAAGCGGCTATGTAGTTAATCTATACGCTGTAGAAGTAGGAGCGAGAGGTATACCAGCAAAATCTCTCTATAACCTGCTGAAAGACCTTGGCTTGTCCAGACGTGCAGTAAGTTCTATACTAGAACGAGTATCTAAAGCTGCATTAGCAGGTTCATACCAGATTTGGCAGGGCAGGGAGAGAAACACAAGTAGTGAAGGTGAGTGTTGATGTACGTCGGAAAGGGGCCCCTTAAACCTACACCCGTGTCACATGTCTCGGGATCTGCTTGGGTTTCTCTCTCTGCCATACGATGGACCCGGCACCCGCACGGTGAATCCATGGAAGCTAAGTTCGTCTCTGATATACCAGATAAAAATGCGTAACATGAGGTTCGACGAACATTTGGCCAATGTTTACAATATTAATATTGTTAAAAGTATTTTTTTATACAACTAAGATGGTAAACAAGCATACGATCCGCCTGGATGGTCAGTCATCACAGCCTATGGACGCTCGCTACACCAGATGCTGTAAAAACCTCTTCACGCCATTCTTGAAAAACCCCAGGCTGTAGAGTCTTCGGAAAACCTCGGCAGGTAATTCATTCCACAACTGATTCCAGAACTGATGAGAGTCCTTGGAAGATAACTTCTCTGGAATCTCACAGTTCGTGACCACTTCCACTCCAATGCATAAATAATACATACGACCTTTTGAATGCATTGCTAGCCAATTTAATTATTCCTTATTAAATTTATGACACATATGATCGATAAAGTACTTTTTTCTATTAAAAGTTTGCTTTCAGGGTGAAGCCATCGGGGAAATTGGATAGAACGTCACATAAATTAGGTACCTACTTACTTTGTGCGACGTCACATTTCGTTCCAATTTGTTTGACACTATTATCTCGATATTATTCTTGAACTCGGTTGAAAATATTATTGTTCTGCTGTTATTCTTCCAAATAATACTTAAATAAAGGATTAGAAATCCTACTAGGTTTCTTATAGATGTGTGTAATAAAGAAAAATCATTACCGCCACACAGGTGCACTCACATTAAGTTTTAGAGCAATGTTGCAGCTTGTAGATTTTGTGCAGTAATTATTTTTCCAAACCAAGAAACGTCCTTTGTCCAATACTGTACAGAGACACGTGTAATTTACGTTATTTGTGATGAAAATTGATGAAAGACAGGCGGTTTTAAATTGTAATATATGTAGGTATGTTACAAAAATATAAAGGAAACTTACATATAATATTCCCTTTAGTATTACTAATCTCATACTTACTTATTTGTCCATCGCAATCGCCTCTATTGCAAAATGCTTAGGAGGCATTTGTTGACTATTACGTTTTATCACGTAGTTTTACACTACGTCGGCTGGTTTTTAGGGTTCCGTACCCAAAGGGTAAAAAGGAACCCTATTACTAAGGCTCCGCTGTCCGTCCGTACGTCTGTCACCAGGCTGTATCTCATGAACTGTGATAGTTAGACAGTTAAAATTTTCAGATTATTTCTATTGCCGCTATAACAAGAAATACTAAAAAACAGAATAAAATTAATATTTAAGGTGGCTCTCATACAACAAACGTGATTTTTTTGCTCGCAATTGATAACGGTAATAGGTAGACGCTTGGAATACTCACACAATATTTAGTTTTATATTCACTTTATAAATAAATAATTAAATAGAAATAAAACAAATATTTATTTATTTTTCCCATACAACAAAAGTGATTTTTTTTTTCGTTTTTATAGATAATGGTACGGAACCCTTCGGCGCGAGTCCGACTCACACTTGGCCGGTTTTTTTTCAGCTAACTGACAAACGAAGCTCTGGGGAAAAGAGAGGTAGGGAGCGTAATTGTAAGCTACCCGACTGGGAAAAGTACCTCCACCTCACAGAACACCGCAGCCAAATAACAATTCCCTTGAGGGTTGTTGTGTTCCTGCGAATGAGTGAGGTCACCAGAAAGGAAGGAGATGCTGCGTTGGCAACGGGGGCGGTGGCGCGCGAGCGATATTGCGAGCGTTAATATAGCTACATTGGTAACCGCTTCATATTAGGCGGGCCGTATGCTTGTCTGCCACCCGACGTAGTATAAAAAAGTCTCTTCGTGAGATTGATTAGTTCAAATATGTTGATGAACCATTTAAACCCCAAGTTGATAAGCTACTTTCACCCCTTTTCGGTAGTTTTCAAATAAATTACAATCGTAATTGACATTTCTGTGATTTTAGCGCTGAAACAATTGTAACTGTGTAAATAACGCAGGCTGCATTTAAGTGACTGATGCATCAATATTTTCTAATAAGAGCATACGCAGGGCGTATGGTTCTATTTGTTGCTTTTTGTGCCGTCTCCCGGGTCGGTGTGAGCGCTACTGTCCTAAAAGTGTGAAGGATGATAAGGGAGTAACGCGGGAGTTCTGCTAAATTGTCCAACGTAATGTTACTGAATTCCCACTGTTTAAATGTTCCTCCACGTTTGACACTTTTATAAAATATGGTAGTTATGAAAAAAAATTTGTGTGGATTAAGTAGAATAGGCCAGGACTCGGACGCCGTCAGATGCGGCCAGCGAGTGAACTAGCATATTATCTTTGATTATTTACTTTTCACAGATCAGCTTTATTTAGGTACATTACACAAAAGAAATCCTTGACGTTCGCGACACAGCTACTAGACAGCCTAAGGAAATACGCGTACCTGATGGTAAGCAGTCCAAGCCTGTGGACGCTAATGACACCAGGCATCACTCACGCGTTGCCAACCTTGCAAAACCATGCAAAACCATTCTTGAAGGTCCCCCTACCTCATTCTCTTGGGAAACCCCCCTCAGAGAGTACATTCCACAACCAGAATGTTCTAGGTAGAAAATGTGTGAAGACCAAGACAAACAGACATGTTCATACACACAAATGGTTGTCTTAAAAAATTATAAAAAGTGTAAAAGCTTAGTATATTAAATAATGTAAACAATAATAGATGATAACTGTCAATAATTAATTTTGTGTGTCAAGACGGTGAACTGTAAATGTCAGAATAATAATAGTAAAATTTTATTAAATCTCAATGATTGACTCTGTTTTTAATCATTAAAATAATCACTTATTGATTAATAACATTTCTCTAAAAGTTTTGCGAACAAATATTTATTTAACATTTTAAAAGTCATGTCCTCATAAGATATGATAATAAATTATACAGCTTTATAGCAATGCATTTTTTTGAAAAAGTGCAGTCTTTATGGAGGTGCTCAATTTATTTTAAGTCGTGTTCTAGAGCTCACTGCGCCATGAATGTCACCATGTCATAAATGAGGCATGCAACTGTCCATTACATCCAGATCGTATGTATCTCCTTGGGCCAGAAATGCTCTCGAAACGTGTACAGTGTTTCCCCATAATATTAGTCCATATCGTAACGTCGACCATACATACCCGCGACATGCAGCGAGTGCTGCGTTGATGGTCGCTACCTGTTTTACAAATTTATGTAATTTGTCACAAATGCCGTCTATGTGAGCCTTCCAAATACAAAGATTGTCCAATGTCCCAGGAATTTAACAGACCCTTTACTTACTTTACTTCTTCTATTTTATACATGTCTTTTGTGCCCTAAAATGTATGAAGTTAGTTTTATTCGTATTAATCCGTAAATTGTTGCCCGTGTATGACTTTTTTAATGAGTCAACCTCATGACTGATATTATCTCTTTGTTTTGATGATCAATCTTACATCGTCTGCAAAGAGTACCTACACATTGATAAAGTGTAGCAATTCATTAATGTAGAGTAGAAATAGTAATGGTGCTAATATACTCCCTTGTGGCACGCCATAAGCATTCTCACGATATCTGGATTTATGTGACTTCCTGTAGTACGCAGACGTTTGAGTAATGTCTACACATTGCTGCCTGTTGCTAAAATATGTTTGAATATGGATGTTTCATTGCACACACTATCGAAAGCAATATCAAAAACCATAGCGGCTATCGGCGTTTTATTGTTTAAATGTTCAGTGACATTTTTAAATAAGTGAAACCAGGCCTTTGTTGTAGATTTATTTTTCCCTAATCCAAACTGTTCAGGCTTTAATATACTAAATCTCTTCAAGTAGCTAGAGATTTTTCTTACTGCTCTATTATTTTGGTTAGTACACGAGTTAAGGTGATAGAACGTAATTATTCCTGGTCTTTTTGTCTCCTTTTTAAAAGAGTGGTTTGATTACCGAGTTTTGTAAAATGAGTAGGATACTTGCCTTCCGTAACCGATAAATTAAATATATAATAAATTAACTATACGATCACGACGTCAGCTGGAAGAGGACGTAAACAGAGAAAATACTGCGGTTCACTAAAAATATTTTATTTATTATCTTTTAACCGTACGCTTCGAGGGCTTCGTTTACATTCATTCGGGAACCTATTTCTTATTTTGCAACGCGTCCGAGGAAACTAAAACGAATACAACGGGAGCGGAAGGACGACGATACCATTAAAAATAACTAGCGAAAACATTCGAACTAAAGTTAGTTTAATGAACACGAACGGCCGTCGCCGGCGCCTCGCGGCGCGTCGTATCTCTCGTCGCAGGCCGAGGCCGGCCCGCGCTCATAACCTCTTGAGCACGCGGCGCCGGTCCTTGGCGGGGCGGGCGGGCGCGCCGGGCCGCCGCTCGCGCCGGCCGGCCTCGCCCCCGGCCTCGGGCCGCGCGCCCTCGGCCTCGCGCCCGCCCTCGGGCCGCGCGCCGCGCGCCGGGCCCGCGCCCTCGTCCTCGCTCGGGGGCTCCTCGCCGCCGCTCGGCGCCGCGTCCTCCTGCAAGGCGGCCGCACCGTTAGCGACGCTCCGTATCCGAAGGGCCGACGAGTAAACGGAAGTAAAACGACCTCCTAGTGAAACGTCTCAAATGAAAAACATCATGTAAGACCGAAGTACTCGGCTATGCGTTATTGTACATTCGAGTGCATTTTATAAATTACTCCATTGTTTTCATTATTATAAAAGTGACTGGCTTCATATAATATAGTACCGGCCACTCGTAGCAGTAATACACATATTATGGTATCACGTTTTTCATTTCAGACGGTCTACTATAGTATGACTATACAATACAATACTCTTTATTACACCAAACAGTAAAAAACTATTACAGTAATCACTTAAAATAATAAGTACAAAAGGCGGCCTTATCGCTTAACAATCTCTTCCAGGCAACCTTTGGGTAGAGACCTGAGATAAAGGTAGGTGGCGCAGCATATACTACATATATAGGTACATACTCAACTATTTAAATATAAATATACTTAAACATACATATTTGCCTGAATAAATATAACTACATAAATGTACTTATTACGTAAAAATAGTCAGTGACAGATAAAGGAAAAATAAAGGAGTTAAAGAGAGGTACGTGACATATAGTGCTCTTTAACTAGATTTTTAAAATTTGAAATAGTTTGCGCGTTACGAATAGTTAAAGGCAGAGCATTCCAAAGCCTTATAGATTGGACCGTGAACGATTTTGTATAATATTGAGAAGAGTGTGATGGTGTTACAAGGCGAAGGGAAAGGGTGCTGCGCATAGCACGATCCTGGACATCGCTATGAAACAAGAATCGCTCATTTAAATAACCAGGAGTAGCGGGACTGAAAAGAGTAGAATATAGAAGAGAAAGGATATGTTGATTACGGCGAAGTCGAATAGGAAGCCGCGAGAATCGCGAGAGATGCGCGCAGCACCGTTGCTCTAAGGCTCTTTTGTGCCGCGAGCAATTCTTGACTCTCTACAAATTATTTAATCTACATCCGTGTCCTGTCTCAGCCCTCTTCCCCTTCTGGTGCAGCGACGACCAGTGTCGTTTAATAAAATTTAAAAAATATTCAATTCCGCGTGACTCTCACGTCGCGTGGCTCACCTTGTCTCTCCGCGGCGTGTGTCTGTGGGCCGCTCACCTCGTCTCTCCGCGGCGTGTGTCTGTGGGCCGCTCACCTCGTCTCTCCGCGGCGTGTGTCTGTGGGCCGCTCACCTCGTCTCTCCGCGGCGTGTGTCTGTGGGCCGCTCACCTCGTCTCTCCGCGGCGTGTGTCTGTGGGCCGCTCACCTCTTCTCTCCGCGGCGTGTGTCTGTGGGCCGCTCACCTCGTCTCTCCGCGGCGTGTGTCTGTGGGCCGCTCACCTCGTCTCTCCGCGGCGTGTGTCTGTGGGCCGCTCACCTCGTCTCTCCGCGGCGTGTGTCTGTGGGCCGCTCACCTCGTCTCTCCGCGGCGTGTGTCTGTGGGCCGCTCACCTCTTCTCTCCGCGGCGTGTGTCTGTGGGCCGCTCACCTTGTCTCTCCGCGGCGTGTGTCTGTGGGCCGCTCACCTTGTCTCTCCGCGGCGTGTGTCTGTGGGCCGCTCACCTCTTCTCTCCGCGGCGTGTGTCTGTGGGCCGCTCACCTCGTCTCTCCGCGGCGTGTGTCTGTGGGCCGCTCACCTTGTCTCTCCGCGGCGTGTGTCTGTGGGCCGCTCACCTTGTCTCTCCGCGGCGTGTGTCTGTGGGCCGCTCACCTTGTCTCTCCGCGGCGTGTGTCTGTGGGCCGCTCACCTCGTCTCTCCGCGGCGTGTGTCTGTGGGCCGCTCACCTTGTCTCTCCGCGGCGTGTGTCTGTGGGCCGCTCACCTTGTCTCTCCGCGGCGTGTGTCTGTGGGCCGCTCACCTTGTCTCTCCGCGGCGTATGTCCGGGGGAGGCTCACCTTGTCCCGCCGCGCCGCGTGTATGTCGGCCAGCAGCTTGGCGCGCGCGAAGTAGTCGTCGTAGCGGTCGCGCAGCAGCGCCGCGGCCTCGGCGTTGAGCGCGGAGTCCGCGTTGGGCGCGATGAGCAGGCAGCGCACGGCCAGCAGCGCGTGCTCCAGGCCCAGCTCGGGCCGCCAGTCCTTCTTGAGCGTGTTGACGCACACCTCGCCCGAGCCCGCCGCCACGTTGGGGTGGAAGATGCGCGTGAGGAAGAAGGCGCGCGGCGGCGCCAGCGGGAACTCGCGGCCCAGCACGAAGCGCACGCGGAACACCGCGCCCGCGTACGGCGTGTCCGCTGCGGACCGACCGGGACACTGCATTCTCTACACCCGACCTATTCTTACCTACTACAAAGTGCTATAACACTGACTGATTTTGGATATATCCCCCATCCTCCCCGGGGAAATAAAGAGTAATAATTGTTTTTACTTATACCTGAATAATGTAAAAAATACCCTAAAAAACAATTTTTCTTCTTAACAAGCTTTTATTTAGAATTGATAATAAAAACAACTAATGAATTTACCTCTTGTCTTTCGTTACCCGAGTCCTTTCTTTGATACTCATTTCGTTAGGGTTAATGAGCAAACTATAAATCACCATTTAGTGGCAACCACCGTAATATATTAAAAATTGCAACATATCAGTAACTGTGTATTGTCCTGGGAATGAAATGAGTGTTTGATTGAATTTCACATAAATTAGGCACTGTGAGGTGGATCTTATAAGATTTGACTAGAGACACTGTGGTGAAACTTAAAAGCTTGCAAAATTAATTACCTCTGGATATAACTGGATATAATTGGACCCTGTTATGCAGAACAAATCCAACCAACATTTTGTTACTTTTAAGTGAAAGCCATTTAAAGTTTAATATGAATCAAAATATCACACAGTATATATTTTGTGCACAGACATTCAATTTCAATAGTTGAATGTCATGTCTGTGGTTTCGTGAAGCATATGTCATCAAACTGCTAGAATCCGTTGCTAATAGGGTTTTCGCGTACCTGCCTTTTTTTAATACCTGGGTATCGGGTATTTTATTTTTTAATATCCGGGTATACCCGGGTACCCAGACAAAATTTTATAATCATGTTTTATTTATTAATGCTAAAGAGTATTTATGTTAATGAGTGAAGTATATTATCAAAAGTCACAGTTAAGCAGTCTTGTGCTCGTTAACCAATTAGGAACAAAAATGACTACAATAAATTCTGTTGTACAATAACAAAAATATGACTGAACAAAAAAACCTGACAAAATCTTTCAAACTTTCTTCTGTGAAACAGTTATTTAAAATAACATACAGTTAAACAACCTTTTTTTATCATAAACATTTTAAGATATTAAAATCACAAAAACTTTTTGGTATTACAAAATAAAAATTACAACTTAAAAATCTTTCTTCTCAGAATAAATTATTTTCTGATGACAGTTAAAAATTAATAATCACATACAGTTAAACAGTCTTGTTTTCAAAAATAAAAATCACAAACTTTTTGGTGGCTTTTGAATATTATTAAGGCTGTACTCATTTTCTTAGTAATAGTTTTTGAGAATATTAATATTTTTTTTTGTTTTAAGTAGGTACCCGGGGGGTCTGACTGTGAAATAGTACCCATTTCAGTATACCAGTATACCATTTCAGTATACCCGAATTCGGGTACCCTTGTAGAAAACCCTAGTTGCCAATAGGTATATAAAACTCGACTTGGAGCTTCTGACTATGTAAATCTCTCAATCCAGCAAAGTTTGTCGGTTCTCTCCGTATAACAGGGTCAAATTCATATTACATATACATCTTTATAAATAAAAATCTTGTGCCATGATGCTTGATGGCTGAATTGATTTTTATAATTTTTTTAAATGTATTTGATTGGTATGACAACAGCCCCCTCACCACCAATCCAAGGGGTTTAGATCATACTCCACCATGCTGCTCAACTGTGGGTAGTTGGAGTCTAATGTTTTCTTACTGCCTAAAGGCCACTGACTCGGCTTCAGTTATTGAATCGCAATAAGAGTTGGTGGTAAGGGGGCAGGTCATAAAGTATGTTTCATACCACTAAAATAATCTATATAGTAGAACAATGTTTGCCACGTCAGATAGTATCATATACATATAGATTGACACATATAATAAGGTACTTTGTAGACTCATGCTAAGAATAGAACTGAATATTGTAACATAAGGCATACACAAATATAATATTTTAAAAAAACATTACAGTAACATAGATTTGATGAGGAGCTCGATGGGATCGTTATATGTGTCGGTCTCATCAAACATACAAGTTAAGCAAGTCCATGGATGGGTTAATTTATCTCCAGCTCCACTGTGCTTCAGAGGTCACATTAAACCGTAGATGACAGTCGTTAAGCCGAGTCAGTGGCCTTTAGGCAGTAAGAAAACATTAGACTCCAACAACCCACAATTGAGCAGCATGGTGGAGTATGCTCTAAACCCCTTCGATTGAGGGGAGACCTGTATGGCAGCAGTAGCATGAATAAGGGTTGATGAAGATTGCAGATTTACAAAAAAGAAATACTGTGCCCTAAAGCAATAACATACTAATACTGTTCTGCTATTAAATTACTTTAGTCCTATGAAATATACTTTATGACCTACTCTCATACCTACCAAATTGTACATAACAAGATTATATATAAAAATTGGTCACCCCAGTTCAGAGCAGTGCCACCAGAACGCATGATATATGACAACACAAATATGTTTTTATCATCAGAGTTATTAGAGAGATCTGAATCTTTGTCACTCTTTCACACATACTCTTTGCACATACCAACAGCTGAACAATTTGGATGAATTTAGCTTACACATTCACTTACATTTCATTCCTTTTATCCCAGTACAGTGTTTACGAGGACGAGGCCATCGGCAAAAGGTACTTGTTACATATCTATTTAATTCTTAACGGCATGGCTATGTCTGAAGGCAGTATATGTCCTCGTTCTTTAAAAACATTATGGTATACATAAGCGAAGATTTCATAGTGTTATACACCAATATCCATAATTTCATTTTTTTCTGTGTCGAATTATCATTGGGTTTGTACAAAAAAGCACTAAATAAAAAATCTGGATGTATACATAGTACGAAAGTACGTCTTTCTGTGTTCGTGTTACACATACCCGGGCCGTCGATGAGCGCCGTGACGTCAGTCAGGTCGTCCTCCCGCAGCAGCAGCTTGACGCCGGGCGGCGGCCGCGCCGCCAGCCGCTGCAGCTCGCGCGCCAGCCCGCGCAGCGCCTGCGGGCACACGTTCTCCACGTTGGCCATGGCCCGCCTGCCTCCGCCTGCCTCCGCCTGCCGCCAGCCGGCTCAGCCCGCGCGCACCATGCCCCTCGCCTGCCCCGCGCAGCCCCAGACACTACCGTGACGCGAAATTACCACTACCCGCGCACCGAACGAAACTGGCGCCTCTGGCTAGTAGTCGCGAGTCGAAACGAATCGCGACCCGATTCGAGAAAAAAGTTGAAAATTAACGAAGAAAAAGAACCGCAGACGACAGAAACTTTCGCTTTGTTAATAATGTAGCTTTTAATTGTGGTTACGAATTTGCGATTCACAAAAATTCACAACATCAGAGAGCAGAAGAATCCGTTTACGGAAATTGACAGACGGTTGACATAATATGACAATGACAGCACAGAAATTACAGCCTTACTGATACGTACATAGATACTGTAGACTTGGACCATGGACTTTTTGGCGGGAACTCGTTAAGCGTGGTCGTGCATTTCATTTTTTTTTATAATTTTATATATATTGATACATAATAAAGATTGACATAATGAAGACTTGAATGCATATAATTTCTGGTGTTCAGCGGAGGAAGGAGAGTGTTGATAACAAACTACACGTTCATTTCGTACGAACTCCGTTTATTCACTGGTTAATAATCATATTGCATTACATTTATACCACATCATCACCCTTTTCAAAAAAAAAATATTAAAAAAAAAATGTTTAACATAACTTATTTTTTATACATCTATTACAATTTATTTTTCTCGCTCAGTGTACTTATACAATGTTTATGTTATCGCTGTGTGACAGAGTTACTTCGTACAATTCTTTGTCAGCGTTCTATTTATAGACTAAGGAATGTTACTTACATTGTTTCAAGAATGGATTCTTTAATATTGTATTAATGAATTTGAATTACATTATGTGTTCTTAAATATGTTGATTTTATAATGTTTTAAAAGTGAATGTAATATGTAATTGAAATTATTTTTCAAGCAATAAACGATTTTAATAACTTTGAGTTTTATTACTACCTTTTATAGAAATAGAAAAAATATATATATTTCTTTTTCAAAACTTAGCCTAGTAGAATATAATGTTTTCTTACATGTCTATAACTTATTAAGAACATTTTACATACTACAAGACAATAATTCGTATTACAACGAATATTACAATAGTATATATTATATAACAATGAATAGCGATTACGCATTATACAGTAGACTATAGAAGTTACATAGTAGACACTTATTAATATAATAGAAACTTTTTAACATAATAGAGTCTTTTTAACATAATAGATAGTATATTAACCTAATAGAGTTATTAACCTAATAGAGAGTTATTAACCTAATAGAGAGCTCCCTATACTAATTTACTTATATAATAACTACTGTCTCGTATGAAACTAATCGCATGTTTTATATATTTTAGTACGATTTTTATGAACAGTATCTATCTTATCCCCTTTTTCTATTCTTACATTTGTGCCTAGGTCCTCAATTACATTATATGGTCCTAAATAAATAGGTTGCGTTTTATCATTCGTTTCGTTCTTTATCAATAGCATATCTCCTTTATTAAACCAATATGGTCTTACATTTTCGTCATATTTTTGTTTACGTAATTTTTTCTGTGTTATCAAATTATCTCTAGCGTGACTATGAGCTATTTTTAGTTTGTATTTTAATTCGCTTATATAACTGTCTATATTATAAAGTGGATCAACGGGATTTTGTGTTATAGATGATGGTAGATTACATAAATTTCCAAAAATTAATTCATACGGTGTATAATTAGTTTCAGAATGTACAGTGGTATTGAATGCGAATGTCCAGTACGGTAACCATTTCGCCCACTCGTACGGAGAATTTGTACTTTGAATTCTTATAAAAGCTCTTAGGTTTTTATGCGTATTCTCCAGAGCGCCTATTGTTTCGTGGTGATATGCTGTTGAATTAATTTTTTCTATACATAGTAGTTTACAAATTTCCGACATAGTTGAACTCATAAATTCCGTTCCGCGATCGGACACAATACGTTTTGGAATTCCGTAAATTAATATGTAGTTGTTTACAATTGATTTTGCAACTGTTACAGTATCTTTTGATGTGATTGGAAATGCGTTTACATATTTTGACATTTCACATTGAATTGTTAACACGTATGTATTTCCGTTTTCGTCTCTAGGAAGAGGACCTAGCAAATCTAGATAAATAGTTTCTAGTGGTTTACATGCCGTTGTAGTAATTTCTAATGGTTGTTTTATATTTATAGAATGTTTCATAGTTTGACATTTCTTGCATGTTGTCACAAATTTGTTTACATCTCTTTCTAAATTACTCCATGTATATTTACGTTTTATATTGTTCATCATACGCCTTACACCTGCATGTGCACTTGTTGGCAATAAATGATAATCATTTAATATTTTTAATTTCTCGTTTTCATCAGTAATTCTTATTATTTTACTCAAAATATTTATTCGTGGACCTTTCCACGTTTTTCTATTAGATATTTCTTTCTTTAAGTCTTTTAAGAACGATAATTTATCTTCCTCTTTTATTATATTTATACTTTTTATATTTAATTTTTTACAAAACTCTTGTAACATGTCAGCAAATTCTGCTCGAGTAAAATGCTGTTTGAAACTTAAGTCTGTAAGTATTATATTTTTATTAGGTACGAATAGTAATAATTTTTCTTCGTAACTTATTTTATTTTGTTTTCTATACTTAATTATCTCTTCCTTTGTTTTAAATATTAAGTCAACACTATCGATAGGTTTTTGTAATATCTCTGACATTATTGGTATTTCATCTCGTATATTTTCTTTTATTGTCTTGTCATTGTCTTGTTTTCGCGGTATTTCTGATTTTTCGGACGTCCTCCAATCAGAACTACCTTGAGAACTGTCATTTTGTACTTTGTCTAACAATTGTTTTTGTTTTCTCGTTAATACGTTACAATTATTTTCTCTTGTCATTTCCTTCAACTCATCTGATGTTATTATTATCCTACTCAAACTATCTGCTACAACGTTTGTCGATCCCTTTATGTATACAATATCGTAATCGAATTCTTCCAATTCTAATCTATATTTCAATAATCGACTTTCCGGGTCTTTAGCTTTAAATAAACTAACTAAAGGACGGTGATCTGTTTGTATTTCGAATCTTTTGCCTGTCAAGTAAACTTTAAAATATTTAACACTCCATACTATACTTAATAACTCTTTATGTATTGTCGGATAGTTTTGTTCTGCTTTATTTAATGGTCGACTAGTGTAAGCTATTGGTTTATTATTTTTATTCATTAGAACACTACCAATTGCATTTTGACTTGCATCTGTCTGAAGAATGAAATAATTGTTTTTGTTGAAGTCAGGAAATTCCAGTAAAGGTGGTGTCGTTAATTTTTCTTTTAATGTCTCAAATGAATTTTGACACTCTTTTGACCAGTTAAATTTTACGTGTTTTCTGCATAGTTGATTTAATGGTATTGTTATAGTTGCAAAATTTTCTATGAACTTCCTATAATAGTTACAAAATGCTACAAATCTTCTTACTTCGTCGGAATTTTTTGGTACCGGATAATTCTTAACTACTGTAATTTTACTTGGGTCGGGTAATACTCCCTTTTCCGTTACTAAGTGACCTAGGTATACTATTTGTTTTTGTAGGAAATCACATTTTTGTGGGTTGAGTTTCAATTTTATTTTTCTAAATCTCTCGAATATTGATATTAAATTTTTATTATGTGTTTCAAGGTCCTTGCCGAAGCAAACAATATCATCACAGTATACGAAACATTTGTCTTGGGTCAGTCCCGATAAGCCTATAGACATTATTCTGCTGAAGGCAGATGGACTTATTTTTAGTCCTTGAGGTAGACGAACCATTCTATACTGTTTTGAATTTGCTGAGAATGATGTAATGTCTCTACTGTCCTCATCTAATTTAAGTTGGTAAAACCCATTTGAAAGGTCCATTTTTGTGAAATATACTGCCCCTGACAATGAATCTATAATATCAGTAATATTTGGAATTGGGAATGATAGATTTTCAATTGATTCGTTCACTTTCCTAAGATCTATTACAAGTCTGTATGATTTACTGCCGTCATCATTAGGTTTTTTCTTTACCAATAAAATAGGTGAATTCCACGCGCTTGAAGTTTCTTCTATTATATTTTCATCTAACATCTTTTTTATTTGTTTATCTACTTCATTTCTTAATGGAATTGGTATTCTATATGGTTTAGAGTGGACTGGCTGAGTATTAGGTTTTACTTTTATTGATTGTGTACCTATGTTTGTATATGTTAGTTTATCGCCTTCTAAATGAAATATATCCGCATATTTACTACAAATATTTTTTATTGTTTCTTTATTATTTCCTTTTAAATGGTTTAATTTTAATTGTTTTAATACTCTCTGTGCTCTCGGACTATCATTATTAACTTTGTTGAAATTGCATAATGTGTAGTTATTTAATGGTTCTAAATTTATATTTATATTCTCTATAAAAGTACACTCTTCATTTGTGTTTAAAATTGTTATAGGTATTTTTCCGTTTTTTATTTTTACGATTTGACTCGCCACGTGTAAGCCTGGCTTTATTTCTGTAGAATGTAACACGTAGTCACATTGTTCTTTGTATTCGTTATTCGTAATGCAATACTTGATAACTCTTTCGCAACGAGGCGGAATTTCAGTGCGCGATTGTTTTGTTACCGATTGCGATATGCTTATATCGCAAAGTGTCGGGTTTGAGACGCCTTCTGTTCTTGTTATTGTGTTATTATGACTTATCGTTTCCGATGAATTACAATATGAGTTGTTATGTACTTTAACTTTGTACTGGCATCGTATTGTATTAAGAGTAATTGTATTCGACAAAAAGTTTATGTTTGAAATATGTTTATAAATGAAATCAAGGCCTAGTATACCATGAAAACCATTTGGTAGTTCCGTTACTACTTGGAATGTATGAACAATGTATGTTTTTGTATTAGGTATATACAGATTTATATGTTGTTCTCCTAGCGTGTTTATAATTCCTCCTATTCCGGACACCTTTGTTGAATTTTTGTTTATATTTTTAAATCTGATTGCATCCTGTTTTATTAAAGAAATATTTGCTCCTGTATCTACTAAAAAGGTTTTTATTTTATTGTGTACAAATAGTTTAATCGTAAATTTTGAATTGGTGTTACATATATAGTAATTTTCCCCTTTAGTCGTTTGGTAATTCCCTCGCGAATTTATCACTTGGCCTCTATAAAATTGACCTTGGCCTCTATTATTATTTTGTCCCCTTTGATAAAATTGACCTCTGTAGTTATTTTGTCCTCTTTGGTAGAATTGACCTCTGTTATTATTTTGGTAATTATTTCTACCATTACCGTAATTATTTCTGTGGTTATAGTTTTGGTAACGAATTGCGTTATTATGTTGATAATAATTTCCAAAATTTTGACCGCGCGACTGTCCGAACCCTCTGTAATTACCTTGTGGTCTCCTATACCCATGTGATCTATGGAATCTATTTCCTCTGTAATTACCCCTGTAGTACATTGCTGATGTACTTGCGTCAATATTTCGTCTAGCATTATCTTCTACGTCTTCTTCTATCGCGGCGCGAACAGCGTCCTTTAAATTGTCATAATTACGAGCCGATATTATCGTTGCTATGTGACGGTTTCGTAAGCCGTTAATAAATTGCCTTATTGCAAACTTTTCATTTATAGGTTTAAGAATCGTTTCTGACGATTCGTCTGATTTTGTTTGAGATATTGTCAATTCAGAGAATAGTGTTTCTAGACGTGAACCTAGCTGAGCTATAGTACCATCTCGTTGATAAGTATTTTGCATTTGCGTCATAATCGAGGTTGCATTTTTACTTGTTAATATGTATTTTTTTATATCATCTAGAAGTGATTTTAATGATTCGTATTTTTGATTTAATTTTATTTTGGAATTCCTATCCAGTCTTGTTTTCAATATGAAATTCACTAATTTATCCTCATTATTTGGATCTATACAACTCAAATATAATTCCGATGTATTTATTAATTTATGTACTGTGTCTTGTTTACCGTTTAATTCCGGTATCAGAGATGATGCCGTTTTTAAATCGAATTTATCCATATTTAATGTTTTATCGTTTATATTTTTATCCTCAATAAAATCTTCTTTATTTATTTCTGTTTTATAAATTTTTATCTGCTTATAATGTTCTTTTATTAATTTAATATACTCAATTAAATCTGTTTTAATTTCCTTGTCTTTAATTAACTCGTTAAACTTTTCAATTAAATTTTCCGCTAACTCTATCTTTTTCAAAACATAATCTTTTCTTTGTTTTCTTTTAGAACCTAATTTCGTTAAATCCGTTTTAATTTTCCCTAATTCTAATTCTATTTCCACAACTGTAGATTCCAATTCTTCCATAATCTAAAGTAATCATTATTAACATTAACACAGTATTACACTAGTAATAAAATGTATCATATAACATAACACAATTATAACAATATGTTCTTAATATATCTCATCATAAATAGTATAAGTAATGCAACGCATGCTCTTGGCAAGGTCGACTTTAGGTAAATAGATATTTTTTTTTTTTATATATATATTGACACGTTTACAATCGGCCGGTAACCCCACCTAGAAGAGATGAGGCATAAAATTGTGCCTTGGCCACCTTCGATCCTTGTTTTAATAATTCAACTTATTTCATATTCATATTTTTAATTATATAGTCTCTGTTCGTTAATCTTACACAACGTAATTAAATTTTAATTAAATTTTTCTGCTCTGAAAGTCAATAATAATTAATATTTAAATACATACTGAACTTGTAGATTCGTTCCGCACATCACTATCACTTTGTTTTATCAATAATCGGTACTCCTACTCCCGGCAGCTCTACGAGTCTCCAACAACACCCGGCTGCTTTCCTTATAGTTTTCCAACAGCTCTACAAGTCTCCAACATCTCCCGGCTGCTCTACTCTCTAATTATTTATCTTTATTCTATTACTCTTGAATCGTTTCCTTTCTTCCTTATTTCTGCTCTTAATGTTCTTAATTCCACCATTTTCTCGATATGTTTATTATAAAACAACTTGCATAAGAAGATTGCGCCACAGATGATAATCATAATTAAAACTAATAAAATTGTTATCAATAGGTACTCATTATTAGTACTTATATTTATTTCATTTTTCAAATCATTTTGTATCTCTGTATTTATTTTATCTATGTCCGCATTTACTTCAAGTACACCCATTTTTCGAAATTTCGATGTAGAATATTTTTAAAGTTCAATTTATCACTAACACAATGTCTATATTCATAGTTTATATTTGTTCATATTCGCACTTTTGTTTTTAATCACAATGTCTGTACACTAAATGTTCATCACTATTGTTCATTTATTTTTACGCGATAAGCGCGCGGCGCACGGCGCGCAGAGCGCAGCCGTGCGCACGCCGTTCGGATTCTATGCTGTCTGCCTGCCCAGGGTCGCCATCTGGTGTTCAGCGGAGGAAGGAGAGTGTTGATAACAAACTACACGTTCATTTCGTACGAACTCCGTTTATTCACTGGTTAATAATCATATTGCATTACATTTATACCACAAATTAGTGGAATCTGTGATTAAAACTGTTTAAATCACACTGTTGAGTTATTTTAAAATGTCGCGTAGGACAGTTGTAAAATTGCACTATCGGTTTTACTTTCGAATTATTGAGGAACTATACCATTCCTCACGATATTTTTAGGCATATCGCTGAAGCGGGGACGATAAAATTATAAGATTTTTTTCATACGACTAGAGTGAAAACAAGCGTACGACTCGCCTGACGGTAAGCAGCTTTGAGTATAAATCGACTGGAGATGCCATACGCGGGCGATCCCCTCCGGCAGAGTACATTGGTCAACTGGTCATACACGTTATATAAAACTACTTAAAGTCGCTTCACCGTCATTTTGCATCGCTCCGTGTCGCGTGATTTTTCTCTCGAAAAATGGTGAGTTGTGCAGTATTATCGTGCAAAAGACGATCTGATAGCTTAAATTCGCAAAAAGATCGCGTTTTCTATCATAGGTAAGTATTTTTACTAACTATTAAATGTGTATTAAAGTACAATCTCCATTTAAAGTAAAAACCGTTGCGATACGTAAACGACAGAGAAATGTAAACATGAATACAGTGGTACAGGCTTTAGGGATGTGACAAAGTCAAAAAAGCGATTCAACATTTGAATGAATCATTCACTCATTCAATTACTGCAGTTCGTATAATAGTCAGATTTTTATTAGATATTGTATTAAATAGTAGGTATAGATGTATGTTACATTTAAATCTTGTAAGGTGAATTAGAAAAAATACCTCTGGACATACGATGTTGAAATTTTGTCTGAAAATGAAAAGATTTATACTCAAAGGTAAGCAGTCATCGCATCGTCAGTCATTTTGGGGTTCCGTTTGTCGATGTACCTCCACGTGTGCCGAGCGGGTTTGTGACCCTGAGGGAATATGCCCAAAAGGTGGCAAACCAGCTTGGACGGTGAACCCTGGGCAACGGCAGCCGGTAACGTCCTTTTAAGGATCTTCCCGGCTGACGGCCAAAGTTCCATCTCATATCCCAGCACCCAGACTATTCAATTCATCCTTATACCCTTCCAGCTTTCCTTTCTGTCCGCCACATCAGCCCCGTGGTCGAGTTGATGTGGGCCTGTTGTCACAAACGACCGTGGCTGCAGGTAACAATCGACCACCCGCGTGTTTGTGCCGTGCGCGGGGTCCCGTACGGGTGGATGAAGGAGTCCTGGAGGTTGAGTTGGCGGTGACCACCGTCAGCAACACACCTCTTTGGCCTGGAGTTCACCTCACACGGGCGGTCTCTGCCTAGCCAGCAGGGATCAATCGGCTGCGGTGTACGGGTAGACCTACATCAGGCGACGTACGCTGAGGGGAGGCGGTCTGCAGACGAAGGTTCCAAATGCGTGTGGATTTTGGAACGCATGCAGGCGGAGCTGGCTGTCTCGTAGATTGCGCCCCGAGGCGTGCTATACCGTCCTAATAGCCCTAATGCTGAGCAAGCATTCCCACTTGAGGGCTCCATGGCGGGTGGGGAGTTAGGACAGCGAATTTTAAAACCATGTCTACATGGATATGTCAAACAGAACCAAAACCGGCGAAAGTAGGAGCGCGGGCCAACCTGGTGTAAGTCAGGGGAAGTTCGCAGGTGTACCGGGAGCTGCGCACGGCGGCCACCGGGGACACAAGGCCAACATGCCATGGGTTAAGAGCGGGGCTCCCAGAGCATCTGCCACCCTGTCGTCGTTGGTTAAGCTTGGGGGAAACCAAGGGCAGCCGGGTCAGCATTGCACCCGCGTAACTGACGGGAAACCCCAGTCGCAGCCGGGAACGTCAAGAGCTGGTCTCATCCGCCATGACGAACACGGATGCGATGGGGGTCCCAGAGATGGTATGTCGGAGGGCACTCACCCGGAAACAGGCAAGCGTAAGCGGCTACCGGCATCTGTCAAGAGGCGGATGCAAAAACTCAGAAGGCAGCAGGCACTGGAGACGCAACCTGCAGCCAAAAGAGACAGGGAGATCAGCGACGAGGCCGCAGAGGCCGTTGCTAGAGCCAAAAAGACTAAAACGGAGGTAAGTTCTTATAGGGAGGCATTGGCTGGCATCAAGATGGCCATTGTACCGGTCGACTTCCCCCGCATTAGTCTAGAGGGAACAGCTATGGCGGACATACAGCTGCGAGTGTTCGACACGCTGGAAGACACCCCAGATCCTGTACCCCTAGTACATTTGAAGGGCGTTGTTGCTGGCGTTGCACACATCACCTGTGAAGGAGAGCGTGCTGTAGAATGGCTACGAACCACTTTCAATGGCGTAAGTGTGGACGGCCACAAGGTAAGGGTCGTCGACGCTAAAGATCTTCCAAAGCCTATCAAGATGGCTTGGAAGACCAAGAACTTCGTCATCCATGACACCGTCCGGTTGCTGAGGATGATGCAGCGCATCCACCCACAACTCCACACGCAGGAGTGGAAAGTGGTGGACGTTGTGGCGGATGAGGGCAGCACGAGGCGCATTGTGCTGATGGACCGAGCCCCAGCCGACCACATCAAGTCCAGGGGGTACAAGCTCCAGGGCGGAGTGGGCTTTGACGTCTTCAAACTTCTTGAGGACGCCACGCACGCAGATGGCCCACGAGCAGGTACCCTTCCTGGATTGGGCGTGGTCGAACTGGGGGGTGAAGACAGGGGCATATCTGATGGTGCTCCACAATCGGGAGATGCTGCACTGGAGTCAAAGGGGCCTGAGCTGTTAGGCTCGCAGGTGCACTCGCGTCCGGCATCGCCGCGAAGCTTGCTCAGCGGAATATCTCCGCTGGTCGAGATGGAGAGGCAAACGTCGACGCCGAGCCTGCAGGAGCCGCAGGATCAGCGTCTGCATCTGCTGCCGCCGGTGTTATACCACAGCGAGCCGGGGTTCAAGGGCCCTGAAAGAATGGATCTGGCATCTCCTGCGACATCGGAGGTGCTGGATGAATTGAGCACCCTGTTCGAGGTCTCGGCGCCGCTGAACTTGAGTGCTACGGCGACGTTGGAGCCCTCTTCAGAAGGGGCCCAATAAGGAGGGATGTACGGGAGCACACCAAAATATCAAGATGGCAGGGATCAGGTGCGTTCAAATCAACCTGCATCATTGTAAGGCTGCTGTAGCTATACTTTCACGAGAATTACGGCTAGAAAAGTATGATGTTGCCCTAATTCAAGAACCTTATATCTATAAGGGTATGATAAAGGGTTTCGGTAGCTTAAATGACTGTATTATGTATAATCATGCTACTAATGATACGAGGACATGTATCTATGTCAGGAAAGGCATAGATGCAGTACTCTTGTATGATCTATGTTACAGGGACCTAACTGCCGTCGGAATTAAATTAAAGGATGGTAAAACCATTATAGTGGCCTCGGCCTATCTACCATATGAGGAGAAGGAGCCTATTTCATCGCAGCTTGATGCCTTGGTAAGGTATGGAGCGCGGGAGAAAAAGGAACTCATCATCGGTTGCGACGCGAATGCACACCACGTTATTTGGGGCAGTTCAAACAGCAACACTCGGGGAGAGAAGATCAACGACTATCTGGTAAGCTCACCTATGCAGTTATTAAATAAGGGTAATAGACCAACCTTCTTTAACGCCAGAAGGCAAGAAGTTATAGATATTACTTTGGCCTGTAATAAGGCATGCAAAAGCATATCTGATTGGCATGTATCTGAAGAGGTCACACTATCGGACCACAACTATATATGTTTCAGGTATAACTGTGAATTACAACCACAAAATATACGAAGGAGGAACCCTAGACATACAAATTGGGTCTCGTATAAAGACGACCTGAAGTTAGAACTGGGGACCCCCACGTGTAGTTTTAACTCTGTTCTTGATATAGAACTGGAAGCGGAACGAATTGTGACTGCTATAAAGACGTCCTGGACAGAAAACTGTCCGGAAGTGGTAGTAGTAACAAGAAAGGAACCGTGGTGGACTCACGAAGTAGCTAGGCTAAGAAAGGAAACGAGAAGAGCTTTCAATGAAGCAAAAGCCAAGAAAGACTTCAATAGTTACCATAAGGCCCTTACGGAATACAGCAAGGCTGTAAGAAGGGCAAAGCGGAAAGCTTGGAGGAGCCATTGTGACGCTATAAATACGGCCCCGGAGGGTATGAGACTGGCGAAAGCAATGTCTACTATTAAGGAAAGTCCCCTAACAGCGGTGCGGACTGAGAATGGAAAACTCACGGAAACTGGAAAAGAAACATTGGAACAAATGTTTAAAACCCACTTCCCAGGTTTTAATGAACTCGATAAAGATGACACTGAGTACATCAATGTTGCAGATACTAACACTGTAAGAACGCATAGATATGATTGGGCTGTAGCTAGGAAGGTGGTGGATGACAATAGAATCAGATGGGCCATTAGGAGCTTGCAGCCATACAAGTCTCCAGGTCCAGATGGCATCTACCCTATTATGCTACAGCAAGGAGCCTCCATACTTATACCACACCTGTGCAGGCTATATAGAGCCAGTCTAGCATTTGGATACACACCAAAAGCATTAGGCAGGGTAAAAGTGACGTTTATACCAAAGCCGGGTAAGCCCACATATGAGGACGCTAAAGCGTATCGACCTATAAGTCTACAATCGTTTGTTCTAAAAGTTTTAGAGAAAATGGTAGACAGATATGTAAGGGATGAGCCCTTGAGTAGATATCCATTACATAAGCTACAATGTGCATACCAATCAGGTAAGTCGACGGAGACTTCCTTACACCATGTTGTTAGCAGAGCTGAAAAAGCAATTGAAAGCAAGGAAATTTGTGTAGCAGCATTCCTTGACATTGAAGGAGCCTTCGATAAAACTACATTTGACTCCATCAATAAAGCGGCAACAGCGCACGGTATTCCGAATACAATATGTAGATGGATACAAAGCATGCTCAAAGGCAGGATTATCAACGCCGAGCTTATGGACGAAAAGTTATTCGCCAGCACCACAAAAGGCTGCCCTCAAGGAGGCGTCTTATCACCGACGCTATGGAGCCTTGTGGTCAACTCACTTCTGATTGAGCTAAACAAGGGGCCCACAGTGGCTGTCGGATATGCGGATGACATAGTCATCCTAATCAATGGAAAATTTCCTAATATAGTAACGGAACTTATGATGGTAGCCCTTAAGGTGGTTGAGAATTGGTGTAAAACAAATAGCTTGACTATCAATCCAAAGAAGACTACATTAGTTCCGTTTACAAGGCTGAGGAACCTAACAGGTCTAAAAACAGTATCATTATATGGCAAGGAATTGCAATGGTCTAATGAGGTTAAATATCTAGGAGTGACATTGGTTAAGGGACTCAGTTGGAATGCCCATATGAACAATGTCCTTCAAAAGGCAACACGAGCCTTCAACATGTGCAGGAGTGCCTACGGAAAAACATGGGGGTTAAAACCAAGCATTCTGCGCTGGCTATATATAGCAATGATAAGACCCATGGTGACCTATGGCTGCCTAGTATGGTGGCCGAAAGTAAGACAAGTGACTAGTAAGATGTCCCTGATGAAACTGCAGAGACTAGTCTGCTGTGCAGTCACGGGAGCATTCCCCACTACACCCACAGCAGCAATGGAAGTGGTCCTCGATCTCTTACCATTGCATATATTCATTGAGGCGGAGGCTTGTAAAGCCTTATACAGGATCGAAACGACTGGTCTATGGGATAGACATTCCCCTCAGACCAGGCACACACATATGGAGTTCACTTTAGAACTAAAGAGGAAGATGGAAATGTGCAGTGATAAGATGTTGCCGAAGTACATTTTCAAGAGGAACTACAGAATACATCTTCCAACCAGAGATGAGTGGAAGAACAATGAATTCAAACCCAAGGAGAAAAATAGCCTCATATGGTATACTGATGGTTCCAAAACTGAAGAAGGTACAGGAGCGGGCATTTTCTCTAAGGACATACAACACAGTCAGAGTATGGGGCAATATGCTACTGTATTTCAAACTGAAATGTATGCCATAACTGCTTGTGCAAAAATGAATCTAGATAATAGGGTCGCAAATCGACACATCTACATTCTCAGCGACAGCCAGGCAGCTCTTATGGCCCTGCGCTCTGACAGGGTGGAATCTAGGCTAGCCCTTGCGGGTATAGATGCCCTTAATAAATTGGGCAAAAATAATCGGCTGGAGTTGGTCTGGGTTCCAGGACACACAGGCGTTGAGGGCAATGAGAAGGCTGATGAGTTGGCAAGGGAGGGATCAAGCAAAAACTTTTTGGGACCTGAACCCTTTGTAGGTCTCTCATATGGGACAGTAATTGGGGCTATAAATGGCAGGGCAAAGTCTAGGCATCAGGCTGAATGGAAGGAAATGAGTGGAATGCTACACTCCAAAGAAACCATTGGCGAAGGTACAATGAATTGGTACAGACATGTACATAAATATGACAGAAAACGGATGCGTCTCATGCTGGGGGCACTAACGGGCCATTATGCCTGTCAAGGACACCTATACAAAATGAGACGTGTTGATAGCCCAGAGTGCAGAACATGCAAAGGGCCTAACGAGTCCATGAAACACTTGATGTGTCAATGTGACGCCCTAGCCGGCAAACGAATGGAAATCCTAGGAAAGGCATACCCGGACCTGGAGGAATACAGACTCTTCCCAATAAGCGGCATACTGAAGTACATGGAACATGTCTCCAGACAGTCAGGGGAGAGTGACTAAAGGATTAGGGAGAGCACAAAAGATCCATGAGGGTCGACGTGTCACCGGTGCTTCAGCACTGGACCCACTCTAAGATAAGATAAGCAGTCATCGCAGCCTAAAGACGCTTGCGAATTACCTAAGTAAATAAAATAATTAGCAAAATAATCTTGGATTGATGATTCGTCGCCAATCGATCAATGAAAGGAAACTAATAAACTCTTAATAATTATTTTCTGACCCTGGATACAAGGTTTTAAGTTATTTTTTAATGCATCCGAACATTACGAAAATCCGAATTTACCGTTTGGCGCCAAATCTTCATGAATTACATAACGATGATAATTTAATTTACAAAAATTTGCCTAGCGCTCTTAAACTGCCGCGCGCTGTTGAGTTGTCCTTAAAAGTCGTGCAAATCAATAGCTACAATAAAATTGGACGGCATCGGTTTTGCTGATAAGGTACTGAGGAACTACTTGACTCCTCACGATATTTTTATTGGAAGACAGGACAATGAAAATAATATTTAGTTCTTGTGGTATTCTAATTAGTCAAACTGGTTTCACTACGAAGTTGTATTTCTTCGTGGTTGTGCGTGTGTATGCTCGCGCGCATATGTTAGTATGGGATGGGCATAGTTCTTGGATACCCGTTCTATATAACAATTTATTATGTACATATCACCTCACTTAGATGCCTTTTCCAGAACGCCACGACGCTCAGTGAATTTTACATTCGTGTTTCACGGTGCAGTGTCTTGACGTGGTGTTGAGCTCGGTCGGTCGGCTGTTACCGAATTTTATATGTGTACCCGACACTGATATAAAGCTGTTATTTACTGCTTGAAAATATTTGTTTTGTATCGTAATAATATAAAATAAATTATTATAACTGTCAAATTGATCAATTATTATGCGTTTCGTTTGAGTCACCAGATACTGCAGATAGCAGTAATTGCTTTTCTTGAAATTTGTATTTCTCCATAAGTGAATAATGTAATTCTTTGTGAGAAATAAATGAAAAGATTCTTAAACCTGTAATGGCAAAAATAATCTTCGACTAAAGAATGGTTGTCAAAACAAAACTCAAAAGAAGACGACTGACCTATCTTATTAAAAATAATGTCAGAATGTCAGCTGTCTGTTCGACTGTTCCAAATAAATACGGAAATTCCAATTTCCAATCAAAATAGAATAAGTTTGGCCGTTGAGGCGGTTCGGTGCTTTGGTAATTTGATTTGAATTGTATACTTTCCATTTGTTCATTGGTGAAATTTTAGTGCGAAAAATATACAGTAAATTAAAAATACGTTCAGTTTTTTTTATCACAGACCTAATATGTCGGTACTTCTCTGTGTTCTTATAGTATCAGATTAGTAACGTGCACCACATTTTTGTATTAAAGTAAGTACCTATGTTATATTATACCCAGCTTACCAAAATGTGTATGTTTAAACGCGTACCAGGCACGCAGCCCGGCGTGCAGCTCGGCACATAGCCCGGCGCCGGGCGCGCCTCGGCGGACTAAGCCGGCCAATCGCACGCACGAGATTCCCGGTCACAGGCACAGGCGCGAGCTACCTGTTTACACGCTGGTGCCCGTTGCTAACGTGTCAACGCACCATAACCTCTAGCAATCTGGTCGCGACCCCACCACAGATTACTTAAGAACTCGTGTCTTTCTGCCATAGGACTTAAGAAAGCTACCTGCGCGACCTAAGCGACTGACCCTTACCCTTAATACCATAATACTTACACGTTGATGTCAAGTGGTTACTGTAGCCTATAGACGTAATGATATATTAATAAAAGGTCTGTAGCAGGGGTGTAAGCGCTCACCACTATCTTTAGAACCAAAGCCAACCTCACCTGCATGCGGTCCACCCTGCCGACTAGCGAAAGACTAGGTAAAAAAGAGGTAGGCTGCAAGCTGCCCGACTGGGAAAGTACATCCCCAGTATGGCAGCTTATAAATATGCTGTACCTCCACCTCACAGAATACCGCAGCCGAATAAAATATCCCTTGATTGTTGTTGTGTTCCTGTGAGTGAGTGAGGTCATCAGAAAGTTGCTGTTGTTGTTGTCAGCACAGGTGGCGCTTGAGCAACAACTTGCGAGTTATAATATGGTTACAGTGGCTGCTTCACATCAGGCGGATCGTGTGCTTGTCTGCCATCCGACGTAGTATAAAAAATTAAAATAGTGTAAAAGTCACGTCTGCGCTCAAACTAGATTCAGTTAAGATCATAATATAACAAAAAAGATCAAAGTCCGTTCACGTCTATATGTAAGCAGACTAAAAAATTATTAAGTGCCACTCTCCTTTTTTAACCTTGTTTAAAAAAGGAGTTTGTCTTTTGTGGGCTAACCACTCATATCGTTTGTAATGTTCTTTCATTTGGGCCAAAAAAAACTGACCCCGAGAGTGACAAGGGACAGTAAGAGGAAGCGAGAGCACTGTCCACACCCTCGCCCTCGAGTCACCTAGTTTTGTCTTCTGGGGAGTGGATCTGGAATAAATTGTGTCAAAGGGTTATCTATTAAAATTAGGGATGGACTGAAACTGTATTTCAAGTTCTCCATGTTCCGAAGGTTTACTGAATATTAATTCTGGGCTCAGAATTCATCTAAATCACTGTATCTTCAGCGATATGTATTCACAAAACACACATTGGTGGAGACTTGTAATTAGTTTTATTTTTAGTTACCATGTTCGGTAAGTAAGTAATGTTGTAAGACTCCCAAAGATTAATAAATAAATGAAATAAAAGAAAAATTCACTATATTGAGCTGTATATGATTTATTAATCATTAGTGTCATTAATAACCTACTCATTTCTTCTTATATAATACAGAACCGATTAGAAACGAAAAACTTGAAATATATATATTGGCCTTGGAAAATAACCAATGTACCCATGCAGCAAGTTTGCTTTAAGTTTCATGGAGCTAATCAGGGGCTTTGCTCTTGGAAAACCATTTAGGTGTGTTCACTGTTCACGGTACAGTCATGTTTGTGAATCCCGGCACAAAGGCAGAGCGTTTCAAGTTAAAGCTGATAGTACAGCTCCTGATTGAATTGTTTTGTATAAGAATCTGAATATTAGGTTTTCTAAAATTTCTGTTCTGTCCTTTTAATGTGTAAATTAAATGAATGAGAGCTCCAATGAACCTATTATTAGTATTTACTAAATATGTTGTGTTTAGCATTAGGAGCCCTCTTCTACGCCGTTGATCAAGAATAGTATGATGTGCAATGCAGTCGACTCGGTAACTGATTTGTTAATGACTTCTAATCGAATCGTGTAAAACCGTGTTATATTTTTTTTTTTTTTTTTATCCTCTTGTTATCTGCGATCAGTAACCAAACTATGAGCAGATCTGTTCAACGTCTATTTGACTTGCATGAGTAGTGGTCCATTGACCCCTACTCTCTCTTTCTTAGTTAAGGTCTAATTTGACAATATGGTTTCGCTTATATTTTAGAAAGCTAGATTCTCGCCGGACGACGATAGGTAGGGTCGATTTGGTATCTGTCGAAAAAAGTAATAATGATTTCGATTATAAATTTTCACTCTTGATGATTGCAGCTGAAAGATTATTTCGTAAAAAGATGGAGGGTACGGAAAGCGAGAGTGCGCCATTCCGCGTGAGCGTTTCTCTCGAAGCGTTCTTCAGCGACGAGCGCGCGCGCTGCTACGTGTCGGTGGAGGCCGCGCGGCGCGTGGGCTGGCTGCAGCGGCGCCTGCGCACACTACTGCCGCTGCCGGCCGCCTTCTGCCTGCTGGCCGACGGACACCTGCTGCCGCCCGCCGAGCCGCTGGCGCTGCTGCGCCCCGACGACTGCCTCACGTGAGTCACGTCGCACACTACTGCCGCTGCCGGCCGCCTTCTGCCTGCTGGCCGACGGACACCTGCTGCCGCCCGCCGAGCCGCTGGCGCTGCTGCGCCCCGACGACTGCCTCACGTGAGTCACGTCGCACACTACTGCCGCTGCCGGCCGCCTTCTGCCTGCTGGCCGACGGACACCTGCTGCCGCCCGCCGAGCCGCTGGCGCTGCTGCGCCCCGACGACTGCCTCACGTGAGTCACGTCGCACACTACTGCCGCTGCCGGCCGCCTTCTGCCTGCTGGCCGACGGACACCTGCTGCCGCCCGCCGAGCCGCTGGCGCTGCTGCGCCCCGACGACTGCCTCACGTGAGTGACACGCCGTGGGGACCGACGGCCTCGCATGACCGATTATTATTATTTATTATTAGATAGAGTTAGAGAGAAGAAGAACCAGCCGACTGATGAAACTCTATAGAGGCAACATGAGGTTCGTCATAGAAATGTTAACAGGACACTGCCGACTGAACAGGCACCTGACACTAATAGGCGTGAAAACCGATCCCAAATGCCCAGAGTGCATGGATGACGACGAAACAAGCTTCCACCTGCTCGCCGAGTGTCCCATGTACTCACGGATAAGACGGGAGACCATGGGGGTGGACGAGTTAAACAAAGAAGACCTGGAAGACCTGAAGGTGGAACGGATCGTAAGGTTTTGCAAGGAAACAGGTAGGTTCGACGGAACGCCGTGATCGCCGGATAAACCCACATCCTCCCCCAAAAGGGAGGACCGGGGGAAACGGGCGAAACGGCCTCAGGTAAGGCTGATCACCCGCCCGACGGCCGGCGTCCCCGTTGGAAATAATAATGATAAACACACGAGCGATACATTACTCTACAGCGAATCAGCCGGGAGGAGGCTGATCGCTTCGGTCGTTTCCAGAGCGGTGCCCACTCGCAACGAGGAGTGCTACCCGGCCGACGAGGCCGGCGAGGCCGACGAGGCCGACCAGGCCGCCTCGCCGCCGCCGGCCGCGGGCGAGGCGGACGGCGAGGCGGCCTCAGCGCTGCGCGAGGCCAAGCGGCGGGCACTCGCCGACCTGGAGGCCGGCGCGCCGCCCGCCCGCCGCGCGCGGCGCCGCGTGCGCCGGCGGCGGGCGCGCGCGCCGGGGGACGAGGCCGGCGACGACCGCGAGCCGGCCGGCCCGACCCCGCCCGCCCACGACGGCGCGCCGCCCGCCTCTAACCCGCCCGACTAGCCGGCCCTCGGATCGGATCTCATTTTTAATAAGTACGTAATTATGTAATGAGTTTAAAGTTGCTTCCGTCTCTATACGATCGCTCGCCTGAGCCGCTTTCGGCCCGCCTATATAAAAAAGGCGATGTACCTCCTCTTGATGTATTTAATTACGAACAAAATTTACATAAATAAACACGCGGAGGAGAGCCGCCCCCGCGCGAGCGCCTCGCCGCCGCCGGCCCTCGCGGCGAGGTCGCTACGCTCGCGGACCCCGTTATTCGACTGCGTTATTCTGTGTAAAGCTTCGGTCTCTCGATCGTAACGCATCACGCTGCGGCATGCGACATGCGGCGCCGGACACATGATAATATGAAAAACGTCTAGAATGATCTCTCGTTCCGTCGGACTGGACGTCGGCGTCGAACGGTGGGCGCGGTGAAATGGATTCATTCACATAAAACAATTTAATAGAATTAATTCGCAATTATCCTTGCGTATCTAAAAATAAAAACAAATAACAATAGTTTAATAGTCAAAGAAAATTCTCTGGGACTTGGAGATCCTTAGCGGCAAGAACGAGATGACATGTTGAATTCATTGCCAGTTGCATCCGGGACAGTATACTATTCAAATTTGGAAGCAACGAGGAAGAATTACTAAACGTTCAGACGATTTTGCAATTAATATTATTGGAATGGATGTGTTGGTTAACAACTCAAAGTAAGGTTGACTTGAGTCCGCCTTTGTACTACTTTATTTTGCATTTTATTTCTTGTTATTTAATTTTTTATGTACAATAAAGTTATAACAAACAAACAAACAAACTCAATGTTTTAAATCCCCAATAGTGTTAGGTACATAAAATCCGTGGTGCACGGCAGTTGAGCGTCGCTTGACTAGACATCTCTTTAGGTTTTTAATGGCTTATTTGCCATATTACTGTCTCTCATACTCCTAAGAGGGAAGGTCAAATTCCAAAAGTTTCCTACTCCTACTAATTTGTTCTGCTTAAATTCGTTGCGAGTTCCAAGGCAGCCGTAGTTTTACCCCCGGGACTGCAATGGACTTCATTGTTCATCGCCTTGTTTGGCGGTCGCCGCCGTTAATCCTGGCTACACAAGAGACACAGTGGTGGGAATGTGCGGTGGGCCCGGGCCCCCCTCCTTTTTAAAGTCAAAGAAAATTACTTTACATTATTTATATCGACACGTCTACTCTGGTAGCTGCGGCAAAATCAACAGACCACTTCTCCGCAGAGACCGGCCGCCGGGCGGCGTGCGGCGGGCCGCGCGGCGCTGGACGGCGCGGCCCGGAGACGGGCTCGAGATGGAGATATCTTCCCGGTTGTAAACCTATTATTAATCTAGAATAAGTATTTAAAATTGTAAAAAAAACTAAGTCAATTTTCTTAAAAATAAACAATATTTGTATATTTTGCCACATACTTGATTTAATTTAAACCCATACGTATCTCTGACCCCATTCTGCCGCTCGGAGTGGCTCACGTACGATACGACCGGCCGCCGCGCGACCGACGCCGAGCGACTCAGTTCCACATCATTACAAAATACACAAATAAGTGTGGTGTACGTACATATTATGATAAGTGTTTATCTCCGCGACTAGGGCAGGGCTAATGTAACTGACTCTTTACTAGTATGAAGTACCATTCCGAATGAGTATAACGAATGTTCTTAATAGTACACGGAGGCCATCAAAATGTAGTAGTTACACCCTGCAATGCCGCACGCCGGTTAATGAGTCTCCCGCCGGCGGGCTCGCCTCCGAGTCCTCACCTGCACGAGAATCGAGAGTCCATTTTGTTAAAATAATTAATTTCAAAGTGTACATAGTTCAATGAACGTTCTAAAATAAATGTGAAACTTCGAATATATTTTGTGAAATGACTTTCACATCGCACAAGGATTCTGTGTAGCACACGGCCGCCGGCGGGCCCGCCCATTTTTACCCATGACGGAACGGAGACGATAATAATGCGTTTGGGGTGCTAGGATGTTTGTGCAAATCGATGTTTCCATTTATCTCCAAAACTACGAGTCCGATTTTGATGCGGTTTTCAGTGATGGGTTCGGGTTTGATTGAAGCATGGTCTTAGATAGGTGTTACGGTGACATGAAAGGATTAAATAATTTTGAAATCCCCGACTTAATTTTATGCTATGAACTTAATAAAAAAAACCCAAGAAAATCCGTCAAGGGCTGCCATCACTATTTTAAATTTCAACATAAATATAAATAAGTATACAAGTTACTATAAATATGCAAGATGCTGGGATTGTTGCAGAGAGAGTGATCGAGTAAAAATCTCTGATGTCAAATTACTAGGTGCACAGCGTGGATTTATTTGCCACAAGTCTTCACAAATCTTCTTACAGACTAACTATCTTCTAATTTCAATTCAGGAGCGCTTCAGTAGTTACTATCTTCTATTTTCTATTTCAGGAGCGCTTGAGTATTTCCTTTCTTGTTTACCCGTCGTCTTGCTGAGTCGAAGCTGGAACTATTGAATGCAGGAACTGTTGAAGCTGGAACTGTTGAATGCAGGACATGCTCCGACTAATAAGCAAAATTCAAAGTAGGTCAACCTATGAGTCCACGAAGACGGCCGACGATTGGTAGGGCTCTTTAAATCGACTCTACCACTAAATCTTCTAATTCTTGCTATCTCTTTCTATCGGCATGTCCTGCCATTCGCGAGTTTACAAATAACTATTAAATCTATTTTTCTATTACAGGGGCTTATTTACTAACATATTATAACAAAAATCATCCAAATACAATCATAATTAACAAAGTGTTTACGCCTCTTCAGGGCGACCTAGTAGGATATTGAAAGGCGTCGATTTAATTCTTTATTGGTTAAACTTACATTCTAATGTTATAACATAAAAATATACATATTCATCTATTAAAACAAACAATAATTTCCCTTAAGGGCTCTTAGTAAGTGAAAATGGCAAAATTGGCTGTTTTCTATTAGCTTTTATTTAAATAATTTAAGGTTTTTTCCACTGAAATTTCTACTATGTATTACAGACCTTATGTGTGATGGGGTGGTCGTTTCCAAAACATGATTGGAAAAATTTCGCTCGATAGAAAAAAATCCTGAAGTTCCCTTTAAAATTTCATATAAAGGCAAATTATGACCGTTTTATACAATAATAATTCTTATAAAATCACTAAAACATAGGTATTTACCTTTTTGATGTCATGGTCGTTTTAGATTTTAAGAAACTAAACATTTTTAATCACTTTTTGATAAAAAATGTGAATGGCGCTTACGACTTTTAGTTTCGAACTCGTTGATTCCATAGTAACCGCGGACCCCGACCCGCGCACCACCCGCGAGTCCAGTCCCGCTTCGACATTCGCACGCAGGGGCTGTGTCGCTTCGCTTGCCACTCAACCCGCGAAAATTCGAAAAGAGTCGAAAGCACTAGTTATATTATTATCATGGGAAATAAAAAAAACTCATTATCGAAATCGAGTAGTTGCAGAAAAAGGTCGTGTAAAGCTCTGAATGAAGTGATGAGGTAAGTACCTACTTTGAATAATTTATTTATTTACTATTAGAAGTTACGTTCATTGATTGCTGTTTTACTTTTCTAATTAGCTAGGTACATAATTATTGTTTGTATGATTTCAGAAAACGACGATGCATGACATTGACAACCGATCAAAATTTAGAACTGGGAGCTAATGAGATATTACGGTTAGTACATAGGTGCCTACGCTATAGATTCTACTTATAGGTAGGTACTTAGTTTTCTCTTGTCTATACCCTAGTAACCGACATAGTAGGCAGTTTATTATAAAAATAGGCTATATTCAATTTACGAGCAAAGTACCTAAGTATCAGTATACAGACTACTACTACATAATAACTCAATACTTCGGTAGATTTAAAAATAGGGTAAAGTTCTCTATATTGGGTCTAGTAATTCAGAAAGACAGCTAGATGTATTTAGTTATCTGCGTACCTATATGGAATCATCAGCTTTTTGTTTTATTACAACAGGGTAAATGCACCATCAACGGACATATCAGAGGTATCCATGCAACACGATCAAACTACGTAAGTGTCATCATACTTAGGTACCTAAAAATAGGTAATGAAGTAGATTTATTCTGGTTTAGAAATAGGGGAAATTAATCTATATTGGGTCTAATAATTTTGAAAAGAAAATGCATAACTACAACAAGACAACACCTTCAAAATTATTAGACCCAATATAGGGTAGTTATTCAACAGCTTTTTCTTTTATTACGCCCAGGGTACATGCACCAATAACGGACATACCAGAGAGCATCACGCTACATGATCAACCTACGTAAGTATCATAGTACACCTACATACAAAATAAACAAATACTTGGTAGATTTCTTTTTATTTAAAAATAGGACAAATTTAATACTGGTCATTTAATTAATTTCATACTGCTTGGTTTCAGAAAAACTTTTACTGAATTATGGAATGTAGCTGGAACATCAACATCATCACTACAAACAGATGAAATACAGTGTGATCAAAACATGTTAGTAAATCTAATTTAATCATTCTCATTTTCACGTTCGTAATTTTTAGCTAGTTCATAACTAGAGGTCGGACCTTTTCCTGCTATTTGAATTTTTTTTTTTTTTTTATACTACGTCGGGTGGCAGACAAGCATACGGCCCGCCTGATTTAAAGCGGTTACCGTAGCCATATTAACGCTTGCAACATAAAATATCGCTCGCGCGCCGCCACCCCCGCTGCCAACGCAGCATCTCCTTCCTTTCTCTGGTGACCTCACTCACTCGCAGGAACACAACAACCCTCAAGGGAATTGTTATTTGGCTGCGGTATTCTGTGAGGTGGAGGTACATTCCCCAGTCGGGTAGCTTACAATTACGCTCCCTACCTCTCTTTTCGCCAGAGCTTCGTTTGTCAGTCAGCAATCACACGCTGGGTGCACCACGTGCTGGTGAAGTTGGCTTTGGTTCAAAGATGTTAGTGAACCACTTACACCCCAAATATTATTTAGTACTTGACATCAAGCAGTGGTAGCCTAGTAGTACGAACGTTGGCACAACCAAGAGGTCGTAGGTTCGAATCCGTCCAGGCACACACCAATGGATTTTCAGTTTTTCTGAATCTATGTGCGGATTTATACCACTAGCTCGGCGCTGAGGGAAAATATGCTTGAGGAAACCTACACATTCAGTTATTTTCTGAATGTGTAACCATGGTTCAATTGGTCTGTTTTACCTATCGGGTTGTGAAGGTCAGACGGCAGTCGCTTCAATGTAATAACCAGAATGGCCAATTCTAGGATCATGGTCAAAGCGGACCCTGGGCTCCCAGGAGTAACCGAGACAACGCTAGGTGAATGATGATTTAGTACCTGACATGTCTTTGTTCTCATTATTACCTTTTTGTTTTTTAGCTTAGCTAATACAGAAGACCAATGTGAAGAACAGCCAGATAGTGTTGAAGAAACTGAATTTGAAATTGAAACTGGTGGCTGCTCCTCGACAGCTGAGATACAAATAGATGGGCGAAGAATTGTATCTATTAATTTTTTTTTGAAACAGCTGAAGATTATTTCCATGCACAGCAAGAGTTTTGATTGCGGTTTTCAAAATTTAGTTCTCGTGTCCGAAAAAAAAACGGGACTTAAATCTAAGCTAAAATTTATTTGTAATATGTGTAACAGCAAGTTTTTCGTGGATACTAATGAACCGGATGTAAAACTGGATTTAAATGAGGCTGCAATAAGTGGGGCTATGTCCATTGGTATAGGTTTCTCGCAGTTTGAGGAATTGTGTACATCAATGGATTTGCCCAGTTTAAATCAAAAACATTTTGATAGATTACATAATGTAGTTTGCGATGAATGGCAGAAAACTGCTGCTGATCTAATGTTAGCAGCTGGTAAACGTGAAAGGGACGCTGCTATAGAAAGAGGCGACGTGACAAAAGATAGTATACCCTACATAGATGTGATTGCAGATGGCTGTTGGTCCAAGCGATCATATAAAACGAATTATTCAGCTCTTTCAGGAGCCGCAGCAATAATAGGTAGAAAATTTGGTGAAGTACTTTTCATAGGAGTGAAGAACAAATATTGTTCGGTTTGTGCTCGAGCTAAAAACAAAAATGAGATACCAGGCACACATACATGTTTCAAAAATTACGCCGGTTCGTCTACAAGTATGGAATCTGATATTTTATTGGAAGGCTTCAAGCAATCTCTTGAAACCCACAACCTAATTTATGCGCGGATGGTGGCTGATGGAGATTCTAGCACTTTCAAAAAAATAACCGAAGCCCGGGTTTATCCCAATTTTAGCGTCGAAAAAATAGAATGTCGTAACCATATTTTCAGAAACATGTGTTCAAAGCTAAAAGCAGTATCTTCAGATGTTAAATTCCCCCTCCTGCTAAGAAAAAAGATTACGACTGAAAGAATTTTAGCTGTACGGAAAGTCATTTGCTGTTCAATCAAAAAACATAAGTCTGCAGATTGCGATTTAAACACAAAGATCACTAACCTTTACACGGATATCACCAACTCAATTTTTCACGCATTCGGAAACCATAGCTTCTGCAAAGATTACTACTGCCAAAGTAGTCGGATGAGCGAAGATTTGACACTTCTTTTGAAGACTTCAACAATATGGTTCAGGATCAAAACAGTTGTTACATCCGTGGCAGCAAAATCCCGCAGCCTCATATGCGACGTTGACAGCAACAGGGTCGAATGTTTCAATAGCGTCGTTGCTAAATTTGTGGGTGGCAAGCGTGTCAATTTTTCACTGAAACGTGGTTACCAAGCACGTTGCGATGCTGCTGTTGTATCTTTTAACTCAAAAAAGCCCTTGTACACTTTGCACAAAAGTATTCTTGGCAAAAGTCCTATGAGATTAAAACGCCTGGAAACTCGAAGGATAAACCGAATATCACAAAAGAAAAAAAACAAAAAGCGTCTTTTTCATCAAAAGAGCAGTGATCAGCATTACGGGGAGTCATGCGTACAGCCTGATATGCCTGATGATATTCTTGCAAAATGCAAGGAACAATTTTTGAAAGACTTGCACAAAACTAACGAAGAATTACAGGCAATCGAACGAAATACCGTACTGCAGCGCGACTCAAGCGAGTGGTTGGAAGTCCGCCGTAATCTGATCACTGCTTCTAATTTCGCAAAAGTGGTCAAAAAGAAACAGACTACGAGTTCCAAAAATCTTGTAAAGCAAATAATATATCAACGAGATATTAGCCATGTTGCATCAGTGCAACATGGCATCCTCAATGAAAAAATTGCTTTGGAACAACTAGAGCGACAAATTGGACAACAAATTAGGCCTTGTGGCCTATTTATCCATCCAGAAATTCCTTTTTTGGGTGCAACACCAGACGGTCTGATAGGGGACGACACCATAGTAGAAATAAAATGTCCGTTTTCAGCGTTTAAATCTAGCTTAGGGGAAGCAATTGCCAGTGGCAAAGTGAATTTTTGGAAAAAAACTAAACGTGGAGATTGTCTAATTGTGAACCAAAATCATCCGTGGTTTATACAAATTCAAGGTCAGATGCACGTCACACGTAGAACAAAATGTATCTTTGCAGTGTGGTCTGGAGTAGAACAAAACCTGAAACTCGAGACCATATGTCGCGACGATACATTTTGGGAAACAAAAATGAAAGATAAACTCTTGTCATTTTATAAAAATCATTTATTACCGGAACTATGCGATCCTCGGCATACTAGAAACATGCCTATCCGGGACTAATTAAAAGTAAAAAATAAATAAATAAAATATATTCTGCAAGGTGCACATCAAAGCCTTTCATATGATACCCCATTTGAACTAGTAGCTTCAATTTAAAATTTCGACCTTCTATAAAAAATATAGACCCCTATTTTTTAAGATTTAATTACAAATGTATAGTTTTGAGATTTATTCCTGTACGTGTAGTCTATAATGATGTTACTTGCCAAATTTCATTGTTCTAGGTCAATGGGAAGTACCCTATAGGTTTTGATTCCCTTGAGAATGTCGAAATATGCGTTTTATGCTGAATAAACAGCCGTAACTTTTTTTTACGTAAACTGAGCAATTTGATTTTTTTACAACTTCATGGGACCGTAGACCTGAGTATACAGTTCAAATTTCAGCTTGATACCTCTTGACTTAGAGGGTCTTGACAGACAGACAGACAGACAGACGGACAACAAAGTGATCTTATAAGGGTTCCGTTTTTCCTTTTGAGGTACGAAACCCTAAAACTGGCAAAAAAAATCTCGTTTGTTGTATGGCAGCCGGGGGGCTGCCATACAACAAACGAGATTTTTAAGGGGTTAAATACTGGTTTTATTTTTATTTACTTATTTATTTTTAAAGTGAATACATAACTAAATATTATGTGAGTATTTTAAGTGTCTATCTATTGCCGTTATCAATTGCAAGCAAAAACGAGCAACAGAAATACATCATCTGTGAAAATTTAAACTGTCTAGCTATCACGGTTTACGAGATATAGCCTGGTGACAGACGGACGGACGAACGGGCGGACGGACGGACAGCGGAGCCTTAGTAATAGGGTTCCTTTTTACCCTTTAGGTACGGAACCCTAAAAATAGCGGTGTATATTATAATCATTGTCTAAAGTCCCGTATACACGTTGGCCGAGCCTTGCCGAGTGATGCCTAGCGCCAACATGTAGACGGCCTATTTGCTTTGCCTTGTCATCACTCGGTGTCGCTCGCCTAGTTGGCCGAGTAAAGCCAAGCGCCAACGTGTGTAGAGGTCATTTGGCACACTTGTCTTCGCTCGCCGGCCCTCGTGATCGCTTGCCTCACTTCGAATCGCTGTCGGTTTTTGTGCACAAATCAAAGGCGCTCGTCTGTAGGGTTGCCAACTATACTGTTAAAAACAGTATTATACTGTTTTTCACTGCATTATACTTTATACTGTTTAAAGATGTGTATAAACCACTTACACCCTGAATAATAGTTATATACGCTCATTAAGTAAATAGCCGAAGCTGCAGCAACTTCAATATCGACGTCCGTAGTGTTTCAGTGCACAATGAACACTGACAGTGGCCAACGTGTGGGCACCTCTACTCCACTCGTCTACATTGGCCGCTTGCATTGGCGCTTGTCGCACTTGTCCAACGTGTGGACAGTAGCACTTGCCTTGTACCCATTTGCCGACGCTCGCGCTGGCCTACGCTTGGCCAACATGTATAGCCGACTTTACATAACAGGTTGGGGAAAAAGTCTTTTCGTATTTTGTATGTATAAAATTGAAGTAAGATCTCTTTAGTTGTATCGTATAACCATAGATTCGGATCTCTACTGCCAACAACTACTCATCGATTGAATTTTTCCAATAAAATCTTAGACTTTCTCAAGTATTTTATTTGACCAGGTACCAGGTTTCTCCAGTATTTTACTGCACCTGACCAGGTGCACCTCGCTTATCTGTCAAATAGTCTGCCTTTATTTGACATTCGGCGCGCACGGACGTGCACACGGAGCGCGCGGAGCGGAGTGGAAAATTTCGACCTAGCGCTTTCTGTTTTAATTGTATAAAGTAGACATCTAATGTTTAAGCGTTGCAGCAAACTATTAGTTCTCAATAACTATTTGAACATATTGTTCATATGAAATAGCGAGTCTAGATCTTCTAGGTCAATGACTACAATAGGTGATTTTTTAAAGTGGTTATAACTTTGCCGTCATTCGTCAAAAAAACGTTGTTTGCAGAAAAAGTTCTACTGCTGATTCATAAACAATTTCTAATGCTTAAAAAATGGACCATAGGAAACTGCAGACGAGTTCGATTATTGGGTCATTTACCCTACATTTTTTGACTAACTTGGAATAATTTTACTACTACCGATGGTTTCATGTGTGTGAATGGTTCCGTTTGTCCGTTCCGTTTTAGAGATTGTTTACCCTATTTTCTTCTTTTTTTCATACTAATTGTATAGTTAGGTACCAACAATTATTACGAGTAGGTAGGTAGACTATGTTTTACTTTTTGTAAATGCATATAAAACGATAGTGAAATAAAATCTTTTGTACTTACATTAAGTACCTACTTATTATTTGTTGTCATTTATTATTTATCACGCTCGCATAAGTGCAGGTGCACTGCCTCCGCGCGCCACCGCGGACCGCCGCCGCCGCGGGGTGTCCCCCCGTACCTCAGGCACGGAATCTGAATTTTCGCTGACCGCCTAACCCCCCTTAAGGTCTATAACTAGTTGCTGTCCTGCACAATAAAACTGCCAAACTAGTTCATTTAAGGCTAGGTAGTCGTGCAAAAGTAGGCATTCAGCGTTGCCGGCACCGCGCGAACTTATTCACGCGGAGGCAGCGGCGCGATGAACTCGCGTCACCCCGCCCGGTCACACAGTATAGGAATAAGCAGTAACTAGTTAATTTTAAAACTTCAGAAATGCACTTTTATATTTTTATAGTAGTGACAAGAGTTTCGTAAATAATAAAAAATGTAGGTTAGGTATAGAATATAAAAAAAAAATAACAACCTGTTCGCGTTTCCTAGATTTGACTTGAGATATTAGAAAAGGAAACTAATATTACAGCAGAATCCATTGTTCATCTTTCTTGTCATATAGGAGGCATAAATGTGCGTATGGCAGGCCCGGTGTTTTTAAAAAACTATGAATATCATGGTGATTCTTTTAAGAGTTTTTCTGTACATTTTTATTATAAATAAATAAAAGATAGTATTAAATAAAAAATATTTATTTACTCTTAAAATTGTTTAAAATATATTTCTCGTGAGCTTGTACCCGGGTGCAAATCTGACTGTAGTTCAGAAGATGATAGAACTATAGGCTCTACAGAATTAACATTTCGCATGTGTGGCTCAAGTGATGGCAAGTCTGGGGAGTCTACATAATTTACATTTTCCTTGTCATCTTGTAAGGACAATGTGCTTAATGCTATTCCACGTGCGTGTCGACTATCAACAATTTCTGGCATTAAACACTTCATATAAAATTTGACCAACTTTTGCTCCATTTGCGTTTTCCAGAAGTTATCGTCCCTTTCGATGCGTTTTGTAAACAAGGGTTCGTCTCGATAAGGGATGTCTCCTCAGTATTTCTAAAACATAATGGTAAATAATTACATGTTTCGGAATAAAACATAATATTTTGTTTGGATGTACATTATCTAACTTTTTTATAGTTTTTATTATGCTAAATTAATAAACTCCCAAAAAAACTATATTAAATGCAATCAAATAAAATATGATTCTTACGTAAAAGTTAGTTCGTAGTGGAGCGTCTGGATCTAATCTCATAAAAGAATTCTTGGAAACGTCAGCTGTGTAGCTACACGTCGGAACATCAATGTGCCTGAAAATTTATCATATTATATTAATTATAACTGTCTATAATATATAATAAGTTATACGGGACATTTACCGAACTAAATAATGGACGAATTTGAAATAATTATTTTATCGCTTAATAACGTAAAAAATTTGATAATATAGAAATCAAATTGTACAGTATGTAAGAATACATCACAAAGCCTCTAAAAGTTCTCACAACACAGCAATGTCAAAATTGCACAATTATTTATTTAACCGTGCAGAATGTATGTACCAAGAATATTTGTAGCAAATTAGCATTAGTAGCGATCCAGAATTCGTCTTTCTACACGATTGTTTTATACATTACAGCAAAATCACGCAGATTTTTCGGTTACGATGATACAAACATTGTTCAGTGTTATAATAGTGTCAGCGTGAAATTGATTGGTCGTACCAAAAAAAATCCTTTGAAAGGAGGTTACCAAGCAAGAGCTCAGCAGCTGTTGTTTCGTTTAACATTAAATCCGCATTTTCAGTCGTACACCTCTCTTTACATAAAAGTCCTAAAGGCAGGGTGATATTAATTGAAAGAAGGATAGCAAAAAAAAAAGAAGAAAATTAAAAGAAGAACGAGTAGATATATGCAATCACTGACTTTTTATTAGAACTTTTTAAGATGAATAATTCTGTTATAATTATTGCGTAACTTGAACCGTTTACACAGCGCATGCAACGGAAGCTTTCAAAAGGAATATTTTTTTCCCATTTTGCAACATTTTTCATTGGTGCTCCGCTCCTATTGGTGGTAGTGTGATCTTACATAGCCTATTAGCCTTCCTCGAAAAATAGGCTATCTAACACTAAAATAATTTTACAAATTCGAATAAGTAGTTCTTGAGATTAGCGCGTTCAACCAAACAAACTCTTCAGATTTATAATATTAGTATAGAAGTATAGATAAGTCTGTCCGTCAGAAGTCCGTAAGTATTGGGTACGTACGTTGCGCCTCCTGACTTGACATGACTAAGCAAATATGTATAAACGGGACATATTAAAACTGTTTAAAAAGCGCTGCGTACCTATCTCGATCTATGGTAATTACTTACCTATTTTCAGTTGAATCCGCAGATAACAGATTGATTATTCGCCGCTGTCCATATTAATTACTTCGGCGATGATGTCTGGTATTGGAGACTGCTGCATTGACCTACAATAAAACGCCAGGCAGATATGTACCGATAAAGACAAAACATGAATTATCAAAAATCATATCGTTCTTTAGTACTTACTGGATATTCTTATACTGTGGCATGATGGCCGCAAGTTTAGCCATAATATATTTTTGTAAATTATCAATCAGACTTTTTTTATACTACGTCGGGTGGCTGACAAGCATACGGCCCGCCTGATGTGAAGCGGTTACCGTAGCCTAATATGGCTACGCTCGCAACATAAAACACAGCTCGCGCGCCGCCACCCCCGCTGCCTACGCAGCATCTCCTTCCTTTCTGGTGACCTCACTCACTCGCAGGAACACAACAACCCTCAAGGGAATTGTTATTTGGCTGCGGTATTCTGTGAGGTGGAGGTACATTTCCCAGTCGGGTAGCTTACAATTACGCTCCCTACTTTAACTAAGTTGGCTTTGGTTCAAAGATTTTGATGAAACACAAATATATAAAACAATCTAATTTTAATATATTAAATACCACATTACATTAAAAATGAAACATCTACATAAAGGTACTTACCTCTTTGTATATCTTCGCAGTGCATTCTTTCTGTTAGTTATTTTTATTGCTTTGGACGACTTCTTTCGCTTACGTTGTTTATTGCCCATTAAGAATCACTTGAAGCACACAAATTTTTCAAAAAAAATACTGATGCGCAGGCACCGAGCACAGGTCCGTCGTCTATAAGCGCCAGCACGCGACTGATGGGCTGCCGAACCCCCGCGCTCTCATATTTAGTGGAAATTTGCACACAGTAAAAAAAATATATATGGGTGAGGCCGCCAAAAAATGACTAGTTTGAATAATGACTTAGCGTCCGGCAACTTTTTATGAATAAATATTAAAAATTACCATTTTTTATAGTTTTCCCCATAAAAAGTATCATTTTTATTAGTATTTAAAATACACGAACTACTGTAAAACTACTTATTTCCATTTAATAATATGCTTTTTATTGCGAGAAAACACAACTGCTAGAACAAAAAAAAGTGTCCCAATTGATACCCCATCATAATGTTAATATATTAATTATTTTTCGGTACATTCTACTGACAATTTAAATATTTTCTATGAAGAAACACCTATTTTTGACAATATTTAATTACTTTACTATAATTTAGCAGTTAAAATAATAATATTTTTCTAACAATAACATAATGTCTTTGTATTTTATGCTTTTAAGTTACCGATTTTAAGTTACCATTATTATTCTATTCGTTCGCAATTGAGCAGTAGAATCCATTTTTATAGATTGGCAACACCAGTATCTAACATATCTATTGGTATGTCATTTGCTTGTCGGCCATTATTGAGGTGCTGCATCAGTTGGTTTGGCCAAAATTGTGGTTTCGTTCGCCGAATAAAAAAGTGTTAGGTGATTTTAAGGTAAGTTTGTGTTCTTTTGCTTTCATCAACAGATTATCTAGTAAATGTCATGTTTAAATTAGAGCTCTAAATTACGAAAGTTATTATTTATTCATTATAGTGCCGTAAACTGAGCGTGTTTTGAAAAGAGGTTAGGTTTTAAGTTACTTTTGTGATACTCTTATGTTACCATTGTTGTTTATTTTTAAGTTACGTAACATAAAAGTGATGTAAAGCTTAATACACATTGGGAATTGTATAATAAAGCGTAAGTTAATTGCAGTGCGTTCACGCGCGGGAGATTTATATTCATACTGAAGGTTTTAACCCGACTGCGGAAGGTAGATATTGTTGTTTTTCGAGCCTAATGTTCTTCGAGCCCTTATATGTACGTATGTCCTTTTTTTTTGCACGCTCTACAGCTCAAAAGACATGACGGATTTTAACATATAGAGTGTCGTTGGATTCGTCTCCATTGAGGGAGTGACATGGCTGTGATATTTTTAAATATGGCGCCTGCGTCTTAAAAGAACAGGGCGGGGGCGAAGTTTTTTTACTCTAACAAATATGGGTATCAAATAAAAGCTAGTAAATAGACCATTCCAAAAATATGCATCATTACCTACACGTTAATAGTACTATTTTGATATACAATACGTTAAATAAATTTTATAAAAATAAAAGACAAGTTAAATAATCATCCAAAATTATTTTTATTCAATGGGTTTTTTTGTATATTAAATTATTATATAATTTAATTTTTAAAACTCACGTGAGACATTATACTAATTTAATTAGATAAATTAAACGGGTCACTCACGTCTTTTTGTCGGGAAAGCCGGACATCGGAGTGTCCGGCGCGAAAGACAAAGGGTGGACGTGTCTGGACATTCGCCCTGAAGAAGGCCTCCTTTTGAGATCGAAACTAGTCGGCTTTCCCGACAAAAAGACGTGAATGACCCGTTTAATTTATCTAATTAATTTAATTTAATTTTTGTACATTTATAGTATTACTTATTTGAAAAGCTGATAAAATTTCCTTCCCTATAGCATATACATATTAGAATTAGAATTGATAATTATATCATATTTTTTTCTTATGGCAGATGCCTCTCACTCCAGCGGAAAAACAAAAAAGATATCGCGAAAAACTACAAAGAGAGAATCCTGAAAAATATGCACAAATGAAAAAGAAAACTGCGGAGTGCGCTTTACGTTATTATAGAAAAAAAACTAATGAATATACGGAACAGGATAGAGAAGAGAGAAGGCAAAAATGGCGAGATGAAAGGAAAAACACAAAACAAGCTCAGAATGATGAAGCTAGAAAGAACCTCAATAACAGTGAAAATGTCAAGAATGACCAAATACATGCTGAGCTTCGTAAGGAAAATTATGTGATTAAAAGAGAAATTGTCACATTGCGCAAGACATTTGAAGCTTTACGAAAAAAATACTACCGCCAGTCAATAAAATTACAAGAATTAAATAAAGCATTCCAGGAAATGAAAGAAAACTATCAAGAAATCACTACCAGACATAAAGAACAAAACTGTATGAAAAATGAAGAAAGTGAAGTGATGTGTTTTGACAATGAAACACCTATGAAGCAAACGGAAATCTTTATTAATAAGAATTTATCGAATATTGATGAATCGAAGAAACAGACAGTGAAAAAGAAGATTTTAGAACACAATGTTTTGTTTAAATCATTAAAGGAAGAATACAAGAAATCAGTCGGAACAGAGAAGAATACTTTGAAGAAAATAGTCACTAACGAAATAGTGAAGAAATATAAATTAAAAGATAAACTAAAACATACACTAGGGCTCAAATGTAATATAAGAAAAAATAGAGACCGAAAAATAAAGGAAAACAAAATAATAAATGAAATAAATACCTTTTATAACAGGGATGACAATAGCCGCGCAACGGCAGGAAAAAAAGAGTATAAAACTAAAAATAAAATAAAATTACAAAGAAGATATCTATTGACTACTATAAAAAAACTACATGAAAAATATATTTCTGAAGGTGGAAAGGCTTCATTAAGCACATTTAAAAAATATAGACCATTTAACATACTTACACCTAAAATCTCAGATCGTGACACATGTGCTTGTGTAAAACATTGTAATATGGCGTTTATGGTAAAGAAACTTAAACAGTTGGGAATCCTTGAAAGCGATGACCTCAATGACTTTGTGTCAAAACTAGTTTGTGACGTAGTATCTAAGACTTGCATGTACGGTTTGTGTGAATCTTGTAAAGAGAATATCATTACTGCTAATGAAACTGATTTGAATCTAAATGACAAAATTGTATGGCCGTTCTGGGTGTCCAAGAAACATGAGTATGGTGAAGAGGGAAACAAGAAAACAACAAACAAAATGGAAAAGGTGGAAAGAGAAGGATCTATACAAGACTTGATCAATATTATTAACTCAGATTTAAAGAAGTTTCTAAATCACTCGTACAATATTTCACATCAATATAAAAATTATAAATTCTGCATAGCTAACTTGAAAGAGAACGAAACCGTTATACACATAGATTTTTCTGAAAATTATATTTGTAAAATGCATACAGAAGTTCAAGCAATGCATTTTGGATCCTCCAAGGTTCAAGTCACTCTGCATACTGGTGTGCTTTACATAAAAAATGAACACAAACCTATATCATTTTGTTCTATATCCCCAGCAAATATACATAGCCCCGAGGCCATATGGGCACATTTGAAACCAATTTTACAGTATTTGAAAGAAGCATATCCTCAAGTAGATACAATACATTTTTTTTCTGATGGGCCGACATCCCAATACCGTAACAAAAAAAATTTTTATTTGTTCAGTCAAATTCAAAGTTTCGGCTTCAACCATGCCACTTGGTCTATTTTTGAGGCATCTCACGGGAAAGGCGCTGCTGACGGTATTGGGGGCGCCGTCAAGCGCACTTTAGACTCGAAAGTTGCACATGGCGAAGATATCCCCGATGCCAAAACCGCCTTTGAAGTCCTTTCCAAAACAGATTCAGCCATAAAAGTGTTTTATATTCAGCCAGAAGACATTAAACCACTTCCAGCGGAAATTGTGAAAAAACTAAAACCGCTGCCTAACACATTAAAAATACATCAGGTAATATTGAATGAAAAACATTCAGTAAGGTATCGAGATTTAAGTTGCTTTTGCAACAATAGGAGTGGTAGATGTGATTGTCATTCTATAAAAACGCACAATTTTGAAATTAGAAACGTAGACGTACCGAAAATTAAAAGAACACTGAAAAACAAAACAAAGAAAAAAGATACAAGAAAAATAAAAAGGAGATACAATTCATCATCAACCAGCGTCGAGAGTTGTGAAATAGAATATTTAGACGACAGTGATGCCACGCATTTTTCTGAACCAGAATATGAAGAAGAATATTTAGATGTAGAAGACGGAGAAAATTTAGAAGAAGGTTTTGCCTTAGAAAAAGAAAGATTTGAAGGAGATGTACAGACAAAACAAGAGAGAAAGTCGGCTGTACAAAAAGGAGTAACTATATTATCAGAAGTTCGACATTTGCCGTGTAACAAAAGATATATTGATATAAAGCAATTCTATGGACTAGAATCTCATAAATTGGATTTGACTTTTGATCTTTTCTCACCAGATGTTAAAATTAATGCAGAGAATATTGATCCATACGCGAACCCGGTAGCGAGTACTTCTGGAATAAATAAAAACAGTTGTCTCATAAATACGAAGGTGCCTGACTGTAGTATAAAATTCATAGATTTGAGTGCTAAAGAAGATAGGCAGAATACACAAAGAAAAGTTATCAATGAATCTGAAATAAAAGAAATGGAGAACACCGATTTCGAAAGTTTAACAATAAATGAGAATAAAAATACTGAAGACTGTGAAGAATACAAAGATGAAACAAATGTAAAATATATTAAAATTAACCAAAATGTATTAGTAAGATATTATATTCGTAACAATTGGAAATACTATATAGGACGTGTTTCGGATATAAATATTGCAGAGGACAAATACACGGTTGATTTCCTGAAGACAGTAAAAAATCCTTCACTTAAATTTATCTTGACGAAGAAAATTGACCGAGACATTGTTCCTTCTGTTTCAATCCTAAAAACTATAGAGTTAGTTACAAGTGATAAAAAAAATGAATACTTGATAAGTAATGATTTTGATAATACTTATTTTATATAATTTGCCTTTTTTTTTTGTTAAATTTAAAAGATTTAATTTCGAAGGAAAAGTGCCATAAAAGATTAAGTATTATTAAGAGCGTTCATCAGCTACACTAGCGCCACTATTTAAAAAAAATGAAAATATTGAAATCGTTAATAACTTTAAAATGATTTTATACCAAAAACTAGATATAGTATATTATTTTTTAAAACCATTCAGAAAAAAGTAATTGGCGATTTACAGTACAGTTTCTCGAAATCGCGAATTACTTCTTTCTTAAAAATTGAAAAAAATATTGAAACTATTTCATTATTTAAATCATATTTTTTAAATGGCGGCACTAGGGCACAGACTAGGGTAGCGGATGCACGCTCTTATGTTATTTTTTTTGATCTCAAGCAAATATTTTTTGTTTTTAATTATTCGTATTTTTTATTCAGATAAAAAAAACTAATACCTGTTACGTGAAAATTTTAATAATAAATAAAAAAAAAAGACTAAATAGTTTGTATCTTTTTTGCTGAATTTGTTTGTAAGCCAAAGTGCCAAAAAATACTAAGTAAGGTAATTTATTGTTCTGAAGTAATTTTTTGTTCGTATTTTGTGTTATTATTATTATTTTATCAAACAAAATATTTTCTTTATTTAGCGTCTTAATGGGACAGGATTCGATTCGATTGAACAGGAAAGGATCCTTCAACACAAGGAACAAGGGTTTCTGGTAGGGTACACCAATTTGATACTTTGAAGCAAATAAATAAATAAATAAATTTTTTGTTAATTTTTATGATTATACTTAACTTATTACTGACTGATAGTAATAAAAATTATGTTATTATTTTGTATTAAAATAAAATTTTAAAAATAAATCGGAGTTTTACTGAAGTTATGAGAATGAATTAATTTTCCGAAAAACTAATGAATATTTCCGTATTGTAGATATGCCCTTATGAACTTTTATGTTACTTTTAAGTTACCCGGTAACTTATATTTTTATGTTACTTTTATGTTATATAAGGCCAATTTGACGGCCTTACCCATATATTATTTAATCGTACTCTGCGAATTTGTCTGTAACTATTTGTTAGCTTTAATTGAGTACAAAAATTAAATGTATTCGTTCAGTATTATAGTCACAATATTGAAAAAACATTAACACAAAGGGGTGATTTTGGGAATTTTTTTTATCGAGTGAAGTTGATTAGGTCGTGACATTGAATGCGATTTTGACTAGACAAGATCCTTACCTAACACATATATTTTTTTCAGAATTTAAAATATTATTATCTAAGTCTCAGATGGTTTTAAAAAACTCAAATTTGAATCCCACCCAGCCTTAATGGCAGCCCCAACAGATTTTCTTGGGTTTCAAAATTATTTTATCCTTTTTCAACTACGTTTTAACTGTCGTGGGTTTTTTTCAAAATGTTTAATTTTGTTTTTATGTTTGTACGCGGCACGCGGCACGCGGTGCTGCGGCGAGTCGGGCGTGCCATACAGGCGTCGCTCGCTGTCTTCCCTTTTTTGGTAAGAACCGTTTTCAGAAGGCAATCTTTGAGCGCTTAAGTATAAAGTCAATATTGATAGGTACTTCCGTTACTACTCTTTTTGATCACGCCTGTGTCTTTATCCTTTTGTTACACTACGCCTCGTACCACATACACACGACACATACCGTACACCAGATACGAGCCAAGAAGCGAATTTTATTTCGCTCGCGGTGGTGCCCGCGCTCAGTTTTCAGATCCTCGCTAAATTTCGGGTCCTCAGTTTAGTTTTTAAAATATGCTGGACCAGCATGAAGTTTTCTATTCTGTCACATCAATTCGGCCCCACTTTCAAAGAATTTTGAAAAATGGACAATGCAATTTGGAAAATATCGCGCCCATATCGTAGAGCCGCCTGCGCCGCATACATTACTGCTAGCTTTAGGCGTCTTGTCTTTAAAATTGTCTTTCTGTTAGGTTAAGTTTGTTTTGTGAATGAGCAGAAATAAAAGCCTCGCCAGAGCGAGGCTTCTATTTTTTTTTATACCACTAAAGTGGCAAACAAGCATACGGCCCGCCTGATGGAAAGCAGTTACCGTAGCCTATGAACGCCTGTAACACCAGGGGCATCACACGCGCGTTGCCGACCCTGTAAAAACCTCTTCACGCCCTTTTTGAAGAACCCCATGCTGTAGTCTCCTGAGAAAACCTCGACAGGCAGTTCATTCCACAGCTTGACCGTACGCGGGAGAAAACTTCTCTGGAACCGCACAGTACGCGACCACTTAGGCTCCAATGTGTGAGGATGAATTCCCTGTCGATGGCGAGCGGTGCGACTGTAGAAGGAGGCCGTGGGCATCATGTCAAACAACTCCTCTGAACACACCCCATTGTACAGACGGTAGAACACACAAAGGGACGCAAAATCTCTCCTCAGACTTAAGGGTTCTAAACCGTCTGTCAGTTTGGGATCGTCAACAATCCTCACAGCACGCCTCTGAATCGAGTCACAAGGTGCAAGCTGGTATCTAGGCGCTCCCGCCCACAGATGGCAACAGTACTCCATATGCGGCCGTACTTGAGCTTTGTAGAGCAGAAGCCTTTGCCGCGGATTGAAGTACTGCTTGGCCCTATTGAGCACACCTAGTTTCTTCGACGCCAGCTTGACCTTCCCCTCCAAGTGACAACGAAACTGGACGTCGCTGGAGATTTCAACTCCAAGAATCCCAATGTTTTTGGCGATGGTAAGGGGTGTGTTTTGGAATTGAGGAACCACAGCAAAAGGGGTTTTCTTAGCGGTGAACGCGCAGACTTGTGTCTTAGAGGGGTTGAATCGCACTAAGTTCTGTTGCCCCCAATCAAACCAAAACGCACGGCTCCCAGATGGGTGCTTAGCTAGGCGCTCACCAATCCTGCCGATGAACTCGAACTTAGCCCTGGCAATTACTCTCTTACAGAACCTCAAGGCAGCATTAAACTCGCGTTTCAAGTCAGAAACATTATGAGCTCCGTTAATACGTGCCGTGGTCCAAGCCTCGTATGCAGCTTGCTTGCGGAGTTTAGCTTCCCTACAAGACCGATTAAACCACGGCCGCTTCTTAGCACCTGAAGTAGCTACCCGCCGGTTTGGAATAAATAATTCCATCCCAGCTAAAATGGCTTCAGCTACAGCAGATGCACAGATGTCAACATGTTCCGACTCGAAACAGAGCTGCCTCCACGGGTACGATGCATAAAATTCACGCAATCCATCCCAGTCTGCTGACTTATAGTGCCACATGCGACGCCAACCGGTAGACCGGGGTGTGACAGGGCTAGCGCATGGCACTTGTGTCCGGATGAGACAGTGGTCCGATGAACCAAGTGGCGCATCCACCGAGACTGTATACCCATCCGGGTGTGTGGTCAGCAGAAGGTCCAGTAGAGAGCTAGTATGGTCCTCAATATCTGGTATTCTCGTTGGAGAATGAACCAGCTGTGAGAAACCATAGGCCAGAGCAAAATCATGTACAGACCTTCCCGCGAAGTCAGTGGACCGAGAGCTGAGCCACTCGGCATGGTGGGCATTGAAGTCTCCCAAAATCACTAACTCCGCGGAGGGGTACCTCTCGATGACTTTGTCAGTCGCCAATTGCAGGTGCTCGATCAATCGAGTTGTGTCCGTATCACCGCTATGAGACCTGTAAAGGCACGCGTAGATCCGGGTGCGGCCGCCCTGATCCACGCGTACCCACAACACTGACAGGTCCCTGTCTTCTAGGCCATGAAGACGTCGACAGCAAATATCATCCCGGACGTACATACATACCCCGGCTCTACGTACAAAAGAATGTTCAAGTTTGTACCCGGGATATAATAAATAAGATGTATCGGCCGGACAAGATATTTGCGTCTCCGTTAAAAAAAGTAGGGTCGGCTTTGCAGTTTCGAGATGTTGGTGAACTGCATTTATGTTTGAGTGAAGTCCCCTGACGTTACAGAAGTCCACGTCGAACGTGGATGAGGACGCCGCTGGAAAGATCTTCTTTTTTTTCTTTCTGGCCATATGAAAGCGGTTAGAGGTTTATAAATAAGAGGAGTTGTTTCACCGACGGCGCAAGAGACAAAAGCGCGGTGTCTACCCCCGCAGTACAGTGCAGGTTGTGCGGTTTGCTAGCGCGGCGGGCGGAAGGGCCCCCGGTCCCCCCCTGCTGCAGCAGCCGGGTCCACTCCGGTCTCCTCCTCCGGCACGACTACTACAACAGGGACTTTACACAGGCTGGCGGTTCAGCCTCCCGGGGCGGAGATTAGGTGATCCCCGGGTTCGGGAACCCTACTAACCTGCGGGCGGCCAGCGGACAGCCGTTTCACCGGGTCTCCCTGACCGCCGCGCCAACACGCCGCGCCTACACCGCTAACGGCGGTTCGACAGCCGCTGGTCTCACCGCCGTCAGCATAACAACTCCTCTAAAAAAGCCCTGGTGACCTAGCTCACTCGCAGGAACACAGCATAGCCATTATGGCTGCGGTTTTTTGCCAGGTGGAGGCACTTCCCCAGTCGGATGCTGGCCAAGCCTGGAGCGAATAACCGCACTGTGCCCCTCTCCCAATTTGACCAGTGAAAGGGGAGCACAGTATGATGTTTCGCTGCGTCCTACCTCTCTTTCGCCATAGCCTCGTTAGCTGGCCGGCAGGGTGCACCACGTGCAGGTGAGGTTGGCTTTAGCTCGGAAGATGTTGATGAGCTACTTACACTCTATTTCTAGAATAATCTGTTAAAATGTAATATTATCAGAATAATGTGTTAAAATCGGCCATTTTAACACATTATCAGAGCGAGGCTCAGATAATGTGTTAAAATTATTTACTATTCCTATTATATTTACTATTGTTTGACCAGTTTGACCACGAAGAAACACAATTTTGAAAAACCGGCCAAGTGCGAGTGGGACTCGCGCATGAAGGGTTCCGTACCATTATCTATAAAAACGGCAAAAAAAAATCACGTTTGTTGTATGGGAGCCCCCCTTAAATATTTGTTTTATTTTTAGTTAATTATTTATTTATAAAGTGAATATAAAACTAAATATTATGTGAATATTTCAAGCGTCTACCTATTACCGTTATCAATTGCGAGCAAAACGAGCAAAAAAATCACGTTTGTTGTATGGGAGCCCCCTTAAATATTAATTTTATTATGTTTTTTAGTATTTGTTGTTATAGCGGCAATAGAAATACATCATCTGTGAAAATTTCAACTGTCTAACTATCACAGTTCATGAGATACAGCCTGGTAACAGACGGGCGGACGGACAGCGGAGCCTTAGTAATAGGGTTCCTTTTTACACTTTGGGTACGGAACCCAAAAAAATGGTCAATTTTAACATTGAAAATGTTTTTTCGTTCGCTCCCATTTTCTCTGAAAGTGCGACTCGCTCGTGATACCCTCAGGTTTAGGGCCACGAGGACGTATGAGGGCTCAAAAGATGCGGAATTTGAAGGGCTTTAGGAAGATGTAAAAAATATTTTGGAAAAGAAAAAAAAAAGAACAGACGTACGACTAGGCTTGCCAACTTCAAAATACGAATTTGCGGGAAATGTTGAGTTCAAATGTGGGGCAAGGATTTCAAAAGCGGGATCTAAGGATTTTGCTTAGAATACAAAAAACGTGAACTTTTCTTTGCAAATCAGTAATTTGCAATGCGTACGGAGCTAATTCCGAAAAGCGGGATATTTAGCGTCCCGCTCACACGCTGAGCGGGACGGCTTGTTAGGGTCTCAGAAACGGGACGTCCCGCTCACACGTTGAGCGGGACGGCTGGTTAGGATCTCAGGTGAGCGGGACGGCTTGTTAGGGTCTCAGAAACGGGACGTCCCGCTCACACGCTGAGCGGGACGGCTTGTTAGGGTCTCAGAAACGGGACGTCCCGCTCACACGCTGAGCGGGACGGCTTGTTAGGGTCTCAGAAACGGGACGTCCCGCTCACACGCTGAGCGGGACGGCTTGTTAGGGTCTCAGAAACGGGACGTCCCGCTCACACGCTGAGCGGGACGGCTTGTTAGGGTCTCAGAAACGGGACGTCCCGCTCACACGCTGAGCGGGACGGCTTGTTAGGATCTCAGGTGAGCGGGACGGCTTGTTAGGGTCTCAGAAACGGGACGTCCCGCTCACACGCTGAGCGGGACGTCTTGTTAGGGTCTCAGAAACGGGACGTCCCGCGTATAGTGGGGCAGGACGGTTGCCTACGTACGATGACGTCCTGACGTGTTCCAAGTGAATATGACGTAAGTTACATTTACCTGTGCTTTTACTAAATTACATTTACCTGTTACTTTTTTGACGAGCTCGGTGGTTGAATGGTTAGCAATGGCCACTTTGTCTCCGAGGTCGCGGGTTCGATTCCCGCACAAGACAAACAAGGTGTTTTCTATGTATATAAAAAAAAATGTATTTAAGTATATTTATCAGTCGTCTAATACCCATAACAAAAGCTTTGCGCTTAATTTGGGACTAGATGGCGCTGTGTAAATTGTTCAGAGATATTTATTTTTAACATTTGGAAAACAATGATTCAGAGAGTCACAGCAGTGTATGCTAGTGTGTTCCGTGAGGGCGTGCAGTCGATCGCGGACGTGCCCGACCGCACGAACGACTGCCTGCGTAAATAAAAGCAAATCGTTAAAAGAAACAAACTTTATTACAACAAAATAACTCTTATCAAACTGGGGTGCAAGTGGTGCAACCTGCGCCTCCTTACACGTACACTACGTCTAAAATTACCACGTAAATACACTTAATACAAAAACTATATGACGATGGATTACTCGAGGACCTAGGACTGTGCGTCGACGACGCTGTCGCGGTGGCCGACGTTCGTGTGGGGCGGCCGGCGGCGGGCGGAGGCGTGCGCCGGCGGCCCTGCTCACGGTCCACGCCTCGCTCTCGGACCGGACTTGCTCTGCTGACATCAATCAGAAAACACATTTTAGAACAATTACTCGGCGGCCGCTATTATGTTTTGTCAGGCGTCCTGCGACAGGTCCATTTTTTATTTATTTATTGTATGACTAAAGACAAACTATGCATTTACAAAAAGTAAATAGGTACGTGGCAAATATTTTGAAATTTTACATAAGCGTCGTTTTAAAAATAGCACGTTATATTTTATGTAGGGTAGAGTTAGGAGTACGAGGTGTACAATATACAACGTGTAACTTCAAGTATGCAAAACCTAAAAATAGTTTGTTCAGAATCATGAGTAGAATCAATTCCATAATACCACCGGACACGACCGGCCCGCGGGCGCGCGGTCGAGCTGGGCGCTGCGAGGGGGGGGGGGGGGGGGACTAATGGAGGTCGGTCGGTCAGCCCCCTAGCCAAGTGTAATAGGCTATTTTCCAATGTTTAAAAATTGTGTAAATAAATTAACAATATCGTAAAATACACAAAACTATAAAGATCTGCAAACTTTCATTCTAATATCTTCAGACTTTTTTTAGCGTCGATCAAAGTTTGGCGGGAAAGTCCATTTTAAAAGTATGAAATTATTAAAAAATAATATTTCCATTGGAGAAGCAATAAAAAATGCTATAACTTTTATTATGATACTTATTACATAAACGTAATATTTAACATAGCTATCGTACAAATTTCTGATTTGATGCATACAAAATACAAACCTGTGACGTCATAATTCGGTAGTCTTTTGTATGGAGCGTTTTGGGGCAATTTAAAAATTGAGATTTTCAAATTAACATATCTCGAGAGATTTTTGTGCTATCGAAGTAATTCTTTCACCTATGGTTATATTATGGAGACGTCCCTACATATCAAACCGAAAAAAATGTTAGTCAAATAGCCTATTCGTAGCGTAACGAACGTTAGATCACGTGACATTTGTCAAAATCGAACATTTTAGTATGAGAATTAACAAATGTCACGTGATTAACGTTCGTTACGCTACGAATTACACTTGACTAGGGGGGCTGCACAGAGTCGTGAACAGGAAAAGCCATACTTCGATAAAAAAAAGTGACTCGATCGTAGATACACCCCCCTCCTTACAATGAAATATTTTATTATAAATAATAAATAATATAAATATCAATAATATAAATGTATATAATTCGTATAAATGGCAATACAATAAGTAGTAATCGATTCTATTGTAAATTACAGTGACCGAGGTTCAAATAGTGATGAAAATTACTCTCGGAACGAGAGGTCCACTTTCAAATTCTCCCTCGTGACGTAATACGTACTTCACGCCCCTTGCTATACTACTATTAATTATAAATTCATACCGATACCGGTCGGGACGGCGGCAATTTTTTTAGTTCAGGCGCAAAATTCGCCGTATATCTTCTTCTCCTGCTCCGTTTTCTTCTGTTATTATCAATCATTCTGTAGACGCCGTCATTTCCTCTGTAAAATTTCTCGTAGTAATCTCCGTCGCGGCCCACAAGCTCCCCGGGGGCCGTCTCGTTCTCGTGTCCGACGTCACTAAAATACTTTTCCTCTTTGTCATTCTCAGCTACGTCATCGAAATTGAAATTATTTGAATCGCTAACTTTCAATACCCTTTTGTCACGAATCCAGTTCCATCTCTTCTGACTGGGGTTGTCTTCGTTCAAATACGACTTATTATAATTTTTATGCTTAAGTAAACTAATCGGGTGTGTACCATTGTTGAGCAATTCTATAACGAAATACTTAGGGCGTGCTTTGTCTTGGCGACAGAGTAGGTGTCTGACATATTCTTCCAATTCCCCGGGGGCCAAGTAACACTGGCCCGTGGCGTCCAGCTCGCACGCCGCCCGGTCGACGCAGCCTCTTGAAAGAAACCTTACTGTATTCATTTTGACACAAGATTTTTTATACTACGTTGGGCGACAAACAAGCATACGGCCCGTCTGATGTAAAGTGGTTGCCAAAACGCTCGCAATATGCAACAGCGCTCGCGCGCCGCCACCTCCGCAGCCATCGCAGCTTCGCACCTGGTGTTGCTGCGAAGCGATTGCGATTTCTACCTCCAGTTCCTGATAACATCACTCACTCGCAGGAACACAACTGGAGTTGTTATTTGGTTGCGGTCTTCTGTGAGATGAAGGTGCTTCCACAATCGGGCAGCTTATAATAACGCTGTACCCTACCTCTCTTTCGCCAGAGCCTCATCAGTGAATCAACATGGTGCACCAGATGCGGGTGAGGTTGGCTTTGGCTCAAAGATGGTGGGGAGCTACTGACATCCCTTTCTTAGCAAATTGCAATTGCGAATTTACCTTTTACCATTGGTGCTCCACTATCACTGTCAGCTGTTGTAGTTGTCCTCGGCGGGGGTGTTATCTCTCCGCCGCGTGTTCCGACCCTGCTCTCGTACTCTGCGCCGGCGCCGCCGTGCACAACACGGCGTGATTTGTCACTCTGTATAAAAATCTACAATCAGAACGTATGCCATGGATTAAAAAAAACCTTTACTTATTGTATTAAGTCAACTTTTACATCTTCATCAGCGGCTTGTCCTTTTCTCATTATTAAGTGTCAGTAGCGTCTTTATTCCATTCCTCCTTATCAGCCGTCATATCTCCAGAGACCTACCCCTTTATTACCCATAACATCTCTCACACAATCCAACCGCTTCTTTTTTTAGTTTCTCTCTCATTATATCCATTCAAATTCATCGTTCTCTTTGTCACATGTCTTTCATCCCTCCGCATCACATGCCCATCCTGGAAAGATTTCCTTTCGCCATTTCCGTTTCAGGCGTACTTTCAAACTTCCTCCAATATATTCATTCCTTATACAGCTAAATATTTTGCCCGTGGTTTTATGACCGGTCGCCTGCCTGACTGCAGCCCTGTTTGGAAATACTATTGAGTCCGTCCGTGATACCGTCGCTTCTGGTCGCCACAGCCTTTTTCGTTGGACAGCAGGGTGCACCACGGGCAGGTGAGTCTGGCTTAGGTCACATACATGTTAATGTGCCTCAATTTTTGTAAACATATTACATCTAAACATATATCGTCACATGAGCCCGTATTCGTCCACTGCTAAACATAGGCCTCCCCCGGTCGGTACTCTGAACACTTTCTTCCCCAGCGGCTGTCAGTTCTACGAACTATGTGGCCGGCCCGCTGCCATTGCAACTTGCTTATCTTTTTTTCTTACTAAACTTATTATACTATGTAACTATCTGAATATAATTATAATAGACTAATATTACTCAATAAACTTTTATTTGGCGTAAATCTGAAAAATGAGCTCCATTCATTTTGTAAGAACAAAGTCTTGGAACCAAACATCATAAGTAATCATAACCTTGCGCTCTTATTTTGGGTATACGAGTATACCACACTTGCTAATTAGTGTAAGTATATAGGTACCTTAATCGTGTTTGTAATGGTCGTCATTTTAAGATGGTATTTACTGGCGAATTTCTCAAGCAGGCTGTCTGTCTTTTGTATGTTCTCAGTAGTTTTGGTGCGCGACTCCAACTGACCATCGTCATCGTCCCGGGCCGCGCCGTTCCGTAACGTCGCGGTCGAAGCTTCATCGGCCGCCGTACTCTGCGACAGAGTGAGATGCTTATTTAGCATCTTTAATGCTCTCCCTGCGACAGTGCCCAATTTCTGACTTACTTTTAACGCTCTATAAATAAAAATAATATTATCACCAACAAAAGAGTCTGCTGTATTGTATCTTTACTTTTGCCTAGTTCGTTTTTTTATCAACTTATATTGATTAAGCAAAAGAAAAAAAATATTGTTAACACCATCATGTTCAGAATTTCGTACTACTGAGCTTATTATTTTAATTCAAATGTACGCGACCTAAAAGAAAAGACTGCGCTTACCTCTTGGACTTCGTGGTTGTCGTACTCTTATATCGTGGACTGTCATATCGAATGACGTCGGGTCTTATCCTGAGATCACCGCTGCGGTGGTATTCGACGTTATTCCATTCCTCATTCAATTTTTCACTTTCAAATCTCAAAATGCATAATAAGAGCTTTCTTCCGGCATCGAAATCATCAAACTCGTCATCAATACTGCCGTTAATATTTTTGGTCGTAATGTGTCGTTCCACGAAGTCCCTGGCCGCGGCAGGCTCTTCGTATTTGGACAGAATAACTATAGTAGGATAACTATTCGTGGTTGTGTTATGCATGTTACAGTGATTGATAGTATTTTGAGTAGTGCTCTCTATATAAATGTTTCTCTTCAAGGGCTTTGGGTCGTTTAACGTATTATCGTTAGCATGTGTTCTTACTTGCATTGTATATTTGGTAGCTATTTCGTTGATCATTTTCGATTTTATAGTCGAATTGTCAGACATTTTTAAGCTGTGTAGAAAAGTACGCGTTGCTGATTTAATTTTATCATATAAATTGAATTTGGCCAAGTCAGTGTGAATAGGCGAAGCAACTTCAACACATGTCTGTTCTGTAACAGAAATGTTCTTGTTCTCTATAGGCACTGTTTCTTGCTTGCTTTTGCTTTCGGTTATTGATTTCGTGCTATTGTTTATAATAATGTTCATCAATTTCCTTAAATCATTCGTAACATTAGCAACGACCCTTGTTTTAGCTTTGTTTAATTTGGCTTTTGTTCTATCATTTGTCATTTTAACGACTGACGTATTCTTGTTTTGGTTTGCATTACTATTGACAGACGATATATTTGCCACTGTTTTATAAGAAGAATGATCTTTTGGTTTTTTATTTGTTGTTATTGATATGTTTTGCTTATATTTATTAATTATATTCCATGTTTTGTTAGTATTATTAGGAGTAGAAAAATATGTGACAGGTGTGTCAGGTTGCGGTATCATATTTTTTATTTCATTCAAATCATTCAAGTTTCCTAGTAATTGAAGTAATTGGTTAATGTTAAAACTAAGAGTGTCAATCGTCGAGTTTTCGCAAATTTCATAATTATTAGTGTGATCTACAGTTGAATGATTTTCTATGATATTTATTTCTGTATTTGGCGAACTGTGTGAAGTCAAATTAAGTTTTTTTGTCACATTATCATACATTTCATTTGTAGAATTACGTATAGAATTATTGTCAATTCCTCTCGCGATTCTAGATTTCAGAGTACTCTCTTTACTAAAACTAGAAATCAACAGAGGTTCTGTTTGTGAAACCCGCGACTCCTGGTTTATAAATGTGTTAATAGCCAGAGTTGCTTTTTTAGTTTTTTCTTGTAGATTATCTCGGAACAAGCGGCTTTTCTTTTTTTTAGTGCGTTTTTTAAAGCAAAATAGTCGTTTCAAACTTTTTCTTACAGTTGGCGTCACTTCATCCATCTCATACTCAAATACACTACGTTTAGTTGTAACTAAATTATCCACTGCATCAACTAATGGACTAACGGTTAAAGCCAGACTTTCCGTGGACGGGTGTGCTGATTCGGGGTCACATATTATATTAACGTTGATATTGTCAAGGGAGTAAACATGTTTAACAATTTTTTTCCCTGACGGTATGACGTTGTTGGATTTTTTTTGTGGAAATTTAATGAAACAGTTACTAATAGCATCCATCAAATGCAGTTCCTCTTCCCTTAAGTATTCATCGTAACAAGAGTTATATTTTATTTTCTCTAAATCATCAGCTACCAACGATAAGCTATTAACCAAAGATCGTCTTAATTTTTTACACAATTCTTTCTTACTCACCGTATCTCTTTTATCGACACAACCAGGGAAAGTGTTGCATTTATACCCTTTACATTTTCCTTTTATTCTTTTGTAATAATCATTCAACATTTTTTCGATTTTATGAACCGAATCTAATAGTTTCTTACCACCACTGGGATTCATCCAAAAGAAAGTTTGAATTTCGGTGCAATGTGTCTTTATATATTGAGTTAGACCATTTAACTCAAATGTAAGTTTCGTTATTACCGCATCGCTTGCTAAACACGGTTTGCACAACGTTTTATTTGCTTTGAAATGACATGTGCAAACACGATCATGTCCTAAGTATTTCTTAATCGGATCCCAACTAATATTTCTTTTTCTTGTCATGGTATCTTTCAAGTGTTCATGTAAAGCGTCCCTTGTTTTTACATTATGTGTTGAAACATCATTTAGTAATGTTAGATTCTCGTATAACTGTACTAGATGTTTACTCACAGCTGCGATGAAATCCTCGCTTAGTGTGACTTTCTCCTTCGGATTAACCGTTACCAACTTCTGTGAATCATCTGCTGCTTTTCTGATCTTAACATTCGTTTCAGCGTTAATCGGTTTCAAAGAAATACCTCCTTTATTATTGTCGACTATTAAATACATACTTGGTAATGTATTTTTATATGCTTCTGTGGTAACTGAAGAAGCAGATTCTGCGTAAGAATTTATTTGGTATTCTAGATCCACCGGAACGGACATTTTTGCTGAGAATACTTTTCTGACTTGGACCGTTTCGATAGATCTCTTCATATTGTCTGAGCTGCCAAATGGTATGGCTATATGAACTTGTACGGTATTCATTTGCGATGTTCTGTTCAAAAGAGCACACGAACTTTGCTTATTACTCGTAGTGGTAATTGGGTTGGTATCTAAATTACTAAGATCTCTCTCACCGTAGTTGACAGTATTTTGATGAAAGTCTACGATAACTTCTAATGCTGCGACACCTTTAGCTGTGTTAACAGGTCCATGGGAGGTAATGTCTCGCTTCACTTTTACCAATCGCGGGTTAGTCCTTTTAAAACTATGTGAAGTTTTGCTTGTTACTTTTGAGCCTTGTAAGTCATGTCCTGAAACCAGGATCTCTTCTGGTTCGTATTCCTGAAACAAAGTAAAAGTGTACGACTTTCAAAATATTCTTTTTTTGTTCTTATCGAAAAACCGGACACGTTTGTATTGGTCCGTCCCAGTTACAATCTGACATCATTCTTACGTAAGTGATGAATAAGTAAATTAACAAGTTATGTTATGATTTTATGACTATTTCTATTAGAAAAGTAGGAACTAGTTAAGTAAAAGGCACATTAAAAAACGGCCAAGTTGACTTGGCCTCACACGCGAAAGGTTCCATACTACCGTATCACACAATATTTAATATTAATGTTGCAAACATCGAACAAAAAATCCCCGTCTGGTGGTCTTTGGCAGCATATACGAATATTTGCATTGTCCTGCACAAGGCAAAATCGTAGTGTTTTTTATACCTCTACGGTCGTAAACAATCATAAGGCCCGCCTAATTAAAACCAGTTACTGCAGCCAATGGACGCTTGCAACACCAGGGGTTTACATCACACGCGCGTTGCAGACCCTATGCGCTGCACATTTTTACTTCAAAAGTAAACAGCCCATGAAAAACCAATAATTAAATTTTATTTCATCATCATTAAAAAAATATAGTACCTACATATCGACGGCGAAGTGCCAATATCTTCTAACACCAGATGCTCAAAATGGAAAAACAAAAAATATTGTTTATCCAAATGTTTTGGATTAAATTTTAAAATAGCTAGCAATTAATTTTTTTTTTTTGTTTGAATTAATGAATTTGATGTTCCAATTAAATCTTTTTAGTATTTCACTTTATACGTAGCGAAGCACGTACGGGGGCCGCTAGTAGTGTATAATAAACTTTTTAAATATACCTACTGAAGTTTCTATTACTACAAACAAAATAAAATAATGGACCCTCCATTATTTTATTTTTAAAAACCTAATATATTGCAGTAATTTCTTTACATTACTGAATTTTAAACAGATTAAGATATCATTTAGCTAAATACCTAATCAAATATAGTAACTGGGATCAAAAATCTTATTTCTGTCCTAAACTGTGTTTAATTTTTGAGTGCCGCGTGTGTCCTGATACTTTCCATTTCAAACGTTATGGAAACATAATTGTCTTTTTACACATTCTGAATTCTTGGCGCCTTTTTCTCGGATTCTTGTAGGTACCAACTACTGCAGTTTAGTTTCGAGATGGCACAAAAATGGCGGTTTTTTATCACCACGAGTACATATGAATAAGGAAAGGAGTCTAAGGAAAAAGATAAAAATAAATGTGTGCTTATCTGACTAATCCTGTTTGTTGAAGATATAAAAAATATTTTTTTTTACTCCGTTTAACCAATTTGCTCAATGTGCTCCTTCACATATCAAATATTATTTACTTGAATACATGTCTAAATTCATGGAGTATTTCCTCAAGTTTGCGCTTTACACCTTTATTAAAAGCTCATGTGCTACCAACCTGACCCAGTGCTCTGTCGGAGACTTGAAGTACTTCATTTGGCATACCATCAGGTGTGTTAAATTTGTCGCCGCCGCCCTCGTCACCTGCTGCTGTCGCGGCTATAGCGTTAACTGTCGCTACTGCTGTAATAATACACAATAAACTCAAATTTAGAACTTTACTTATAGTGCAGGCGCCACAGGTAGTTGAGTGTGCAAAATATGAGGACCGCATTCTATAAACAGTTTTGAATTCAGAAAAGCTTGTAGATTATGATTCTGAATGTTGCCAGGAAGTTTCTTGGTCCAATTTTTTTTTATACCCCATTCCCTTGGATATCGAGTAAATGGACTGAACAAATGCTTTACAACAATTTTAATCATTGTTTTATTGAAAATATACAATTGTTTCTTATGATTAAAGATACTTATAGCTACTAAGTGGAAATAAAAAAACAAAAAAAAAAAAAAATTGGTTGCCTGTAAAGTCGGTATACGGGCGAAAGTTTTACGTGACAACGACTTTGAGTGGTAAAATGTTTTCGAGTGGAAGGGACGCATGCCTTTCACTTTTTATGTCTGTCTCTCTCGCTCTTAGAAGGGACACGCGTCCACGACACGCTTACAATGAGAGCGAGTGAAAGGCACGTGCCTTTCACTCGCTCTCATTGTAAGCGCATAACGTGACCCAGTTTCTTGAAGTGTCACCCGGCTAACCAATTTATAAGACGTTGTCACGTCAAAATTAAACAAATATTGCTGAAAAAAAAAACATAAAAGGAAATTTTTACGTAATCAAAAATTTTAATTTATATTTGTACAGTTTGTTTTTTTACCCGCGACGGAACGGAGACGGTATATGCGTTTGGGGTGCTAGGATTTTTGTGCAAATCAATGCTGCCAATTATCTCCAAAACTACTAGTCTGATTCTGATGCGGTTTTCAATTGTAATGCCTATGCTTGCTTTTTAAAATGTTTGAAATAAAAGCAAAATTAAAAATTTTGAAAAAACCCACGACGGTTAAAACGTAGATGAAAAAGGATAAAATAATTTTGAAACGCCCGACTTAAAGAATTTATGCTTTGAACTTAATAAAAAAAGAACTAGTTTGGCAGTTTTATAGTAACTTGTAGACTTATTTATGTTTATGTTGAAATTTAAAATAGAGATGGCAGCCCCCGACGGATTTTCTTGGATTTTTTATTAAGTTCATAGCATAAATTCTTTAAGTCGGGGGTTTCAAAATTATTTTATCCTTTTTCAACTACGTTTTAACCGTCGTGTTTTTTCAAATTTTTTAATTTTGTTTTTATTTCAAACTTTTTAGAGAGCATGCATGCATGCATGTAGGTATTACAATTGTAAACCGCATCAGAATCAGACTAGTAGTTTTGGTTTTGCACAAACAAATGTTTACTGCAGCACCCTTTGGTGAGTTGTCACTGTAACACCTACCTAAGAACATGCACCAATCAAATTCGGACCCATCACTGAAAACCGCATCAAAATCGGACTCGTAGTTTTGGAGATAAATGGCAACATTGGTTGCACAAACAAATGATTACTGCAGCGCCCTCTGGTGAGTTGTCACCGTAATATCTATTTAAGAACATGCACCAATCAAACTCGAACCCATCACTGAAAACCGCATCAAAATCGGACTCGTAGTTTTGGAGATATTTATTGGCATTTGGCAACATTGGTTTCACAAACAAATGTTTACTGCAGCGCCCCCTGGTGAGTTGTCACTGTAATACCTATCTAAGAACATGCACCAATCAAAACCAAACCCGTCACTGAAAACCGCATCTAAATCGGACTCGTAGTTTTGGAGATAAATGGCAACATTGGTTTTACAAACAAATGCTTACTGCAGCGCCCCCTGGTGAGTTGTCACCGTAACACCTATCTAAGAACATGCACCAATCAAACCCGAACCCGTCACTGAAAACCGCATCTAAATCGGACTCGTAGTTTTGGAGATAAATGGCAACATTGATTTGCACAAACATCCTAACACCCCAAACGCATATACCGTCTCCATTCCGCCGCGGGTAAAAATAAACAAGTATTAAAAAGAAATAATAATAATAATACTAACAAAACATGCAAATCCTTATTATGCAAAATGCAAGATACACATTCTCCTAAAAATGGAAAGTGTATTGCCGGTCCTCACATTTTGCATACTCAACTTCCTTTTGCATATGCGTTATTGTACATTCAAGTGCATTTTATAAATTACTCCTTTGTTTTCCTTATTATAAAAGTGATTGGCATTTACATTTGATCTTTGATTTATTTTCTACATCAGTGTTTCTGGGAAGTCGGCACTGATCCATGTGGAACTCCTACTATTATATTATGGAAGTCCGTTCAGTCAGTTCTCCTTCCTCTCTCACCTGAAATATTCGATTTGCGAGACAGGACTCTACAAGTAGATAATAGCTATGGGGTAGAGATGTCCTTGTCTTGCACAGGAGGCCTTTGTGCCACACCTTATCAAAGGCTGTTTGTATGTCCAGAAACACGGCAGAGCAGTATTCTTTTTTTTTTTTTAAAGAGGATCGTATAGGTCGATCGATAAGATTTTTGTAATCATTTTATGTAAACATTTCTTTTCATAAAAAAAAATATTACATAGAATATCCTTTTATGAGTTTTATGTAATATATTTTTTTTTCAACAAATTTTTTTTTTGTTTTTTTATTTCCACTTAGTAGCTATGTATATTTAATCATAAGAAACAATTGAAAATTTTCAATAAAACAATGATTAAAATCGTTGTAAAGCATTTGTTCAGTCCATTTACTTGATATCCAAGGGAATGGGGTATAAAAAAAAAATGGACCAAGAAACTTCCTGGCAACATTAAGAATCATAATCTACAAGCTTTTCTGAATTCAAAACTGTTTATAGAATGCGGTCCTCATATTTTGCACACTCAACTCCATACAGCGCCCGCTCTATTAGACATATTCGAACGCTTCGATTGTAAACGTGTCAAACTGCTCGTTTAAAAAATCATACTTCTAGGACACTGTAAAAAGATGGAATTGCATATTTTCAGTAATTTATTTAAATTAATATTATTTTGTAAAAAATTAAGGTTAATATTTATATTTATTTAAAATTGGAGAAAATTTAACACGACAGAATTTGAGTGATACGCCCGTCTCAAATTCAGTTCTCGAATTAGTCGAACTATTTCGTTACCACTTCATTTGGTCGAATTACTTATTGGCTCTGGGGCCCTGCCGCCGAAGCTGAAGCCGAGTAGGTACCATCGGATATTTTGATTGCCAAAATCAAACTACAACTTAGAGTTAAGCTACTCGTGTTCAGCTGAGCTGGTAGAAACGATGGAGCTCTACCGACTAAGCCGAAGATGTTTGTCAATTACTTAAACGTAACACCAATTTTTCGAAGGAAAATATTCGATGGCAATCGGCTTCAGCTTGGGCGGTAGAGGCCACGTTCCGAAATAAATGAAGTTGCTAGTGTTATAATGTATGGTTGCTATGAGTATATAATCCTTTAAAAATAAATAAAATTGAAGGAAGGTACCTACGTATTGATTTTATTTTAACAACGTATTAGTATAAGTAAGTGTAAAGTAAGTAATTTGCATTTTTTTATTTTAAATAAATTTAGAGCAGCTGAACAACGTGGTGGAGTATGTTCTAAACCCCATGGATTGAAGGTAGACCCACACAAGGAAAGTTTCACACAAGTTTCCAAATAGATCTGATAATACGACCTAATTGCTACCCAGCTACTTGGGGAGGAACAAAGCTGCATAAGCTGTCAAATGAGCATAGTGTAGGGAACACAGTTTCCGTGCTATCGACTACGAACTCGATAAAATAGTTGTATTAAAATATTGTCAAATTTTGTACAGAATGTTATGATAAATCACACCTAAACGCTTTAAAGTAATTATAGAACTGTTAATTAGCTTGTTTAGTAGTGTTTTTTTATATATAACAAAGATAATTACTTTTTTTTACTAACCTAAAATTAGACAACATTACTTGCACGTGGTGCAACCTGCTGGCTAGTGAGAGAGGTATTGTGACGAGATGCTGCATTAGCAATGATGGGAGTGCTGCTAATATACTCCTTTTATGTGCAATGTGGGATAGTAACCAAGGAAACGGCCCGCCTTATATGAAAACGTGACCGTATCCTATAAATGCTTGCATTATACGAAGGTAGGGAGAAAATAAAAACCTACCCTCCGGCATTTATTTTCCCCATTGCAACCAGGTACTAGCCGCGCATGAGCCACCCTCGCTACAAAGAACACAGCGACTCCTTTCTTCCATGAGATTTAACTCATTCTTGAAAACACATCAACACTCTAGATCTCAAGAAAATTGTTAATGGGACTTCAGAGATGTGCTCCATCTTTCTTTTGGCAGTTTGGTTGGCTATGGCGCCTATGGCTCAAAAATGATTGGGAGCCACTTACAATCCTAAACTAGTTGCTTTGGAAGCATCTGTACCTACTCTATCTGTAGACTATGAAACCACTTTACCTACATATTAGACGGACGCTAACGTATTTTTATTATGTACCTACATATACCTAATGTGCTTGTTTGTCACCGGGATTGTGTATAAAAATATTTTTGATGTTTTAATATTGTTTGAATCCTGGAGTATGTGAAATCTAAAATGTTTATTTCGGAGTAGGCAAGGTGTTCTATGCTACATAACACATAAAATCCACAATTCTCTAAAATTTTGTTAATAGGTAGAACAACAAAGAAAGGCCTCGCCAACTCAAATCGACAAAATATCTACCATTAAGCAGGTAAGTAAGGGTTCGCCGATCCTTAAAGTTAATTGTTGTTCACAGTTACTGATCAAACATGAACTGACTCTGAGAGGAAGCTTTCTTAAATCTACACGAAGGAGTTGCCCAACTAATCAGTACACGACCCTGAGTGCGGCTGATAGGGAATTAGGTATATAACAATGATGACACTTTAATGGAATATGTACCTATGTGTTCCGCTACCCATGATTCATAACTGCAGGTCACATACAACAGGGAAACATTCATTCACTGTGTGATATGTAATAACAACCAACACAAATATCGGTAGAATAAATCTTCCTAGTGTAAAATTAAAATTATTTTCCTATGCAAAATCTTCGTAAATTCTTCATTTACCTAGTACCTACTCTTACTCTTATAGTAGGAAACAAACATACACATTACATATATACACAAGGTAGCGCAATGGTAAAACACAAAGAGACTGCGTCTTTTTGGTATTATACTTCTTACATGTAATTGGGCATTTTTCTAGATTTTTGCACTCGTTGTACAACAACCAATTATTTAAAACATCACCATGTTTCTGGAACTCTATTGCACAAAATTATGCACGATGTTACCCTAGCTTTCCATTTTTTCAAAGGTTCAGTTTTGCCACACCAAGTGCAGACAAACCATTATCAAAATCGGCTTCATCGCGTATCTCTACCAAATAGTGAGATTGCTAATGGCATCTCTCTCGCTCAGCCGTTCGGTGAGTAATAAGTCATGTCCTAAGTATGTTAACTTTGTGGTACTGGCACTGTAGTGTGATGCTAGCCTCCCTTGTATTTCTGTGTTTGTCTGATATGAAAACACACGTTTTTATGTAGGTATGTTTGTTAGAGGCGAGTGGAAATTTTATTGCTTATTTCACACTTCGGCCTTTCCCCGGCGTTATTCTACCCTCTACGTAAACAATTTGAAAAATATACTTAAACTATAACTTACTCACTATCGTACCCTCCTTCAGCTATGGACGCACAGTAAGGGGAGTACATCACCTCGGTGCCGCCGGCACCAGCTGCAACACACCAAAGTATGAGTAGAGGTTAATTAAAACCACGGTTTTAATTTCAAAATTATATAAAATTCTCACGCCATTTTCTCCAGTACACATTGTTTCCTCTCCCGTCGTCAAATATCACGTCGTACTTGTAGCTGTGACCGCTGATCCTCAGGCGGTGCGGTTCCCGCGCGGGCTCCATGTGATCCAAGCGGAGCAGCGGCGCGCCGCGACTCGTGGTCTCCGTCGCGGGGCCCGCGCCCGGCTCGTCTGCTGCGGGAGTCGTCTCTGTCGCGGCCGCTGCTTCAGGCCATGTTTTACCAAGCGGTTCAAATAATAGTCTATTGTGCTTCTCTACTGGGCCCAAACGATCAAAAGCGAATTTGTCTCTAAATGAATAATCATGTGTTACACTCGGCCCGAGAGATTTTGTCACTCTTGGAGTGCTGATTTCTTTAGAAAATTTGGAAGCTAAGGTATCCACGCCGAACATATCACCGATGTTTAAGATGGTGAACTCTATATCGTCTAGGTCCGTTTTTGAAGGTGTGACTTCGGTGATATGTTGTAAATCCCCTGATGTCTCCTTGGACTGCGATTTGTAATCGAAAATGTTTTTCATGAATGGTTTATATTTATTAACTTTTGTTGCTTCTCTTCGCCACGAATTTGAAGGCATGTTATAGGTAGTAGGTTCGAGCCAGTTACTGTAACGTTTCGATCGTTTATCTTCACCGGGACTATCGTCGTAGTCAGCAACCATTACATTCTGTAGCGAATCAGACTTGTATGGTCGTAACGACGGAGTCTTTTTAGTGGTACCTTTATCGATTGTTACAGCATTTGAAGTAAACTTTGGCGTTACTTTGGTCAAATCATTTCTATCAGACTTACTCGAGACGTCAATATATGACATAATTGTGCCTTTGGTCTTCTGTTTGGCATTAAACGTCGATTGGTCATTCCGTATAAACTCATCATAAAGCCTAGATTTCCCCTTAACCTTGTTACCGTTTCGTTTCAATAAGTCGTCTATCGTAGACAGTGGCGCGGTGACAGATTGTACGTCTATGCGGTTATCTTTCAAAAACCTGTCAAAGGCATTCGACGTCATCGGCACAGGCGTGAAGAACGACTGGTACGGGGCCGCGTTCATTTTAGTTGTGGCCGCGGGCTGTAATGGTAATGCAGGTGTAGAGTAAGCATGGAAATGTGTAAAATTGGTTTCTTGCAAACTGCTCTTATGACTTGGGAGATAAATTTTTAGGATGCTCCTTGTAGTGGTTTACAGCGATGGCGTTTAAATGAACAGATTAAATTTTGTAAAAATATTGTCATCGTTGCTACACATCCATTACACTCGTCATTAAATCCACAAGCACAAATGTCATTTAAGAGTCATATATATAGATAACTATGGTGTGGTGTTGCCACCGACATCGTTTCTTTATCTATGACCTATGTATCTTAACATCTGCGTTTTATACCACTCGGCCTGCCCGATGGAAAGCACTTACCACAGCCTACGGACGGGTGCAACATCAGGCAGGGGTATCACTCGCACATTGTCGATCCTGTAAAAAGCTTTACACACCCTTTTCGAGGACCCCATGCTATAGTCTCTCGGGAAATCGGTAAAACCTTGACAGGGAGTTCATTCGACAACTCTACATATGTATATATATATATATATATATATATATTATACTTTAGGAAGTAAGTGGCTCACCATCACCTTTAGAGTCACACCTCACTTGCACGCGGTGCACTGCGCTGACTGCAAATGTTGAGCCCGACTGGGGCCTTCACCTTCAGAACACGACAGCCAAGTAATAATACCCTTTAAAATTCGAAATTGTGAAGGCAGGTTGTTCAAGCGCGCGAGCAATATACTTATAAAATTGTAGCAGGACATAGTTTCTACTTAAACATAGAGCGAGGATAGGTAGTCTATGTACTTGGAATAAATGTATTTTTAAAATAATGATGCATCACTACATACTATTAGTTTATGAAACTGTTGCATAATAAGGGTTCTTAAAATACGAGTGTGAGTTTATCACACGAGCCGAAGGCGAATTTGATAATAGCGTCACACGAGTATTTTAAGACCTAATGATGTGCAGTTTCATACACTACTAATCTCATGAAAAAGATGATAATAATATTTTAAATAAAACCGTGAAGTTAATATAACAGCGTCATTTCCGCGCTTACAATTTACAGTTTCGATATAGTTGTCCATAAAGAGCTGTATCGAAAAGTAACTTTATCTAATCTCATACTGAAATTTACACATTAAAAAACTAAACACAGTATCTTAATGACAGTCTTATATTAACTTCACGGTTTTATTTAAAATATTATTATCATATATTTCATGAGATTAGATAAAGTAGTGTATGAAACTACACATAATTAGGTATTAAAATACTCGTGTGGTCTATTATAACATTCGCCTTCGGCTCATGTTATAAACTCAAACTCGTATTTTAATAACCCTTATAATGGAACAGTTTCATAAACTACTATTTTAAATTGATTTTAGCTACTTTTTAAGAAGTAAACGAAAGCGGTTTCCTCGAAATTACAGTGAAATTGAATGTTCAAATAGTCTTGATGGAAGAAAACTTTTGCTGGACTATCGATAGGCCTATTTTCAAACAATTCACGTAATATAAATACGATCTTTTAATTTTGATTCAGTAGTAATAGTAATTCTAACAAAGTAACTTACTGTTCCCAATTTATCTCTACTATGACGGCACGTCGATGGCGAGTACATGGCTGAAAAATAAAGTTTCATTTTACGTTTAGTTCCGCAGATCAATGAAAGAGATGCACTTACAGAAGCTACACAATCTGTAAATACAGCTAACCTTTCGGCGATTTACTGTGGTGTATGCTTGTCGAACTGAGTCCGTACGTTCGCCATTCTATTCGCATAATGTGTGGATGTCATTTTTGCATTTAACTATTACTAGATTTTGTTTCTCCACCAGACTAGTTGTTGGTGGTAAACTTAATAAAGTAGCACTATATTAAGTTTACCATTGCGAGTTAAACGGAGTTCGTACGGAGTCCGCTCCACCGGCAGTGGAAGCTAGCTTTAAATGTCATGTTAGTGACTCACCGAAATTGGAGATCTGGTTTTCAGTTACTGTGTCCACATTCGTCGAGTATTGCAGTCTATTGAGATTTGCGATCAAGTCAGCTGACTTCAGGTAGCGGTCGGGCGAGCTGCGCCGGTTGTCCAGCTGGAAGGACTTCGCCTCGCTCTTTATGATAAGGTCGCGACTCGTTGCCGCGATGTCATCCTTAAATACCTCCGATCCTAACGTCTGCTTGTCTAGCAATTTATTTTGACGTGTTTTCTTTTTCTTTTTACCGGGCCTGAAAAATAGTTTCGGTAAACTATTCTTCTCAATCGTCGCCGCTTTTGTATCATTCATTTTCCTCAAGTCAGTCAAGAAATCAGTTATTTGATTTGCCTCTATTTTCAGTTTGTTCATATCAGGAGTGGTATAGTCAGTCTCTAACCTTACTTCTTTTAGGAGGCTGCCCCATTGGGTGGTCGACAGCGCGTCCGAGTTCAGGATGTCATGGTGCCACAGCAACAAGTCATTGAAGTAATCCGGGTAAACTCTATATTTGTTTTCATTCCAACGTTTGTTACCGATATTATTTGATTGCATTCCATTGTCGTTTGCGTTACTCACATCATATCTGTAACTAATTGTAACTTGAGGAATATCTTGTAATTCTTCGAGGAAGCCATTGCTAGTTTCCGCGATACTGGACATATCTCCATCGTTTATCCTGGTATCAATGTTTTCTAAGGATGCGTCCGTTTGTGGCCTATCAATAACGGGCTCATTTTCGAATCTGTTAGTTTCGGCTTTGTTACGAGGTATTGGAAATTTCTCTATTCTGGTTAGTTTGGTTTGTACTAGCAACTGACGAGGAGAATCTTCTTTAATCGGGTTGTATGTTATACTTTTTGTGGAATGACTATTTACATTAGCCGATTTGGAGTCGGTAGTCGGCCTAATCGTTTTCTTTTGAGCTGCCAGAGTGATTTGAATCTTATCTATCTCTTCATTGAGATTGTCATCCAGAGCTGTTGCAGAAGATTCTATAATGTCATGTAAGTATAATGTACTGTGAGGTGTAGTGCTCACAGATTGCATTTTTACGTTCATTAAATCATTGCTTTTAAACTTCTCTTTCCTGCTACAGGTTTTCTTCTGTAGCGGCGTGGGTTTCAATGCATAGTTTTTTTTGGATGTTGGTATTGGAAGATCTAGTAAAATTAGATAATAAATTAAACAAATCAAAGTCAAAATAACCCATAAATTGAATATTCCTAAGATCATCACAACTTATGGATGGATGGTTATCGATTTTTTACGAAACTGAAGGTTTCAAGGTAAAAGGAATCATTTAAAATTCAGATGTTTTATCAGTACGCAAGATGACGCATTTTCGAACGCTTTATATGTAATCTTGATGTTATGCCCACCGCGAGAACGCTAAAAGCATCTAAAATTTAAGAATTACTGCACGCATAAAATCGTCATTAATATCAGCTATGACACTAAGAGCCCCGCGTCCACGTGGTGTGCTTAGATATTGGTGTAGCTAGTATTTGCGTCATACAAACTAGCAAATAAGTATGTATACAACTAATAAATATGTATAAATAAACGTAAGTAGAACTGTGAGTACACTAACCAGGCAAAATTAAATACTCGTTAGTCGTGGATGTTAATTCTTCAAAAGACATAAAGTCAGGCTGCCACGGTAACGCGGGCTTGTTAACTGCAGTATCGAATGTCGGCTTAAAAACGTCAACAGCCGGGTTCAGAAAAGGAAGGTCTTCGGATATATTCGGTAACTGTTTATTCATTTCCTTGAGACTCTGTATTTTGTTATATTTTATCGGCTTGAAACTGTCAATGCGCGACGTGATCATGTCGTAGTCAGAAGAGATCATGCTCGGTTTTAAGCTCTGCGTCGGGGCGGGCTTCATTTTAAAATAATCCTTAAGCTTTGAGAAAGGATTGAATTTTCGAACTCTGTATGGATTGTACTGTCGTTTGATTTTCTTTGATTTTTTATCTTTTTTATTTTCGTGATTGTGGAATTTGAAATTGTTGAAAAATTTGTTCAATTTACTCTTTTTTCTCTCTTTATCTTCTCGCATTTTCACGATTGTTGTGGGCTGCACCATCATATTCATATGTCTAACAGTCCCAAGTTTAGTCCCTTTACAAGTATTAAGATTTTCATTATTTTTCATTGGTTCAATCATATTGTTTACTTTAATAGTTCTTTTATGTCTCTCCGTCATTTTAGAAATTTCAGCTATATTATTTTTATCACTCAACATTATTTTTGCATTACGCTCTAATAATATGTGTCGTCCTTTCAACCCGAATAGTTTATCAATGAAGCGATGTGCCCCAGATCCTGTTTTAATAATTTTATCATGTGTAGTTTCCAGTGCAATACCTGTACAAGTTATTTAATTTTAGGAACGCCCCGTGTAAAAAGCGTCCTCAGCGCTGTCATCCATATAGTAATGAATGTCGTCAATGGATAACAACACATATTAAATTATATAGGTTTAACATGTTATATATATATTTATTAATGGTGTTAAAATGAACATCTTCACGCACAAGTAAATGCTTGTCTAGATAAGATAGATAAACAGCACGTGGTGACTTCCTTGCGATTAGCACGAATATTTGACGAGCTCGGTGGCGTAGCGGTCAATGACGCGGCTTCGACACCAACGCTCGTGGATTCCCACACAAGACAAACATTTGTGTGCATGAACATGTCTGTTTGTCTTGGTCTGGGTGTTTTCTATGTATCATATTCATAAGTATGAATTTACGAAAAAAAATGTATTTACGTATGTTTATCAGTTGTCTAGTACCCATAACACAAGCTTCGCTTACTTTGGGGCTAGATGTTTAAAAAAAAATACAATAGATTCATACAAGGCTGCGCTAGGGCGAGATACGTCTTCGTCCAGTGGGACAAGTATTGATCAAATATTTAAAAGCGAAGTAGACAGTATGCTAATATGACAGATATAAAATAAACTTAATACATTAATAATTTAATAAATGCTTATACTTGCCTTCTGGTAATGGTGATAATTGGTGGTCATGTAAATTTTCTTCTAGTTCCTCCAAGTTAAATTCTTCTTTACCATCACTCTCTCTCATTGTTGTAAAGTATTCTTCATGAGAAATACCCGCCGCCCTGTTTCTAATATCTGGTTTAGGAATCAACTTGTCGACAGCGGTGGTTGTTGCAGTTGGCGTCTCGGTAATCGGAGACCTGAGCTCTACCGTCTGTGATGTATGAAATTTCCGTGGAGGACCGTTGTCAAGAAATAAGTAAAAGTGTTGTTTGAACCACGATTCGTCGCTTTTAGTGGAAACGTCTTGATCTTCCATCGTATCGGTCTCGTCAAAAACGTTTCTTTGGTAACGGACCAGTAACTGTGGTATTTTATTCAATATATATTTTCCGATATCATTCACATTGTGATGTTTGTGAGCTTGGTACCGAATGAGGTTCGAAAAGTTCTGCTGGCCCTGTTCTTTCTGGAAGTTCAAATAATACTTGTATCCGTCGACGTAATCCTTGTAGGACAGCTTGCGCGTCAGACCCTCGTAGCTGGTATCAGCACTATCCTCCGTTCTGTCGTCAGTCCCTGAGGTCATCACCGGCGCCCCAGACTGGTCGCTGTACTCATAGAAATTATCCGGCATTGCCTCTTCTTCATCGTAAAACTTTTTGGTACTATCTTTAAAAGCTTGGTCTTCTACGGTCTTAGGATTTCTTCTTGCTCGTCTCCCAGCCGGTTTCGATTTGGGTAGGCTTACCTGTTCCGTACTCAACATTTCCATCAAATTATCACTATGGGATTTCGCTAGTATTTGTTCATACAAAGATATCAAGCTAGCGTCATCCATAAAGCTGGATTGAGTCGTAGGTTCTGGGTAGGTGTTACTTTTTGAATTTCTACAGGATTTGGCCGTGCGCCGATTGTTTTTAGCTGTTTTGCTTTTGGATGGTTTAGTTTTAAGAATTTTCGATTTGGATTTAATTTTTTTTGTCGTCATAGGTTTCGTCACGTTCGTTTTCAAACTAGAGATTTTGTGAACAGTTTTTTCGGTTTCCTGTTTAAGCGTAGATTTTACTTGATCAACTTCATTTTTCAAATCACAAGCGACTTTACATCTTACTTTTTTATAAACTTTATTCAGTTCCTTTTGAAGTTTAGCCTCGACATTTTGGGCTATTGTATACATGTCTTCTTTGATAGATCTAGCAGCAACGTTATGCGGCGTTTTAAAATTTTCGGTCGTTTGCTTCAAGCTCTCTGTACTAGAAACCACATCACCTATATTTCGTTTATCAAACAAGTTTTCATTATTGATTGATATATATGTGCTTAATACATAACTAGGACTATTTGATTCATAATGTTTTATGATAGGATCAGCCTCAAACGTAGTTTCTGTTACAGAATTCGTTATGATATTGGTTACGGCAGGATTTTGTTCCACGATCATTTGCATGGCTCTCACTTTAATGCTATCGAGCAACGCCTCTATTTGAGCGGTTCCAGAAAACTGTTTCAGTTCTTCAAAATTCACAGTTACCGATGGGGTATCACTATTACTAGGCAATGTCTCAAGAGCGGCCGTTGTATGTTTTTCTAGACCATGTAATTGTTTCAGATGAATTACTTTCTTCGATAACGTCGATAATAGAGACTTTTCAGTACTTGCCGAGTTTATAGGAGCATTACTTTTAACCTTATTAGAATCATTTCTATTTTTTACAAAATATTGTTTTATTTTAGGTTTGTTATCATTTAAATAAGTTGTCAGTTGTGTTGTACTGTGAAGGTTGCGTTCACCCTTTACTTTATTGTTTATCAGTTTTGTTATTTCCCGTTTATTCTTGTTGATGTTACGATAAGGCACATTTTTTCTTTTCTTTTTAAAGTGCCTCGCCACAGTACTTTGAATGTCAAAATCTTGAAAATAACTATTCGCTTTCGTCACGTTATATTCAGGTGTTACATAATGTCGTAGTTTTTTAGACCATTTGTAATCGGTTTTAAATCGCCTTTGAGCTGCTGGCGGTCTGTTACTTTCTTTAGGTTTTTTCTTTTCGAACTTTTTCCAAAAGCCATGAAATCTACGATTGGTTGATTTTTGTGTAAACATTTCTGTCGGTTGTAGTTTTACATTTTCCACCTGCTTCGCCGTGACCAGAGAGTTCATCGGGCTCACTGTGCCACGCTCCGCCACGCTTGCCTGTTTTCCCTCTGGTTTTCTATACTTCTGCTGAACTCGCTCGTGTTTCGTCCTGAAAAGTATTTTTTCTTCATTTGTTGGCAACTAGACAGATTAATAATACAAATAATATGAATCTCTGTTACGCAGAGGTCGACTGAGAAACTTTTAAAAGGTCATTATGTAATGCAATTTTAGCATATTCATTTTTGTAGTACCTAATCATTATCATAGGCTGGTTTTTGTGTCCAATGGACGTGCAGGACCATATTTTAGGATGGGATTAAAATGAATAAACTTCCATTTTTTATACCGAATCGGGTGCCAAACGGTTACCGCGGCGTAGACAATAGACGATTGCAATAATCTGCAACGTGTGTGCGATAATTCATGTCGCCAGCGTCCATAGGTTCAAACGACTGCTTACCATCAGTCAGGTCGTACGCTTATCACCCTAGTCATCTATAAATATAAAATTCAAAGTCCTGACTGACTGACTGACTGATATATCAACGCACAGCCCAAACCGCTGGGTCTAGAGATTCGAAATTTGGCACGTAAATTCCTTATGACGTCTAGGGGTACACTAAGAAAGGATTTTTCAAAGTTCATCCCCTAAGGGGGTGAAACGGGGGTCCAAAGTTTGTATGGGGAAACGAGATTAGTTGGACTATTTTATCCAAACTTTACACGAGTACTTCTATAGATAAATGAGTAAACACGTGTTTCAGGATTTTTCAATATTCAACCCCTAAAGGGGTGAAATGGGGTAAAAAGTCGGAAAATCGTCATGGGTATTGTTTTTATAGTTTATCGGGTCGCTGATTACGAAAATAACAACTTTATCTAATTAAACATAGCCGACGTGATAAATAGTCGCCCTTGTGGGGGTGCGATGGGGTGGAAATGTCTAAAATGGGGTGAAAAAGTCTGAAAATTATCATGGGTATTGTTTTTATGGTTTATCGGATCGCTGATTACGAAATTAACAACTATTTTCTAATCAAACGTATCCGACGTGACATAAAATCCCCCCTGTGGGGGTGTTATGGGATTGAAATGTCATAATATCAATATGGGTGTTGATTCTATGGTTTTCTGGGACGTCAATTACGAAAATGGCATCGATTTGAAAATGTAACATAGTGGACAAAAAATTGCTTAAAAGATTTTTTTTAATTTTAACCCTAAGAGGGTGAAACGGTGGTTCAAAGTTTGTATGAGAAACGAGAATAAAATAGCCCAACTAAAGTTGGACTATTTTATTCTAAATTTTACACAAGTTCTTCTATAGATAACTAAACACGTGTTTCATGATTTTTCAAAATTCAACCCTTAAAAGGGTAAAATGGATCCCAATAGTCTGAAAAACGTCATGGGTATTGTTTTTATGGTTTTTCGGGTCGCTGGTTACGAAAACAACAACGATTTTAAAATTCCACGTGGCTAACGTGACCATCATCTCCTATTGGGGTGCGATGGTGTTGAAATGTCTAAAACGCGGTCAAAAAGTCTGAAAATCGTCATGGGTATTGTTTTTAGTTTATCGGGTCGCTGATTACGGATCCAACGTAGCCGACTTGACATAAAATCACCCCATGTGGGAGTGCGATGGGGTTGAAATGCCATAATACCAATATGGATGTTGATTCTATGGTTTTCTGGAAGGTTAATTACGAAAATGGCATCGATTTGTAAATATAACATAGTCGACATAAAATTAGTTAAAAGCACTTTTCAAGTTTTACCCCTAAGAGGGTGAAACGGAGCTTCGAAATTTTATGGGGAAACGAGATTAGTTGACTATTTTATCTTAAACTTTACACGACTACTTCTATAGATAAATGAGTAAACACGTGTTTGCCTCGAATTTCACGCGAGCGAAGCCGCGGGCGAAAGCTAGTATAAAATAAAATTGGTTGTCTGTAAAGTCGGTTTACGGACGATAATTTTACGTGATAACGTCATAAGAAAACATCAGCCGATGGAGTGGAGGAGAGACATGCGTCACGCCGAACGTTTAGGCCGATCGTGCCTCTCTGTCGCTTGTTCCGCGCTCTCGCTTGCACGCTCGGCTCAGGCGGGATGTGACAATGAGTCATGCTTTTTCGTGCGTGCAGCCGGCGTTCATCGATTTATAAGACGTTATCACGTGAAAATGTTAGATGCTCTTAGCTGTACTTCACCAGTCAGACTCCATGCTCTACCACTCTTTCGCCAAAGCTAATCGGTTGGGTGCACCACGTGCATTTCAGTTTGGCCTCTGATCTAAACATGATTACCATTGATGGTGATTTAGGAATTACATTTTTTTGTATACCATATTAAAATAATATTGGTACTGTGAGAATGAGGTAGGGTACCTCATTCTCACGGCTGAGACGAATTAAATGCCCAGCGGTTTAGGTAGAGCGTACCAAAGAAATATGCCTACATATACAAATCGTCAGTCGGGTAAAAACGGATGCGATGGTTTAACCAGTGATTTCAAATTGTTTCTTAAAATGTAAACAGTACGACTGCGCGCTACTCGCCTGTGTCCTCTCCTGTGCCGGGGCTCGAGAAAGCTATCGGAGACGTCATCGAATCGGTCCTCATTAGCAATATCTTTAGATATAGTATAGCTGCCAACTAGCACCATCAGATAAAATAACCTGGAGGACAACAATGAAATGGTCACCAGCGGCGACACTGCAGCAGCGGCAGTTTGCTGCTACGAAAGCAGGCAAACCACCAACGACGGCACCTCGCAGAAGACCGTCCGCGTCGTCGCCAAGGAAGGAAGGAGTGACGTCACCAGACGGGAGGAGACGCTGCGATGACAGCGAGTGTGCCAGCGCGGAAATGTGTATATTACAGGAAAAGGGCATTATTAATAAAAATATTAACTATTATTTTTTAAAACCAGTTACTTTAATGATTTTTAAGAAAAAATAAAAACCGACTTCAGCTGGCAAGCGCAGCTTATTGGTGGAATACCCCGGGAGACGCTGCTGCCCGTCTTCCGGGAGAAAAGTTATTGCGTCACACAAGATTTTTTTGTACGACATCGAGCGCAGAGCAATAGAGTGGCGCAATTCTATTCTGCCGGCAACCACAGGGCAAATTTAAAGGTTTCCATCGATTTTTCTGGGATCCCCTCACCAGACCCTGACTTGGTAAATATGGGATCACCTCGCAATCATAGCCTTTCAAATAAAAAAAATAATAATTTGACCATGCGTGCTTATAAAATTTAAGAGTTTCCCTCTATTTCCCTGGGATCCCATCACCAGATCCTGACTTGGTGAATATGGGACTTTCAACCATACCCTTTCAAATAAAAAAAGAATTTTGAAAATCGGTTCACAATTGGCGAAGATATCTAATAACATACATACAAAAAAAAAATTCAGTCGAATTGAGAACCTCCTCTTTTTTTGAAGTCGGTTAAAAAAAGATACTACCTCTATAGCCGAAGCCAATCTCACCTGCACGTGTTGCATCCTGTCCAATTCCTATTCGACAGGATTAGAATAGGACGAGAGAGAGGCCTTAACCTCTCTCTCGTCGTTAATGCTTTAGCATTATCGAGCCTGACACAGCAGACCGCAGCCAAATACTAAATATATAATACCTTTGGGGATTGTTGATGAGAGTGAGTGAGGTCACCACACATGAGGAGATACTGTGTTTGCAACGAGGGTGTCAATGCACTAGGATTATTTATTTATTTTGCAAGAGTCTAATAGACCACAGATAATCCAGAAAACACATAGGTTTTTTGATTGAATCACACCAGCCTGTTACCACCATCTCTTATTGCGATTCAATAACTGAATAGAATGCTTATTCATACCAATGAATAAGCGACTCTATTTCCAATATATAAGGTCCTAACCTTTTAATTGACAATACTATATGGTTGGCATCTATAGCTTGTATACATCGTATTGTGAATGAAATTTTGCATAAATAAAAATGTTTTTAAAATGATATTATTTTTCTGTATACCAAGAAAAAATATTCTAACTTGCTCCCTTACGCATTTACCATCACGCGTAAGAATGAAATTGTAATAATGACTAGTTAGGTACGACGATACGTATACGACCAAGTACTGCCACATATGACAGCTACGGTGACGCGTGCGAGCGTTGAACTCTGTTTATCCCTCTCTTTTTAACTTTTTTATACCACGTCGCGTGGCAGACAAGTATACAGTCCGCCTGATGTGAAGTAGTTATCTTAGAGTGGGTCCAGTGCTGCAGCACCGGTGACACGTCGACCCTCATGGATCTTTTGTGTTCTCCCTAATCCTTTAGTCACTCTCCCCTGCTTGTCTGGAGACATGTTCCATGTGAAGTAGTTACCGTAGTCGTATTAACGGTCGCGACGGTAACAACGCTCGCGCGCCCCCGCCAACCCCGCTACCAACGCAGCAACTCCTTTCATTTTTGTGACCTCACTCACTCGCTGGAACACAAGACCCTCAATGGAATTGTAAATTAGCTGCGATGTTCTGTGATGTAGAGGTATTCCCCACTCAGGCAACTTACAAATACGTTTTACCCTACCTCTCTTTCGCCAGTCTCTTTCGCTAGTCGGCAGGATGCACCACGTGCAGGCTTTGGATCTAAAGATCGCGGTAAGCCAAACATACCCCTTTACTTTTTTATAGGGCCGCAAGACTCATTGTTGCAAAAGATTCAAAAGAAACATTCAATAACATTAAAATCATAATAACAACTTTGTCAAAAAATTAGTTAGGTACCTAAAATTTCATCTAAACTCAATCGCGCCGTATTTAAATAAAAGAAGTCATCGCCCATATACGATTTGACGGCATAGGTATGTAGCTAGCTTTCTAACTTCCGTACATACCCCAATAGGTAAAGTAGAGGGCCAGCCGTAACGGCCGATAAATAAATAAATAAATAAATAATAAATAAATAAATATTGTCAGACAAACTACACAGCGCCATCTAGCCCCAAAGTAAGCGAAGCTTGTGTTATGGGTACTAGACAACTGATAAACATACGTAAATACATTTTTTTTTGTAAATACATATGATACATAGAAAACACCCTGACTAAGACAAACAGACATGTTCATGCACACAAATGTTTGTCCTATGTGGGAATCGAACCCGCGAGCGTTGGTGTCGAAGCCGCGTTATTGACCACTACGCCACCGAGCTCGTCAAATCTGTTGATTTCTCGGAAGTCGATGTCTGTTGATTTCTCGGAAGCACAAGGTCATCGCCCTCACAGCTGTCTTTCATAAGCGAACGGCCATTAGTATCATTATTATCAATGCACTACCAATTACCTACTAGGGTTAAAGCTGATCTTTAGTGCACGTGGTGCAGCCAGCTGATAAACAGACGCGGTTTTGGCAAGATGTAGGGTATATCGAGACCAACGGTACAGTATTTATTTTTTCTTTCGATCTAATGAGGTCTCAATTCAATAGCGTAGATTGAAATGTCGAGAACTCGCAATCGCAGCTGATATGTAGATACGTCAGAGGTACTTGCCATCGGATGCTGACTAAAAAAGTCCAATATTTCCTCCTCAAGACAGCAGGATATCGAGTCCTACCAGCGTCCACCGCAGGTTGGTCGAACCGTCCATGTTCTCGGAAGGGTAAACAGCTGTGAGAATCGTGTTCCTGCTGACACGTGTTCCGAGCCTTCGCTCTAGTAGATTCTACGCTTGCAGAACAATCTCCCCACTATCACTTCACTATCACGGTACGCAATTACCATTGCCAGGTATTCCTGGTTGGTGTAACGTCGGTTTGGCATGGCAAATTTGAACAAATCACACTAAAACTAAAACGTACGAGCAAGAGCACTACGTTGTCGGGCGGTAGCGGCGCCGGCCGGTAATGCAGAAAACACGCGTGCGCTCACAAACTCAGTTTAGCGGCGACTGATTGTCTTTCGCCGTTCGCGCAGCGCGCAAGCATGAATGGTAGGTAGACTGCACATGCGCACATGATACTACTACCAACATTTGCACTGGTATGAACTCGTGAACAAGGACGGTTTTATGTAAAGATAAAAAAGAACATTTTAAACATGTTTTAATGATAAATAAATTTTGTTATACAAACACTTTTCTTCACTAAAGCGTTCAGTATATGGTATTTATTTGATTAAAATGATAATTTATTTTTTCTTAAAATAAAAAAATAATAATTGCTAGCCGTGAAATTCCATTAGTAATGTGATGTATTTAAGCAATACGCATCCTCAATTCAGTATTGTCAATTAATAAGTTAGGACCTTATATATTTTCTGGATTCAATGGAATTACTTGTCCGATGAGAATACTCTAATAACTCTAGTGCCAGTTGTTTCATGCTTGGACGACACTCTTGGACTAGTGACGCGGCCGGAGGAAGTATTAACTATCTGGTGCGCTCGAGACATCTATCGGACAGGTAGAGTCGAGGGTCATGAATGCAGTACCACCGACCTGACCTTTAGTTTTTACCCGACTACGGCGAAGCAAAAAGGACCTGTATGTATGTATGTATGTATGTGGCTATGGATGTTCATCTGTTCCCTCATAACTTCTAAAATAGTTATCATAATTAGACAAATGAGGTGTCGTTGGAAGCCTCTTGATCGTCCGCTGGTTATAGGCTACATGACGTCACGTTAAAATTGCTACAGCGCCCTCTAGGGGACATAAAGTAAAGAAGTAAAAAAATATTTTTTCTTGACAGTGTCGTGTGGGGTATCAAATGAAAGAGCTTTGTTAGCACATTTCAAATATATAAATATTATTAGCTGTTACTCACAGGTTTGCTTGCAATCACCTGATAATTGCAAGAATTTATAAATTCAGGCATCAAATGTAATAAAAACCAAACATGTGTAACAATAACAGCATAGGCTGGAAGTTATACGTTACACACGAATTCACATAACTCCGAAATAAGTTAAATAAAAATAAAGTTTAAAAAACTAAAACCCGACTACTAAAAACACGCTCTAAAAAGTACGAAACAAGAAAATAGTCTCAGCTGAAATTATTATGTACATACTATAAAACAATTACCGACTTTTAAGTAAACAACTTACTTACACGTAGTATATTTTAACGTAGTTTTTATACATCATACTGATAGAGATATGTTTAAAGATTAGCCGTGGTCGTATGCCACCTACTGTAGCAAAACAGATTCATTTTAATAATGAAATTGGCAAATTGAAATTAAAGTGGCATACGACCACGGCTATCCTTTAAACATATCTCTATCAGTATGATGTATAAAAAACTACGTTAAAATATACTACGTGTAAGTAAGTTGTTTACTTAAAAGTCGGTAATTGTTTTATTGTATGTACATAATAATTTCAGCTGAGACTATTTTCTTGTTTCGTACTTTTTAGAGCGTGTTTTTAGTAGTCGGGTTTTAGTTTTTTTGAATAAAACACTCATTCAGATCAGTGGTTTGCGAGTAACAATATTTATCTCAAATACTACTACACTAGCTTTGTTTTGCTCACTCGATTTGAAAAGTTTCTTTTATACTACGTCGCGTGGCAGACAAGCATACGGCCCGCCAGATGTGAAGCGGTTATCATAGTCTATATTGTGAGGTACTTCCCCTGTCGGGCAGCTTATAATTGCTCTGTGCGGAGAGCATTACGTGTGGGTGAGGCTTTGGCTCAAAGGATGATGAGCTACTTACACCCCAAGAGAATAAAAGTTGATAACTTATTCAAAATTATTCCTTGCATGTTCCAAGGCAAAAACTTCATTTGGGTGACATTTAAAATGTGAAACAGGACGTAGGTTCTACCATCGGTCAGGGTACTTACCATACAAAATTGATAAATAACATTTGCTATGTATTGAGAATCCCAAAGCTCGCATGATACCACTAAATAAACGTCTCCGTATGAAACAAACACGTGTCCAAGCAACTGGCCGCAGTCCGCGGCCCTCACTGATCGTCCCTTGTTTGCACGTCACCTTGACGTACCAAGTAATTTAATATTCTTTTTGTCACTTGCGTTCTCTTTGCTTTAAAACATGTGCCGCAAAGAGAATAAAATAGGAACACGTACGAGTATCCTGCGAGGTACACCTGGTACACCATAGAAATTATAAACTCACTAGTGTCGGCGCGCGGCTTCGCCCGCGCGAAAGTCGGTTATCGCCTCAAAACTAAGTACAAACATTCGTCGTCGCCACAAAAGATATCCTATTATTTAGTTAATTGATTCAGGTGTTATTTTGCGGAACTCAAAAATACATGCAATTTGATCTACACTACTTTGTGTGCTTCCGTCACTAATTAGTTCACGCAAACTTTGCCGACCAGCACCCACCCACTACCGTTAGTAGATGCCCTCCCGATCTGAACGGCATGCGACTACCGTGGCTGTGTTGATCGTCTCTCCTCCAGCTGCTGCGGTCGTCTCGGAAAATCTCTAACATCTGAAGCAGAAGAAACGTGCAACTGCTGCCGCCCCGACTGCCGTGGCCGTCTCTGCGACACGTGTTTCGCCTCTTCGCGAGGCATACTCAGGCGCTAGGCGATCTGTAGATGTTGATAGTAAGAACAACAACCTATAAATGACAAATCTAATCAATCGTTGGTCGTCTCACAATCGTCGGGTTGGCTAATCCATTGACATTGACAAATCCATCGCATTACCCCCCTATATATATAGGTAGTGTTTGAAGTGGAGGGGGTAGAGCGGGTAATGGAAAATATATTAAGGATAGCAGAATTAATAACGCCTAGTTGTTTATTCATTAATTAAATTTTTGATGTTTTGTGTTTTATTATTTCTAATTGTTCTCTAATATTAAGTGTTAGTTTAGTTCTTTGTCTATCGTGTGTAGTATTTTGTATGAATTATTGGGAGATAAATTGTGTTCTTCGTATAAAAGATGTTTAGCGAAGTGTGACTTCTCTGGCCGGTTGTTTCTATAGGCAGATATATGTTATTATCTTGTTAAAAAATTACGTCCGGTTTGACCTATGCAGACGTGTTGACAGTCATCACAAAACATACTTATAGACTCCGGATTTTTTATTAGGAGGGATTTTGTCTTTATTATTGCAAAGTGATTTGATTTGAGGATTATTTGTTTTGAGGGCAACCTGAATATTATTTTTTCTGGATATATTGGCTATTTTGTCTGTGATTTTTTCTAGGTATAACAAACTCGGTGTGTATTTATTGATTGAGATATTGGGAACCGCGTATTGTTCATGAGCCGTTCGTGTATTATTTTAAAAATTTTCTTACGTTACATTATATCATTTTTATCTTAATAGATAAAAAAAAAACCGGCCAAGTGCGAGTCGGACTCGCCCACCGAGGGTTCCGGACGTAAGATCATTATAAATTTGATATTTTTCATTATAAATAAGAAAAAATAAATAAAATATATTTTGCAATGTGCACATCAAGCCCTTTCATATGATACCCCATTTGAACTAGTAGCTTCTGTTTGAAATTTCGACTCGTGTAAAAAATATAGACCCCCTATTTTTTAAGATTTAGTTACAAATGTATAGTTTTAAGATTTATTCTTGTACTTGTAGTCTACGAGTATAATGATGTTACTTGCCAAATTTCATAGTTCTAGGTCAACGGGAAGTACACTGTAGGTTTTGATTCCCTTGAGAATGTCGAAATATGCGTTTTTTGCTCAATAAACGGCCGTAACATTTTTCCACATAAACTATCATAATAATGACGCCCCACCTCGGCTTGTCGAGTACAAAATTCGCTCCTATGAGTGTGTTAGGTGCTGGTTATAATTGCCGTTATTATTTATTAATACTGGCAATTATTGCCTGTTTTGTGTTAGTTCCTGTTATGCGTAGGCGACCGTGGATCTAACTATGGCGTCCCATTTCCTACGAATAGGACAGTCCATGCTGAAGGCATTATGATCTGTCGTCATCTGCTTTGTTCTAACGCAGTTCTTACAGGTTGGCGTAGCGTCTACCCCCCACCCGGGGCACTCCGACCGGAGCTGCGGCCCACCGCAGTGGCTGCAGATGTCCTCAGTCTCCGTGCAGAGGCGCCGGTCGGAGGGCCCGCCGCTACACTCGCGTACGTCATCATCGGGAGTTCCTCGAGTTGGATCTGTTTTTCAATTGTTTCTCTCATCATCTCGATTTCCCTTTTGTTTTTTTCTAATTTTCTACCGTGTTCTTCCAATTTACTCATTAACTTTTCTTCTAATGTTAAGCTTTCTCTTTCCTTTTCTTGTCTAGCTGTGTTTGTGACCCTGTTAGGTTGGGTTTTTTTTTTTTTTTTCTAATACCTCCGGCGATTATTGCCGCAGACTTTGTATAGTAAGTTTATAAAAATTTTGTTCTAATGGATATATTTTATACTATTTATTGAATGGGTTGTGGAAGTGCAAAATGAATATGTCTATTTATAAATATAAATAAATAAATAAATATTGTCAGACAAATTACACAGCGCCATCTAGCCCCAAAGTAAGCGAAGCTTGTGTTATGGGTACTAGACAACTGATAAACATACGTAAATACATTTTCTTTTTGTAAATACATACTTATGATACATAGAAAACACCCAGACTAAGACAAACAGACATGTTCATGCACACAAATGTTTGTCCTATCTGGGAATCGAACCCACGAGCATTGGTGTCGAAGTCGCGTCATTGACCGCTACGCCACCGAGCTCGTCAATTTGTATGTTTTATAATTATTTTATGCCAAATTTTGTTTTCGTTTTTATTATTTTATTGCCAATTATTCTTTTCGGTTACTGTTTTTAACTACTTATTTTACTATATATGTTTGGTCAAAATATCTTTAATATTTTGTAAACATATTTTCTTATGTCTTATTTCGATTGATCACCTTTTGTGCTATTTGTCTGCAGTACTGTAGGAATATGTCCCTATCTTCACCATTCATTATAATTGGAATATTTTCAGCTTTTAATTTTATGTCTAATTCGTTTTCTAAATTGTATCTTTGGATAGCAAAAACCGGGCATTCTAAAATTATGTGTGGTACTCTTTCTTGTTTATCGGGTTCGCATATACATGAAGGGGTCTCTTTGCACCTGAACCGGTTCAGGTACTCCGAGAACCCTCCATGGCCAGTCAAAATTTGGGTGGTTACACTCGTCATATCAATTTTTCGCATCGTTTTGTAGACTTCTACAGCATTCGGAAAGAAGAGTTTTGTTGTTGTTGCTGTTTCTCCATTTTGATACCTGTCGTTCCATTCGTCAAGCGAACGCATACGGATGCTTCGCTTGACGAATGAGACGGGGCACAAGTCATATTTAGGTCTTATTTTTGACTTGAGAGCCGCCTCCTTGGCCAACTCGTCTGCGCGCTCATTACCCACTAGTCCTGCGTGAGCTTTTATCCAAAACAAAGCTATAGTTTTGTCTTGTCGATACAAAGCGTTTATATTCGCACGAGTTCTTACGGCTAGTGGGTGTAGATTTTCCAGGCCAGTAATTGTTTGGAGAGCGACTCTAGAGTCGCTGTAAATAGCAAATTTCTTCTCCTTTCTCTGCAGAATCATCGCTGTTGCCTCGCAGATGGCCAGGAGTTCCGCCTGGTAGACAAAACAGTATGATGGCAGACTGAGCTTGACGGCCTTGATCTCGGCATCGCCATTCCATAGGGATAGCGATGCCCCGACCCGGCCGTCAATCTTGCTGCCATCGGTGAATATACGTACATCGTAGTCGCTGTTGGCGCTCACTTGCTCCTGATCCACCAGGGTTTGGAACTCCATGTCCACTATTTCCGTTGGGTGTGGGGCCTCGATCGCTGGAGCCTTTTTCTCCACGACCCTGTCCCCTAGTTCCGGCTGGGGCACTCCTGTCTTGGCTTCATAGAGCGAAGCCATTTCGCGAATTCGAAGATCGAGAGGTAGTACCCCAGCCAGAACCAGTGCAGAGTTTAGGGACACGGTGCGATAGGCCCTACAATTTTTTTGGACAAAGCCTCGTTGTATGTTATTTATTTTTTTACGTATCCCTATCTTTGTGACTGCCGGGGCCCAAACGCTAGCCGCGTACAAGATGATTGGCTCTACTGTTGCTGTATAAATAAGGCGGATTACCTCCGGGTGTAATCCCAGCTTATTTGCGGCTCTAATCAGTTGCTTGTACGCGGCTATCGCCTTGCTACAGACGTTAATTAATATGCGCGTTGAATGTCAATTTTCTATCGATTGTAACCCCCAACAACTTTATTTGGTCTACTGTATCTATATACGTTCCACCCATACTTTTGCGGGGTGTATTTTAGCTTGTTGGTTATTAACATAGCATTTGTTTTATGCGCCGCAAAATTTAATTTATTTGCTGTTCCCCACCACCGCACGTATTCTAGCGCATCATTAGCTATCTTTTGCACTTCGCAGACTGTGTCACCGTCGAACACCAATATTACGTCGTCTGCGAAGGCTTGCGCGTAATCCCCCCTCGCCTCTAAACCCTTGAGCAAGGGATCCAGTAGCAGGTTCCACAGCACTGGACCACCAATCGACCCCTGTACGCAACCCTTGTTCGTGCGTTTACTGTGCTCTTCTCCCAAGTATCGCACACTCACTCTTCTGTCGCTCAGGTAGCTGTCAATGACTTTCCTCAGATTCCTCGGACATTTTTCCTGCGCCAACCGGACTCTTATTGCCGGCCACCAGGCGTTGTCAAAGGCTCCCTCAATGTCCAGTGATACCATTGTTATTATCTTCTTTTGGTTTAATTTTGATCTTATGTACTTTAATAGGACATTGAGGGAGTCTTCAGTACTCCTTTGTGGCATGAATCCGAATTGACGAGTACTCATCTTTGGAATCATATGGAATTTGACTCTCGTCATTAACAACTTTTCATATATCTTCCCTAATAGTGGTAATAGCCCAATGGGTCGATACGATTTGGGGGATTCATACGTCTGTTTCCCTGGTTTTCTGATGGCCACCACTGTCGCCTCTTTCCAGATTTTCGGAAAGTAGTATAGCTCCAAGCATTTGTTAACAATTGCCAGAAACAGTTCAGGATCACTTTTTATTACGTTTACGGGCCGGGTGCCTTCTTAGGATTTAAAGATTTCAAGACTGTGCGCAATTCAGTAAGCGTGAAAGGGGGATCATCCTGGTCGTCTTTGCTTTTCTCCGCATTTATTTCCTCGGCTTTTATTCTGATCTGTTTGTGGCAACTGTTATCCTTCTCTTCGCTATCGTCAGGGTAAAACGATTCGGCAAGTAGCTGAGCTGATTCCTTAGCATCCAAAGTTTGTCCATTCTTTTCCAATGGGAGATCTTCTTCCCTTTTCCTAGTCCTTCCGATAACCCGATAAATCCCGTCCCAGACGCTCTCCCTATCCTGTCTTTCACAAAATCTTTTCCAACTTTCTATTTGAGCTCTTTTTGCCTCTGTTTCATATTCATTTTTCTTTTGCAGGTACTCAGCGATCACCGAGGGACGACGTATTGGTGCGGCGCGCCTGATCCTGTTCTTTAGGGTGGTGACCTCCTTCTTCAGTCGTTCGAGCCGCTCGGACCACCATGGCAAGGTAAGTGTTTTCCTTTCTCTTCTTTTCCGTATTGTGTTTGTGCATGCTTCTGTTATAATATGTGTGTATTGTGTTACTATGTGTTCCAATTGTGTTGTTTGTGTTATGTTTGCAATTGTCGTTGTATTGATGTTGTGCTCGGCTTTTAATTGGTTGAATTTCTTACGAAATTCGGGCCAATTTGCGTTTTTTGTGTTATATGTTCTTGTCGTGCTTGTGATTGTGTTGCTGTGTGATTTCTGAAGTGTAAGGTAAAACCGTATGCCATTGTGATCCGCGCTAGTTAAACTCTCATCAACCTCCCAGGCGCCCACTCGGTCCAGCAGATGTGTCGAACATGCTGTTACATCGACTCTGCTGCAGTATCGCTTTCGACCTCTTATGGGCGCCTTAGACGCTCATTCAAACGTCAGTCAATTCCATCAGTCATGAATTGCATTTGCTCGACGGTTACTGATGAAATTAATATCGACACTAGACGGTCACTCTGACTGATCGTCAGTCAAACCCAAAATTTCTCAGGGAATACACGTGCTCAGGCGAGAACAAATATTTATTCATAAAAATGGGCCCTTTTCTACGCATTTTTTATTTATTTATTTTCGCATGAAAGATGCGTGTTTTGATAACCTGTTGATCTTAGTAACACCAAACCTAAAAAATTAAGATACCTGTATGTGAAAAGCTATAATTCCCGAAGAAAAATTAATTGTACTAGTAGAAATATTGAAGACAATATCCCATATCCCAGACAAGAAGTTTTCAGTAATTATGTGACCTGCTGCTATTTCTGAAGTAATTCTAAATACATTTCTGAAGTAATTATACATACATACATACTGGCACTTATATACGTTTTACAAAATTATATGAAAGTAATACAAAGCTGAGAGGAGCTCGATGGCGTCGTTGCGCGTGTCAGTCTATTCGATCACGCAGGTTAAGCAACATCTACCGTAACCAGTCTATGGATGGTTTTATTTATTTCGAGCTCCTCTGTGCTTCAGAGCGCACGTTAAGCCTGTAAGTTAAGTTTGTAATTAGATGACAGTTGTTAAGCCTGGTCGGTGGCCTTTGGGCGGCTTGAAAACACTGGCGTCTGCCAACCCGTTGTTGTTGAACGCAGTTGAGCGGCGTGGTGGAGTATGTTCTAAACCCCTTCTATTGAGGCGAGCGAGACTCGTATCCCATCAGTTGGATGATTATGGGTTGATGCCGAAGTACAAAAAAAAACATAACAAGTTATTTATCTAACACTTTAATTTTAACAATACTTATTTCGGGATATAATTGTAATAAGATAAAAAAGTAGGGTATTTATAATTTTAAAATTCAGGCATCAATTGAGAAATGTGAGCATGATGATTTATTATTATTATTTTCTTGTTAATGTGATAGATATGGATGTTAAATTATTTCTTATAGAACTTCAATGCATTCCATGTCCGACTCCATCGCTGTCCGCGCGCTGACTGACGCTTGACTGACGAATTGCCTTTACACGTTCACTCAAAAGTCATGACTGATGGTTGAATGATGCAAAAATCAAAATATTCAGTTAATCGTCAATCAACTTCATTCAACCATCAGTCACTGCATTAGACGATAGGTTATCCGTCAATCAGAGCTGTGACTGTGGTAATACTGACAGCAAAACCTATCGTGTAATGGGCGCCTTATGGTGTCGAACGTAGGCGTTGAAGATCAATGTGCAGTGCTCCAGAAGTTGTTGTTTTCTTCCAGATGGCCGGGCTAACGCCAAGCACAATATGTCCAGTGAGAGGGTTTCTGGCCTTTCGTCGGTATTTTATGACCATTCGGTAATCCGCTGGGTCCAGGTCGTGGAGGAGGTCCTTGTTTTGGTTTCTGATAGCTTTCATGATGTCTTCATCGCTATGCATCAAAAGGACGTCTTTTAATATGATGAGCGGGTCTTTATTGCTCACCTCCTCACAGATTAGACGTGTTGATGTGCTACATAGCTTTTCTTTGATTTTGTTCCTATCCTCTTGGGTTTTGCAGCTCATTATAATTCTCCTATCTTTGGCTTTTCTGACTCGCTCCACACGTATCCATCCCTCCTTTGCATCAATAACTTCTCGGACTCTATCTAATACCTTCTCTCCGCTGTCAGTTTCGTCTTCTGAGGCTACAATAATTGAGTGCAAAGCCTCTCTTCTCGTCGGTTCCTTCCTGTCCCTGTTTGTAACCACATTTGAATAGGTCATTAAATTTGCATTTTCTGTCAATTTTCTCTGTTTTTCAAGTTCTGCCTGTAGCTGCTCCATTCTTTTATTATTATCGCTTATATGTTTTGTGGTTTCCCGTAGCTGATTTAAGAGGGCTACATTCAGATCGTCTGATGCGGGTATAGGGTCTGCCTTTGTCGGCTTTTCTTGGGTTTTCATCTCTCTTTTCTGTTTATTTCCCTTTTCTTCGGGGTTTTGCTCGAGGTCTTTTATTAGAGCGTACATTTTGTGAAGGGCCTCTATGACGCTGTTTTTAATATCAGTTCTCAAGTTTTTTGAAATGTTTATGAGCTGTTTAGCTTTGGTGAGGTATCCTCTTGCTTCCGCTGTCTTACTAGGAAATGTCCTTTTATTTGCTACATCTCTGTCATTTGTTTCCAGTAACGTTTGGCCATGTTTCTGTTTTCCAGGGCCTGCCTGAGTCACTTTGCTAGTCACAGGGGTCGTGGAGGGCTGGGACGTTCCCGCTGCCTCCCACTCGCCTATGCTGCGTCTTACGTTGGATTCCAAAGTTGATGGAGATTTCTGTAATTCGCCTTCGCCTGTTGTCGATTTCGTTGGTGTGCGGTACATCCTGGAGGTACGCGTCGTTTAATGATAAGTTTGAGGTCACGTTCGTAAAAGTTTTATAGCTATAAATAGCTAGAAGTAAATAGAAAATACGCTACGTATCGTATTGTCCTTAAAATTAGATTAGATTTTAGTACTAGTTATTTTATACATATAGAGCCAGCTATTTATTTTTCCCTATTCCAAAATGTAGGGTTAGAGAGTGCAGTTATTTTCACAAGATGGCTAGTCTTGCGCTCCCTCCGATCCGCTACTGTCACAATTTTAAACGTAAATTTCACAAACCTGACTCAATATATCCGTCTAAAATATTAATTTTAAAATTGTTATCAATTTGTATATATTATATTTTGTATATATATGTCTGTGGAAATAGAGCGTTATGAAATTTTGGGGACACCAGGTTTGTTTGCGCCCAAATCCAATTTTAAAATTAGAAAAATGAATTTTGAGTGACGATTTTTGAAAGAAACTCTATATATTTTTAAGTGTAGAGCCGATTTATAAGTTTTTACTCTCTATTTCCAAGGGGCAATTGGATATTATTTTAAGTCCAAAAGATCAATCCTTAATCCCTTCAAGTTCGAATTTTATATCAACTTTAAAAAGAAAATTTTGAATTTTGTATAAAACCGTAAAGTTGAACGAAAAACTGTAAATTTAAGGGTGAAGGACACCCCGTGGAGCTTTCTACCCTTAGTGGAAGTTTACTCAGGGCGGCAATCCGCAACGGATGGCACCATAATATTCCCGGAATTTCGGGAATTTTCGGAACCTAAGGTGCTCACGTCACGGTATTGCCTACCTTTCCCGTAGAGTTGGAGGGCGGGTTTTCATTGAGAGGTTCGCCTTTGATCGGCTAAGCGGTAACGCGTTTTAGTCGATCATTTGCCATCCTTGCTCAGTGCGGGCTAGGCAGCTAGGTAGTGGAATCGCTCGGCTCTTCGGAGGGTTTTGTGGCAGGGAACCACGAGTACCTTACCCATTGAGCTTGCTCTGGGTAGGCGGAAAGTGGGCCACAGCAGCTTGCTGCACCCCTAGTCGCCGAGTGATTTCATCCCCGTACTGAGTCTTCTCTCTCCCTCACTCCTATTGGTTGTGTGTCGGCACACGTACCCGGCTCGTGGCGTACTCACGAGTTAGGGGTGGGTCTGGCTAGGGTTTTTCTTAGAAAAAACTCCTAGTCATTCCCTTCGTAGTGTCGAAATCGTCCCTCAGTAGGAAATTTATCGTTCCCCGTATTGGCTCGTGCCCACTATATAGTGTTGTCCTTTTCTCTCGTACCACCTTTGTTTTGTTGTCCTTGTCCCTCGTTAAAGGGAAATTTTACTTTTGTATTCGTCTTGTTCGTTGTTTGTGTTGTCAAATAGCCGTTCGAGTCGTTTATTTCGATTGTTGTTGCACTCGGTGTTCGCTGTAGGCGAGCAGTGGGTGCAGCAAACGTCGACGGGGTCTCCCTTGTAACCGGTTCTCCGATTGCAAAGGAAACCTATGGAATAGTATCGTTTAAATGAGGTTGTTGGTCTGTGGCGGATTATTATTACAATAATCCGACCACTGTTTTTGCTCCTTGTTTGAACGGGCCTAAGCCCGCCTTTCTAAGGATGTCTAACACATCCTATCCCCCCTGCCCTCCAGGCAAACCTTCCCCGCGCAAGCGTACTACCCTTTCCCTTGGAGGAAGAACTGTCGTGCAACGTAATCTTGCCGACAACTCATTCGTCCCTATCCCTGCCCCACGGCTCGGTTTTAAGGAACGTACTCCCCCCCCCCCCCCCCGTTATTTCCCCTCCCGCTTCCTATGAGGACCCGCCTCAGCGCGTGGCCCCCAAAATTACTACTACCATCCATTTCAAGGGTAATACAAGCCCTATCACTTCTCACGGTGCGTCTGCATCTACTTCCCGTTCAAAACCCACTAAACGGGTTGATCCACCCTCCTCGGCGTCTGACGAGAGTCAGACGCACGACGATAAACGTCGCTATGTTAGCGACTCCGATGATGATTCGGTTGATGACACTGACGCGGATTCCGCAGAATCGGTCGTGGAATCAATAGTAGGGCTCAACCCCAGCAACTCACCCGCAGGATGTAGTACTCCTCATCCCTCGCAATTGTTTTCTCCTCCTCAATGTCTTCCGCCGCCTAGGTCGCCGTCGACGGAGGTAGTTAATGTTATTCCACCCAGTTCGAGCTCTACTTCATACGCTCAACTCGCTAGCACCGATAGTGCGCAAATCAACGTCGATCCGCGTAGGGAAAGCGCGCAGGCTAATATGTCCTATGCGGACATCGCCTCGCTGGCGCCGCGACGCCCTGAACCGAATCCGGCCCCTTTGCCACCCGTGACAGCAACCACGGAGGATGCCCAACCCCAACCAAGGGCTAAGGGATATCCACCGATAGTGGTTGAGACTTTGCCCAACTGGCCGCAACATTTTGCCGCGTTGCGTGTCCAGTTGGGCCACCCACCCAACGCGCGGCCTTACAGACAGGGTGTGCGATTCCTCCCGAAGAGCCCTGAAGAGTACAGAGGCATTCAGGCGTACCTCCGCAACCTAGGAGAGCGTGAACCTCGTTTGTCATGGTTCTGCTACTCGGTTGCGGAGGAACTTCCTACCAAAATAGCCGTACGAGGGCTGCCGGGTAACACGAGTCCCGACGACGTCGAAGCGGCGTTCGAGTCGCTGGGTTATTCGGTGCGACTGGTGCGACTTGTAACCTCCAACTGGGGGAGGTCGGGCTGCCTCTTTCACGTGCAGCTCGACCACCTCTCTAAAGACGAGCTCACAAGGCTTTACACAATTGATGAGCTCCTATTTATGCCAGGGATTACGATAGAGGCATGGAGGAATACCAGGCGCCTAGCCCAGTGCCACAGGTGCCAGGCATTCGGCCATGCCTCTTCAAATTGCCACCGCCCTATCAAGTGCATACGATGTGCCGGGGAGCACATACTAAATGATTGCCCAGTCGCCAAAGAGGCGCCTCCGACGTGCGCGAACTGCGGGAAATCGCACACGGCAAATGATAGACGCTGTCCCTCTCTGCGTAAGGAGGCTAGAAAGAGAGGGATAAAATTGCCGGGCCCTCCACCGCCAAATTTTTCCTCCCAGCGAGCCGCCTGCCCTTCACAGATCCTTTCTGAACAGGAAAGGGCCGAAGGGTGGCAAATAGCCGGTGAACGCCGTGCCCCCCTTGTAGCCGGTAATGACTACCCAACAGGGCAAGTAGGGCAAATGCCTACCACCCTCGCGCCACCCGCCAACCCCGCGCGCCCTAAGCGTAAGCCGCGTACGCGTAAAAACAAAAACAAAAATAAAAATGTACCTAGTACAATCCTTCGTCCGGCGTCGCAGGCGAGTTCTCGTCCGGCGTCGTTGCCCGCTTCGCGTCCGACGTCGCGTCCGGTGTCGAGACATCAGTCTCCGTCCGTCCATTTTCACGCCGATACAGGCGTTAACATTTCTCTCGGGCCAAACGCCGCGCCCTCCGCTCCTCTTGCGCCTCGCCAGAGCCGTCGCGACGCCTTTAGTCACGCTAATATGCCCCAAACGGCGCAAGACGCCAACCACCCTTCGCGGTCGTCATCCCGCGCACAATCCATCTCTACTAGGGACCCTATTGCGACAATCGTAGGGATCCTAGTAGAGATGCTTCGCGAAATCACCTCGGGGGTCGAGGTCTGGACAGCAGCTACCAACGCCCTGATGCAGATCTTGACCCTTCATAGCCAAGGGTTGCCCTAAAAAAAAAAAAACAAATAATCTTGATTAAATTAATTTGTAAATTCATCGTAGGTTTGGGTTGTTGTATAGGCGCCCTCTGGAGGGGCGTCTGTACAACAACCTAAACCAACCAATAACATAACATAAAACTTTTAACTTTAGACTAAATTCCAAATTTATTCTTTAAACTTTATTCAAATATAACGCGTGCATATGCCGCGTTCGGTCAAATATATACTCTTTTGAGTATCAAATCGTCTATAAAACGAGTATGTTAATGTTTGTCAGTCCAAAAATGTACTTGTAAATGTATCGTCTTGTTATTGTCCGTTGTAAAAAGTCTTAGTGTCGCATTTGGTCTTGTCGCATTTGGTCTTAGTGGTCGCCTTTGGTCATAGTGTCGCGTTTGGTCCTATGTCTCTAAGTCAATCCCTTTAATAAATTCACTTAAAAACTACATATAAGTAAATGTTACTTGATAAATATTCCTCACTGTTTGTTCGTTTTAGTTGTTGTATCCCCACATACAACAACTAAAAGGGACAAGGCAGTCGTGTGCATGTACTAAGGTACATACACACGGCTGTAGGTAATATTTTTCTTTCAGTGGTTTAGCATATGTCCCAATACGCCCAAACCCGGGTATTGGGACATATGCTGTCTCATCATGTTGTCTCTGTCATGCTGTCTCTTTCTTGCATACATGCATCTAGCCTCTCGAAGCGGCCGTATGCGTGCACTGCGGTGCATCCATGCGACCGTTGGTAAATATTTCTTACATTATGTTGTCATACATTCTCCTTGGGTACCATATGTGTGTATATGCATATCCATATATATGTGTATGCATATACACACATGTTGCTAAGGCAACCGTATGCATGCGCCTAGGTGCAGGCATACGATTGTAGGTATTTTTCTCTTTCAGTGGTCTGAGCATATGTCTGAAAACGCCCAACCCGGGTTTTCAGACATATGTAGTCCTTGTATGTATTGTCTTCGTCGTTTTTGTTACTTGTTGTGCGGTGTGTGTGTAC